>OX383301.1:20856056-23256056 GCA_947523025.1 Dryobota labecula
ATAATTGAAAGGACTTAAGTACTCTTCTGCAGTAAGTCCTTTTATAATAATATTCAACATTTTAGTTGTAAAATAAGTGGGAGCTAGCCAACCATGTCTGAAGCACTTGGAAGTCAAAAGCCGGAATATTTTCTAGTGAGGACGCTCTCTCTGAATACGAACTGGTTTATGATCCATCTTCAAAAAGGCCTAGTTTTTCTTACATATTCACTAAGAGAATTTACATGTTTTCTGTAAGGGAATGTATAAAATATTCTTGTTAGATATCTCGAAATTCTGGGATTGGTTGTCGGTATCTATTTTTGGAGAGGTATCTTTTATTCGTTCTGGAAGGCCTATAACAAATAAAATCTCGTAACAAAACGAAAACAATGATATAAAGCCTTAAGCCTCGTGCAGACTGGCGTAATATCGCAGGCGCGACAGGCAGCGCAACCCTTGTCGCGTCCGCGATATCGCACCAGTGTGTAGCCTTTAAACGCAGTCTGTGTTTTCATTTATAGTACACATCATACTTTGCGAAGGGTTGGGCAGAGGTGTATTATACCCGCATTTCTCTAGTAATTTTTAAGTCCCATGTTGCTTTATAATACGCAAGTTTCATGTGGTTATATTTATTTGAAAAAACAGATGAAAATTGACCATTCCTTATCTCCGAAACTACTGAGCCTTTAATCCTGAAAAAAAAAGCAGAAAATAGAAATAAAATATTCTTAGTTTACAGGAAAACCTATATGAAGTCTTAAAATAACATGTTAAATCACTCAATATTGTGCGCACAACTAACACTTGAAGTTGGAATGTATTGAGGAACATGCTTGTCAACTACAATGTTTATTTATTTAAACTTCTCACACACAATAAGGTACAAAGGCGGACTTAATGCCATAGGCATTCTCTACCAGTCAACCAATGTTAAGTTTGTTCTTGAGATAAATTAATCCCAACTACGAAACCCTTCATCGTTCGCGGTCCGACACGCACTTGGCCGGATTTTTCTTTATTTTTCTCCATAGATTGTTTTCCTTCTTACGAGGTATCTTTTAATATCCTTTTCCACTATCACCCAAACCTTTTAACAAGCTCATCTTTACCCCTACAAAAGAAACAAACCTTCATAATTACCTCCATTCGCACAAAAAACTGGCTTTTCTCTAACAAATTGACACAATAAAGAGCTCACATACGCGACGACCGGTGACGTATTTTTTCAGCTATGACGTCACTTCCGTCGCCCGACAGCTGATTGATGACGTAGGAGTCATACCAGGGGATTGATAAATGTTAACTGACGGGGATATTGGGTAGATAATGGTTTGTGATATGGATTGTAAGTTTGTGAGTTGGGTAGAGTGCATAATTGGAACTGTTGGTTTGTTTGAAGGGTAAAAAAAAATCAAGTAATAACTATAGATTATTGTTCTTTTTTTTTACCATTTTACTTCACTTCATGTGCTTTAAATGGTTAAAAAAACTGATGCAATTCTGAGAAATAAAAACTTTAATAAAATAAATTCCCAGTAATTATATCTTCATCATGCCCCAGTCATTGGCTTAGTATTTCAAAGTTTCAGTTTTTTTACAGTATTTTTTTTTTAATGTCTACTGAGTAAAACATTTTTCTATACCAAAGTATATCGTTTCTTTTTTCCGAGGTACCTCACTACTCTCTCTAAAATCTCCTATAAATAACAACCTATCACAAATGAATGATTATGAATGATAGGCTGAAAAATGATGGAATACGGCAATGGTGCAGTTTGAAATAAGATATAGCCGTCTTTTCTTTTTCTCTTTTTTATTTTTTTTATTTTAATTCTGGTTTTATATAACTTACCGCATTTGTGTACGAGTGCATAATCAAAAATAAATGTAACTACTTCCTAAGGGGTGGAGTCCTGGTGTCCTGAAATACAGGCTTTACGCCTAGCTTAGGCACCAGTCTCCCATAATATTATTTAAACTATTATGTATTGTCCTTGATCATATTTTGAAAATGCATTATATATATATTGTGGTGAGAAATAAATCCTTATCTTATCTTAATAAAAACAATAATTTCAAAGAGTATGTTTAGATAGTTTGCCTGTTTAGAGGATGTTTTAGAGGCGACTAACAAAAGGTAAGGTAAGGTAGGTACAAGGCAGATGTGAGTGTTAACGCTGACGGAGGACATACAGGATAAGTTTTAACCAGTGCGTATATATATATATATATATTTTTTGTACGGTATCAGTTATAGAACACATTTCCTTTATTTGTTCAATACCTTTTTTTTTGGTTCACTTGAAATTGGCAAAATATGGATACAATCTATTCGTAATAATATCAATGGGCGAGCGCACAGCTGATAGGTACCTACTATTGTGTTCCGCTTCACTGCTCGCGCCGCCGGCGCGTTGCGCGACGAGTATCCATTATACCAGTTTCAAAATAAACATCTTTCATTTTTGAACTGGGCAGCAAATGCGTTAACGATAACTTCATTTTTTGTACCAAGACAAACCAAAATAAGAAATAGGTGTATAATAAAACACGTTTAAGTTTAATTTGTCAAAATTTGCGCACTAATTAAAAACTTTTCCTGTATAGTGACCTAAACGGTGATTCTCTTCAGAAAGGTCAAGTGCATAGTACTTGCGACCGGCGTGCGTGTTTGACAAGATTTATGAACGTAAACGAAGTAAAAGTAGTATGTAAGGAGCGTAATATGTGGCGTTCTATAGTTTCTGCCTACCCCCATAGCAAGAAGGCGTAAGTTTATATGTATATTACAAAAAATCTCAACCTAACTACTACCCTCTTAATTAATATATTAGCACTAAACTTCCTTTAAGAAAACCCCAGTACAGTAACTAAACACTTATGTACTTACATCCTTAAGTAGGTACGTGCGCGTATCAATCTGAGATCTCGGGGTGAATGACCGACACCGATCCCAATCGTGTTGCCGAATTAATATCAATACATACTTGCTTACTCTTTTGTAAACGAGATTAGCTCGTGTTTGGGGAGTTTTTATAGGTTTTTTTTTTTTTTAAGAAGCATTTTGTTTATAAGAAGCTCAAGAAATGAGGCCCAGTTGATGTGTTTTTGTTTTCTGCACGTTTTCAGCCATCTTGAATTTGGTATTGCTATGGGACGCGTTAAACAGAATAAAAGTACAAAGTAGCCGCAAAAAGCCGTACCCGACGTATGTAGGTTCTAATAATAACTGATTTTCACCTATATGTTAATTATGATTTGGGATATAAAAAAGTCCAAATGGATCCTAATCTTTTAAAATGAAGAGCGTTGGTGAACTTCGAGCATTCTGTTATTCATTCATCGGCGGATAGACAGACAGACGGACATGGCGAAACTATAAGGGTTCCTTGTTGACTACAGAACCCTAACTAGACGAACTCAGCGTTTTCTATCTGACTACTCTGAGAAGAAAAGCCGAAACAAACTCAGACATTACAATACATACACATATAATCTTGGTCATATCCAGTGAAGACCATGTAGATTGGTGTCTGAAATAGTCATTTGATGAAAGAACCCACAGAGTGGACCTGTCCAGTTAGTGCCCGCATCTGTTAATAACATAACAATGCTATCGTAAATAACATAACATTGCCACGATAACCGATTCCGTCCTCGTATGCAAAAGTGTAAAAAAACGCTAATCTACGAAATCCTAAATCATTTCTAAATCCTCACCCATTTACACTGGCCACACATTTCTAAACTAAATCCTTCCTGAAATATAACTTAGTCGACAAAAAAGTATTTTCGTGCCCAACTCCACTTTAATAATATGAGATTTGAGCGCGTTACGTGCTGAGACCCTGCCACTTTGGGTAATTACCCGGGTCAGAACCCCGGTATAATATAAAGGCTTTTTGTAACTACCTTTTAGGGTAAAACACATGGACACGCGAGCCTCCGTAAAAAGTGGGCTAAGTTGGGAAGTGTTAAATGTGTGGGTTGAACTTATTTTGTTTGTTAGTCTGGTTATTTTTGGAGTTGTAATTTCGTTATAGTTGGTGGCAGTGTTTTTTCTAGAACACCTAACTTTAAATTTTATGAGTGTTCCAAAATAAGGAGCTGGTACACAATGGAGGGCGCCCTAGAGACAAATAAAGCTTAAGGTATTATAATTTTAAAAATTTTATACACTGTAGATTTTACTGCATTATTTTTCTCGATGTGTGTGTATATTTATTTATTCTGTATTCTTGTGCGAGTCCCAATAAACAAATTTTCTATCTTTCGAGAATATTTTAAACTTATTTTTAACTTAAGTTATAGATTAAGTTGCTTAAATCTTAGAACTTTTCTATAGAACTTTTTGTCTTCAATCATGTTACAATAGACTAGATTAATTGATTACCAAACCTACTAATTATCTAATTACCAAACCGTTTCCTTTTCAATCTAAGCCCACCCTAATTAATTCTTTCCCTTCAGCCATTTCTTTCAATAATACCCTCATATAATTTCTCTTTTTTATTATTATTACCTTTGTATTGAATACCAATACATAGGCTCCTTTTCATCCCGAACGCTTTTGTCCGCCGATGTTCATTATTCCCTTCAGGCCATCTATTCAAAGACACTGTTTGTTGAGAATTTTCCGGCATATTGTTTGTTGGTATTAAATATTGATTAGAATTTGTGCTTTTAATGCTCGGTTGCTATTTGAATAACATAGTTTACTGTGTTTGTCTATGTCCCACTAAGGACTGAAATCCTTGAGTACTTCAGATTAAAGGCTCGTACAGACGCGTGCGATATCGCGGGCGCGACAGGCAGCGACAAAGAAATTGTGCTACTAGTGTCGCGTCGCACCCGCGATATCACACTAGTCTGTACGAGCCATAATTCTAGTGCGAAGACTGTGGCAATCGCAAAGTACACCTATCCAAATACTTCTTCCTCGCCATGTCGATGTTACGACAGCGTATTTTTTGTCGGCACAGAACCTCACCACTGCCACGGCATCGTCGGTGGAAGAGAGGTGGCGCAAAGGTCGCTATGACTGCATCCAGATACAATAATCATCTGAAGATGAAAAATGTAGCTGGGGTGAACTGGATGCAGAAAATAGAGAACCTCATGTAGCGATAGGTCTAAAATATCACTGCTACGTTGAAGTTAAGCAAAACAATGACCACATTATGACATTAACACGGAACAGTGTTACCACAAATGGGCAAGAACGTGGGTAAGCTCGGATACCGTATAGTGCAAAACATAAGCATGTGTAATTGAAGAGAGTATGCTAAGATGGTTTGGTTATGTTGAGAGGATGAATGAAAGGCGACTAACAAAAGATATTTATTTACACGGGCGATGTGAGTGGAAACGCTGGGACGGGACGCCCTTGAAGGACATATAGTGACCTTATTGGTGATGTTTTTCAGAAGGGTCAGGTACGTATACTCGTAACTGGCGTGCGTGTATGACCAGATGTAGAAACATAAACGAAGCAATGTGATGATCGTAGCAGGTGGCGTCCTACCTGCCCCCATGAGAAGCCGTCAGTTTATGTATGTCGCAGACGAGTTGTATCCGGTACACCAGCCAGCGCCATCTAGTCGCGTTCGATGGAGTTATTGGAGTTCGCGCCAACGAGTCTTGACTACGCAACACATTCGACAAGCAACGGTAGGGTGCGGTGGTGCGGTGAAAAGAAGAAAGAAAAAACGTTTATTTGCGGTAAACATGACGCAAAAAAAAGAACAAGTTGGGGGGAAATATGCGTCACATCTACGCAAAACGGCCATCGGTCAGCATAATGCTATGAACCTATGCGAGACAGAGCCCCAGCGCTGGTTTTCAGCGACAGCCGGCGTTGACGTGATGACGTCGACCGGTGCAGCATACAATGAGAAAAAAAATAACATAAAATTCACAATACATAATTATTACTAATAGTGCGGTGCGGAGCATCGGTGGCGGTCAAGCAGTGAAGACGTCTAGAAACTCTTGCGTGTTCGGTATAGTTGTGTCGTGTTCAAACATTAATTACTTTACATACCCATTACTGTATAGAATCAAGTTCTTCTAACTGAACGGACAGATGTGTTGCTGGGGAGTTTGTTACGCTACTTCTTCTTCTCGACTAAAGCACTAGGAAGTGGTGAAGGGATAAGCGTTTTGGGGGACTGACTTATGTAAAGTTTAGAGTGCATAATCTCAGGTTGAGTAAGACTTTTGAGTTTAATTCGGTTTTTCTATTGCGCAATAACCAACACTACTCGTACCCACAGTATGCCCACAGTAGTTAAAATATGGCTGATGATAACAAGAGCAACCTACCGTTCTCCGACATGTATATACAGGGTGTTTGGCAGAACGTTGAACATACGAAAATGGTGGATAGGTGGGGTCATCTGCTACTTACTCAGGCCTAATTTATTTGGCCCTGGCCCCCTGGATATTAAAAAAAAAATTTTTTTGCTTTCTTCTAGTTTCACCACTTTCTTAACTTTAAAGTGTAATTTGTATTAAAAATGGGTAAAACAGGCAATATTTTTATTTATTACATCTTTCTGTAAGTTTGAGGAGTCATAACTTTTTTTCTAGCTAACATCTGAATAAAGCAATAATTTTATAAGAATCTGCCAATATTAAAGATAAAAAAATAAACTAAAATATTGCCTGTTTTACCCATTTTTAATAAAAAAATACACTTTAAAGTTAAGAAAGTGGTGAAACTAAAAGAAAGCAAACAAATTTTTTTTTTATATTCAGGGGGCCAGGGCCAAATAAATTAGGGCTGAGTAAGTAGCAGATGACCCCACCTATCCACCATTTTCGTATGTTCAACGTTCTGCCAAACACCCTGTATATAGCATGCGTTTTAAAACCTTGTTTTGTTACAGCCCAATAACTTAAAAAAATCCACAGTCTCCAAAAACGTATCTTCATTCACAAGTTACCGAAAAACGAATAACTTAACACAGTTATTTAACAATTTTCTTTTAAACTTTTTTAGTGAATTACGGCGCCATGACAATAGTACAGTGAGCGACGATAATTACGCCTGTCTCCGCGAGCACTCCGCCAAACTTTCCCACTTTTGACGAGTTTTTTTATCTTTTTTTTTTTCACTTAACGCGACCCACGGAAATGCTCAAGTTTCTTATGGGCGAGCCAAAAGATAACTTTTGTTAACTTGTATTGCGGGCGTCTGAGATAGTAGAGTAGGTACGAGTAGTTGGTCGGTTTGTGTGATTATAAAAAAGGTTCTTAGGTGTATTTTAGTTTAGGCAATAAAATATAAAGGTTGTTACAATGTTATTACAAAAAAAGCTGACCAACTTAGACATACTTTTAAGATCTAGCTGATTACACTCCAAAGTATACCAATTGATATTCTAAAATAACATTTTGTAAAACGTAAAGTCTTCTTTCCTCACACAATTAAAAAAGTCGTTCTTCATGCAAGATTCTATCAACCAAAACATAACAGAACAATAAAACGCCGCCCTGTCACACGCCTAAAACACATTTATCTACCAAGCAACGCAAAATAACTTCTTATGACTTGTAAATTAAGACCATTACCTCACTTATATGCTGATGAACGACGTCCGACCAACGTGTCACGTCAGTATAAAACCAACTCCTTAAAACTTACGAGTACGGCGCGCGGCAGTGGGTCGGCGGCCATGTTGGATATGCGGCGTGCGAAATAATTCCGTTCTTGCCGCCCCGTTGCCACCCGCCAATGTGGTGTAAGCCTTAGATAAGCTTTTTGTAAAGTGTAAGAAAATTGAGACGATATTGTTGGTAGACAGTGGTGGAATGGACAATGGCTGGTTGATTTAGGAGCTAAGGAATTTGTATACTGTTTTTTTTTGTAGCTGAATTTTGGGTCATTTTGTTAACATCGATACGCTAAGAAGAAGTGGCTTTGTAAAATAATATTTTTATGTCAGACTTTTTAGGTCAATCTTTCCGGTTAACAAACATTTTACTAAGGGCGGGTTGTTTCACGTCCACTTAGCGCACGCGTATACGTCATAAATGGCACTAACTATCGTGAAACCAAAGAAAGCGTTGTTTCACAAAATTATGCCCTTAACGTTCGTTAAAAAATAACGATTACAGTAACCGGTGTCATACCCATACCTCAAAAGGAAAAAACGGAACACTAAAAATAATAGAATTATAATCATAAAAATAATCAATACAACTCTCTAAGTTCATAATTATTACCCTATTGAATGACTATTTCGAACGTTTATACTAACTTAAGAGGCTACCGAACGCACAGTGGCGCCCTCATCGTTATTTCGGTGATTTCTTTTATTTTACGGAAAATAGTGGCCACTAAGCTCCGTTTTAATGATTACAATAAAACATAACAATTTAAAACTACTGTTTGTAGTAATAATAACGTATAGTCTTGTGAAGCACAACTTGACGAGCTTATTTTCTGCATTTTCATTCTAAAATAAAAGAAATCACCGAAATAACGATGAGGGCGCCACTGTGCGCTCGGTGCAGTCTTAAGGAGTTGTAGGTATTACCTACTGATTCCAATGATTGTAATTCTATAAATACATTATATTTGTTACGGTCGCGAATAATACTTTAATCAACGTAATAAAATTTGAATTTCGCGGGATACCTGAGCATTTCGGCCTTAAGGCCCAGATATATGCCAGTGACCTTGAGTGGTTAGCTTGCGTGTTGTGTACTAAGCTCACGCAACGCGTCGTACGTCCAGCCAGTAATACGGCACGGTTGGCGCAGTGGTTAAGCGATTGACTGCTGCGCTGCGTGTCGCGGGTTCGATTCCCGCACGGAACAAATATTTGTATGTCCAACAAGTAGTTGTTCCGGGTCTGGCTATTTGTGTATGTGAGTTTAAATGTTTGTTAACGCACCCACAATACAGGAGAAATTCCTAGTGCGGGGCAACGTTTAAAAAAAAAAAATTGGACTCGCCCATCCAGGAGCGCTGTCCCAAGTATAATAAGACGCATTATTAATTTATTATACATAAAATAAGAGGTATTTTAATAAAACACGTATGCTAAAAGATCAATAATTAAATTATCTTTAAAAAGGTGTTTCAGAAAAATACGCTTGATAGATTTTGCGTGATTCTCAGTTTTTTATCCGCGTTAGACTGTTTTACAAATTAATTTCACTATGTAATATAAATATAATCTTAAATATTCATATATCAAGTTATTAAGTAAATGCTCTAATTTAACATATATTTTTTCCAAATAATTAACACTACTCGTTTAGACGAGATCTTTAGTATAAAATCAATAAAAGTCGGTTATCGTCGCCTCAACCACATAAATTGACTAATTCACGCGACTGTAATTTAGCCAAACGCCACACAAGCAGCAATATTTGAAATTAATTTTAGTCAATACCTTTGATTACTATGCAGACTAATAAACATAAACAATACGAACTAAACGATAGTATCAAACAGCCCAAATTTACGCTGATTCAGCACATTTGGAATTTATTCAAAGCACACAAATATCGTTTCAAATCCCTATCAAATGATCGCGGATAAAATATAGTTTCAACAATGTACGGTGAAATACGATATGTATTCGGGAAGCATTCAAACCACACATGAGATAGTTTTATTTAAAAATCATCGCGTTCAATCGAATATTATGTAGGTTTCCGTATTCAAGGGACAGATAGACAAACGGACATGGCGAAACTTTAAGAGTTCCTCCCTTTTAATTTCGCTAAATTCGATTGTCCCCCTGTCCGCAGCTTAGCTTGGAGACTCTTGGTACCAGAAAGCTATAATTTGGCATGAGTATACATTACTATACGTATTAATCACGCCGAAAAAGTGGTGAACTAAAACCTTGTTTTTTTTTTTTTTGTATGATACCTCCCTTGCACTTAAAGTGGGGATGATAGAAGATCCTTATATTTAAATAAAACATATTCCCCAATTTTCGTAATTGCACCTACCACTGTTTGTCTCTGCATCACCCTAAGGTTAACCGGTAGAAAATACCTATGGCATTAACTCCGCCTCCGTACATTTGTGTGATTAAGTGTTAAATAAATAAATATGATATTTAAAAAAAAAATTGCAGGTCTGTGCAAACTATTTTCCGATTCAGGGATCCGTTTGCGTACTACCAAGTTTTAAAGTGCAAATTTTGGTTGGAGTCAAGTGTCCTCCCCACCCTGCCAGCTAAATGGTTGTATTTGGATATGTGAAAAAATTCACAGCAGTAGTATATATTATAACGAAGTTAAAAGGAAAACTATCACGGCTAAGTAGACTTTACAAGTTACCGATTAATAGTCGACCATGGTTGTGGAACATGTTTTTCAACCACGATGTTATTTTATTCTTAGGATAAATTCATCCCAACTACGAAACCCTTCATTGTGCGTGGTCCGACACGCACTTGACCGGTTTTATTTATAAGATACTGAATAAAAATATAAAAGTGTATTCTGTAGTAGTCAATTGTTTTCGTTTTTGATTGGGGAAAAAACAAATTCAGGTGTAAGTAAAGAATATAAAGCTTTGTACTAACGAGCGCATTGCGTTCTTGAGAATATAATGAGCGTTTATATTTAAAAATAATAGCAATCTACACGCCACCATCGTTACTTTGTACGCAGCATGGGTCTCACTACTGTATACACTGGTCCTAACATAAACATCAGACCACAAGGTTGAAATATTGATGTGTACTGTACACACAGCTGCATATAAAACTATTTATTTATTTAACAATTTATGTACACACATATAAACAGACAAGAAGGAAGGAACAGAAAAATACGTACAAAGGTGATGCTTATTTCTAATGAAATCTCTTCCAGCATACCTGCGATAGGAAAGTAGTTATAGAAATGTAGACAATGCAACGTGTATAAGAGTAGAAGAGAAAAAATATACATAAAATCAAAATATGTTTATAAGTATTTATATTAGTGTATAGCTATATACACTAATATAAATACTTATAAACACAATAAGAGAATATGCTTACATACATACTTCCAAAATAAATATCACTCAAATATATACTTAGAACTACAATTTAGTGGAAAATAATAAATACATAATAATATGCAACTATGACGAAATGGAAAGATTAAGAATAAGAAAGGGTTATTGGAAAATCAACCTATCAACACTATATTATTAACATAATAAACAACAACTGTGCCCACGGCGACTTTTTGTAGCGATGCTGTCGCGCATTTACGAAATGCCCGACAGCATCGCTACTAACGCGCATTAGTCGCATTTGCAACGCGCTACAAAAGCGATGCGAACGCGCTACTAACGCGCTACAGTGTCGCGACTGTATCGATGCAAACGCGCGACCGTGTCGGACGATATCGGGGAGTGAACGGAGGGAGGGTGGCGCGTGAGTGGAGAACCGAGCATCAGTGCAACTGTGGCATTTTTGTGCCGTTACTGAATCGCGTTTGCATCGCGACAGAAGCGCGACAGTATCGCGTTTGCATCGCGACTGAGAATCGTGGTGTGGAGCGAGAACAAACAGCTAGCGGCCGCGTCGCGGCTGTATCGATGCGAACGCGCGTCAGCATCGCTACTGCATCGCTACAAAAAGTCGCCGTAGGCGAGGGGCCTTTGGTTCTATGAATTTTAATAATTCATCAGATTTTAATTCCTCAGACATTCATACAAAAATAAAAATATTTAAATACAACGCTCTAAATGTATAGAAAGACGAAATCTTGAAGGTTTGTTTTTGGGTAATGTATTATGTTTTGAAAAAAGTCATAGTACAAAACTGTACAATACAATACAGTCCTACAAGGTTGAGTGTTTTACCAATAACCCTGTATATTCCACTATAAGCTGACTTGTCATTGTACGGAAATCCTACACAATGCGAGATCAGCTTATACTGGAAATGTATAGCTTAATATGAAGCTGTTTGTCACATACTTCTGTACCTACATAAAGTATGATTTTTGGAATTTAATATTCTTTTATTCTGGTTTAATTGCTTTCCATACTAACTCTATGTAACAAATTAAGTATGTACATACGAGTATAAAAACCTCCTGTCAGTATATTTTTCCTTTCATCAGCTAATTATAATTTTAATTTCGCGGCAGATCAAACGGTGCCAAAATACCAAAGAGTCCTGCTGACCTGCAAAATGGACGCCAAACAAATAACAGTACAGTTATTAATGTTGCAAACTGAGCGTGCTGCCGTGTCGCATTGCGGTCATGTGAATTTTCCACTTTTGCCAGGATTACATTTTTTATCCGGACACCCGGATCGGTGTTACGTGTTTAAGGCATTTTTGTGGCTGACTGTACTTTTTTAGTTTCGGTAATTCGTAGGCAGGCGCTTCAATTTAAAAAAAAAAACGCAAAAACATGTTTCAGTAAAGTGTCGAGTTAAAATACATGGTGAAATCATTTCCGCGTTGATAAAATTTCATACGTAAAGAAAATTATGTACAAAAAATGCAATCTGCTTTCGTTTTAATTTTCAACATTTTATGACCAATTTTATCCGAAAAGTTACACATAACAACCACCGCTCGATTCTAATTCATAGGACAACAATTGCTATCCAGAAAACCAATTAAAATAAAAACAAATAAATAAACGCTCAATGCACCACCCAATACACAAGCGCGAATTTTAGCATGCAAATGTAAGTACAGCGCTTCATCGCTAGATAAGAAGGGATGAGCGCGGAACATCGTGGCAACCCCAAGGGGTACCAGGCGAAGGAATCAGCGGTAATAGTTGTATGCAAAGCAGCGCTTGAAACGCTGTTCGGTGACACGACACTCGCGAGACCAACAAGCTTTTTAAAACGGTCTTTTTTTAAATTCGGAAGAGAATTTTTAAATCGAAACGGTTAAGTTCGATGGCCGTTGTATAATTTTTGAGTTTGTAAGAGTTGAAGATATTATTATTGTGGTTATGTGCTGGTTTTAGGGTCAGAGTAGAGATCGAGTCAAGAAAACACTTGAAACTCGTCGATATTTTTGGTCACAGACTTGGTTCGAAAATAATACCTACTAGCTAGACGAAAGGGTAGTTCATCATCATTCCAGCTGGACATAAGCCTCCTCCAATTGGGAGGGGTTTGCTATAATCGTCAAGCTTAGGGGACGGGTTGGCGATCGCAGTATGGTGTTAAAAATGCATAGAGAATGCTGCTGCTCATTCTCTAGTAAGTCCCTTAGTCGCCTTTTACAACACCCACAGGAAGAAACGGGGTGGTGCTATTCTTTACGTCCGGCACCACACGGCAAAGAGCTATCAATGTTTCATGTGCAAATATAAATTTGTGTATTTTTGGATTAAAGGCGGGCAGATGGGCGCGACGCGACGGTGCGAGTCGACGCGATTCTGGTAGAACAATTTCCATTACGTTTTCATAGAAATTGTTCCACTAGTGTCGCGTCAAACCTATCTGCGGGAGCCTTAACGGTACTCCGAGTGAATTACCTTTTTTTCGGCAAAATCTTTTTCTTTAGAAATTATTCTCGCCATAGTTTGATTTAAAAAGAGGTCAGATAGGCAGTCGCTTCATGTAAAATACTGGTATTCAGCTGCATCTGGTTAGACTGAAAGCTGACCTTAATATAGTTGGGAAAAGGTTAGGCAGATAATAATAAGTATAATTTAAAAAAATACCTACATTTTGACAAAAACAACTTAAATCGTTTTTCATTCACACATTGAAACAGCTCCCCATTTCATTGTTATTTTACGAGTATCTTTGTTACAGGTTTATATTTTTTGTCAGAACCAATAGTCGCTCTCCAATATACTGTTTTATGTTTTAGATTTCCAATACTAAATAACTATCTCTATTGAAACCTTTTTTTGTGTATAAAATATCGTTTTGTAGATATTTAATTGTGAATTTTTAGACGAAATTCAATACTGAATATCTACAAAACGATATTATATAGTATTAAAATAAATAGGTAGGTACTCATAAAAATATGGTACTACGTTTGAAGCATCAGCTTCAAAACCAGCCTAGAGTAATGTCGCAATGTACATAGCCTTTATATGCTTAGCGTGGTTCATAAACCATACTCTTGACAGGAGAAGAAATGTTAAACATTTATGGAAAAAAAAAAACAGCTATCATTATTATGTCCTAAACTTGTGCATAAATTGAAGAATATTATGACGTTCCATGTCCATCTAAGGTCACTTTAATTATCATTGAAATGAAGTGCGAGTTTCCTAAAAATAAGAATATTACTATAATTACAGAAAAAAAAAATTAAAGAGAATGAAAGTAAAATATTTTATTTGGGACACGCACTGGAAATACAAACACTACAAGGCAGTCGTGTTTTTTATTTTTATTTCATACCTTTTAGTGATAAAACGATATTTTTGCAAACGCTTATGTGCCACGAAAGATAACTTTTATTTTTTACGAAATCGATACCGATATCGAAAAAGGTTAGGTATTGCGTGTACTGTTTTTTTTATATACTAAGCAAGCTCTAAACGACAATAGTTTTTTTTTTTTTTTTTTGTAAGATTAAAACGAGTTATTTTTATATCCCCATAACAAGTCCTTTCATTAGATATGTCAGTCGGTAAATTTTGCAAAAAAAATTTTTATTGTTCAAATTTTTCCCCATAATAAACCCAATTTCTAAAATTTATTTATTTACTTTACACGTTCGTGTTTGGGTCACAAAAATTCGTAATATAAATATTAGGGTGTCCCTCAAAATTTTAAGTTCTATATATTTTTACGCATACCTTCTTAAAACTTTCATAATAACCCAATATTGTCTAGAAAAAAATATTAGCCCGTTTTATAAACGATAACCCGTGCCGACTTGCGATTTAAACTTCTCCATATAAGTTGCGCGGGTAATGCGCTGCGCACTCTAACTACGTGTTTAATTTGTCATTTCATTCGCGATTTTTAACTATTAATGCGCTATTGTTAATTGTATAAAGATGTCGATGGAATTACGGAGTGATAAACAAAATGTTCTCTCCAAACATGATATTTCATGTTTGGAGAGAACTGCAAAAAATTGTAAGAAAACTCAGGGACACGTTCAAGAACCGTGAAAATAATTTTAAAATTAACCTTGATAACTTATTTGATATTGCACATGCTGATGCTTTTGAGAGAATGAAAATAGAGGAAGACAAAGTATTTTTAAGGAAACACAGAGAGCCAGGTCGACCGGAATACTTAGGTGGTGTGGACAAAAAATTGGCGGCGAAAGAAGAAAGAGTAATGCAAAGACGATTAGAAGAGGAGGAAAGGAATGTGAGACAAAGAGAGTTTTTGGCTGTTGCATCTACTTCTAGCTCAAATATCTTGAATGTCCAGAAGATTCGGACGAAGAACAGATTTTGAATACTGAACTCAGGTTGCCAGACGTTCCCTGCCCTAAAAAAAAGTTAAAAAAGAGGTAGAAAGGATATTATAACGCCTAAACTTGTCGCAATTTTAGATCGATGTCAGTTAAGCATAGAGACTCCATTTACTTTCTGCATGCTGTCTCGTAGAAGCGCTTGGTCTGAGTAGCGACGATTTCGCAAATTCGATTCAGCGAATTCGATTTGACAAATCCTCGATTCAGCGAATTTGTACTCAGACGAGAATAACAAGGGCAGAAGCAATAAAACTGACTTTCAAAACAAGGTACCTGACGTAGTCACAGTCCATTGGGATGGAAAACTATTACCCGGATTGGATGTACGAAGTTCAAAAGAAGAACGTTTGCCCCATTATTGCTTCATTTGACGATAGAGAACAGCTTCTTGCAGTGCCAAAACTAGAGAGTTCTTCTGAATAACATCAACCTAAAGCCGTCTCATCTGCTCTTTGACTGGAACCTTAATAATTAAGTTCAAATAATGTGCTGCGATACAAAAGCTTAAAATACTGGTCATTTTAATGGAGCTTGTGCTGTTTTGGAGCAGACATTAGAGAGTGAATTTTTTGTTTTCGGTTGTCGTCATCATGTTTATAAATTCGTCCTAAAAACAGTCTAATGCATTCCTAACTCAAAACCTTACTTAACACGGCAGAAGAAGAGCAAAAACAATGCTTTTTGCGCTGTGCCCAGGAACATAGAAATTTGTATCTGGACTGTTAAAAAACTACACTAAAGAGAAGTTACCCTGGCTGATTGTTATAATTTTATGTTTTGAAATAAAGATTAATGTTTACCTTATTTTATTTTACCTCATACTCACCAAATTTGTTGCATTTATATTAGTTTTATAGCAGATCAGAATAATAGGACAAAACACGATTTTAAATAAACTTTGAAGCTCAGTCGGCACGGGTTGCGATCATGCTAGAAAGCTGAAATTTCATATTTGAGTATATTTTAGCATTTATAAAAAAAATGAGGCTATGCGTATGGATAAAAAAATAAATTAAAAAAAATGTCATATAAGGGACACCCTAATAAATATGTACCAAATTTCAACTTAATCAGTCCATTAGATTCGGAGAATTTGAATTCGGCTGTAATAGAAGGACAGACGACAGACACACGAGTGATACTATAGGTAAGGTCTCCATTTTTTTGCTTTTGAGGTACGAACCATGTATGTGGGCCAATGACCGTTATTGCCACGCTAAAACGTGACAACTATAGTCAAATAGTTACTTAAAAACTTTAACCTTTTAGCACAATTGGAAGAGCAAAAAAGTGAAATAAAGTGCAGATATAATAGTCATTACTAAGTACTTCCTTTGTGCAAAGTGAACATTGGATGGAAGCCAAAAAACGATATGGTGGAAAAGTTTTTAAATACTCAACAGCTTAAGCGGCTATCGGATGTAAAGAAGGATGTATTCGATTATGGAGCACTGAATTAAAAATACGTCAAAGAGAAAACAAGGTAATGCAAACCAAAGGGCTCGACACAGTGACATTATTCCAGTGATAACGATGATAGAAAAGTCAAAAATGTAGAATGGAACTGACGAAAGCTACCGCGTAAGTCAATCCCGTTGAAAAGTGTTGCAGGAATACGAAACTCTTTGAAAGCGATATTTCTAGGCCATCAGGCCAGAAAATTGATTTACTGGCTAAAGTATGTAGGTTCTAGTTTTGTTCGAAATAAAATAGGACTGAATCGTAATAAAGTCAAAATCAAAATATATTATCTATTTATCTTCTAAATATATAAAACACAAAGTATGTATCTATGTACATATGTCCGTTATGGACTTTGATCATTTTGCATTTTCTAGCCCAATTCTTGAGCAAGGTTATATGCTATTTAATATCACGCTACGGCCCTTAGGAGCCCGGCAAAAAGAAAAAGAGTCAGAAAGAATACAGATTCTGAAAATTATTTTTGCATTTTATAGCCCAATTCTTAAGGAAGGTATTAAAAACAAATACATGTAATTCTTTTTTTAGCGTAGTAACACACGCCGGGCATCCTTTAGTTTCACATAAACCTACATGGGCACTCATGAAACGTCAGAAGCTACGTACACGGTTCCAATTGGTCGTTTCCTATAGAGAACAACCGGCAAGAAAATCCACGGTTACCTACTCTTTTAAAAATAATCGGTTTTCACAATATTTTAATTTAACAGTGTAAATAGGTGTGGGAGGACACTGTAGAATGGAATAGAATACTCTTCATTATGTACATCATACAAATTATACATAGATATAAATGTAGAAATTTTACATAGGGTGACACAATGGAGTTTCTTGCCGGTTCTTCTCCATAGGAAACGACCAATTGGAACCGTGCACCTAGCTTCTGACGTTTCATAAGTGCCCATGTAGGTTTATGTGAAATAAAATATTTTGATTTTGCAATGGCGGTCTTGGGCGGTTTTAATCGAACGACAGCGAAATGTTGGATTCTCAACACTACGAGCACCGATCTCCGACCATCCAACGGGTCTCTTGACTTCCCCGTTAGTCTCGTGGTTGCAAGCGTGACTGCTGAGCGTGGCGTCCTGGGTTTGATTTACCGGTCGGGCAAAGTATTATTGGCTTTTTCCATTAGGAATTTCTTAGTAACAGCCCGGAGTTTGGAAATCCCGTGCCTCAGAAAGCACGTTAAGCCGTTGTGCCTGCGCCTGATCTCTCTCCGGTCATGTCGGATTGCCGCCCATCGGACTATGAGAGTGAGGGAAGAGAGAGGGCACCTGTGTCTGCGCACACACTTCTGAACTATCATATCACCCGCGCCAAAGACTTGTTTGTCTCCGCTGAGAATGGTCGCCATGGCCGAAATTCGTTCTGGAAGACTATTATTACCGATCTAGAAGATATAACATTGTTACTAGTGTTGTTGTTAATATTCTCCCAATAACTCTACCTATCGTTATGTATTTTTCTTTATTAGGTTTACATGCCCACATACCGCAGTGTCTCAAGACGAAAGTCTTTGACCAGTGCGTGTTACCAGTGATGACCTATGGCACTGAAACGTGGTCGCTCACAATTAGCCTTATTAAAAGGCTAAAAGTCACCCAAAGGGCAATGGAGAGGGCTATGCTTGAAGTTTCCCTACGTGATCAAATCAGAAATGAAGAGATCCGCAGGAGAACCAAGGTAACCGACATAGCTCGAAGAATTGCCAAGCTTAAGTGACAATGTGCAGGGCACATTGCTCGCAGAACAGATGGCCGTTGGGGCCGAAAGTTTCTGGAGTGGCGACCGCGTACCGGAAGACGTAGCGTAGGAAGGCCTCCCACAAGGTGGACTGATGACCTTGTGAAATCCGCAGGAATCCGCTGGATGCGGGAAGCACGGAACCGGTCGAGGTGGCGGTGCTTTGGGGAGGCCGATGTCCAGCAGTGGACGTCTTTCGGCTGAATTGATGAATGTTGAGGTTTATATGAATAAATAAATAAAATATCTTCTTACAATGTCCTCCATCTTTATTTACACCTACAATTTATACTTTCACGCCCCTCAAAAGGCAACGCTTTACCGACCGCAACACCAAACGCTAACTTTATCGAGAAACTATAAAACAAAAACCTTTCCATTTTGCAATCGCCATAGCGCTTCGAGACGTAAACTTTGCAAATCCAAGAGCTGAATTAAAGAGCTTTCTAGCACCCGAGATTTTATGGGGACGGGCAGAAAATTTTCATAATAACACCATCATTGAAAATACAACCTTAAACTCATCATTATAAAATCCAGTTTTGAACGGTCGTCGATTTTAGGGGCTATGTGTAATGTAATGAGTCACAAAACATCGGTTCCGTATGTCTGTTTATCGTCGGGACCATTAAGTGGGTACTGCGAATGACGGCCGTCTCTGGTTTTTGTCGGAAACTTGTCGTTGACAGGCTACAGTTTACGCTCCCAGAACACATCTGATTGTTTGTAGGAGTGGTGGGTTCTGCAATTGAATGATGGCATTGTCAATAATGGATATCTCTGTTTACTGGAAGGATAGATGGAAAGTTACTTGAGTAGGCAATGTGTTATGTTTAAGATCTAGGTCACTGTGTCTTGTACTTACAATTTCTCTTTAGCCAACTGAGAGTTTTAAGATTTTTTTCTATGTCTATTACTGTTATAGTTCTTATCATTTTGTTGTTTTATTCCTCCGAAATTAACCTCGTTATATAAAACATTTAATGTCATAAATACACCTAGGTACTAACCCTATTTCTTCCCGTGGGTGTCGTAAAAGGCGACTAAGGGACTTAATACTAGAGAATAGGCAGCAGCGTTCTCTATTCATTTTTAACACCATACTGCGATCGCCAACCCGTCTCCTAAGCTTGACGATTATAGCAAACCCCTCCCAATTGGAGAATGCTTATGTCCAGCGGTGAACGTCTTTCGGCTGAAATGATGAAGATGACCTATGCTACTGTTAGGTTGAACTTTGGTAAAGCTGACGGTTCATGGTTGCACACCACACGCGCCATACCTCCTCGATTCATCTTTCATTCGTGATGTGGAACATCCATAACCGATGTGCTCAAATCACATGTCATGTTTCAAAATGATTGTCTTATCGCCTTTGAGCGATTGTGAAGATATTTTATAAAATACTCGCTTCATCCCACGACTTCAAATTCAAATTCAAATGTTTATTGCTCAACACAGTACATAATCATACATTTCTAGATGTCAAGTGAATGCCCAGTCCACTGTGTTGCACCAATTCAGGCATGCAAAATAATTATTAAAATTATGAGCACCATTAAAATTATACCATTTCATAAATTCACAGTTATACAATAATTTCAAAATAGTACCATACACAATGTCATAAATTCAAATAAATAAGCATGTAATGTCAGAATATATAATGTCATGATAACTAAGTAATGTCTAATACAGTCCACACATAATTTACAACACAAATAAGAATAATTTTAATAAAAATAAAAATATTTCGGACTCCAGTTTTCACCCTAATTATATGTAGGTATTATTATTATTCACCCAAATTTCTATCAGACAGGTATTCATTGATTGTGTAGTATGTCTTCGTCCGCGTGTAATTTCGGCCCCTGATTCATCGCATCGCATAGCCCGCCAGCGCTATTACTTCGTTTTCGCTTAGCGTTCTTTCTGACTTTATTTATTTTTGCTGGGCTCCTGAGGGTTATAAAAACAAAAATAAATAAAAAAATAAAAAAAGCCTTTATTCCCTAAACTTTACAATTCTGTATTTTCTTTTGAATAACTTAACCTATTAAGGGGTCATCCATCTCTGGATGTAGGCATCCTCCATCTGTTTCCATCTGCATCTATCTTGGGCCGTTCTGGTCCAGTCTATCCCTGCCAGTGCGACAATATCGTCTCGCCATCGTTGCAATGGTCTGCCGCGGCGTCTGTTTCCGTATCGTGGATACCAGTGCAGGACGCGCTCGCTCCACCTGTTATCTGTGGTCCTCGCGATGTGGCCTGCCCAATTCCACTTCAGTTTCTCGGCCATATACAAAGCATCAGTGACTTTGGTCTTCGCTCTGATGTCGCTGCTCTTTATGCGATCGCTTATTTTTAGGCCAAGCGTGCTTCTTTCTGCAGCTCTTTCAAAGAGGGTTACAACATGGTGTTAAATAGCTTATAAAATTCCGCAAGAATTGGGTTATCAAATGCGACAAGAGTTTTAGGTAGTTTCAGAGATGAGTGCTTTCAAAAAAAAAAAAACAATCTCTTCAGCTTTATTATCAGTATAGATATAAACCTTTATCCCTAACCATGTAATGAGGGTTTTCAAGTTATCAAGACAAATAACAACAACCGTTTTTTTTTTAATATTCTTCTTCAGGAAGGGGTCATTCCTCATTTGTGACAGAAATAAATGTCATCAATAATAACTTACGTACTAAATGGGTGTCTCGAATGTGAGACTGCTAGGTTTCTTGTGCATTTAGTTATTTTTGTCGCAGTTCCCGACGCCTTGACAAGTCACGGTTTTTTCTAGCATTTTTACAAGAATGCAAGAAAAACTAATGTTTGACAGTTGTCCCACAATACATTGTGGGACAACTGTCAAACATTAGTTTCCATGATCAAAAGTTTAATGGTTTAATTTACGGTTTATGTGTAGTGGGACATCTCTAAACGATGTATTCCCAATGCATCAATTAATTTACTGAGAGCTTAGTTGAGTGCAAGAGTGTTAGAGAACCGACGACTTTCTGAATAAACTGTATGTATGTTGTACAATGTATGTATTTTATGTTTTTTAGTTTAAAACGCAACTTTTACCTTCATATTATTCTATAAATTAAAGAATTTATAAAAGTCCGAAATAAAATATATTCATCACAATACTTGCAAGCGCTGCACTTTATTACCCGTCGCTTTTTTATAGTAATATTTTTTTTTTGGGTAAAATAAACCCTTTTGAGTGTATATTTGAAAACCCCGAATTGGGAAAAATCACCAAAAGTTTATTTCGAGATTGGTAGGATCGTGGTAGTAATAAGGGTGGGGAAGATCACGTGGCGGATCTAAATTTGTTTCGAAGCACCAATGTGGTCAATTTAATATTCAAGGTCAAGGTCATCACCCTAAAAGTCGAGGTCGAACACCCAAAAGGTCAAGGTCAAACCAAAATATAATAAAATCTTGGAATATTACCATATAGCTAGGGTCAAAATTCGTACATTATCTGTGATAAAATTTCAATTTTAATAAGTAAATTTTCTGAATTTTTAGGTTTTTATTTTCTCAATTACTTTTAGGCGTTTGCGCAGTGTGAAATTTCGAAAGTGTTTTACAGGAAGACATCTACATGTTCCAAAATTGTGAAGCTCCACACGCGTGGGTAATAAAGGGAGCCCAGTACTTTCTAAAATGTTTGAAATAACAATAAAATGCCTACTGTACAAAGATTCCTTTTTAACAAAAAAGTTTTCAATATGCCACACAAAAAACATCAACTCCTTCATAATAACCTACAATCACCTTAAAGAAACACCTCCTTCGTTTTTATTTGTTAATATTTTACACGATTATATCTATTTTATTGATAATTACATATTTATATTTCTGTATCTGCCCGTGACATCACAGCGGGCCCTATCAGAATACCAGCGCTGCGGCACTTATTTTTAAATGTCGCAGCATCATGCTGAGATAGGAGCCTTCTGGCCTCGTACAGGACTCAGTTTTTATTTTTTTATACTTTTGTGATTGTGTGTTTATTATTTTGTGATCTTCCTGTGCGAGTCACAATAAATACTTTTTCTTTCTTTCTTTTCTTTCTTTAAATATAAAAAAACTCACCATTTTTAGCCGCCATAGCCAGAAGAGTGGCGCCGAGAGCAGCCGCTGTGACCAGCAACCGACACAGCGCCGGCAGCATGATGGCACTATCACATCAGACCATCACATCACATCACACCACCGACCACGGTGAACATCATACAAAAATTAAACTAACAACTTTTTCTTAACAATTTACAATTCGATTTTGATTGGTTAAACAACATCTGGAACAAAAGAGAAACGATTATTAGGATTTGCAAAACATCGAGATTCTAATAAGTTAGTTTAATATTAATTTATTGTACAAATAAACCTTCCGAAATAAATTCTCAAAGAGATGATGAAAATCGTATTAAAATTCGTTGAATACCTAGTTTAAACTAATAACGCGGTCACACAGACAGACACAAAAAGTGACTTTAACTGATAAATATTACTGCTGCCTGCGGCTTCGCCTGCGTGGCTTTTTCTAAAATAAAAGCCTAAATTACTCCTTCAAATATCATATGACATTGAATTTGTTTACAATTTTTAATCACCGGCCCTGTGGAACGTAAACGATAATTTTTTTTACGGTCAAATGGCCCAAAGGCCATTCGACTTGGGCCGTTCAGACTAAATACTCCTATCTGTCAGTGAAAATCCCGTTGAAATCAGTCCAGCCGTTTCGAATATTAGCCGGAACAAACAGACGGACAGAACAAAAAGACAGACATTTTTTAATTTTTTTTATTATCCTCTATTCTTTTGTACGCATTAAGTAAAAATGTTATTTTGACATTACAAACAGACACTTTAATTTTATTTATTTGTAAAGATATATGTATATGTAGATTAAAAACAAGATTCTTGAAAATATGTAGCAGAAGGTAAAAGTGCAACAGATATTAAACCTTAGTTAAACGTTTGAAGGTTCAAATTTCAATCATCATTATTCTCTGTGCAACCAAGCTATGAAAATCAATAGTGATAGATAGGCAAGCGATTAGAGTTATGTCTCTTTATCATTAGCCTGGATCTAATGCCCGTTTTCACTAAAACTAGGCGACACCTAAATGCAAATGCGCCGTTGAATTTTCAACTATAGGCGCTGAGCATAGCATTAAAAATTCAACAGCGCGCTTTTTTGTAAGATAGTTTCACACGCGATAGATATGAAAGCTAATTAATCAGTTACATCGGTACACACTAGTATTACGTATTATTACTTGAATTACCGACCACTTAAACCTGATATACACTATGTGATTTAATTGCCTGTGGCGTACCATTAGTTTAGGCCACAATAAACGCATCGTCTAAACAGTGTTTAGACGTTGCAAGTGATTTTGTTGTTTTAATTTTATTTTGTGACAAGGGCAAGAAACTTACATGGTGTAAATCGGGCTTTATCTTTATATATAAAAGTACGTTTTGCCCGTGGCTCCGCCCGCGTGGATGTCAGTTATCGCGTAAAAAAGTAGCCTATGTCTTTCTCCATATCCCAGGCTATATCTTTGCTAAATTTCATGACGATCGGTTCAGCGGTTTAGGCGTGAAAACGTAACATACAGACGGACAGACAGACAGAGTTACTTTCACATTTATAATATTAGTATGGATATAAAATTCTTCTGTACGTGTGTTTGTCAGCTAACTCCTCCTAAATGGCTGGACTGATTTCGATGAAATTTGTGTGTATATTTCGATGGGTTCCTGGATGGTTTGAAAATACAATTGGACCCGGTAGGTGGCGCTGCAATCGGGTTCTAGGATCGTTCAGACACAATTTCTGTCAGGTCCGCTAGTATTTATATAAAAAAATCGTCGCCTACATAGTTCAATAGCCTGACTTTGATAGCCAGTGGCAGAGGCAGTGATAGCTTAGTGGTGTGACCGTCGCACTGCCAAGTCATATGTCTCGAGTTCCAACCCAAGGCACGCACCTCTGACTTTTCGGATTCACGTGCGTATTGTATAATTATCACTTGCTTAAGACTGCGCCGAGCGCACAGTGGCGCCCTTATCGTTTTTTCAGTGATTTCTTTTATTTTAGAATGAAAATGCAGAAAATAACCACGTTAAGTTGTGCTCCACAACACTATACGTTAGTATTACTACAAACAGTAGTTTTAAATTGTTGTTTTATTGTAATCATTAAAACGGAGCTTAGTGGCCACTATTTTCCGTTTTAATGATTACAATAAAACATATCAATTTAAAACTACTGTACAACGTATAGTCTTGTGAAGCACAACTTAACGTGCTTATTTTTTGCATTTTCATTCTAAAATATAAGAAATCACCGAAAGAACGATGAGGGCGCCACTGTGCGCTCGGCGCAGTCTTAAAAAACGGTAAAGGACAACAAAATTTCTCGACGACATGTGTAGCCAAGTCAGAGGCCCATGGGTTTATTTTTTTTATTATTTTACAATGAGTTTACTCTTGACTCTAGTCTAGGTCAGAGGTGACAGAGACAAAGTCGAAGGTGGAGTGAGCTTACCCAGAAGAAGCCTGTTCACTCTCACTTTGAATTCATTAGGCTTGTATGCTACATAATAACTCTGACACCAGGTTAGTCATTCATTATCATCATCATTTCAGCCGAAAGACGTCCACTGCTGGACATAAGCCTCCCCCAATTGGGAGGGGGTTTGCCATAATCGCCACGCTTGGCAGGCGGGTTGGCGATCGCAGTATGGTGTTAAAAATGCATAGAGAACGCTGCTACCCATTCTCTAGTAAGTCCCTTAGTCGCCATTTACGACACCCACGGGAAGAAATGGGGTAGTCATTAGCCACACGAAAAGATGAAGAAAGCTGACTGATTGACTGTCTTCCTATACAATGTCGGTGGCTAGCTGTTAACGATTTTAAAACCTGATAGGAATCGTCTATTTAGATTAACAATAGTTGATAACAATTAGGGGTGCTACACGTTCGAGTCGGCATGATTTGGCAAAGCTGGCCGGCTAAATCGAACCTGAACAATATTCTGCCTCGCCTTTTCCCCACTATGTTGGGATCGGCTTCCAGTCTAACCGGATGCAGCTGAATACCAGTATTTTACATGGAGCTACTGCCTATCTGACCTCCATAACCCAGTAACTGGGTAACACGATACCCCTTGGTAAGACTGGCTGTCAGACTTTTGGGCTTCTGACGACCTGTAACGACTGTCAAAGATCCACGTATGACAGCCGGGACCAACGGCTTAACGTGCTTTCCGAGGCACGGAGGTGTCTCGGTATGTAAAGATGGTCACCCATCCACGGACCAACCCCGGCAAGCGTAGCTTAACCTGACGGATCGACTCGCGCGGCTGTTATAACTTAGCCACGAAAAATAAAACGCGAAAACTAACCCGAACAAGGACAATAAAAAACTAAAATAAGAATTACAACTACATATTTTTAAACTAAAATTACATATTTTTTGGGGCAACTTGCTTAACTGTTCTCGAAAACTATAAGCCTTATCAATACTAATATTATAAATGTGAAAGTAACTCTGTCTGTCTGACTGTCTGTATGTTACGTTTTCTCGCCTAAACCGCTGAACCGATCGTCACGAAATTTGGCAGAGATATAGCCTGGGATATGGAGAATGATATAGGGAACTTTTTTATGCGATAACCGACATCCACGCGGACGGAGCCGCGGGAAAATGCTAGTCTAGAATTAACAACAGTTCAACGAAGAAATACGGTAAAACAACAAAACCAGGTGAGTCACAGGAAAACTATCCAACTATCTTGAAACCCTATAACAAATAATGAAAAAAGAAAATTGGAAAACGAGGAAACATACGGCACGTGTATAAACAAGCATAATACACGTGCGTATAAATTGTACCTACGTTCACACATGTCACGTCAAGCCCACGCGTCCCCAGAGTTTTCATTTAAAAGTCCACATCACAGTGATGTGACATGGCCAACACAAACACAAACACAACACAAATTCTGAATTGAATCTGCATGTTGTTCGGTAGTAGTTGCACAGTGTAACTATCCATACTAATCTATACATCTATACAATAAAATTGAAGTGTCTGTTTGTAATGCCAAAACAACAGCTTTTGACTAAATGTGTATGAAAGTATATACTGCACTTCATCATTCATTATTCATCATTTCAGCCGAAAGACGTCCACTGCTGGACATAGGCCTCCCCCAAGCACCGCCACTTCGACCGGTTCTGCGCTTCCCGCATCCAGCGGATTCCTGCGGCTTTCATAAGGTCATCGGTCCACCTTGTGGGAGGCCTTCCAACGCTACGTATTCCGGTACGCGGTCGCCACTCCAGAACCTTTCGGCCCCAACGACCATCTGTTCTGCGCGCAATGTGCGTGCCCATTGCCACTTAAGTTTGGCAATTCTTCGAGCTATGTCGGTTACTTTGGTTCTCCTGCGGACCTCTTCATTTCTGATTCGATCGGGTAGGGAAACTCCAAACATAGCCCTCTCCAATGCCCTTTGGGTGGCTTTTATATGGCACTTATAACAAAAAAATTTATTTTTATTTTGTCTATCTGTTAATTCCTACTATTCTCCGAAACGGCTGGACCGATTTAGATGGGACTTTCACTGACAGGTAGCTGATTTTATAAGGAGTAGCGTAATTTAATTTTAGAAAAAGTTAGTTTTAGTCCATATTAATATTATAAAAAATGCAAAAGTCTGTCTGTTACCTTTTCACGCCTAAACGGACGGATTTCGATAAAATTTGGCACATGGGTAGACCATGACCTAAGTTTTAGGACATAGGATACTTGTATCCCAGTAGTACGTTCCCGTAGGATAATTTCCGAAATCCACGCACGCGCGATGCCGCGGGCAATAGCGAGTATACTATAAACTTAAAGTGACTTGGGTATGAAAGGCAGCCCAGAAGAATACATGTATAGTAGTGTTGGTTGCACTGCTTGAAATGAAATACTCAAGGTATACTAAATTCAAATCGACGCTTGAAAGGCAATATTTACCAACACGTCGTTTGGAAAATATTGCGACATAAAACATTAAATCGACACCGATTTAACATTAAACGACATGTTGGCAACTTTACACTAGAGCATAATTTTTTTTTTTTTTTTTTTTTTTTTTTTTTTTTTTTTTTTTTTTTACTTTGGAATGCTCTAGTGTATACTCTAGGAGTTTATTCCACCACAGCATTTTAAAGTTTTTTTTTTTTTCTTTAATTCTTTAAAATGCTCTAGAGCATTAGACACTAGAGCATTTTAAAGAATTAAAGAAAAAAAAAACTTTAAAATGCTCTGGTTGAATATACTCCTAGAGTATTTCAAAGTTTTTTTTTTTTAATATATTTTAAAATGCTCTAGTGTAAAGTTGCCAACATGTCGTTTGGTAAATATTGCCTTTCAAGCGTCGAAATATATTTAATTACTTTCACTTGGAGCGCGACAACTGACTATTTTTTTTTTATTAGTTACAACAATAAGCCTATGAACTACTTACCAAGTCATAAATCTGAATAATTAGGAAGAAAGAAATTACGTATATTTACGGTTAACATATCGCATAGAAAAAACAAACACAAAAGAACATGATGGGGGAAAATATAATTAACTAAACAATGTAATAACTATTAATGACAACAACCCTACCTAGGGTAAATGCTTAAATTCATCATTTATAAAAGACAATATTTTTAGAAACATTCATAATGAGTGGTCTTACAGTAGTTCTATAGAAAACGTGATTTTCTTTATTTAAAATGCAATGGAAAACTGTTAAGATTTGTTGGACTGTCGTAATTGCGATCTTTCTTCCTAGCGTAAAAGTTTATTTTTTTAGTTCATAACAATGTTTATTTTTTTGTATAAAAAAACTTAAAGATTGATCTATCTTTTCTACTAGATCTATCTTTTATGTCTATTGAATATAGGGTTCAGGAAGTATCACAGAATCGAGCATAATTTGAATGATTTAGAAGGATATTGCTAAACCATTGCTTCGTATGTTCGTAAAATTTATCAAATTCAAACTCAAATAACTTATTTCAATTAAACCATTTACAGGCACTTTTGAATTGTCAAGGAATTGGTCAGTAAGAAAACTGAAGCTACATGCCCATGAAGATACATGTCTACTCAACTACGTAAATAACGCAATGAATGTTGTTGAAATATCAAAATTAAACCATTTGCTACTGAGTGTTACTCAATTGATACTCGTATTTTACACCTAAATAAAAATAGCTTGCCCTTGTTAGCAAAGAAACAATCGATTTCTTTAAATAAATTTTTAATTTATATGTTCAATTTATGCTGAAGTGTACTTTATGAACACCTATACTCGAAAAGTACACTTCAGCATAAATTATGTGGGCATGTTAATTTTGAAGGGGGCGTAATTGTAATTAACACCTACCTGGTAATTAACTTTAACAAACTGTGATTCATAAATCACTAACACCAACTCATTCATCTGAACTTTTGACACCAAATACCGAATTTGTCAGCCATGTAATTGCAAATTAGCCACGTTTTCAATTAGTATTGCTTTTCGATCTATTTTGTTATAGAAAAACGTGGAGTAAGAAGGAATGGAGAGCTAATAGAATTGACTTGCATCAGTGGATATCTCGAATCGATAATCGTTGCAATTCTGCTGCAATTGACTGGAAAGGGATCTTATGGGCTGATGCTACGAGTATGTAAAGATGGCATTTTTCTAGGTATACAAAACTTAGTAGGTTGCACTCTAAAGAGACTGAACTACACGATAGTGTACGTCAAATATTAAAAAATAACAGAGTTAGCTGTTTTCCGATTGATTTTTGGATAACCTTGTTTTGATAACACAAACACCAAAAACACTGAAATTTAAAGAAACATGGATACTGAAACATGTATAGGAAACTGTAAACTGCTCCTTTATGATTCCTACGATTAGTTTGATGAGTTAAAACTAAACGCATGAATGTAGAACATGTGCGCTGTTCTTTTGTTTTATGCTAGCAACCCGTCCCCGCGTAGCATGGTTTTTACGACATGACAAAACATCGATATTATTTTATTTTTAAAAAGTTTACACACAAAACCTTCCGGAATAAATCCTCAAAATGACAGTGAAAACCATAACAAAATCCGTTGCGTATTTTAGAAGAACAACGCGGTCACACAGACAGACACAAAAAGCAACTTTAATTTATAACATCAGCTATCTGGAGTGAAAGTCTCGTCAAAATCAATCCAGCTGTTTCGGAGATTAGGCGGAACAAACAGACATACAGACAATTATTTTAAAAATAGTTTTTTTTTTGTTATAAGTACCGCATGCATGTCATACTTTCATTTGCATTTAGTAAAAGCTATTATTTCGACATTAAAGACTCTTCAAATTTATTTATATGAATGTATATATAAAGATGTATAGAAAAGCATAGATATAGATGTATAGATATTTATAGATAAGCCGTCTCGACACACCATGGTTCTATCAATAGTATATAACAACAGTAACATAAGAAAATAAATTAAATAAAAATGTATGAACACTCCATTAAACTACTTACTCGATGTGCACAACACACTAAACTGTCACCACTGGCAAATGATTATATAATAAATTATTATTAGGTATAACTGAAACCAGTAATACATAGAAATCATCGGGAACATCTGGTATCGAAAATAGGCTTAAATAGATTGCCAGCATTAATTATTATGAAGGGTATTGCTATAAATACGATGCTAAACAGGATTTGTGGTCGTTTATGAGGTTGTTAGTGTATCAGCTCAATACTGTTTTGGTCCGTATTAGGTAATTATTATTTGGAGTAGTTTTTTTTTTTATGTAATAAATACAGGGATGCAGGGACATCGACGAAGAGGTTGCTCTTACCATGGATTCAGTATAATTATGATTCTGAACCCACTTGCATTGAAATTTTTCGTCGGTTTAAAAAAAATCTGCTGTTTCTTAGAATTATAAAAAATAAAAAATTGCTGTTCCATACATTTTGACTGCGTAGGTATTGACCTAGGCGGTCAAAATGTATGGAATAGTATTTTTTTTTTTCATTAATTTACGAAATATTTTAACGCAACGGAATCATATACTGAATCCATGGTTGAAGGTTGCGCGTCGATGTCCCTGCCATCCTGTTTATTATGAAGAGCAACGATATACGTATGCTTTTTATTGATTGATACTCTCTTTAATATCAATTTATTAACAGTACAATAGACAATATTGACTGGCACAATAGCTTTTTAGGCTTCCGTAATCAACAAGGAATCCATATAGTTTCGCCATGTCCATCTGTCCGTCGGTCCGCGGCTTAACTCAGAGACTCTTAGTACTAGAAAGCTGTAATTTGACATAGGTAAACATATTTATAATATTGCCAAGAAAGAACAAAAATAAAATCTTGTATTGTTTTTTTTTTTTTTTTTCCTTAAGTTTATCTCCCCTACACGTAAACTGGGGATGAAATTTTTGTCTCGTCTGTCCCATGGTTGGGGTATCTTTGGATAGGCCGTTCTAAAATATGTGGGTTGGTCAAAACCACTTTTCGATTCAGGGATCCGTTTGCGTAATATTAGGCTATAAAGTGCTGATTTTTGTTAGAGTCAAGTGTTATAACGATTTTAGTGATCGGTGAAATTAAGTGACTTTTTTATTTTTTTTATTTCTATATTGGCTAGGTTTCTGTATTCGCCGCGTGGTGCCGGACGTAAAGAATAGCAACATCCTATTTCTTCACATGGGTGTCGTAAAAGGCAGCTAAGGGACTTGCTAGAGAATGGGCAGCAGCGTTCTCTATGCATTTTTAACACCATACTGCGATCGCCAACCCGCCTGCCAAGCGTAGCGATTATGGCAAACCCCCTTATTGGGAGGTTTATGTCCAGCAGTGGACGTCTTTCGGCTGAAATGATGATGATGATATTCGCTAAGCACAAGTGCGAGGTGTCAAAAGACGCATCTCGCGCGGGCTAGCGATCTATGGATATAAATGCTATACAAAATATTTAGATTATGGTCAAAAATCCAGTTTTTCGACTGAAAAGTATGTAAAAACCTGGACTCACGACTACCAACCCCTCCCGGCTAAATAGTTGTTTTTGGATATGCGAATAAATTCACGGCAGTAGTATTATATAACAAAATGAAAAGGAACACTATCACAGAAAAGTAAGCTTTACAAAATAACGAGTAACATTCAACGAACTTACATTTGCAGTCGGAATGTATGGGAGAACATGTATTTCAACCAGAATGTTAAGTTTGTTCTTGGAATAAATTCGTCCCAACTACGGAACCCTTCATTGTGCGTGGTCCAACACGCACTTGGCCGGTTTGACGCTTTTAAATAGTTTGAGCAACCACAGTACGATCGACAAAAAAATATACAATGACGACAAAAAAAAAGATCAAAAATAAATTGTTTTAATTAGGTATATTCAGCACCAATTTTATTCTATTCCGTTCAATTATGTTTTGGTTTCTTTTGTTGGCCAGTCTGCCAATGTCTAAAGTGTATAGGAAAAAACAAGTGTAGGAACATGATAAAAAAGAACAACAACAGTTGTAGACACAAATAAAATTCTTCGAATGATCAGTTGAAAACAATGTAGAACTTCTTGGGTTACTAATATTTGATTGCATTGAGCAAGTCACCGAGCAAGCGGCCCTTCTAAGCTTAAACTCCAAACCCAACACCTTAATCACAAACTTTCCTCAAACACTCAATTTTCAAACGTCAAACAAACTAACAAAGAGACATCAAAACATCGTCACCAGGCTTGCCCATCCTCTACCATTCCTGCCCATCCCCCCTTCTAATTAATGGTGAATACACAATACAAAATTTATTTGCCAACTTGACACGCAGCAAGAGCTAACACAATGAGGCTTGTCGGCGTCATGGCCGAAAATTTGGATTTCAATTTTCGAATGTATCAGGGTTACCAGATGCAAAATATAACGGTTTTTTTAAAGATGTGTCTGTTTAATAAGTATCGGGTGTTTTTTTTTTTTAGAGTCGGTGAACTATAAATTAAAATAAAAGACAGAAAAATGTTTTTAATATTCATGAATTTGGCTTTATTTGACAGATAACTTTATGGCATTCATGTTTATATATAATTTCAGGCATATGGCCACCTCTAAAAAAAAACACCCTTTATGAGAAGAATACTTGGAAATGGAAGGTTTATACAATTCTGATATAAATGGATTATGGGTGTTTGGATAAATGAAAAAGAGTGAAAAAAAAATCACTTTCTTCTTTCTTTTCCAAAAATTCACTCTTTATGTGAAGAAAGTGAATTTTAGGAAAAGTAAAAATATGGTTTATGAATCAATATTTTCTGATGTTTTGAATTAATCACCAGCGCTAAAGTATCAAAGTAATCACAATTATTTCCTGATATAATTATTACCAAAACTAAAAAGAAAACTTGTTAAACAGAAACAAAATACCTATTTAAACTCCATAACGGTGTCTATAGAAAGAAAAATATTTTATTTGTGACACGCATAGGAAATATAAACAGTAAGAAAAGTTGCATTTAAAATTAAAAATATTTACTTTAAAAAAAAAAGAGACCTGTGCGTGGCTAAAAAGGCACACATTTCAGCACAAAGCTGCGATATTTTAAAAATAAAGCGCTGGTATTCTGTGAATCATAATAATTTACCCAGATAAGTTGACCAAAATCACATCATCAAACTAGAATCCCTCCGTCCTATAATAATATCGTTACATAACCTTCTACCATCAGATGGATTCGGTATTGATTGACCGGTGATTGAGTATCCGCGTCGACTACAGATTTCGTATCCGGAATCTACCTCTGTAAACGGGTGACCGTTAATTTTAACAAGTGGCAACCCTACGTACGTGCAGCGTTCGCCGCGTCAAATGAAATGCGGTTCGTGCTAGAATTTCAATTTCGAAATTTGAACCTCGAATTGTAGGTGCTCCGCTATTGGCCGCTGCTAATTTATTTTGCGTAGTTATGATATTCTCTATACAAATCTTATTTTTATGAAAGGGTTTAAAGGGCTCTTGGCCAGTCTTTTCACTGGTAGCGATTTTGTGTGCGAATAGATGTCATCGTCCAAGATAATAGGTATAACACAGTGACTGGTCAGCATTATCCCAAGTAGCATTGCAAGCTGTATACAAGCTGTATTGAAGTTCGTTTTTATACTAGAAGCTGTATATTCAGGCTGTATAAAGGCTGTTTAAGCCCTTTTTTACTTATAAAGGCTATACCTTTATAAGTAAAAAAGGGCCCATATTATACAGCTTTTTGCATTAGAAGAGCTGTATAGTAGCTGTAGAAGCAATAGATAAGCTGTATAATAGCTGTATTAGAGCTGTTATTTGGTATACACAGAAACCATTATACCACAGATATTATTTTATAAGTATTTTGTAAAGAAAAGTGATCTAAATAAGTTTTTGAAGAGAATTACAAAAGAATAAAAATAAAATGAACTATTTTCGATACGTGTAATAGAAACGTACTTTAATGGCGACATTATTATTTAATATTTATTACAAGAAGTCGTGGACTTATATATCTGATAGTGTTCTTTGGTGAATTGAAAGTGCAAATTTAATTTATTGTGAACCTGTGTATGTTTTCCGTCAAAATATTCATGCGCCAGCAAAATATTCAAGCTGACATAAAGAAAAATACTAAATACGGTAAGTAAATGTTTGTTTTTAAGGTTATAATATATATATTTTTTTTTTTAATAATAGATATGAGGGAACAGTAATCATTATTCAAGCTGATAATCATGATACGGCTTTAGCTGTTGTAAAAAAATCCTAAAATTATAATTAAAATTTTGTTTTTATACATTCGAAAATGGCGATAATTCGCTAAACAGCCCACACGATATTTGGAGAATATTATAGTCTGAATAGCTGTACTAAGTTATGGATTACATTGTACAGCTATTTGCTTTTAATCAGCTTTATAATATAATATTTTTAATACATAAGCTGTATATCAGTTTGTTAAGCTGTACGTCATATTTATAATGCTCTTTAGAGTTACTTAAAAGAAATGAAAAACCCTGAGCTCAAGATTATTTTGATCCGTTACGAATATCTAAAAATGTCATAGGTCAAAGTCTGTTGTAAATGATAACATCGAAATGCAAAACATGGTCATGGTCGCCACCAAAAGAGTTACTTTATTTTTTTATTTTGTTACCTAAGTAAACTTATTGTGAAGTATTATTATTAGTATATTATACCTGTTTCGCTTTATTTTCAGTATAAAATGCCGTTAGAAATTATAGAAACCATAGAGAAAGGGCAAAACAGGTTTTGCATTGTACCAAGTTTGTGGGAATCAAAAGGCGAGTTAAGATGGCCAAGAAAACGATTCGATATCAACGAATTAGTAAAGGATGGAACATCTCAGCCTTTAGATAATTGGTCCACCTCAAAATGCTGTGTGAAAATACTATCATTAGCATCATCCTTACTTCCTTACTAATATTATAAATGTGAAAGTAACTCTGTCTGTCTGTCTGTCTATCTGTCTGTCTATCTGTCTGTATGTTACGTTTTCACGCCTAAACCGCTGAACCGATCGTCATGAAATTTGGCAGAGATATAGCCTGGGATATGGAGGAGGACATAGGCTACTTTTTTACGCAATAACCAACATCCACGCGGGCGGAGCCGCGGGAAAAAGCTAGTATGAACTAAATCTACACATTTTACATAACTGTTATTATCATAATTATCACTGTTTAATGTTTTTGCTACGGAACCCTCTTCGTTGGATGTCGATGGAATTGACACTTGACGGTACTCAATAAATGATGGTTCACTATCATAACTGTTATTTGATTGGTAATTTGTAATATTCAAATATTCCCTTTCAATCCGCCTCTTGACTGCACCAGATCTTTTTATTTTTTTCACATATTGTATTTGTTCTGAATGAAATTAATTCATGCAATCGGCGAGCGACTGTGTCAGTAATACAGACTAAAGCTGTACTATAGCTGTCATGTATTTTTTTAGTTTGAAAACACCCTCATACACAGCAGTCATAAAACCAATGTCGCACAATAGTGTACAATTACGCCATAAAAATAAGTTTGAGAACGGAGTTTGCATACACCATTGTACAGAAACAAGTATCAAGTGATACTATATTAACACTTAGAGCTGTAATAAGTAAGTGGTCACATGCAAAATACAGCCTTTATACAGCTTTAACGATAAAACCAGATTGAAGTGTCACAAAATACTTAAAACAAAATCAAAATCAAAATATTTTATTTCACATAAACCTACATGAGCACTTATGAAACGTCAGAAGCTAGGTGCACGGTTCCAATTAGTCGTTTTCTATGGAGAAGAGCTGGCAAGAAACTCCACGGTTACTCTTTTAAAGTTGTATAGTAGAGTTTTAATATTCTGTTTAAGCACCCTAAGCTTACGCGGATCCCTCAATAAAGGTTTTATACAGTTAGACCTGTATAATAACTCATAAATCACTTTTACAAAGACATAATCATTTATTGACACTCTTGTACGTCTCTAAAAGAACTCCAAGTTCTAAATAGGCTGGTATATTGATGTTGAAAACGCTTGCGTGCTGCTTGGGATCTGCTTTGCCTTGTTCCAACTATGTTGTGGTCGGCTTCCAGTCTAACTAGATGCAACTGAATATCAGTATTTTACATGGAGTAACTGCCTATCTGACTTCCACAACCCAGTTACTGGGTAATATGATACCACTTGGTAAGACTGGTTGTCAGACTTTCGGGCTTCTGACGACCCGTAACGACTGACAAACATCCACGAATGACAGCTGGGACCAACGGCTTCACGTGCTTTCCGAGGCACGGAGGGGGGGACTTGGTATGTAAAGATGGTCACCCATCCTCGGACCAACCGCGGCACGCGTAGCTTAACTTGATCAATCGATCCGCGCGGCTGTTATAGCTTAGACTGGTATTGAACTGTAATAAAGGGATATCAAGTTTTGGTAGTAAGTATAATGAATATTTCTTATCTCAATCATAAGCATCATCATCATCTGCGTCATCTTTTCATATCTAGTTAGAAAGAAGATATGAAATGAAGTAAATAAGGACCAGGAATTCATCGGAAAAAAGATTTGATCGCCCCATTTGCAAATATGTGTGTGAATATTTCAAACTGTTCACATTCCTCGATTCTATTCCTTTTTCAAATTCCCATACGGATGCGGAAATGAAAGAAAAATAGAATGTAGATATAAGGTTTAATATGGTCCGGTCCGATAGAGGCCAGCTTACCTTTTTCTATCGTTGTTATTAGACAAAGTTCGGTCCACTGCGGTAAGAAAATATGTAGGGCGAAGATATTTATTTGTTGTTATTGCAAATAGATGTTTTAATAAAGTCATGTTAATTTGGGAGCATTACTTTGGTACCTAGTTTAAACATCAAGAAAATAAAACATTACAAAAACGATTAAAAAAATACTTCAGTAGGTTTTGGCATTCTACTTTTCATAATAAACTTCTTTTCACTGTGAACCATTTTACAAAGAACTTTCACAAAAACCAAGAAATAAAACGATTATCACCCAAACTAATTTCCACCTAAAACAAACTGATTTATAAACCAAAAACTATTATAATAATAATAATAATAAACGAAACCGAAACCTACAAGTATTTGGGTATGTCGGAAGCATTAGGCATCAATGCTACCGACATGAAACAATCGTTGAGGAAACGCTTCTTTGGCCGCCTCAGTGGACAAGGGCCTCACCCCGCTCTCCTTGGCGAAAGAGAACTGGCGCAAACCTGCAGTACTTGATACCAACGATCGTAGGGAAGTATGGCAAGGCAAAGAGCTTCACGGACGGTTTTTCCGGGCCCTCCGTGGGCCTGATGTAGACTTTTTAGCATCTATATCCTGGCTGCGTTTCGGCGACCTCTTTGGGGAAACCGAAGGTTTTGTCTGTGCGATTATGGATGAAGTTATCATGACGAATAATTATCGGAAATACATTGTGAAGGATGGTACGGTTGACATCTGTCGGGCATGCCACCGTCCCGGTGAATCAATTCGACATATTGTTTCCGGTTGTTCTCGTCTTGCTAACGGCGAATATTTGCACAGACACAATCTAGTGGCTAGGATTATTCACCAGCAACTAGCCTTGCAGTACAACCTTGTGGACTCCGAAGTACCATACTACAGGTATGTGCCCGACCCAGTTCTCGAGAATGGTCATGCCACATTGTACTGGGATCGATCTATCATCACAGACAGGACTATTGTAGCCAATAAGCCTGATATTGTGGTGATAGATCGACGAGAGCGCCGTGCAATGATTGTTGATATCGCTGTCCCTCATGACGAGAATCTCGTGACAGCTGAGAAAGATAAAAAAATCAAGTATCTTGACTTAGCACACGAGGTTGTCGACATGTGGGATGTCGACTCTGCAATCATTGTACCGATAATTGTTACGGTTAATGGCCTAATAGCGGAGAGACTCGACCACCACCTCAGGAGGCTCTCATTGCGCGGCTGGATCAAGGGCTTGATTCAGAGAGCAGTACTCCTAGACACAGCACGCATAGTGAGGAGGTTCCTCTCTCTAGAGCCCTGACCATCGGCAGCTTGGACCCTGTTCCTGATGCCGATGGGCCATTATTTTTTATATTTTTAAATGTTTTTATATTTTTTATATTCAAATATTTTTAAATGTAATTTATATGTAAGTATTAATGAAATAAAAGATAATAATAATAATAATCATTTATTTCGGATTCATCCTACGATTACATCCATATTTGTTAGTACAATAATGCGAGCTTACAACGATACTGTAAAAGTTTACACCGTAAACGCACGCATCTAAACGGTTTTATATCATAGCAAATTAAATTAAAATTTCTGGGCATTACACGCTAAAGTTTTGCCGTAGTACTGCAGTAATATTCAAGTTTAATCTACTCTAATACCTAGAAACGGTCCAATGCAGATGTTCTTGAAGTTAAAAGAATGTTAGGGTCATTGAACGACGGCGATCACGGGTACGTACTTTTAGAGATGTAATTATTGATGTATAAAACAGGAAGATAAGGAACGCACTCCTCGACGTGGACCGCATAAACTATGCCGACCGGCACAACTGACCTTAGGGTCAGCTCACACCGAGACGCGACGCGACGTGTTGCCAAAGATTTTACTATGCGCCTCGCGACGTTGCGATACGTCTCGCGGCGGCGCGCGCCTGGCCTCTTCCAATATTGTCGCGTCACGTCGCGTCTCGGTGTGAGCTGACCCTTAGTAACAATCGAACTGGCGTTTGTGTAGGACATGTGTAGCACGTTCAGTAAAATTACCGCAATCGTCTAAATAAGCAGCAACAATGCCTTCCTGTGTTTTCAAAATGTGCTTCAAAACCAAATTCCACGGGATTACTTTCCACTCGTAAGTACATTAAAACCTATTTTCTTTTAAATTCTCCTGAATAATATTGCTTTCTAGGTCGCCATTTGTTTCTAAGTTGTTATGGGTATGTAACACTGACAATTATTGCTATCTCGTTCCCGCTGCAGCCCGCGTCATATCTTTCTATTTCGGTTGTTTCACGACATCGGGAAATGTGTGGTTGTGTTTAAATGTAACTTTTTCTAGTCTAATAATGTTATGTGACATTTTTATTTTTTTATTTTTTTTAAACATTAGAACGGTACCTTATTTTCCTTTTTTTATACATTAATGAAGGTAATAATATTGTGTAGGATATTGAGGTAACCCTGTTTTCATCGTTTCAGCTTACATGCTGTGCGAAAAAAAAAACTTAACAAAACCAAAATCACTTAAGCCGTTTATCAGACGCTTTACTCGAGTGAATGGCTCAATGTTCATTTTTATTTCATTCCTCGTTCACGACACCGTCAAAATCATATAGGGTTGAACTTTTTTTTTTTTTCGCTCATTCATTATTGGAATCGGTGGATCGATTCACTTGTGAATTAATTTGTTGTTTTCAGTTTTCTCTCCGAATAAAAGACCAAAATTAACAAAATGTGAAGCATCTGCTTTAGCAAACGTTTTAAGAATGCTGATACAACCATACATAGTATTTTATTTTTTTGTCTAGTGCTTAAACTTGACCATTTTAATTCGGTGTGAGAGCCTGGTGATCCGTCACACAGTATGGACGCCAGTCTCTCACAAAGGATCATATTTTATGCATTTTTGTCAAAACACTTTATTTCTTGTCTCTATGTTTATAACTATCATTACTATTATAGTTATAAACATAGAGACAAGAATTATAGCGTTCGAGACTGGCGTCCATACTCTGTGACGGATCACTAGGCTCTCACCCCGAATTAAAATGGTCAATTTTAAGCTCTAGACGAAAAAAAACTTTGTAAAGAGAGAAAAATAAAGACTATTATTATAATTACTAGGTAAAATGTGTTGAAAAATACCTTCATGTCATAATATTCGTAGTTATCATAACAAGAAAAAAGCAACCAATCCTGTTAACGCTTATTTGTTTATCAAAACGGAGACACACAAAGACCTATTCACAGACAATCCAAACTCCCCATTATAACAAAATATAACCTCGAAAACCATTGTATTTGTTTTACATTCCCACTTCCCCCTTTTAATGGGGTGTCATAACTACTGAACTGCGTTAATGAATCATACCCAAAGGTCGGTCTTTATGGGCCACTAAATTATGGCCGTCGTTAGGCCATAACTCAACGGCTACCGGCAGATAGGCTAGTTTAGAGCCTTTAAAGGTTAATTGCTAGGTACGTGGATATTTGCACAGTGAAAAATTGGCTGTGTCCGGCTTTTATAGGGGTGATCTTTTTAGTTGTTACGAGAGTTTATGTCGTGAATGGTTATTGTTGATAGTGGTCTTGGTACACGTTTGTTACTGAACATGGGAACTTTTACTGTCCTACGAGTATACTGTTGAATGAGGATACAGCCTTATGCATGCACTGCACCATGCACTGTTTATTTTATTTACACTCCATTTATTATAACACTAGCTTCTGCCCGCGACTTCGTCCGCGTGAAATTTAGGCTCACACATCACGTCGCATCCTGTCACTCGCCCGCGCTATAACTTTGTTATCGCTTAGCGTTCTTTCTGACTTTTGTTCTTTTCGCTTGGCTCATAGCTTTTCGCTTGGATCATAGCGTGATGTTATATAGCCTATAGCATTCCTCGATAAATGGGCTATCCAACACTAAAATAATTTTTCTATTCGAACCAGTATCTAGTTCCTGAGATTAGCGCGTTCAACCAAACAAACAAACTCTTCAGCTTTATACTATAGCTGACCCGCGCAACTTCGTCTGCGTCGCGTCACCTAAGAGAGAGAGTGGTTTAAGTAATGAATTTTCTACTTATTTTCTTACGGAGCTATTTTAAAATTATGACATCATGTACATATATAAGTTATGATATCTCCTAAGATGTTGATTAAAATCAAGTGATGGCAAGGACAATTTTGTTTACATTTAAATACTTGTGATTAATAACATATTTATTTGGATAAGGATTAATATTTTGTTGATAAAACTCCTTCGCAAATAATGCATTAATTTCGAACAAATTTGATTACCATAAAAAAGGGTATAGTGAGTCAATCTTAAAAGATAGATATATGCGGTCTGCGACTTTTTTTTAGAACTTTTGAAGAGGAACAACTCTATCATACATGATATTTGCGTTACTTAAACCGTTTACGCAGCACACGCAATGGAAGCTCTCAAAAAGGAAAAAAAAAACCGTTTTTTAAACATTTTTCATTTATGCTCCGCTTCTATTGGTCATAGCGTGATGTTATATAGCCTATAATATTTATCTATAAATGAACTATCCAACACAAAAAGAATTTTCCAATCCCAACCAGAAGTTCCTGAGATTAGCGCGTTCAAACAAACAAACAAACAAACTCTTCAGCTTTATAATATTAGTATAGATTAGACAAATAACTGTTCTCACCCTTTCGTTATTTCAATGTAAACGTTTAATAAACTCCGTTATTTTACGATAAATAGAAAGCACTGTAATCTATTTACCAATTACATTAAAAAATAACTCTAAAGTGCAGTAATTTCAACAATATTACACAATAACTTTCGTTATTTAGCCGTTATTTGTCTAATGCTATAGTGAATGGAGTCTATTTACCAATAATATTAAATAGCGGAATTGTAAATAATAATAATAATGAATAAATTAATAATTTACAAACATAGTTATAAGTACTATTTACTAACAATGTATGGAATGTTTTATTCTGAAATAAATGATTAATAATAATAAGTTAGACAGCCCACTGGTGTGGATCCTCACACAGAGGACTAAGTCTCTTTTAGTTATTAGGTACTAATATAGTTTTAAAGTTCATATTAACAATATAAATGTAATGGATCAATGGTTGTCTGAATAAAAAATATTATTATTATTACATATGTACAATTAATTAAACCTGAATTAGTTTCTGTCCGTCTTATTCGGGTGAGCACTGAAAATCAGCGCTGTGCTGTGGGTCCCTCATAGCACAGCATCATGCTGAGTAAAAGCCTGCTTGTCACAGTCATGACGTGCAGCTGCCGACTATTTCGGTTTTGTGCTCGTGATTATAATGTAGATCTATTTTGTTCCATTTTTCTGTTTACCTACCTACTCGAGTTAATTATCTCTTTGTATGCACGTGTTTCTGTGACAAATAAACCTGTTTCTTTCTTTCTTATTATTATAATAATGGTTCATTTGGACAGCGCCAAGTTCCTTTCAGGGTTATGTTTGTCAGAATCAGCAATTGAGAAAACGTCGTGAGGAAAGTTTTGAGTATGAATGTGGATGGCTAAAAGAATAAGGGAAGACCAAAGAAACGATGGATGGACTGTGTGAAAGAGCCATATCAGGCTACAAAGGGAGTGACTGCCGAGATTCTGACTAATAGAAAAGTATAGACGTAAAAGACATGTTGCACCAACCACAAATAAACTGGGATCAGGGTAGGAGAAGGATCGCGAAGGAGAAGGCGGAACGCGTAAGGGAGACGCAGTCTGTGCGCCCTCACGCTCCTAGCCGCCGCAGGAGACGCCCTGAGCGGCGGGAATCAATAGCCGATTCCCGGCCACCATAGGCGCGGGCTTTTGGACGGCGAGCAACGGGCAGCGCGCCGTCCGGTAAGGACCAGGGGGTCTACTCCCTAAGCACGAAGTCCGTCGTTTCGGGCTTCGTTTCGGGCGTTTCCTACTCCCTATCACCAACGGACGGACGATCAGTTCGAGGCCCGACGAAGAATGAATGACAACAAGATTTGACAACTGTCCCTACTCCCGATGCGTTTTTGCCCGTCCGAAAAGTTGAACTTGACGCTTGTTTTGACGGAACCTTATGTCAGTTGATACGACATCAAAATAGTTATCGTTCTGTCGACGAACGATTATAATTGTTTACACTATTTAGAGACAAAGTAAGGAATTCCAAAGTATGGCTGCTTTTTTATTGCTTGACGAAGCTATATAGGAAGAGCGGAGGCAACGTCGACAATATATACGCCAAGAATTTAGGTTGGCGAGTATTCCCGACGTTACTGACTTATCTTAAAGCTATTTGGCAATTTTGCTATTCTGAATTTAACGTTTTTAAACTAAAATTTAGATTTTCTAACTAAATCTGACTATTATTAATCGCGATTAAAAAAATGTAGAATAAAATCAATTAGTTGTCATGAACTAAACTTCACACCAACATCTCGACTACTTGTACAAAATCAGTACTGTTACTGTATATATTTTTTTTCTTTTCTTTTGCTTATATCTCGAAAATGGTGCGTCCTATCGCAAAAATAATGAAAATTTCGACCCCCTTTTAGGAACCCCAAACCCCTAAATTTCAACATGTTAGAATGTTTTTTTTTTTTTTCCACACCAAAAGTGAAAAATTCTATATAAAGCATGTTGAGGCTGCCCAGCTCCTACGCGCCTTCGGCCAGAGTCCGTATCCGTGAGTTTCTGCAGCGGTTGGGGCCATTTTACGAAATGAATAAGAAAGAAACTAAAATAAAATAATTTTAAAACTACCCGGCTAGTATCGTTGAATTAATTAGAAAATTTCCGTCAAAATGTCAAAAAGGAAAAACGCAAAGGTATCAATAGGATAATGCCGGTTTCCGGACAAAAATGTCAAAAATAATTCTTATCTTTATAACAAAAAGTATATTGTTAAAAATGTAGTCATTTTCTAAGGAAAAAATATTGATTTTTGTTTATTTAGCTTGAAAACCACAAAATAATTAAACCGGTAATCGACCGGTAAAATAGCACAATTCTATTGTCATCAATCGCCATGCGTCTTTCGTTCACGAATATTGTCTACGATTCCGTTGGAAACTGATGAATCCGAAATTACTAGGGAGTAGGGTTCAGTCCGACGTGTCGGACTACTAACGGACGGGCCCGTTACTTCGTTGACGGACTTAGGGAGTAGACCCCCAGGCCCGGGTCGACGGAGCATTGTGTTCCACGCGCGCCTCAAAGAGATGTTAGAACACACTGACGGGGTCCGCCAGGACCGATGCCTGCCAGGGTTGCGGGAATGTCCGAAAGGGATACCGTGGCCCTGGCACACTGGCAATGGAAGGAACACGGGTGGGTTTTAATCAGTAAAAGTCCGACACGCCCAGAGCAGGAGAAGTTATTTGATAATTACCCACCCAAAAAATAAAAAAGGGCAGGAGAATTAGGATGACGTCAGAATCAGCAAACTATTAGAAAATGAGAGCAAGTTGTAAAAATTTGCGATATAAAACACGCTATAGAACGAGTCAGCATTATACTGATCTCTTCACCTTGCGTAATTAAAATAATCTAAAGAAAACACTTTATTCTTCAGGTAACTAAAGATCCCACAAGAATACAAAACTGATGTACTCAGCGGACACTCAATGCCCTTCGTGTTCAATATAATAACGCTTTTAGGATGTCGTTGGGGCTTTTGAGATGTTGTAATGCGTCTGGCATGTTTATGGAGGCTCAAGAGTGTCCATGGAGTTTCTTACCCGTTCTTCTCCATAGATACCTACTACGCTTTGGAATGGGCATGTAGCTTCATTTTTATTACTGACCGACTCCTTGACAATTCAAAAGTGCCTGTAAATGGTTTAATTGAAATAAGTGATTTGAGTTTTAGTTGAAAAAGAGAGCGGCCTCCATATTGCACCGTACCTGAGCAAGCTTCAACAGCATTCTGAAAGCAATAGCGAACCGGTTAGACGGCCCTTTTCTTAGACACTGAATCGCACTCCATGTATCCATTTAATTTCATTTGTTTTATTATTATTTTTATGGTTTACTTACATAGTTCTTAAGCACTTACTTACTAATATGGATGTTATGTAATGAATACTTCTGAAATAAAGTTAATAAAATAGGATGAAAAGAGATAAAAGAACAGAAATAACCATGCTCATATAAGAAACAGAACCTAACAACATTATTTAAACATCACCCCATTATTTTGCAATTCGCATCGATGTTCAGTGGATGTCAAAAAATGTTAATATTACATTCCCTACTGAAATATGTTTTATACGTATTAAAAACTTGTTCCGAACGCTTGGTTGAACGAATCGAAATGTAGCGTTGGGGACATAGAAACAGCGAGTGTGTATTTGTATTTGTAAGAACTAGAAATGTGGCATAATTAATGGCACCATTGACACAAAAAAAAAGTCCCAAGATTTATATTTAACTTAAACGCAGCTGTAGTAGATCAGCAAAGTTTAGCGGCAGTTATAATTTTAGTAGCACTGTCTAGTATATTGTAAGTAGTATTTTTCCAGGTCAAGGAATGCATCGTGTCGAAACTAATACTCACACAAAAACGCCGCCATACCTACTTAAACTGAGAAAAAGCATGCATAGCCTATAATGTTCGCGCTGCTCGCCCTGACACCCCTAGTCGCCGCAGGAGACGCCCTGGGCGGCGGGAATCGGGTAGCCGATTCCTGGCCACCGTAGGCGCGGGCATGCGGACGACGAGCTATGGGCAGCTCACCGTCCGTTAAGGACCAGGCCCGGGTCGACGGCGCGTTGTGTTCCACGCGCGCCTCAAAGAGATGTCAGCACGTACTGACGGGGTCCGCCAGGACCGGTGCCTGCCAGGGTTGCGGGTTTGTCCGAAAGGGATACCGCGGCCCTGGCACACAGGCAACTGGAGGAACACGGGTGGGTTTTAGTCAGTAAAAGTCTGGCAAGCCCTCCCGCTCCACCCACAGCGAGAGAAGTTATTTGATAATTTCCCACCCAAAAAAAAAAGTCTCCTCTCTTCGATATGGTTATGGGCTGTAATCCTTCACGGAAGCCCAGTGCAGGTTGGTAGATGTCACAATTTCGAATTTTTGGTTCTAATACGTGCAGGTTTTCCCACGAGGTTTTCCTTTACCGTTTTGAGGCAATTATTTACACAATGTAAAGCTCCTGGCTGGGTTCGAACTCACGACCTTGAACTAAGTAAGTCGGGCCGATACACTGGGCCATCACTGCTCTGCCTCTGAGCCATCACTGCTCTATCACTGGGCCATCTCTACTCTCACAGAAGAAGCATTTAATCTAAAATGGGATAGGTATGTACATGTACAGTCAAAATTCAAAAGCAATTTTCATGGTGAATTATTATATAATAGGTCTTATCTCAAAGTTGCAATCGTTATTCACCATGAAAATTGCTTTGACCGTACAATTGTACATATGTAGGTAGATCGATGTGTTTACCTAATAATCATCAGTTTCACGCAAATTCGAATTTTTTTGATCATATTATTTAAAATAGCAATGTAATAACATTTAAACAATAATAACAAACACATTATACATACATAGTGGAAATTTAACTTTACGTGTTACGTAAATCAACTGAGTACATATCCCTCTCAAAATAACATGGCTACGTGCCTACAGAGCTATGATTTAATCTGATTTATGTTTGCACTACAACCAATGTTATAACACATACATATTATATACAGCGTGTAACAGAAATGTGTGGTCATATTTAAGGGACCACATTTCTGGTGTTTGATTCAGACCATCAAACTGAAGGACTTTCTCTATGGGACCAACATCGTAATCAACTGTCCCATACAAAACTTCAAAACCTATTCGACCAAAATGTATGGGACGGCTGATAATTTTTTCGTGATTACGAAGTTGGTCCCATAGAAAAATGTTGTTCAGTTTGATAGTCTGTACCAATGCCTTAAATATGACCACACGTTACTGATACACGCTGTATAACAGATATACAGGTTGTCCCAGAAATAGACTGATAATATACTGTAGATGGGAATAGCTTTGGTCGAGCTCTCCCTAAATAATAAAAGATATGTTACACACATATGTATTAATTTTTTTCGTCACTGTTTAAAATATATTAACAAAACAATATTTGAGCAATAAAATCAAATAATAGTGAATTTATATTGAATTTGTAAGTTTTTTATGGAGAATCAAAGGTAATTACGGATAGAGTACTACCTATGTAATAATATTTTGATGGAAAAAGTTGTCAATAAAAAGATTTTATTCACACATGAGAGTCAAAAGAATGACGCATGGCGGTTATTTAGTATAACTCGAAAACTATAAGATTTTGCGGAAAATGTTTCGTTTTTTTTTTTTTTTTTTTGGGAGGACTTGACCAAAGCTATTTCTGGGACACCCTGTATATTTGCTATTAGTATCTAACGGTATTCGGAATGGGCACTAATGGTTTATTTAGGCAGGATTGTATTACAGGCCACGATTATATGTCTAAGATATTTCGATGCTAAGAATGTAAATGGTTGTCAGTGTAAATATGGATGCTAGAATATCTAGAAAAACAGACATTAAATTGATCCTATTATGTCGATTTTTTTTTTTCTGTAATAAACGTTCATCTATCGTAATTTGTAACAAAAGATTAAGAAAAAATGGAAGAGAAACTTTACCAGTCACTACAACTACAACAACTGCAACAACTACAACTACATGTATAACTCCACAACAACAACGTTGTTGTGTCAACTACATGTGGAAACTTGTAATTGGCCATATGTTGCATAAACTATTTCTTACTGGCTCTGTTTAGCTGTAAGTTTTCCTAAAAATAAAATAAATAAATAAATAAGTACCGCTGGCAGAAGTGAAAACTCAAAGCTTTGGAATTACTGACAGTCTGACGCAATACATCACGAGCATGTCGCGCAATTCGGTGACGCGAACCCATAAGTTTTTCCCCTACAAAAATCGCTCAACCCGGCTAAAGAAGTTTCCACTTCAAAAACCATTTTTCTTTTTAGTTTCTTGTCTTTGAACGAAGAAGGTTGACGTTCGATGCATAAAACTCTATTCTACGTTTTTCTTTTTATTAGTACATTATCTGTCTAGTCTTTTCCCAACTGTTCTATGTCGGAATAGGCTTCTAGTCTAACCACCAGCTGCAGCTGAATACCACTATTTTACATAGAGCTACTGCCTATCTGACCTCCACAGCCCAGCTACGGAGTAGCAAGATACCCCTTGGTAATACTATCTGTCAGACTTTCAGACTTCTGACTACCAGTAAGGACGGCCAAAGACCAGTATTACCTATTATAATAGTATCGTTATCGGTGCAAATAGTAAAACCATCAGACTTAATGGTTTAAATTAAGCGTTTACAGAAGACAAAATAAATAATGAGCCTTATTTTTTATGTCGATTTGAAAGAACTCCCAACTAACGCTTCACACTTCTCGCAAATTCTATGGCCCACGTCTCATGTGACAAATGCATGCACTATTCCAATATATTTCGCGTTTCTCCAAAGAAAGAGTTTTCGCGTTCGCCCCGATGTATTTATTCAATATTGAATTTGAAAAACAGTTTTTTTTTTTTCGTGTTTACTAGATAACATATGGGAACTACGTGCGTTTAGAGAGCACATATTTTTTTCATAAAATTGAATTTTCTTTTTTTAGTATTTATTTTCACAAACGTTATGAACCAATGTTTTTTTTTAAACGACTGTTGATACAAAATATAACGCCTGTATTCAGGTAGGTATGGGCAGAGGTGTAGGTACACCTACATTTCGCTAGATAATTATGTTTAAGTTTCATGTAATAGAAAGCGAGCCTATTGTATGAAATTGAGTTAAATAGAAGCGACTGACTGACAGACAAAGCACAGCTTCAACCGCTGAAAATGATATTTGAAATCAAATTAAGTCAAAAATCATATATTGAAACTAAGCTGAGAATTTCAAAATTATACGGAAGGACATCGACACGAAATCGGTTACCATGGATTCAGTACATGATTTTGTTTTATTTATTTTTTTGGTGGGAAATTATCAAATAACTTCTTAGACTTTTGCTGACCAAAACCTACCCGTGTTCCTTCAGTTGCCTGTGTGCCAGGGCCACGATATCCCTTTCGGACAAACCCGCAACCCTGGCAGGATTTTGGACGCCCTCCGTTGAAATTTTTCGTCTGTTATTTAAAAAAAAAAACTGCTATTTCATACAAAAGTGTAATACCTTCGCGGTCATAATGTATGCGACCGCATTTTTTTTTAATTACCTACCAAAAATTTCAACGCAAGGGAGTCCAAAATGATGTACTGAATCCATGGTAACCGTTTTCGCGTCGATGTCCCCGCCACCCTGTATAAGACAGTCCCCCAAAATTTATTAGATTATTTCCTTAATGTAGGTGCTAAAAAGGATTCAAGTTTTTTGCAATCAAAATCGCGTACATCTACTATTAATTTACATGGAAACATCATTTCCCTCGCAATAAAATCATTATTATAAAAATCTATTTTCACAATACGAGAGCAATAATTCGTTTTGCTGCTAAATGGCGTGTCCATAATGCAATTACCCGTGTTAAAACATAAATAAATGTGTTGGACTATGTCCGAATGTCAGCGGAATCGGGATAACATTAAATAAATGCATAGTTACGAGTATAACAATATTGTTTCGTTGACAAGGAGGATTTAAGCTGTCGTAGTGGCTTTGTATAGGGTTATGTGTTTTATTGTGATATTTAATATGCATTTATGCATTTTATCGGTATCAGATTGTATAGGTTTAGTTATGAATGGGGTGTCTTTAATAACAGTTACAAAATGCAGTCACAGTATTATTGATATAAACACAGCAGAATACTTATCCGAAAAAAAATGCTAAAATAATGTAGAAGAAAGGATCATAGAGGTACCGTGTGGTGCCGGACGTAAAGAATAGCACCACCCCATTTCCTCCCGTGGGTGTCGTAAAAGGCGACTAAGGGACTTACTAGAGAATGGCCAGCAGCGTTCTCTAAGCATTTTTAACACCATCTGCGATTGCCAACCCGCCTGCCAAGCGTAGCGATTATGGCAAACCCCCCCAATTGGGGGAGGCATATGTGTGATGATGAAAAGATCATAAATAAATAGGAATATCAGTAAGTACCTACATGCGCTGTTCACTGAACTGTTGAAAAGTTTGGCAGTCAAGGTAAAGATGGACAAAATAAATAAGTATACCACGTACACCATTAAGCTAGAGATTTAATTGTGTTTTGTTTTAGTGCATCTTGATAAAAAAACAAAACGCACTACGCAGATATCACTATCTTTTCTGATGTTTGCACTAGCAAAGAGAGTAAACTGCGCCTTGATTCTCATAAGGACAGATTCTCAAATATACAGATTCTCAAAAAGACAGATTCTCAAAAATACAGATTCTCAAAAGGACAGATTCTCAAAAAACCAAAAATGGTATGTACAGGTGTACACACAAATTAGTAGAAGGAAATATAGAAAAAAAGTCATTATAACTGAATGTATAAGGAGTGGTATTATCAACTTTAGAGTGCTTGCAATGTCTTGCGACACTGAGACGTGCCACCAATTAATACAATTTTTAAACATTTCATTTTTCTGTTTATCTGCTTACCTGTATTCATGTCCTTTTGAGAATCTGTCCTTATGAGAATCAAGGAAACTACGTAGTGCACATTTGCACTTCCTGCATGCTACCTTAAACTGCTCCAAACACAGAACCTTGCTAAAAGAAAAACAGATCATAAACAATAACACGAACTACCAAATAAGTACAATATCCGCAAGAAAAATAGTAGGTAACTAGATAAGTTAAGTTAAGCTTATTCCTGCAAGTTGTAAGTTATCTGACAGATTTGGGTCGCCATGACACTGAGAGAGTAGGCCAAGGGCTGTCAGTCTTCCGCTGTGTCATTCCCGGGAATAGTTTCACCAACTTGTACTGGTATAAATGGCTAAGAGTAATTGGGCATGGTAGGTATTTTTTGTAATGGACTTTTCTTAGTTTGTTAGGAGTTGCGCCGTTTTTGTGTGGGTTTAAAAAAAAAGATAGAATACTCTTTATTATGTACACCATAAAAATTACACTTATAGCTGTAGAAATTTAACATAGTGTGACAATGGGCGGTCTTATCGCTAAAAGCAATATTTTACAGACAACCTCTGGATGGATTAAACGCAGAAGGAGAGACAGAGGTATACCATTTACATAATACAATAAATACATACTTAAATAAAGCATATACTTATCTATGTATCTATTCATACACGAAATATTTTAAGAAAAACATCTATAGGTGGTAAAAAAGCCATAGAAACGATTTATTTTTATTTTTATGTCAGGGTTTTATTATAATTTTAAAATTGCTTGAGATATTTTGTTAAAAACCTTTACTTACTTATTCTATGAATTACCCACCCGGACGTGGTGACAGTGAAGACGCGAGTGCGGTGCCTTTTGATAGTAATTAATCATCATAATTATCAAGTAATTTTAAATTTAAAAAAAAATAAAAAAATAGATTTTAAAAAATTGTTTCCGTGGCTTCTTTACCACCTGTGTACGTCTTAAAATATTTCGTGTATGAATCAAAAGATACACCTTATATATTTTTTTTTTTTTTTAATGATTTTAAGGAAAAGAAACAACTACTGTGATTATTGGCGATGTTTCTTCTTATTTATCGTAAGTAGTCTGAAGTCTCGTAAACAAGTTGGTGACCCATCTAATATAAACTGTTTACTACCGCTAATAGAGAAATCATCAGTGTCTATGGTCCTCTAGAGTTTCAGGAAGTGTCTACGCCATCGACTATAAATTCTGTTTGCCTTTGAAGTTATCTATTGACTAGCCACATAATGCTTTAAGATAAGGATTATCGAGATGTCGGAACGCTTCTCACCAATCCTATCTCATTGTGCGATCTCAGAGAGAAGCATCCTGCAGGCCACAACTCTAAATACCTGGAAAATAGTAACAGTTCCATTTATAGGCGATCTAGTTGTAATTAAAGATTTATCAGGACTATTAGATACAAAAAACAATTACTAGCATAAATCACATTCTTGACAGTTGACCTCTACACTAACCCAACCTTACATACCCGAACAAAAATACGATTCATTTCTCACCAAGAAATCGGACGAAACAAAAAAACCTATTCTTCTACAGCAAAAATTAATAACAGAAGTGCGCTAACCCCTAAGCAATAAGGATGAAATTGCCATGTAATCAGATGAAAATCGTCACCATCTGCAAAATGGTTGGAAATGTTCAGAAATTGTACGTTTTCGGTTCGTTAGTCAAGAATATTGGTTCATTGCTGGTAACACGAGATTCATTACTTTGAGTTTCGGATCGCTACGGGCATTAAGTGTTTACTTGTTACGAGGCTATGGTGTGGAAGGGAGAAATAGTTACTGTGTTACAAACATGTGTTACTTATTAAGTTATTTAGCTGCAACTTTAATTTAACGATTACCTGTGAAGCTCAACTTTTTTTTTTTTTGACGTGACAACTTCTAATGAATCGATGAACGCCGGCTGCATGCACGAAAATGTCCCATTACGCACATTGCCCCGTTACGCTCATTGTCCCGTTGCGCTCATTATCCCGTTACAATCATTGTCCCGTTACGCTCATTGTACGCTTGGGCCGCATCAATGTTTTGTTATGACGTTGTCACGTTAAACTATCGTCCGTAAACCAACTTTACAGACAACCAATTTTTTTAAAGTTTTTTTGTTAATTATTTCAAAGATTTTATGATATTACTTCATATCTTAGAACTAGAAACCATAGCGCCATAGCTTCGGTTAACGTGTAGCTGGTTAAACTGCAATCAATCAAGAAGCACTTTACAACCAACTCAAAATCTCAAATCAAAGTCGGGCCTAGGCCTTTGCTACGCCGTAGCAAGTGCTACGATTTCTGAAGCTGACAATAGCGCTACGATCATGTTGCTTGAATCTGTGGTATATTCCCGCTGTCCGCACCGCCCGTGTCCCCATTAATGGTATGCATATTATATTTGCCCCGTGTGGCGCCGGTCATAAAGAATAGCACCACCCTATTTCCTCTCGTGAGTGTCGTAAAAGGCGACTAAGGGACTTACTAGAGAATGGGCAGCAGCGTTTTCTATGCATTTTTAACACCATACTGCGATCGCCAACCCGCCTGCCAAGCGTGGCGATTATAGCAAAGCATTTATTATTATTTCTAAAATCAGTACTTAAAAGAAAATGGAACCTTTTGTTACGCCATTTTATTTGAATTACCATTAACGGGGACACGGGCGATGGGTTCAGCGGGAACACTAGTAAATTATCCTGTGGAGCAAATCATAATAAAACTGTGATCATCATTCATCATTTCAGCCGAACGACGTCCACTGCTGGACATAAGCCTCCCCCAATTGAGGGGGTTTGCCATAATCGCCACGCTTGGCAGGCGGGTTGACGATCGCAGTATGGTGTTAAAAATGCATAGAGAACGCTGCTGCCCATTCTCTAGTAAGTCCCTTAGTCGCCTTTTACGACACTCACGGGATGAAATAGGATGGTGCTATTCTTTATGTCCGGCACCATACGGTAAAACTGTGATACTAGTAAAAAAAAATGTTTTACTTAACCTACCAACAGTTACTCATTTCATTAACCCCTCCCAACAAAAGAACATCGGACACTCTAAATCCCAAACCCAATAGTACTTGATACACGTCCCAAAACTTTCAAACAATCGGATTAAAAATATTTAATTAGACAGTGTGACTACGTGTACAGCGAAAAATTTAATTACAACGAGCTGCGATCCGACTTCGGTGTGACAAACTAAAAACATCGAGAACTTTTGGATTTTGTTAAGCGGTAGGTACATGTTGGTTTGTTTTGTTCTATACTTGTTTTTTTTATTTTATTTGGATTGGGCTATACAGGCTGTTTCTTAGCCACCTAATCCTACCTATTTTATTTATAAATTAATTTAATCTGAAATTTATGTAACATAATAATACTTTTGATAATGATATTTGTATTGAATATTTTGGACCTACGTTGATATTATACGAGTATCACTATATTATTATGTTTTTTATTATTGCTAATTGAAGATTTGACAATTTTGTATGTAACTCCTATCTATTTCTTTAAGAATTAACTATGTAATCAATCAATTTAATTTCGTTTATTTTATGTCAGCATTGTCAATATGAATGAATGTTGTTATTTTTTTTTTTAATTTTATATACTTAAATTAATATTTGTACACCATGACAATATGGTAAACATGTTAGTACAACTCCATGTACCTACTTGTAACACCTTGCTTGCATTTATTTTATAATTTATTGTATGTACACACATGTTGTACATGTGTGTACATACAATAAATTGAATCATGTGAATCTGAATTAATAATAATGAATTTTACCTATTATTATATTCGTAAATAACTTTTTCGCTAATCATGTGTGGTTTTAGAATTTTTTTTGTCATTCAACAAAACTATTTCAAATTAAAACTGTATTAAAAATTGATTAAGTGCAATTTAGATCAAGGCCTCTAAACCACAGGATTAATTCCTCTAACTCCTCAATCGGTTAAGAAAGCTGAATAAGAGCCAAAACTAAGCAATCACAAAACCACTCCAATTTCTTTATGTTTTGATTAGAAATCATTTATTAATTGCAAAATAATATTACACTTGATTATACTTCAGCATTAAGTCCAAGAATTCAATTACAGCCCAAATTGGCATCAAACATTCAACCTATTCAATAGAATATCAGTCGAATCGCTTAAGGCCCAATCTAGCCCGTCTCTTAATCCATCTGTCAATACTTCGCCTAAGCTAGGCGTGCAAGGGATATTTAGGTCAACTTAATAATATACAGACCTTTGAGAAATTCATTTGCTTCTTGAATTATTCAGGGATATCTATAATTAGTATTAGTTCATGGAAATTTAATCAAAGTTGGCGTTTTGTTGGCTAATTTAATGTGTTGTTGAAATATTCAATTTGCGCATTTGATAGTTTATAGACGATATATGTTTTATAATCTGTATTACTGTTTTTTTTTTTTTTTTTGTTGTTGTACCGTGTGGTGCCGGACGTAAAGAATAGCACCACACCATTTCGTCGTAAGAGGCGACTAAGGGACTTACTAGAGAATGGGCAGCAGCGTTCTCCATGCACTTTTAACACCATACTGCGATCGCCAACCCGCCTGCCAAGCGTGGCGATTATGGCAAACCCCCCCAATTGGGGGAGGCTTATATGTCCTGCAGTGGACGTCTTTCAGCTGAAATGATGATTACTGTTTTATTTCTGAGTCACAGGGTGTGGTGTGACTTGACTCGGCCAAAAATCGACAATGTTGTCAATTGCAAGAGATGGCATGCAATGGCGCGCCAGTGCAGTTGGGCGCGGCATAGCGTGAATACAAAAGTGCACCTGCATGCTATTGCATGACATAAAAGATATTTTATCGGTTTTAGTTTTCAGCTACAAATTGGCCTTAGCTACGAACAATAAAACACTCGCATCGAAATATCGTTACATAGTTTTAAATATCAGTTTGTATTTCGACCACAGCTCTAACAGATAAATAAAAAATTCTAAAAAACAATACCAATATACATTTTTTATCAAAAAAAAAGTCGTTTCCTCTTTTCCGAATACATGGTACGAACGATACCGTCCCTCGTCGCGAACCTCAATTTATTCCCGAAATCTGATACCCAAACTGGGTTAGGAAATTTCACTAACAAATTCAATCAAGTTGAACAATAGTCAATTTTACGGTGTAAGAGACATAAAATTATGTATTTTGGAAAACCACAGAACTGGATACATTAACTAATCACAATAAACGGGGCTGCGGTCCACTCGGCCTTAATTTGCATCGGTACCAAATAACGATACCGGAAAATACCGAGTTTTGGTACCGGTACCGGAAACTGGGTTGCCGTTCACACGGATGACAATGTTATCGTACATGGTTGCGTTTGAAATTGTTTTTCAACGGTACCCATTCATTGGAATTATTTTCCTTAGTTTACCTTTAGCAGATTGGAAAACCCACGTTTTTCCCTTTCTTTGGTATTTTCAATATATTTTCGATTAAAAAGCTTTCAATACATGATTGTGTTAGATTAGTTTGTTATCCTCAAAAGGCGCTTGTACATAGGGCTACATACACACTTACTACTACTACTATACTTACTAGTATACTTGATTCATAGAAACGTTAAAATAGAATACTAGCATTTCACATTCATGGTGCATACAAAATACCTACTCCATCCTACATAAATATTCAAACAACCTGGGCTACCTTATAACAATAATAAAACCCACTAAATATCTCCCATAACAGAATAAAACTTATCACACTTGACACATTTACAAAAAACAAACTAACAACCAACTAAACACTCCATCCCTCCCGATCAGAGAGGACATAAATTAAACTCCGTTCACAATAACCTTCACACGTGCTCAACGCAATTCCGCTTCAAATTGAATGCGCAACGAAGAATACGAATACAAAGTGTGTTTTACAACTGTCGTAGTACGAGAACTACGATCACTACGCGATAAACTTGCAGTACGCCGTAAACTCTCTGACTGGACATTGTGGAGCATGTGCGACGTATCGACGATTTTAGTGCTTTTTGAAAGCTTGTCATATTTACGTGAGGGATTTGTCAGTCAGTGAGATTATTGCTTGTGACTATTTGAAAGTGGCAGCTGTGTGACCCGAGCGTAATGTTGTTAAACTGACGCCACGTTTGAGTTTGACGATCAAACCAAATCGATATTCTGCTTTCGACTGTTGACATCGTAAAATGGTTGCTAGATAATGTCGATCAGTAATACAAATTAATTAAATATCGACGCTTGAAAGGTAAAATTGACCAAAAGACATGTTGGCAACTTTACACTAGAGCATGTTTTAAAGATTTTTTTTTTTTCAAAAAATAAAAGTTTGAGATGGAGTATTTTATATTTTTTTGTGTTTACCTACTCTAGTAGAGTACACATAAAAAAAGCATTTTATAGGTTTTTTTATTGTTTTTTTTTTTTATGCTCTAGTGTAAACTTGCCAACATGTCGTTTGGTCAATATTGCCTTTCAAGCGTCGACATGATTAATCAAAAAGTTTTGACTGTTCCTATGAAACGATACATCGTTAAATAACAAACTTTCGTTTAGTTTGTCGATTTCTATGTTTTATTTGTCGCATTATTTGTTGTGTGTTTATAGATCGAAAGAATCAAGCTATGGCCATAGTGGCTTTCAAGGAATCTTTCATATTAACCCTACATTACGGCAAGCAGTGTTAGTTAATTTGGCCTTACGGCAAAATAACTATTACTACACTACTCACACACTGACATAGGTTATTAAATGTTAAAACTTTAGAGAACTCATCTACTTTTACAATGTTTGTAAATATGTATCTATCACATAATTAGTCTGTCATTGCTTGACCTTTAATTCTTCTTACCTATTGAGGTATAGTGATTTTATTCTAGGTAAGTGCATCGTCTTCACATATAATTAATAATTAATGTGTACAAAATATTGTTAACATTTTAAAAGAGTAAGTTTCTTGCCCATTCTTCTCCATACGTAACTACCTTTTGGAAAGGGCAACTAGAATCAATTAATTATTTTGTAAATTTTGCCGTTCACAAGTGCCTTTTATGTGCCTATTTGAAATAAACGATTTGACTTTTGACTTTCAGAAAGGCGTTCTTCAAAAAATTGCGTCGCTTCCGTGTTGCTTTGACCGTCTGAACCTAGCCTAAAAGTCTCATCCCTTGCGTCCCATAAAAGTTGAGCATCTCTTATTACGAAATCTACACGAAAACTGACATTATGATGCGTATAACTGGTTACCTGCAATGCGGAGGACAGACACAGCCATTTTACTTTACATGAGACCTGCTATAATCATGAATAAAGAAACTATCACGGTAATTAGCACACCTGTTTATTTAAACAAAGATGGCGGCAAAGCTAACCGCGGGGTTTCAAGCAAAAACATCCAGCATTAATGTATTTACGTCACACCCGGCCATAATGTGAGTTTTACCGCACGCTACGCGTACACTAAAACTCGCATTGTGGCCAGGTGAAGACGTAAAATTGTGTACTCACCACGAGCAGTAAAAAAGAAAGCCCGAAATCGCAGGTATTTGTGACCCGAGCCACAGACGAGGGTTGTAAATATGCGATAGAGGGCATTTACAACCCTTGGTAAGTAATATACTATTGCGAGTGATGTCAAAGTCCTCAAGGGAATTATTGCCAAGCATATAATATAGAATATGGTATAGATTAGCTACTTTTATTAACTGTCAGCGTATGTCTTATGATATAGTCTTTGACAGTCACTTCTCAACTGGTATTATATAATGTAGTCAAATAGTAAATGTAGTGACAACCGTTTTGTTTTGATACAAAAAGTTTGCATACACACTTAAGGAGATAGAGAAAATATATTTCTGTTGGCCTTGTCTCATATTATTATTTAGTGACTTGTCTATTGCTTTATTCTGGATCTCATTATATCCAAGGATGTAGATAGTTGGTACTTTTAACTGGTCTTTAACGAATGATATTAGTCAGTTACATAGTTGGCCCCTACTTAGTTGGGAACAGGTGATTGTCACCAGTGAATCTAAATAAATGAATTTCCTTTCATACTACATTCCCTTAAGGCCCCTCGCCCACGGCGACTTTTTGTAGTGATGCAGCAGCGATGCTGTCGCGCGTCCGCATCGATACATTCGCGAAGCGGTCGCTAGCTGTGTGCCCTTGCCCACGGGCCCAGATTCAGTCGCGATGCAAACGCGATGCTGTCGCGCTTCTGTCGCGATGCAAACGCGGTTCAATAACGGCACAAAAATGCCACAGTTGCACTGATGCTCGGTTCTCCACCCACGCGCCACCCTCCCTCCGTTCTCTCCCCGATGTGGTCCGACACGGTCGCGCGTTTGCATCGATACAGTCGCGATGCTGTAGCGCGTTAGTAGCGCGTTGGCATCGCTTCTGTAGCGCGTTGCAAATGCGACTAACACGCGCTAGTAGCAATGCTGTTGCGCGTTTACGAAGCGCGCGACAGCATCGCTACAAAAAGTCGCCGTGGGCAAGGAGCCTTAAATAGGAGCTCCAGAACAAAAACTGCAAACACGAAACTCCCCACTACACAAACTCGACCTTCTTCTACAGAAAATTAAATAAAAGTACCAGGACTGCATAAGTTGCAAGAAACTAACGTATAACGTTAAGCAGTGCAGATGCTTCAAGTATTCATCCCGTTTAGTGCAAGCATACGTGAGATATTGTCTGTTATATCTCTGTGTTTTATAACACAAAGCAGCACCATGTTTTTCTTTAAAACTATTGGAAGGATTTTCTGCTTTGTTTTCACTGGGAAATTGGGAAACAATGCTTTTTGTGATAGAAGTTTTATTCATAAAATATTTTTTAAATAAAACGACTTAGCAGGCCAACCCAAGACGTCTACCAACAAGTTACATTTTCGTAATAATAAACATATATCATATACATAACATCACGCCATGTTTCCGAAGAGATAGGTAGAGCTTTACCTATAGTAGGTACACAGTTCAATAACCCCGGCTGACATTCGAAGCTCGGGCTATCTACCGTCCAAAGATAACGGGCAAAACGTAAAATGTATAGATATAATCATTATTTATTGCTTACAGATACTTGTTACTCTGTTCCTTACTTATTTAGGGTATATTTTGTGCCTTTCACTGGTAGTGGAAAAGGTTTCGAAGTTAGGCTCCGAAATTGAATATATGCTACACGAGTAAGTCTATCTTTTTATTGGGTGTTCGAAAGAAAGTAAGTAAATGATTCTTTGCTATAAATAAAAGATATATTTTTAGTTGAAACATGACATTATATCGCCTTTAGTCGCCGAAGGGATAGACAGAGGTGTACCTATAGTACATCCACATTTCTCCAGTTATGTTTAAGTCGGCAAGCCTATTGCCATCAACCGGTCACAAATCCAGATTCCGGGTTGCTACTGAGAAATTCCTGACAGAAAAACCCATCATCATCATCATCATTTCAGCCGAAAGAAGTCCACTGCTGGACATAGGTCTCCCCCAATTAGGGGGGTTTGCCATAATCGCCACGCTTATCAGGCGGGTTGGCGATCGCAGTATGGTGTTAAAAATAAATAGAGAACGCTGTTGCCCATTCTCTAGTAAGTCCCTTAGTTGCCTTTTACGACACCCACGGGAGGAAATGGGGTGGTGCTATTCTTTTCGTCCGGCACCACACGGCATTATTTTAAATATTATTTAGTATTGATATAATTGAATTCTAATAACTTATAATTCTTAACCTAGTTACGTCGATAATATCATGAGTTAACTTGTATGACAGCGTGTGAGGTGGACATTTGCCGCAGATATTATTTTGCTCAGTTTGTCAGTGAACAGGTCCACATCTTGTGTTAGTGATGAGTTGAGGAGCGTTTTCAATAAAGAAGATTACTAACTAGCTACCCACAACTTTTTTTAACAATTTTTGTGTCTGCGTTCAGTAATCATATCTTATCTTTGCAGTTGTTCATGTGAGTTAATACAAAAATATTCAAAATTAAAATCCATTTAAAAAAATCTGACGCTTTGTTAACATGTTATGTTATTATATTTTATTTTCTTTACTTATTTATTTATTTATTTAGGTTAGCCAACAATTGTTTACACAATACATTTCAATAATTTCCAATCAATCTGCCTAGCCTTTTCCCAACTATGTTGGGGTCGGCTTCCAGTCTAACCGGATGCAGCTGAATACCAGTATTTTACATGGAGTGACTGCCTATCTGACCTCCACAACCTAGTAACTGGGTAACACGATACCTCTTGGTAAGACTGGTTGTCAGACTTTTTGGGCTTCTGACGACCCTTAACGACTGTCAAAGATCGACGAATGACAGCCGGGACCAACGGCTTAACGTGCTTTCCGAGGCACGGAGGAGTCTCGGTATGTAAAGATGGTCACCCATCCACTGACCAACCCCGGCAAGCGTAGCTTAACCTGACGGATCGACCCGTGCGGCTGTTATTACTTAGCTACGAGCTCCTCATTTCAATAATTTCTATAATAGTAAATACGTCTATAAGTGCAACAATAATTTACAGGCTCACACGACATGCACCATTTATGGTTTTACATAATAGGTATGACAAAGCCAAAAAGGATACCTATTTACAATTTACGTAACATTAACAATAGCAAAATTTCATTCTAAATAATAATAATAATAAAATTAGAAAAAAAACAGATTCATAACAATAACATTAACAGATTAAAATAGTAACAAACTAGCTTTTGCCCGCGGCTCCGCCCGCGTGGATGTCGGTTATCGCGCAAAAAAGTAGCCTATGTCCTTCTCCATATCCCAGGCTATATTTCTGCCAAATTTCATGACGATCGGTTCAGCCGTTTAGGCGTGAAAACGTAACATACAGTTAGACAGACAGACAGACAGATAGACAGACAGAGTTACTTTCACATTTATAATATTATATTATAATATTATATTATATTATAGTATAGTATGGCTGTATCACAATCTCAATTCAATTACAAAGTATTCTATGATCATTGGTTGTGAAAATAGTGCTCAATAATTATTTTATAAAAAAAATCCTATGCTGTCATGATATATATCAGTAAGATGACTGCAACTGCTTAAATTTTTACACATGCGTGGAATCGGCGAGTTAGCACCCAGAACTGTTCTATCTAGGGGTGGGTATAGTGGTGTGATAGGATTTCGCGGATATCGGGCTGGGGCACGAAACTTTATGAGACTTAGTAGGTTTGGACAGTTAATATTATTTCAAAGCAACTTATGTATAGAGAAACAAGGCATCAGTAACTTCTCGTCGAGCACTGCACTGCTTAGCTTGGTATTTGTCGGTAGACGGCGACAATGGTGTTGTCATTAATCATTGTATCTTTTGGCAATTGTAACAAAAAATCTTCAACGATTGACTACACTTGAGTAGGTACAGCGTAAAAAAAATTTGGCAGTCATAAGGAGTGCCGACAGAAGTGAAAACTCAAAACTTTGGAATAACTGAAAGTCTGGCGCAATACGTCACGAGCATGTCAAGCATTTCATTGACGCGAACCCATAAGTTTTTCCCCTACCAAAAATCACTCAACGCGGCTAAAGAAGTTTTCACTTCAATAAAAAGTACACATAATTATATACACAATATACATATAGATCATGGAAAGCGTTCGGTGAAGATGACGCGAGTTCCATGATTTTTTTTTTCACCCAAAAAGTACACATATATAAGGTGTATCTATTCATACCCGAAATATTTTAAGAGAAACATCTATAGGTGGTAAAAAAGCCATAGAAGCGAATTTTATTTTTATTTTTTTATTTAAGTGTTTTATATTTTTTATATAATTATTGTAATTTTAAAATTGCTTGAGACATTTCGTAAAAAAAAAACTTCATTTACTTATTCTTTGAATGACCCGCCCGGACTCGGCGAGGCCGCGTTGGTGGTGGTACGAGCGCGGTGAATTTTGATAATTAAGGGCCTATACTACCTCAAATGGCTTAGCATGATCCTCCGTTATGTCGAAAATACTGCAGCATTAATTTTGAAAGAAATATATGGCAAAGTTGAGGATTAATATTACGTACTATGTTAGCCGAAAACACGATTCCGTAAAATTTTCTCGATAGAAAAAAAATTCAAAGTTACCTCCAAACCGAACAATAAACCGCTGGTATTCAAAAAATACTTCAAATTAGATAATGAAACTTTGCATATTAACTGAACTAACTATAAAGCAGGTCTTATGTTATTTACTTTTTTTAAATGACCATTATTTTCACCGTTAAACGAAATTACCTAAGCTATCGGCGCCTTGGAGTCTTTTCCCTGCCGCTGTCTCGCTTGCTCGCGTGACCGGTAGCAATAGTGTGCGAGCGAGGTACAGAGTGAGGTGGCGCTGAGGTAGTATAGACTCTTAATCATCACATCAAGTTTTTTTTTTTTTTTTAATAATATACTCAGCTTTAAAAAAAAATCATTTCCATGGCTTCTTTACCACCTATAGGTGTATCTCTTAAAATATTTCGTGTTTGAATAGATACACCCTATATACACAGTACAATATAGCTCATGGAAAGCGTTCGGTGATGATGACGCGAGTTCCATGATTTTTGCTCACCCAAAAAGTACTCAACGCACCTAAAGAAGATTTCACTTCAAAAAACATAAACCCACATGGGCACTTATGAAACGTCAGCAGATTGGTGCACGGTTCCAATTGGACAACCTACCTAAACAGTAAGTTTCAATGCTGAGTTTTCTGACTGGCCAATCTTTTAACCAGGGCATGAGATATATTCTCCTACAGTTTGCGCTGCAATATTAACAAGTAAAGCAAAGTATAAAATTTGCAAACCAAACGACTGTGCATTTCTAGCTCTGCACACTGTCACAATAGAGCACCTAATAAAGAAACGTTCCCAAGACATAATAACACTCAGGGAGCAAATAAGTACGTACCCAAAGGACAGTCTTAAGTAATAATATGCAAGAATAAAAACATACGGAAGCGTCAGTTGCACATGTGACTTGACGGGACACATACACAAAGCGACTAAATTGGAAACGTCACAGCGACACGCAGACGTGTTATTTGTTACCTCAGTTATGGTACAAGGTAGGAGAGGAAGCGGGATTTAAGGAAGTCGTAATTGTGCCGATTCCCTTGTTCACAAACTAAACTAAATTTAAGTTCAGTGCATCTTTTTTCTATCTATTTCATTCACAAAAGGACAGAAGATAAATTTTAGTTTACGTCCTGTCAAATTAATCAGCGCTTGACGTAAATTGACGTAATTTTAATAGGCAAGTTTTTAATCACATTCAAACTTGTATGGAGTAATTAGACAGGACTAAACTAAAATTCATCTTCTGTCCTTTTCTTAATGTAATAGAAAGAAAAAGATGCACTGAACTTAAATTTAGTTTAGTTTGTGAACAAGGGAATCGGCAGCAATGTCTGAGATTTTATGGAGCTACGGGAGCTAAAAATTGGTTGTCTGTAAAGTCGGTTTACGGACGATAATTTTACGTGATAACTTAATACAAGCCGAACGCTTAGGTCGATCGTGCCTCTCTATCGCTTGTTCCGCGCTCTCGCTTGCACGCCCAGCTCAGGCGGAACGTGACAATGAGTCATGCTTTTTCGTGCGTGTAGCCGGCGTTCATCGATTTGTAAGACGTTATCACGTCAAAAATTAAAAAAATCTTCTTCACAAAGGGTAGGCAACGCACCTTTGGTATCCCTGGGATTGCAGATGTCCATAGGCGGCGTTGGCAATTGCAACAAAAAATCAGCTGCAGCTGTTTAAATATTCATTTTTACCATCAGATGGGCCGCCTACTTGTTGGCCAGTCTATTGCATTAAAAAAATGTTATTTGATGTTGAAAGAAATTATTATTTACTAGATGCGTGGCATCGCCCGCGTAGCTTTAACTAAAATAAAATGCATGACTTTGAGAACACACTTCAACACGATATTGTGGTGAGATTGTAAAACCATTCGAGTGCGAAATTCCGATAAAACACAATAAATTGGCCGTAAATGATAATAAACACGAAGAATATGTCTGATGAAAGTTATTTTTTTTATTTTTAGCTACAAGCTGCTGCCCGCGGCTTCACCCGCATGGGTTTTTCTAAAATAAAAGTAACATCTAAAAACAGCTATCTGCCAGTGTTAGTCCCGACAAAATTGGTCAAGCTGTTTCGGAGATTAGGCGGAACAAACAGACAGACCGACAGATAGACAAGCAAAAAATTTTAAAATCGTTTTTTTTTAGTTACACAGTCAGTTAGTATTTTGTCGAAATATTTCATACCACTCATATCTTTGCCACAGTCACAGAACATATACATATACTCAGAGAGACCACAGAGTACCTTTTATTGTGTTATTCACTGATATACTGTAGCATTAAACAGGAGTAAAGTTTTTTTTTTTTTTTTAACTGGAGACCCACAATGCCAGCGCCTGCGTCTTGTCAGAGCGTTGCCACATACACTAAAGGCATAGATAAGTAACTGTTGTTGTTACGTCGGGTACTGACACGCGGATTACAATGATTTTTATTAAATATTATTTTTATTTTATGTTATTTCACACATATCTATTTTTTATTTTATTTTTATATCTGTCCGTGACATCACAGCGGGCCCTATCAGAATACCAGTGCTGCGACACTTATTTTTAAATATCGCAGCATCATACTGAGATAGGAGCCTTTTGGCTCCGTACAGGATTTGGTTTTCATTTTACTTTTGTTTTTTATTTTATTCTTTTTTAGTGTTACTATGAGTGGGTTTAGTTTAAAATGTGATCTTCCTGTATGAGTCCCAATAAATACTTTTTCTTTCTTTCTTAGTAAGAAGCTGTTATTACAAACAGACAATTCAATTTTATTTATTTGTATAGATTGAGATGAACAAGAGTGTTAAACACAGTGCATATAAAGTTATAACTACACCTTTTATTATCATGCCATAAAGTTAAAAGAATTTGGTTTTTATTCCAAGAGATACTGGTGCCGATTCCCTTGTTCACAAACTAAACAAAATTTAAGTTTAGTGCATCTTTTTCTTTCTATTTCATTAAAAATCATTACCGGTCATTACTCCATACAAGTTTAGACGTGATTAAAAATTTGCCGACTAAAATTACGTCAAAATACGTCAAGCGCTGATTAATTTGACAGGACTAAACAAAAATTTATCTTCTGTCCTTTTCTTAATGAAATAGAAAGAAAAAGATGCACTGAACTTAAATTTAGTTTAGTTTGTGAACAAGGGAATCGGCACCAATGGCTGATAGAACTGTTTGGAAAAATGAGACATGCTGCGACTACCCTAAATAAATTGGGAGAAGAACAGGATAAAGATTATTATTTGAATGTCGTCTAACATAACTGGAACCATCTCATTTCAGAGCATGTATTGTAATACCGAGTAGACACAAGCATTGTTTATCTACACCACACATAAATTGTAACTTAGTTCGCTGGAGTAACACGAAGTAAGGTTCAATGACCCGCATAACAGTACTAAGGGAGGTCCTTAAGCCAACCCGCTTTCGCTTATACCTCAACCCACACTGCAAGAAGCATCGCTGCTGCTCTCAAACTAGGAACTGGTACAAGTGAAAAATGTCCCGTCGTTGTGCTCCCCCGACAATGGAAATAGAAGTGTTTGTTACACACATCGGTCTTACGTAAACAGCTGTTTAAATATTCATTTATACGAGCATATGGGTGATGATCATTGGTAGAATGTTGAACAAACTGTTAGTAAGATATGCTGACGACTCGGACACAATATATTCGGAAACAGTGTCCGAATCTGATTTTTTTTTTTTTCACTGATGATTCGGACACCAATAAAAAGCTGTTTTGTAAAGTAATACTTAGGTTTTTATGAAGAAACCGTTTCGAATAATATACCGTTATCCGAGCCCTGCTAAAATAGATTTTGGTAATGCTTTTTTCCACATATTATATTTAAAAACTTTTGATCGGACTGTAATAGACAGCTTCAATAATTTGATGGTGTCCGAATTGTCAGTGTAAAATTAATTATTGGGTCAGAATTCTCGGTTCCCTTTTTTTTAATTATAATTCTTTTTTGTTTTTTATTATTCCTTTCAGCCTCGCAATCGTGCATTTGATTGCGAAAGCTGCAATAAAAAAACCATGCGTGTCATTTCATTGATATACTCGTAATTAAATTGACGATACTTTCAGTATCATTACGAATTTATAAACTTATGTTACAAACGTAAGAAAACGAATGAAAAGAAGTACCGTCCATTTTCATATGTCGATCATTCAATACGAAACAAAAATAAAATACGTACGTACGTAAGAAATGGCTTATATTGAATGTATCGGCAATATAATTAGTAGTGACAAAATTAGATATATAAATATTATAATATAAATGATATATCTATATCTGACCACCAGCTGAAAAATAGATAAAAAAGCTAAGAGGGATGTGTTAGAATTTATAGAATAAGAATTGGAAGTCTGAAAGTGACACCGCCGGTGACTGAAAATTTGCCTGGAAAAGGTTATAAGAATACCAGCGCTGCGGTATTTATTTTTTAAATATCGCAGCATTATGCTGAGATAGTGGCCTTTTTGGCCTCGCACAGATTTACATTTTTTTTTTTTTTTTTTTTTTTTTTTTTTTTAATTTAAATTTTGTTAGTTTTAAATGCTCATTTTTTATTTTTTACTGTTTGTATTTCTTGTGTGTGTCCCAAATAAAATATATTTCTTACTTTCTTTTCGTGGTATGGGCGTGACTTAGTCGTAAAAGGTGACTAATGGACTTACTAGAGAATGGGCAGCAGCATTCTCTATGCATTTTTAACACCATACTGCGATCGCCAACCCACCTGCCAATCGTGGCGATTATGGCAACCCCCCCTTCACTTTGGGGGAGGCCTATGTCCAGCGATGGACCTCTTACGGCTGAAATGATGATGTTTTTTTTTTACTATGGGTTTGCTCTTGACTCTAGTCTAGGTCTGGGTGACAGAGACAAAGTCTACGATGGAGTCACTCTCACTTTGAATAGATTAGGGTTGTTTGCGTTCGGAAACAGACGCAGGCTGAGAGTTCCATTCCTTTTCTGTGCGCATTATAAAAGATGTTTGAAAACGCTTAGTGCGAGTTGGTGGAATATCAACTAGGTAGGGGTGGTAGCTTGCAGTGCGTCTAGATGTCCGATGGTAGGAAGGGGCCGGTGGAATGAGGTCGTGGAGTTTATGGGCACACTCGCCGAAGTACAATCTGTAGAAAAATGATGGTATGGGCGTGTGATGCGGAGGAATGAGGGAAATGTTGTCAGGAAAGTTTTGAGTATGAATATGGATGGTTATATGAGTCGGAGAAGACCAAAGAATCTATGGATGGACTCTGTAAAAGATGATATGTCTAGAAAGGGAGTGACTACCGAGATGTCGACTAAAAGAGAAAGACATGTTGCGCTGACCCCAAATAAATTGCGATAAGGCTAAGAGAATGTTGATGACGATCTAACCGCCTACACTACGCATAGCCTAGCCACCCCCGCCTAGCTAACTCCTACAACTTTATTTAACTCATAGAATATTCACAACAAACTAAATATTTCAATACAGAAACACCGTTTCATTTTATTCATTAGTTTCACATCTCAAAACCAATTTCGATTCATTGAATTAAATTACCGCAAATGAATTCAACCAAAATGGTGTCATTTTGTTTCATTTCAATGTGAATTTTGTGCAATATCATTTGTATCTGGACTATTACAATACATAAATGTATTGTAATATACGATACGTATTTGAAAGTAGATCTGTTTGAGGGTTGTACCCAATTAATCAGGGAGTGAACGTGAAAATCTTAGGGAACACAATCATTCGGGTGCCCCGCACAGCCGGGCGGAAAAATAGAATATACACACAGGGTTATTTTAAATTGGCTAGCTAAACTCCGCAGACGCGGTGGGTATCTGTATCTGAACATGATATTTTTTTTATTTTTTTTTTCTGGGATCGTCGACAACACGTAATGTAGAACATCTTATGTACCTTGTGTATACAAATTTATTACCTGAAAATTAATATATTTTTGTTTTATTTCTTTTTATGTCTTAAATTATATTAATTATCACACAGTGAAATAATTAAGAGTTGAATTTGGAAGACCTATCCACTAGAAAACAGAACTGTCTATTTAATATTTCTAATTACTTTCATATGTTGGTGTGCCAACCCTAATCTCGTTACAGCCTAGTATAGTTTTTCCTAGCCAATCGGAAAGCAGTTAGGGCGCACGTGTCGAAAATGTAAGAAATATGGCGGTGTACCACAGCACTAACGAGCTGGATCATATTCATAGTGCTTACATATTGGTACCAGGAAATTGATGCCTGATTTTAAAATGGTTTTTCCGCCTCTGTGGTCTAGTGGTAAAACCGCCTATCTCAGACCCAGAGGTCCCAGGTTCGATTCCCAGCGGGGGCAACCTTTACTGTTTGGTTTGGTTGGTGGTTGGGCTTTTTCTTAGTCCGCCTGGCTGGCTACCACCGTCTTATCTAAGTCTGTCGCGATAACAACAATATTAAAAGCATTTGTTGTATTTCGGCAGTTAGAGGTAAGATAGCCAGTTTTTCTGTGGTTTTGGATTCCGGGTTCACCAGGAATCCAAAGCGAGCTTATTTATTTATTTATTTATTTAATACTTTAAGCACAAAACATGTACAGAGGCGGACTTAATGCCATAGGCATTTTCTACCAGTCAACCCTTGGGTGATGCAGAGACATACAGTAGTAGGTGCAATAGCGAAAATTGAGGAATAAATATTCATTTAAATATACATAAACCTATTACAAACTATAAATTCAATATATAAATCTTATTATATATAAATATAAGCACAAATAAATACACATAAATATGTATACTAAAACAAATAAGACACACAATGGGAAAACATTACCGTTATGATGATACTGCCAGCTTCTTGCGAATATGCTCACGAACTTTTACTTTAAAAGATAATCGGTTGGTTGCCATCCTGATTTCCTGGGGAAGCGCATTCCACAGAGAGATAGACTGTATGAAGAAGGAAGAGTGAATGAAGTCTGTGCGGTGAGTGGGACATTGAAGAAGACGATTGTGAGATGAACGAAGATTTCTATTGTGGTTGGCGCAAATGTACTGAAAGTGGGGGGCTAGGTAACGAGGGGAAGATGGAGAGTCAAGAAATGAAAACATGGTGGTCAGCGCCCTTTGCTCTCTGCGCTGGCGTATGGGCAACCACTTTAGAAGCGACCGATGCGCAGAGACATGATCATATTTACGCAGATTGAAAACGAATCGAATGCAGTTATTGAGAAGACGGTCAAGTTTGTCGAGGAGATCTGCATTCAGGTCATAGTAGCACACATCACCATAATCGATGATAGGGAAAATTAAGGACTGCACAAGCATTGTCTTAGTGCTCGCTGGTAATATATTTTTCAATCGGTACAGAGCCCGCAGCGTTCCAGTAACCTTCTGGCTTACCTTAGCGACTTGAGTTCGCCAGTTCAGAGTATTGTCAATGTGCAAGCCTAGGTCCTTCACGTTAGTGCTAAAAGGAACGACCGTACCATTGAAGAGAACCGGTGGCAAAGTTGAACCATCCACCTTGCTAATACCACGAGGACTGCCAATGATGATCGCCTGGCACTTCTTAGGGTTTACAGCTACACCAAATCTATCAGCCCAGGTTTTTATGGCTATCAAGTCCCTATTCAATTTGTCGATAGCGTCAGGCAATTCATCAACCTTCCCTAGACAATACAACTGCAAGTCATCTGCATACAGATGATACGCACATTGAAGTACGGAAGTTATTAGATTAATAAAAATAGAAAAGAGTAGAGGAGAAAGTATACCGCCTTGAGGAACGCCAGTTAACAAATCACACCAGCATGAAGAAGAATCCCCAACATGAATGGACTGCTGACGTTCCTGAAGGTAAGAGGAGAACCATTCCAGTGCTTCGGGAGAGACCATAACATATGACAGAATGGCTAACAGGATGTCGTGACTGACGGTATTAAAGGCATTCGAGAAATCAACCAACACAAGAGCAGTAACTTTGGTGTCTTCCAGTCCTGCCCTTATATCGCCAGTCACTTTAAGGAGGGCGGAAACAGTGCTGTGCCCAGGCCTGAACCCAGATTGTAGTGGGCTAATAAGTGAGTTGCAATGAACAAAGTTGGAGAATTGTTTGTGGACACAGGCCTCAAGCACTTTGGATAGGAAGGGAAGGATAGAAATTGGACGGAAGTCGGTAGGAAGAGAGGGATTGGAAACCTTAGGTAGTGGACGAACATAGGCTTTGCGCCACAGGGAAGGGAATACTCCGGTGTACAGGGAAACATTTATAATATGGGTAATCGCGGGTAGGAGATGATCCAGAATAGTAATGATCATACCACGGGTGATATTGTCACATCCCACCGCTTTTGATTTGATGGCAAGAATAATCTTTTTGATCTCTCCCTGTTCAACTGGAATAAAACTGAAAGGATTAATATGAGGACGCGTTAGACCAGAAATTAGAGACAGAGTTTGTTGCTTGGTTAGACGATCCATGGTAGAAACAGTGGAGAAATGCCGGTTGAGATCGTCTAAGTCAATTGAATTAGGAAGGTCTAAATGTCGCGATTTGCCGATACCAAGAGTTCCAAGAAATTTCCAAATATCGGCAGAAGAGGAAGAATTTATAGTATCCAGAATGTGGCGGCGTTTAGCATTACGTATCATCTGATTGCATCTATTCCTTGCAGCCTTGAATAATGTCCAGTTCTCATCAGTACGATCCCTTTTAAATTTACGGAACGCACGGTCCCTTCGTCGCATTGCCATCTGTATTCCCCTTGTCATCCATGGTGCAGGTGGACGTTTCAACTTAACTTTTTTAACGGGTGCATGGATGTTATAAAGGTTGACTACAACATTATTGAAGATGGCAACCTTATCGTCAACCGAAATTGCTTCCATCATAGGCTCCCAATCGACCGCAGATGCATCTTTCTTGAGCTTATCGACATTCATCCGAGCAAAACAGCGCCTGTACAGAACCTTGGGTTTAGGTTTGGGAGGTTTCAGGATATAGGAAAGGAAAATCATGTCGTGATGAGAAAAGCCAGGAGCGTCATGTTGACCATGGGAGGAAACGAGGGAAGGATTCGAGGTGAGGATCAGGTCGAGCCAGGTATCATCGCCGACAGTGCTATGATGAGTTGGTTTAAGAGGCAACACGCGTAGACTAGCTGACTCGATAAGATGGAGGAGCTTACGGGATCGAGGGGAGTTTTGGGCAAGGAGGTTTGTGTTGAAATCACCCATGATGATGTGATGTGCATACTCCGAACCCAAAGATTCAAGTACTGATTCGAATTCAGTGAAGTAATCAACAGTGGGAGGACAATAGACAACACCAATAATGGTTTTGGCTCCTTTGACACAAACTTCAAGAAAAATAAATTCAGCAGAAGCAGCATATTGTGATGACGAAGTGGCAAGTATTTTATAAGGAAAGTCACTGCGAAGGTATATGGCCACACCACCCCCTCCTTTACCAATCAGCTCAAGCGAGCTTCAGCTCGCTTCCATCTTCGGCCTTATCGTTCGGCCTTATGATCACTTACCATTAGGTGATATGAAGGCAAAGAGCTTGGCCGATGTAGATAAAAAAAAAAGATTTAATTCAGTTTCACACCCGTCTAAATAACAGTCGAATTCTGCAGTGGTCGATTTGCCGTATGTTTCTCGTTATCCGATGAATGAAGTTGTAACGACAAAACAATATTAAGATATATGGTACGGACAGAAATAAAATAAGTGTTTTTGACGTGACATAGTCTAATAAATCGATGAACGCGCTGCATGCACGAAAAAGGATGACTCATTCCCTCGTTACGCTCATTGTCCCGTTACACTCATCGTACCGTTAAGCTCATTGTCCCGTTACGCTCATCGTACGCTTGCGCCACATCAATGTTTTGATATGACGTTGTCACGTTAAACTGTCGTCCGTAAACCAACTTTACAGACAACCAATTTTTATTTTATTTAAACCTGGACTGTAAGTAGTGGTACCAATAATATTGAGTACCTATCAGAATGAAAGAAAATACGTTTATTTGCGGCAAACATGACACAAAGAAAGAACACAAACACGAAAATAACAAGTTGGGAGAACATATGCGCCACATCCACGCAAAACGGTTATCGCTCAGCATAATGCTGCGACTCCATGCGAGACATAGCCCCAGCGCTGGTTTTCAGCGACAGCCGGCGCTGACGTGATGACGTCACCCGGTGCAGCATACCTAATAATGAGACAACAATAACAAAATAAGAAATAAAATAAATATAATATTTCTAAAAGTTTTAAAAATCTGCCTAGCCTTTTCCCAACTATGTTGGGGTCGGCTTCCAGTCTAACCGGATGCAGCTGAATACCAGTATTTTACATGGAGCGACTGCCTATCTGACCTCCACAACCCTGTAACTGGGTAACACGATACCCCTTGGTAAGTCTGGCTGTCAGACTTGGGCTTTTGACCCGTAACAACTGTCAAAGATCCACGAATGACAGCCGGGACCAACGGCTTAACGTACTTTCCGAGGCACGGATAAGTCTCGGTATGTAAAGATGGTCACCCATCCACGGACCAACCCCGGCAAGCGTAGCTTAACCTGACGGATCGACCCGTGTGGTTGTTATTACTTAGCCACGAGCTCTTCTAAAAGTTTAAATAAATATGATATTTAAAATGGCAACATTCCATTCCGTCGGTAATGACTGAACAACTCTTGGGACGCTGGCATAATATAATCTGTGCATGCAGCTGTCATAACAATTTGTTTGACGTTTTGACTTAATAATTTATCATGGCGCATTACTTTGGATGGCTATGATGAAACTGTATGAACAACAATGACAAAGGATGCATTGGGTGATTGTTCAAAATTATCAATGTATTTGCGGATATTCCGTTAATGATGTAGTTAGTTAGGATAAAGTTAAATGCAATTCCTATTCCTGTTACCTATTACAAATGCCAACAAATCAAACGCATACTCACCCACAATCCAACTAATATTATAAACTAACTGTTGCCCATGGTTTCGCCCGCGTGGATTGTCTTTTATTTTAGAAAAAGCCATGCGGGTGAAGCCACAGGCAGCAGCTAGTCTAAAATAACAGTAGCCTAAGTTACTTAGTCTAAAATAACAGTAGCCTAAGTTGCCTAGTCTAAAATAACAGTAGCCTAAGTTGCCTAGTTAAGTTACTGCCAGTGAAAGTTTCGTCAAAATTGTTCTGAATGTTTCGGAGATTAGCCAGAACAAACAGACAGACAGAAAAAATATGTTTCTTTGTTTTTTTCTAAATACATACTTTCATATCCGTTTAGTAAAAAGCTGTTATTTTGACATTACAAACAGACACTTCAATTTTATTTATTTGTATAGATGTGAAAGTTTTTTTGTATGGATGTTAAGATTTTTTTTACACAATCACGCAAAAACGGCTTAACGAATTTGGATGAAATTTGGCACACGGATAGTCTATAACCTGGATTAACACATAGGACACCTTTTCATCCCGGTAGTATGTTTCCATAGGTCAATTTCTGACTTCCACGCGGGCGATGCCGCCTAAAAAAGCTAGTATCTATTTTGACTCCCATTGGGAAAAGTATAATGGATGACCACTATTGATTGCATAATTTTGGTAATTCAAAACTTAAGTTCAGATTTTCTCACGATAATGTTTTCTGAACCCATAAATTAAAACAGATAAGGGGGAACAAAAATAAAGGCCAACGGCTATGAAATCTGATCGTCCTCAGGACAAAAGCTGGGAAGAAGATTCCCCTGAAGGGTAGTTTATTTAATACGCTATTCTGAAGCTGTGTGATAACATGCTCGTTCTAAGAAGGCGTAAAGAACGGTGAGTCAGTTTGCATAATACGTCTAAATGCGGGAAATATGGACCGTCTAAACAGGGTCTAACGAACCTGCTCGTATTCATAGTGTGTTGTTAAAATTCTGCGGTGTCTGACGTCGAAAGATTTTTTTTTACGTAAATAAATCATTTAATTTTTAAAACGGCATAAAATTTGCAAGCTTGTCTTGGAACTGTAAAAATATTTTGATTGGCAGTTCATCTCCAATGAATCCATTTTAACATAATTTTAAGAACATATGTACTTTGAGAGTTTCCTTTGCAGCATTTTTTACTTTTGTAATTTATAAAGGTAGTATGAACTTGCTTAAATTGAATGTTATGAGATAACGTCTAAATGTTCCCACTGCAATACTTATCTGTCGATGTAAAATTTAATTATGTTTATAGTAGTAGGTACCCAATCGCATATTGTATTGATATAAGTCGAACACGGCTCAATCACGAATTAAAGCTCCGTTTGAGTTCGAAACTTGTCGGGCAAGCCCGAAATAAATCATCATCATTATCTGTCTACCCTTTTCCCAACCATATTGGGGTCGGGTTCCAGTCTATTAAGAAGTGGCTAGAGAGGCGCCACGGCGTCCTCACTTTCCGCCTGACACAGGTCCTCACCGGACACGATTGTTTCAGGAGGTTCCTGTTTCGCATAAGGCGGAAGGAAATGCCCGGGTGTTACCATTGTGTGGATCGCCCGGAGGACACGGTGGAACATACGGTGGAGGTCTGCCTGGCTTAAGTAGGGCACCGCCTCACGGAGGCGACCGCCGGCGGCGATCTCTCGCGTCCGGCCCTGGTTCAGGCCATGGTCTGGAGCGAGAGTGCATGGGAGGCAGTCACCTCCTTCTGCGAAACAGTAATGCTCGCGAAGGAGGAGGCAGAACGCGTGAGGGAGCGGCAGTCTGTGCGCCCTCAGTCCCTAGTCGCCGTAGGAGACGCCCTGGGCGGCAGGAATCGGTAGCCGATTAATACGATACCTCGTGGTAAGTCTGGTTGATAGACTTTCAGGCTTCTGACGACCCGTAACGAATGTCAAAGATCCACGAATGCCAGCCAAGACCAACGGCTTAGTGTGCTTTCCGAGGCACGGAGTGGTCTTGATATATCCGAAATAAATACCATGAATAAAACCGTAAACATTTTATGTCCAACCAGATAGATAGAATACTCTTTAGTATGTACACCATAAAAATTAAAGTTGTCCGACTGGTTGAAATCTCTATCATATGATGCAACTGAAAAAATTGTAGAAACTTAAAACTTAACTAGACCAAACACTCACACACATCCTCACTCACACACACCCTCACTCACAATACACCTTCATTCACACACACACTTACACTCCCACTCCACTCTGCACCACACCTACCAAGATACAAAGTTTGCATGGCATATGTTTCTTTATTTCTTTTGACGGGCGTTGATAGCTGCGAAACAGTTTTTTACTTTTGTAGCTATCACCGTTTCTATTGTTATTATGTCAATTTGTTGTTATTCCAAAATTATTATTTTTTACTTTACTTTAATTACAGACATAAATGTAGAAATGTTATGCATGGTGAAACTATGGGCGGTCTTATCGCTAAAAGCGAACTTTTACAGACAACCTGTGGATGGATTAAAAGTAGATGGAGAGACAATACCGCAGGTAGTCAGTGGTGTACCATTTACATATACAATAAATACATACATAAAGCATTATAGGTACTACCAACCAGTTACCCAATAACCATCACCAGGTAAACAGTTTAGGGCTTCCCGTTACATAGCAATACGGACATTCCATGTATTTTTATTCAGTACTTATTCAGCACCTAAGTTGGCATACGGTTTACAGCCTGTAAAAAAGACATTGTATGTTTATGATTGAGGTTATTTTAGGACACATTGTTTTAAGAGCTGTTTCTGAGCTGTGAGCTAAACGATGAGGCATTGATGTTGTAGCTTTAGGTAATCAAATTCTAAATGTGTAATAGAGTATTTCTGTCCGACTGCATATTCGTTGCGTGGCTTAAGAAATAATTTTAATTAAGTAAGAGAGGTAGCTTGGAAAAAGACATGGATAACTTTTCATTTGAGATAATACCATTTCAAAGACCTGAACTCCTTTAATAAACATTCTCGTTTCATAATATTGCCTACCTAAAAGCATACATACAGCAGTGAGACAGCTTACTACCTGTATATACACTATAACTATTTTCTTAATGTCCCTCGGCAAACTTCGTGTTACGTCAGTTGCCGGATTTCTATCAGTTGCCCTTTGCACTTGGTGCAGACCGGACGCTCTCAATCGACTTGGAAGTATATAGAGTTGTTAATACTCTTTTAACTTAATGTAATTGTATTTTAAAATAATGAAACTGACGAAAAACGAAGTTTGCTGAGGGACATTTAGAAAATAGTTGTACTGTACACACATTATCATATCATAAAACGAGAGGACACACATACTATCCAGATATTATTTGAAGTTTACTTTTGATTTAAATTTTTAATACTTATTTAAATTTTAAATTATTTAAATTTTGTATTACATAAAAAAAATGTGTTTATTTTTGGAAAATTCTGTAAATATTGCCTTTAATGATTATATTATTTTATTGTATCGAATATATAATCACCTTTGTTAACATCTCTACTTGATGGCTATTTTTAAGTGTTTATTATTTGCGGGTTTTGGGGCTGATAGCCGAAATACAGCCTCTTGCTTAGTTCGGCTACAGATGTCTAATTAATTTGTAATAAGAAAATATAGCGTATAAGACATGTGCATGATTATAAAAAATGAAGAAATAAATGTATTATTTATTTATACCTTGCTGTCATCCATACTAATATTATAAATGCGAAAGTTGCTTAATAAGTCAATTGACTTATTAAGCAACTTTCGACTCGGCTGGGCAGCGTCTGTGAAGCAATATCTTCTCGTCCCGCATACCGCAGTGTCTCAAGACGATAGTCTTTAACCAGTGCATGTTAACAGTGATGATCTATGGTTTCCCTATGTGATCTGCAGGAGAACCAAGGTAACCGACATAGCCCGAAGAATTCCTAAACTTAAGTGGCAGTGGGCAGGGCACATTGCTCGCTGAACAGATAGCCGATGGGGCCGAACGGTTCTGGAGCGACGGACAGACAGACAGACGGACAAGGCGAAACTATTAAGATTCCTTATTGACTACGGAACCCTAATAACAGACAGTCGACCAAAAATATTATTTCATCAAAAACGCTACATGTGCACTCAAGCGCAACAACATATCCCACGCTTCTCCTCAATCAATAATCTCAAAATTTCAGTTCATTTTTCTCTCAAAAGCTTCATATTATAGTTGGGACGTAGCGACAGTGAGCTAAAATGGTGTATGTTCCTAGCTGCCCCTTCCAGGCTGACTCAGTTAATACAACTTCGATAATTTATCGTCCGTTCAGCGAAACTGTTCGTGAAATATTTCTTCACCCCTCTTGTGATAGGGTTACCGAGCGTTGTAATTGGAAATTATATGTGTGTGAGTAAAAGTATGTTTGTTTGACATACTTTTAGGCTGTGTTTTGGTAAAGCTGATATTAGACGCTTGATAGTTTTGATCATTTATTTTTTATTCGCAAGTTAAACGTCTACAAACAAAGGGAATCAAAAGTCATAAATCAATTAATTAGTGAACCGATCCAACGACGTTGGATTTCAGTATTCGGCAACTTTCACTCGCTCACCGAATTATCAAAAAGTTAAATTAATGTTTATTTCTATGTAATTTTGTCGTCGTTGTGTGAACGTGGAATGTAACAAAAATGAACTTACTCGAGTGAACCATTCACTCAAATGAAGCGTCTGATACCAGCTTTAGGCCTTTAAAGGTGAAACGGATCAAGCCAGTCTATATTATTTCTCTTTGTTCGTATCCGTCTGGTTCAGGAACTGTGTGACGCTGGTATGAATTTACCTAAAAAGTATTTTTATATCTACAACTGTTCCCGATATGTGGGTTTGTGCATATCCGAATTGTGTTAGCGTGTCGATGCAAAAAATATGAAAAGTCGCTCTTTGTAAATAAATAAAAACCGGTCAAGTGCGTGCCGGACCGCGCACAATGAAGGGTTCCGTACTTGGGATGAATTTATTTCAAGAACAAACTTAACATTGTAGTTGAAATACATGTTCTCCCATACATCAATATACGTGACGGTCAATTCTCCGACTGCAAATGTAAGTTGGTTGACTATTACTCATTACCTAGTAAAGCCTACTTTTCTGTGATAGTTTTCGTTTTAATTTCGTTATACCGCCGCTGCCGTGAGTTGCTTCACATATCCAAAATCAACCATTTAGCTGGCACATGACTCTAAAAAAAATGAGCACTTTAAAGCTTAATATTTCGCAAACGAATCCCTGAATCGAAAAATGGTTTTCACAAAACTACAATATTTTTGAACGGCCTATCCAAAGATACCCCACACCATGGGATAGACGAGAAATCCCATCCTCTCATCATGCACAAAGTTGTTCAGCGTATGGTCATATTTACGGGTGTGGTACAGATACCACACCCTTAAAAATGACCACATATTTCTGAAAAACTCGAACCGGTCGAGGTGGCGGTGCTTGGGGGAGGCCTATGTCCAGCAGTGGACGTCTTTCGGCTGAAATGATGATAATGATGATTATGATGATTTCTGAAACACGCTGTACACTTATTAGATTTATTTTTCAGACAACACGATCCAATTTGTTAGTAGGTACACTAGGCTACATATCAAGCTACACATTTCCAGTATAAGCTGATCCTTCATTATACGGAATTCCTATACAATGCGAGATCAGCTTATACTGGAATTGATAGCTTGATATGTAGCCGTGTGTACAATAGTGCTTAAAAACTATGTTAGTTTACACATAAACTCATACAATGTTTTAAGAACGGACAGTCATACCTGTTCGCTATCACACCCAGGATGCTGTTGCTACTCATACGCACTCTGTGCATCAGTGACGCCGCTTTCTTGCGTAAAATTGCATATGTGCTATGGGACGGCGAGCTATGGTCAGTTCGCCGTCTGGTAAGGAACAGGCCCTGGTCGACGGCACGTTGTGTTCCACGCGCGCCTCAAAGAGATGTCAGCACGCACTGACGGGGTCCGCTAAGGCCGATGCCTGCCAGGGTTGCGGATTTGTCCGAAAGGGATACCGTGGCCCTGGCACACAGGCAACTGAAGGAACACGGGTGGGTTTTAGTCAGTGAAAGTCTGACACGCCCTCCCGCTCCACCCAGAGCGGGAGAAGTTAATAATTTCCCACCCAAAAAGATTTCCCGATCAAAAGTCGTGACGGAAAAGAAGAAACATGTCCATTAGTTTCAATTGACAAAATAAAAAGTGTTGCAAAAATAACGTGTTACCAGCAGGCGTCAGTAAATACAACTTCGATAATTTATTGGTCGCTCTGTAGAATTGAGCGAGAAATATTTCTTCTCTACGCGTTTGTTCGTAGGGCTACCAAATTCAATATTGGAAAATTGAATAATGAATTGACGTGAGCAGTGGTGGGTCAATGGTATAGACCGACTTACCAGTTTTAGGTACAGTCGGACCACGCACAATGAAGCGTTCCGTAGTTGAAACGAATTTGTTCCCAAGAACAAAGAAAAAAAAAAATTACTTGACATTTTAGTTGAAAAAATCTCTCTTCTCTCATACATTCCAATCGAAAATGTGAGCACATTAATCCATACTATACTAATATTATAAATGTGAAAGTAACTCTGTCTGTCTGTCTGTCTGTATGTTACGTTTTCACGCCTAAACAGCTGAACCGATCATCATGAAATTTGGCAGAGATATAGCCTGGGATAGGGAGAAGGACATAGGCTACTACTTTTTTACGCGATAGCTGACATCCACGTGGGCGGAGCCGCGGGCAAAAGCTAATGAGATATAAACCATGTTACATTATGTTAAGACCATACACTTCTTATAGACGTTCCTGTAACTTCAAGTATAGAACTATGTTCAGTATTTTTCGAAATTTTAAGCTCAGTAGTTTCGGAGATAAGGACATGGTGAATGTTCATCTATTTGCTTAAAAGCTTTAAAACTATTCATTTTAAAATATTAAATATATATATAATATATACATATTTGAAACGCTCACAGTAACCCTAAAAATTTACATTTGATATGTCACACAGTACAATATGCAAAACATAAATTTATAAGTGTACCAAATTTCAACTTAATGAGTCCATTCGATTCGGAGCAAAATGGCTGTGACAGACGGACATACAGACAGACACACGAATGATTCTATAAGGGGTTTCTTTTTTTCATTCAGTCGTACGGAGCCCTAAAAACATTGAATGACCACACTAATCTGACTTCACTGTTCATTTAAAAAAATCGAATCTGTTTTCATTCACTGGCAACCCTACACCGAACTCATTTTCTTTCTGGCGGAAGGAATTAATTTGCTATAATGTTACAACTTCAGTTCGGGCACGTCGTGACTATTGGCGAATTCAAATGAGAGACGAATCTAATGGCCAATGTCATATCTGTCGCAGCTGTTATTGTAAAACGGTTAGTGGAAAATGATTGGGCTACAACGCTATTTCATGGAATTGTCAGACTTACCTGCCTCGTAAGTCACAAGCGCTAGAAATAAAAGAAAAGAAGACGCGCACAGGAAATATTACAAACAGCAAAAAAGGAGCATTTGAAACTAACAAAAATTACATTAAAAACAAGAATAAAAATTTAAATATAATAAAAAAAATAAAAATCTACGCGCTACTGCTAATCATGAGATCCTGGGTTCGATTCCCAGATCGGGCAAAGTATTATTGGGTTTTCCATTAGAAATTTCTCAGTAGTAGGCCGGTATCTGAATTTGTGCCCGTTGATAGCAATCGGCTCGCCCCTAATTACATGGGACTTTAACTGGCAAAATTTGTTTGTACTATAGGAACTCAGAAAGGAAAAAGAAAAAAAAAATACTCCAATTCTTACTTATGTAAGCATAAGTAAGAATTGGAGTATTTTTTTTTCCTCGATGCTGTACGTTATATGTGATTTTGAAGGACTAGGTACTTACGCATCATGAAATAGAAACTCCTGCCCAACTAGCAATTACCTATTCAAATATATACCTACGTAAATATCACATTCTACTCCACTACCACCCAAGACTAACATAGAAAATATATCACGTTTCTCTCAACCAACCAACGTAACAGTTATTCAGAAAAAAAATATCATCGGAGCGCGCAGGAACATTATGTTTAATGTATGCCTCGTGCGACGCCATACGTGCCTTAGAACGCAAGGGCGCGTGTAAAGTAAGCTGAATCAGCCTATTAATATACCCCTACATTGCAGAAGGCTTTCTCGAAGTTATCAACGTCTGCGAATAGTTTATGCAGCCGGTGTAGTCTGGATTTTATGTTGTTGTGCTATACTGTGTGGGAATGAAGATTGAGTTTTCCATGTTCGTATTCATAGATGTTTGATAAAGTTAATTAACTATTGACTAAGGGCTTATGTAAGTATCTATCAGCATAAATTAAACATTAAATTATTGTTAAATATAACTGGCTCTAAATTGAGTAAAGGATATAAAAAATATGCGTGATATTATGCGCAGATATACTTATTTCCTTCTTTCATTCTTTAATTGATGGTAATTTAGATTATCGTACCAAGTTTCCTGTTATTAACTCAACAAGAAAAACAAATTACTAGACATAATTGTATTTATAAAAACATAATTTATCAATGCCACTTTCAGGGACAATGTATTTTGTCATTGGTATTCCTGTATCGATTTACAAATTCTCAGAAACTATGTATTTTATATTTATTTTTGATAAGCTACGCTTGTCGCGGTTGGTACGTGGATGGGTGACCATCTTTACATACCAAGACCTCTCCGTGCCTCGGGAATGCATGTTAAGCCGTTGGTCCCGTCGCCGCTGTCATTTGTAAATCTTTGACGGTTGTTACGGGTCGTCAGAAACCCGAAAGTCTGACAACCAGTCTAACCAAGGGGTATCGTATTACCCAGTAACTGGGTAGTGGAGGTCAGATAGACTGGAAGCCGACCCCAACATAATTAGGAAAAGGGTGATGAAAGGAGGCAGATGATGACAATGATTTCTTTTTGTATTATTATACTCCATTTACTATTATAGCATTAGACAAATAACGGCCAAATAACGACAGTTATTGTGTCATATTGTTGAAATTACTGCACTTTAGAGTTATTTTTTTAATGTAAATGGTAAATACATTACAGTGCTTTGTATTTATCGTGAAATAACGGAGTTTATTATTACGTTTACATCGAAATAACGAAAGGGTGAGAACAGTTATTTGTCTGTACTGTGGAAATGGAATAGTTGATAAGTTTTTATCATACCATGCTCTACAAACACTAACAAAACATCATATTGCCATCAAATAACCATATTTCCATATCATAATGACATGAATAATATCGTTGCTTACTATTCAATTGAAATCCGAAACCAACTCGCCAAGCTAATCAACCTGCGTTTGTGTCATAATTCGAACTGATCAACTATGAATACGGCTCATGTTTTCATTTACGACGTATGATATTTTGAGAGTTTTACTAGACACATACATACGTATATGGCATGTATCAAAACAGAAACTATTGCTAGCAGTCGCCAAGCCGCTATAAAAACAGACCGCGATTAGGACCTGGATTTTATGTATGTCATTTCATCCTACATACGTATGTAAAAGTAAATGTAAATCCTTTGTTGTATTACAGTCAACAGAAGAGATAAATAAACCAACTAAAAATCAACATTTTTTATCTCCTTCTTCTTCGTTTCCTGTGCTTAGTGACTAACCTCAGAGCGTGACGCGTAATGGCGTCAGAGTTTTTATGCCACCCAATGGGCCTCTGACTTGACTACACATGACATCGAGAAATATCTCTCACAATATTAGTTTCCTCACGATATTTTCCTTCACCGTTTTTTAAGCAAGTGATAATTATATAATACGCCCATGAATCTGAAAAGTCAGAGGTTCAAAAGCCTTGGGACAATTCGAGACCCTTGACTTGGCATAAAACGGTCACACCACTAGGCTATCACTACTGTTAGTGTATGACTACGCATCAAATCATTATCATTATCATTTCAGCCGAAAGACGTCCACTGCTGGACATAAGCCTCCCCCGATTGGGGTGTTTACCATAATCGCCACGCTTGGCAGGCGGTTTGGCGATCGCAGTATGGTGTTAAAAATGAATAGAGAACGCTACTGCCCATTCTCTAGTAAGACCCTTAGTCGCCTTTTACGACACCCACGGGAGGAAATGGGATGGTGCTATTCTTTAAGTCCGGCGCCACACGGTACACACATCAAATATTCATCATTATTTCCTGCGAAACAACTTTATCGGCACATTCAGAAGAACAATGTCACAGATTTAATTACTGAGCACGCACATAACATTACTTTAAAGGATTATGTTGTTAGATGCTAGGTTATTTACGTCTTTTGTTTACTGTACCATACAAAAACCACAGTTTTATTAACCGTTTCACAGTCGAACGAACCTTATGTGGTCTGTTCCATTGTTTGAACTATTGTGTCTGCATATGGATCAGTGAACCCGATAATAAAGCTAAGTAAGATAACTTAGGGCTCATGTTAGCCCTAAAATCAGTGTCATAAAACGTAAGTACTAATCATCATTAAAGACAGTTTTTACAATAGTTTCAGACCATTAACATTTACACTACCGATCACGGGTCATCGAATGATAGTTACCATTGATGTTCAAATGGGAATATTAAAATCACCACGCTTGGATAACGGATTGGTTCTGTTGACAGATTGCTAAAATCACCTTAAGCACACGTGGGATTTCTGCGACCCTTTTGACCTGGTCACATACAAGCAAACCAGAGCACAGAAATCAAAAAATAATACCTCGATTATAAAATTTCCGCACTTTGCATACAGCGCTAATGACTAACGACAAAAATAATGTAACCCAGCGTAACCAATATAACTCAAACTTTAGAAAACTAAGCAGGAATATAACCCAAGCCGCCGACTTATACCAGAACTGGTCAGCTGATATTTTTCACTCCATTTAACTAAATCGATGGTCCCAAAACTCGTAGGAACTCATTTAGGGACCTCTTTTTTCAAGTTAAATATAGATTCCTTTTGTGATCCTATTTTTTATTCACGTAAAGTTTTCTTGGTACGAATTTTTATCATCCAGAAGTTATTTTTTGTCGTTTTTCATGCTTGAAATATTTTAGCAAATATTTTGCGTGATTTATAGGGACTCACGGTTAATTTAGTTGATGGGTTTTCTCTTAGATTTTAGGTTAGGGAGAATGCTTGCAAGTACTCATAAATGTCGTTGGGAAAAATATAATTTACGGCCGCACTCACAAATGCCCATTTTTGGTAATGAGCCATAAACTTACGGGTACCTTTGTCTCATTGGTGTAAAACCTATTTTCATCCACTGCTAAGTTTCACCTTTTCATCTTCCATCACATGTTAGGCTGGTTTTAGAGTCACGCTGACAGCTCAGCGCGTAGCTTGTCAGCGCTGAGTTTCAACGCGAGACGTTTCAGTATCGTGCTGATCACTGCGGGGTACAGACGCACAAACATTCTAAATGCGTCATGACTGCTCACGCTGACGGCGTCCGCTCGGCTCGACACTAGAACTAAAGATGGGCGATTGTGAATGACATTATTCGAATAATTCGATTGTAGAAGTCATTCAAATTATTCGAATAACCTTACAACTCATTCGAATTTGAAAAAAAAAAGCGAGAAGTAAATAAGAATGTATTCCGTCGTCTCATTCCTTCCGATTCAAATTTCATTACTACTAGTTTATATATTCGAAATCCGTAACCTCATCTAAAAGTATACTCTATGTACTGAGAAAAAAAATACACTTGTTTTATGTTACTAACCACAATTTTGTAAACTTATAGGATACTAGATTCTGTAAGAAATATAGGCTTTTTTTTTTAATAAAAATTTTTGAAACAAAATACTCCATTTCGCGTGGCAAATTGAATCATCAAACCATCGACGAACATTACTAGTTTGTATTTGAATATTTGTAGTTTTTGTTGCGCCCGAATAAGAAACTATTTTAATTATAAAACCTAACTTGTACGAGGGAATAAAAATATAAACGAAACAAGTGTAAGCGAGAAAGAAATATAAACAATCATCATAGACATAGAAATGTCAATCTATGATCATAGCGTTAGCTTCTTCTTCCGTACCCGCCATTTCGTATTGACGCTTGTATTGCAAAGTGAATGAATGAACTAGTGGTTTTATTCGAATTTGCGAACTAGCGATCGATTGTTTTTGTATTCGAATGTTAATATTAGTAGTATCAAACCATTCGATTATTGGAATCAGAAACAATCGCCCATCTCTAACTAGAACGCTCACTGAAGACAGAGGCACGCGTGCGGCGGTCAGCGCCGACGGCTACGCAGTACCGACGCGCGACGCGTACGGCCACTGACCCGTCAGGGCTGACAAACGTACGCGCTGATAGCTACGCGTTATCCTAAACCGCTTCCTAGAAGTTCATACGTTTCGGCTGTCAGCGCCGACGGTCAGCGTGCGGTCAGCGTGACTCTAAAACCAGCCTAAAACCTTATTTTATCAACCTCACTGTTAAAACAGTGACCAGTGGTGGCCAAGTGGTATCGGCCCCGACTTACGAGTAGATCGTGAGTTCGAACCGTTCGTACCCTTGCAGGCACTTTACTTTGTGTGTTAAATTTCATCACCATTGCTCTCAAAACGGTAAAGAAAAACATCGTAAGGAAACCGGCATATCCCAGAACCAAACAATTCGAAGTCATGACATCTACCAACCCGCACTGGGTCCGCGAGGTGAATTACGGCCCACTCCGTCTCACAGAGAAGATACCTGTGTCCCAGCTGTGGGAATACTATATACTGTTAAAACAACCTTATTCTAAACTGCTTCAGTCATAGAACTATCCGGATATCGTTCTGAAAGCAATCACATTACCCAGATCAAGCGTTTACCGGCTCAATCAAACTTCAAGCCGTACTACAGGGAAATCAGAGGACTTGATTATGAATGGCACAATTTAAAGACGATCGCTGTTTGCTAAACTTTGTTCACCAACCTTTACCTACCTATCAGTATCGATTTATCAGGCCCGTGGTTTATTCTCCATACATAACATGTCGTCACGCTTGTTTTCCTACTACTGTAGTTACCCACCCACATTTAGATGGATAGATAGGAAGTTAAAACATTTATTCAGTGCAAACAAAAGACATAGCACAAGACACAAAAGCACATTTAACCTCTTGTAAACCGTAATTACAGACACAATTAAAAAACATTGTGTCTCGCGTAGATCCACGTTATGAAGGGTTAAATAATAAAAAAATCGGCCAAGTGCGAGTCAGACTCGCGCACGAAGGGTTCATTTCTGTTGTGCGAGAGCCCCCTTCAATATTTTTGTTATTATAACGGTAACAGAAATACATCATCTGTGAAAATTTCAACTGTCTAACTATCACGATTCATTAGATACAGCCTGGTGACAGACAGACGGACAGCGGAGCCTTATTAATAGGGTCCCGTTTTACCCTTTGGGTACGGAACCCTAAAAATTACATGATTTTTTATAAAAGCAATGCGGGGGTGTGACACTATGACATAACTCAATTAGATAACAAATAAACAAAAAAACCATTGTATTTTAGAAGTTAAGGCTCGTACAGGCTAGTGCGATATCGCGGGCGTGACGCGACACTAGCACAATTTCGTTGTCGCTGCCTGTCGCGCCCGCGATATCGCGCGAGTCTTTAAGAGCCTTTAAGCTAAAATACAATACTTTTTAGGGTTCCGTACCTCAAAATGAAAAACTGAACCCTTATAGGATCACTGGTGTGTCTGTCCGTCTGTCACAGCTGATTTACTCCGAATCTACTGGGCCGATTAAGTTGAAATTGTGTACACATATCAATTTCTGTGACTCAAATACGGACGTTTTACGTAAATAAATGAACAAAAAATAAAAATAAAAGTTTTGCATACTGTACCGTGTGGTATATCAAATGAAAGGACTTGTTATGTTTTTTTTTTTACCAATTTTAGAATAATTATTTTTATAGTTATTAAAGAAAATTTATGAAAATTGACCATTACCCCCTTACCTCCAAAACTGCTAAGCCTAAAATTTGGAACAAAATACAGAAAGTAGTTCTGTACTTACAGATTACAGCAAAACCTATAAGAATTATATGGTTTTAAAATAACATGGTAAATCACTCAATATTGTGCGTATAAACTTAGATTTGCACTTGGAATGTAGGTATGGGTAAACATGTTTTGCAACAACTAAGTTAAGTTTGTTCTTGATATAAATTCATCCCAACTACGGAACCCTTCATCGTGCATGGCCTGACGCAGTTTAGTGCAAATACAGCCAAATGAGACGTAATCTTACTAAAGGTATTTCATGTTTTATGTTTCAAGAAATAATACTCGTAATTTATTTTGAAACTAATGATCAATTTAGTTTAACAATATTTTGAGCAACAATCCTAATTAGTATCATTTCGATAATTAGTGCAAATACAGCCAAATGAGACGTAATCATACAAACATTATTTAAAGAGATTAAAAAAAAACTATTGAAATGTTTCAAGAAATAATTATTTATTTTGAAACTAATGATCAATTTAGCTTAAGAGTATTTTGAGCAACGATCCTAATTAGTATCATTTCGATAATAACAAATAAATATTTCTTAGCCCGACAATTTTTTTTATTTTTTTTTATCTAGGGCATCTCAGAGTGTAACCACTAAGGTTCCGACTCTAACCGGACTTTCCTGTGGCTACCTTAAGCTCCTAACGATACTTAATGCCTCCAGCCAGGGCGTAAAAACTATAAACTAAACGACTGCTGCTCGCTAAGGGCACCCCCTGTAGGGTACGAACCTCGGCTTAGGGCAGCTGAGTCGGAGGGAGGGTGGCAAGGGACCGACGGTGGCTGGATAAAATCAGTGTTTTGATTATTATCGTGGGGAGTTTGGATTACATGCTGCTCAGCTAAAACGCGTGCTGGCGCTTCACTTACAGTCAAGGGTTGGGGAGGACTATTCGTTAGTCGGGGATTTCGCGCGGGGCCTCGGCGGCGAGGTCGGAATGACGATCGTGTATTGTGTGCTCTTATTTTGCGAACTGTACTAGTTTCCCTACGACTCACCTGGAGGAGAGTAGTGGGGTCGTCTGGGTCGGTCAGTGAGCCTAACTAAGAAGTATTTATTTATTTATAAGGACCATCAATTTACTTTATATTATGCTGTCAATGGTAGTCTTTCATTTTAATTTATTTCTTTTGTTTATGTTTATTCATTAGAGTGTGTTTAATCTTCATTCCAAAGCTTTGCTTAATTAACAAAGAAACTGCTCTGTCTTCGTTATTTTTTTTATTTTTTTTTAAAGGGAAGTGCGTGTCTGTGCCTAGACTTACGTACCTACTTTTTTATAGGTATGATATACAGCATGTATCAGAAATGTATGGTCATCTTTAAGGGTGTGGTCAGGTCATCAAACTAAACAACTTTCTCCTTACGACCAACATCGTAATAATAAATTAAAAAAAAATATATATTTTGTGGAACTACTAGAATAACTAGAAACATTTTTTTGTTTGTGGTTTGTTTCGGTCAATAGTGCCCTTTAAAGGTCAAATAAATAAGAATAAGAATAATTTGTTTGTGAAACATAGGTAATTACATACAAAGATCTTAAAAATTTGGTAGTGCACTATGTGTTGCCAATATTGACATACAAATGATTAATATTATTAAATACAATTAAATGATAAAATTAAAATGATAAATAATAATAATAAATTCGTTTATTCAAACAAGAGTACTTGTTACATAAAATAAAAAAAGCTCTGCCTCCTGAACTAGAAATTGATTACAATATCTTTATATGTAGGGTGTATCTATTCAAACACGAAATATTTTAAGAGATACACTTTTAAGTGGCAAAGTAGCCATGGAAATGTATTTTTTTTTTATCTTACTGTATTATTTAAAAAATTTAATAATAAAAATACTTGATATTTGATGATTAATTATCAAAATTCACCGTCCTCGTGCCGCCTCCGTCGCGGCGTCGCAGCATCCGGGTGGGTCATTCATAGAATAAGTAAATAAAGATTATTTTTGCAAAATGTCTCAAGCAATTTTAAAATTATAATATTTTTATTTAAAAATATAAAACTTTAGATTTTTTTAAAAATTTCGCTGCTATTTACCACCTATAGATGTTTTTCTTAAAATATTTCGTGTATGAATAGATACACCTCATATATAATTCTTCTGTGCGTGTGTATGTGACTGAACTCCTTCTAAACTGCTGGACCAATTTTGATTAAATTTTTTACGTATGTTCAAGGGGATTCTAGAATGGTTTAGATTCACAATTGGACCCGATATGTGGCGCTGCGATCGAGTTCTAGGAAACAGGACAACGTCTGTCCGGCTATTCATTATATAAGTATTTAAGTACCTAATTATATTAACGCGTGCATGCAAATTTAATTTTAATTCCTATTTCATTTCTTGTAAAAATTTAAAGTCAATGCAATTCAAAATATTAGTGATATATACGATTTGTCTTTGACTTTGAATACATTTCTTTGAAGAGGATTCAGGCAGTCATGTGTATTGTCATATTTCTTCTGCTAAAAACTATTAAATTCAAACACACAATCTGTCTGATAAGCATGGATAAAATTTCCCATTGATCATCAGAATCCATAGTAGGAGACTTTTCAAAAACGCAAAGCAAACTACAATTCCATCAGCATTTTCTCCGAATCTTGCCACTATCACAATAGAAAACATCAAATGCAAACGAAAGCATCAAATGCATTTTATGATTTACATTACTCTCGAACGCCACGAACGAAACCTCGTAACTACCGATATACAAACGAAATATTCCAACATAAAACCGAACAGAAAAGAAACTAACCGAAACCACGATCCGTTTCCCATCCCTTATTCGCCGTAGAACCGACAAAAACTACCACTTTTTATCGTAGAAGATCGTCACGGACCACAACGACGTATTAAACAAACGAAGTTTGTTTGCAAAAATCAGGACCCACCGTTCATGTACGTGATCAGACGAATCGATACCTAAAATATATCGATACAATCAATGTTCGTATCGGTACGATGGACGCGTGACGGGAAATTTTAGAGTTTAGCTTTTGACGGACTTCTAAAATCGATGTTGTATCGGTTTCACCCGACTTTTTTGCTGACAAACAAAGTCGAGATCCGATTTCAACGATTTATTTCAAATGGTTTGTCTATTCGTTATTTGTTCTACTTTTTTTGTTGGAGGATTTTTCCATTCGCCCTGTGTCGGATTAATTTTCCTTTGTTGTGGAGTTGGATTAAATATTTGGTTCAAATATTTTGTTTTGCTAATGTACGGTACCGCGTTTTGTTATCATCTCGGAATGAATTGGTGGATTGGCAGCGGTATCCGGCATTCTCACAGCCAAAACAGATGACAAATGAGACTTCGATTCAAGACATTCTGTTTGATACTAACACAATCGTTCAAAGAAACAAAATACGTTTATTTGCAGTAAAACATGACGCAAAGAAGAAAATGTGCGTCATATTCACACAAGATGGTCTTCGCTCAGTAATGCTTTGATCCTATACGAGACAGAGAAACAGTGCTGGTTTACCGCAATAAACAAAAAAAAAACTCATCATTATTTCAGCCGAAAAACGTTCACTGCTGGACATAGGCCTCCCCCAAGCACCGCCACTTCGACCGGTTCTGTGCTTCCCGCATCCAGTGGATTCCTGCGGCTTTCACAAGGTCAACGGTCTACCATGTGGGAGGCCTTCCCACGCTACGTCTTCCGGTACGCGGTCGCCACTCCAGAACCTTTCGGGCCCAACTGCCATCTATTCTGCGAGCAATGTGCCCTGCCCATTGCCACTTAAGTTTGGCCATTCTTCGAGCTACGTCGGTTACCTTGGTTCTCCTGCGGATCTCTTCATTTATGACTCGATCACGTAGGGAAAGTCCAAGCATAGCCGTCTCCATTGCCCTTTGGGTGACTTTTATTAGCCTTCTAATAAGGCCCATTTTGAGCAACCACGTTTCAGTGCCATAGGTCATCACTGGCAACACGCACTGGTCAAAGACTTTCGTCTTGAGACACTGTGGTATGTGGGACGAGAAGATAGCGTAGCTTCCCAAACGCTGCCCAGCCGAGTTGGATTCGACGATTGACCTCTTTGTCGAATTTGGCAATAAATGCTTATTTCTAGGAATATATCTAGCAAATAAATTACGTGTCGGCTTTTTTAGGAGTGGCTGCTCGCCATGAGCTCAAGAATGATCTTAAAAAGGAATCGTTTCTGCCTGAGCGTAGACTAATCCTCACCACTACCAATACCCTACTAATCCAACGGAACTTCTGACTTAGCCAGTAAAATAATTAAATGTATTAAGTCTGTTATAGCCTCTCTCCATTTCTGATTCGATCACGTAGAAAAGAAATTAAAAGTTTTAAAGTCACCAGTGTCAAAGTTTTTTTTTTTTTTTTTTTGTGGGATCTGATACAATAGTAGGTCATCATCATTTCAGCCGAAAGACATCCACTGCTGGACATAGGCCTCCCCCAAGCACCGCCACCTCGATCGGTTCTGTGCTTCCCGCATCCAGCGGATTCCTGCGGCTTTCATAAAAGGCCATCGGTCCACCTTGTAGGAGGCCTTCCAATGCTACGTCTTCCGGGTCGCGGTCGCTGTTTGTGTATGTGAGTTTAAATGTTTGTAAACGCACCCACAATACAAGAGAAATTCCTAGTGTGGGGCAACATTTTTATAAAATGGGTTAGGTGGGAATATTCTAATTGGGTCTATGGTGATGTGCGTTAATTCCGGGACTTATACTAAACTTAATTTCAAAGTCACTTTCCTTTCCTGTAGACACTTAATATTTATAATAATTCAGCAAAATCCTCTTTAAAATTCTTACAAATTGTATTCAAAATGAATATCAACATATTTTATTTCACATAAACCACATAATGGGTACGTATGAAACGTCAGAAGTATAGGTGCACGGTTCCAATTAATAATAATTATTATTTATTCATTTTCTTTCACAATGGTATTGTAGTACATGACAGTTTTGAACTATTTCAAAATTCAAATTGTGAGAGCTGGTGTCTGATGTAAGTTTAGAAAAAACCTGTGTTGTAACACTGGTTTTTTTCTAAAAAACCTGTGTTACAGGTCACCAGTTGGTCGTTTCCTATGGAGAAGAACCGGCAAGAAACTCCACGGTTACTCTTTTAAAAATAATTGGCTTTTACAATATTATCAAATAACAGTATTAATAGGTATGGGAGGCATACATACATACTCGTACAGTGTAGGCCTTTCAACAAGTACCAGGTACTTATCAAAATAGAAAACAGAAAAGATTAACCTACTTTAATATTAAAAGCATGTATCGACTTCAGTAAAAACAGCTTTTAAATGGACTTTGAAAGTAGCAATCACTTTCATTTGATGGATGAAGAGAACGCCCACCGATAGCCTGTAGGCACATATCGTGCGATTTAAAAGTAAATCTTTTTTTTTTTTAATAAAACTAATTTCTATTTGTACCGTAAAGAATAGCACCACCCTATTTACTCCTGTGGGTGTCATAAAAGGCGAATAAGGGAATTACTAGAGAATGGACAGCAGCTTCTCTATGCATTTTTAACAACATACTGCGATCGCCAACCCGCCTGCCAAGCGTGGCGATTATGACAAACCATATGGGGGACCACCAATTGGGAGAGGCCTATGTTCAGCAGTGGACGTCTTTCGGCTGAAATGATGATGATGATGAATTTCTTAAATAAAAAAATGGGTAATAGCCCTTAGTAACTATTTTCATGTACATACAAGTACATGTGGTATAAGTGTATCCAAATTGCTTCGTAATAATTATGCTTTATGTAAAAATTCATGTTTGGAATAGGTACTTGATAAAAAGCCGATGTTTTCAGGTAGGTATAGGTTATATGTACCTATGCTACTTGACTATGAGATTTAGAAATCTAGGAATGTTTAATAATGTAATGGAACTAACTGTTATCAATTTATAGATTTGGCGCATTTAATGCTTGAAATTATCATTAATAAAAAAAAAGTGAGGATTGCATAGCACAATAGGGAGGACGCCTGTACACAGCAGTGAGTGGAATATGGCTTCCGATGATGATGAAAAGAAAAGTTACGAAACCATTACTGTTCCCAAAAATATTGTTACGAGCTTGCGGTTCGTGACAATAAAAACTGCCGATTTAAAAACCAAAAATGACACTTTAATTAATCAACACTGATAACAATTCGAACACACTAATTATAAAACACAACTGCACTACTGATCGCACTCGAAGATCACTTGTATCGTATTTGTCGTTCCACTGTCTCCAGTCAGGGTCCTTACCGGTCTTATAATATAGTCCTTAGAAAGTTCCAGAACCTTGTAGAAACATCTAGAATGTTCGAGTACATACCGGTCCCTACTGACTAGATGTCGAAGAATCTCGAGTCTATTAGTTCTGCTACTCAATACTAGATGGCGCCAGTCGTCACTAGTTCTGCTATTCGATACTAGATCGCCTTCAAAATGCCCTTCAAAATGGTTGAGCTGAATGGTGCTAATCCATGCGTCATGTTTGTGAACGGGCGCCGTCAGTTGGGACTGGTCATCTCTTAGCTGCCACGGGTTATTTTATTTTGTTTCTATTTGTTGTACCTACGCTTGACGCTTTTAACGTGTAAGTTTTTATTATTTTTATTTTTACATCGTTCTCACTTTTAGTTGTAAATGCAACATTATAGATGTAACGAATACTTTTGTAACAATTTAATTTAAAAGAGTGTCCATGGAGTTTCTTGCCCGTTCTTCTCCATAGGTACCTACGCTTTGGAATGGGAATGTAGCTTAATTTTTCTTACTGACCGACTGCTTGACAATTCAAAAGTGCCTGTTAATGGTTTAATTGAAATAAATGATTTGAGTTTGAGTTTGAGTTTGATGGCACTATTGATACTTAAACTTGTGTGGCGCGTAACAATATGAAGCTCTCTAATGTTACTACTAGTTAAATAATGGTACACGTGTGAGTTTTATTATTGAAAAACGTCATGTAACGCATTTCAATAAAACAGAAACCATAAATTCATCCCGTGAATAACCGAAAAATACACAAACACATTCAATCTTCAGCGTCCCAAAATCCAATTGGCATCGACATCGTCCCATTTGCCTTTCAGAAACTTCTGTTCGTCTGCTACAAGCAGCTCATATACAAAGCAAATTAAAAAAGTTGATGCAAAGTTTTAATAAAAAAGGGTTCACTTGGGTTCAACGCGAATGCATTTTGTCGACGTCTGTACTGCGCTGCCCCTAATTACAATATGTTTGGCATACGCTGGCTAGTTCGCCCCGAAGTTTTTAATCTTAGAATTTATTTTATTTCTTTGAAAGTTTTGAATAATTTGGATCTTGATAGTAAACTGGATGGGACGGTCGGAATTTGAAGCCTGCCCAAGCTCAGATGGTTGGAGGGCGTAGAAACCTCTTGGAGTGAGAAATTGAAGAGAAAAAGCCTGAAATTGGTCACAATGGTGAAATATACTCGACCAGGCTAATGCCCACTCGTAGCTTTAAAGCCTTAAGGTGAGTATAGACTAGAGCATTTACTTGTAACAAAACATCGAGCCGCTCTAATATGTCACCCTTTCAGGAACTGTACAATGAGCACGACGTTCGATGCTTTGGTACAACTTGATTTTGTAAACAAACTAGCGAATTTGTGTAACATTTCATCGAGCCTTCAGATTCGACATTTCAACAAACAAAAGAAACGCAGATATACAAACAAAAGAAACGCACTTATCAACTTAATGAAATTGTCGGTAATGGATGTTGGAATGTTCCATGGTATTTTAGCCAAGCCTACTTCTGAAGCAGCAAAAATATCATATACTTTTTTAAATAGTTTTATGTGACTTAGATTTCTTATTTAAGTTTAGGAGTAAGTTAGTATTTGTAAAAGCACGATGGGATTGACATCGTTGCATATGTGTACAAAAATCCCTTAAATAAATAAAGATTTAAAAAAAATAAAAAAACGAAGAGTAAACGCAAAATAGAAAGGAATGTTACAGGTAAATACTAACTTGCCGTGAGCACTACTAGGAGGAAGAATAAAGTAGCTCCAGAAATCCCAGGCAAAACTACATTTGCTACAAGACAATACACAAAGCAATCTTCCCGCTTATACAATTCTCTCAACAAAATTCTCACCATATACCCTATGACATACCGCGACTGCAAAAATAAACTCACTGAATGGTTGAAGGGCAAAAGTTACGAAGAAATCGAGGCTATGCTCCAATACAATTACATAATTCCCAACACAATAACATTACAATTTGTCCCTGACTAAAACAAAAAGTACACAAATCACACCTTTCACACCAACATTCACACCCCTACATCGCACTCACCCCCACTTCACACATACTCTCCCACACACACATCGCACTGTGCGCATTCCTTATTCCATAATTATATATTTTTTTGTATTGTTAAAAATCTTTAGCATGCTTTCAAAATTATTTATTGTTTATTCTCTCACAATGTATAGTCAATGTAAACTGGAAGAGCGGAACCACCTAATACAAGCAAATCTTTGCTTAAAAGGTGACTCCAAACTTAATAATGTAATTTACATAAGTTGATGAAATAAACATTTTTATTATTTATATTATTATTTTTTAAATTGATCATTAGCTTGTATTGTACACTCACCTTTAAATGATGTTACTGTTACTATTGGCCTGTATAATCCCTGTGCTGAGCACACGACTTTTTCCATGACTTCCAATGCTTGCAATCCAGTGCTAATGTAGACCACTGGTCGTTTGTTTTGTCCGGCTCGTTCCGCCATCTTCTACGGGGTCTGCCGTGATGTGATGCCTTTTAGTTGTCTTAGGGCTCCACACAGTGGTTAACTTGGCTCGCAGCTCATTGGGCATGCGGCAGACGTCGCCAGCCCAGTCTCTCTTCAACTTTGCGGCTTTTGGCACAGATTAATACAGATGGAATTAATACACAGGGGGTGCCCTTAGCGCGCAGTCGTTTAGTTTATAAGTTTTTACGCCCTGGCTGGAGGCATCAAGTTTCATTAGGAGCTTAAGGCAACCACAGGAAAGTCCGGTTAAAGAGTCTCAACCTCTCAAAGTTAACCCTGAGATGCAATAGAATAAGGAAAAAAAAATTGGCCTTACCGTCGATCGGATGCGGTCTTACACTTGACTGCGCAGCATACATTAGTGATAGCTCCCTTATGTTTTGTTGTGTGATTTACCGGTGTGATTTCATGCTATTTTATTATGAGATTGAGAAGGTATAATTGTCTCATTGTAAGTACCTGACAACTCTCATACACGGTTTTTGTAGGGAACCGATACGTTTTGAAGGTCATGACTTTTAACAGAGATCTTTGAGCTCTCTCGAGGTGTATTGTAATATCATAGAACAAAAGTTTTTGTTTATGATGTTAGTAATATATAGTGTGAGTCTTTATAATGTGCATATATCGAAATGAGGGAAACTATGCTTAATTTTATCTACGGCAAAAAAAAAAAAAAAACTAAATATTTAATTAAATTTTTTATGGAATTTAAAAAAAAATTGTTTCCAGTGTAAACAAAACGGTGTAACTTTTAAACTAAATAATCTATAACGATGAAACAAACTCCATAATGATTGTAAGTAATTAGGCGTCCTCATAAAATAAAAATTGGGGAAAAAACTACCCTCAATTGAAAAGAAACATGTTTTTAGCAAAAATCTGTAATTGTTAAATTTCTCAATAAGCCCCCTTATTGAGAAATTTAACAATTACAGATTTTTTTCTTATTGAGAAAATTTGAAATAAAAATAAAAAAATAAAAATATCATAAAAAATAAAAAATAAAATGTAGATATTTTTTGTATTTTTTCCGTAGATAAAATTAAGCATTTCGATATGTGCACATTATAAAGACTCACACTGTATAGTCCTGGGAGGTTGCTAGTGTTTTATCAATAACTCTCTATAGATATAGATTTATCAAATGGTGCAATGATTGTTCTTATTAGAAAGCTATCTTTGACAACCACAAGAGAAAGGGAGATGGCCTAAAGCATTGCCCCAAGAGATCTAAGCACTGATGCAAGTTCCATTCTACCGCCGACCCTAATCATTTTTCAATAGTCCCATAACTCCTGTAGAACAGCTCCGTAAAATTACGAGCAATTACTACAAAGACCATCTTCTAACTTCCAAAGACACTAAGAACATAATACAAATCACAAGCACAAACTTCAGGGTATGTTCAACATCTGTATCTAACTGTTCCCTATCATCGAACTTAACCATATCTATAATCGTTTAGAACTTCCCAAGTCCAAACAGTTATTGCTTTTACACACCCATTAGACCCTATCTTTACTACTATAAAGTTCAATTTCAATTGTGCCATCTACAATAATAAGTTTGTAATAGCTGTCGAGGGCCTAATGTCAATTACATTGTCACTCGAACGCTCGATGTTAAGCGTTGTATAATCGAGTCACCGTATACCGATAATCGATTACGGGATATCGATGTTTAATCGGAACATCGGAATATGTGAAACTCGATAGTATTAGTGGTTTTTGAATAGAGGCTTTCAGTGCTCGAGCTTGTTTGAGAGATTATTCAGCTCCATTTTTCATTGAAAAAGTGCTTTCATAAGTAATGTTGAAGTTTTTAAAGTATGAAAATGCTTTCAATCTAGATTGAATTTTTGATTTAAGTAAAAACGGACATTAGAGGGCATTTATCAGAGCAATTTTCATTTGCTTATAAATGAAACCAAAACATCACTGACAAAGTACTTAAGTTAAGTACATGATTTATTAAGGGCTAAATACATAGACAGGTTAACTGAGAGAAAATCTGGGTAAATTGGCTGTCAGTTGTAGTGATTGCTTGACATCCGATATTACCTATATAGTACATTCATATAATATTATTTACCTTCTCTGTACTTTGATGAAGTGTGTTTGATTTCTGTTGGTACTGAGGTAACGTGGGAAGCATGTTTTTCTTTCTCGATTGAGCCTCATTTCTTTTCCGATCGATATTCCATTATTTCCACTCGAAGCCATTGGATAATGTTTGATTTGTTTCATTGAATTATTCCTCTTACTGAATATTCAATGTGTGGTATATTTTTCCTCATCGAGTGTTCTACTTTTTTTTTTAATAGTATAACAATTGATTTGCTGAAATAGATTTTTCACATCGCCGCTTAAAAGCAAGTAACGGAATCGCGTTACTGACTTGGCGAGCTGCTGGGGCAATTAAAAATGTAGGTACTTATTGTTTAAAACATGGGGCCAAACCCCATGTTTTAAGGACGAGCCCATTTCCGTTATGCAGGCACAAATCCACAATTCCAAACTGATACTGAGAACTTCATAATAGAAAACACAATAATACTACCCGACCCGGGCACCAAAAACCGAGACCACACACTCAGCAGTCGCTCTTGGGACCGCTAGAACAACGAAGCAATCTAATACTAAGTTAGCATTCAAGCTCATGTTTCTATTTCTCAAGCTAGCTTATCTAATACATAACTTCTGTTCTACAGGATAACATCTTCACTAATATTACACTAATCACCAACGTATAACTAAGAACCGTAATCAAAACGACCCATCAATTCCAAATCTATCGCATCAGCGCTCTCTCTCGAGCGATCGATTCCAGAAAGAAATGAAATTATTTATCAACGTCCAAGAAAATGGCGCCAAAGATGGTCGTTATGATGACGTCACCATATAAATTGGAGCAAATTATTCGGGTCTTGACCGATGATGGCTCTAAGGGTGCTTTTCGATCAGAGATGTGCGGGATAGCTAAGCGAGCTAGGCTACCAACATTACTTAGCATGGCTAAACTATGTTCTCGTCTCAGTCTTTCTCTTGTAGCAATCATCAAGCAATTGGTAAGTAACATCTGTTTATCTCAATCTTTGCGTCTATTTCTATCGAAACTAAGGCATTGCTACACATGCATCCATAGCTCACATTCCTTGCTTTAACGAGTCTGTAAAAAACTGACCTTTGTTAATCTCTTTTCCACCCGAGCTAAGCTAAGCTGAACAATGATAATCAAACGATTCTATTGATCATTTGATTCACTTCATACAAATCCCTCGCTAGGCAGCTTAATACATCCCCGGTGGAACGGCAGCCTTGAAATTTTAACGATAACAATCTAAATATGCTGAGTTTGGTACAAAAGTGCTGGAATGAACCCGGGTAATGGGTGTCGAGGTATACAAAGTTAGTGCTTAAAACGGTTTTATGTGGGCTACAAATGGTACCACTTTGTTCTATTATGCTTGAATTGTAATCGACCGTCATTGATTGAAACGGTACTCGTATTAGTCAATGCATTATGCATAATCACTACATAGTATAAAACAAAGTCGCTTCCCGCTGTCTGTCCCTATGTATGCTTAGATCTTTAAAACTACGCAACAGATTTTGATGCGGCTTTTTTTAATAGATAGAGTGATTCAAGAAAAAGATTTATGTGTATAATCATGCATAATATAGTAGATAAACACTGATCATTTAAGAGGTTTCTAATGTAATGTCGTAAATAAACACATTTTTTTGCGCTTACATTGCAAACGCTGGCTGAACCCTACGAGATAGATCAAAACAATGTACTACAGTATTGTACACCTTAAAAAGGTCTCCAAAAAAGTCCGCAATGGTATATGTCTTTCTCTTACGGATAACCCACAACAACCATTTTTTATCCTTTACTTATTACGACTAATAATGGCTTATTTTCGAAGCGATTTTAAGTAATATATCATTATCCTTATCCAATTAAGTTCCTTGAATACATTGTGCATTTAATATAGATCAATATGGCCCTTTCCAGCATGTAATTTAAATGAATATTTTCGAAGATATCACAGATTTAAAATCCAGGGACATAGCGGTTGCGGCGGCACTGGCCGGGGGGGCCGGCGGATTCTGTAGTATATTTAATAGCAGCATTGCACCCGTGCGAAGCCGGGGCGGGTCGCTAATCAGCCTATAATCCGCTGATGGGAACAAATAGCTGTAATCTACCACATGTAGATGTCACATGTCTTCGAATATTTGGTTCTTGGGCTTTTGGTTTTTGGGCTTTGATATTATCAGTGCGGTCTTTTCGTCATAATCAAAATTAAAATCAAAATATTTTATTTCACATAAACCTACATGGGCACTTATGACACGTCAGAAGTTAGGTGCACGGTTCCTATTAGTCGTTCACTATGGAGATGAGCCGGCAAGAAACTCCATGCATGGTTAATCTTTTAAAAATAATTGGCTTTTATATATTTTTCAACCACGGTTACCTTAAGTCTCAGAGCTCCTATGTATTTTAAACTGAATCCAGATAAGTTCTACATAACCAGTTAAATATTCTCGCTAAGCTAAAGTTATAACACAGAATCCTAGAATACACAACCAGCTAGATTACTCTACCCAACCTCAAACACAATTTAATCACTGCAAAAGCCAAGTTCTCCGCGCATTCAATGAACGATTGATCAATCAATTAATTGATTGGATTAATAAGAGAGCTTGGTTAATAGTGTGAAATTACACACGCAGCGTAAACTCATTTGTAAGTCAATATCCTATGGTATCGAGTTGAGTGCAAGCCCCCGCAAGAAGTAATTTCAGACATTGATTGAATTCAATGAATTGATTTACAATTGTAATTTATTACAATGAATCCATTATATTTCGTGGTAGGGGGATGAATAAATGAGTGCGGTATCTACATATCCTTGTGTGTTGTTTAATGAATGCAGGTTATTGAATTTTGTGTTTTCTGAAGATGTGCTTATGAATAAAAATCCTTTGCAGTGATTTGCTGTTGGGGGTACAGACAAAATATTACAATTTTTTTTATATTTATAAGGTACTGAACAAAAAGCCTTCTTTCAAATTCACTATAACTTGTGATGGGTTACGATAATAAGAGCAAAAAGCAGTACATCATACTACAAAATATACGCCATTTTACTATACGTACTGATAATAAAAGAAAAACAAACCAATAGCCTGAAATATGATGTAACTTTTGTTTGTCCCCGCCTGCCATACCAAAATTCTATAGATTATAATGCTTTTCTCTTTTCAGTTATGTTATTGCAGTTGGGTTTTTTGTTTTTTTTTTAATAAAAAATTTTTCAAGCATTTTAGTTTTATTAATATATATATGAAAATATATTCATTGTCTCATTACTAGCTTTTATTTGATACCAATAAATATGTATTTTTTTTAAAGCTTACCCTCCTTTTTTGTATTTGCAGATGCAATAATATATAAAAATTATATAGCCTATGTCACTCGTACTCATACGAATCTAACGACATCTTTGAAGCTAAAATCCATCGAGCCGTTCAGGCTGCAGAGCGTGCCAAACATTTGAATTTGGCGCCAAAAATCCAATTATTTTGATATACCCAGTGTCACTCTCACAGTAAATATGAATCTAACGACACTTCTCAAGCTAAAATCCATCGAGCCGTTCAGGCCGCAAAGTGTGCCAAACAATTATACATACATACATACATATTCTCGAAAAAAATAATAAAATAAATTATTAAATAGCTGCAGTGATCCTATTGATATTCAGTCTGACTCACTTGGTAGGTTCCGGAATATTATGTACAAAAATTTGTAAAATAATTTTAGTATAAATAATTTAATAATTTCAGTGTAAATTTATTTATTATCATAATAAATTTAATTTTGATTTTAATTTTAGCGCTGATTTTGATTTTAATTGCCGCGTTGATTATGATTTTAATTGCAGTATTGATTTTGATTCTTATTATATTATGATTTCAATTTTGTTTTTAGTTTGGATTTTCATTGTATTTTTAATTTTGATTTTAATTTGATTTTATGTGATTTTGATTTGATTTTATGATGTGATTTTAATTATGATTTTAATTTTGATTTTTGATTTTAAATTTGATTATATTTTGGAAAACATTCTTATGTTCGGTGAGTATAAGAACTCATCTAATTCATCAACAAATAATAATTTATGCATGATGTGCTTATCTGTAAGAAATTGGTACACTAGTCTATAAGTCTATTGGATGTATTTCTTAACTTTGTATCAGTGTATTCAATTGTTGGTGAGCCAAATAAATAAAATAAAATATAAAATAAAAATAAAACCATAACCCACCTTCTGGCGCAGTCGGGTAAAAACGCAAATAATATCCAGCAACTGAGCTCGTTCCTCTGCAACGCCCAGTCCTGTGACCTACATTGGTTGCCCTGCGTAACTATTTTATACCCAGCTGGACGCCCTTCTCGTATCTATTTTATAGTCTGGCTAAGCTGATAAACCTCGGAATAAAAGACCTCTTTCATAAGTGGACCAAAGAATTCATTCTTGATACATAAAATAATACATAAACTCGCGCTTTCTTCCCATGGGGTTAGGCAGACACTATAGAACGCCACCTGCTACGCTCCTTACATACTTCTTTTGCTCCGTTTACGTTCATACAATATCTTGTTATACGCCGGTTGCGAGTACTACTCACCTGACCTTTCTGAACAACATCACTAATTAGGTCACTATTATGTCCTCCTAGAGCGTTCCGGTGTTTCCGCTCACATCTTCCTTGTAAATACCTTTTGTTAGTCGCCTTTCATTCATCTTCTCAAAATGACCAAACCATCTAAGCATACCCTTTTAAATTGTTGTCACTACATCTTGTTTTAAACTGCACCGTTGCCTTAACACAAAACTTTTCAGTCTATCATTCATAGTCACGCCACACATGCTTCTCAAGGAACGCATTTCCACAGCATTTATTCTACTTTCAAGCTTATTTTGCCACACCCAACATTCACTTCCATACATAAGCGTAGGCACCAGCACACCATTGTGAACAGCCAGTCGAGCCTTTCTGGGCATCGACTGGTTGGTCACAATTGCATGTATAGCACCATTCAATTTATTTAATTTAAAATTAATAGTAGTGGGTAAATATCAGACAGTATGAAAAAACTGGTACTGTATTAAAATCTGTCCCAAATTAAGTGATTAAATACATATGTTCAAAGACTCATATTTGACGAAATACATCACAATTCCAATGAAATATCACTGTTCATACAACTCATAATGAAGAACATCATTTATTAAACGCTTTTCGACTTTTATGGGTCATTATTTCGCAGCTTAAAGTTTGGAAACCATCTCATTATCAGTATAATTACCGAATCAATCAACTTTAATACAATCGACTTTCGAATGAATACCTGAACTTTTCATGGTTCAATTATAAAGCTTAATGGATTTCAGGGTGGTCTGAAATTATCGTCGATTCGTAGTGGAATTCATGAGATAATCAACTTATTACGTTTGATTTATTTATTTTGTAATATTGATAATTAAATGATAATATCATACGTCAGAAGTGTAGTTCTGTTAACTTTGGATATGAATTTATATGTTAAGCTAGAATTATTCCTCCAGGAACTCATGTGATGATTATTAAAAGGGTTATAAGACGGAACAAGTTAAAAAGATTGTGTAATTTAAGTTAATTACTGGGCAGATGCGTTGCCATGCCAGAAACAAAGCTGAATTGCCTCTTAATATACCTGTTAATTAGTAGGTACACCGGCACCCATAACGTTCAAATCGGAACCCTTTTGAACGTTAGCACTCCTTCACAAATATATCTTTACTAATACTGAATGTCATATCATGAATGGTATCTTCAGAGATTTATGTAATTGACACAATACGAGTACATCAATTTATCGTGTTATAGCCATTTCATACCACCATCAAAGAATGACAGTTGTGTGTCGCATCAACTAGAATACGGGCCAGTAGCAACAGCATTCTGAAAACAGTGACACAGTTTCTATTCTCCCAATTTGAGGCAATTTGTGGAGAAAAGCCAAGTAAGAAAATTGTATTTTACTTGGTCATCTCTACATTCTAATAATAATTATATTACTAACTAAAACTAGCTATAAGGTATTGTTGCGTGCCACAATTAATGCCTGGTACATCGTGACATTAAGTACCACTAGCGCCATCTATTATCGAGTAGCAGATCTAGTAGAGCCAAGATGCTTCTAGAAAGTTCAATGCTAGAAATTTCTAGATCTATCGATATCTGGTCAGTCGGGGCCGGTATATACCCGAACATTCTAGATGTTTCTACAGTAGAAGGTTCTAGAACTATCTAAGGACTATATAAAGCCGGTATGGACATCGACCCGGGTCAGTCAAAAAGAAGCGATCAAGCGACAAGTAAACTTCAAACGATACAAGCGATGATCGAGTGCGACTTTAGAGTGATCGGTAGTGCAGATTTTTTTAAAATAATTAGTGTGTTTGAGCTGATGTTTAATTAGTGTCATTTTTGGTTATTAAATCGGCAGTTTTTATGTCATAAATCACAATCTCGTAACGGTATTACTAACAAATTATAAATCTTTATTGTCTTAATAAAGAAAATTTGATTTGATTTGAATATACGGACAATTTAAGTTGGTAGTCAATTTAGTAAAGAATGAATTTCTCTATTGTCAAAACAAATGAACACTTATTCCCGACTTTGAAAAATACTAGAACCAGGACTACAAGTTTAAGAACTCAATACGAAGACAAGTTATGCATAGGTGGATATAACACTGCATTATTGAGAAAGAGTGTTATGTGCATGGCTCCTCTTATTTATAACCATGTACCAAAAATTATTAAACAGCAACCTTTAAGAAGATTTAAGAATTATTAAAAAAAAATACTTGTTCAAAAATGCTAGTACTCTGTATCAGAGTTTTTAAATGACAAGACTGTTTAATTTACAATGTTTTTATATTATAATTATTAAGTAATTAAACAGCTGTAAGTAAATAGAATATTAATTGTAGTATAAGTTAATGAAAATTTTTTGCATGCCATGAGGCAGAATGTACAAAGATTCAAAATATTGTAAAACCTAATTGTATTAATTACCTACTTTCTATGCAAATAAATAAAACTATCTAACTTTACATACAATAAAATGGTTATTCAGCTAGTACAGAAACTAATCAAATACTTGACCAACACAGCGATATCTCACAATATTGCTACCAACATAATGAAACAATGTCCATGGCATAAATCACTTGAATTATTATTGAAGCTAACTTCCATAGTCGTGACCAGCCGTAGTGTGCTGATAACGTAAATTATGACTGGTAATATTGTACTTCATTATTAACTAGTTTTACTATTGTTGTAATATCAACATGGCTTTAAAAGGTCCTTTCTATGCCTGTGGGGGGTGTTGACGTATTCCTAAATTTATATGTATTAGGCCGTTTGTAAACACACGTTTTACTTGCCGTGAAAAACTACGGTTTATACGCCGCCGTACGGTGTACAATTGTTGTAATGGCCCGTTGGTTAAGGCCTCGCCTCTCATGCATGAGGTTGTTCAAATCTGGGCAAGTACCAAAGTAACTTTTCAATTCATATGTACTTCCTGAGTTTATCTTGGACATTACTGACATCAGTGAAGGAAAAACAACGTGAGGAAACCTGGACTAATAGTTAATATAAGTCTGAAATCGCCAACCCATCTTGAGCAAGCGTGGTGATCAATGCTCGTGCCTTCTCTGTATGAGAAGAGGCCTTTGTCCAGCAGTGGGACAGTTATAAGCTGGTATTATGTACGGTTTACAGCATCATAATCCGTTTAGAAGAATAACGCAGTCACTCAGGTTTTTTTACGGTGCGGCGTGTAAATTGCGCTTTACAAAAACCATCTGTCAACTAGGTTCCATAATGATCCATACAACACTGACGACCGTACCTACACACGGCGAATAAAGGGTAGTTATTCAGAGACAAAATTTTCAATTTCTATGGGTATATTTCTGTAACTGATCGCGACGAAGATCCGGCTCGAAGGACCAATGATCGCGACGATAGGTCGTGGTGAAGCAAAATGAAAGGTTAGCGGACTGTATAACAAGTATAATGAATATAAATAAAAAGGAAATTAATATAGCAACGGTCGGTTAAGTATATGTACAAGAGAGGTATTAAAACGCGCAAGCGCAGCCATGTATGAAGGCGAGCAACAGCTGACTGTCATGGCGGTGTGGCGTGGGGGCCCACGCTCGGCCATCGGCCGGCTGACTCCCCGCTGTCCCCGCGTCCCTCGTTCACTACCGCTAGCGCGCGGCGATGTTGAGTGAAGCGGTCTCAACAGTACCAACTAACAAAACGGCATGATATTTTTTAAATAATTGCTGTCTAGGTACAAAATAAAAATATTTGAAGTTTGTTCTTCTGATTTATATAACGCGTCCGTTCGCCATTTTCCAGAATAAAATGGTCGATGTTGCATTTTCCCTTTTATACATCAATATAAATAATTATTATATCGAAAGGAAACGAATGTCCCTTTACAAAATAAAAATGTGTAAGTATTAGTTATAACTACGTTAGTGTGTTTATAAATAAGAAGTGTCCGGCGTATAATACTGATTTATATAGCATGAGCTGCTCTTGACCGTACTTGGTCGGGTAATAGTAATGAGAGTCTGGATTCCCGCGCGGGGGGAAGCCAGTCATGCAACGAACGAGCTAGAAGGCGTACGTGCGGCTGGTTGGCTTAGATCCCGGTGTTACGAAGGTAAATATTTAGGTTAATATTATTAATATTCATCTGTGTTTGGTTAAGGTGGCATATTGCAATGCCTACTTCATAAAATTTATTATATTGTTTTAAAATTTCAAACAAATTCTGATTCATCTGGGCACAAAATATTTGAACGTCGATATCTTGAAAATCACTTTATATAAACGAGTCCCTCTTTAAAATATATGTTATTTAGTATACCTATTTTCATATGAACATGTGTTACAGAGCTGAAAGTGAAATTAAATTTTGGCCATATGAATCAGTCGAAGAATCAAATTTCGTAGAACTACCCTAAATCGTAGTTTTTCCCGGCAAGAAAAAAGTGTGTGTCTATAGGACCTGAATTTAATCAAATCTAAAAAAATACAAATTATAACTAAAAACACCTTCACATTTTACCTGAAAATCCCAAATTCAAATATTGAATTACGGTGCCTTTTTGTAAATTTATTATGTACTAATAATTACATATTGTAATTCAATTTACGTGATCTTTCAGTAGTGGGCGGTACAAAAAGCTTTGTCGTCGGATATCGAATTAACGACAGGTTTTGGGCGCGCCGATATATTTTGTACGGGATTTATATAGGTCTGTCACGGGGATATTATTTGCAGGAACGGTTTTTTGTTTTTGAATGTGGAGTGGTTATTAATGTTCAATTATTATTGTGGGATTACTAATATGCATACCAACATTTTCTTTTAATCCTAAACAGGGAAGCTCTTGGCTTCCATCTCACCTGATAGTAAGTAATGATCAGGCCGAAAGTGGAAGCGAGCTTCACCCGGAATCCTCAACCACAGAGGAACTGGCTACCTTACCTCTAACTGCGGAAACACAACAAATGCTGTTAACATTGTTGTTATGACGAATAGATAAGATGGTGGTAGCTAGCCAGGCGGACTTAGAACAAGCCCTACCACTAACCAAACTGAGCAGGAAATATTGCCCCCGCTGGGAATCGAACCCGGGACCTCTGGGTCTGAGACAGGTCTTACCACTAGACCACAGAGGCGGTTCATTAGACTTTTTTGACTTCAAAGATACTGTTTTTGGGAGTCAGTGCCGACTTCAAAGATACTGTTTTTGGGAGACTTCAAAGATACTGTTTTTGGGAGTCAGTGCCGTGGTGATTTTAATTAATGAAAACACGACACCCAAAAAAGACATTTGGTCAAGTTTTATACCTCTATAGTTGTAGCAATCACGGTCATTATTTAACAGGAACAACTGAACAGAACATCCGAATTGGTTAAGAATTGTTTGATCCAATTCTATATAACTTATGTAGTGAAAGCACAAAAATAAGGCAATCAAATTAGAGATTTCTGCCATCTAAATATTAGTTATCATCATTAAATAACACCCACAACCCCCATAAAGCCCCCCATTACCCGCCTCATAACCCCCCCCTACCCCCGCGCAATAAACCCCACTCTTCATCCAAATCCCAAATATCGACTCTTGTATCGGACTCCATATTCCACGATATCTGCTTAAAATTCTCAAATCTATATTCGTTCGTCCATGAATCAATGAATTTCTGGTCAAACTTAAATTCGACGTAGCGTTAAGGAGACTAGACTTTAGTGATATGAAACTAGCAGTTACCAAACGAGTGATGTTGATTGAAATTTTAAGAGATAGAAGGCTGTACTATAATAGTACATTACTTACCAAGGGCTGTAAAAGAAAGAAAGCCCGAAATCGCAGGTATTTGTGACCCGAGCCGCAGACGAGGGTTGTAAATATGCGATAGAGGGCTTTCTTTTTTACTGCCCGTGGTGAGTACACAATTATACGTCTTCACCTGGCCATAATGCAAGTTTTACCGTACGCGTAGCGTGCGGTAATACTCACATTATGGCCAGGTGTGACGTAAATAAACGTTATATCATATAAGCTGTTTTTTCAAAGAGGTTGGTAGAGTTGTGTCCTTTGACGTCGTATGGCTCAAATTGAATTCTTGATCAACAGAAATCCAAGGACCTGTAATTTCTTTGAATTCATTCAGTAGTATAGGTTGAACAATGAAATTAAATTAGCACCTCAAATAGCGACAAATTACATTCCCAACCCTTCTTTTGTTCTATTCTTCAAGCTATCCCAGGTAGCAAAATGACGTCTACGGCAAAAAAATGACGTCATCCCAAAGTCATTTTAGGGTCCGTATATTATGTACGTCAAACTAACGTCATTTTAAGGTCTGGTACTCAACGGAACGTCCTGGTGACGTCGATTTAGCGTCAATTCAGTGACGTCCTGACAAATTGACGTCATCTGATGGGACCCGCTGACATCAAGACATGACGTCTCTTACGTCGAGCAGTACCGTAAACGGACGACATAATGACGTAAAAATGCTACCTGGGAAACATATCATCACCATTTAAGTAACACTAAGTAAAATCTACGTATACTTTATAAAAATTGAAGTATATGTTTATGATGTCAAAATATCAGCTTTATAAAGAAAGTATATAAGGTACACATGGCAAAAAAAAAAACTGTCTCTTCTGTTTGTTCTGGCTAATCTCCGAAACGGCTTGACCGATTTAGACGAGACTTTTACTGGCAGATAGTAGATGTTATAAGGAGCTACTTTTATTTAGGAAAAGCCATGCGGGCGAAGCAGCGAGCAGAAACTAGTATATTATAATAAAATTACTCGACACACAAATGGTATAACTTTATCGTCACTTCAAATAATACAGCCTCCACGACAATAGTCTACGCCAATAAGGTGCTAAGGCGCTATTGTAGCACTGTCTACGGCGTAGCCTTGTCTACGGCGTAGCACTGTCTACGGCGTAGCCAACATTGTTCGGAAGACTGCTCAGTATTCTATAGCGATGGAGCTGCTTTTAGTATTATAATTATTACTAGCTTCTGCCCGCGACTTCGTCCGCGTGAAATTTCGACCCAACCATCGTGTCGCATCCCGTCGCTTAGCGTTCTTTCTGACTTTTGTTCTTTTCGCTTGGCTCCTAAGGATTATAATGTGATGTTATATAGCCTATAGCCTTCCTTGATAAATGGGCTAGCCAACACTAAAATAATTTTTCGATTCGAACCAGTATCTAGTTCCTGAGATTAGCGCGTTCAACCAAACAAACAAACTCTTCAGCTTTATAATATAGCTGACCCGCGCAACTTCGTCTGCGTCACCTAAGAGAGAGAGTGGTTTAAGAGGCTACCGAGCGCGGAGCTTAGTGGCCACTATTTTCCGTTTTAATGATTACAATAAAACATAACAATTTAAAACTACTGTTTGTAGTAATAATAACGTATAGTCTTGTGAAGCACAACTTGACGAGAAATTTTCTGCATTTTCATTCTAAAATAAAAGAAATCACCAAAACAACGATGAGGGCGCCACTGTGCGCTCGGCGTAGTCTTAAGTAATGAATTATCTACTTATTTTGTTACGGAGTTATTTTAAAATTATGATATCTCCTAAGATGTTGATTGAAATCAAGTGATGTCAAGAACAATTTTGTTTACATTTAAATACTTGTGATTAATAACATATTTATTTGGCTATGGATTAATATTTTGTTGATAAAACTCCTTCGCAAATAATGCATTAATTTCGATCAAATTTGATTACCATAAAAAACGGTTATAGTGAGTCAATCTTAAAAGATAGACATATGCTGTCGCGGACTTTTTTTTAGAACTTTTAAAGATAAACAATTCCATTATACATGATATTTGCGTAACTTAAACCGTTTACGCAGCGCACGCAACGGAAGCTCTCTAAAAGAAATAATTTTTCCAACATTTTTCATATTTTATGCTCCGCTCCTATTTGTCGTGCGATGCGTGCGTTATATAGCGTGATGTTATATAGCCTATAATATTCCTCGTTAATTGGACCATCCAACACAAAAATAATTTTTCAATTCTAACCAGTAGTTCCTGAGATTAGCGCGTTCAAACAAACAACAAACAAACAAACTCTGCAGCTTTATAATGTTAGTATAGATTTGAGAACGTTAACTGAATTGTTAAATTATTTATTATTCATGTACTCTCTGACGAGTCTAGCTTGGAAAATGGTTCCGTAGGTAGGTAATGGAAAAAGGTCATAAAAAACATGTTAAAAAAGACAAAGAAAAAAAAGTTTCAACGGGAAAGGTTTTTTTTTTTTTTTTGCCAGGCTTTGGAAACTTTGTTGTGTTAATTTGCCAGGTTTTTAATATTACACGGAATCTCATTATACAATTCTAGACAGAAGCAAGTTAAGATCCATTCTACACAAGACATTCCCAATACCTTAATTAATACCTGTATTATCGTTCGTCTTTGATGAAAATTAAACTTTTGATTGAAACCAGTCAATCAAAACTTCAGATCCAGATCGTACCAAATTTTACTAGCACAAGATTCAACTAACTCATACCGCCCAAAAATTTATCTAGGCTTACTAGGCGCTAGATTGGTCTTCAGACAATGTACTTTACTTTAAAAAATATATAATTCCAAAACAATCAATCTGTCTAGGCTTTTCCCAACAATTTTGGGGTTGGCTTCCGGTCTTACCGGAAGCAGCTGAATACCACGTGCAAAGAATACGTTGAAGATAAGGAAATTTGGCAATAATTCCTTCCGCAAATGTGGCTTCCCTGGTACCTCATAAACGACATAATGATTCAAAAAGGCATTTGACACCGTCGATAATGACATTTTATTAAGAAAGCTTGCAGAAGTTGGCTGTACACCACACCTGTTACAGTTTTTTGTTAGCTACATGAAAGACCGACATCAGTATGTTGACTACAATGGGTACGAATCCGAACCATACTACACCAGGTCAGGCGTAAGCCAGGGCAGCAATTTGGGGCCTCTTGAATTTATTCTAATGATAAATGACTTACCGGAAGTCGTTAGAGATAGTTTATGTTTATTATTTGCTGATGACCTTAAATTGCTGCTCGAGGTTAGGGATGAGTCGGATTGTGAACGCCTACAGGAGGATATTAACAGAGTGGTTGAGTGGAGCCATAATAACAAACTCTACTTCAATTTAGCCAAATGTTCAGTAATAACGTTCACTCGCGCGCGGAGCCCTGTGTGCTACGAGTACAAGGTAGAAGCAGCGCCGATGCAGCGAGTAACACAGGTACGGGACCTAGGGGTGATTCTCACTTCAGAACTTACTTTTCGTGAACATATAATTAAGATATGCAAGAAAGCCTACAGAAACTTAGGATTTGTATTGAGGCAGTCACAGGGGTTCACTAATATGACCACACTCAAGGTACTTTATGACGCTTTAATCAGGAGTCATTTAGAACATAGTGCAGTAATTTGGGCTCCACATGAAGCGAAATACAGTGTCATGTTGGAGCGGGTCCAAAATAAATTTACAAGGCACTTGTATTTAAAAATGTACGGGGTATATCCATTTTACCCATTGATGTACCCTACGCTATTTGTACTGGGTATGGTGGGGTATAATGAGCTCAGGGTGCGCCGGGAATTTGCTCTTGCCGCCTATGTAGTAAAGCTACTGCGTGGTGTAGCATATAATCCGGGAGTGCTGCGTCACCTAAAGCTATGCGTGCCGGACCGATACGTGTGGAGGCGGCGGCTCCCACAACTGCTAGCCGTGCCGGTAGGCAGAACCAATCTACTGACGAAAACTCCCCTCACCCGAACAATCCGCATAATCAACGAAGTCCATGAAAGAATAGATATAATTTCGTGCAATTTGAGTGAATTCGCAAAAATCCTTTTAAATGTAGTAAGTTATGTAAATGTGTAAATATGTGTGTTTTAGGTTTTTCATACCTACTATGTAATTACAAATTGAAAAGAGAGCACTTTATTTTAAGTTCTTAATGTATATATGTCTATTAGATTGATAACAACATAATCTTAATTCTCTGTAATTCTGTTTGTTGGTCATTTTATTTTATTTTTTTGTGTTTCGGTGTAGACATTATTACTTATAACATCGCATTGGATTAGTCTGTAAGGGTGGTATAATTGTGATTAAAATAAATAAATAAAAATAATAAATAAAATAAATATGTAAATGTCTATTAACAGCTACCAAATAACGATGTTTATTTTTATTTTATTTTTTTACATACTTCCATGACATAATCTTTTCATTATTTGACATTATATACCTACAAATCTAATTCCAATTCCAATTCTTTATCAGTGACTTTTGTGGAAATGATATTTATTCAGATTTGTTACTGTACTTCTAATGGCAATCATGTCATTTGGTTTAAATAGATTTTCATTTTTATATATATTTTTAAATCATTTATACAGATTCCTTTTGCAGCGCGCACAGTTTCAGAACGAATCAAGACTCAAAGTCAGCGCCGTTAGGTTGGCTGGCGGCGAGTGCACCACCAACATAATAAGCCGCGTCCCGACTCCCGCACCACACACCCCTTTCGTCCCTTTTCCCAGGTGAAACGATAGGATACAGACGTGCGCATCTCGGTCGTGCCTCGAGTTCATTTTTATTCTACTTCGCTGTGTTACCTTAGATCCTAAAAGATTGTGAACTGTTGCACTGTGTTTTCGAACATTAAACATTTGTAAACGAGTGTGCGGACAATTTTAATATCACGAACCCCACGATACTTTTTATTTTGCGAATGTGAGAACGTTGTTGGCCTAGCAGACTGTAGATTTGCTGCCAATTTTCTATTTAATTAAGTACCTGGTAATTGTTCAAAGGCCTACACTGTCCTCCCATACTTATTACACTATTATTTGGAATACGTCAGAATAGCTTCTGACGTTTCATAAGTGCTCATGTATGTAGGTTTATGTGAAAAAAAAAATTTTTTTTTTTGACCAGTATTTTACATAGAACGACTAACCCAACCTTCCACCTCCTAACCTCTATTACCCAGTAACTGGGTAATACAATACCCATTAGTAAGACTGGTTGTCAGACGTTTCGGGCTTCTGACGACCCGTAACGACTGTCAAAGATCCACGAATGACAGCCGGGACCAACGGCTTAACGTGCTTTCCGAGGCACGGAGGAGTCTCATGGGTCATCCATCCAAGGACCAACCCCGGTAAGCGTAGCTTAACCTGATGGATTGACCCGCATGGCTTTTATTGCAAAATATGCTCGATAATGTAATCAACACTATTAGGTGTCCTCCCTACCAGCAGCGAGTGCATACTAATTGATTTATCTGTCGATCACGTGCTTTAACAGTCTTCGAAAACCCATATTCCAAATTGGTTTATCCGACATTGCTTCATTAGGGTTCCGTAGTAAACAAGGTACCCTTATAGTTTCACCATGTCCGTCTGTCTGTCCGTCTGTCTGCGGCTTAGCTCAGAGACTCTTATTACTAGAAAGCTTTAATTTGGTATGGGTATACATATTAATCACTTCGACAAAGTGGTATAATAAAATCTTGAAACATTTAGGGTATATCCCATACACGTAAAATGTTTTTTTTTTCACGTCTATGCCATGGTCTGGGATATTGTTGGATAGGCCGTTCAAAAATATTACGGAGTTGTGAAAACTATTTTACGATTTAGGGATCCGTTTGTGTAATATAAATAAAATCATTTTATTTCGGATAACACAAAAGATCCACAAATTGTTAGTAACATGTTTGCACTTAAATCACTATTGTTAGAATTATAATCATTAGAATCAGTAAACTCCTTAAGTAAAAATTAAATTAGGTCATACATTATTTACATTATATTAAATTTACAGTCAAACACTTTCAAATAACCCGCCCCTAACTGTTCCCGGCGCAAAAGTGCCCATAACGCTTGCTGCATTGCCATGTTGGGTGGCAATGGAGTTTCTTGCCGGCTCTTCTCCATAGGAAACGACTAATTGGAACCGTGCACCTAGCTTCTGACGTTTCATAAGTGCCCTATGTAGGTTTATGTGAAATAAAATATTTTGATTTTGAATGGCACCAAGATCGAGCCAGAGCGGGAGTCACCCGTTTTGTCACATAGCTTGTACCCTATCTGACTAATGAGCTTCTTGGCCTCAGTGCACCAACAACCCATGGTCTCAACGGCAATGGGCACAAAAATGTAACGGTACGCTAACGGAGCGTACTTCAGCCTCTTTCTCACCGCGGCCGCTGCCGACGGCGAGAGTACCGTGCGACCAAGGTGGCTGGCGGCAACTGTGCTGACGCAACTATTCTATTGTTAGTAACTTAAACTAAAGACGAATTTGTGAGAAGACCACCCAACATCTAGACGCAAGAAGAAATGGTAATGGTCTAACTATGGTATAAGTCTTCGCACAAATTGCCTTATTATGGCGGAGGAAGTGTCTGCCGCCACCGCCTTCAGGATACTATTGTGACTGCCTCTTATTATATAAGATTTAAAGTATTTTTTTAGAGTCAAGTACGCTCCCGCCTGCCAACTATAACAAACCGATAACCTGAAATATAGTGTAAATTTCTTTTGTTCCTGCGATACCAAAATTCAATAGATTATAATACTTGTTTTTCTCTTTTAAGTAATGTGTTTTTGCAGTCAGGTTGTAAATGTTGACGTTCAAAAGTGCCTTTTATGTGTGCCTGTTTAAAATAAATGGTTAACCAAAATCAAAGTCAAATACTTTGATTTTGGTTAACCGGACTGTTGACAAAATTGCTCTTATTCGGTCATAAAAACTGTTTCCTACCAATTCCTAAATTTAGTTACCTAAAGAGACTACACTGATATTGATAGACTCAGTTTAAAAAATCCTCTCGAAGTCTGATAGAAAGCGTCCCAAAACTAAGCCACAACAATCCGCAGATCGGTCAACAGAATCGCACTAACCCCTCTAACGCACGAATCCAAAAACTCGATCCCATCGACATTTCGCCTCACGTAATATGAAAACGTTTAGGTCCCCAACCCGTCTAGTCGTCACGTTTAGGTCTAGAATTTCTCAATATTCAGAATAAGACCGTACATGTATAGGGGTACAAAGTACGCCGTGGATAAGCTGTGAAATGGGAATTTTTCGAATTTTATAAGCGATTTCATCGGATGCATTTCAATTTTATTGAACGTTCAAAGGTTTGTGGTACACAGTATTTTAAATTGGTTTATGATATTATAGGTATTATAGGATGTCTACTAAGTTTATTTTACGTTTACATTTATTTTCTGTTTTCTTTGATATGGATTCCATACAATTTTCAACGGTTTTTGTTACCTGATAACCTGAAACCCTGTATTTATTACATATAAATACCTGTTTCATTCGCTGTTTATTTGAGTTTCGTACCTCAAAAGGAAAAAACGGAACCCTTATAGGATCACTCGTGTCTGTCTGTCTGTCACAGCCAAATTACTCCGAATCCACTGGGCCGATTAAGTTGAAATTTGGTACACATATGAATGTCGATGACCAAAATACGGACGTGTACCGTAAATAAATGAATTTTGAATATCCTCCATATTCTAAATTCACTTTTGGGGGGGCAAACAAGAAAACTTTACTAAAAACCTTGTCCCTTATAGATCTCCGAAATTATTGAGTCTATTTCGTTTAAAAAAATACAGAAAATAGTTCTTTACTTATAGATCACATGAAAGCCTATATAATCTCTCAATATTGTGCGTACAAACTTACATTTGCGGTTGGAAAGTATGGGAGAACTTTGTTCTTCAACAACAATGTTAAATTTGTTCTTTGGAGAAATTCATCCCAACTACGGAACTCTTCATTGTGTGTAGTCCAACAACAGTTGGCCGGTTTTTTTTACTTCTTTCGGGCATATTTCAAAGTGTTATTGGGAATTTCTATCTGGAATATCTCTGTAATATGCGCCCGTTGCTGGCAATAGGCTCGCCACACATGGGACTTGAACATAACTGGCGAAATGGGGAAATGTGGGTGTACTATGGGACCTCTGCCTAACTCTTCGGGGAAACAAGGCGTGATGTTTTGTTGTGTTGGTTTTTAGTTGTTATTGTAGCTACGTTTACCTCGTCAAAAGCACAATTATTATGTAGGAGATACCGATGTACAGTAAAACTATTTTCTTAATGTCCCTCGGCAAACTTCGTGTTTCGTCAGTCATCGGATTTCTATCAGTTGCCCCTTGCACTTGATGCTCGAGTTCTCGTGGTTGACCGAGGGACATTAAGAAAATAGTTGTACTGTACATCGGTATCTAAGTTATCGTCAGACAATTTTACTAAAAATATTAGATAACATAATTTGTTTTCTTTAATAAATTTAGTTTTAGATGATAAAAGGAATTTTCTCGTCTTTGAAATTGATTTATGGACTATTTATTTATTAATGCCCCCAATTTCTAGGTAGGACAAAGGGATATTGAATTTTTCTATTAGGAATTTCTAAGTAGCGGCCAAGAATCTGGATTTAAATTCTGTCAGGCTAATAGCAATAAGCAAATTCATTATTAAAAGTGTGTACAAAAATAGAAATAAGATACTTTTACACGTTTTAACACAATTTGTGCAATAAAATTGAGGCCATGAGCGCCAGAGTGGCATAACTGTACTTTTTTAAATACTGATTTTATTTTGAAAAACTGCTTCCGAGGTAATTTTAAAGCAGTTTTTAGGCCACTTTGGCTCTCATGGCCTCAGAGAGCCAGAGTAACCTCACTGCATTTTTTACAAAACTGATTTTATTTAAAAAAACTGCTTCCGAAGTAAGTTTAGAGCAGTTTTTTAGGCCACCCTGGCTCTCATGGCCTCAATTATTCATATATAACTAGCGAACTGTAGGTCACCTACCAACCACTTCTACATAACGCTTCATGGGAATACAGACTTAAAGTTTAGTTTTTTTGCATTTAATTAATGAATTAACATCTTAGAAACTTAAACTCAGACTTAAACGAAAACTGAAAAACATAGAAACACTAGTGGTCAAAAACATTCTTCCATGACAAACGTCTGTAATTTACTAGCCATTATTAAAATTACTTGGCTCAAAATAATGTTTTCTCTCACAAGTAAAACTCAACAAGGTACTTAAACAAGCTTTAAAGTTATGTACACCAACATTTAACTTAAACTTAGTATTATAAATAGTGTGAGGCGGGTGTTCTACTGACCCCGTTTCAGTCAGACGGTGCGCAGAGTTAGCGCTAAGATAAGGAGTTGGTTTTATAAATATATTACTGTTAGCACTTTGTATAAACTAAGTCTTATCAGACTATGAAGAGTATTCATGTCAGAAACTGAAGTGTTATATGAAAAAAATGCTTACTCATGTAGATTTTTTAATTCTCTTAGCATTATTTATTTATTAAAACTATATGAACAATAAAAAAAAATCTGTACAAAGGCGGACTTAATCCCTGAGCTATCTTCTACCAACCCATCGTGCTATTAGGAACGCCCTTTTTAAGATCTTTGAAAATAATTTTGTTTATGAATCCTTAAAACTGTGGGTGTCAATTAAAAATAGTACTTTTATCTTTTGCAGGAGTTGAATAAGTACACCATCGTCGACCGCATCATCATTAACTATAACAAGAGATAGTAGTTTGAAGTACGAGTAAAAACCATAAAAACCATAAAACCATAAAAAAATTAAGATAAATAAAATAGAAAGTTCTGCCGTGCTGATACCTACTATTGCAACACCACACTATGCTCCAAAACACAGATTACTGACGTTAATCTAAAAATCTAAAAATCTAAAAAATGGGACGTGGCTATGTCATGGACCCGGCTGTGTGTTTTATGTGAATACGTGTACGTAACGGGTAATGTTTTCGGCCAGATGTACTGGCGCCGTCGTTGATCCGCTCGGACGCCTTCATTCTTTTAAGTTCCCGGCACCGCTGCACTCTGTCATAAGGTGTTTTATGGGTATCAGTAGATTGCTCTTAAAAAGCCCTTTCCAACCATAGACGATTTCTATATTTTGATTTGGCATTTTGACAAGTATGGGCCGACATTGCGTGATTTATTTATTTTTTTAACTTCATTATTTCTCACTAATGCATATATACGCAATCGATAGAATTTAACGAGAACTTCAAACGAACGTCGTAGCTTCTCCTAGACTAAATTTGTACTAAACCGAAATTATGTGACGCAGCGGAGCTACCTAATAATGGCGGCGCTTTCTCATCCATGACGCGCGATGCGTCATAATGAAATAATAATAGTTTATTTACCAAAAAGAAGAAATACAATGCATGTTACATTATTTAGATATTACATTTAAATGAAATGAAAATGAAATCATAGTCCTCACTCAACGTAACGAATTCACTAATCATTTAGCTATCGAGTGGTGAAATTAAATTAAGCTATCGGATGTAGACGATAGATATGTAGCTGCAACACCATACTGTATCTCCCAATTATGTTATCATCAGTTTTCTGAAATTCCTCCCACTATGGAAGCAAATTTAAAGACGTAGGTGCATCAAAAGCCACTCAGCTGAAGTGGGACTGGGCTGGCCACGTCTACCGTATGCCCAATGAGCTGTGCGCCAAAATAACCACAATGTGGAGCCCTGAGATAGCCAGAAGGCGTCGCGGCAGACCCCGTAGAAGATGGCGAGACGGGCTGAAGAAAACAAACGACCAGTCCACATTAGCCCTGTATCGAAAGACCTGGAAGTCATCGGAAGAGGCATTTGCCCAGAAGTTGGAAGATGCAGGCTAACAGTAACAGTAATACCTACTTATTTCTGCAACTAAGCAACGTAACTATGCCCCAGTTTAAATGGCATGGAAGCTGGTGAAATTACAGGCGTATGAGACTTTATCTTTGAGTGACGGGCGCAATGCACCGACACGTAATTAGGGCATGTCGGAGGTGGACGTGACATACGAGGTATTGCAGCTCAGGCAACACACAAAATAATGAAGCCTTATACAGGGCATTATTTTCTAAATGAGTTACGGTTATCTACAAAATGTGGTACCTGTTGCAAAATAATTTGTTTGTATTGTTTTCCCTGATAATAATGAAAATACTGGTATTCAGCTAGCCGACCCCAACATATTTGGGTAAACGCTTGGCATATGAAGATGTTAGAGTCATTCTGGGTAAAATTGGACCGGCGATATAACATTGGACCACACCCTGAACAAACGCTTCGTTCGAAATGTCAACTTGATGATCGTATGATTAGTTAACATCGTCAATGTTACCTGAATGTATAGAAATATGATAAAATGAGTTTTTAAGGTGAGAAAAAATGTTGATCGAAATGTTACCCCAAATCAATATAGCTTTGAACCACGACAATTTCTGTCTCTATCTCAGGATTCACGAATAATTTTTTATTTTTTTTATTGATATTTAAAACATCAAAAGATCACATAAATCAAAATTGCTGAGTACATACATTTTATTGACTAACTATCGGAAATTGTCTACTAAGTGGTCCAAAGTTACCCGGAATGACTGTATCCACTGTATCACTTTTACACGCCTCGACACCAAGGACATTCGTTACCCGTGGTCCCGGTGGGTCGACCCATTACCGGGTCCATGGGTAATTTTAATTACCCGTGGTTTCATGGCATTAGGGATTGTTCTCGGACTTCTGACTATATCGATAGAAAATGCAAAACATCAGTTACATTACAATAAAATTTACTCATTTATAAGCAAAAAATAATTCCATCCTTGGGAACAAAAACATAGTCATACCTGAACTTGGAAAATGGAATTATTACTGGCGAAATATCAGTTGGATACGCATTAGAAATGTTAAGATAGTTTATAAGTCATTAGTGTATCGGTTATGAATTCATCATTTTCAATATAGTTGTGTTGTAGTTCAGGTATGACTATGTTAAATTATATTGTATGTAACTGATGGTTTTCATTTTCTATCGATATAGTCAGAAGTCCGGGAACAATCCCTAATGCCATGGAACCACGGGTAATTAAAATTACGCATGGACCCGGTAATGGGTCGACCCACCGAGACTCGACACCTCGAAAACAAAAGAGTTCACTTTCGAATTGTGAGCAGCACTTGAGTGAGATTTGAAGCAAACTTTACAGAATAAAGCTACATTAGCTAAGCATTCGTTATATCGAAGACAGCCTGATATAATAACGTAATACTAAACTCAAAAAACCTGACCCAAAATACAAATTGACAAATAAAAATCTCACATATTTATTTCATGCGTCGAGAAATAAATGTGTTGTACCTAACCTGAAATATATTTGAGATAAGCCGAAACTGAAACGAATATCAGCCCGATGATTGATGTTAATTTACGTCAAAAAGAGGACACGCTGTGTAAAAGTGTAATCCAATTATTTTATTTTTATATTACACTTGCATAAGGCTCCGAAATTTGAAATGAATGAAATATAATATGTTTCATATTTTATTTTAACTTGATCCTTTAATTTGAAATAAAGTGAATTGCCTCAATAAAGTCAATTTTATTTCCAATGAGTTGTCAGATGTAAAACAGAAATTCGATATTTATTTATTTAACAATTTATGTACACACCTATAAACAGACAAGAAGAAAGGAACAGAAAAATACGTACAAAGGTGATGTTTATTTCTAATGAAATCTCTTCCAGCATACCTGCGATTGGAAGGTAGATATAGAAATTTAGACAACGTGTGTAAGAGTAGAAGAGAAAAAAAAAAAACAAAATAGCTATATACTAATAAAAAAACGTATAAACATACAATAACAGAATATACTTACATATACTACTTACTTATATATTTTTTAAATCTATAATAAGTGTGAGAGACACGTACAGAAGTGACAACTCAATTTTGATTGTAAATGTTTCACGTTGTATTAATTGATATAATCAGACCAAAAAAAAAACTTATATTTACGGTGAACATGGCGCAAAAAAAGAACACAAACACAAATAAAAAACAAGTAAAAATATGTGTCACATCCACGCAAAACGGCCATCGCTCAGCATAACGCTGCGACCCTATGCAAGACACAGCCCCAGCGCTGGTTTTCAGTAAATTCTACAAAATAAAGGCGGTAAAAAGACCTATCACATAGCCGCTACCTACGCATTCTGTACATCAATGGAGTGGAACTCTCTGCCTGCGCCTGTGTTTCCGAACGCATACAACCCTAATCTATTCAAAGTGAGAGTGACCAGGCTTCTTCTGGGTAAGCTCACTCCATCGTAGACTTTGTCTCTGTCACCCAGAACTAGACAAAAGTCAAGAGCAAACCCATAGTTAAACAAAAAAATAAAATCAAACCAAGCAACATTGAGTAAAAATTATTGCTGGGAAACGACTATTATTTTTGGTGTGAAAAATCGCTGTTTACTGCAGCGAGAAACGTAACGCACGCAAAACATTGAGCTTATGGGTGCATGCAACGGTAAGAGTTGTGGGGTTATTTAAAGTTAATTTATAACATTTAAAACTTATATTCGAGAAAAAAAGTTTAAAAAAAAGTTGGAACTTTGACCTTGAATAAATGCGTAACCAGAAGGTTCCCAGGTATGGTCAAAAAAAATCACAATAACGGGGAGTATAAGTGACTAGGCTTCGTTAAGCGTCTTTTTACACCCGCTGTAATTGTGACAAACTCCAATTTTTTCTTTTTGTGATAAAATTTCTCACTTTACAACATCTACTGCAGTATCCAATATCAGAGTTGCTAAGCATTTTTTTTTTTAATGTTGGCAGGGATATTGGGACATTAACATTGTTCAGGGATGTTCGCTGAAATGCGGGTGGATTGCTTTTATGCTACAATGCGTAAGAGGTGTGCATCCCTGGTGCGCAGGGTGAGATAGCTCCAACAGCGTACTGTCAATGATAGGGGGCAGACTGGACTGCAGATATGTGAATCACTGCTGTGCTATTTCTCATGGGATGGCGCAGCGGTGATTTCTTACTTTTAATTTTTATGTTTATTTTTGTGTTTTGTTTTTGTATTTTATTTCCTTTCTCTAACATAGCTTAAGTTTCTGTTACTAACAAAATGAGTCTGTGTTACTTGAACAAACAATATATATTATTATTATTATTGTCATAATTATTATCACGAACTCCAAAAACCTACGTTTAAGCTATCATTATCATCATTCTCCTGTACTTATCCCAATTTATTTGATATCAACGCAATATGTGTTTTTCTTCCTTTAGTTTTCTTCTCTTTCAGTCGTCATATTGGTAGTGACTTCTTTTCTAGTCATATCATCTTTTACATAGTTCATCCATCGTTTCTTTGGTCTTCTCCGACTCTTTTATCCATCCACATTCATACTCAAATCCATACTATAATCCATACTAATATTATAAATGTGAAAGTAACTCTGTCTGTCTGTCTGTCTGTCTGTATGTTACGTTTTCACGCCTAAACCGCTGAACCGATCGTCATGAAATTTGGCAGAGATATAGCCTGGGTTATGGAGAAGGATATAGGCTACTTTTTTACGCGATAACCGACATCTACGCGGGCGTAGCCGCGGGCAAAAGCTAGTATAATATTATAAAGGTGAAAGTAACTCTGCCTGTCTGCCTGTTACGTTTTCACGCCTAAACCGCTGAACCGATCATCATCAAATTAGGCAGAGATATAGCCTGGGAAATAGAGAAGGACATAGGATACTTTTTTCACGCGATAACCGATAACCACGCGAACGAAGCCGCGGGCAAAAGCTAGTAATCAATATATCTACCTAAAAAATCCATATTAAAAATCAAACGATAATACCGGCTAATAACCCCTAACCCCCATTCTACCTGTACCCTTTATACCAAAATTTAACCCTCCCCAGCGGCCCAATATTTCACATTTCGCCCCAAAATTTCAGGTCCAGTATCTATCAAAGGAGAGTGGACACATTCGGTATTAATCATTTTTATTGGACAAGAGGTCCCTTTATTGATTGTCGTGATGATAAAAACACCATTAACTCAGTTGGTGTGTCGTTATTCCGCATCGTAATGTTGCGGGTTCGATGCGATGAAATGTTTTTTTTTTGGCAGAAATTAATGGTGGCTGTTTTAGGGTTGGCCATTGATTACTCAACGGCTGATTGCGTTGATTGGTTTATATAAGTGGGATGCTGGGGTTTTAATTGTTATTGATTTTTGATGTCAAACATCTATTGAACCGCCTCGTATGCCGTGCCGGCAAACGGCATGACGCTCTCCTATGCCGTCATGCCCCCTTCTCCGCCGCTCTTTTCGATGTTTCCCATCTGCCAGTCGTCCCGTGACGGCCTACATTTTTGTAATTGCACTTTCCTTTCTAGGTACATATATAGTGAAAGGAGAAAAATTAAGGCCATTACTACATGATAAGTATTACGCCGGTGTGCAGTACTCGCAACCGGCGTGGGTGTATGACCAGATGTATGAACGTAAACAAAGTAAAAGGAGTAGGTCAGGATCTTAGCAGGTGCCATTCTGTAGATTCTGCCTACCCGCATGCGCAAAAGGCGTGAGTATGTATGTTTGTATGTACTCCATAGCAAAAGCTACGTAGCAATACTTTTTAAACCTAAATACGATCCAACTGATAAACAGTGCGCTACTTGTGGTCACCTGCTACTCCCAAGGTATTCAACCGCCTCTGTAGTCTAGTGGTAAAACATGTCTCAGACCCAGAGGACCCGGATTCGATTCCCAGTGGAGGAAAAAAAAATTGCTTGGTTTGGTTAGTGTTAGGGCTTGTAATAAGTCCACCTGGCTTACCACCATCTTATCTAAGTCTGTCGCCAAAACGACAATGCATTTGTTGTGTTTCGGCAGTTAGAGGTAAAATAGTCAGTTCCTCTGTGGTTGAGGATTCTGGTTGTAGCTCGCTTCCTCCTACGGCCTTAATATCACTTACCATCAGGTGAGATGAACGGTTAATGGAAGGTACCCAGCTACATGTGGGTTGGTTCCCAACATTAAAAAATTAACCTTCTCTTTGTAGAGTCACGGATATTTTTTGCTGAATGAAAGAACCAACCGTTAGGACCTCTTTGGTATATACAACTCATCCCTGACCGCAATTTGGTTTGAGTCCTTTCTGCTTAACTACGTCCAATTCATGCTGCTGCTGCCCAATGGAAAAACCCAAAAATACTTTTTCCGAGCTGGGAGTTGAACTCAGGACCTCATGATCAGCTTGCGACCATTTGACCAACAAGGCAGATAAAAGTCAGTAGGTAGTAGAAAACAATAATGGAATAGTTGACAAATTATTTACTAAATCTATGCCAACTTATTGCCTGTTGAGAATGTTGAAGCTATTTACGGTCGTCCAACAAAGATTATTAGAAATCCCAAAAGGTGGGCGTTATCGCAAAAAGGTGCTAAAGTAAACTATCGACGGTCAAGCCCCCGGTGAGATACGCCCTGCTGATTTTATCGTGTTATTAATATAAAAGTCAAAAGTGTCAGCAGTATAAATATGATCAGCAGATTATGATATAATTATGATGATAAACATATTTAAATAATTGTTCCTTAACCGGAAAGTAAGGCCAAAGAAGGAACGACCATTGATCACCACACCAGTGTTGCCAGATGCATTGAACCTTATAACTGTAGTGGAAACTAAAATCTGTATTAAATCTGTATGCCTTTTTATCATGAAATCTGTATAAAATCTGTATGTTCAAAATAACTAAAACAAAACCAATTTACCATAAGCAGCCTAGTTACTTTGTTCTGCTTCTTTTGAAAATCTAGGATATGTTAGGTAGGATTAAATAAAAATAGACAAAAATTTTAATAAAATTGTCACAATTACGTATTTATTAAAAATTTAAAATATAATTAAAACATCAAGTTATCAAATCAAAACTTGCAACGAACAAACAAACAAATAATTTACTTTATAATTTGCATTAATTAGTCACCTATTTTTGTTAAATTTTAGCAGTAATATCATCAATCTTTGGCTATAGCAAGATTATTCACCAATCAGTTGCTTTGTTTATAGATGAAAATATTCTCTATACGGCTGCACTAGAATGAGGTAGACTGCAGTGTTATAGTGGGGTTATTTATTTTGTTATGTTCCATTTTAAGCAGATTACGGCAACTAAGTCAACAGAATGTGAAAATTCTGTATAAATATCTGTATCCAATGCTAATCTGTATCGCACATCGAAAATCTGTATAAATACGGAGAAATCTGTATATATGGCAATACTGCACCACACTATCCGCCTATAACGTTCCTGGGACACAGGCCTCTACTCTGTGTGAAGGAATGGACCAGAATCCACATGCGGGCTCAGTGTCGGTTGGTGAATGTCATGTCTTCGAATTTTTGGTTCTAGGCCATGACGGTTTCCTCACGATGTTTTCCTTCACCGTTTTGAGAGTAGCGGTGATGAAAATAAATACATGATCACATATATCGTCGCATCCTACGAATAGTGCCCTAACGAACATAGGGGCTTTCTTTTTTATTGTATAATTCAATTCTGCTCATCATACCACATATAACCAGTTCAACAAAACAATTAAAAACGGGATTTAAAGGACAAAATGCGTATAAAATATAAAGATAATTTATTTAAAATAATCCTAGCCGAACCTTAAAATACCAATACACATTATAAGAAATCACCATTACATATTTTTTTCATATTTAATTTAATTAAACACAAAAAAGTGTCTCCTGAAAAGTAGCTATTATGCAGTCACGACCCTATTCGTAGGATACGACGATATGGTGCCTGTGGTTCCCATAACAGTCTGCTATTAACATACCAATATCCCGCCAATTTCAACCACCATAACTAACCAACTTTTTTCTAAATAACGGCACAGGAAATCTCGTTAATCCAAGCCCTTATCGTTTCAAGCCCCAATAAATAATAACTTTGATCCCTTTCACAAATTGAGGCGCTGTCAAACGGGAGCGTTCACTTTTATCTCCTTATTCTAACATTTTTGTAATAAGTTCTCGTCGATGATAATCAGCATTTTTTGGAGATAATTCTGTTTTTATCTTGTTCATAGGTTTTTGGTAAAATATGGTAGTTCATTTTAAACTTGGTTAGGTTTAAATGACTTTTTGGATTACTGAAAGGAATTCCTAAATAATTACATTTTTAAAAGCAAATGCGAAACGCAAAGATGGCTGCCACAGCTCATAAAAACATTACCTTCTTTCTGGGATAGTCGGGTCAAAATATGTTCAAAATTGTAGGCGTTCGGTATTTCCAAATGAAAATACACCTCAAAATAGGTCAACGCTTACCTGCAACAAAAATATTACGTTATTAAAAACCATTAAATTATGCACCCTATAACGTGACCAGTAATAATGGGGACTTCATGAGAAGGGTATTTAAGGGGCAGCGCTAAGGTAGACCGCGATATATATATTTTTATAATTTTTTATTTGCAGGTCACTGGCAGGTTATATGCTGATTAAAATAATATGATTCGCGACAGTAACAAATAGTATTTACAGAGTTAAATCATTAAAATTATCAATACAACTCCCTAAGTTAGAACTGACCTCAAGTGTCATGATTTCACGAAATAGTCATTCAATGAAAAATATTTATGGCATCTATAAAATTACGAAATACCAACTCAGTCAGTTATTTATGATAACATTAGTACTAATAATGATCCAACAAAATTTATTAACTTTAACAGAACCCTTGACTTACATAATTAATTTACCTTTGGAAAAGGGTATTTACCCGACAGTTTAAAATTTTCTGTTGTAAAACCCCTTCACAAAAAAGGACCTAGATCTGAGGCAAATAATTATTGACCAATTACTATGGTTCCCATACTTTAAAAAATATTATAATAGTTTCAAATACAATAATAACGACATAGAAGAAGTTAATAATATCAATTTTGAGGAGTAGTTATAGGCAGATATTGCAATTGGAAAGCTCAAGTAGATAATGTATGTAAGAAAATAAACAAATTCGTATTTGCACTTAGGAGGATCAAAAATTTAACAGACATTCAAACAGCCTTATTGGTATACCATAGCCATGTTTGTTCTGTTTTAAGGTGTGGAATAACATAACATAATTCAACAGATGCCCAGTGGGCATTCACAGCCCAAAAAAGTTTGTAAGGTCAATTTTCAATCTGAAGTTGAACTCTTTGAAACCTGTTTTTATTTAGCAAAAATTGCTTACGAGGCCCGTCTTTTTCGTTTTTGAAACCTGCAAATTCGTAAGAAACGGCAGAAAAGGCTATGTCAAAGAGGAAAATAGCACAAAAGCCACTAGTAGACCCGCGTAATAGACTAAAAGTATGCAACAAAATTGTTATACAATGGCGGTGAAAATAAACATAAACCACTTAGCGAAGAATTTAGAAGTGCTACAGATTTAGAATTTAATAGAAAGCTATTTAACTGGTTGTGTGAGAGATATTTTTATTCCATAAATGAGTATTTTGAGTGTAAAATGTAAAACTTATTTATTATAATTATTATGACATCTACTTATTATGTCAATAACTAGATGTCTTGACTTAAATATTGAAACATTTTCATTATTCTTGCTATTTTTTATTGACATTATTGATCGCAATTTTTATTGTAAATTATTATTATAAATGAATAGAACTGTATTTGATTTTAAATTTATTAATTGCATTGTAATCTGAATTTAGATTATGAAATTATTATCAGTATGTTTATGTTATTACTAATTACAAAATGTGCACTGCATGCTATAAGTATAACCAAGATGTAAAATCTAAATATTTGCACGGCTAAAATGCCGAATATAGTGAAACCGATAGATCTTACGAACTTATGTTATCTACCTATATTCTTGCAAATAAATATATCATTCATACATTCATTCATTCAATGGGTAATGGGGTAATTTGAACGTAGATAGTTGTATTGACGATGTTAATGATTATAATTCTTATCCTACGTGATTGAATCAGAAATGAAGAGATCTGCTAGAGAACCAAGGAAATCGACATAGCTCAAAGAATTGCCAAACTTAAGTGGCAATGGGCCGGGCACATTGCTCGCAGAATAGATGGCTGTTGGGGCTTTAGACTTATGTATATTAACTATAAGTCCAGGTTTCCTCAAACTATAAGTCCAGGTTTCCTCATGATATTTTTCCTTCACCTTTTTCAGGGTTTTAACAATATTTTCAAACAACAGTGTTAATAAGTATGGAAGGAAGTTGTAGGCCTTTCAACAATTACCAGGTACTTAACAAAATAGAAAATGGACAACAAATCTACAGTCTACTAGGCCTTCAACGTTCTCACAGTCACAAAAAGGGAAATATTCTATTAAAAAAAAAAAACTATTTAAACCAAATGACATGGTTGCCACAACTGCGACAATATTATGTTATATTTCAACTAAAAATATATTTATTTATTTTTTATTTAACAATTTATGTACACACATATAAACAGACAAGAAGAAAGGAACAGAAAAATACGTACAAAGGTGATGCTTATTTCTACTGAAATCTCTTCCAGCATACCTGCGATAGGGAAGTAGATAATAGAGATATAGACATATGTGATATGTGATGTGGATATTTTATTTATACCAAAAAAACATTTACTGACTTTCTTTCGAACACCCAATAAAAAGATAGACTTACTCGTGTAGCATATATTCAATTTCAGAGCGTAACTTCCAATCAAATCAAAATCAAAATCAAAATATTTTATTTCACATAAACCTACATGGGCACTTATGAAACGTCAGAAGGTAGGTGCAATCCTTTTCCACTACCAGCGAAAGGCACAAAATATACCCTAAATAAGTAAGGAACAGAGTAACAAGTATCTGTAAGCAACAAATAATGATTATATCTATACATTTTACGTTTTGCCCGTTATCTTTGGACGGTAGATAGCCCGAGCTTCGAATGTCAGCCGGGGTTATTGAACTGGGTATTTATAGATCGAATGGAGGTATCAATGTTAGAATATATAAACACAGATTTTTTGTTGGTATTAGCTGCTGCTCGCGGCTTCGCCTACGAGACTCGTTCTATAATAGAAGTAGCTTAAGTTACTCTTTGTAACATAAGCTATCTGCCAGTGAAAGTCCCGTTAAAATCGGTCGAGCCGTTTTGGAGATCAGCTGGAACAAACCGTTAGAATGATTTTTTTTTATATCTTTTTTTATTTTTATTTTTAGTTATAAGTTACTTTCATATGCATTTAGTAAAAAATATTTAAAAACAAAAACCCCGACTGCAAAAAAAATAACAGAAGAGAGAAAAACAAGTAAGTGTGATTAAGTATTATTGTTAGACTCACTGATCCCACAGTCAAACCATTGCAATGGTTTTGTGGGGCTAAGTTTATAAGTTTTTTTTAGATTTACCATGTTAAATAAATAAATAATAATAATAAGCATTATAATCTATAGAATTTTGGTATTGTAGGCACGGACAAACAAAAGTTACACCATATTTCAGGCTATTGGTTTGGGCCGCCTGCAATATCAAAATTGTTTATTTAATTATTATTATTTTTTTGTTTTATTAATATATATATTTGGAATTTTCTCATTACTAGCTTTTATTTGATACCAATATTGTTGTAATTAATTTTTTTTAAGTCCTCCCTTTTTGTGTAAAAGTTATATAGGCTATGTCACTTCCACCATTAAGACAAATCTAACGACACCTCATAATTATGTTAAAATCCATCATGTCGTTTAAGCTACAGAGCGTGCCAAAGAAATAGACATACATACATACACTCCAAAAACATTATCTCCTTCTGAGGCAGTCGGGTAAAAAAAAAACGGTTATTTTGACATTACAAACAGACACTTCAACTTGAAGATAGCCTTGTCAGATTACCAGCGCTGTCGTACAGCACTTTTTTTTTTTTTGTACTTTTGTCAGTGTGTTTTTGGTTTAGTTTGTGATCTTCCTGTGCGATTCCCAATAAATACTTTTTCTTTCTTTCTTTATTAGGCTTGGTGCAAATTTGAAACAATGCTTTGGGATATAGTCTGATTTTCAGGCAAAAACAAAAAGAGACTCTGTTTTGGTTAAGTGACAATCGCTTTCAAAGCGTTTCGTATTGATTCACGAGGATGGACATAGCTTTTCAGTACGCAGCTTATGTCTGTTACACACCTTTTTGACTTTTCCATCATCATTCTCCCTGATAGAATGTCACTTTGTCCAGGCCCTCTGGACTATTTAGACTACTATTTCAATAGACAAAAATGTGTTTAGTTTGAATAGATAGTTTTTACTTGAGACTACAATTTTACTTGATAACAGCCGATGCGAGGTTGACGCCAACTCTTTTTTATTGTTTTCATAAATGTTAATTTGTGTTCTGGAAATTGGGAGCGGCTGTTTTATTTGTGAAAGGAGATAGAAGATACCGACACTAGATTTTCGTTAACCGTTTGTCCAACTTGTTTAACACTACGAGGGTCAAAGGTAAGCTTTTGGCTATTGCAAAACAAATTGATTTCTTAAGTCTAGTTTTACAACGTGTCTAGCATCAAGTTTTAAAGGCAGATATGAGTTGAAACTCCGAGAGGAGACGCACTGAACGGACATACACCGTGGCATTGTAGTCGTCTTACAAAGACAGCCCACTTCATGTATCCAATGACTACTAATCATTCATTAAAAGAATAAAAATTATGAACATTCGTTTTTTTTTGTTTAATACACACATACATACGTGTGTGTGTATTAATTCTTTTAGCTAATTCCCTTCAAACAAATCCACTAAATCAATCCCCGACAATATACTGTTACCAAGTTTACCCACAATATCAAACTATATTTACACCTCAGGCTTTTCCGACATATAATAATAAAAAATCCTTACAAACCAAGCTAACTTGCCCCATTGTACCTTTACTATTGTTAACTAACAATGAAAGGTTGACAGGTCTTGTCATACTGGTTGACTTGGCTATCAATCATGGGGTAGTGTCAGCCTGTCAGGACATAATGATGCATGATGTACGCGTTTAATAAATAGTGGACAGTTATTGTAGGTAATTGAGTGGTAAGTGCAGTATTTTGATCGGATTAATATGTTTTTAATCCATACTGTTTACTAATATCATAAATGCGAATGTAACTCTGTATGTCTATCCGTCTGTCTGCCTTTTAACTTTTTAGCTGGAGGAGAACGTACTTAGGCTACTTTCTAGGGTTCCGTAGGCAACAAGGAACCCTGAAGCTGCTTTCAGACTACGCTATACTATAATAGCATATAGTATATAGCTCATAGCACAACAATATCGCGCACCATACATTGTTATGGACACGTTCACACTGTACTGTACTATATATTATTGGAATATATGGTGCGCGATATTGTTGTGCTATGAGCTATATACTATATGCTATATATTATAGCGTAGTCTGAAGGCAGCTTTATAGTTTCGCTATGTCCCTCCGTCTGTCATACATATTAATCACGCCGGAAAAGTGGTAAAATATAATCATGAAAAAAATTGTTATTTAGGGTACCTCCTGTACATGTAAATTGGGGATGTATTTTTGCTAGTCGCGCGGTAAACTCTGATTGCGCGATGCAGGATTTGTGACGTCAGGTCTTTGATGCGTAGTTTGCTTAAGGCGTTGTAGATACCGCCACAGATAAATATCTACAACATCGAATTTATCAACATAATAGACTCGTACCTATGCGTCGTTACTCAAGCGAAGTGCGCGCACAAAGGTGATCTGATGTCAAAAGAAGCAGAAAGTGTTTGAAATATTACACTTTTGCGATAAAACCGTTACTATACATGATCATTAGTGTAGGTCTTTTGAATGATTTTTAACAAGAACACATTATACAAGGTGTTTTTTTTTTTAATATCCCATAACTCTAGGGTATGAATGAGACCATATCAAAGAATCAACTGGCATATGAATTATTTTTCAATTATATTTTTTTTGTTTTAATTTTTAATGGTTGGTTTGAATGAAAATGAATCACTGGTATTTATCAATGAAACTTATACTCCATTTACTATAGCATTAGACAAATAACGGCTAAATAACGACAGTTATTGAGTAATATTGTTGAAATTACTGCACTAGAGTTATTTTTTTTAATGTAAATGGTAAATAGATTACAGTGCTTTGTATCTATCGTGAAATAACGGAGTTTATTAAACGTTTACATCGAAATAACGAAAGGTTGAGAACTGTTATTTGTCTAATGTTATAATAAATGAAGTATAGATACCTACACACATCGAGGGTCACAGTTTCATCAATCTGGCAACGTCGCAAAAGTAACAATTCGACATACGGGTGATAAATGTTGACCTAAATTAATATGATTAATGATAATTATCTTCGAAACTATGCATTTTTGGACCACATAATCTCGGACTATTTGTATTATTTTTACTTATAGAATATAACCCTAGAGTTTGGGATATGAAAATAAACACGTTGCATACTATCCGTCTTATACATACTAATATCCTTAGTAACATACTAATTTATCCATACTAATATTATAAATGTGAAAGTCACTCTGTCTGTCGGTCTGTGTGTCTGTATGTTACGTTTTTACGCCTAAATCGCTGAACCGATCGTCATGAAATTTGGCAGATATATAGCCTGAGATATGGAGAAGGACATAGGCTACTTGTTTACACGATAACCGACATCCACGCAGGCGGAGCCGCGGGCAAAAGCTAGTCTAAAATAAATATCACTAAAATAACTAACAACTATAACGAAGTGGCAAGATAGTGTTGTGTTTCACTCTTCTTTTAAATACTGCAACAGTTTATCAATATATTTTCCTTATTTATTTCGCAACGCTCTAGCTTGTCCCAGAAAGAAATAAAAGGCCTAATCAATCAACTAACTCACTTAACTGCAGCCTACTGCCAGATACTGGCCTAGTTGTTTCAAATCACCTAACTTTATTCATTTTTATTTCGTCGGGGATTTATCTAGGTGATAGCTTGTACACACGGCTACACATCAAGCGATACATTCCCAGAATAAGCTGACCTATCACTACGTAAATCCTATATGATGCGAGATTAGCTTCAATCAATCAATCATTTATTTTGTTAAACATAGGTATGGTTACAGATAATATATTGTCTAAAATATGTGCACTATGTTTTTCCAATATATGGCATACAAAATTAATATAAACAAGCAATTACAAAGGTGACATGTCAATAGATTACAAAAACAAAAAACACATTCAATTAAAAATATGTCAGATATGTAAACAGGTAATAAATAAAATCATAAGTGTTTAATTAGCAAGTCGGAATCGTCATACCTCTGCTTATCAGTAGTAAACTCAGTGACGGAGTAGTAACATCTGTCTAAAAGGAATTTATATAAAGACCTCGTGAAGGTTCCCAGACACTCTTTATTTCTAATTGCTGCTGGTATATTATATATTTTTGGGGCCATACCTACCTTTTGCCGAAAAATGCGGTTTTATGAGAGGTAACATGCTTATGCTGGAAATGTATAACTTGATGTGTAGCCGTGTGTATACGTATCAAGCAATCTTTTATCTTATAGGTATTTGGTCGTTTATGTTATCTTTACGCAGAAACAGCTTTTGCAATAGTCACCTAACAGCGAAGTCACACATGTATGCCTTAATCGTAATTTTTCCGAATCGAAACTTTTGATGAATCGTGGTTATTTTTGTTCATAAAATGGGCAATTTTTTCAATTGCCAGATTACTTTTCTAAAAATAAATAAATCATATCACATAAATACAACTGAAGTTTCTGTTTGTAATGTCAAAATAACAACTATTTACTATGCATATGAAAGTATATACGGTACTTATAACAAAAAAAAAACTATTGAAAAAAAATAATGTCTGTCTGTCGGCCTGTTTGTTTCGGCTAACCTCCGAAACGGCTGGACCGATTTTGATGGAACTTTCACTGGCAGATAGCTGATGTTACAAGAAGTTGATTTTATTTTAGTAATAGCCACGCGGGCCATGCCGCGGGTAGCAGCTAGTATAGAATAAAAGCTGTAAAATCGCAATTTATTCCCCAGATGAAAGTTATCTGAGTATTGATAAATCAGCCCTAAATAATTGAAAACAAAATAAAATAATAACGATTCATCAGAAATCGTAAAACATTATAAATACGCCAAAAAACAGTTGACTATGTCCAAAATAAAATGACCATTCTTCATTCTGGATAAATGTGTGTGCAGTACTAGTCTTGTCTTTAATACTCGTATCATAATATTTCTATCTACACATAATGTTAATATCCCCGATCATCTTTTAACCCCAAAATGCTATAAAACCTGCAAACTCGTACCCCAAAGTGTTCTGGCAATAAATAAATAAAGCACACATACATTACAACGGCATTGTGCCAACCGTGCCAAGTGTGAAAAAATATAAGTCCAACAGAGAATGTGTGTGGGGATTATATAAAATATGTATTTAACCTTCCTGTGCTTTATCATTCTCATATTGTACTAGTTTTTTAGTATGATTGTGGTGTTATGTTCTAGTTTTTTCAGGCTGCAGTGTAAGTTATGGATAACCTTTGAACGGTGTATAATTTGAAATTATAACTTATCTAGTATCTGCAGCCTTGCTCAGTCTAACGTAAAATCTAGTTTTCTGAGCTTCGCCACTGCCTAAGGAGCCAGGCAACATTTATTTTTTCCTATAAATAAATTCAACACTCCGGGTTTTCATCTCATGATTCCAGCAAGTACTATCAATATTTTTATATCCAGAACGACATGTTTATACCTTTTTTAATTTGCAACTAACATCAAAGAAAATACTCACCCATTAAACCACGAAACTCAGACTAACCGTCCCTAAACCGACAATTATAAATTACAACAATACCCACCTTTTAGCGCCAACACACACACACCCCCATTCCAACACAAACACACCCCACAAATGGGCCCCTACCGTTATTTATCACGAGGGACATGTTCGTGTCGTGACAATCTCGCATCGATTAGAGGATGATACTAATTAAAGCTAGGCTTGACACCTGCTCACTAATAACAACACGGAACGACAAATTTGTGTATAATACCGTTGTAAGATATGTGCTGTTTGTTGGTGCATTAATTTGATTAATCAGAATTTTACTGATTTTAAGCTCCAGAAATTAATTTTCACTGGTTCACTTGGGTGAAAATGTGACTTTGTTTTATTTCATAGACTGCTTCTTAATTCTAAACAAATCTTTTTTACGAACGAACGAATACGAACGAATAACGAACCTCGGTAAGTGTGTCTAGAATTTTCTAATACCTTTTATAAAGTTTCATATTGAGACACGAAGCAACAAAATTCGATCTAAAGAAAAGCGGCCACATTCATCCGGGTTAGAAACTCGGTTTTTAGTGAAAATATGAAAATGTCGTTTTTAAGAATGTGTAGTAGTTATATAATATTACATTATGGTACTAATATCTCATTTTATAAACAAAAAAACATGTTACGACTTTTTGCGTGGGAGGTATCGATATCGTATTTTGTTGCTTCGTGTCTCAATATGAAACTTTATAAAAGGAATTAGAAAATTCTAGACACACTTACCGAGGTTCTGTATTAAGATGCACATTACGAAGTAGCCAAAGACCTCGGATTCGTTATATCGAATCCGTATCATTAGGCAGTCAGACTATACCAACAAACTGATTTTTATCTTACACCTGTATGAAATATCTGCTGACCTTACAGCTACATATTGCTCCGTGAGGATTTTAATTTTATAATTTAATTTATTTAAGTACATAAACATTTTGTAGTACATGAGGGACTTACAAGGTAGGCAGCATTATTAATTACATGTAGGTACAATTTAATTGTCGGGTGAATCGCTGCTCTCCTAGCTAGATCACTGAGTAATCTCTAAATTAAGGAGGGCCAGATTTTTTAGGATAAATATGAAATCCGTGACTGGGCACTCAGCTATTATACCATATCGTGGTGTCTGTCTGGCTGTAGCAGAAAACCAGCTCAGTGGCTCTGTTTCGCACATGAGTCGCAACAGTTGTTTTTTTTGAGCTTTATTATAAAAAACGCACAATGAAGGGTTCCGTAGCTGGGATGAATTTATCTCAAGAACAAAATTAACATTGTAGTTGAAAAACAAGTTCTCCCATACATTCCAACTGCAAATGTAAGTTTGTACGCACTATATTAAGAGATTTTACCATTTTATATATATAGACTTCATAAAGGTTTTCCTGGTGATCTATCAAGTACAGAACAATTTTCTGAATTACATTAAAAAAAAAAAACGAAAATGCAATGGTCAACTTTCATCTATTTTCTTAAATAACTTCAAAAGTATTTATTTTAAAATTGTAATAACATCTGAAACCCTTACAATACACCTTTTCATTTGATATGTCAAACGAAACAGTTTCCAAAACTTAAAAAAAAAAAACAAATTTGCCCCTCAATAGTATCTCCATATTTAAAATTCATTTATTTATATTACACGTTCGTGTTTTGGTCACAAAAAATCATATAAATGTGTACCTTTCAACAATAAAATTCATTTATTTACGTTACATGTCCGTGTTTAGGTCAAATAACAGACGGACGGACAGACAGACATACGAGTGATCCTATAAGAGTTCCGTTTTTTCCTTTTGAGTTGAGACAGAACCCTAAAAACGCAGACTTAATTCAGACTTTGTTTTTTATGCGTCGCATTATTAGTCGAAAATAAACATATATAATATTTTATTTTTATGTTTAAAAAATATTTTATCTACTAAATAAGCTATTCTTCTTTAGCTACTCTACAACCTTCGTCTGAACAAACTTGCCCCGAGCCCATTTCAACAATATTTCTTCGCTACATCGTGCCATACCTAAGTCACGTCTAAGTGTTTAAGTTATTCAGACAGGTAACAACTTACCTATTAGATGAGCCGGAAAATTGTGTTACTTAACTTAACTTTGCTAATGTTCTTTAAGTGATGTTTACTTACTTAATTTAAAAGAACATGTGTGAGTCCTTTTTGTGAAAGTGTGGGAGAGCTGAGTGTACCAGGAAGTTTTTTTTTTTTAAATCTAACAGTAGAAAAGCTCCTTGTGAATCGTGAACACTACCAACATATTGTTTATATCTGTGTATTCTATCTAAACAATCCAAACCTATAAAAATTAATAAAATTGAAGTGTGTAATGGCAAAATAACAGCTAAATACATAATATGAAAGTATATACAATAGTGAGTGTAGTCTGCCGGCCTGTCTGTCTGTTTATTCCGACTAATCTCCGAAACAACTGGACCGATTTTGAAGGGACTTTCACTGGCAGATAGCTGAAGTTATCAGAAGAACTTTTAATTTAGAAAAAGCCACGCGGGTATTATCGCAGGCAGCAGCTAGCTCATTTGCAGCCCAGAACCCAGCATATAAGTCGAAAAAAAAATCGTTAGTGTGCTGAAATCCCTCAAACGAGTCGTCGCTATACTATAGATGACTTCTGTTCATGCCCAGGACCCGACTAGCGATAACAAATCTAATTATGTAAATTTGCCAAACAATTTAAGACTTACAAGCAAAAATGTATTTTTGAACTGGGCAGCCAATGGGCTAGTGGACTAATATGTTTTGCTTTGAACATAAGGAAACATTTTAATATCTAGATGAACTCGACCATATTGATAATAATGATAGGAACGTATGCGTTCTCAATTCCTCCAGGTGTAATATACTTGTAGTTTACAAATAAAAACACAAATCACTTTGCTAATATTGGAATAACTTCAGTAAATAATTTACACATGTACACGTACACAACAGTAATCGTCGACCTCACAAGTCGACGGTCCAGGCGATAGTGCACTCCTCCGGCAATTTTTGTCGAAGGTGTCATTCTGACAACCGGAAGTCACCGGTTCAATATTTCTTACAAACAATATTTAAAACGTTAAGTTAACAGGAAGTCAAAGCAGTGTTTGTTAGAACATTTGATATTATTAAACGACAACGTGTACACAAAAAGTCAATGCATGCTAACATAATATTTTTGATGTTTGTTTTCAAAAATAGAGGACTTGATCAATAACGACACTTACTTGTAAACCTAAAATAATACCATAGCAAAAGGTTCAAACAAGCCTAGAAAAGAATAACGCAGGCATAATTTCAAGAATGACTTCATGTAAAAATACTAGAAAACTAACTTCCGAGACATGGCAAGCTATAAAAAAAATCTTTGAGCAAAAAACCCGGCCAACTGCGTGTTGGACCATGCACATGAATTTATCTCAAGAACAAACTTAACATCTCAGACCAAATAAAAAACCAAGACAGAGCGCTGCGAACAATACAGTGAAGCATGCCAAAACTGCACCTCCGCGCTATGCGTACACGCTCACACGCACACATTTACAATCAAACTACGCCTCACTAAGTGCACACATGTTTACGAAACCGGCCTCACGTCACTGCTGACAGCGCTCTGTCTTGGTTTTTATTTGGTCTGAGCTTAACATGTTGAAAAACAAGTTCTCTCATACATTCCAACTGCAAACGTAAATTTGTACACATAATAGTGAGAGATTTACCATGTTATATTAAGACCATAGACTTCGTACAGAATGTCCTGTAATCTGTAAGGAAAGAACTATTTTCTGTATATTTTTTCTCCCATTTGATATGTCACACGATACAGTTTGCATTATTTTATTTTTTTGTAATTTACACCACAAAAGTGACCCCCACCCCCATATTCAAAATTCATTTATTTATGTGTCACATCCGTGTTTTGGTCACAGAAATTCATATGTGTACCAAATTTCAACTTAATCGGTCCTGTAGATTCGGAACAAATTGGTTGTGACAGACAAAAAGACAGACAGACACACGAGTGATTCTATAAGGCTTCCGTTTTTTTCTTTTGAAGTACGGAACCCTAAACAAAACAGAATAGACTTTAAAATCATTAAAAATAAATAAAAAAGCCCTACCATCATTCCTCATGCCAACCTACTCCAAACTTATCTCTCCCATGGCCCGTTAAAATACGTACCGAATCAGTCTTAAATCTAAGATGGCGTCTAATAAATCCATAGAAAGAGTTAACAACTTCAGTCGTTTCTTCTCGGCTTGTTTTGGCCTATTCCGGAGGTAATTTACGAGAAAACTTCAAGGGTAACTCGTTGTTACATTTTTTTGGAGTTATGGTCAAAAGTTAGGGTGATGTTATGTTTTGAAATAAGGGTTATTCTGGGTTCTTATGTTGCTTTATGTAAATTATGGTTGTTTCAACGTTACGTACTAAACAAATTGGTAAGACGTATAAATCGATATACAGTGTGAGTCTTTATAATGTGCACATATCGAAATGAGGGAATCTATGCTTAATTTTATCTACGGAAAAAATACCAAAAAAAAAAACTAAATTTATTTTTTAATTTTTTACGGAATTTTTATTTTTTCATTGTTTTTTCAAAATTTCTCAATAAGACGCCCCCTTATTGAGAAATTTTACAATTATTGTAAAAAATTCAGAAAAAAAAACAGATTTTTGCTAAAAAAATAAACATGTTTCTTTTCAATTGAGGGTAGTTTTTTCCCCAATTTTTGGACGCCTAATTATTTCCAATCATTATGGAGTTTGTTTCATCGTGATAGATCATTTAGTTTAAAAGTTACACCGTTTTGTTTACACTGGGAACAATTTTTTTATAATTCCATAAAAAAGAAAATATTTTTTTTTTTTTGCCGTAGATAAAATTAAGCATAGATTCCCTCATTTTATGTGCACATTATAAAGATTCAAACCGTATTTAAAATATGTATGTTTAGGTTAAGGTATTTTTCTATGAGCCTGTGTTGCCTGAAATAAATAAATGGTATTATTATAAGTTAAGTCTTTAACTAAGTTATTTTTTTGTGCGTAACGAGGATTTTGTATTTTCACGTTTTCATGTGCTAGGCCCACAGTCTATTTACCAGTCTGCTATTGCACTCACATAAAAAAAGAGAAATAATAATGCGTTTGTTGGCATTACAGCAAAAAATACGATAAAAAACAGAAAACAATGTCAGATGACAACACAAGGTGTACCACTTAACACTGATTTTCAACTGCAACCCACGAGTGCCATACACTAAAATAATAAGCACATACGTAAGTGATACCGTTTTAATAAATTGAAAGAATAAATTAAAGGTAATAATATAAAAAAGTTTATACATAATCAAATAAAATGTTGTGACTTACATGTGTATGTGTGCGTTATGCTGTGAGAAATGGAAAACTAAAAAATAAAACCAATATCTGTGTATTAGCTACATGTAACATTAAAATAATAAATCTATAAATAGAAAGTACTGTCAAGGCAAAATCCATGACCGACCCAGACGACCCCATCACTCTCCTCCAGGAGAGTCATAGGGCTACTAGCACAGTTCGAAAGAGAGTATACACTACACGATCGTCATTCCGACCTCGCCGCCGAGGCCCCGTGCGAAATCCCCGACTAACGAATAGTCCTCCCGGACCCTTGCCTTTAAGTGAAGTGCCAGCACGCGCTTTAGCTGAGCAGCCTGTAGCTTTAAATCCCCCTGATAATAATCATAACCCTGATTTTATCCAGCCACCGACGGTCCCTTGCCAGCCTCCCTCCGACTCTGCCCTAAGCAGAGGTTCGTACCCCACAGGGGGTGCCCTTAGCGTGCAGCCGGCTAGCTTATAAGTATGCCCTGGCTGGAGGCCTTAAATTTCATTTAGGAGCTTAAGGCCCACAGGATAGCCCTATTAAAGAGTCTCAACCCCTCGTGGTTAACTCTGAGATGCCATTCATAAAATAAAAAAAAATAAAAAAAAGGAAAAATCCTGCGTTGTTCTTCTAAACTACGAAACGGATTTTGATGAAGTGCGGTGCGTTTAAAAAGAAAAGAAAGAAAGAAAATTTGTTTATTCTGCACGAACAAAATGCACGTTTGATTAAATTTAAAAAAAAAAAACATCACCACGCTTGCTAACAAAATCCTTAAATCCCTTCAACCGCAACGTCTTTCCAAAGCCCAGATTAAAATTTAAACATACCCGAAGAATCGTTCCAATACCTGTCGCATTACTTACCTACGCAGTTTTAAAGTAACGATCCGTTTACACCTGTGAAGAATTATTTAATAACCCGCAACGGATCGTACACGAGATACGCGGAATTAGGAACGCGTAGAGCGACAGACAATTGATTAATGTGTGCGGGAGTTGATAAATTATGTGATGTGTGTTTGACTGTTGGAAGGATTTTAGGCTGAGATGTATGTGTAAGCTCCTTGGATTGTAGCAAGTTATTGAATTGAACCCACACAGCTAAGCTTACATACACATACATAAACTCACGTCTTCTTTATATGGGGTATGGCATAGGGAAGGCATACATCTGGTCATACAAAATAAAAGAAAGAAAGAAAGAAAATATGTTTATTTGCGGCAAACATGACGCAGAGAAAGAACACAAACACAAAAATAACAAGTTTTGGGGAAAATATGCGCCACATCCACGCAAAACGGCCATCGCTCAGCATAATGCTGCGACCCTATGCGACACAGAGCCCCAGCGCTGGTTTTCAGCGACAGCCGGTGCTGACGTGATGACGTCACCCGGTGCAACATAAATAATGAGACAAAAATAACAAAATAAGAAATATAATAAATACAATACTTCTAAAAGTTAATACAAGCACGCCGCGCGCCGCGCTGGTTGGGTAACCGGATGTTCTTCAGAAAGGTCAGATGGGTATCCTTCATATAAATCTGTAATTTTTATGGTGTGCAATAAAGAGTATTCTATCTATCTATCTATCTGACCTTTCTGAACAACATCACTACCATCATCATCTGCCTAGCCTTTTCCCAACTTATGTTGGAATCGGTTTCCAATCTAACCAGATGCAGCTGAATACCAATTGTTTACATGGAGTGACCGCCTATCTGACCTCCACAACCCAGGCACTGGGTAAAACGATACCCCTTGGTAGGACTGGTTGTCAGACTCGGGCTTCTAGCGACCCGTAACGATTGTCAAAGATCCACGAATGACAGCCAAGACCAAAGGCTTAACATGCTTCCAAAGCACGGCGGGGTCTTGGTATGTAAAGATGGTCACCCATCCACAGACCAGCCGCGGCAAGCATAGCTTAACCTGATCTATCGACCCGTGCGACTGTTATTACTTAGCCACAAGAAGAACATTACCGATAGGGTCACGATATGTCCTTCTAGGGCGTCCCCACCCGGCATTTCCACTCCAGGCCTAGCCAGCCTGCATCAGCAAAGCTTAGTAGGCTAGGCTAGGTAGCTTAATAGGAATAGGTACTAAGAATGTTCAATCCACGCTATGAATAACATCTTTAAAGGAAGAGAACTTGCTATATGTAGCAATTTTCACATCTTTTTGCGATCACTGAACGACCCAGACGACCCCACGACTCTCCTTTAGAGAGCAGTAGGGAAACAAGTACAGCAGCTCGCAAACACATTACACGACCGTCATTCCGACCTCGCCGCAGATGCCCATCGCTAAATCCCCGACTAAATAGTCCTCCCCGACCCTTGCTCGTAAGCGAAGCGCCAGCCCGCGCCATAGCTGAGCCTGTAGCTTTAAATCCTCCTGACAATAATCATAACCCTGATTCTATCCAGCCACCGTCGGCCCCTTGCCATCCTCCCTCCGACTCTGCCCTAAGCCGAGGTTCGTACCCCACAGGGGTACGAACCTCGGCCCTTAGCGCGCAGTCGTTTAGTTTATAAGTTTTACGCCCTGGCTGGAGGCTTTAGGTTTTTAGGAGCTTAAGGCAACCACAGGAAAGACCGGATAAAGAGTCTCAACCTCTCAAGGTTAACTCTGAGATGCTATAGTAAAAAAAAAACTTTTTGCGAATGCTCTAAACTTTTTTTGAGTACCTAATGTTTTGCAAAATTTTGACCCAGAAATAAATTATGGTATAAAACATATTTATTTAGAATTTATACGATTATAATCTTAATCTTTAATTTATACGATTATGACTGATTTTTATGACCTTGGATTTATTGGATTTGTCTCCACCCGAATAGCAGAATAACTATTTAAAAAACTCAAAACTCAAAGCAATTATTTCAATTAAACCATTTACAGGCACTTTTGATTGTCAAAGAGACGGTCAGCTAGTCATAAAGTTGAAGCTAGATGCCCATGCCAATACGTAGATCACTATGGAGAAGAATATTAAAACATAGGAAAAATTCCCGATAGAAAAAAAAATGTAGAGAATTCACTTTCTCATAAATTTTTCACAGAACGGCTTTTTTGATGCTATCTCGAGAACGGATTGGGAAACGGGGAAACAAGGAATTTCACGCGGACGAAGTCACAAGCAGAAGTTAGTTGTTAATATTCACTTCAAGCACACCAAATAATGCTCAAACCACATCATAGCTCCACAAAGCCGTGAACCCCACCTGCAAAACCCAATAATTGTAATTACATGTACAAAGCTCCCGTCTTGCATCTGATGAAGTTCCTTCATTACCTACAGTGTGTTACAGAAGATTTATTACGTGTTACACATACCTACATAACTGTATAGTTATGTAGGTATGCGTGAGCTTGGGTTTAAAGCTGGGGCTATACGGATGCTGTGCTACTTAACTATTGGTCGGTTAATTGATGCAAGCTGAAGAGATTAGTCCGATTCAGACTGAAACTCAAATTCAAATCAATGTAATAATTTCAATAAAAAAAATTACAGGCACTTTTGAATTATCAAGGAGTCGGTCAGTCAGAAATATAAAGCTAGTTGCCCATTCCAAAGCGAAGTAAATACCTATGGAGAACAACGGGCAAGAAATTCCATGACCAGTCTTTTAAATTAAATTGTTACAAAAATATTAGTTATATCTTTAATGTTGAATTTTTATTATATATGTGAGAACGATGTAAAAAATTGATAAATTGGCATTCATGAGGAGTCAGAAGTGAAAACTCAAAATTTTGGAATAACTAACACGCCACGAGCATGTCGCGCATTTCGGTGACGCAAACCCATCAGTTTTACGCCTACCAAAAATCGCTCAACTTTTCAGTTCAATAAAGTACACGTTAACAGCGTCCAGAGTAGGTACAACAAATATAAACATTGTACACTCACTGTATTCAGAAGTAAACAGCGTCTAACGTCCACTGCTGGTCATAGGCTTCCCCCAAAGTGGGGGGTTTGCCATAATCACCACGCTTGGCAGGCGGATGGGCGATCGCAGTATGGTGTTAATAAAAGCAAAGAGAACGCTGCTGCCCATTCTCTAGTAAGTCCCTTAGTCGTCTTTTACGACACCCAAGTGAAGAAATAGGGTGGTGCTATTCTTTATGTCCGGCACCACACGGTACCAGTACCACAGTATAACTTCTAACTTACTAATGTTAAGGTTTTTTTGGTAATGAAGAGATAAGAGGGAGAGGAAAGCCAAAGAAAATATGAACTGATTGTATGAGGAATTATATGAAAGAGAAGGGAGTGAATTATAGCGTGACGGTTAACGGGTGGAAGAAGAAAACGTAAAAGTAACATGGGATAAAAGCAGGAATTTATGCTAATGAAATCTTCAACAAGTTGATAAATGCATACGCGCATTATAAGTACTTCGTGGTTATTTTCAATGATACGAGTATCGCTTACATAATAAACAAACTAAACATTTTTTTTTTTTAATCTTTTCTCCTTTCGCAAGTCTGCTGAAAGGAATTAGCGATCTATTCGTGCCGGTGTAACTGATCCTTGAGTGAAATAGTGCATAGTTGGTAGTTTTTATAAGCAATCAAACTAATAAGTTTGGCAAGTAAAATTGTAAAGAGAACAAAAATTGTAACTATGTTTATAAACAAAAAAACTTGAGCAATAAGCAGTACCTACCTACCTTTGTACTCGAAAGTTATATGGCGTGTCCCTATCTATTTTAATGTGTGTAGAGAGAGAATTTTGTGAGTTTATATGGTGGGTAATCTCCGGAACCACATCTATTTAACAAATTCATTCACCATTTGAAAGATACGTTATTCCAGATGGACATCAGCTACATATTATGTATAAAAAAAACTGCAACCGTGCGAAACCGCGGCGAGTCGCTAGTAAATAATAAAATAAATAAATACATACAAACGGAATTAAATGACTCAACAATGATACAAGAAGCCTTTAACCAAAGGGCTGTTATAATCTAGGATTGATTGCTAGATAGAGGGTAGTAATCACGGTGTTTGTGCTCGCTCGTGTGGACTCGGCTTTAGAGGCGTAGGCGGTGCTAATTAATAGCCTTGTTGAGAGTCCCGCCTGATGGTTCGTCTTGATAATTATAGTACGTACGTATATATGCGTAATGTGAAGTTTAAACATAGTGTGTGATATACAATGTGTAACTGAATAATGAATGAATTAATGAAAGTAGTTTTTTCAGAATCGTTTATTGAATCGATTTCTGTCATTTTTAATATTGTTTTTTTTTTCTAAAATATATAAAACTACTTAAATTACAGTCACATAGCTTGCAGAGTAAGCAAGTTGAAGTGGCAGTGGGCTGGCCATGTTTGTCGAAAGACCGATGGCTTGTGGAGCAGACCAGTCCTGGAGTGGAGACCGCGTATCGGCAAGCATAGTGTGTGTTGCCCCACAACTAGATGGACCGACGACCTAAAAAAGTGGCTGGGATAGACTGAATGCGAAAGGCGGAGTACAGGGTGTTATGGCCCAGCCTGGGAGAGGTCTATGTCCAACAGTGGACTGCGATAGGCTGAGTTGATAACCAATTCTGTCCGCGACTTCGTCCGCGTGGAATTTCTTGTTCTGTCTGGGTTGTGGAGGTCAGATAGGCAGTCGCTCCATGTAAAATACTGGTATTTAGCTACATCCGGTTAGACTGGAAGCTGATCCTAACATAGTTGAGAAAAGGCTAAGCAGATGATGATGTGTTAAGAACCATTTAACTCTCAGAATACATGCTGATTTAGATTGGGAGTTGGTAGATCATCTATAAAGTCCAGCGGTACAACCATCATTACAAAAATGGTACCTATTTCATAATTTTACACATGAAGATTTGTGATACGTATTTTCTTGAATAAAACTGCCTTGTCATGAGCTAACATATTTTAGGAATAGAGTACGAATATTTCATACAATTATAATATTACACTGAAAAAAATGCACTCCAATCAAGTGACTTTTTAGCTTGATTGACGATATCTTGTTTAGATTAATCAAAATCTTGGTTAAGTTGATCATCACGACATGATTGCAGCAATACTAGTTCAAATGATTGACCGCTCAAACAAGTTTCTCGATTACCCTTAACATGACATCATTGTAGAAGAGTTAAAAAAGAGACAAGTAAAAAAAAAATATTAACTGTAACAAAAGTAAGTTAGTTGTGTCAATCAAGCATTTTGATTACTTCAATAAAGATCATTGAAACTTTAATCTAATAATCTTAGTTGGAGCAACTATGTTTTGACTTGATTGCTGCAAATAGGTTTTGTGATAACTCCAATCAAGATCCCGTTTCAAATCTCAATCAAATAAAAGTAGTAGCTGTGATCATTGTGCATGATAGCCTCAGATGCAAACAAGTTACTTAGTCAATCTAAACAAAATCTTGATTGTGGCAACTACATTTTTTTTTTTTTCAGTGTATATAATCATAGATGGTAGTGAGGGTCTGGTAAGTGACTGATGGCGGAGCTGCTTTAGAAAGAATTCGTTCCAGTAGGTTCTGTCAGCATATCAATTCCATTTCCAGTTACAAATGTTTGGAAGAACTGTTCATGGGCGAGAGTATACAACGTGTTTTTTTATTTTTTTATATCCCATAACTCTAGGGTTAGGGGTAGGGTGAGTAAAAATAATACAAAAAGTCCTAGATTATGTGGTCCAAAAATGCATAGCTTCGAAGAGAATTATCATCAATCATATTAATTTAGGTCAAAAATTGTCACCCGTACGACGAATTGTTACTTTTGCGACGTTGCCAAACTGATGAAACTGTGACCCTTGATGTATGTAGGTATCTAAGTTTTATTGATAAATACGAGTAATTCATTTTTATTCAAACCAATAGCTAAGAAAATGCGACATTGTCATATTTCACGTAAGGGTGTTTTACATTAATAATCGTGACTTTGTCGAATTATTAAAAAAAAAATATATATAATAATTGAATTAAAAAATAATTAATTCATATGCCAGTTGATTCTTTGGTATGGTCTCATTCCTACCCTAGAGTTATGGGATATAAAAAAAAACACCGTGTATAAGGTCACGGTACGTTTCGAACCAATTCCCACATAGCGGGAGCAGACCAAATTTTTGAACTGTCATTTCCAGTTGTATGTACTACTTTCAATGAAAATTTCAGTGACAAATAAAATTTGTGAACTGCTCCTGTAGATGTCAAGTTCTTTGAAAAGCGAAGTACAAGTTAAAGTTGCAACTTGAGTGACAGTTTTTCATGACAACTTGACTCCACCCTTCCGAGAAAAACATACGCGGAATATAACTTACATTCGCTATTCCCTTTATCGCTTGCGACACGCTTCACCCCGCTCTTACTACTTGTCACCTTAAAGGGTGAAGACAGAAGGGTCACTCTTTATTATTGGCATTTAAAAAAAAAAATGCTCTTGATGAATGTTGAGCTCAAGAATAGATAGTTAAGTTTTGAAGTAATCCAGTTATCCCAAGACATACTGGTATTTACTTACTTAGATGTCTTTTTAGTGTCTGAATCATGAGACTCACCGATGGTTGAATCTTGACGCTTTCAACAGGATTGACATGCTTTTAAACAGGTCGTAACCTGTAAAAAAAAAAAATTGAGAAAAAAAAAATAGTTTTTTTTTTCGTCGTCGTTGTCTCTTGTAGACTGTCACTTTGTTTTTGCCCTCTGTTCTGCCTTTACCAATTCATTGATTGATTTGTGCTCATAAAAGTATGGTCTGTTTTAAACAGGTCAAATAATCACTAGCGTTTTTTTTTTTTTTTTTTTCTAAATTAATATTTTAAGTCATTCACAGATTAGTTACCTCCTGCTTTGTACATTAGCGCTGTCACGCTGTGGTTTACGTTTGCAAGATTTTAATCTCATTTTCTGAATCCTTTTACAATCTGGCAAAGATGAATTCAGGCAAGCATAGCAGCAGCTCAATATAGCCTACTATGCAACAACGCGCAGGGCAAATCATTCCAAATTATTATTTTTCTATTTGGTGTCGTGTGCTTAAAAAGGCGCAGATCCACTGCGGCGCATTTTAGCTGCATGAATTCATTAGTTTGACCACGTGGGTCCCCGTTTCCACTGCAGTACACACTATACACGAATATTATTATATATTATTATGGAGCCACAAGATACAAGCAACGCTTACTTTGTGGCTCACCGAATATATCTCTTTGTAATTTTACTTTTTGATGAATAAACTTTATTATTTTTATATATTTACATATCTCGGGACCCTGGGGTCCCGGACCTTTGGAAGGCGTACGAGGGGCCGAAGCCAACTCGCAGAGGCCCGTTAGACGCTTTTTAATTAAATGAGACACCAACCGACAATTATCCCTGTACGCACTATGCAAGTGCACCCAAGGACAATCCCCGGTTGGTGTAGGACTATTGCAGGATATGGAACGAAAGATATTGGACTATCGGTTTGGGTGGTTAAAATGGACTGGTTACCTAAAACTATGGAAGGACTATGTCCCCTGCCTGATCAATGTTTTATTATACACGGATAAAATGGCAGGGGGTGACTTGCACACTCAATAATGGGCCCCTGAAAACGGTTGCTAGCACATAGCGACGTAGCGGCAAGGGGGCAACATGTCCTGAGGTGCTCGAGGAGATATTCCATGACTCCCAGAACAATCCTAGAGCCCGGAAGATGGTCAAGATCCCTACAAGCACTTACTGGAATACTTCCTTCCTCCGAGCACGTTTGCTCTTGCGAATCTCCACTCAAGCCGGCCAATAAAGGCAAGAATGAGGTGGGAGCTCAGTTCCTCGTCAGTGTTCACTCCAGCCAGCCAATAAAGGCAAGCCAGAGATGAGGAACATAACTTCTCCCGGGAGATAGGGTCCGTGGGGTCGCAACTGCCCAACAGCTCGCCACATGCTGCCCTGCGGGTTTCAGTATCTCTCTTGGTCTGGCTCCTCACCCTAGACATGTACCGGGAAAGTAAACTCTACCGGCATAGAATTATTAACCCACCCAAATAAATCCATGCAGCTAAAATGCGCTGCGTGCTCGTGCACAGCATGCGCAGCGATGAGATACGCAAGCCGTGTAGCACATACACAGCGTGCATGGCGTTGACAGCGTTGAGCTATGTAAGCGCCTATTTGAGCAAGCCGCGCACGTACCAATTACGTCAATTGATGCTTAGCGTGTCCGTGGGTTGCAGTCGACAAAATCACATACATTTTCTTGCAAAGCGAAGCTTAACACACATGCGTAGCCTCTTCGTTCGCCACGGAGGATCTGCGCCTTAAGTTTAATACCGTATGTTCTTTGGAGTGGATTTTCTGAACTTCCCTTTGATATTTTGTGACAATGACAAAGTTAGGTCACGACAAATACAGGTACCGAAATAACGGATGTTGTGCCCGAATCAAACCATATATTTTCATACGGGGAGGGAGAAATTTACACCCTTTCATTAATAATTTTGCTTGAACGAATCACCCTCCAGTTTGATTTTACGCGAGTTGTGTTAATAAAAGGTAAAAGGTATACGGTCTAGTGATGTCCGATTCTCGTATCCGAAAAATAAAATACGCAAATAAATCCCCATGAAATTGAGTTTGATTAACGATTTCATTTGCATATTAACTGGATGTTTCTTTAAGCATTATATTTGGGAATGCGGTAGGATATCTTTATTTTCAATTCCGTATCGGTCACTTTAAATTGTAATGGAATAATTTGGGATGGAATAACAATAAAGCGGTTGTTTCAACATTCCATTTAAGTCGAATTTTGGAATCCTTTATTCTTTACTTTATTCAGTGTGTTAGTGTTTATTCGTAATATGACCATATATGCAAACAGATCAAAATATCTCTAATAAGTCTAAGAGCGCAAATAGGCCAAAGGTTTTTTCACTGTTTATAAAAAAAGTTTCACCACCCCCACATCCCTCGATAGTTTCTGCATTTTTAAATGCCACCTTCAAAATTGTCCGCGTAATATCCAAAAGTATAACCTAAAATATCCAAAACCTATGTCACATCTCTTACACCGTAAGAGGTAATTTTTCCTCGGAGGAGCACGCTCCTTTAACGTCAGCCCTGATACATGTTGCTTATGTTATTATTAAGTATTATTCAAATACACGGTGAAATATGTGTTTTTCTCGACTGTACGTGACTCCATAAGTAGGCGTTTCGTAGTACCCACTTTTCTTTTTTATATATATTTTATTTCGATCACTTTAGTCTAATATGGATTCATGGTGTGTTGGTTTAGTGCTTTCGTGAATAAAATACGGATTGGTTTAAGTGTTTTGATTGCTTTAGGTTTTTAGATTGAGATATTGTTTTTATGGGCTGGGCACATTGCTTGCAGAACAGATGGCCGATGGAGCCGAGAGGTTCTAGAGTGGCGACCGCGTACAGAAAGACGAAGCGTTGGAAAGCCTCAAATAAGGTGGACCGATGACCTTGTGAAGGCCGTAGAAATCCGCTGGATGCGGGAAGCACAGAACCGGTCGAAGTGGCGGTGCTTGGGGATGCCTACGTCCAGCAGTGGACATCTTTCGGCTGAAATGATGATGATGACTATGATTATGTTTTGAGGGTCCTGGTGGATCGCTTTTAGCGATAAGACCGCCCATTGTGTCACCCCTTGTCAAATTTTCTACACTGGAAAAAATGCACTCCAATCAAGTGACTTTTTAGCTTGATTGACGATATCTTGTTTAGATTAATCAAAATGTTAGTTAAGTTGATCATCACGACATGATTGCAGCAATACTAGTTCAAATGATTGAACGCTCTCAAACACATCATTGTAGAAGAGTTAAAAAAGAGACAAGTTAAAAAAATATTAACTGTAACAAAAGTAAGTTAGTTGTGTCAATCAAGCATTTTGATTACTTCAATAAAGATCATTGAAACTTTAATCTAATAATCTTAGTTGGAGCAACTATGTTTTGACTTGATTGCTGCAAATAGGTTTTGTGATAACTCCAATCAAGATCCCGTTTCAAATCTCAATCAAATAAAAGTAGTAGCTGTGATCATTGTGCATGATAGCCTCAGATGCAAACAAGTTACTTAGTCAATCTAAACAAAATCTTGATTGTGGCAACTACATTTTTTTTTTTTTCAGTGTATATAATCATAGATGGTAGTGAGGGTCTGGTAAGTGACTGATGGCGGAGCTGCTTTAGAAAGAATTCGTTCCAGTAGGTTCTGTCAGCATATCAATTCCATTTCCAGTTACAAATGTTTGGAAGAACTGTTCATGGGCGAGAGTATACAACGTGTTTTTTTATTTTTTTATATCCCATAACTCTAGGGTTAGGGGTAGGGTGAGTAAAAATAATACAAAAAGTCCTAGATTATGTGGTCCAAAAATGCATAGCTTCGAAGAGAATTATCATCAATCATATTAATTTAGGTCAAAAATTGTCACCCGTACGACGAATTGTTACTTTTGCGACGTTGCCAAACTGATGAAACTGTGACCCTTGATGTATGTAGGTATCTAAGTTTTATTGATAAATACGAGTAATTCATTTTTATTCAAACCAATAGCTAAGAAAATGCGACATTGTCATATTTCACGTAAGGGTGTTTTACATTAATAATCGTGACTTTGTCGAATTATTAAAAAAAAAATATATATAATAATTGAATTAAAAAATAATTAATTCATATGCCAGTTGATTCTTTGGTATGGTCTCATTCCTACCCTAGAGTTATGGGATATAAAAAAAAACACCGTGTATAAGGTCACGGTACGTTTCGAACCAATTCCCACATAGCGGGAGCAGACCAAATTTTTGAACTGTCATTTCCAGTTGTATGTACTACTTTCAATGAAAATTTCAGTGACAAATAAAATTTGTGAACTGCTCCTGTAGATGTCAAGTTCTTTGAAAAGCGAAGTACAAGTTAAAGTTGCAACTTGAGTGACAGTTTTTCATGACAACTTGACTCCACCCTTCCGAGAAAAACATACGCGGAATATAACTTACATTCGCTATTCCCTTTATCGCTTGCGACACGCTTCACCCCGCTCTTACTACTTGTCACCTTAAAGGGTGAAGACAGAAGGGTCACTCTTTATTATTGGCATTTAAAAAAAAAAATGCTCTTGATGAATGTTGAGCTCAAGAATAGATAGTTAAGTTTTGAAGTAATCCAGTTATCCCAAGACATACTGGTATTTACTTACTTAGATGTCTTTTTAGTGTCTGAATCATGAGACTCACCGATGGTTGAATCTTGACGCTTTCAACAGGATTGACATGCTTTTAAACAGGTCGTAACCTGTAAAAAAAAAAAATTGAGAAAAAAAAAATAGTTTTTTTTTTCGTCGTCGTTGTCTCTTGTAGACTGTCACTTTGTTTTTGCCCTCTGTTCTGCCTTTACCAATTCATTGATTGATTTGTGCTCATAAAAGTATGGTCTGTTTTAAACAGGTCAAATAATCACTAGCGTTTTTTTTTTTTTTTTTTTCTAAATTAATATTTTAAGTCATTCACAGATTAGTTACCTCCTGCTTTGTACATTAGCGCTGTCACGCTGTGGTTTACGTTTGCAAGATTTTAATCTCATTTTCTGAATCCTTTTACAATCTGGCAAAGATGAATTCAGGCAAGCATAGCAGCAGCTCAATATAGCCTACTATGCAACAACGCGCAGGGCAAATCATTCCAAATTATTATTTTTCTATTTGGTGTCGTGTGCTTAAAAAGGCGCAGATCCACTGCGGCGCATTTTAGCTGCATGAATTCATTAGTTTGACCACGTGGGTCCCCGTTTCCACTGCAGTACACACTATACACGAATATTATTATATATTATTATGGAGCCACAAGATACAAGCAACGCTTACTTTGTGGCTCACCGAATATATCTCTTTGTAATTTTACTTTTTGATGAATAAACTTTATTATTTTTATATATTTACATATCTCGGGACCCTGGGGTCCCGGACCTTTGGAAGGCGTACGAGGGGCCGAAGCCAACTCGCAGAGGCCCGTTAGACGCTTTTTAATTAAATGAGACACCAACCGACAATTATCCCTGTACGCACTATGCAAGTGCACCCAAGGACAATCCCCGGTTGGTGTAGGACTATTGCAGGATATGGAACGAAAGATATTGGACTATCGGTTTGGGTGGTTAAAATGGACTGGTTACCTAAAACTATGGAAGGACTATGTCCCCTGCCTGATCAATGTTTTATTATACACGGATAAAATGGCAGGGGGTGACTTGCACACTCAATAATGGGCCCCTGAAAACGGTTGCTAGCACATAGCGACGTAGCGGCAAGGGGGCAACATGTCCTGAGGTGCTCGAGGAGATATTCCATGACTCCCAGAACAATCCTAGAGCCCGGAAGATGGTCAAGATCCCTACAAGCACTTACTGGAATACTTCCTTCCTCCGAGCACGTTTGCTCTTGCGAATCTCCACTCAAGCCGGCCAATAAAGGCAAGAATGAGGTGGGAGCTCAGTTCCTCGTCAGTGTTCACTCCAGCCAGCCAATAAAGGCAAGCCAGAGATGAGGAACATAACTTCTCCCGGGAGATAGGGTCCGTGGGGTCGCAACTGCCCAACAGCTCGCCACATGCTGCCCTGCGGGTTTCAGTATCTCTCTTGGTCTGGCTCCTCACCCTAGACATGTACCGGGAAAGTAAACTCTACCGGCATAGAATTATTAACCCACCCAAATAAATCCATGCAGCTAAAATGCGCTGCGTGCTCGTGCACAGCATGCGCAGCGATGAGATACGCAAGCCGTGTAGCACATACACAGCGTGCATGGCGTTGACAGCGTTGAGCTATGTAAGCGCCTATTTGAGCAAGCCGCGCACGTACCAATTACGTCAATTGATGCTTAGCGTGTCCGTGGGTTGCAGTCGACAAAATCACATACATTTTCTTGCAAAGCGAAGCTTAACACACATGCGTAGCCTCTTCGTTCGCCACGGAGGATCTGCGCCTTAAGTTTAATACCGTATGTTCTTTGGAGTGGATTTTCTGAACTTCCCTTTGATATTTTGTGACAATGACAAAGTTAGGTCACGACAAATACAGGTACCGAAATAACGGATGTTGTGCCCGAATCAAACCATATATTTTCATACGGGGAGGGAGAAATTTACACCCTTTCATTAATAATTTTGCTTGAACGAATCACCCTCCAGTTTGATTTTACGCGAGTTGTGTTAATAAAAGGTAAAAGGTATACGGTCTAGTGATGTCCGATTCTCGTATCCGAAAAATAAAATACGCAAATAAATCCCCATGAAATTGAGTTTGATTAACGATTTCATTTGCATATTAACTGGATGTTTCTTTAAGCATTATATTTGGGAATGCGGTAGGATATCTTTATTTTCAATTCCGTATCGGTCACTTTAAATTGTAATGGAATAATTTGGGATGGAATAACAATAAAGCGGTTGTTTCAACATTCCATTTAAGTCGAATTTTGGAATCCTTTATTCTTTACTTTATTCAGTGTGTTAGTGTTTATTCGTAATATGACCATATATGCAAACAGATCAAAATATCTCTAATAAGTCTAAGAGCGCAAATAGGCCAAAGGTTTTTTCACTGTTTATAAAAAAAGTTTCACCACCCCCACATCCCTCGATAGTTTCTGCATTTTTAAATGCCACCTTCAAAATTGTCCGCGTAATATCCAAAAGTATAACCTAAAATATCCAAAACCTATGTCACATCTCTTACACCGTAAGAGGTAATTTTTCCTCGGAGGAGCACGCTCCTTTAACGTCAGCCCTGATACATGTTGCTTATGTTATTATTAAGTATTATTCAAATACACGGTGAAATATGTGTTTTTCTCGACTGTACGTGACTCCATAAGTAGGCGTTTCGTAGTACCCACTTTTCTTTTTTATATATATTTTATTTCGATCACTTTAGTCTAATATGGATTCATGGTGTGTTGGTTTAGTGCTTTCGTGAATAAAATACGGATTGGTTTAAGTGTTTTGATTGCTTTAGGTTTTTAGATTGAGATATTGTTTTTATGGGCTGGGCACATTGCTTGCAGAACAGATGGCCGATGGAGCCGAGAGGTTCTAGAGTGGCGACCGCGTACAGAAAGACGAAGCGTTGGAAAGCCTCAAATAAGGTGGACCGATGACCTTGTGAAGGCCGTAGAAATCCGCTGGATGCGGGAAGCACAGAACCGGTCGAAGTGGCGGTGCTTGGGGATGCCTACGTCCAGCAGTGGACATCTTTCGGCTGAAATGATGATGATGACTATGATTATGTTTTGAGGGTCCTGGTGGATCGCTTTTAGCGATAAGACCGCCCATTGTGTCACCCCTTGTCAAATTTTCTACACTGGAAAAAATGCACTCCAATCAAGTGACTTTTTAGCTTGATTGACGATATCTTGTTTAGATTAATCAAAATGTTAGTTAAGTTGATCATCACGACATGATTGCAGCAATACTAGTTCAAATGATTGAACGCTCTCAAACACATCATTGTAGAAGAGTTAAAAAAGAGACAAGTTAAAAAAATATTAACTGTAACAAAAGTAAGTTAGTTGTGTCAATCAAGCATTTTGATTACTTCAATAAAGATCATTGAAACTTTAATCTAATAATCTTAGTTGGAGCAACTATGTTTTGACTTGATTGCTGCAAATAGGTTTTGTGATAACTCCAATCAAGATCCCGTTTCAAATCTCAATCAAATAAAAGTAGTAGCTGTGATCATTGTGCATGATAGCCTCAGATGCAAACAAGTTACTTAGTCAATCTAAACAAAATCTTGATTGTGGCAACTACATTTTTTTTTTTTTCAGTGTATATAATCATAGATGGTAGTGAGGGTCTGGTAAGTGACTGATGGCGGAGCTGCTTTAGAAAGAATTCGTTCCAGTAGGTTCTGTCAGCATATCAATTCCATTTCCAGTTACAAATGTTTGGAAGAACTGTTCATGGGCGAGAGTATACAACGTGTTTTTTTATTTTTTTATATCCCATAACTCTAGGGTTAGGGGTAGGGTGAGTAAAAATAATACAAAAAGTCCTAGATTATGTGGTCCAAAAATGCATAGCTTCGAAGAGAATTATCATCAATCATATTAATTTAGGTCAAAAATTGTCACCCGTACGACGAATTGTTACTTTTGCGACGTTGCCAAACTGATGAAACTGTGACCCTTGATGTATGTAGGTATCTAAGTTTTATTGATAAATACGAGTAATTCATTTTTATTCAAACCAATAGCTAAGAAAATGCGACATTGTCATATTTCACGTAAGGGTGTTTTACATTAATAATCGTGACTTTGTCGAATTATTAAAAAAAAAATATATATAATAATTGAATTAAAAAATAATTAATTCATATGCCAGTTGATTCTTTGGTATGGTCTCATTCCTACCCTAGAGTTATGGGATATAAAAAAAAACACCGTGTATAAGGTCACGGTACGTTTCGAACCAATTCCCACATAGCGGGAGCAGACCAAATTTTTGAACTGTCATTTCCAGTTGTATGTACTACTTTCAATGAAAATTTCAGTGACAAATAAAATTTGTGAACTGCTCCTGTAGATGTCAAGTTCTTTGAAAAGCGAAGTACAAGTTAAAGTTGCAACTTGAGTGACAGTTTTTCATGACAACTTGACTCCACCCTTCCGAGAAAAACATACGCGGAATATAACTTACATTCGCTATTCCCTTTATCGCTTGCGACACGCTTCACCCCGCTCTTACTACTTGTCACCTTAAAGGGTGAAGACAGAAGGGTCACTCTTTATTATTGGCATTTAAAAAAAAAAATGCTCTTGATGAATGTTGAGCTCAAGAATAGATAGTTAAGTTTTGAAGTAATCCAGTTATCCCAAGACATACTGGTATTTACTTACTTAGATGTCTTTTTAGTGTCTGAATCATGAGACTCACCGATGGTTGAATCTTGACGCTTTCAACAGGATTGACATGCTTTTAAACAGGTCGTAACCTGTAAAAAAAAAAAATTGAGAAAAAAAAAATAGTTTTTTTTTTCGTCGTCGTTGTCTCTTGTAGACTGTCACTTTGTTTTTGCCCTCTGTTCTGCCTTTACCAATTCATTGATTGATTTGTGCTCATAAAAGTATGGTCTGTTTTAAACAGGTCAAATAATCACTAGCGTTTTTTTTTTTTTTTTTTTCTAAATTAATATTTTAAGTCATTCACAGATTAGTTACCTCCTGCTTTGTACATTAGCGCTGTCACGCTGTGGTTTACGTTTGCAAGATTTTAATCTCATTTTCTGAATCCTTTTACAATCTGGCAAAGATGAATTCAGGCAAGCATAGCAGCAGCTCAATATAGCCTACTATGCAACAACGCGCAGGGCAAATCATTCCAAATTATTATTTTTCTATTTGGTGTCGTGTGCTTAAAAAGGCGCAGATCCACTGCGGCGCATTTTAGCTGCATGAATTCATTAGTTTGACCACGTGGGTCCCCGTTTCCACTGCAGTACACACTATACACGAATATTATTATATATTATTATGGAGCCACAAGATACAAGCAACGCTTACTTTGTGGCTCACCGAATATATCTCTTTGTAATTTTACTTTTTGATGAATAAACTTTATTATTTTTATATATTTACATATCTCGGGACCCTGGGGTCCCGGACCTTTGGAAGGCGTACGAGGGGCCGAAGCCAACTCGCAGAGGCCCGTTAGACGCTTTTTAATTAAATGAGACACCAACCGACAATTATCCCTGTACGCACTATGCAAGTGCACCCAAGGACAATCCCCGGTTGGTGTAGGACTATTGCAGGATATGGAACGAAAGATATTGGACTATCGGTTTGGGTGGTTAAAATGGACTGGTTACCTAAAACTATGGAAGGACTATGTCCCCTGCCTGATCAATGTTTTATTATACACGGATAAAATGGCAGGGGGTGACTTGCACACTCAATAATGGGCCCCTGAAAACGGTTGCTAGCACATAGCGACGTAGCGGCAAGGGGGCAACATGTCCTGAGGTGCTCGAGGAGATATTCCATGACTCCCAGAACAATCCTAGAGCCCGGAAGATGGTCAAGATCCCTACAAGCACTTACTGGAATACTTCCTTCCTCCGAGCACGTTTGCTCTTGCGAATCTCCACTCAAGCCGGCCAATAAAGGCAAGAATGAGGTGGGAGCTCAGTTCCTCGTCAGTGTTCACTCCAGCCAGCCAATAAAGGCAAGCCAGAGATGAGGAACATAACTTCTCCCGGGAGATAGGGTCCGTGGGGTCGCAACTGCCCAACAGCTCGCCACATGCTGCCCTGCGGGTTTCAGTATCTCTCTTGGTCTGGCTCCTCACCCTAGACATGTACCGGGAAAGTAAACTCTACCGGCATAGAATTATTAACCCACCCAAATAAATCCATGCAGCTAAAATGCGCTGCGTGCTCGTGCACAGCATGCGCAGCGATGAGATACGCAAGCCGTGTAGCACATACACAGCGTGCATGGCGTTGACAGCGTTGAGCTATGTAAGCGCCTATTTGAGCAAGCCGCGCACGTACCAATTACGTCAATTGATGCTTAGCGTGTCCGTGGGTTGCAGTCGACAAAATCACATACATTTTCTTGCAAAGCGAAGCTTAACACACATGCGTAGCCTCTTCGTTCGCCACGGAGGATCTGCGCCTTAAGTTTAATACCGTATGTTCTTTGGAGTGGATTTTCTGAACTTCCCTTTGATATTTTGTGACAATGACAAAGTTAGGTCACGACAAATACAGGTACCGAAATAACGGATGTTGTGCCCGAATCAAACCATATATTTTCATACGGGGAGGGAGAAATTTACACCCTTTCATTAATAATTTTGCTTGAACGAATCACCCTCCAGTTTGATTTTACGCGAGTTGTGTTAATAAAAGGTAAAAGGTATACGGTCTAGTGATGTCCGATTCTCGTATCCGAAAAATAAAATACGCAAATAAATCCCCATGAAATTGAGTTTGATTAACGATTTCATTTGCATATTAACTGGATGTTTCTTTAAGCATTATATTTGGGAATGCGGTAGGATATCTTTATTTTCAATTCCGTATCGGTCACTTTAAATTGTAATGGAATAATTTGGGATGGAATAACAATAAAGCGGTTGTTTCAACATTCCATTTAAGTCGAATTTTGGAATCCTTTATTCTTTACTTTATTCAGTGTGTTAGTGTTTATTCGTAATATGACCATATATGCAAACAGATCAAAATATCTCTAATAAGTCTAAGAGCGCAAATAGGCCAAAGGTTTTTTCACTGTTTATAAAAAAAGTTTCACCACCCCCACATCCCTCGATAGTTTCTGCATTTTTAAATGCCACCTTCAAAATTGTCCGCGTAATATCCAAAAGTATAACCTAAAATATCCAAAACCTATGTCACATCTCTTACACCGTAAGAGGTAATTTTTCCTCGGAGGAGCACGCTCCTTTAACGTCAGCCCTGATACATGTTGCTTATGTTATTATTAAGTATTATTCAAATACACGGTGAAATATGTGTTTTTCTCGACTGTACGTGACTCCATAAGTAGGCGTTTCGTAGTACCCACTTTTCTTTTTTATATATATTTTATTTCGATCACTTTAGTCTAATATGGATTCATGGTGTGTTGGTTTAGTGCTTTCGTGAATAAAATACGGATTGGTTTAAGTGTTTTGATTGCTTTAGGTTTTTAGATTGAGATATTGTTTTTATGGGCTGGGCACATTGCTTGCAGAACAGATGGCCGATGGAGCCGAGAGGTTCTAGAGTGGCGACCGCGTACAGAAAGACGAAGCGTTGGAAAGCCTCAAATAAGGTGGACCGATGACCTTGTGAAGGCCGTAGAAATCCGCTGGATGCGGGAAGCACAGAACCGGTCGAAGTGGCGGTGCTTGGGGATGCCTACGTCCAGCAGTGGACATCTTTCGGCTGAAATGATGATGATGACTATGATTATGTTTTGAGGGTCCTGGTGGATCGCTTTTAGCGATAAGACCGCCCATTGTGTCACCCCTTGTCAAATTTTCTACACTGGAAAAAATGCACTCCAATCAAGTGACTTTTTAGCTTGATTGACGATATCTTGTTTAGATTAATCAAAATGTTAGTTAAGTTGATCATCACGACATGATTGCAGCAATACTAGTTCAAATGATTGAACGCTCTCAAACACATCATTGTAGAAGAGTTAAAAAAGAGACAAGTTAAAAAAATATTAACTGTAACAAAAGTAAGTTAGTTGTGTCAATCAAGCATTTTGATTACTTCAATAAAGATCATTGAAACTTTAATCTAATAATCTTAGTTGGAGCAACTATGTTTTGACTTGATTGCTGCAAATAGGTTTTGTGATAACTCCAATCAAGATCCCGTTTCAAATCTCAATCAAATAAAAGTAGCAGCTGTGATCATTGTGCTTGATAGGCTCAGATGCATACAAGTTATATAGTCAATCTAAACAAAATCTTGATAGTGGCAACAACTTTTTTTTTTAAGTGTACATATAAATCTGTAATTTTTATGGTATGCAATAAAGAGTATTATTCTCTCTATATATCTGGTGAAAGGTCTGCACTATTATTATTTATAATGTAGATTGATTCGAAAGCAGTGGTGACCCAGTGGTAACGACCGCGACTACGAGCTGTAGGTTGTAGATTCGAACCCAGTCGCTTTACTTGGTGTAAATTATTTCATCAACACTGCTCTCAAAACGGTGAAGGAAAACATCGTGAGATTACTTTACATAACAACAAGCCATGTAACATGTTTCTATTATTGTTGTTGTTTGTTGTTGTTATTGTTTGTATTGTTGTTTTTATTGTTGTTGTTGTTGTTTTTGTTTGTTTTTTTGTTTACAATATAATTTTGTTAGTTTAAAAATGATCCTTTTTTTTACTGTTTGTATTTATTGTGCGTGTCCCAGATCAAATATTTTTCTTTCTTTTTTTTTCTTTATGTGCCCGATCTGATTTCCTATCGACAAAAAAGACGAACTTCTATACCGTATTTCACTCCTATAGGAGAAGAAATTTCATAAATCCTTCCTAACTTTTCTGTTAGTGAATGAATTAATTTAACATTTAGACTATCTAATTGGTTCTGTTTAAACCATGAATGTGGCATTCATAAATGTGCTAATAATAATGCTTTGCCAGTTCAAATAAAACGCGCGCAGTCATTGCTTGTATTTAAAAGACTCGTGAAGGAACATTACTTGTCGTTGTGATCTTGTTCTCGTAATTGTAATTATCTATAGTGTTTATTTATTTTCGTTGCTTATATTTATTTAGGATGTATGTATTTATGTATCTACAATTTAGGATATGTATATATCTGTGTATCTATTTTAGTATCATTATTCATCATTTCAGCCGAAAGACGTCCACTGCTGAACATAGGTCTCCTCCCAATTGGGGGGGTTTGCCATAATCGCCACGCTTGGCAGGCGGGTTGGCGATCGCAGTATGATGTTAAAAATGCATAGAGAACGCTGCTGCCCATTCTTTAGTAAGTCCTTTAGTCGCCTTTTACGAACACCCACGGGAAGAAATAGGGAATTAATTTTAGTATACTGTATCCTTATTTTTACACCAACGACAGCCCCATTTTATGTCCAGGCGAATCACTGTCTATTCCAAGTTTGCCTGGAAGAGATCGCAGAAAGCGATAAGGCCACCCATTGTATATTTTGTGCTTTTGTAGTGTACAATAAGGTATAAATACATAATAATAAATATGTCGGAAGGGTCATGAGTACGGGATGTCAATTGACAACGGAACGCAAGCGTGAAGTTGGCGCGCTTCGACTGAGTTTAGCCTGACGTTCGTGCGAGTCGACGAGAGCGATACAGCGGTGTGAAACAACCCTCTTGAGGATCGAACATCGTACGGACAACAAATGCCTAGAAACTGTCGCGCGTTCTGCATAGTTGTGTCGTGTACCTTCCTACATTAATTACTTTGCTTACCCATTACTGTTTAAAATCAACAGTTTTTAGGGTTCCGTAGTCAACAAGGAACCCATATAGTTTCGCCATGTCCGTCCGTCTGTCTGTCCCCAGCTTAGCTCAGATACTCTTAGTACTAGAAAGCTATAATTTGGCATGGATATACATATTAATCACGCCGACAAAGTGGTAAAATGAAATCATGAAAAAAATTGTTATTTAAGGTACCTCCTGTACATGTAAAGTAGGGATGTTTTTTTTTTTTTCGCTTACCTTTTGGTATGGGGTACCTATTGTTAGATGGATCTTTCAAAAATATTGCGGATTTGTGAACACAATTTTTCGATTAAGGCATCCGTTTCCGAAATATTAGGCTTTAAAGTCCTCATTTTTGTTAGAGTTAAGTGTCCCCCCTACCAGCTAAATGGTTGTACTTGGATATGTAAAAAAAAAACACAGCAGTAGTATATATAACGAAGTTAAAAGGAAAACTATCACAGCCAGGTAGGCGTCACAGGTTACCGAGTAATAGTCAACCAACTTAATTTCACAGTTGACAACATGTTCTCTCATACATTCCTTAAGGAAGAACTTGTTTTTCAACTACGATTCTAAGTTTGTTCTTGGGATAAATTCATACCAACTATGGAACCCTTCATTGTGCGTGGTCCGACTCGACCTTTGCCGATTTTTTTTAATTGAACGACAGATGTGCTACTGGGGAGTTTGTTGCACCACTTCTTCTCAAGTGGTGAAGGGCGGGCGTTTTGGAGGACTGTCTTATGTAACTTAGACGTTCAAAAAGTGCTGATTCTCAGCCTAAGTTAAGTCAGTGACTATATTTTTTTTTTATTTTTTTCTATTGCGCAATACCCAACACTACCCACAATCCGACCACAGTAATTAAAAAATGGCTGAGGTTAACGAGAGAGCTACCGTCCCCGAAAAATAAATAAATAAGTCCAAATGAAATTATACACAAAGTAAAAGCTTCGCTAAATAAGGGTAATCGGGTTAAATACGCTATATTTAGCCTTACCCTTGTAACCGAATTACAGTGTAAATGAACCGTTACAATACCCATACGATTTAACATAACCCTTCACTGGCCGTCCTTTTTCCATAAGACAGGGGAATGACAAAATATTTTAAACCATATCTCATTACTCTGTTTCCTATGGAACGTCAGCATAGAAATCGACGGGAGATTAATGCGGGCCCAGGGGATGATCGTAATTGATTTTTTTGCCAACCCTCATATCCGAGCGGTATTAACCTTTTAGTTGATAACGCTACCCATGTTTCGATGTTCAAAATAAATTTTCATTTCAAATATTTTAATACTTCATATTTAGAATTGGGATTTCATTTTTTACAGGTTTTAGAAGAGTTATAGCTGTTGGGAATGTGAACGGATTTTTGGTCAAAGTGTTCAGTTTTTTACTAAATGTGTTGAGCTTTTGTTAATGTAGATAATTATGTAACCTTTTTGTAAGACTTGGATTGTATCTTGTTTGCTAATAGTCGCAGATGTGCTGAAAACCATTGTGGTGATTTACAATTACTTACAAAAAAATAATCGTAAATAAAATCTGCTGAAGGTGAACTGATACAGTAATTAGTCGAATTCATAAGTTCAATAAGTGTTATAAAATCTTAAAGGCTCCTACAAAAAGGCGCGACACGCGACGCGAAACAAAGACACCGCGTGCCGCGCGACGAGTGGTCTCTTTGTGTCGCGTCGCGTGTCGCACCTGTTTGTAGGAGCCTTAAGGATTTACTTTACTTTACCACAAACTAAATGGCGTCGACAAATTCTTCCGCATCGCTGTCAACTTGTAATGTACCCAAGAGTTTATTGTTTTTATTTAATATCTACAGCGTGTTACGGAAAGGGTATATCCATACAAACGGGCTGAAGAGTGTATCTGGTTCAGAATCTCTGTACAAAATTTCAGCTCAAAAGCACTAACTAGAAAATGCTTAATATTTTATTTATTTCGATAGTTTATTAAATTTAAATCATAATAAACGTGTTACCGCCGTTTCTTTGTGTGTAGTTTATTGACACCGATCAGCTGACTTGGTCTAGTGATGTGTAGAATTCAATTGGAAACATTTGATTTTTAGTTAAATGTTTCTTAACTTTTTATTTATGTGGGTATAGGTATTAAAAAATATTGCCCTGTAGTTTTTTATCACCAAAAGAATCCGTGCCTTTGATATGTATATACCTTTTCCGTAACACGCTGTATAGTATGAAATGAAATGAAATTCATTTATTTACCAGAATATGGGTACATATGGTAAAATAATTTGAGTCTCACTATATTCGACTTATCAGTCGTGCAAATGTTTCTAACTACATGCAGTATCATGAAATCACATCAATATCATTATCATTAGTCATTAGTCACACACATAATCATAATAAAATTTACAGTCTTGCTTCGCTATTAATTAATTAGGCACACTAACATTATGATCATATGGTATGTATGTAGATCAGTCTAAACAATTCATTTAATTTCATAAGTGTTATATATTTTTGTGTAAATGATGAGTGGCTCTTCAGTACATTTGAACTTCTGCCGCCTAATACGGAAATAGCTAATTTATAAATATAATATCTCCATTTCTCAAGAATATTTTATTATTAAAATAGCTAATTATACATAAAATTTACAGCAGCTTATAACCAGGCAGTGGCAGGGTTAACACACAAAAAAGTGTTGAAGCTTTGGTACTACGTACATACATGCCCAAAAAAATAATATTTTAATTCCGAGATAATTAAAAAATGTTACATAAATGGAGCACTCGTTCTTAATTAAATTTCTGGGTCCACGTTAGGGCGCGTTCACATTGGCGTAGTAAGTAGTCTAATACTAACGGGTGAGTGGAGAAAACACAATTTTTAACGTAAACCTACTGAGGGAGAAGGCTATGAACTATATTACCTACTTCAAAAATCCCAATAGATGAAGATATAAAAATAAATATGTACATTTCAGTCACAAAATGTCCATAGGACATTCAAATTAATCCGATCACTACAAATAGGCAAGAGAGAAAGTATGCCATAAATATTTTTTTTTTTTTTGGTGATCGGCATTTTTTTTTTATGACTGAGCTGAGAGGAGGCCGCTACTTCCACCTGCCATCCTATTAAGGAACCGAATCCCTTCCCTTTTATAGCTACCACAGTAAGAGTGTTTTTGAAACGTCACGTCTAAAGGTCATAGCACACATATCAACTCGGAAACGGATCGTAACCGTATCAACTCAAGCCGTTTAGTATTAATTGCATGAAACTCCCTACTGAAAAGCACTCTAATCAGAGTCGTAACATAAATGATTCACCTCTGGACAAGCTCAGGAATCGCGGTGTGGCGCCTGGTCAACCAGCGGTCCCCGTGCTTACGGCTCTCCGTCGCCGCGCTTACGTCTCTTCGTCCACCCTTGTCTCTCTCACCCCTCCCGCGTTCGGATTCAAACTGATCTGGTGCCAGCCAGGTCAACCAGCAGCGGTCAGCGAGCCGTAAGCGCGGCGTCGCCTAGCTGTAGCCGAGTTGACGTATCGGAGCTACTGGTCCGCTTTGGTTACGCTTACGTTAGGTTGACGACTGTTTGACAGCGAGGCGAAAGGCGATACGGTAACGATCCCTTTCCGAGTTGATATGTGTGCTACGACCTTTAATCCCTAGACCACAGCAGTGCACGGATTTGCGGTGTATTAAAAATGCGTGAGCGGTCTCACACCAACGCAACGTGTCGTGTAAACGCAACTGCAATTACCCAAATGTGAACGAAGCATAAGGGTGAAAGTGTTGATTCGCTAATATATCTCCCTGGAGGGTAAGCAGAGTTCGAGGACGAGGAAGCGTAGTATCAACGTAAACTGCGAGCAATAATGAAGGTCCAAAGATACGTAGTTTTAAGGTTTGTTACTTTGTGTTGGTACCTTCGGGTTATAAAGGAGACTTTTAGGTAATTAATTATTATATCTGGGGACACGATAGTGCCCCCGTCAAGGACACTACCTACCATTTCTCGAAGCGCTTCGTCGTTTTTTTGAACCCTCATAACTTGCGTTTGGATTATACCAGATTAACAAAATTCTCGGAATATAATGTCAATAGTAGATTTATTAAACACATAAAGTTTCAATTGCACAGCTTTTATACTTTAGATTTTATTGATATCTAAAATACCCCGATTTCGTCACTCACTCACTCACTGATGATCATCAAAATTCTTAGGATACTTCCTGAAGTCCTAGAAAGCTGAAATTTAGTATGTAAGCTAGTGTTAGTACAAAAACAACAATAAAAATATAAAACTTGGAACTTTTTTGCCCAACCTTAAACTAGGGGATGGAAGTTTGTATGAGACCCGCAAATTTTGATGCAAAATTTAAACCAAGGAGTCCCTGTATACAAATTCAGACTCCTTGTTATAAATAATAAAATACTTCTTTCAGGATTTAATGTAAATCACCCACTTTAAATTAGGGGATGGAAGTTTTCAGAGGCACGGAGGAGTCTCGGTATGTAAAGATGGTCACCCGTCCACGGACCAATCCCGGCAAGCGTATCTTAACCTGATGGATCGACCCGTGCGGCTGTTATTACTTAGCCACGAGCTACGCAAAAAAAAAAAAATACTTGACCATTCAGAAGAAAATTATCAATTAGGTCACTAAGTCCTCTTAGGGCGTTCCCTCCCGGCTTTTCCACTTACATCTGCCATAAAGAGTAGACACTAGACACGTTGTAAAACTAGACTAAAGAAACCAAGTCGTTTTGCAACAGCCTAACTAGCCTAACAGCCTACCTTTCACCTTCATAGTGTTAAACAAGTTGGACAAACGGTTAAAGAAAATAAAGTGTCGGTATCATCTACTCCCTCCTTCCATGAACAAAACAGTCCCAATTCCCAGATCACAAATTAAACCTTTATGAAAACAATAAAAAAGAATTGGCGTCACCTCCCCCGGCATTGGCTGTTTTAACAACACAACATAAATTTAAAAGGTTCAAATACAGGGGAGCCTAACAATATAAATCGTGGGCTCACCTCCGGTACTTGGCAGGCGAATGAGCCAAACTGAGATGTATCTTGTTGAAATTTAATTTCATTTCATTCATGCGTGATGTGGGATAATAGTCGGAATGTTCACACGTTGTGGTTTTGTTAGCTGAATAGTTTTTAGGGAAGGTTAAATAGAATTAGCCTTTGATAGGCTTCTATTGATTTTTGAAGCAAGGAATTAAACTGTGTTTTAAAGTATTAAGCCCGATTATCTTTTATAACACGTGCCACGGATTAACGTTACTTTTGGTTCCCAAAACATTAAACTATCTATGACCAAAAACAGACCAAGTTCACAGTTTAGTTTAAGGCTTCAGTAATTCAAGTGCCAAGCCATATATTTTGACTAAGGTGTAGAGTTTGTGAAGTTAGGGTTTGTAGAGTTAGGGCGGGTAGAGTTATAAGCTTGGCTTTACATGAGATCTGATAACTTTTTGACAGTGCGAACTATATGGTCTCGTCTTGGCAACATTTTAAATGAAAATGTTTTTGGTGGGACTTCACTTCTTTTTGTAAGTTGCATAAATGACAATATGTTTTCATTTTGTTATTTTTTTCTTTCTTTTTTGGGGTGTTTTTGTCTCTCTCTAAGGTTGACTGGTAGAACAGTATTTTTTTACTTGTGCATAAAGTTTTAATAAATAAAAAAATTAAGTACACAAAGCTCCATTAAGTCCTTACTCCCCCAAAAGACATGTGCGTTCAAATCCGTGATAGGCCCAAGTTGGTTTTTGTATTTTGCAAAAACATGTTATTACAATTAATGTATTGTTTTAGTGAATAAATAAGTATTTTCTGTTTAAAATATTGTTTTTATTCAATAAAAAGTTAATACTTTTATTAATGCATATAATGACAAGCAACAATAAGCTTAACATTAACAAAGATTTAAACAACGTCTCAGTAGTCCGGAGGTTTCAAGACCGCTTGCTGTGCATAATATTGGAGGTTCAAATCCTAGGCACAACATGTGTTTTCTTCCTAATATATAGAAAGCATTTAAAAATCAAGAAAAATAAAATATTCTAATAATCATTTAATAATAATATTTATTATTGCTATTATTTAACAAAATGTTGATCTTATTTTACAAAAAAAAAATATATATGTATATTGTAAAGATAATAATTTATAATATCTTAGAATCTTTTTATTTATATTTTCTTTTATATATTTTATTTTTATTTTGTAAAAGTTCTGTTTGTGTTGTTTTATTGGAAAAGATTTGATAATTAACAGTTATCATTAGTCATTACATATTTTGCCAACTGACACAAACGAGTCCCTAGACAACGTTGTAGTTATAATTTGAGGGTATGGATTCATTTTATAAAGAAAACGTAATTAAGTAAAATTAATAGATACCCTCAAATGATAACATCCATCGATTAGACAGAGACCTAAACATAAACTACTTGGACGATAGTGGATAACAATTTCATCGCAATTCTCATGGGCTCGCTGGCTAGTCTGTCAAACTGCCGGTATGAGTATGACGACATTCGGTGATGCGGTGGTTCGAAGCCAAGTCGAACTAGTGAACTCTTTTTGAAGTATTCTTTAGATTATTCGTAACAAATTCAATATTGTAGCAGTGTAACATTTTAAAACTTGAGGGGTTAGGACATAATGACGCTGTGTGTACCTATGTTTGATAAAAAATATGATACATTGTACAGATATTAGCGGTTTATTTATATTACACACCATGTACAATCACCAATCTGTACCAGGCATATAATGTTACAATTATTGCTAAACTTAATACCCGTGTGACGTCAGAGCCATGGTACCTACTTACATCACAATGGCTCCTTCGGACCGTGTAGCGTATGATAATAGATATATGTATAAGACAGTGCTGAATTGACTGATAACTGAACACGTTTGTCAATATTCAATCAAACGAGGCATTGGAATGAATATCGACATTTCGCTTCAATACCTACCGACGCACGACGTATGCTAAATGAAATTAATTTATTTACAGTAACTTCCTAATTAAAAGATAGGTTTGAAAGCGGATAATACCATAGTAGGCGCAGTGGTTCCTGCCAGGGTTGCGGTTTTGTCCGAAAGGGATACCGTGGCCCTGGCACACAGGCAACTGAAGGAACACGAGTGGGTTTTAGTCAGTAAAAGTCTGACACGCCCTCCCGCTCCACCCAGAGCGGGAGAAGTTATTTGATAATTTCCCGCACAAAAAAAAGACGCAGTAGTTAAGCGATTGGCTGTTGTGCTGTGCAATGTATCTCATGTTCAATTCCCGCACGAAATTAATATTAGTAAGAGCTACAGATAGTTGTATCGGGTCCACATGTCAATTTAAGTAGACAAATAATATATTATGTAAAACCTAGAATAAGATTGTCTTTGTGAGGAGAAATAAAAGAATTTATTATTATTATTATTAATTTCTATGATTAATGCTTCAAACTTTACCCAGGTTCCAGAGGAATTTCTCTGGAGCGGGTCAAAATTTTCGGGAAAAAAAGGGGAAATGTATCAGTGTGTCTCGAGTTCTGTTATCCCCAAAAAAAACTAATCGACACCTTCAATGGGTAATGCCTATGGGACTTAAACATAACTGGCGAAGTCGGATTATACATTAGGATATATGTGCATAATTACATACATCCATGTAATTATAATAATAATAAAACATTTATTTCGACCAACAAAGGATCATAGTACACAAAAGTTACAAAATAAAAAACACATACACTTAAAAAGAATACATAAACATTATAACATTGCTCAGTATGAGAACCATACAGCAATGGTTCAGGTATTGACAATCGAATCTCTACGCGAATGCCTTCAGAATGCCGTTGGAGCTAGCCCAAACTCTGCGCACCAGGGATGTGCATCGTTTCCGCATAGTAGAATAGAAACAGTCTACTTTCGACATGACAAACATCCCTGATGCGTTACAAAATCGGGGCTGCCTCATCAGCGCCCTGAATGCATTATTATATTGCACACTCAAGGCGTTGTACTGTCTGCGCGTGTATGAGACCCACAGGCTGCTTGTATAGAAAGATGTACAATATGCTCTTAACAATGTAGTTTTCACTTCAGTGGTACAACGAGCAAACTTGCGGGCCATCATAACGCCCTGCGTTCTCGCTCTGTCTGCATCGTCTTTCAGATCACAGGACATCGTATGTCCAAGATATTTAAAATAATCCACCTTCTTCAGCGGTGTTCCACATAATTTTATGGCATAAGTGTTTACTTATGCCATAAAATTACGTGGAACACATCTGAAGAAGGTGTTTTTTTTTTTTTTTTGTGTAATCCAAAAGCATAGTATAAGAACAAGTAACAGTATTACATATCGGCAGTGTCCTTGAAATAATTCTGTGCGTCCTGTGAAAAGTGATATAAGTCAACTTATATCGAATGTGATATTATTGTTGCACCTTCATCAGAAAAAAATGCTCTATTATTCTGTCTAATTAACATTTTGATACGTCTATTAGTTTTCAAGATCGTATGGTACATCTAAGACGAAATGGCGTGTTTTGATAAATATTTTTGTGTAAATAAATACATATTGACATGTATCGTTCACAATATTCAAGTTATGAAATAAATAATTGTGTTTTAAGATGTATCTCAAGTCATATCATTATTCACATATATTTATTACGTTACACTTTTTTTTTTAAACAAAACTTTATAATGAAAAAATATAATGAAGACAACATTAAGTTTTGAAGAATACGAGTTTTGTGTTTACAGTGCTTCTGCCGACTGAAAAATATTACTCGTTTGTTTGACAGCTTTGAACAGGAGTTGATTTAGTTTCGTATAAAACTACCTGACAATGCAACAATATCACCTTTCACCAAAGCTTCACACAAAGTGTAAAGCGATACAACTCATTTAGAATCATACACGATCATTCATTTGGTGTGTTTTGATACAACATATAGCTTTTTTTAAATATCTCTTCCTGCAGTAACGCCTTTTGAGCTGGAACATAATAGGTTGTTAACAATACGACACTAAATACAAATTATGTCACTATTTTTGTAAAATTATTATCCTAACAAAATTTTATAATTTTTTACACACAAAAACTACTATATTGTAAAGTTGACATTTTCGAGATGTATCAGTTTTCACAGGACGCACAGAATTACCTACGACCACTCGGTAAATAAACCTTCCGAGTCCGTGCTTAACGAGACTGTTGTGTACACTGAGATTTCGAAGCGCGTCGTTTCGGCTGTTTTCTATGAATAAATAATTCTGTTACTTTATTATACTGTGCCAAAGGGATAGATAGACAAATGGTACACATTTGTCTATCTATCCCTTTGGCCTACATTTTTGGGAAATACAGGCGTGATATTATACTATTTTATCCATCCTACTTTCAATCAACCAGTATACAGAAAATACACGCATGAACGACAAAGTCAATTTCCATATAAAATAGCCTCAAAAAAATCTAGTCAAACAATTTAAAACTTTTCTATCAGCACAGCCCAAAGCTTGAAATTCATTTCACGCTCTAAAACTCGAAAACTATTTCAGCGGATTATTCCACAGCTTCAAATAAAACTCGAAAATAATCGTTATTGATAAACTACAGTTTAATATTTTGTGTGTTTTCCAATCGAATTTTTCAATGGGTTGTTTTTGAATAAATAGTTTAAAATACTGGTTCTTTGGTCCAGTGATCTGTATTCACACAAAACTGGACCAAAGAGTCAGTATTTGTCAATAAGTACTCAGTGCGAACACAGAACATGGAGTCGCCGCGCTGGCAGGGTCCAGAGACGGTAGCGGCAGTACTAATAAATTCGTAACGGCGGTCAGTTTCTATACGTCATTTGTGTCGTAGTGCAGGTAAACGGTGACATGTCTGGTTTGTATGGAAAATGTTGCCAATGCCGCCTCTAGCTGTGGCCGAACTGAAAAACTTTTTAAGTGGATTTAACCTTTTTTTTAACCTATATTTTGGGTTAATATAGCACCTACCGACATGATTTGTTAAATCAACAAATTGTTTGTTAATTCAACAAATTTTTTGTCAAAACAAACGTCATGGAACAGTTTTTTTAACACAATTTAATGTCAACTCAACCAAAAGGAATCAACAATCAAAAAATCAACTATTCGGTTTTTCAGTGCGTCGAGGCGTCTCTGTGCTCTGTGAGTGTTCACAGTGCGACATCTATGTTCGGGTTTCTGGGTTCAGTCACCGGGTCGGGTTGTAAGACTTTTTCACACAATTATAGCAGCCTGCTTTGTGTCCAGTTGAAGGCAAAGCAATTTACTCGTCCCCTATTAAATGGGACTTCATAACTCGCCTTCTCTACTACGATAAGTCGTCTTAAGACTCTATAACTATGTTTTTTTTGCTATGCCCGACAGGGTCCATGATTGTTTTTTTAATTTTTTTAAATTCAAAATCTGTATTAACAATAAAATACATAAAGTCTGCCAACAACGGTCAACAGTCTGCAAGCTGCATAACAGTTTGTCGGCAGTTGTTCTCGTCCAGCAATGGATTACAAATTTTGAAAATTAATGTGCTAAAACTTAATGCTTAATGTGCTAAATAAACTATAAAACAATATACCTAAAGTCGAGATCAAAAATCTCACATTTTACGTTACAAACATAGCTACGGATACAATGAGAGATAAAGCTTTTGTAGAACTTTTTTAAGTTGATCCTTAGACTTGACATTCGATATCAGTTTCGGGGGTACCTCATTCAATAATGTTGGTACTACGTACCTTCTAGTGCGCTTACCAAAGTAGTTTGTAACTTTTGGAACAGCAAGTGTCTTCTTCTTAGATAAACGAGTTGGGTAGATATGCTTGCGTTCCACTTTGTAATCTAGATTATTAAATTGTTCAGTCAAGATATTTAACTTACTTTTAAAATGGATCGGAAGTAAAAGTAAAGTAAAAGTTTTTATTTTGGAACAACAACAAATTGACATAATTACAATAGAAACGGTGATAGCTACAAAAGTTAAAAACTGTGTCGCAGCTATCAACGCCCGTCTAAACATAAGAAACACATTGTTCCAGACTTAACTGTGACATAGGTACAGTTTAACTAGCTTTGGAATAAGGTAAAAATTAAAAATGCAAGACGAAAAAAAGAAACAAAAGCAAAACATGCAAACTTTGTATCTTGGTAGGTGTGGTGCAGAGTGGAGTGGGAGTGTGAGTGTGGGTGTGTGCAAGTGTGGGTGTGTGTGAGTGAAGGTGTGTGTGAGTGAGGATGTGTGTGTGTTTGGAGTAGTTAAGATTTAAGTTTCCACATTTTTTTCAGTTGCATCATATAATAGAGATTTCAACCAGTCGGTCAACTTTACTCTTAAGATATTACAAGGTAAGCGGTAAATATTGATGCTCTTATTGACTTTATACCGTGTACTTTACAAATTTTGAACAGTTCTTCATAATTTTTATTTAATGTTTTTAGTCTTTTTATCTATGAGTAGTTTTAGTAACCTTATCTGCAAGATATTTTATTTAAGTGTGTAGGGAATGTAAGACTATATCCACCCACCCATATCTTAATTTAATGTTTACCAACTAAGCATATACATTGTGGAATAATAAAGAATTGAGTACTGAGTACTCGTAACTGGCGAAATATGAGTGTACTAATACACCCCTGCCCACCCCTTCGGTAGAATACTAGCGTGATATGTGTAAAATTTTCAGCGGGTGTTGCTGAATAAATAGTTTGAAAGTTAAATTCGATTTGGACTTGTACACTCGAACAGTTTGGAACATATGGGACAGGGTTATAAAACTGAAAGTTTTCTTTCTTCAGACGGGGAATGGCTGTTTAGGGAACTGTTGAGAAAAGACTGATTAGTTTTGATAGAAAGCGAGTTTATCGAGCGTGTTACGATTCAGATGATTGGGTTGGTATTGGTATGTTAGTTTGTTTGTTGCTTTATGTTGCCCTGAAGAGTTGGCAGATGATTTTATGCATTATGTACTAGTCAATCTAAGGTGGATATGACCATACTTAATATGGTGCAATCAGTAAGTTGACAATGTTGCAAATACAAAAAATAATGCTTATTAGACTATTACGCTAGATTGTAATATTAAGAACTTTATTTCTTTTTAATAAGAAATGATTTTTCGCAGATGTTCGCGGAAGCCCGTGTTGACGATTTTCATGCCCTTATGAGGAAGAGAACAGCGTCAATAATGGTTAGGTTGCGTGGAAGCTCCAACAGCATCCTAAAAACATTATTACTCAAGGTGGACAGTCCCTTCATAAGGCCCTGGGTACGGAGGCACGTGCCAACGTGTGTTGGGCCACGTAATTTTTTGTTGTTTGTAAGTGTTAATAACATAATTTCTAAGTCAATGTTACTAATACCATATGGATTGTATGTACTTGTATGTGTATATAGTCTGAAATAAATAAATAATAATAATAATAAAGGACAAATGAACAAAAAAAAGTTGCTTATATCTGTCAAATATTTCGCTGTTTTCATTAATTTGTCAACATTATAAAATATCACTAAAATATTGATTACGGTGCACTAAAATATTCAACATGAATTGCAATAAATTATATCGTACCGCTGAATATTTATTTTTAGGTACAGTGATATTATTGCAATTTAAAGTCAATATTTAAGTGTAGTACAGAGCGATATTTCATAATTGAGTTCAGTAATATTGACACATTAATCAAAACAGCGAGATATTTGGCAGGTTATTGAACATTTGCCAATTTTTTGACTGCACCCTCTTAACCACTTGTCATTCATTTTCATTCTTCATTTGAGCCGAAAGACGAAAGGTGGGCCCCAAGCACAACCGATTCGACCCGTTCTGTGCTTCCCGCATCCAGCGGATTCCTGCGGCCTTCACAAGGTCATCGGTCCTCCTTGAGAGAGGCCTTCCAACGCTAAGTTTTCCGGTACGCGTTCCCCACTCCAGAACCTTTCGGCCCCACCGGCCATTTGTTCTGCGAGCAATGTGCCGTCTATTGCCACTTAACTTTGGCAATTTTGTGGGCTATGTCGGTTACTTTAGTTACCCTGCGGATCTCTTCATTTCTGATTCGATCACGTAGGGAAACTCCAAGCATAGCCCTCTCCATTGCCCTTTTGGTGACTTTTAGCCTTCTAATAAGGCCCATTGTGAGCGATCACGTTTCAGTGCCATAGGTCATCACTGGCAACACGCACTGGACTTTCGTCTCGAGACCCACTTATCAGAAACTTATTAAGGCTAGATATAAATCACAGGTATAATGTTGACTTAAAGACTTATCCTATTCTAAGGGGCTGGTTACCTTATCGTTGGTCAGATGAGGATATGATAATTACCTGTAACAATAAAATAACTTTAATTAACATCAACAGAACGGATATTATTGTAACTATACGCTTATCTGTGTCGGGTATTTTTGACTTCATTAAAGATCGTGTTGTCCAGCCGTCGTCGTATTATTACATGTTATGTTTAACAATATAATTATATAATTCTTTTGTCTGCGGTTTCGCCTGCATGGTGATCGAAAATTATCCTACAGGAACGTACTACCGGGATAAAAAGTATTCTATGTCCTAATCCAGGTCATGGTCTATCCGTGTGCCTTTCATCTAAATCTGTTCAGTGGTTATGACGTGAAAAGGTAACAAACAGGCAAACAGACAGACAGACCAACAGACAGACAAACTGACAGACAAACAGAGAGTAGATAATTATCAATTTTGATAACTATGTCATTTCTTAAGCGAAATCAATCGTCATTAGGTACGTTCTGAAAATATTTATTCTAATGATTTCCAAAGAAATTACTTAAACATAACAAATTAATGTAAAATCCTTTTTTCTGGCTTCTTAAAGATATATTTTTAATATTTTTTAAGACCTTTAATTATAATGGATTTTTTCATATACAAGGGATATCGGGACGCCACCACTTCCTCGCCAGGTACGTTTTGGCCATCCTCCTTTTACTTTACCTCTTTATAATATTAGTATAACCGAAAATTTTATTGGACACAATTTCATTCATATTCTCAAAAGCTTCTTGCTTATCACTCCAACTGATTAGAATACCCCTCGTCTCTCAAACAGTGGCCACCATTGACCACGCCATTCATAACGCCCACCATTAAGGTCCCTACCGCTTGGTTTATTTCCGAAGTCCTGGGAGACCGCGCCTGTTATCTAATATCCAGTATTAACTAATCGATCACTCAGCAACGGTTGCCGCTGCAATTAGGGGTAATAAAATCATCCGAATTTACCCTCGGTAGCTTGAAATGACCCTTGGTACAGTCGTCAACAGCGGCCAACCCGCTGGCAATTTTTATATCTGATTTTGAACTCGTTTCTGTATTTAAACTGTCAAGTTGTCAGTCAAAAATTACACTTTTCATTTTAGATATTACAGTGACCTCGGTTATGTGGCACTGTTCATAACTCAACAAAAAAAAGGTTTTCGTCTAGTCAGATGAAGTGAAACTAATACAATAAAAGCAAATCATTTAATTCAAGTAACATAGACTCAAAGAGGAATAATAGGAACACACATTAACTAAAGTAACATGAATTAAAATTACCCCATTCGCAACTCCTGATGCACAATCCTACACACTCACATACACTGTACACTTAGAAATGCTTAGTTGGTGCTAGCATTTCACATGATTCTATGTTTGTTTCTGCTGCATGTATTGTATAGCTAATAAATTGTAAATCCGTAATTGGCTGTAAGACTAGCTAATATATTTTAAGTTAAAATTTCAAAGAGCTGTGGATTTTGTGAATCATAAATAATTAAATACATACAACACAATTTAAATTTTGTACTTACAATAAAATTAGCAAAAAAAAAAACTGTTTCCAGCAGTACGTAGACTACGCTAGGCTGAGTTGATTGTTGATGAAAATTGTTTGATGTTACTTGCGTAAGACGCTGGGTTTATCAAGTTTAGTAGCATTTAGTTAGCTTTATTGCAGCAGTCCTTTTTTTGGGTGGGAAATTATCAAATAACTTTGCCCGCTCTGGACGGAGCGGGACGGCGTACGTCAGACTTTTACTGACTAAAACCCACCCGTGTTCCTTCAGTTGCCTGTGTGCCATGGCCACGGTATCCCTTTCGGACCAACCCGCAATCCTGGCAGGCACCGGTCCCGGCGGACCCCGTCAGTGCGTGCTGACATCTCTTTGAGGCGCGCGTGGAACACAACGCGCCGTCGATCCGGGCCTGGTCCTGGCAAGGTGCGGTGGTAGGTGTGGTGTAGTGGTGGCAAGCTACCGCAGTCACGTTAGGACTGCGGTATCACAGATTATTACAGAAAAATTAATGAATAAGTACAATACTTAAGAAAACCAAAACTAATATAGTTTTGGTTTTCTCATTTCAATTGTAGGTGTCAAAAAAGCCTAACACTTTAACTAATTAAACACATGTTTCCAACCTAATTACACACAGCAATTTCCATCAAAATAATTCACCAAACGTTAATGCGACAACGCCGTCGAGTGTACACGACCGCGCCCGGACACGGCGGAAATTATAGTTAATGGATTCGAACTCCGGCAATATCGGTGCATAATTGCATCAAGCGTGACGCCAGCGCATCAAATTTTAATATCGTTTCCATGTAAAATCAGAATTTGCGATCATACGACGCCGGGTTATATTTATTCGTCCAATTATGAGATGCGGTGGCGGACGAGGATGATATACATATTTTTCGACATGACTGTACTTAATTTTTTAATGGTTTTGTTATGTTTTTTGGGAGAAGAATGTTTTTAGGTACTTGCGGGTTGAAATTGATATAGTCATTCTATGTAGGTAGATCTCTGTTTTGTTATTTTTAGACAAGACATTATTATATACTTAGTAGTAATGGATTAAAATGACAGTAAATACTCAAAAATACTTAGAGAATGTTTGTAGACCATTATCATATTAGTTTATTTTGTAAGTAGGTATAAAAATTAAAATGAAAACTTTATTCAGTTCAGAAAAACTCGGTACAATATAAAAAAAACCGGCCAAGTCCGTGTCGGACAACGCACACTGAAGGGTTCCATAGTTGGGATGAATTTATTCCAAGAACAAACTTACATTGTAGTTGAAAAACATGTTCTCCCATACATTCCAACTGCAAATGTAAGTTTGTACGCACAATTTTGGGAGATTTACTATTTTTAGACAATAGACTTCTTATAGGTTTTCTTGTTATCTATAGGTATAGAACTACATTATGAGTATGTACTTTTTTTGTTTTTAAGCTCTTTCGTTTCTTAGATAAGGGGGGGTATAGTCAAATGTCATCTATTTTCTTAAATAACTTTTAAAATATTTATTTTAACATTATAAAAAAGTACTAAAGACCCTCACCGCCCTTTTATTTGATATGTCACATGGTACAGGGTGCAAACCAACGTTTTTGTGTCCCAAAAGTCACCCCCATACTCAAGATTCATTTGTTTTCATTCATTGTTGAAGTGAAACGCCCGTGTTTGGGTCACAGAAATTTATATGTGTACCAAATTTCAACTTAATCGGTTCATTAGATTCAGAACAAAGTGGCAGTGACAGACGAACAGAAAAACTAGCATAGGTTATAATCAGAGATCGTTTTTTTTTTTTTTGTGTGATCTTCAAGTAGTTGTCTGACTGTTTGTGTATGTGAGTTTAAATGTTTGTAAACGCACCCACAATACAGGAGACAATCCTATAGTGGGGCAAAGTTTAAAAAAAAAAGCCTTAGGTGCTAGTTTTTTTTTACAAATACAAGGTAGATTGTAATTGCCGCCTAAGCAAGCAAATAAGATTTCGATGGGAAATACAATAATATCTGTACTAGAATAAAGAACTTTATAACCACCTTCAACAAAAAACCTGGTAAGTACTCAATAAATAATTTTGAAAAGCTTCGAGATCCACTATAAGGAACCTAGTTAAAAATTATGGCAATCCAATACCTACAAGAAACATAAAACTACGAACGATTGGGAATCAAATGAATTGGCATACTAATGGATTGTCTTTACGTTAGTGGTGATAAAAATGGGTTTATATCTGACTATGATAGTATTTATGGGTAGTTATGGAGGTACTTAATCCGGGCCTTGATTTCAAATCTTTTACCTGAATACGGGCAAGACAAAAGGAAAGAATTATGACTCTTACACATAAGTTTTTGTGAGGTAATTATAATAATAATAATTCATTTATTTTTCAGACAAAGTCCATTACATTACATTAATTTTCTAAACGCAAAATTGATATAATAATCACATACACAATAAAATAATTCTCAAACATTCAAATAAAATTAAAATATAAACACATTTCAATCAAATAAAATTAAAACACATACACATGTCAATCAAATCAAATATAAAATACATAAAATTTCATTCAAAAACAAATTAATATATTACATAATACGAGGGTAGGCGCTCCTATGAAGCTCCTCTGCAACAGGGGCATGCCACACCGCTAGGACAATACCTTATGGTGATATTGTATTAGTCTTGATATACCTAAATAACTATAAAATAATAAAATATATAGTTATCAATTAATTAATTATTTTTGTCTGTGTGTGTACTTATTATTATTAATATGAGTTAAACACTTCAAGTATACATTATTGAGGGACTTGTGGATAAGTAATAACAGCCGCATGGGTCGATCGATGAGGTTAAACTGCGCTTGTCACGGTTGGTCCATGGACGGGTGGCTTTCATACCAAGACCGCTCCGTGCCTCGGAAAGCATGTTAAACCGTTGATCCTGGCTGTCATTTGTAGATCTTTGACAGTCGTTGCGGGTCGTCAGAAGCCCAAAAGTCTGAAACCAGTCTTACCAAGGGGTATACTATTATCCAAGAACTGGGTTGTGGAAGTCAGATAGACAATCGCTCATTGTAAAATACAGGTATTCAGCTAGTTTTGGTTAGACTGGAAACCGACTCCAACATAGTTGGGAAAAGGCTAAACAGAGATATAATGTTATCATCATAATTAAAATAGTATCTCTTTAGCGGTTTAATTAAATTAAATGCTTTGAGTTTGAATTTGAACTTACAAGCAGGTATTTGAATGTTCTCGGCAATATGCAGACAAGCATATATACATATAACTTTCGTAAATACATCAATTTTGCTGTAAACTCTACAACCATATTAAAATAAAATACACCCCACATTCAACTACAAACAAAGACCTCTCTTCATAAAACTTGAACTTATTATTGCAGTCATAATATTAAATACACTAATGGGCAACGTAATAAAATTACGTACACAGAAAATGGCTGACTTAATACAATCATACAGACAAACAGACATCAAGAAACAGAGAAATAAATGCATTAAAACTTTTGCTCGCCTCCAAAGTAATTGTGGTCTTGTTTCTAGGGCGACGCCATTTTAATTACACATCTTAGTAACCACAAAATAGGTAAGTACAGAAGGCCGCTTCTATATAACGAGCGAAAACCGACGCACACACACGTTGTCAGTTTATTGTATAAAGAAAAACACATGAGATTAGTCATACGCTAAACATGATTGTACAAGTAGTGGTCAAAAGCTGGTTGAACAGCTGGCTCCTGAACTAAGTAAAAAGATACTTGTATCTCAAGAGCCAATCAGGTTAAAGTAACTCAGTAATTAGAATTACATATAATAGTATTAAGAAAGGTATTCATGAAGTGATAGTTAAAATATTTTTTGTAGTGTATAATTATTTCCCTATCAAATATATACATTATGGTACGCAATAAAGAATCAGTGTCAGATTAACCACATAGCGATAGTAGCAATTGCTACGGGCTCCGCGCAAAAAGGGGCCCCGCGTATCCAAATCAGCCCACCCCCACAAGCAATAATAATTTTACCGAAGAAGAAAGAAAAATTGACAACTTAGGATATGTCCAATTTTAATCTCGAACAACTTTTGAAAAAGAGAATTTATCTAAAAATTATAAGAGACCTTTTTTATAGAACGTAAAATTTTCTATAAAAACATTTATCGCACTAGGTGGTAAAGTGCTTGTGAGACCGGATGTAAAATGCCAAAGACCCCTTAAAATTCCACAAAAAAAAAACTTGTTTGTCTTTTACCACTTTATACTTGAGAATCCGTAGCAGATCTAGGGCCTCTCGATAGTATTTGCTACGGGCCCCACGCTTGCTTAATCCGGCACTGTAAAGAATTGAGAATTGAGTATTGGGATAGTCGTAAGACAAAATCTGCAACCAATTAGTAAGCTTTACTTTCGGAAAAAACCAGGTCAACGTGTAAATATCAATTAACTGATGCAACTATTAAAAAGACGATCGTTTAGGACTGAGTAATGGCGGCTAGCAAATGGGGAACGACATTCGACAGAATTACAGACCGGACGACCTCGACGTCTAAAGTAGTACTTACGAAGCACCGCGATCTCAAAGAATACCTGCACGGTTCTCTTTTCTTTTTGGAACTAAGTTCTTTATCGCACGTTTATATTTTGCACACTTGGCTTAAATGAGAGCTAGCTGAGTAAGATCTATGTTTGGGCTTCAGGTTACGGACAGCTGTCTACCATATTTCAGAAAGAATAAAATTCTTACACTACCAGCTTTGTATATTTATGAAACTGCCTTATTTGTAAGATTAAATCCAAATTTGTTTTCTTCCCTATCTGATACTGTACAACGTAATAGGCGTAACGATATGCTACGCGGACGCAGAGCCAAGACAGCTCTCATGCGGAAAAGCATATTCTGCAGAGCCCCGCAAATTTATAATAAAATCAAAAAATCAATTAGAGAGTTAGAGTTGGCTGGATTTAAGAAGCAATTTAAAGAATTTTTAAGACATATAAATTAAATGCCATTATTATTTATATTATTTAATTACTAAGCTGACATCCCTTTTTGAATTTTCAATTTGAACTTAATTTATAAAAAAAATATTAATAATAATTTATCACCAATGTAATCTGTGTAACATTTGTACGCCCATGTGGTAGAATGTGATGAGACAATCTACAGTAACTTAATACCATATAATCTACATACCGACCATGTTCTGACAAATAAATGATTATGATTATGATTATGAAAATAGTGTATAATTTTGACTGCATTTTTTCTTTTTTCCTTTACGCTGCGTTTCGCTCATTGTATGGAGCCGAACTTCTGTATCTAACTATTTTGTGGTGACGCTGTTCACGGCCGGCCGCGACAAAAAGTCGGGCAAAAGTTTCAACGATGTTAATTACGTTTTGTTGTGTCATTGCGTTGTTTTTAAGATTTTTAATTTTTATTAATGTGTTTAAATTAAATGGATGGTCGTTGTTATAGTAATAGAGTTGTTGGTTTAAGAGACTATTTGGCAGATCCTGCATTACTAAAACACAACATAATATCCCAAATATTTTTTATCGGTTACATATTTGCTTACAAAAATCTGTTTCTACGAGGAAAGCTATTGGAAAATGAAAAGTGTAAAAAATTATGCCCAACGATAAAACAGCAAACAAATCTATAAAATATAAACGAATCCTCACAAATAATACTATCAGAATACCTAAAATATAACATTTAAAGACAAGACAGACTGAAAGGACCAGATAATTAAGTTTTCATTTACTTAATAAAACAGAAAAACGTAAATAACTTCATTTTCTATCAAGTTACGCAGATACAAGTACAAAGCAAACATATTAGCTGGCATACTCACATATGTATGTATAAATGTAAATGCGATTCAAAAGGAAAGTTAGAAGATACGGCTCCGCCAAAGTTTGCGATTCGGCAAAAACGCATTACCATAATAAATTATTCTATATCAAAGCGATCGGACCGTGAATAGGTCGCTTTAAGCATCCTTCGAAAGTTATAGAGCTGCGACCTCGACTCGATGTAACGAACGAGTTACTCGTTACATCGACGCGCGCTGTATGAAATGTATCTTACTCGGGTAGTTTTAACAACTCTTAATGATATGACGGACTTGAATACAAGATGCGAGAGTTCTGACATAATTATAGCTATGAAATTTGTGACTTTTAATTTATTTCCCTTTGATAGAGAAACGCATACATAAAATTAGTGATTTTTAGGGTCCGTATCTCAATAGAAAAAACGGAACTCTATAGGATCACTCGTGTCTGTCTATCCGTCTGTCGCAGCCAATTTGCTCCGAATATACTGGACCGATTAAGTTGAAATTTGGTACATATATGAACTTCTGTGATCCAAACACGGATGTGTAAAGTAAATAATAAATTTTGAATATGGTAAAAGAAAATTAAAAAAAAAAATTAAAGGGATAATTGTAAATATTTCAGATAATAATATGTTTTTTTTTTTTTTTAAATACTACAACAACATAATTTATGTAAGAAAAATTGATGAAAATTGACCATCTCCTTACCTCCGAAACTATTAAGAAAAAAATTGAGACATACTGTGTCTTAATTATTTTTTTAATAATTTTAAAATAAATTGTTTTAAAGTTATAAGTGAAAATAGACGAAAATTTACCATTCCCCCTTTATCTCCGAAACTACTGAGAAAAAAATTGAGACATACCGTGTCTCAATTTTTTTTTTATAATTTTAAAATAAATTGTTTTAAAGTTATAAGTGAAAATAGACGAAAATTTACCATTCCCCCTTTATCTCCGAAACTACTGAGCCTAAAATTTTGAAGAAAATACAGAAAATAGTTCTGTACTTATAGATTACAGAAAAATCTATAGAAGTCTTAAAATAACATGGTAAATCTCTCGATATTGTGCGTAAAAACTTACATTTGCAGTTGGAATGTATGGGAGACTATGTTTACCAACTACAATGTTAAGTTTGTTCTTAGGATAAATTCTTCCCAAGTACGGAACCCTTCATTGTGCGTGGTCCGACACGCATTTGGCCGACTTTTATATTTTTAAGGTGTATTTTTTACTGTAATGCCAACAAAAGTATTTTTATTCCTTTTTCTTTAGTTAAAGATGGTACAAACACTTTGCTAGAAGAACTTATGTAAGTACAGTCATAAGAACAGTGTATCTGACCTACTACACAGATAAGTAATTTATCAACGAATCAACAAACAAATAACTGTTTTTCGTTGACAGGAGCCCTTTTTTTGGGTTGGTTGGGTAATTATCAGTTCTCCCGCAATCCTGGCAGGCACCGGTCCTGGCGGATCCCGTCAGTGCGTGCTGACATCTCTTTGAGGCGCGCGTGGATCACAACGCGCCGTCGACCCGGGCCTGGTCCTTACCGGGCGGCGAGCTGCCCATAGCTCGCCGTCCGCAAACCCGTGCCTACGGTGGCCGGGAATCGGCCCGATTCCCGCCGCCCAGGGTGTCTCCTGCGGCGACTAGGAGCGTGAGGGCGCACAGACTGCCGCTCCCTCACGCGTTCCACCTCCTCCTTCGCAAGCATTACTGCTTCGCAGAAGGAGTCGACTGCCTCCCATGCAGTCTCGCTCCGGACCATGGCTTGGACCAGGGCCGGATGCGAGAGATCGCCGCCGCCGACCGTCTCCGTGAGGACACGGCGGTGCTCTGCCCAAGCCGGGCAGACCTCTACCGTATGCTCCACCGTGTCCTCCGGGCGATCCACATAGTGGTAACATCCGGGCGTTTCCTCCCGCTTGACAGGAGCCCTAAGAAGACTTAATGAAAGTTGTACGTACTTACCCTACTTAACACAGTCGACTTTAATTTATTTATATGGTAGTCTGGCTAGACTTTATCAAAGTTTATAATTTTAAAACTAGTTTTCAAAGTGGATCTTTAAATATTAAAACTAAACCAACATCCTTTGCAAGTAAATGAACTAGAAACTGAGGAATTAAAGCATTAGTCTTGTTAAAACTTAGAGTTTTCTCAACTATTACGTGCAAAAATGAAAAATTAATATGTTATAGTATCTTTAAAAAAGACTAGTTATATCTGTAACGGAAAGATTTTCATGAAAATCTATGAACTTTTTGATTACCAGAGATATAACGCCGACTATCGCTGAAAACCAGCACTGGGGCTCTGTCTCGCATAGGGTTGCAGCATTATGCTGAGCGATGGCCGTTTTACGTGTATGTGACACATATTTTCCCCCAACTTGTTCTTTTCGTGTTTGTATTCTTCAAATACACGTTTTTTTTTTTTTTTTTTTTTTCTAGATATGCCAACGGGTCTTTTTTACACGGCAATTCTTTATCGCGCTCTAGATTATCAACGCACTACTTAGCGTCAAGAGCTGAAAAGCCAACAGTGTCTTTAGACGCGTTGGTATGCACTCCGTTGGATTCCTAATGCTCGGCTCAACAAAGAAGGATGAAAATCAAGTGCTCGTTAAAAAATCCTCCATGCCGAACTAGGCTTAGTCATTAGAAAAAAAAAACCGGCCAAGTGCATGTCGGGCCACACACAATGCAAGGTTTCGTATTTGGGATGAATTTTTCCCAAGAACAAACTTAATATTGTAGTTGAAAAACATGTTCTGCCATACATTCCAACTGCAAATGCAAGTTGGTTAACTATCACACGTTATCTTGTAAAGCCTACTTTTCTGTGACAGTTTTTGTTTTAACTTCGCTATGTTTACTACTGCCGTTAACTGTTTCACATATCCAAAAACAACCATTTAGCTGGCAGGGGGAAAACACTTAAACACTGGGGGTTTTCACAAACCTGTAATAATTTTTGGACGTCCTATCGCGTCTTCACGTCGTTGCGTGTGATGCCGGACGTAAAGAATAACACTACCCCATTTCCTCCCTTGGGTGTCGTAAAAGGCGACTGAGGAACTTACTAGAGCATGGGCAGCAGCGTTCTCTATGCATTTTTAAAACCATACTGCGATCGCCAACCCGCCTGCCAAGCGTGGCGATTATGGCAAATCCCCCATTTTGGGGGAGGCCTATGTCCAACAGTGGACGTCTTTCGGCTGAAATGATGAATGATGATGATGATCCAGCAACAACCCTATGATATAGACAAAAAAATATCATCCCCACTTTACGTGTTTTTTTTTTTTTTTTTTTTTCAATATATTATATTACGTACCACTTTGTTGGCGTGACTAATTTGTATACTCATGCCAAATTACAGCTTTCTAGTACTAAATGTCCCTGAGCTAAGCCGCGAACAGATAGACAGACAGACATACAGACAGACAGACAGATGGACATGGCGAAACTATAAGGATTCCTTGTTGACTACGAAACCCTAAAAATCGTGTTTAAAAGTGACCAAGCGTCATTCACCTAAAGCTTGCTTCATCTCTGTATTTCTATAATAATTCGTTGTGGGATTTATATAAATTAAAGCACTGCTAGTGGCCTCAAGACAGCCCTATCTGACCTTTTAACTGCCTCTGTGGTCTAGTGGTAAAACAACCTGTCTCAGATCCAGAGGTCCCGGGTTCGATTCCCAGCGCGGGCAAAAATTTCTGCTCGGTTTGGTTGGTGGTAGGGCTTGTTCTAAGTCCGCCTGGCTAGCTACCACCATCTTATCTAAGTCTGTCGCCAAACAACAATGTTAACAACATTTTTTGGGTTTCGGCAGTTAGAGGTAAGATAGCCAGTTCCTCTGTGGTTGAGGATTCCGGGTGAAGCTCGCTTCCATCTTCGGCCTTATCATCACTTACCATCAGGTAAGATGAAGGCGAAGAGCTTCCCCGTTGTGTGTAAAAAAAAAAAACTGAACAATATTGAAGTCATTTATAGGTTCAACTAGCTTTTGCCCGCGGCTCCGCCCGCGTGGATGTCAGTTATCGCGTAAAAAAGTAGCCTATGTCCTTCTCCATATCCCAGGTTATATCTCTGCCAAATTTCATGACGATCGGTTCAGCGATTTAGGCGTGAAAACGTAACATACAGACAGACAGACAGACAGAGTTACTTTCACATTTATAATATTATTAAGGATAAGAAATAAACACCATATCGACCACACTCATTGCTGATTCTTCGGCATTTCAAATTCACCTACACACAAACTCCATACACCTACCGTTTGTGAGCAAAAGGTTAACGATATGGACTTAGAAAAACAAAAGTAGCCTCCTAAGGTTCTTATTCAATCAAGGCCCTCGAGCTAATATAAACTTTTTCCCTTAAATATTTTCTTTTGATTAAATTCGTCTGCTGAAGGCGGATGAGAAATGTTTTTATTTCCATATTTTTATTTTAAAAGAAACTGAAATTAAGATTGCGATCTTTCAAAGATATTGGCTAAAAATATATGTTGTTTTGGGTAAGGAATTGATTATGTTCTACATCCATACTAATATTATAAATGTGAAAGTAGCTCTGTCTGTCTGTCTGTATGTTACGTTTTCTCGCCTAAACCGCTGAACCGATCGTCATGAAATTTGGCAGAGATATAGCATGGGATATGGAGAAGGACATAGGCTACTTTTTTACACGATATAACCTACATCCACACGAGCGAAGCCGCGGGCAGAAGCTAGTTACTTTATAAAAATCTCTTGCGTAGCGGCTACGGCGTAGCTCTGACGTCATGGCTACGCAAGCTACGGTCGTAGCATATTGGTTGCGGGTACGCGGAAATAGTTGTTTAAACCCTACCCTTTCGGTCGGCCTTGTATAAATTTTATATTAGTTGTAACATTCTAAGGAAGCAATATTTGAAAATTACCTTTTAAACACAAGGCTCTCATTTATGTCGTATTACAAGAGAACACACAATTAAAAGTGAATGCCACGGGGTCGTACCAACTTGCGGCGGAGTGTGTCACAACCAAATCTAGTTCATAAAATTACTCCTATTTTTTTTAAATCAGATTTACGTTTTTGTTATGAAATAGATTCCCGGATTTCGAACTCAAAAATAAAAGTATTTTTATTACTTTTGTACGCATCTTCCACATAAATGTCACTGCCATTCACTTCATTTCCGAATGTTGCTATTACATAAAAAATGTTATAGCAATATAAATATACTGCCAACAAACATTTATATGAAGAAGATAATTATTTAAGTACCGATTTTTAATTTAGTATAATATATGTATTTAGGATATGTGTGACAAAAAAAAATCTTTAGGTTACGCGTTGCGTTTTAATAATTCAAATTATTATTGGAATACATTTTAAGCATAAAAGAGGACGTTTTTATTGTGACGCACTTATTGCATTTGTTCTTTGGCAGACTTATATAAGTTATCTGTGGTTCATTGGCGCCATTTTTACTTTCAATGGTAGTTTCATCTCGTACCTACATGATTAATTCACTACATTAAAAAAAACTATCAGCAAGTATTATTATTGACTATGAACAATACGTATTTCATCAGGAAAAACTAGCACAATACCAAAAAGAATAAACATGACCGATATGATCACCTTTTTTGTCACCAACTCCACCATTTTAGATCAGTCATTTTCACGAGCCTAACCTCAAAATATTAAATAGATAAATGGCAAATAAATAAGAATTGCGGAAATCTATGTAAAAAACATTTAATAATATAGGAAGAGCATAGAATTCTCCTCCAAATACACTGGGTTTGGTTGTGACACCGGACTTTTCGTTTGGTACAGAGTGCCCTATATTTGATGACATTCTCCTTTCGTTTTAGCGGTACAAAAACAAAATCTCCACATCTTTGAATGATTTCTGATTATTAAAACCAAAAACGAAATCCTAGAAGAAATATTCAAATAAAATAAGCAATACCTTCATGCATCTTTAAATACTGCCCATTTTTTTCGTGTAACGCATCAAAACATTCAGCTCAACATAACAAACCCCCCTACCATAGCTCAACCGCACTCCACTCAGCGTACTTAGCCCCCACAATAAATATGGAAGTTTGTTATATTGTTACCAAGAAACAATAAGTTGTGTTTAACAGGGGCCAACCACAAGCATTGCCGGCCAAGCGGCAAGCCTGAACGGTTCCGACAAGATTTACTCGCTAACTTGTACCTCGGAACTCAAATTGTGCTTCTGACAGCTGTTCAAGTTTTTCAAATTAGGGTGTGCGTGTGTTCTCGTAAAGGCTTGAGGGTATTTAATTTTTTTGGCTTAGATTTTGTTGCAAATGTTAGGGTAAAATGTTTATGTTTTTGTAATTGTTGTTTGAGATAACGATTCATGTTATACTCGGTTGTATGAAAGGTGAAAATTTGGTGTTATGGGATGTTAATTTGGCTGAGTATGTCCTAAAATTAAGGGTACCGTAAAACGGGGTGATAGGGATGCAGGAGTGAATTGGGACGAATTTTTAAAATTGATTTTAACGTTGAAATAATATAGTTTGTTGGCAACAAGGACACAATCGTTAATTATAATTGTGTCCTTTTTGGAAACAAACTACATTATTTAAATTTTAAAATCCCTTTTAAAGTTTTGTCGCGATTCACCCCTGCATCCCTATTCACCCCGTTTTACGTTAATTGGACCAGTTTGTATACAACACAAAGAGAGAAAGAAAGAAAAGACAGAAAATGCGATTATTGGCATTACAGCAAAATTAAACAAAACACTTTACACTATATTAAGCAAAAAACGAACAAACAAACAAAAAATATGATTAATGCAATTGTTATTTATAATATCAACCAATCCACATACATCAAACGCATCATCATATTTTATCGCTAACCTCATAAAATATACCTCTTTGGCTCTACTGAAAATCGTGAACAATCCAATGTGACCACGAAAGAACATTAATACAAATTCCATAACTTTGTTACTCAAGCATGCCTTTGAAACTCTTTAAAAGTGACCTCCACAGTAAATTCTTACAATAACATGCTTAATAAAAAGTCCAGTCGAACAAATATGAAAACATATTTAACATAATGTTGTCAACATAAAAACAACACAAAAAAGTAGAATTACACTAACACATAAGTTTGGAATCAAGTCACAAACTCATAACATATTATTTTAAGGCTGTGCACAGACCAGAGTCAAATTTGTCTACATACTGGCTATCGCTCAATAAAAACAATTATCTCGCGCACACTCGCAATAAAACTGTCTCCAGTTGCCAAAAATCTGTTTTCTCACAGGACAAAACTGGGAGTTACCTCTATAACAGGATAAAATACAGGTACAAAATCACTTAACACTTCACTTTTCATCAAAATAAATTAGTTTTTATAAGGTGCTTGGTAAAGAAAAAATTACTTTGCTAAAAAATAAAATAACAAAATTCTTTTGGCTCTCGTGAGCACACGGTCTTACATCATATTCATATATTATCGTATCAAAAAGTAATTTCAACTTTATTATGACGTCTATCTTATGTTGACGTCTTGTTTGTAAGTTCAAATATTAAGTTATAAGCCTTCATTTCCACCGTAATAACAAGATTTTTATCTGAGACAAACCAATTGCTAACATAATGATGAATTTCATGTCCAATTTTGACTTCAATAGTTTGAATATTTGCGAACAGCACAGGGCGGCATTATGACAACAAATCATTTGGCAGTTTTCTCACTGATCTTTAAAGGTGAGTATAGACTCGAGCATTTACACGTAACAGAACATCGAGCCGCTCTAATGTCACCTTTTCAGGAACCGAACAATGAGCACGACACTCGATGCTTTATTACAACTTGATTTTGCAAACAAACTAGCGAATTTGTGTAAGATTTTATCGAGCCTTCAGATGTGACGTTTCAACGAAGAGTTAACGCAAAATAATGTTACTGGTAAATGCAATGCACACCGTGAGTATTCTTCGCACTGTGTCGAGCATTCGCAGTAACGTTTCATTACACGGAAATGCTTTTTCATATTGAGCTTTTTCTTGTTTTATGCGTAAGAACGTTACATTACATGGAAATGCTCGAGAAAACGCTCTAGTGTACACTCACCTTTATGTATCACTTTGCACCTGAGAGCCTATACTCCATTTATTATAACATTAGACAAATAACTGTTCTCACCCTTTCGTTATTTCGATGTAAACCTTTAATAAATTCCGTTATTTCACGATAATATAATATATATACAAAGTGCATGTGCCGTGTGGTGTCGGACGTAAAGAATAGCACCAGCCCAATTCCTCCCGTGGGTGTCCTAAAAGCCGACTAAGGGACTTACTAGAAATGCAGCGTTCTCTATGCATTTTTAACACCATACTGCGATCGCCAACCCGCCTGCCAAACGTGGCGATTATGGCAAACCCCCCCTCAATTGGGGGAGGCTTATGTCCAGCAGTGGACGTCTTTCGGCTGAAATGATGATGATAATGATATATACAAAGCACTGTAATCTATTTACAATTACATTAAAAAAATAACTCTAAAGTGCAGTAATTTCAACATTATTACACAATAACTGTCGTTATTTAGCCGTTATTTGTGTAAATGGAGCAAGTGGCTATCGCTTTTTGTATATTTTCTTAAGTAACTTTCAAAAGGATTGACGTTTAAGCGTCTCGATAGCTTACATATGTCCACCTAAATTTTTGACGTTATAGATATGAAGAATAGGGTGTAAAGCACTCATCCTCCATAGAAAAGGGAGGATCCTCCGACCAGACGGGTGTTGTATCTGGTGGACTACTGCGAATGATGTCTGGGACGTTGTTTATATGCTAGTCGCGCGGTAAATTCTGCTTGTGCGATGCAGGATTTTGCGTGACGTCTGAGTGATGCGTAGTTTGCAGTGATATATCTGTAGATACCGCCACAACGTCAAGTCCCTTTGACTTCTGTTGCGTCTTGCCGTTACCGTTGTTTATGATTTATGTATTTGTATGGAGTAATATCAATACGCAAATGATGGCCGTCTCACGAAACAGGTTCTCCGACTAACGAAACAACAGCTGCGTACAGTTACAGCAGCTATAACTGGCTATGGGTCATTTAATAAACACCTCTTTGTCATAGGAGTCACAGATATTCCGCTGTGCAGGGCCTGCATGGAGGACGACGAGACAGCGGCTCTAGTGTTGCTAAACTGCCCGGGGGTCACCACATACGTGGCCAAGTACTTTGGTAACCCAGGTACCATACATGAGATTGTCAGTAACACCAAGGCGTTGCTGGCCTTCCTTGAGGAGCTGGGGACTGGGGTGGAACGAATAATCGATATTCCCACCCGTAAGCAAAATACGCGCATTGTCGTGGAGTTGCGGACACCAGTCCGTATTACCTACCTATGGAGTAATATCTACCTATTGCTAATGACCTAAATAACTTTCCTTCAGAACGTATATATATGTACGTATATAATATTTCATTGTATTGTATTGATGAAACACTGACTGATTGACATGCTATTATCCCATTTGACATTTATTTTTATTTTTATTTTTGATTACTGTAACGTTGTTGGCATTTGACATTTTGTATTTTTATGACATTTTTAATGTATTTCAAACTATTTGTATTTTTATGACATTTTTAATGTATTTCAAACTATTTGTATTTTTGTATTAAGTATTTAATTTTCAAAATTGTTATTTAAAATTATAATATCTTTAATTTTGAGTGAATTGAATAACAATAAGATTTGCATGCCCATGTAACGGTAGAGCATGGAGTACTATTTATGATAAAACATCTATGTACTAATTACCCATGTTTGCAAACCAATAAATGATTTGATTTGATTTGATTTGAACGTATCCTACACCCTATCTTAGAGACAAAATAAAGTCTCTTGTGTGTAATGTTGCCGACAACTTATCTTACAACATTTTTACTTACTATCATAGGTAGTAGTTTCCCAAACGAATTCTTTCTCAAAGAACCGTCCCTCTCTGAATATCTTTTCGCCTTTTCTCACTTCAGTAGAACAAAAAATGTGAGTAGCCCTCAGCTTTATGTTTATTTTTCATCTCACACCGACCTCATAAAAGCAGGTAAAGCATTTTGTATGTAAAATTATGACTCACAGTCCGAACTTAAAAGTTTATGAATAATTCCCTTAAATAACATCATTTGAAATTTTTGTGGGAAATGCAAAATCTTGTCGCATGAATGTAACAAGATGCAAAATGAGTCAAAGTTTGTGTTTTTACAAAAAGTTTCTTGTTGCTGCTTGGAATCTCTTTGCTAGTCGGATAAAGAAGAAAAAATGCATCTGCTGTTTTACCTATTTTAGGATTCCGTATCTCAAAAGGAAAACCCTTACAGAATCACTTCATTGTCCGTCCGTCCGTCTGTATGTCTGACAAGACCCTTTTTCTAAGCAACGCGTGGAGGTATGAGTTTAAATTAATATCAAATACGTAGGTCTACGGGCCCTTGGAGCTCTAAAAAATCAAGCTTCTAAGTCAACGGCTATTTATACGACATATTTTGATAGTCGCAAATAAATCATAACCTGGATACTTCCCGTTGACCTACAATCATGAAATTTGGCAAGATGCAAGGTCTGACAGCACAAGTAAATAAAAAGTCAGAAAAAAATTGCGATTACAAACTTACATTTGCAGTTGAAGAATTGATCGTGATGTATATCGATGTATAAAAAAATTTAGATCACTACATATTATAAAACAAAGTCCTCCGCCGCGTCTGTCTGTCTGTCTGTTCGCGATAAACTCAAAAACTGCTGCACCGCTTTTCATGTTGTTTTCACCAATGGTTAACGTGGTTCTCGATGAAGGTTTTAGTATATAATTTGTTAAGTTTTTGTATACATTAACGATATTTGTTGGAGATATCGGAAAAAAATAAAATGTGGCTGGTATTTTAGTATATTGTGGTTTCTTACGACTTCCACGCGAACGAAGTCGCGGGCAGAAGCTAGTTATATAATAAAAAAATTAACAACATAGTTAAGTTTGTTCTTGGGATAAATTCATCCCAACTACGGAACCCTTCATTGTGCGTGGTTCAACACGCATACTTTGCCGGTGTTTTTATAGTTTCTTAGCTTAATATAATAGATTTAAGTTTATGCTTGCAAATAGCTCATTATATTTGTTGGTTAGCAAAGTTATTTGTTATTGATTACTTTAGTATCAAAAGTGACCTGAGATTCGGAATGTAATTACTTAATTCAGCCTAAAATCTAAGTTTCAGTTCTCAGAGACGGCTGGTTTCCACATTTCATAGCAAATGGTTTTCAAAAAACAGATCTCAAATTCCAAGTAAAATCAAACTAAAACTACCGAGAAGTTTCAATTATGCACTCATCGGATGAAAACGAAGTTATCCGAAACGTAGAGGTCAAGCTTTACAGCGTTGGATGAGGGATGCTTATTGGTTTAGCTCATTTTCGGGTAAGTCCGAATTTACCCAAAATAGATTTACGAGGTTTGGTAAAATGACGGTGAATACCTCGAAGTACTTTACTTTGTGGGTTTTTGTACAACAAAATCAATACTTTCGAATGTACATATTTATGGTAACCTACTTCTTATGTACTGCTCTACTTGTGTGTACTTACATATCGCCACTTTACAAGAACAACGTGATATTTAAAAAAAAACGTATTTATGAGATGACACGTTCTCTTGTAAAGAGGCGAAATGACCTGCTGCTACTGGCAGGAAAAACAACACGGATAGATAGTTTACAAATATAATGACAATACATTAAGATAATTCGCCTCTTTACAAGAGCAACGTGTGATCTCATAAAAACGTATTTTTTTAAATATCACGTTGTTCTTGTAAAGAGGCGATATGTGTGAGTGTGAGGGTTTGTGTGGGTGTGTGTGTATTAAAGTGTTTTCAAAGTTTTGCGTATTTAATAATAAATTAATAAATTGATTTATTACCGAAAAGATTACAGACTTAATGGATTTAACACCTTTTTTTTATAAAGATATATTATTACAGCTAGTGGTAGAAGGTAAGTACAGAGCGAATAATATATGTTGCAAAAATCTGTAAACCGTAATTTGTGAGCCCTGCCTTTTAAACTAGGGTTATTTATTTATTTATATATACTTTGTTGTACACCACAAAAATACATAACAAAAAAATAAATCAAATACTACAAAAATATACAATGGGCTGCCTTATCGCTTTATGAGATCTCTTTCAGGCAACCTTACCAGTACTACTTACCAGTACAGTACTGGTGGCGATAACCGACTTTTAATTATTTTATACTGAAAATCACGTCTAAACGTGTAACGTTAATGATTTGGAAAAAATATATGTTAAATTAGAGCATTTTCTTAATAATTGAATATATGAATATTCTCGATTATGTTTATATTACAAAGTGAAATTAATTTGTAAATTTATGTCTAACTCGGATAAAAAACTGAAAATCACGCAAAATCTATCAAGCGTATTTTTCTGAAACCTTCACCTTTTTAAAGGTAATTTAATTATTGATCTTTTAGTATACGTGTTTTATTAAAATACCTTTTTTTATGTATATTAAATTAATAATGCGTCTTATTTGGGACAGCGCTCCTGGATGGGCGAGTCCTATTGCTGGCTGGACGTACGACGCGTTGCGTGAGCTCAGTACAGAACACGCTAGCTAGCCACTCAAAGTCATTGGCATATATCTGGGCCTTAAGAGAGTGTGTGTATTTGCTCCTTACTTGTTAAAAATAACGTAATTAAACCCTGGTGGCCCTCGTGCGGTTATAAACAACAATCATCAATCAATTAATGACTAAATACATTATATTATAATTATAACACACATAACACATCACCCCTTTATTCCCCGAAGGGTTGGGCAGAGGTGTACCTATAGGTAAACCCACATTTCGCCAGTTATTTTTAAGTCCCATGTAATAGAGAGCGAGCCTATTGCCATCAACCGGGCACAATTCCAGACTCCGGGCTGATACTGAAACATTCCAAATGGAAAAATACATTAACACCTTACCCGACCCAGGAATCGAACCCAGGACCTCATGCTCAGCATTAGCGCGTGCGTCCACTAGACCAACGATATTTTACATTTATAGTTTGATAAAAAGTGTGTTTATTTCATAATCATCATTTCAGCCAAAAGACGTCCACTGCTGGACATAGGCCTTCCCCAAAAGGGGGAGAGTTTGCCATAATCGCCACGCTTGGCAGGCGGGTTGACAATCGCAGTATGGTGTTAAAAATGCATAGAGAACGCTGCTACCCATTCTCTAGTAAATCCCTTAGTCGCCTTTTACGACACCCACGGGAGGAAATGGGGTGGTGCTATTCTTTACGTCCGGCACTACACGGTACATTATTTCTAATGGTCGCCCTGAATTGTATAGTCGCCAACACATCAAGTTACAACAAACTGACAATTTTTTTTATTTTTTTTTTATTCTACTATGAGTTTGCTCTTGACTTTAGTCTAGGTCTGGATGACAGAGACAAAGTCTACGATGGAGTGAGCTTACCCAGAAGAAGCCGGTTCACTCTCACTTTGAATAGATTAGGGTTGTATGCGTTCGGAAACACAGACGCAGACAGAGAGTTCCACTCCTTTGCCGTGCGCATTATAAAAGACGTTTGAAAACGCTTAGTGCGAGTTGGTGGAATATCAACTAGGTAAGGGTGGTAACTTGCAGTGCGTCTAGATGTCCGATGGTAGAAGGGGGCCGGTGGAATGAGGTCGTGGAGTTCATGGGCACACTCGCCGAAGTACAATCTGTAGAAGACCGACAAGCAGGCAACCTTGCGGCGATGAGCCAAGCTGTGAAGCTTGGCATCCACCAATTTTACGTCGCCAATGAGCCTCTTAGCTCTGCGTTCCACCGAGTCAAGCGCAGCAAGTTGGTACTTTCTTATTCGATTTTGAACTTAACTATCAACATTTTAAGGTTTAAAATCATTTGGAGAACTTGAACAGTTTCGTATAGCCTGATGTGCTGGCCACCGTACTTTACAATATGTATCTATAGGAAATACGGTACCTCTATGGAAGTATAGTTTTATACATTACATAATTACGTACGTGACGCAAATGGCGAAAACATCATTGCCTTTATACCAATGTAAAGGCAATAATGCTCGTTGCAGGCGCCGAATGGAAGACACATAATAATATGTAACGATTCCCATTTTAAATATATTTTAATTAGAATTTAAACATAACGTATTATACAATAGTTTCATGTAAAAAATAAAGTGACATCTTTTCTTGTTAAAAATAATGTATGATGAAAAACTAAAAAAATATAATATATGCGCCATAAGCGGGCATAATTTTTAAAACCATACAGCGATCGCCAACCCACCTGCCAAGCGTGACGGTTATGGCAAATTCCCCCCTTTTGGGGGAGGCCTATGTCCAACAGTGGACGTCTTTCGGCTGAAATGATGATGATGATGATGCGGGCCAAAACACCCAATCATAAAGTTTAATGCTTTTAGAATATTATCTGCATGTTTTGTTTATATAAAACTAGCTTTTACCCGCGGCTCCGCCCGCGTGGATGTCGGTTACCGCGTAAAAAATTAGCCTATGTCCTTCTCCATATCCCAGGCTATATCTCCGCCAAATTTCATGACGATCGGTGCAGCGGTTTAGGCGTGAAAACGTAACATACAGACAGACAGACAGATAGACAGACAGATAGACAGACAGACAGACAGAGTTACTTTCACATTTATAATATTAGAATGGATAAAGACGTTTCATAAGTGCCCATGTAGGCTGACGTTTCATAAGTGCCCATGTAGGTTTATGTGAAATAAAATATTTTGATTTAGATTTTTTATTTTATTTTTTTTATTTTGAGAAATTTCAAAATCAAATAATCAAGTAATTTAAACTCCCCTTACTTATTTACCTATATAAAATATGGATTGATTGTGTTGTGAATAGCAAAAGAAACTCACTTCTCTACTCATTGAAATTGTCGGTAATTCTTCCCTAAACTACTATGGAACACCCATGGTAGTTTAGCGAAGCTTACTTGTGAAGCAGCAAAAAAACTATTTACTTTTTAGATAATTATGAAGTTAGATTAAGTTAAGTTTTATGTGCCTAAGATTAGTTAATTCAGTTTAGCAGTAAGTTGTTATTTGTAAAAGCACGATGGGATTGACATCGTAAAAAAATCACAACAACAAAAAATCAACATTAAAAATAACAGAAAGGTCGCTTACACGCCCCTGACTCACAACATCGTTGTATCAAAATCGTATTTACATCAGTCCTCCTCCAAAGTAACATAAAAGCATTTAAATTGAATACATCACATTTATATTTATTAAAGAAAGTCGTGAACCCGGGTCATAACTCGGAACATGATCCGTTTTATCTCCGAGTTCGTTCTCGAGTTACATGGAACTAGGGATGTGCCGTGCACACGTCAAATTCATGAACGGACCCTTTTGGATCTGTTTTGGACTGTTCTGAGAAATTGAAGATTTTTGAAATGTTAATGTTTTGTGAGAAACACGAATATACACTTAGATTGCAAACGTCTTTTGTTCAAATAAATCTAAAAAATTATGTTTGGTGTGGTTTGAAAAAAAGTTGTTGAAAGGTGAGATTTGTATGGTTTTTATTCCAATACCATTTAGACATCCATACGACTGTGTTTTTCGCACACAAAGGCAACGTGAATACCGTGGTTTTTCCTTCGACTGAACAACAATGTTCAACTACAATGTTATGTTTGTTCTTGGGATCAATTCATCCCATCTACGGAACCCTGAATTGTTGCTTGGTCCGACACGCACTTGGTTGGTTTTATTTTTATTGTGTGGTCTAATGACATATGCCAAATAAACATAATTATCTTCTTTCTTTAAATAAGGCGTTGTTTGATGCCCAAAGATCGAACGCAAAATGTTTAATTACATTCAAATATCCTGTGCCCGACAGGGTCCATATTGATATTTTACTCTGTTATACCATCTATGTATAATGGAATGCAATAAAAAATGGAGTATTGAGTATAATTTCCGGCCAACCCTATCCTACACATGTGTGAAACTGCAAAACACAAGTCCCTAACAAAATAATGGGCAAGCTTGTATCGCTGCACGCCGCGACGACGTGTCATGCCGTGACGCAAACTCGTTGCGAGCGTGACAGCGGGTACTTGAAACACTGCCTAATGTTGAAATGTGGTACAAGGTGTGGGTGAATAGAGGAAATTTAGCAATTAGAAAAATATCTAACTCCACCAAACATGTCAAAATCACAGCGTGGCGCAGAGTTGCGAGCGTTTTGAATGATAGATGACAGAACGTGCGAAGTCGTGTTCTTTTCTTTTAGAATTATTGAATAGAAGAATCATGAAGAAATTTGTAAGTGTTTATCATTGAAGACCTTTCGTCTTGTCATGTCTAAACGATGTGTCGATAGAGTTACAACTTACAAGCGTGACAGCGTGAAGAGAGCACGTGGGCGTAAACTAGCGTGTTATCAGTGTATCGACAAATGTTCTGAGTTCTGAGTGGAATAAATGATAGAAACCAAGTGTGAAATAGTGAGTAAGTACTTGAACAAGAAGCCTTACTCAACATCCTTAGAACAAAAGCTCATGAACAATTTGATTTAATTATCGCTCCGGCTCAACCCATACACCACTCACCTCCATGTAACAAGATACAAATAACTCTAAGAAACAGATAGCTTTAACAAACACACAATTTGAACGTTCACTCGACGCAACGAATGACGAGGAATTGGACAGGTGACGGTGTTAATTGATGACGACTGTACGTGTGTGTACTGTTGAATATCTACTCATGTAGGTCCTGAGCAGCTAAGGATTGTACTTCAGGAGATATGTAGAACAGTCAACCGCATATGTACGTCAGTATCACTTAAATTATAAAACTGCCCTTACTACTACGAAATAATTAAAGTCGATATCAGGGTCAAACTATTACTACAGGAAAAGTCATGCTACTTTTAGCATGGACATAGGCCTCCACCAAGCACCGCTACTTCGACCGGTTCTGTGCTTCTCGCATCCAGAGAATTCCTGCGGCCTTCAAACGGTCATCGGTCCACCTTGTGGGAGGCTTTCCAATGCAACGTCTTACGTGGTCGCCACTCTAGAACCTTTCGGCCCCATCGGTCATCTGTTTTGCGAGCATTGTGCCCTGTCCACTGCCAACTAAGTTTGGCAATTCTTCGGGCTATGTCGGTTACCTTGGTTCTCCTGCGGAATTCTTCATTTCTGATTTGATCACGTACACAGGGAAAGTCCAAACATAGCCCTCGCCATAGATAGCCCTTTGGGTGACTTTTAGCCTTCCAAAAAAGCCTATTGTGATCGACCACGTTTCAGTACCACAGTCATCACTGACAAATTTTCTTATGCGTTCTTGGAAAATACAGTCGAACAAAAAGTGCTAAGTTAATTATGGCCTCTTTGCTACTAAGCTTTTTACTTCATAGAAGTTTTATTATCTGGTTTTTTATCTACTCATGTATTATGCCACTTGCTTGCTAAAGATCTCATTATAAACACCTTGTCATTACTGTCGCAAACGAAACCGACACAACCTATAACTTAGCCCACAACCTCCCCAATGTAAAGCGATATCACCCATATAATAAACTCTTAGCAACAGCTCTCAATACACTCCAATTTATCCGCCGCCTCCCGCTTACAAATTAGAGTGGTGACAAGGAATTTAATTGGCGCTGAACGTACGCGCACCTCTAGTTTTCGATTGCTTGAGATATGTTTATTGCTCGAGTGTTTAGTGCAGCTCTTAAACTGTTTAATAAAGGTGGGAATACGCAGTGGGGTGGTGATAGTAGAGGGTGCTATTTGCATTTGTGCTTAGAGGTTAGGTTCTAAACATAAATTCCTGGAATTACTTATATCCTTGTACTGGTGTTCCATTCTAGTTTCTTGTTTCATTAGATAGCAGATGGTTTTAATCTTTATTTGATGATTTTGCTAATGTCATTGTCGTAAAAAGCAGAAAAAAATATTTATTTTGAAAAATACACGTCGGTTTTATTACAAAACAAGAATTTTCTCTTATTTTTTTTTTTTTAAATATATTTTTATTTTTATGCCTATACCTTTACTTATATACCTTTTTTTATATAGATTCTTTTATATTTCATGAATGTAACAACATTGTAGACTCTTTTTTGATAAGTACCCGGTACTTGTAGTCACTATGGGTGAAATGTATTTGTATTTCTGTGTAGGTACCTACTTATACAATGCCTGAAATAAAAATGATTTGATTTTGATTTTGATTTGAAAGCCTGCACTGTCCTCCCATACCTATTAACACTGTTATTTGAAAATATTGTAAAAGCCACTTATTTTTAAAAGAGTAACCGTGGAGTTTCTTGCCGGCTCTTCTTCATAGGAAACGACCAATTGGAACCGTGCACCTAGCTTCTGACGTTTCATAAGTGCTCATGTAAGTTTATGTGAAATAACAAATTTTGATTTGCTTTGATTTCATTTGAACATTATTTAAATCATCGAGAAAGATTTTAAGAACGTAACTGTGATTGAAACACAGTTCCTTAGGTACAAAACTGACAACTTAGTCCAGTACTAAGTTGTTAGAACTTTAAATTAGACGGTCGAAGTTCAGAAACGGCTCCATGGTTTGAACCTAAACCTTGTTTTATAATAAAACCCTTTGTATTAGCAAGTTCTGGGAATCAGTTCAGCAATCTTGGTTAACATACAAACATCTATTTCGGTTGGAGTAGTTGGAATCCATTTCAAATATTCTAGGAAGGACATAAAAATTACCAGTATCTGGTTATATGATCGCTCATATCAAATGCTAGTTGCTTTAAGCAAACCGAGATTCAACCACATCTGGTCTGGTTGACCACATGAATGATCGTAATCGAAGCAAAAGGAGTATAAGGAGCGTAGTATGTGGCGTTCTATGGTTTCTGCCTACCGCTATGGGAAGAAGGTGTGTGGTTATGTACGAACAGATAGTTAGATAGAATACTCTTTATTATGTACACCATAAAAATTACAGATATAAATGTAGAACTGTTACCTACACAGGGTGTCACAATGGGCGGTCTTATCGCTAAAAGCGATCTTTTAGAGACAACCTTTGGATGGATCATATACAACTTTTTGTTTTTAAATACATACATACATAAAGCAGATACTTATACATATAAATATATATGTATATATATATACATACAATAACAAACATGATACAAGAGGAATTAAGTAATGATGATGTTTAAGGAGACAGGAAGTGATTTTACGAATGTATTCAGTGCATGTATGTATGGAGTGGTGGCCCAGCGGTAACGGCCGCGACGTATGAGTTGTAGGCCGTAGGTTCGAGCTTTACTTTGTGTAAATTATTTCATCACCACTGCTCTCAAAACGGTGAAGAAAAACATCGTGAAGAAACCGGCATGTCGTAGAACAAAAAAATTGAAGACATGTGACATCTAACAACCCACACTGGGCTCGCGTGGTGGGTGTATTATGGCTCACTCCCTCTCACTGAGAGGAGGCTGTGTTCCAGCAGTGAGAACATTATATAGGTAGGCTGATTATGCTGTATGTATGTATGCACAGCGCACGGAAACGCCTCGGCGAGCCCTGCTAGAGACGGTAGGTAGGTACCTACTGTGAAAACTATCCATACGTCGCGTTTTACTCATAGACAATGACAGCCCGTGAAAATTATAAAATTGCCCTATGGCAGCTAGCTTGCGCTCAGGTGCGCCAAATTTAGACACGATTATTTAACTCTAGTTTCTGACACGGCGATTTCGTGCTCTGTGAACTTTTTTTTTTAATCTATGGCATCTCAGAGTTAACCATGAGTGTTTGAGACTCTTTAACCGGACTATCCTATGGTTGCCTTAAGCTCAAGAAACTTAATGCCTCCAGCCAGGGCGTAAAAACTTATAAGCTAAACGACTGCCCGCTAAGGGCACCCCCTGTGGGGTACGAACCTCGGCTTAGGGCAGCGTCGGAGGGAGGACGGCAAGGGACCGTCGGTGGCTGAATAAAATCAGGGTTATGATTGTTATCAGGGCGATTTAAAGCTACAGGCTCAGCTGTAGCGCGTGCTGGCGCTTCGCTTGCGGGCAAGGGTCGGGGAGGGCTCTGTGAACCTATGTTTGTGTCTATTTATACTGAAAGACCGAACCAACTTAGAAAGGGTTTGGCAAAATCAAGTTTTTCTAACTGAACAGACAGCTGTGCTGCTGGGGAATTTGTTGCGCTACTTCTTCTTCCCAGCTGAATCAATAGGAAGTAGTGCAGGGCGGGTTTCGGGGGACTGTTTATGTAATTTTGACGTTCGAAAAATGCTGATTCTCAGGCTAATGTGAATAAATGACTTTTGATTTTGAGTCAAACAAACAAAATTTATTACTAGAATCCAACAGAAAAAAATTGGTTGTCTGTAAAGTTGGTTTACGGACGATAGTTTAACGTGACAACGTCATAACAAAACATTGATGCGGGAAAGCGTACAATGAGCGTAACGGGACAATGAGCGTAACGGGACAATGGGCGTAACGGGACAATTAGTCCTCCTTTTTCGTGCATGCAGCCGGCGTTCATCGATTTATTAGACGCTGTCACGTCAAAAAAAGCATCTTCACTAGACAAACGTTTCAAATACCAACAACTTTTCAAACAAGTTAAGATCGCCGTACAAAGAAAATTGCACACAATACAATCGATGAAAGCACACAAGTATGTATCGTTCAACTACCGGTATGTAAAGTTACAAAGTTGTGCGGTCTACGTTATGCTGCATCGGTTAAAAAGTTTCTACTACAAATAGGAGAGTTTGGTCCGCTGTTTAGGTTCTATTTCAAAAATGTTTTTGTTGGGAAGTTTCTTATTTTTGCTACGTATGGTGAAGATTGTGTCAGAAAAATGGATGGTAAAGAAGCGTTTTCTAATAATAACAAACATTGTTATATTAGCTCCTTAGCTTGATAACTAGAGAGCATAATAAGGCGGATACGGATCGTAAACAGGGTTTTACGGTGCAATTTGGAAGACGCCTTTGTCCAGCAGCGGGCTGCATAGTAGAACTTGATTGATTTTCAAATAATCACGCCGCATCTATCGTTTAAAAATCCTCTGTTACCTAAGCAGTCACCAACCTCATAGGGGATGACGTGATGAGATATACAGGATGATTTTTTTTAACTTCACCTGGAGGGAAAGTACTCTAAATACTGGAGATAGCAAAATATACTCAAAAGAAACATTCCTTTATTTAAAAAAAGAAACCAATGCGCATTCATAGATTTTCGAAAATTCGCTTGCCACACTCGGGAATCGAACTGGTAAAGTTTAGATTTCATGGTTTTCCTTTCATTTAACTTATCATGTTTGTTAGAGAGATTTGATCGATATGATACACCATAAGCAAGACGAGAAAAAAGAATATCATCCCCACTTTACATGTAGGTGCGGTAGGTACCCAAAAAAATGTTTTTACTAGATTTAATTTTACCATTTTGTCTCCGTAATTAATATACCAAAATACACCCATGCCAAATCACAAATTTTCTCGTACTAAGAGCTCTCTGAGCTAAGCCGCGGACAGACAGGCGGATATGGCGAAACTTTAAGGGTTCCTTGTTGACTACTGTACCCTAAAAACCCCACTTATTCTAGGAAAGAAACGGCCTAAAAATTATTTCTACATTATACAAAAATCCTGTATAATTCCCAAAACGAAAATACCATTTCCGTACACAAAAACTTTCAACTTCAAATCCTGGACAATGTACACAATTACCTCAACTATTTTTACTTAAATGGAAAACAGAATAAAATTTCTAAGATAAGCTGAATTCCATATAACGAAGCTATTATTATAGCACAATGGAACCTGTCACATACAGACATGAAGATCTCTGGAGACCTCTTATTTACCGTGGAAATAGAAACGGAACAAATAGGACAACAAGGTATTATTTAAGTTTGGGCTCCTTTGAGAACCGAATTAGTTATATACCTGTGTTTGAAAACCTAATTGGCGAACGGAGTACGATTTTTATCACAAAAGTTACGTTGTTTTCGGATGATTGCTGGGGGTTTATAAGTTAAGTTACACATTGCGTCGTCTTAGAGAAAACCTCGTATATGCGAAAAAGGCAACTTTAAAGGAGGAAAAAAAAAAAACAAAAAAAAAATACTGCGCCCTGTAAAATTTTATTACCACAGTTTCTTCATAATGTGTCTTTTAGTGTGCAATTTGCAGACATTTTCAGATGCATAAGATACATATCTTATTCTTATGTTTCATTTTATTATCATAAAGGCGTAAAATGCTACTTACGAGCTTCTCTTAACAAAACATGGTTTGCTGGTGGCATTTAAATGTTTATCAATGAAACATTATAGAATAAAAATCGATATACTTTGTTTAATCTGTTTTATTTCCTTGCCTTACTTAATGATAACTTATAATAATAAATAACACGAAGTGAATGGCAAATAATCATCTAAAAAGTCCTAAACATAATTATTATTTAATAAAAATCTAAGGCCCGTATTACAGAACTTTACTCAAGACTCAAGCATTACTTAAAACTAGATTCAACCAATTAAATGGCTTTAAACGAGTTTTAAATAATGCTTGAGTATTGAGTGACGTTCTGTAATACGGTCCTAAGTGTTGGTAAATAAAATTGAAAAACTCGTATGTCCGTTTGCGAGTTTTTCGAACTCGTCATAGATCACAGGTTACTAAACTTTTTTGGGTGAAACCAGCGTACGTAGCGAGGTTTTCATCCCAATAAATTAATAAAATAAAAATCAACTAAATTGCATTACCGAGGCTTTCACTCTAAGGCGACGATTGGCAAAATGGCTACCTAGCTTTGAATTGAATTTGACAGCTTGATGGCCAGTGATTTGACGAGATAGTGTTATTTTTCAGCCACTGGTGTATCGCTACAAGACTTAGGCTTCTATTTCTTTTTTCCGCTGAACTCGATCTTGAGGTAACAATCTTGCCTGTAGCAGTCAACCTAGCGCGCCATTTTTGTCGTGGGTTTTCCGCGATGCTGTTACACTTTTTGTGGCCCCACCCATGTTTATAGATAGATAGAATACTCTTTATGAAGTCCCATTGAGAATACCTTTGGTGCTCAATGCATAGGTGCTCAAACGGGAATACTCCCTCTTTATTGCATACCATAAAAATAACAGATTTATATCTCAAAATTGTACAAGCGATAACACAATGGGCGGTCTTATCGCTAAAAGCGATCTATTAAAGACAACCTTTGGATGGATTAAGGAGGAAGAAGAGATAATACTGTTTATATTGACATAGTAGTAAACAATTTTTTTTTTTCTGTTTGACATGTACCTATATATATTTTTGTTTCATATTTTTTATTTTTTTTATTTTTGAGAAAATCGATTAAGTAATATCGTTTGATTATTGTAATTATGTTATGAGTTTTTTAGTATTAATGACATCCATGAATATTTGTACGGCTTCTGGTATAACATAGCGCGCTTGTAATTTTTTTATAACAACTATTTCATTGTACCTATGTTAACAAATGATTAATTGATTATGATTATGATTATGATAGACAGTGTGAAATGAACACAAATATATTAAGTTTCATTTGACTTTCATTCGACACACGATTAATTTCCCAGAAACATAAATCAGAAACCAAATCCAATATCAATATTTCCCTACCCCCAAAAATGAGTCTGCATACCTGTATACATTATATTTGTTATTTAAATGAAGACCATATCTCTCCAAGATTTCCTTTGAAGATATTCGCAACACCACGTCATAGCGAAAGCCTCTGAAACGACAGAACGTTCCAGTACACGGCAATCTGTTAATGGACACCAAGGATTTAAACATGATGGGATGCGGCAAAGATGCCCGGGGGATTTTTTTGAATATTTGTATAATATTGGTGTCTGATAACTACGACTTTTGACGAAAGATGTATCTAGTTACTTGCTAGTGTGGGAGATTTGTATGTTCATAATACTTCTTTTTTAGAATTATTAGTTTATTTTTATTTTGTGCGGTGGATTTTGATTTTAGCTAAAGGTTTTTTGTAAACTACTTATTTTATTAATCCGTATTATTTTATCCCATTTAATTATTTGGTCATATCTGTGTAACAGCTGGCCAACTCTGGAGACATGTAGCACAGGACAGAGATAAATGGAGATCTTTGGAGGAGGCCTTCACCCACCCTGGGGTTCTTGTAGAACCCCAGGTTGTAGGTCAAGAATTTCTTTAATAATTAATATATACACTCAACATCAACAGAACTAAAATAAGAATACTAATACTAGAAATAAGAAACTGAAGTTATAGATAAGAAAGATGTTATAAAGATTTACATTAAGTAGAGATATATTTATAGAAACTGTATTATCTACAAGAAATAAATGCTTTTTTATTTTATTTATTTATTATCTGTGTGACACGTACTCTTATTTTTTGTCTCAAAACCAACTGAGACTAACTTTATTCAAAGTTCAAGGTCATCTTGATTGAAGACATTTCTCCAAAGTGACCTTTTAGGAGAGAGCCATACAGATTTGAGTGAACCCGTCCCGACAGTGGGTTAGCATGAATTACTCATCGTGGAGCTCAACCCTATCTTAAGGAGTTCAATGACTCGACCCGACCTCGTAGCACATTTATTTTTTCTTATCTCTTTCGGCGTAAATAAATAAATATACGATTACTAGCTTATGCCCGTGGCTTCGCTCGCGATAATTGAGAATTTGACAATCAATTCGGGTTGTACTCTGCTTGTAATAATATCATTCAATCATGATTCGAAAGACACGTGGCGTCATCTATTATCATAAGAACGTTATTGTTGTTTTCCTCAGGAAGGTACTTTTTTTTTGGAATGAAACTTATCCTTTTTCCATTTCTATACACCTGACAAGGTGGTTCAGTGGTTTAGGTGTGAAAAGGTAACAAACAAACTTCCTTTCGCATTTATATAATATTAAAGTTAGGATTAATTGACAATCACGACGAATAGTTAATTAAAAAACTACTTTCATCAAACAAATTCTGGTTTATCATAAGTTACGGCCAATTTATTATGTTTTATCAGGATTTCGCACTCGAATGGTCTTAATAATGAGGTTTTCTCACCACGAAAGCGTTTGCTGAAATGTACGTGTTCTCAAAGCCATGCAATACTAGCGCCACCTATCGGGTCCAAAACTATCCTATCTTTCGAGCTGAAACCAACCGTACACATTCACAAAATTTCATTGAAATCCCGTGGGTGGTTTCGGAGACAAGCGTGTACGAACATAGTGACACGTGATTTTTATAGAGATACTAGCTTTTGCCCGCGGCTTCGCCCGCGTGGATGTCGATTATCGCATAAAAAAGTACCCTATGTCCTTCTCCATATCCCAGGCTATATCTCAAAATTCTAACATAATATTAATTTTAATGTGATTCACTATGTGAATAGAAACCGAAACAAATGATTTAATATAATAAAAGTACTTATGTTCTGAACGTGAATGAGTCTTTACCTAAAGATAACAAACACAAAATGAAAATACGAAATTTCACTCAAATTCTTAAATAAATCAATTGTACCAAATTACAACACGAAATAAAAGTGCGACACAAATAATAATTTTAAAATAATTCACGTAAGTACCAAAAATGTGAAAACAAAACGAAATCCTCCGAAATGTCGCATGATACACCGTTTGTGCTGATACGAGTAAAACGCTCGAAATATCTAATGCACACCATTGGTGCATAACTTTTCTCAGGGTCACGTTCGCAATTGGACGAAATATTTGGCATTTATTTTGTACTTGCAACACGATCTGGCTGTATAATTCGATTAATCGACTAATACTTGACCGGTTGACATTTTAGCAGGAACACCACTAAACGAACGAAAAAAAAATGAAAACAAAATACGTCTGTACTCTGTGGTCATGTGTCGGTGTGGCGCGGTGCTTAATGTAAACATTCATCAAGGTTATACGTGCGTAAAGTAATGGATTCAATGAGACAACAGTTTAATCTTAGAAGAATCTTATACAGAATTACTCAAAAATAAGTGTAGATTTCGTATTGAGTGTTAGTTTATCGAAAAGTGATAAAAATGTCAGTGAAAAAGTAACGAAAGTTTTGGAATGCACAAATTTTGATCATAAGGCCGCCGTGTTTAGTAATGTTTTTATGATAAATATTCTTGTGTACTGTTTGAAATACACATAAGTAGCTAGCTTATTTATCTACGAACATAATTTGGCTAAAAGCTACTGATATTATAGCGTATTGTTATCGTAATCGTATTTCCAAGAGTAAAATTCGGCAAACAAATACCTACAAAAAGAAAATAAAATGGATATAGTATGTCATCCTTAAGAGATAGACATATGCCATCGCAGACTTTTTTGAAGACCTTTATAAGATACATAATTCCACCATACATTATTTTGTTATATCTCAAAGGGTTTAGACAGCGTTTTCGTTGAAAGCTCCCAGACGGCTTATTTTTTCCGACACCTCCAACAAATATCATTAATTCATACAAAAATGCATACAAAAACTTAACAAAATATATACTTAAACCTTCCTCGAGAACCGAACTATCCATTGGTGAAAACAGCATGAGAATCGGTGCAGTAGTTTTTGAGTTTTTCTGGCGAACAGACAGACAGACAGACGCGGCGGAGGACTTTGTTTTATAATATGTAGTGATTAAGTTAATGGTATCATAGCAGTAGTATATATAACAGGACTGTATTACTAAAATCATAAACAACAATTTTTATTCTACGACTTTTTACAAAACATAATACATTTATCAAAAGCAAACCTTCAAGATTTCGTTGTTCTATCTAACACATTTCAATTCTGTATTTTGTTGTACCTACCTACGCCTCCCGTGCACTGTCGCCCTAACCTTTTGCACTAGACACGGCAGTTTGTTTAGCTACGCATAGGGTTCGTAACATTCAGAGCGTTGAATTTAAATATTTTTATTTTTATATGAAAAAAATTATGTGGAAAATTCACTTTCTCATACATTTTGTACACAACGGCTTTTTTAGGGTTCCGTAGCCAAATGGCAAAAACGGAACCCTTATGGATTCGTCATGTCTGTCTGTCTGTCTGTCTGTCTGTCCGTCCGTACGTCACAGCCACTTTTTTCCGAAACTATAAGAACTATACTGTTGAAACTTAGTAAATAGATGTATTCTGTGAACCGCATTAAGATTTTCACACAAAAATAGAAAAAAAAAAAAAAACTAAAAATTTTGGGTGTTCCCCATACTTAGAACTGAAACTAAATTTTTTTTTTCATCAATTCCATACGTGTGGGGTATCTATGGATAGGTCTTAAAAAATGATATTGAGGTTACTAATATAATTTTATTCTAAACTGAATAGTTTGCGCGAGAGACCTTCCAAAGTAGTAAAGTGTGTGTCCCCCCCTGTAACTTCTAAAATAAAACAAAAGACAAAATTTAAAAAAAAATGTATGATCTACATTACCATGTAAACTTCCACAGAAAATTGGTTTGAACGAGATCTAATAAGTATTTTTTTTTTAATACGTCATAAATCGTAAACCGCGCTTGCTGCTACGGAACCTTTCATGGGCGAGTCCGACTCGCACTTGGCCGCTTTTTTTGATGATATCTCGAGAATAGATTGGGGAACGGGGGGAACAAAAAATTTCACGCGGACGAAGTCGCGGACAGAAGCTTTGATAAGTCATAATCACAGAAAATATCTATTGAAACTCTCTGTTAGTCTCAACAAAAACGTGAATAAAATATTTAAATAAAAAAAACTATTTAAAAATGTAGTCTCCACTAACCGTTTCTGTTTAACTGACTACTTTATCACAGTAAGTGGAGTACCAAACAGGCCCCAGTGCAGTGTCGCCTCAAGTATTTATAGCGCCGATTTAGAGATCGTAGCTCTGACAAGACGCCGGTGAATTACGGTACTACACAATACTCTTTTACAAAGAAACCTTGTGTTTGTTATGTTGACTTATTGGTATAGTAAAAATACTTTAAGGCTGATCGTCTATGCCGCTACTCAAAAGTAACCAAGAAAGAAAGAAAATAATCCCCACCTTCCATTCCCATCGTCCACGAAGATACTCAAAAGTAAAGTATTACAAACTGAAACTACCAATGAGTAGCCAGAATGTAACAACACTAGTATTTAAATAGTGGTCTGTACATGACGCGACTTTAATTTTAATTTTATTTATTTATTCAAAATCTGTATACAATGTATGTATGTAATGTCTGTGTCTAGCAATAGATTACAAATTTTGAAAATTAATGTGCTAAAACTAAATTATGCTAAGTAAACAATAAAATAATATATACCTACAGTCGAGATAAAAAATCTCACATTTTACACAGGCATTTTCGCAGACGTGAGGTTTGTTACAGACATAGCTATGGACACAATGAAAGTTAATGTTTTTGTAGCACTTTTTTAAGTTGATCCGTAGACTTGACACGCGATATCAGCTTTGGAGGTAGCTCATTCACTAACGTATATTGATTATATTATACTAGCTTTTTTCTAGCCCGAGGCTCCGCCCGCGTAGATGTCGATTATCGCGTAAAAAAGGAGCCTACTACATACACATACACAACATAAACATACACACACATACATATATATACACATAGGAACACACACACAGAACATAGGCTACTTTTTTACGATCCTCTTTATTTATTTTTATTTTTTGATCCTCTTTTCTTTTATGATCGATCTTTTTTACTTTTTTTTATATTTTTGTTCAGACAGACAGTTGCTTTCATATTTACAACATTATAGTATATAGTATGGATTATATTATTAGTCTGTGATTGGTTGAGTCGTACTAGTGTACAAACCGCCTTTGCAATACTACTGCTGTGACATTTTGGCTACTCATTAGACTCAATAACTTGAGTTTTTAACACTTTACTTTTATAGTAGTTCGTAATCGACGCAACCAATCACAAACTAGTTGATAACAACTTAGTAGTAGCCGCATTGTGTTGCGATTGCCATTGAGATACTACAGTGTTGTGGCATTCCGACCACTCATAAGTAAATTGAATTTGTATTTCTTCACTTTTGAGTAGCGTCGTGGACGATGGCTTACCTGGAAAGCATAGGAAATTGGGGTATCTATTCTATCATGTTGAATATAATGTTGATATTCTAACCACCTATTTAAATTTGTTTCCATCCATATGTGCATATCTATGTATCATGACACACATGTTGATACAAATAAATGCATCTTTTATCTTTTTCTACATGAAGCAGTTCTGAAGGTAACTAAATGAGAAACAATTACGGAAAGCATAAATGTCTGAATAAAGAATTTGAAAATGTTTCTGACTGGTCTGAGATGTTTCTGCAAGGTATAATTGAAATACCTGGAAACCTCTTAACGGACCATAGTAGATACTCAGTATTATGAACAACTTTTACTTTTAGAACAACGCTGAAAGAGGAAAAAATTGGTTGTCTGTAAAGTTGGTTTAACGTGACAACGTCATAACAAAACATTGATGCGGCGCAACCGTACAATGAGCGTAACAGGACAATGAGCGTAACGGGACAGTGAGCGTAACGGGACAATGAGCGTAACAGGACAATGAGCGTAACGGGACTGTGAGCGTAACGGGGCAATGAGCGTAACGGGACAATGAGTCATCCTTTTTCGTGCATGCAGCCGACGTTCATCGATTTATTAAACTTTGTCACGACAAAAATCTGCTGCTCCATACGCATAACTCGCATAACTCGACAAAATTTTGAGAGTACAGCTGACTTTTTCTCGCGATTTCAGGGTTGGTCCCTTAGTGAAACTTGTTCATGATGATGAATAACCCTTAAGAGGTTTTCCGCTATTTCAATTACATCTTGAATAGGTACGCGAATATACAAAAAAATAATATTTTCAAAAAATAAACGTGCACAACAATTCTCCCAATAGTCTTACCACTAACGCAAACAAGGACTGTCGTGAACTGCAGTCCGAAGCAAAGTCCAGAAATAGTTCCAAGCTTTCGGGGCAGCCGCCAGCCACGGACAAACACGAGAGCCAGCGCATACTAACTCAGTATAAACACATTACTTCAAGTTTGACACTTACAAATTAGGCGGAGTAGTTGCTAATGCGCTCTATTTGTCTTGTCGACGTTGTATATACCTAAGAATTTCGAGGACAGAGGTGTGACTGTACCTGCTTAGTTGTAATTTAGCAGATGTCGTGTTGTTGAAATGAAATGAAATGAAATCGTTTATTCTGTAAATAGAATATCGGAATCACTTCTACACGACACATAAAAAATATAAAAACAAGCTTGGTGAAGTCGACATTTCCTATCTGACTACCCCTGAGAAGAATCATGTAAGGACCATGTAGATCCGTGTCTGAAATGGTCTTTTGAGGAAAGAACCACACAATTTTGAGTGGACCTGTCCAGTCAGTGCAAGCATTTGTCAGTAAACGTGTAGCTCAACTCAAGATTTAAGGAGCTCAACGACTCGACGAACAATACCAAAGAATGGACATTTGGGTAGGCCGCATAAAGTACTCAAAATACCAGACCATCATTAAAACTACGTGAGAAAGAGGAAAAAGAAAAAGAGATAATCTTAAACAAAACAAATGACCAACACAGTGCTCACATTCACAATAATTAAAGTAATATAGGTATGTATTTTTCAAAGTAAATATTCATGTCATTTCGTATATAATATTTAATAATGATAATATTTTATTATTTAGATCACTAAAAGACTAAATAACAAAAAAATCTTGTGTAACCAATGAATTAAACAAAAACATCTTAATTGAAAATGTTAAATGGCATGGCATTTTAACAAGTATTTTAATTAGTACACAGTAATTTTGCATCCTGTATTCATAATTCGTCAGTATTGACGCCAAAATCGCGTTACAAAATCCAAAAATTTCAACAGAAAACAGGAAATAAATTTAAATTTACCAAAATGTCCTTCACAGCAAAATACAGTGCCTATATAACAAAAAACTCTCGAGTTTCAGGAATCCGTCAAAATAAAAACATGCCCAAAAAACTCAAACAGAGCCGTCCAACTTCACTCCCCGAGCAGCTCTAAGAGACGTCATAAAATACTGCATTCATAATCCTAGCATTTTCCTGAGAGAGGAAAACGAAGTTGTTTACGAGTTAGAAAAGAAAAAGGAACCAACGCACTTAGAATTAACTGAATTATGTATGAGTTAGCCCTTGATTCCGTATTCTGTTACATCTTTAGGGACTGATATTGAATAATGTTCAACCGTTTTACCTATTGAGTTTGAACAAAGGCTATGGGTGACTTGTCGAGAATAGCTTTTGGAAATTGGAGAAATCTTGAGGACCGATCTCAGTTCTCGAATCGAAGACTCTAGAGAGGTATCAGAGGGGCGATCGTTTTGTAAGCACTAGCTTTGATTTATGACTAACGAACTGTGCAGTCAAGTGTTTTGGTCCTTCGAGCCGAAAATACCGTAAGATGCTAACGTCAACTAGGATTTAAGTTCTAAGTCAAATCTTTGACTCACAGTGTAAACGTACCATCCACAAAGAATTTGGATTAAAGGATTAATTCCTGGAAATCGTCAGGAAATCTTTTTATAACATAATTATAAAAATGTGCCAAGCTCTATTTAATATTAAAGTAGCATTTTTATATAGCTTATGTCACTCCCAACATTATGACGAATCTAACGACACCTCATAATATGTTAAAATCCATCAAGCCATTTAAGCTACAGAGCGTGCCAAAGAAATATACATAGATACATACTCTCGATATACATTACCCTCCTTCTGGAGCAGTCGGGTAAAAATACCATGTAATGTGTACCTATGTACTAAACGTATATTACCTATATATTTTCTCTCATTTGAAACGTCCATATTGTACTGTATCTCGTGTTACCTAATTACGTGACCCACAGCTGTTTATTCTGTTCTTAAAATTACGGTGACACTCATCTTTCACTCACATGTTTAAATTAACTTACTAGCGAGCATTTACGCTGTAAATTACAATATTTTAGAGTCAACTTAGTTTAGTTTAGAAAAATTCTTTGATAACATAAAAATATACATAGATGTAGAACTTAAAAGTAAAGTAACAGTCACACTAATATTAATAACAACACTTTTACAGGCTAAAAGCACCTTTATAAGTATATAATAGTAATGATAACAACTGATTACGCCATGAGGCGTTTATGAATTAATCCTTAAACATTAGCATAAAATTATTGTAATAATTTCATTTATAACATGAGGGGGTAGCAGCAAATACTTAACTACGCGCACAGCGTAAGTGGGTCATTATCAGGACACTCATTATTTGGTTGACTTCGGTTGCAATTTTTTTTTACATTTAGGCATAACTAACATAAAATATCAAATCTAGAGTTAATTGAAAACATATTAGTAGTACTCTAGATTTGATATTTCATGTAAGTTATGCCTAAATGTAAAAAAAAATTGCCACCGAAGTCAACCAAATAATGAGTGTCCTGATAATGACCCAAGTGCGACCGTCGACCAGTGCAAGCGGTAGCTCGGGTGTCAACTAATATTTATTTATTCATGTTACAGCAATTTTAATTCCACACCGAAAACGATGAAATAATACGTTTGCCTAACTGCTAGTAAGTCTTTATCTCTGTCAACTATGTAAACTAGTACATGTCAACCTATTATTATACTATCAAGATTCGCTCATAAAACCAAAATATCTTTATACGTGGACAAACCGCTGTTACATAAATAAAGTCTGCGGTCGTGAGGACCTCCGTGAGGAACGAAGTTCCGTCTCACGTACGATTTTAAGCTGCCATCTTGCATTTCATTTTGACTTCACTATCGGCCTTAGCACCCTCGAAAACCATGAAAACGGCACCAATGACGATTTTTTTTATTTCGCAACCGCCATCTACGACTGAGAAATTGTGAATTTGGTCAATAATTTTGACCAAATTCACACTTTCTCTCTCTCTCCCTCACTTTCTAATAGAAAGAGAGAGAACGAGTAAGACGCATGAAGGGGGCATAACGCTTTTTCGTTACGTGACGATTTCTACTAGTCAACTCCCCCGCAAGCCGCGTTAAATTATAAATGATTTTATTTCTTTGTAGGTTTGTACAAACACTTTTACACGTCGATCATATTTTAAAACCAGATGAGGTCGGCCTTTCGTATCTGAATACTCTGAAAAGAAAGGCCGAAACAAACTCGGAGAACATCGGTACAAGAACTATCGAATCCGATCATGTAACTTAAGGTGACGATAACCAACTTTTAATGATTTTATACTGAAGATCACGCCTAAACGAGTAGTGTTATGATTTGGAGAAAATATATGTTAAATTATATCATTTTCTTAACTTAATATAAGAATATTTTGGATTATATTTATATTACATAGTGAAATTAATTTGTAAACTTATGTCTAATGGGGATAAAAAACGGAGAATCACGCAAAATCGATCAATCGTATTTTTCTGAAACCTTCACCTTTTAAAAGATAATTTAATTATTATTATTATAATAAATTAATAATGCGTCTTATTTGGGACAGCGCTCATAGATGGTCGAGTCCTATTACTGGCAGAACACGCAAACTAACCACTCAAAGTCACTGGCCTATATCTGGGCCTTAAAGAACTAGAAATGTACAGGCAAACAATTGTAGAACAGAAAATTAAAAAGATTCAATTAGTAGCAGCCCGAGCCAAGTCTAGTCTGGTCTAGACAAACAAGGAAGCTAAGGCAATTGGAGGACCTTAGATACGATACGGTACGTAATCATGACACAATTTGTCTTTTAGTTAACATCAGGGAAACTGTGGGAGCTTCCGTATTGTCTCTATAACAGTTTTAATACTGCATGTTTTGCACATTCCAATGTATCAGGATTGATCGTATAGTCAGAAGAGGACATTGATGATGTGAATGTTAAATGTTTTACAACGCATTACTATACGCACATCCATACACATTCTTCTCATTCACTGCCATGTATCAAATCAATCAAGTGATTCTGAACTAAATAAGTTACATTTATTAAGAGTGTGAGTTAACGACTTTCTAAAAATAAAAACAATTGCACCTAACCCATCCATACTACACTAATATTATAAATGTCAAAGTAACTCTGTCTGTCTGTCTGTCTGTATGTTACGTTTTCACGCCTAAACCGCTGAACCGATCGTCATGAAATTTGGCAGAGATATGGAGAAGGACATAGGCTATATTTTTACGCGATAACCGACATATACGCGGGCGGAGCCGCGGGCAAAAGCTAGTAAGAAATAAAACGTTAAATTTATCCATTTTCGTAGAGACTTGTTTAAAATCCAATGGGTTCATATCTCTACTAGTGTTTGTTTTAAAACCACTGATGCTAAGATACAAAAAACCGGCCAAGTGCGTTTCGGACTACGCACAATGAAGGGTTCCGTAGTTGGGATGAATTTATCCCCAGAACAAACTTAACATTGTAGTTGCAAATGTAAGTTGGTCGACTATTACTCGGTAAGTTATAAATCCTACTTAGCTGTGGTAGTTCTCTTTTAACTTTGTTATATATACTACTGCTGTGAATTATTTCACGTATCCCGTGTTTTTTTTTTTTTTTTTCACCTAATAATCAATAATAATATAAAATATACACATGCAAAGGAGCCAAAAGCCTCTTATTCAAGCAATAAAAGTTCTCATAGGTTTTTCTGTAATCTATAAGTAAAGAACAATATTTTTTTTTTTTTTTTTTTTTCAAATCTCATTAATTTCTGAGATAAGGGGTCGAGTGGTAAATTTTCATCAATTTTCTTAAAAAACTTTAAAAGTATTTATTTTAAAATTATTAAAAAAAAATTGTTGTCTGTAAAGTTGGTTTACGGACGATAGTTTAACGTGACAACGTCTAGCAAAACATTGATGCGGCGCAAGCCTACAATGAGCGTAACGGGACATTGAGTCATCCTTTTTCGTGTTCATCGATTTATTAGACGTTATCACGTCAGAAAAAAAAACTGAAATCCTAACAAGCCCTTTTATTTTGTTATGTCACACGGTACCGTTTGCAAAACCAACAACCAAACCTGTCTTTCAGGCAAGAAAGCCAGTCGCCAGTGCGCATGGACTCGCTGTACGTGAAGTCTGTTTATGTTTCTGTGCGTTTTCGCTCGTTGTATGGAATCGACCTTCTGTGCTTATTTATTTTGTGTCAAATACCTCGAAACTAAAGGCATACTATTAAGTTAAGTGGTTTCTTATGTCTCTCTAGTAAATCAGGAAAGAATTCACTATTTTTGGTTCAGTGTATTAATATTATTATTGTATTAAAAGAGTGTCCGTGGAGTTTCTTGCCCGCTCTTCTTCATAGAAACCTACACTTTGGAGCTTTATCTTTTGACTAACCGACACCTTGATACTTCAAAAGTACCTGTAATTAGTTTATTTAAAATAAATTCTGAGTTTGAGTTTGATTAGATATTTGATGAAAAGGAAGCAGAATTTGATTTTGTTGGAATGAAGTTATATGTTTATGAAATTGTGAATTGACTTTATATGGAGCCATAGTAATAGTAAATATGAATGCTATGGTTTTTTTCTGAATCAGTTCTTATTAGTTTTGTTTTGATTTTTATTCACAGGTACTAACATAGTTTTGTCAAGAAATAGGTACATAAAATAAGGTATTTAAGTATTATCTCTGGACCATTGACCATCAATCACATTCGTTTTCACTATGGTTGTGAAAAATAGAATTATTAGAGCATGAACTGATTATTTCCACCGTCAGATATTACTTATCTGGAGAATAAATGTAGCGGTTTCACATATTTTCCATCCAAAATCTGCCAAACCAGCAATTCCTCTGATAAAAGCTGTCTGTAGATTGAAAATGTATAATATAATATATTTGCTTAAAGTCTCGTTTTGAACTTTGTTAAAAACAAAACACCAATTAATCTTAAATTCATTAGAACTTCCCAGAATTAACATCAAATAACATCAGTATTCTCCGAGTACAGTATATTTGCAGAGGTGGGTTCGCACATATGATATAGAAAGCAAGTAAAATCTAAGTTTCCAAGAATTCATCACTTCACTCGAAACGTCCTCACACACGCAACATATCTTCATCGAAACACAAATTGTACCACAAATTGCCCACCTACATTCTACGACATGAACTAATAACAATTACTGGGTACCAGGTAACACAGAGAAGTGACCACTAACAGAGCATCAGACTTCAGAGCATCTTGTAGTCTCTTGTTTGCAGTACGGCCGATAACCGCAGGTAAGATGGCAGGAACGGGTAGAAGGTTCACTTTGTAACTACGAGTATGTAAAAGGACGCACGTCACCATCAGCATCGATCTAGCCTTATTCCAACTATGTTGGGGTCAGCTTCTAGTCTAACCGGATACAGCTGAATGAATACACGTATGCTTTAAGATGTAGTTACTAATGTTTGGTTGTTATGTGTTACTAGTTGGTCGCTTCTTGAGACAAAATTAGCACACGCTATGGTATATTGTAGCCACGCCATTTCCTCCCGTGGGTGTCGTAAAAGGCGACTAAGGGACTTACTAGAGAATGGGCAGCAGCGTTATCTATGTATTTTTAACAACATACTGCGATCGCCAACCCGCTGCTTTACTTGTGGTAACCAAATGTACAAACACGCTGTGAATCCTAACTAATATTATAAATGCGAAAGTAAGTTTGTCAATTTGTTTGTTACCTTTTCACGCCTAAACCACAGAACCTATCATCCTGAAATTTTGCATATACTTTGTCAGGTGTACAAAAACGGAGATAGGGTACCTTTCATCCCGAAAAAAAGTACTGTTCCCGAGGAAAACAACAAAAACTTTCTTATGATAATAGATGGCGCCACGTGTCTTTCGAATCATGATTGAATTATATTAGAAAGACATAGGCTACATTTCATCCTGGATCGCAGACGAAGTTGCGGGCAACAGCTAGTCCATACTAATATTATAAATGTGAAAGTAACTCTGTCTATCAGTCTATCTGTCTGTCTGGCTCTCTGTATATATATTACGTTTTCACGCCTAAACCGCTGAAGCGATCGTCATGGAATTTGGCAGATATATAGCCTGGGATATGGAGAAGGACATAGGCTACATTTTTACGCGATAACCGACATCCACGCGGGCGGAGCCGCGGTCAAAAGCTAGTTGATTATAATTATGTAAGTTAAAACTTGTTCCCATAACAATAACTTTATGATCTCCTAAAATAGGGCTTCCTCTCTCCTACCCTTTTGCTGTGCCCTACAGGGTCAATAATGATCGAAATAATCTATCACTATGGTAAAGCAATAAAGATATTGAGAAGTGGTGCCATGGCCCAATCATACCATTGAGCAACAAACTTCAAAGTCAAATTTTCCTAAAGTCAGCTTATTAGCTGATATTTTCAAGCAAGCCTTCTGCTATCATTAATTCATTTTGAAACCAGTAGGCAGCCTTTACATCAGTGTGTACCTAACGTGACGCCCTCGAGACAAATTGAGCCGACAGTTGGTCACGCGTGAACCGGCCTTTGCACGTTTGCTCAGCAGTGGGCCCGATTGAATACAATTTTGAGCGTTAGCTTAGAATTGGACTCGATTGAGTACAGCCGCAGTAAAAATCTAAACTTAGAGATGTGAGCTGTCGATATTATAAATCCCTAGCATCAGATGAAATGACAGCTTCACCTTAATTCAAGCAACTTCGCCTTAGGTGATATTTTTACAGAATAGAACGATAGGATTTATTGTATTTTTATTTCTGTATCTGTCCGTAACATCACAGCGGGCTATCAGAATACACACCAGCGCTGCGACACTTATTTTTAAATGTCGCAGCATCATGCTGAGATAGGAGCTTACAGGACTTTCTGTTTTCATTTTACTTTTGTTTTTTATTAATGTTCCTAAAAATTAGTTTAGTTTAAAATGTGATCTTCCTGTACGAGTCCCAATACTTTTTCTTTCTTTCTTTCATAGGTCTGAACGTTTGCTTAGCTTAAGGTTCCATTGAGCACAGGTTTGAATGTTTGGTTAGTATTCGATTCGGGTGTACTATGCCAAATTGACTATGTTTGGGGACATGATTGATGAAAACACTGTGAATTCTGACCAATTTAATAGGTATGTAGAGGTCATAGTAGCTGTAACTGTTTTGTAATAGCCAGTTAGTTTTGCCCAGAAATATGATTTGTGGTTGATGTTAGAAACACATATTACCCGAGTAAATATTACGCCTGTATTCCTTAAAGGGGTAGCCAGAGGTGTATAGACATTTCGCCGGTTCTGTGGTGAATGAGTTACGTAACACATATTTCAGTCATCACGTTTTATGTCCCGTGTAATACCTACCGAGCAAGAAATTCCAGCCTAATGCCAGTCTCTTTTGCACATTCTTGTCCATCCAACAATTTTATGTAAGAAATTGCTTTGTGAAGCGACCTCCTATAGCTTAATATTTGTATTTTGTCCTTGTAAATAAAAAAATATATCGTAAATTCAATTTTAATTTTAAATGAAATAAATCTATGCAGCTGAATACCAGTATTTTACATGGAGCCACTGCCTATCGGACTTCCACAACCCTGTAACTGGGTAATCCCTTTGGTAAGACTGGTTGTCAGACTTTCGGGTTTCTGACGACCCGTAAGACTGTCAAAGATCCACGAATGACAGCCGGGAGCAATGGCTTAACGTGCCGTTAACGTGAAATTTCATTAACAATCTAATATTAATATTTGTTATAGTTAAATTAATGAATAATGTAATAAATATTTTTATTAAGTGTAATAGATATTTGCACACCTGCTTAAGTAGGATACAGTTTAAGGAACTTTAGTTGTATGTATCACGTCATGTACCTATATTCAAGCAAACAAATGATTTATGTCATAAATAAATACTCTATCCCGCTCTATCCCGCTCTGTCTTCAATGCTTAGTGTAAAACAAAGTAGCATTCTATGTCTGTCTATGTGACCACTTAGATCTTCAAAAACAACAAAATGGACTTCGATGCAGTTTTCACCATCAATAGAGCATTTTTTCTGGAAGGTTTTTATGTATAATATATTTATATTTAACCTTAGTTAAATATAAATATAATCCCCTTATTGGGGATGTATGTGCTATAGCTTACTATAGCACATACATCCCCAATAAGGGGCGGATCGCTACTTCTAATATATTCCTTAATCACAGACTCTGGAGAGGTCCACTGAAATCAGTGTGATTCTTTCCTCGAAAAACCATTTCAGACACCAATCTACATGGTCCTCACATCATCTGACCAAGATTATGTGTGGACTTTAAGAGACTGTGATCTCTGAGTTTCTTTCGGCCTTTCTTCTCAGAGTAGTTAGATAGCCTAACGCCGACTTCATCTAGTTTTTAAAATATGATTGACGTGTAAAAGTAATTGTAAAAACTCACTTACAGAAATAAAATCAATAATCACAAATTCAAATGAAAAAAAAAAATTACATGACGTATAAATTCGCAGAAAAATGGAAATAAACCTTTTCTTTCGTGATTTCATTTAAATAATTTTGTTTTATAATTCTAATTGTATTTTTAATTATCTTCATTATTATTATTTTTAGTTAATTAAGATGTTGTTTTGTGGTGAATGCTGTGTACACCTATGTGGCGGTATCAACAACGCCACATGCGAACTACGCATCAAAGACCTGACGTCACAAATCCTGCATCGCGCTATCAGAGTTTACCGCGCGACTAGCATATATACAACATCCCGACATCAACCGTTGGGCAGTTGCCCACCAGACACAACATCCGTCTGGTCGGAGTATCCTCCCTTTACTATAGAGTATGAGTGAACTTTACACACTGTTCCTCATACCTCTAAACCTATAATAGGCATACATAGGACTTTTATTATTTTATTGTTTTTTTTATTTTATCTTTTGCATATACTGCTGTTGGTGTACCAAATAAATAAACATGGAAAATCATAACACCCATAACATACAGAAAATAGATCTAAAAATAATGATACTAGAGACTAGAAACATATTAGATTCCACACTGTTACTGAAAGTTACCTGTCCCAGTTCACTGGGGTGTCGTAAAAACGTCCCTGGCCATTATAAATCATATCTATTATGAGCGGATTGTGCGAAACTATGGGCTGTGAATTTAGTTCCGATGGTTATGAATACTGAAAGATATAGTAGTTTATAGTTTACGTATTGTAAGAGTTTTATTTCTGTTTTTCGGGGTAGAAAGAGAGGGATTTTAGTTTTTGTCTTCGTAAATGTAATGTTGTTTACAACATCATACCTCACACACTTCACTGATGATTACATCAGTCCTGTCGTAATTAAAATGGTGGCCAATTACGAATATTTGTTGAGCATTTTCATGTGAGTCTACACCCTTGAAGCTTTTAGTGATAAAAACGGTTTTGTCGACAATTTAGTTGGGGCATCTACATTATCGATAAATCCGTTTTGATCACACTATTTCAGTTTTACTCACACTATAACTGGCGAAATGTGGTGGTATACTATTTTTATACACCTACTCCTTCGGAGAAAACTGGTGTGGTGATATGTTATTTGTTATTTTTAGTAGCGTATTCTACAACGAATTAAAGTGATAGTTTTCATACTTATCTCAACTCAAATCTAAACTCAAACTCTAAGCATTCTAGAAACAGACAAAAAAGAACTAAACAAAACATAATTCCATCCCCCCCCCCCACATCTCTAGAGCGAACGCAAAGAGCTGCAAACTACAATAATGATACAAACTTATTCAGATAAAACTAATTCACGATAAGCTGAAGCGAGCTATTTATATCAGAACCATAGACAATGGGCCCAGGTATCAGTTCAATTACCTCCAACCTCTGGAGGCACAACTTTAGATGTAAACTTAATCATAAGCTATCAACGCGGTAAATCTCTAAGGCATAAACATAGCTGGGACACATAGACTTTAATGTGAATGGAAATAACGGTTATAATCGGAGTAATAGAGTTTGATACATAGGCTTGTATGTCTATATGAGCAGATCAACAAAGAGTTTTTGTAATAGTGTTATTAGAAAGAGATGCATAGATACTAAGATAGTTAAGTATTTGTAGGAATTATCTGTTTCAGCAATAAGAGTCAATACTTAAACTACGGTTACCTAGAAGAGCGGTGCCCGCCACATAGCGTCGACAATTTACCGAAACACTGAACCAAATGACATCATTATCATCATCATCATTTCAGGCGAAAGACGTCCACTGCTGGACCTAAGCCTCCCCCAATCGGGGGGGTTTGCCATAATCGCCACGCTTGGCAGGCGGGTTGGCGATCGCAGTATGGAGTTAAAAATGCATAGAGAACGCTGCTGCCCATTCTCTAGTAAATCCCTTAGTCGCCTTTTACGACACCCACGGGAGGAAATGGTGTGGTGCTATTCTTTACGTCCGGCACCATACGGTACGCGGAATCACATCAGTGAAATGTTATTATAAGAAAGTAGTAGTAGTTGGTGTGTTTTCCTAGAGAACGTTTTTTGACACCGTAAAGTCAAACCCCGCTGCCATCATGTTCATGACAGCCACCGCTCTTAAAAGAAAGTTAGAAAAAAAAAAGAAAAGAAAGAAAATACGTTTATTTGCGGTAAACATGACGCAACGAACAAAAACACGAAATGAACACGTTGGGAGAAATATGCGTCTCATACACGCAAAAGCGTCATCGCTCAGCATAATGCTGCGACCCTAACCCTACCCTGCGCTGGCTTTCAGCGACAGCCTGCGTTGACACGATGACGCCAACCGGTGTAACATATAATGAGATAAAGATATCAAATATAAATAAATATTCTAGGAAACTAGCTTTACGTCTCTCTTCTTAAACAAGAAGGAATACCAGCTAAGCAATAATGTCTTGCTAATCCAATGAGACGTAACTGGGCAGTTACATTGTACACAATCATACACAGTTGGTTTCAAGCCTTGGTCTAGTGTTTTGATTCGATCAAACGAGGTTTTCACGAGGTTTTTTATACATTTTCTGCAAGATTCCTAATAACAGGATCGTGTTTAGTCTTGTAACCGACAGAATGACTTGTATCACGTCGGATTAAATATCATCGCCGCATTATTTTAACTACATATACATATATATACATAGATACACGCTCTTCTAAACATAGATACAATCAAAGTCAAACTATTTATTTCAATTAGTTATACCTACTATTAACGATTACTTTCTTAAAGCTAGAACATAACCTAAAAGAGCCGTTGCCTATGTTTGAGACGTTTAGGGTTGAAACACTAAAATCGAGTGGTTCGAGTGCTCATCGAGTATTTCGGGACATCGCCAAGTGGTTGGTCGACTCTTCACGTGACCAGAGGGCTGGCCTATTTTTAGGCTAAATAATCAGCCATCCAACGTGGCAACGCTGCCAGCCTTTTGGGCACTTTTAGTGGGGAAAATGACAGCGATGCGAAACAATTTTTTGAAGCCCAATGAGCTTCCTCCTATTTTTTGTGCACGTAATATAAACATTTTAGTGTTATATTGTATATTGTATTTTTTTTATTATTATTAGTAGAACATACAATTAATGTACCTAAAAGATATGTGTAATTCCCTTGACAATCTGAACAACACCTATGACGCCGCAATGAACGTGGCCGCCCTGGGCCCTAACAGTATAAGCAACATACATGTACCGTCGAAACGAAAAGAGGAAGAAACTAAAAGATCTAAGCATTCATTCCACCTTTGATGGAAACCAAACAATACTACTTCATATTCATTTAACTTTGATGTTTACCCCAAATTCTATATATAGAGACTTAGATCTTACACTTATTTGATATACCATTTATTTCTTCACAGTTACAAATGTATTTATTTTCTCATAACGTACCGCCCACACAAAGTATTTATTTATTTATATCTGGCTTCGGGGCTTCTAGAACTGTAGCGTCCTTTTGCGAAGCAGTGATGCTCGCGAAGGAGGAGGCGGAACGCATGTGGGAGAGGCAGTCTGCGCGCCCTCACGCCCCTAGTCGTCGCAGGAGACGGCCTGTACGCCGGAAATCAATTGCCGATTCCCGGCCACCGTAGGCCTGGGATTGCAAACGGCGAGCAATGGGCAGCTCGCCGTCCGGTTAGGACCAGGCCCGGATCGACGGCGCGTTGTGTTCCACGCGCGCCTTAAAGAGATGTCAGCACCAACTGACGGGGTCCACTAGGACCGATGCCTGCCAGGGTTGCGGGTTTGTCCGAAAGGGATACCGTGGCCCTGGCACACAGGCAACTGAAGGAACACGGGTTGGTTTTAGTCAGTAAAAGTCTGATACGCCTTCCTGCTTCGCCCAGAGCAATAGAAGTAATTATTAGTAAATTTCCCACCAGAAAAAAAAATGATGGGTTGGACACGACATGAAAAAGAGATTGTGATGGTAGCCTCTTTTTTGCACTGAGCCAGTACAATGTACTGGCTCAGTGCATTTGAAGCAGGCGTTCTGAAGCTCGACGACACGTTTGAAGTTACGTATAGAAATATGAAATTTGGTGTTATTGCAGTACAATTACAATCTGAACTCTGATTGATGACATATTAAAATGACGTATTATTCTAATTTGTAGCATGCGTCTCGCTCCCTCTTTGTTCTCATCCTATAGTTTTACAGAGACGGAGAATGAGTAACGCGGCTTCGCGATTACCGCGACATAAAATTTGAAGTAGTAGGTACAACATAAAATGTCGAGCCGCATCATTTTGACGTAATGTACGGGACAAATGTACCGCCTCTTATATATCCTACTCAACACAGTAGTATAGAAGTGTTCGTTTTTACTTGAATTGATTACATCTGTAATTTCAATTTAGTATGTCACTGTTATTGTACGCGGCTATAACAACTATACGGGAAAATCGAACGTCAAGCTATGCTTGTCGAGGTCGGTTTTTGGATAGGTGACCATCCATTATATGACAAGACTCCTCCGTACCTCGAAAAGCAAGCTCAATTGTCATTCGTAGATCTTTGACAGTCGTTATGGATAGTCAGAAGCCTGAAAGATTAACAACCAGTCTTACCAAGGGGTATACTATATGTTAACCAATAACTGGGTTAAAATACTGGAATTCAGCTGTATCCGATTAGACTGAAAGCCGATCCCAACATAGATGGGCAAAGGCTAGGCAGATGCTGACTGTTTTAAGCATCAAATTCCATTATCTAGTACTCATGAATGCAAATCCTTTGTCCGAAGCAAGGATGGGCTCCAACCGTCCACTCCTTATGGTAATAGGATTATTTCATTCAACGTCCATGCAATTTTCAAATAGGCGTGTAACATTACAAAGGACCTTCAACGCCTGCAAATATGCACAGTTCATGAACACAGATATTGTGCACAAACATTCCGGGTATCCGCATATACGAGATGGAGGCGAAAATACGACGGTAAATAAACTAAACTACGTGTATTTAATGACGTTTCCAGTCTGCATACAAAAACTCAATCAATACATTCAATAGTTAGTCACTATATCTAGTCGGCTAGCAAAACCATATTCGGCCTATTAAGTTTGTTTGAAAGAAAAAAAAAAACACTTTTTTTAATATGTCATATTAGCTTTTGCCAGCGAATTCGCCCGCGTGGAAGTCGGAAATCATCCCACAAACACGTACTTTCCAAATAAAAAGCATCCTATGTGTTAACCCAAATTATAAACTATCTGTGTGCCAAATTTCATGCAAATCGGTTGTTACTCAATCACGCAAAAAAAAATGTTTTCGTGATTCTTGAAATCGTTTTTGCGTGATTGAGTAATAACCATACAAACATAGAAACTTTTACATCCATAATACTAGCTGCGCCCCGCGGTTTCACCAGCATAAGTCTCGTTTCCGTAGGAATATCGGGATAAAAAGTATTCTATCTGTTAATCCAGTTTATAAACTATCTGTGTACCAAATCATCATATAAATCCGTTTTGCCGTTTTGTTGTGATTAAGTAACAAACATCCACCCATCTTCACAAACTTTCACATTTATATTATTATTGTTAAGTAGAAACGATTAGTAGGATTATTATCTCCATATTGTATAGTGTATTCCTGTATTCCCATTCGACGCACTTGTGACACTTGTGTACACTTTTTTATTTCGTAGTAATTCTAGTAGGTGATGATTTAGGTAGTGTCATTTGGTATACCTAAAGTCGCAAATATCTCAACTTTGACACTTTTTTTTCGTCATGAATATAAAAAATAAAGATAAATTTATTTGTTAAAACATGTGTAACATGATACATGAATATGCACATATAAATATTATAGATATATATATTATATTTTTTTTTATATGAATAATATTTACTTTATAGAATAGTACTAGCTTTTTTCGCCCACGTGGATGTAGGTTATCGCATAAAAAAGTAGTCTATGTCCATCTCCATATCCCAGGCTATATTTCTGCCAAATTCATGATGATCGGTGCAGCGGTTTAGGCGTGAAAACGTAACATACAGACAGACAGACAAACAAACAGACAGACCGACAGACAGACAGAGTTACTTTCACATTTATAATATGTATGGATTGTGCCGTTTAGAGCCGTATTGAACTGCAAAGTTGTTATTTTACAACTAATGTAATCTTAATTTTTACAACTATGTTACCTATCAACTAAAACTTTCATTAAATAAATATTACGTAAGATCCAAAGCACTATTAACCCACCCACTCTATCCTTTGCTATAAAATTCCAACCCAGTAAGAGATTAACACAAACAAAACCTAATCAAGAACGTTTTCTTTGAAAATGCTTCATCTAACGAAATTAAATGCCTCAGTAAACTGAATTTGATAACATTTTATTACTAAGAATATGTCTCAGAAACTTGTGGAAGCACTTTTAATTTTAATTAAATTAATCATAGACAATTTGGCTTTCATTATGCCCCCTATTCTATGGGACATAATTACCGAAACGGAGGTTGTGATATACACCATTGCCCACCCCTTTGGAAAATAACAGGCGAGATGTTATGTATGGTAATTCACAATTCACAGGCATTTATGAATTGTCAAGGAGTCGGTCAGTGAGCAAGTTGAAGCTATTTTTCCATTCCAAAAAGTAGGTTCCTCTGGAGAAGAACGGGCAGGAAACGCCATGAATAGTGTCTAACTGTGTAAAAGAGTATCCATTGGACACTCTTTTAAAATTAAATATATTAAAATATAATCAACCAACCAGCAACTGATCCCTTAATAGTTGAGCAAATATCTCAGTTAAATAGTCTTTTTTTATTACAGTATATACAAAAAAGAATACCAACATAATTACACTTTATAAAGAGCCTAATACACTTGAATTTTTTTTCCTTTATAGTGTCACAAAGAAAAAAGTATCTGCAATATATAATAAATCTGTAGAGGTTTTCTTTTACTATAGGTGTGTACGCGTTTCCTTATTGAGCCAGAAAATGTACACAGAAATCTGGCTCAAGAAATATTAGGGCGCGGAGAATTGTGGTTCAGAAAATATATCGAAATGTATTGTATGATTGGAGAATTTAATTAAAAATTCATTACTATAGACTATTCGAATACTCAAATTAATTGTTTATAATTCGTGTGGGAAGACTAAATCATCTGAATATACAATCTTGTTAAGAAATTGCCTCGAAATCACTCTTCCACACAAAAAGACGGACTAAAGGAAATACCGCCAATTCTACAAAGACACAATACATAACATTTTTAATAACAAATTTATACGTCTCGTCATAAAATCTCGTCCCCAATAAGTGGAACTAGTACATAGAAAGAATTTTCCTTATATCTTCATAGTAAATATCTGTTATTTACCTCAAAAGATTTCATCCGCACTCACACAACACTAGTTCACAATCACATCACTATCTGTGCGTTTATATTTATACACACTTACACAAAACAGTAGTACAATGATACCCACACTTATTACATGTAATAAAGCGTAATTTTTATTCAACCAAATTGTAATTCGTGCGGCCGAGGAGCGGCGTAGCGTGTGCTACGAGCTACGCGCGGGCTACGACTGGCGTAGACCCCACCCCGCACCGCCGCTTCGTCCCGTAGGCGCTACGAATCGCTGGGGATTATTTTGATATTATTTTTTTTGTTTCGAATTGTTTGCTGGTAAAAATTCTGATCCATTTATTTCTTTCTCTGAATGTGATTTTGTATTTTAAATTGTTCTAAAATAGAATTTGTTAGACAAACCGCTTGTATCAGAGAGCCAATATATTTTGTCATTTGGCAGTGACTGTTTTAAAATCATACGAATAAAACGCCTCGAATTCATGGATTCTATTAATAATGTCAGGGTTACACAGGAAACCTTTGAGCTAATTATATCTCCCATACTACTGAGATTATATTATTATATTATTCACACTACTCGAAGCCATTACGCCCAAGGGTTTCAGATCAGAGTGACTGATTGACATGCTAATATCCCATTTGACATTTTTTTATTACTGTAACGTTGTTGCCATTTGACATTTAGTATTATTATAACATTTTTAATATATTTCAAACTATTTGTATTTTTTATTAAGTATTTAATTTTCTTAATTGTTATTTAAAATTATAATAATTATCTTTAAATTTATGTAAATTAAATAATAATAAAATTTACATGCCCATGTGACGGTAGAACCTGGAGGATTATTTTGATAAAACATCTATGTATTAATTACCCATGTTTGCAAACCAATAAATGATTTGATTTGATTTGATCATTAATGCTGCATTGCTCATCATAGCTTCAGAAATGAAGAGATCCGCAGGAAAACCAAGACATAGCTCGAAGAATTGCCAAACTTAAGTGGCAATGGGCAGGGCACATTGCTCGCAGAACAGATGGCCGTTGAGGCTGAAAGGTTCTGGAGTAGCGACCGCGTACCGGAAGACGTAGCGTAGGAAGGCCTCCCACAAGGTGGACTGTTGACCTTGTGAAAGCCGCAGGAATCCGCTGGATGCGGGAAGCACGGAACCGGTCGAGGTGGCGGTGCTTGGGGGAGGCCTATGTCCAGCAGTGGACGTCTTTCGGCTGAAATGATGCTGATGATGACATCTCAGTGACAATGAATATAAAAAATTTGACAAAATTTTCGAAAATTTGGGGTATTATTGACAGATAGGGAAAAAGCAGGAATTGTGAAAACTCCTTCAGGCGCAGTTTGTGCTCTTGCTGAGCAGTGAATGATATATTATTTTTATATGGATCCAAGGTGACCGGACAGATGTTGTCCTGTTTCCTAGAATTCGATCGCAGCGCCACCTATCGGGTCCTATTGTGAATTTAAATCATTCTTGAATCCCCTTGAATACACAGATTAAATTTCATCAAAATTGGTCCAGCCTTTGAGTTCAGTCAGTATAAAACAGATAAAGAATTACCTATATGATTTAAGTATGTATTTATTGTACATGTAAATGGTACACCACTGGAGTATTGTCTCTCCTTCTACTTGTCCATCCAACGGTTGTCTGTAAAAGATCGCTTTTAGCGATAAGACCGACCATTGCGTCACACTATGTAACATTTCTACTTTTATATCTGTAATTTTTATGGTGTACATAATAAAGAGTATTCTATCTATTCTATTCTATTTCACTCCAGGACTCGTCTGCTCCACAGGCCATCGGTCCTTCGACAAACATGGCCAGCCCACTGCCACTTCAGCTTGCTTGCTCTGCAAGCTATGTGACTGTAATTTAAGTAGGTAGGTAGTTTTAAATATTTTGGAGAAAAAAAACCAATATAAAAAATGTCAGAATTCGATTCAATAAACAATTCTGAAATAACTACTTTAATTAATTCAGTAATTATTCAGTTACACATTGTATATCACACACTATGTTTAAACTTCACATTACGCAGAATGACATTGAACCATCACGTTTGGGTCGGTGATGCAGAATCGGGTATACTCGGCACCGGTCGGTCGGTGACGCTGAATGGAGTATACTCGGCGGTGAATCGCGTATACTCGGCTCCAGTCGTCATCAACAAATTAGAAAATCGTTTAAGTTTTTAATTCTATCGTGTCATAAGCACACACCGCTCTTTTTAGGGTTTGGTAGTCAACAAGGAACCCTTATAGTTTCGCCATGTCCATCTGTCTATCTGCGGCTTAGCTCATAGACTCTTAGTACTAAAAACCAAAATAAAGCACTAAACACCGTAAGTGGTGCACCCTGGTTCACTAAAAACTCTGAAGTACATGAGTACCTACAAATCCCAACTATCAAAGAGGTTTTAGAAAGTTCCTACAAAAACTATAAAGAAAGACTCCAACGACATAGAAATGAACTCGCTGTGACACTTCTAAAGTCCTCAGACTCTACCTACAGACTTAAAAGAGAACGAATAGCGTCAATCTAACCAACACTATTATATCTACTAACGAGATGACATATCGCAGGATGTGAACAATCTCGAACCAGTGAAGAAACAACGAATCTGATTATAGCCCAAGGGCTGATTGCAGATAGTATAACATAAATATTAAAAAAAAAACTCTTAGTACTAGAAAGCTGTAATTTGGGTATACATATTAATCACGCCGACTTAAAAACAAAGGAAAACTATCACAGAAAAGTAGGCTTTACAAAATAACGAGTAATAGTCAACCAACTTACATTTGCAGTCGGAATGTATGGGAGACCATGTATTTCAAACAGAAAGTTAAGTTTGTTCTTGGGATTAATTCGTCCCAACTACGGAGCCCTTCATTGTGCGTGGTCTGACATGCACTAGGCCAGTATTTTTTTATTTTTTTATTAGTTGAATTAGTTTATTCACCGTGGTCCATTTCTGAATTGTAGATTGAACTGGCTGCTATAGATAAGAGAGCTACTTACTCATCTTCGAATTTTAAATTGTGCTTTCATCATCATCATCAGTCTATAGCAGTCCACTGCTGGACATAGGCCTCTCCAATTGCACGCCATTCAACTCGATTCTCGGCAACTCTCATCCAGCTGCTACCAGCCACCCTGCGAAGATCGTCGCTCCACCTAGCCTGGGCCTCAAGTCTGCTATTACAATTGAGTCAGAATGGTCTATCATTGATTTCATAATCGTTAATTTTGCCAATTTTGGTAATCTACTAATATAATGGCGTCATTATGACTTTCCAATGGTCAGCCACTGATACTCCATTGAAAGAATTGGTAATCTCGTACATAATGACAAATGAAAATTCCTACTAAACTTCCAACTTCCTACTACTTCAGATTGCTTATAACACTAATAAATAATATGTAAAAATATATATATAAATGAAATCTGGCATGAATAAATGTTCAAAATGCCATTGTAATACAATTCTATACGAGACCATTGACCGAACAATGATCGACCAATATGAACTTAGCAGATTACGAACTTTTAGCAAAATGACAATGAGATCGTTTTGGAGTGACGAATTTATAAAAATAACAGACTTGGGCCCCTGAGGACGTCCTACCTTACGTTTGCCGATTCGCGGTCTCCACTCAAGAACACGTCTACCCCAACGCTCATCGGTTCTACGGCTAATATGGCCGGCCCATTGCCACTTCAGCTTGCTTATTCTGTGAGCTATGTCGACAACTTTGGTTCTCTGCCGGATCACCTCGTTACGGATTCGATCCCTCAGAGAAACTCCAAGCTCGCAGCTCGCTGAGCGACCTTGAATTTATACACCAGCCGTACCGTGAATGTCCACGTTTCGGCTCCGTAAGTCATAACAGGCAGGACGCACTGATTGAAGACCTTTGTCTTTAGGTCTGTGGAATACGTGACGAGAAGACTCGACGAAGCTTCCCAAATGCTGCCCAGCCCAGCTGAATTCTTCTGTTAGCCTCCCTCTCAAAGTTATTCTTACCAAACTGCAGAGTTTGTCCGAGGTAAACATATTCTCGAACAACCTCGAGAGCACCGCCATTGACAGCAATCGGCTCCGGAGTGATCGAGTGTGTTTCATCTGGTTCTTAAAACGTGGTAAGCTGCACCAAGTGCTGCGAGTGCCGATATCATGCGTTCAAAACTCCGAATACACTTGTGCTTGTAGCCTTGTGGCTAAGTAATAACAGCCACACGGGTCGATCGATCAAGTTAAGCTACGCTTGCCGCGGTTAGTCCGAGGATGGGTGACCATCTTTACATACCAAGACACCTCTGTGCCTCGCAAAATACGTTAAGTCGTTGGTCCCGGCTATCATTTGTTGATCTTTAACAGTTGTTACGGGTCGTCAGAAGCCCGAAACTCTGACAACCAGTCTTACTAAGGGGTATCGTGTTACCCAGTAGCTGGGTTGTACAGGTCAGATAGGCAGTCGCTCGGTCGGTAGAAAATGGCTAGGCAGATGATGATGAACTCGGAGTACACTTATTTTCTATTTTGTGAATGTGAGAACGTTGTAGGCCTATTAGAGTGTAGATTTGTTGGCACTTTTCTATTTTGTTAAGTACCTGGTACTTGTTGAAAGGCCTACACTGTCCTCCCATACCTATTTATTAACAATGTTATTTGATAATATTGAAAAGCCAATTATTTTTAAAAGAGTAACCGTGGAGTTTCTTGCCGGCTCTTCTCCATAGGAAACGACTAATTGGAACCGTGCACCTAGCTTCTGACGTTCCATAAGTGCCCATGTAGGTTTATGTGAAATAAAATATTTTGATTTATTTTATTTTTTTACTCTGATGTATAGAAAAGAGAGAGGGTGTAAAGAAGGAATAAATATGGATCATCACATCTCGATTACTCATTGTATTATCGCTAACCTTATGATAAAATTGGACCATAAGTACCATAAACATGACAACAACACATCGATTGTGTATGACAGCTGCCAACATGTTAAGCTTACCTTCGTCATAAAAATGGACGGTCTAATAGGCATAAATGAGTGTTACGTTTAAAACACAGGAATAATTGTATTAAACAACTGTTACTGGGCAAATATACGCAGCAAAATCAGCCTTTAAATATTCCCACTGCTATTCCACTGCTTCAAGTGGAAGTGGGCTACCGCGCGGGCCCAATGCGGGTTGGTAGATAGAATAGAATAGAATAGTTCTTTATTTGTACAGAAAGTAGGTCCAAGTTACATAAGCTAACTTTAAAATGATCCTTATACTAACTACCTTATCTAAGGCATGCAAACAGTTTTAGCTATAATCATAAAGACTCATTAATATATATTATTAAAATATTTAAGCACCGTGTGGTGCCGGACGTAAATAATAGCACCACCCTATTTCCTTCCGTGGGTGTCGTAAAAGGCGACTAAGGGACTTACTAGAGAATGGGCAGCAGCGTTCTCTATGCGTTTTTAACACCATACTGCGATCGCCAACCCGCCTGCCAAGCGTGGCGATTATGTCCAACAGTGGACGTCTTTCGGCTGAAATGATGAACATATTTAATCGAATCAATGTAAGTTTACCATGTCAAGATGAAATTCAGTAAATAATTTGGAACAGGTAATACGTATTGTATTACCTATTCCAAAGTATTTACTGAACCGAAGAATAATGTCAAGTTTAACATAATCCTAACTATCCTAACTAATTTTATAAATGCGAAAGTAAGTTTGTTTGTTTGTTTGTTACCTTTCACGCCTAAACCACTGAACCGATCATCCTGAAATTTCGTATATACGTTGTCAGGTGTACAGAAACGGGCATACCAGACCTTTCATCCCGAAAAAACTACTGTTCCCGAGGAAAACAACAATAATTTTCTTATGATAATAGATAGCGCCACATGTCTTTCGAATCATGATTGAATTATATTATTAAAGAAACTTTAGTATTGTGTTAGAGTTCTTTAAAAAAAAAAAAGTAGATACTTATTACATAAAGCAATAGCGCGGGTGGCCAACGGGATGTGACGCGGAGAGTCGGGGGCCAAAATTACACGCGGACGAAGTCGCGGGACAGAAACTAGTGGGATTATAAATTCGTCAAGTTCGATGTCAATACGGTTAAATTAAAAATGACACATGTGTGTGTGATGTCACAATACATGTCATCGATTTTTTTGGTTCTAGGACATCGGTTTTTTCACAATGTTTTCCTTCCCCGTTTTCAGATCATTATTTACTCATCACGGGATCACTGTTCATTCAATGGGCATTAAATAAATTACAAGTTACAGTTGGTATAATACATTATAACATTATTTGTAAGAAAAAAAACGTTGGTTTGTGAATGAATACCCATTCAACAATTCATTCACCGGATTTTAGAAGCTTACTCAAGCAAATCAGCTGGCCTTTGTCGATAAGACCGCTCATTGTTACACACTATATAACTTTCTAAATCTCCGGCTGGTATTATATGTTAGTTATCTATCAAATGTTATGTTTATTCAAATCTTAAGCAGTTGGTATTTTGCTGGTCATAAACAAAAGAGCGAAAAAGCAAAAGAGCGTTCCGCGTGGTGCCGTACGTAAAGAATAGCATCGCCCTATTTCCTCCCGTGGGTGTCGTAAAAGGCGACTAAGGGACTTACTAAAGAATGGGCAGCAGCGGTAACTATGCATTTTTAACACCATACTGCGATCGCCAACCCGCCTACCAAGCGTGGCGATTATGGCAAACCCCCCCAATTAGGGAGTCTTATGTCCAGCAGTAGACGTATTTCGGCTGAAATGATGATGATGATGAAAAAATAAAATCCTGCATTGCTATTCTGTAGTAATCTCACCGTGAAAACCTAGGTGAAGTGAGCTTGAATTAATGAACTGTCAATAGTATCAATACCTAGTCTCAAATGGAATGCCAGTTCACTTCGAGATCATTTCACCTGAGGTTTCACGGTGAGATTTTTATGGAATCGACCGGCTGTACGAGGCCAAAAGGCTCCTATCTCAGCATGATGCTGCGACATTTAAAAATAAGTGACGCAGCGCTGGTATTCTAACCTGTTCTGTGGTTTTCACCACAACATAAGCCAATATCTGCCTTGAGCAAGCATGGCGATCAATGCTCATGCCTTATCTGTATGAGAAGACGCCCTGCAGCAGGACTATAATAGGCTGGTATCCTCACATTCCTCACTAATATTATAAATGCAAATGTAAGTTTGTTTGTTTGTTTGTTACTTTTTCACGTCTAAACCACTTAACCGATCATCCTGAAATTTTGCATATACGTTATCAGGTGTACAAAAACGGACATAGGGTACCGTTTATCCCGAAAATAAGTACAGTTCTCGAGGAAAACAACAATAACGTTCTTATGATAATAGATGGCGACACGTGTCTTTCGAATTATGATTGAATTATATTATTATCATACTAACTTTTAACCGCGGCTCCGCCCGCGTGGATGTCGGTTATCGCGTAAAAAAGTAGCCTATGTCCTTCTCCATATCCCAGACTATCTCTGCCAAATTTCACGACGATCGGTCCAGCGGTTTAGGCGTGAAAATTTAACATACAGACAGACAGACAGAGTTAGTTCCACATTTATAATATTAGTATGGATATGCTAATTTTGTAGAAACTTTAGTAGTGTGTTAAGAGGTTTTTTTCTTTTTATTTAAGCGCCAGCGAAGATGCGTGCAAAAGCTCGTACCATATAAAACATCAGAATACTTTATCTCACATACTTTCCAACACTCACTTTACGATCACAACATCGCTCGCTGTAAACATTAAACTTGAAACACTTCCACCATGACAGTACATAAAGTATTATATTAGAAACAAACACTGCCATGTACTACCAACATAAACCCAATGTCTACTTGTTTCCCGATCAGGCTCTTCACACAACCACCAACAACAAGCAGAATTGAACTTTATGTCGGAGAAGAGGAGGTGGAAATTTGAATGGGCGGTGTAGTCTTCATGGCCCCAGTTTATATGCAATTATTTTTAGTATAAGTATCAAAACTATAGTAACAGTGATATTTTATGTGTTTGGAAATTATAGACAATAGATGAGGGTATTGATGGAGTGATCATTTGTTGGATTGATGGATTGTGCATATATCGTTCTGTTTTTTTCGTTAAAAGTTTGAAAACGAGTTTTCCAATTGCGACATTTTATATCATCCAATCTTTGGTGAAAGAGAGAGACGGCGAAAGAAGTAGGAAATATTCGATCCAAAGCGAGCGTTCATTGTTCTGCGAACTAATCATAATGATTCGAATGAGCGGTGCTCGTTGGAACGTTCTCACCCAAAAAATCGTGTTCGTGGGTTTGTAATGCTTAGCTCACAGTGCTCACTGTTCAAATGCTCATTACGCGTGAATGCTCACCCGCGGTGTGGACGCAAAAGTTCTCTTCCCGAAAAAGGATGAAACGAATTATTTTGTGTTTCCTTATTAGTTCTTTTAGGGCAGATTTTTACAACGTAAGTTATTTTAATCCGAGTAATAAAATTGACGTCCGATAGTTTTTGTATGAAAACCGGCCAAAAATTCAAAATTATTACTCCGAAAAAAAAATGCTTTAACTAATACCTATAATATTTATGCAGTTTTCACTATAATTTATGACTTGTGTTATTATAATTTTCTATAATACGAGTATGTTACAAATTGAACCAAAACGGATCGCTAGTCAAACATAACTATCGACATTTTTATAAGCAAATAAACTTACTATCCTAAACTAAACGTTTTGGAACGTGAACGTGCACCGATAGCGTGCTAACGACTCGGTTAATGCAACGTGTTAGGTTTAAACATCGCAATTTATAACTACTACGTACAGTTGAACATGCTATTTGGTATACAGGTACTTCAAACAAATTTTAAACAAAGTTGTGAGCGTACGGGGAGCTCTTGGCTAAATAATAGGGCAGCTGCAGGGATTGATTGAAGGTTAAGCTAAGCTTGCCGCGGTTAGTTCATCGATGGGTGACCATCCATTACATATCGAGACCCCCGGAATGCACGTTAAGCCGTTGGTCCCATCTGTCATTCGTGGATCTTTGACAGTCGTTACGGATAGTCAAAAGCCCGAAAGTTTAACAACCAGTTTTACCAAGAGGTATCGTGTAGCCTAGTTACTGGGCTGTGGAGGTCAAATAGGCAGGTGATCCATGTAAAATACTGATATTCAGCTGAATCCAGCTAGACTAGAAGCCGACTGAGTTGTCAGTATTTTTTCAACACACTTGCTTTTAAAGTGGCTCTTAATGAACCGCTTTTTTAAGTCCATAATGCAATGTATTAACGCGTGCACTTACTTAATGTTACCGCGCTAGTGCTGTAACGCCGCATATAACAATTTACTAGTCGGATATTTGCGCTTTTTTTTTTGATCTCATCAAAGAGACTTGCTGGAGCCATAATGGCATTTTTCACTTTTTGAACTAAAAATTTACCTTAAATTGTCTGTGGTCCCTCCCGAAACCAAACGAAAAAGACCCTGACTGGCGTTCTATTATTGCGGATTCAAACTGAACTAATGTGTCTTTCTCTATGCCAATAGTACTTTCCAATTCCATACTAACTAAACTACAATTTGACATACAACACTATGATCAGTCTAAATACTATGATCAGTCTAAATAAACATACACAGGTTTATTTATAAACGTTGCTTAAAGTTAAGTAATAATTAGCGACTGTTTAACCATACATTTTTGACGTTTGAACGTCACTTATCTTTAAGCAACGTTTATAAATAAACCCCTTTTTTTTATATAGGCTCTTTAGCGGATTTTACAGTGCCCGTATTTATACCTGCGCGCGCATTGCTAGAGCGGCGTGCGGAAAACAAAACCAGCGCCATTTTCCATTAAGTTAATAACAATACAAGTCGGTTTTTTTCCTCGCAAGTGTGTTGATAAACGTCGTATGAAACGCGTGTGCATTGATCATTACACTCTCGGCTTCCTTATCGCGCTAGCCCTTATTCCTCGGGCGCTATGATCAACTTAGCACACATGTATCATAATGTACTATTATATTACTCTAATAAGTATAGCAAAAGCTTAAAAACAGTGAGGTGTGGCTGTGTCATGTACATGGCCGTGTATTTTACGTGAATACGTGTACGTAACGGGTAGATAATATTTTCGGCCAGATGTAGGTACTCCCCGTCGTTGATCCGCTCGGACGCCTTTATTTTTTTACGTTTCCGGCACCGTTTCACCCTACCATAAGGTGTTTTATGGATATCACTGAATTGCTCTTGAAAACCCCTTCCCAACCGTATACGATCTCTATATTTTGATTTCGCTTTTTGACGAGTATACTTTAACACCATATTTATATTCACTATAACTATTCCACACAACTATTTTATGTACGCAATTGATAGATCTTGACGAGAGCTGACGATTGAAACTCAAGCGAACGTCGTTGCTTCTCCGAAATAAAATTTATCATCATCATCATCATTTCAGCCGAAAGACTTCCACTGCTGGATATAGGTCTCCCCCAAGCATCGCCACCTCGCCCGGTTCCGTGCTTCCCGCATCCAGCGGATTCCTGCGGCTTTCACAAGGTCATCAGTCCACCTTGTGGGAGGCCTTCCCACAATACGTCTTCCGGTACGCGGTCGCTACTCCAGAAACTTTCGACCCCAACGGCCAACTGTTCTGCGAGCAATGTGTCCTGCCAAACAACAAAATTTATACTAAACGGAAACTATGTGATGCAGCGAAACGACCTCAAAATGGCGACGCTTCCCCATCCGCCGCGCGCGATGCATCACAGTCCTCGCTCAATGAAATCGAATTCTTTGATCCTTTAGCTATCGAGTGGTGTAATTAAATTTTGGATATATGTAAATGATAGATATGTACAGCTGCAACACCAAACTGTATCCCCCAACTTTGTTATCATCAGTTTTCTGAATTGCCTCCCACTATGGAAGCAAATTTAAAGACGTTAAAAGTTATTACGCACACAAAAAAAGGAATATTGGCAGTGTAGTGGAAAGAGGACAACTTTTTTCTTTATACCAAATAGCTTGTTCCACTGTACCTACGCTACTCGAGTTATATTGAACCACTTGATGTAGTTCTAATTATAATATTGTTGTATATTGTTGTTCGACGGTGTTTTACTTAATGAACCATAATTTTATTGTTCGCTTTTTGGAACTGTTAAAGGGTCAGCTTGCAGGGCAGCGTCAATGTGTAAAAAGAGGGAAAATAAAATACTCTTTATTATGTACACCATAAAAATTACACTTATAAATGTAGAAATGTTACATAGGGTAAAAAAAAATCATTACAATCACAATGTTCACACATAATAATACAGATAAAATCTGCTGCTTTTATACCGTCGTATTGTCGTTTCTAGATACTCGTTTAAAGATGTCTATACATCCAAAGTCGCACATTGAATTCTTCTTTCTTGAAGAACTAGCTTTTAATGTTTTAGTATTCAACACCAATATTGTGTAGCTCATTTTTCTCTTTTAAATACAGGTCAAGCCTGCTACTTTACAGAAACAGGCTTACATTTATGTGTTTCTTTAAAAAACTTCCGAAAGCCACGTGATACTCTTACAGTTCATAATCTATTTTGCAATGACATAGATCCATAATATTATTTATTCCTATATTAATATGCGTCGATGTTATAGCTGTTATAGTGTTGAGCAATAACTGCAAGTATTGCCGTCTCGCTCTCGCTCAAAGTTCACACGGTCCTACCACCCTTGACGCGTGGTGCAAGGCAAAGGTTTCAGTATTTTGTCCAAAAATATTGTGTATTTTTTAGCTGGTAGTTGGTGTCTCAACTTATGGCTAGTGATAAACACATGCTAAAAGCTATTTTAGTTTGTAGTTAGTGACTAACCTGGTGTCAGAGTTTTTATGTCGCCCATGGGCCTCTGACTTGGCTATACCAGCCGTCGAGAAATATCTCTCAGGCATGCCGGTTTCCTCACAATGATTTCCTTCACCGTTTTTTAAGCAAGTGATAATTATACAATACGCACATGAATCCGAAATGTCAGAGATGCGTGCCTTGGGTTCGAACTCGAGACCTATGAGTTGGCAATTCGACGGTCATACCACTAGGCTATGACTGCTTTGCTGCTGTTTTAAATAAAAACGTGTTAATTGACAGGGCCACGTCCAATATTCTGCTGATTTAATTCGAACAGATTTTCTTTAACGGGTTACCCTTATGATTTGATGTGATTTGACAAGCAAATCATGTCATCAACATATAATAATGATTCCCCACCACATAAATGAATATGGTGGCGAATCATTATGCTCACGTAATGTTATTATTTTTGTTAGTGTTCTATTACTTATCCAGTTAGTAGTTAGTGTTCTATTACTTACCTCAAAATGACATGAATATTTACTTTGAAAAGTGTTACATAATAGGGATGTGTCCTGGGTAAAAAAAAAAGAAAACTGTTTAATCCGTCAATCAGATAATAAAAAAATATTATACACGTATTTTGCTTTATCATATTAATAAAAAAATACTTTAAACTTGGGGAGTGGGGGCTCGTTACGTCACAGCTACGTATAAAATCTACTGAGAAGTGACGTCATGCCACATTTGAACTCAATGTATCGCCGTAATGTTTTGATTACGTAAAAAAAGAAAAAATACATGTCCAATATTTTTAATTAATATACATGACGGGCAAAAAAAAATTTTTTTATTCATCATCCCTATTAGACTAAACGTCTCTGAACTTTATAACGCAACGTTTATATTATATAAGGGGGTAAATGATGATTTACCCCCTTATATAATATAAACGTTGCGTTTAAAATGGCTAGGTAGATGATGATCTACCTAGCCATTTTATCGGCTTCCAGTCTAATAAAATGCAGCTGCTAATAAAATGCAGCTGAATAACGGTATTTTACATAGAGCGACTGGGTAAATAACCGGTTACTATACATTTTAAAACAGGCCTTGTACGGTCGACTGCAAAAATCCATGGACAATACAGAAACAAAGTCGTGTAAAGCGAAAAGCGAAAGTTAGTTCTATTTTCCAAAATTTGAACTCAAACGTTCACTGGAAAATAGACACTAAGGTATCCACGCAATTTTGCAGGTGAGTGTACCTATCGTATCCACCATCAGATCAGCCATAATATTAAACTGTCGTTAGAACATCATGCTAAAGAATTGATCACAAATATTCGACTACTAGCTTCTGCCCGCGACTGCTTCCGCGTGAAATTTCTTGTTCCCCCGACCCACCCCGTCACATCGCATTGTCTGCCCGCGCTTTTACGTTATGACGTGACAACGTCTAATAAATCGATGAACGCCGGCTGCATGTACGAAAATGTCCCGTTACGCTCATTGTACGTTAATGTTATGACGTTGTCACGTTAAACTATCGTCCGTAAACCAACTTTACAGACGACCAATTTTTTGACGTGAAAACGTCTAATAAATCGATAAAAGCCGGCGGCATGCACAAAAAAGGATGTCTTATTGTCCCGTTACGCTCATTGTCCCGTTATGCTCATTGTATGTTTGCGTTGTCACGTTAAACTATCGTCCGTATACCAACTTTACAGACAACCAATTTTTTTGCTTAGCGTTCTTTTTGCTCGGCTCCTGAGGGTTCTAGCGTGATGTTTATTAGCTTCCCATGAATCGGGCTATTAAATACAAGAAGACTTTTTCAAATCCGACTGGTAGTTCCAGAGATTAGCGCGCTCAAACAATCAAACAAAAAAACATACTCTTCAGCTTTATTATTAGTATAGATTAGTTAGACACGTGTAAAACTAAATAAATCTTTTCATCAACAGCCCGACTTCACCCAGTGCTGGGCACAGGCCTCTTTTTTCTTGTGCCAATCCCCACGCTCCAGTAAATAAATACAAAAAAAAAACATTAACCTACTAACAATCGCTACTCTCTTATCACTTGGACCACAGTCTCCCGGTGCTGCGTAACGCAGGCGCAATGCCTACGCCCCGGATAAAACCCCTGACTTGCGTATTCAACATTTTTTATAATAGTTAATTACTAACAAAGTTCATATTCTTTGTACGTGGAGTTCATTGCCGCTATCATTATGAGTTTGTGATAAAGATTCGTATTTGTAATGAAGATATGTTGACACGTTCACCAAAATTTACTGTTTCTAGGATTATTTATGTCCATCAATCTCATCTTGCTCGAAGGCACGGTTGGCGCTGTGGTTAAAGTGATTGACTGCTGCGCTGCGTGTCGCGAGTTCGATTCCCGCACGGAACAAAATATTTGTATGACCTACAAGTAGTTGTTCCGGGTGTGGCTGTTTGTGTATTTGAGTTTAAATGTTTGTAAACGCAACCACAATACAGAAGAAATTCATAGTATGGGGGCAAAGTTTTTTGTTTTTATCTTATAGATAGATCGTCTTTACTTCGACAAAATACAATCTAGATGAATGTGGCAAAAGAAAATTCTAGACACACTTACCGATATACATAGTTGATTGAGCCGTTTTTCATAATTCCTTCTCAGTCACGACATAGTATGTTGGACCGGTGATAACCCTCTTAACAGTAGTATTTAACTGTATTATCATCTAAAATAGTCTAAAGCACTATTCGCTGGCAGTAAACAAAAGACAATGCAACTGATACACGACTGATACTATGGACTAATACAACACTGATGCTATGTCGTATGGTGTTTGTATTGCCTCGAATGACTGTGGGTTGTTTAGGCTTCAAATCCAAACAGCTTGAATCGAATGTTTGGCTAGACTGGACATAAGGTTTGTGTAGATGGTTTAATATTGGTTTTGATCCAGAATGTAGAATTGAACGGTCATATAAAGCGGATAACTTTGCGATAGGTTGCACAAAATAGACATGAATGACCATACTTATCCAGGGTGTAAAAAGACCCATCACATAGCCGTTACCTACGCATTCTGTACTTCAAACTAAGCAACATTGACAAAAAATTCTTGCTGGGAACTTTTATTTGCACTACACTAACTTTTATATGCTGGGACTTTTATTTTTGGTGTGAAAAATCGCTGTTTATAATAATAATAATAAATTTATTTAATCAAGTAACAAGGACTCATTGTGTTAGTAAACTTACGAACTATGTTAGTTTTTTATTATAATTAAAATTTAATTTGTTTCATCCCATGGGAGATAGCACTGCAGTAATTGATTATTGCAGCGCGCAACGTAACGCACACAAAACATTGTGCTTATGGGTTCATGCAACATGGTACAAGAGCTATGGGGTTATTTAGAGTTAATTTATAACATTTAAAACTAGTTTTCGCGAAAAAAACAAAAAAAAAAAGTTGCAACTTTGACCTTCAATATCACCGTAACCAGAATGTTTCCAGGTATGGTCCGATACAACAAAAAAAAAACTGAATAACGGGGAGTATAAGAGACTCTTGGCTTCGTTAAGCCTCTTTTTATAAGTACGATGGGCACCGTAGACAGGAGTTAGCCCCGCTATCACCCAGCTGACTTTTTTTTCCACATCGTGGAATCTCATGGCCTTTATCTGTGACCTGAGGTTAAGTGATGATAAGACCGAAGGTGGAAGTGAGCTTCACCCGGAATCCTCAACCACAGAGGAACTGGCTATCTTACTGACTAGCACAAATACTTCTGAGACTTTGGCAGCACAAATACGGGTAATACTTGAATCTGCAACACTGTGTTAAGACGAAGCAAAACTTGCAAGCAATAATTGCCTTGGTGTAAACAGAAGTCGCATGTAATTATTGAATGGCAAAAATAAATAAAATAAAATAAAAAATATTTATTTCAGACGTTACAGTCCATAGATTGTTAGTAATTAGTAAGTAACAATTTGTGCTTATCTGCTACAATAAAACAACAAAACACAAAAAAAAAACTGAAACACAAAACTTGCATTGAATTATTTCATGCCATTTTATGGAAATCGCACGCGTGTAAACACTTGCATGCAATTCTTGAATGGCAATAATTGAACGTGCTTTATGACTATTGCTCTTGAAAGTTTCAGAAACTTACACCGTGTAAATTTTGTTTTGTTTAAAATTATCTTCCTTATATTCTTTACAAGAACACACAAATACTTCGACTATTTTATAAATCCCCAATTAAAAACACAGAAGATTATCCTTAAGTCAATAGTCAAAGTTAGTTCCAAACAATCCGAAGTCAAAACCAGCCGTTTGAAAAACTTTCAGATTGGAATAATTCCGAAACAAACAGACAGTTGTTCCTAAACAAGTGATTTACATATGGCTTTAAATCGAAACTACTTTGCTTGTGTTGCTACTTTTATTCATTCATTCATTTCAGCCGAAAGACGTCCTATGCTGGACATAGGCCCCCCCAAGCACCGCCACCTCGACCGGTTCTGTGCTTCCCGCATCCAGCAGATTCCTGTGGCTTTTCATAAGGTCATCGGTCCACCTTGTGGAAGGCCTTCCAACGCTACGTCTTCCGGTACGCGTTCGCCACTCCAGAACCTTTCAGCCCCAACGGCCATCTGTTCTGCGCCCAATGTGTCACTGTGTAATGCGTTTTGGTCTTGTCTATTAAAATATTATCATCTTCTTTTTCGCTCTGCTTCCTGCTAAACGATGACAGCATAATCAGCATTTGTTCCTACCGCTGGGACACAGTGCTCCTCTCTATGAGACACGCGTGCCCAGTGCGGGTTGGTAGATGTCACATGTCTTCGAATTTTTAGTTCTAGGACATGCCGGTTTCCTCAGCTGTTTTCCTTCTCCATTTTGAGAGCAGTGGTGATGAAATTATTTACACAAAGTCAAGCGCCTGCCTGCGTTCGAACCCACGACCTACAACTCATAAGTCGGGGCACATACACTGAATAAAATACACTCCAATTAAGTGAGTTTTTAGCTTGATTAACGATATCTTGTTTAGATTAATCAAAATCTTAGTTAAGTTGATCATCAAATGATTGCAGCAATACTAGTTCAAATGATTGAACGCTCAAAAAAGTTTCTCGATTACCCTTAACATGACATCATTTAAGAAGAGTTAAAAAAGAGACAAGTTGAAAAAATGTTAAGTATAACTTAGTAAGTTAGCTGCGTCAATCAAGCATTTTGATTACTTCAATAAAGATCATTGAAACTTTGATCTAATAATCTTGGTTGGAGCAACTATGTTTTGACTTGATTGCTGCAAATAGGTTTTGTGATAACTCCGATCAAGATCCCGTTTCAAATCTCAATCAAATAAAAATAGTAGCTGTGTTCATTGTGCTTGATAGGCTCAGATGCAAACAAGTTACTTAGTCATTCTAAACAAAATCTTGATTGTGGCAACAACTTTTTTTTTCCAGTGATGTAGACATTAATTTTCAGTGTAACCCAAATGCTGTTAATAAGTAAATGGAACAAAATAAAATGATCACACCATTATACGACTACGAGTACCGCTGCAAACGGTACCACTTCCTTCCTCTGGAGATGAGACGTTATATTGGAGACATGAGTTTACTGTTGGGGTTCACATTGATGTCCTGAACTCGTTGCTAATCTGTCATTACGCACGAATCTGATGGGATTACGTCACCGGCCAATATTAAATGTACCTTTCGCAATGACTAATTATAGGAGGAATGTTTTCTCAATAAGAAGTGCACATAGTTTCAATAGGCTTCCTATGGACCTTAATGTTGACTTGTTCTGCACCAGTATGGCAACCTTAAGACGGCTTTTGGCAGTCATTTTTCATGGATAATTAACTTATCTAATATTAATTAATTATATTAACTTGTATTTATTTATTTATTTATGTACACACAAAATACTTGACAGGACAATATATTAACATAGAAGAGCACAAAGGTACTGCTTATTTCAAAAGAAATTTCTTCCAGCAGACCTGCGAGCGGAAAGTTGGATAAGAAATGTAGACACAGTGTGTAGAAAAGTTAAACAAGAAAAATTTCAATTAAAACACTTAAAACAAAACTATAACTATTAACTATATAACTAACTATATATATATATATATATATATATATATATATAACATTATAAATGTGAAAGTATCTCTGTCTGTCTGTCTGTCTGTCTGTATGTTACGTTTTCACGCCTAAACCGCTGAACCGATCGTCATGAAATTTGGCAGAGATATAGCCTGGGATATGGAGAAGGACATAGGCTACTTTTTTACGCGATAACCGATATCTACGCGGGCGGAGCCGCGGGCAAAAGCTAGTAACTATATAAAATAAACATGCATACATACACATATAAATATTACCTATAATATACATACATATATATTATATTATGTAGAATATTACTGTATAGAAGAGAGGTAATGCTCTTTGACTTGCGTATGTACTTTTTTTTTATCGACTTTTTACTTGTAACTATATGTGGAGGCTTGTTATTAGCAATTTTTTAATATTAATTTCTTTATATCATTGGTTTCTTAGTCTGTATGCCTTCTTTAAAATAAAAAATAAAAATAATAATCATCTTCTTCGTATAGACATCGAGAACTCATTAGTTCAAACCTCATCAGATGCTAAATGTGAAGTGCTAGATGCTATTAATGTGCTACTTCTATCACAAACTCGGCATATACCTAAGGACCCGATCACACATACCAATACAACAACACATCGCAGCAAAAAAAGGTGCAGTGGACAAGCAGTGGTGTGAATAGTGTCACTTCTTGCAGTTGCGTTGTGGTATCAACAAAATGGTCGACGCAAAGTTTTATTTGCGTAGTGGCCGGCCACTAGTGCGCGGTCTCGCTGGTGGTTGCGTTGTGGCTGCACGTGGCTTTGATGTGGTTGGTATCGCCCACACGATGGATTTTTACAAATGTGGTCCGTGTGAATGAACTGTTGACATTTTGACAGCCGATCACGACCCTGGGTCGTGACGATTAGTTTTCCTCCGTGCGCCGATCACAACCCCAGCTTGTCATCGGAATTCCTTGAATTTATTCCAAAAATATGCCCTGCTGTCGTGATTGGCGTTTGTTGCATTGTGTAGCTATACGTTCTTTAGCTACACACTCATAGGCGATTAATTTACGTAAGGTGTAGGGTGCAAGGGGAGGGATTGCAAAGAATGTGTCGATCCGGCTGCCGCGGCGTGGAGTCGCTTGTGTTTATGTAAGAAATTTTCTTTGTGTGGAAAATGGGTATTTATGTTTTGATTAAAATAGGTTTAAGATGTATTTTTTTATTACAAAAATAAATTCGTTATTCTAACATAAACACTAGCAAAAAATGCATAAAAAATATATATATATATAGAATTTACAATATTGGGTGTCACAAAATTGTTTGGCTGTCGAAGTGTATTTTCATACAAACTTAGCGCCCGTCCATGTATTGTCGTTGTGGTATATTTGCGGTACGTGTAATCGGGACCTTAGGTCTAGTAACTCAAGTTGCCAGTAATCTTTGGATTAACATGGATGTCTTAATACAGCTCACCGAACAACCAAATTCGACATCGTCTTATTTACCATGAGATGTTACAGCTGCAGCCACTGTGTAGTGTGTATTTCCATACACACTACACAGTGGCTGCAGCTGTTGCTTCGAATAAATGGAGAAGTTAGATATTGAAAGGCACAACGCGAAAGTTGAAGAAATAGAAACAATTTCAAACGGTTGATTGATGTAGTTTGTTTTCTGGGTAAACAAGAATTAGCATTCCGTGGTCATGACGAATCCAGCTCGTCGCTTAACAAAGGCCATTTTCTGGAACCTATAGATTTGTTGTCTCAATATGATGGTTTGGAAACCCACTTACAATCAACATCGGGTAGCTCATTCACGGGGTTATCGAATAAGACCCAAAATGATTTAATTTCTAGTATTGCATGTGTTAAGTACGACGCGATAAAAAAAAAACAGTGAAACCGATTTTGTTGCTGTTATAGTCCCCAGAAGGAGGGTAATGTTTTTTATTTTAACTGTGCATACCCTATTTGAAATCTCTGTGCACGCCACTAGATTGTACCAGCTTACATCCAAATGTCAATCAATCAATCAACTCAGCCTATCGCAGTCCACTGCTGAACATAGGCCTCTTCCATGCTGCGCCACAACACCCTGTCCTCCGCTTTCCGCATCCAGTCTATCCCAGCCACCTTTTTGAGGTCGTCGGTCCATCTAGCTGAGGGGCGTCCCACACTACGCTTGCCGATACGCGGTCTCCACTCCAGGACTCATCTGCTCCACCGGCCATCGGTCCTTCGACAAATATGGCCAGCCCACTGCCACTTCAGCTTGCTTACTCTGCAAGCTATGTCGGTAACTCCGGTTTTCTTCCGGATAATTTCATTTCTGATTTTACCCTTCAAAGAAACTCCGAGCATAGCCCGCTCCATAGCGCGCTGAGCAACTTTAAATTTGTGAACCAGCCCGACTGTCAGTGTCCACGTTTCGGCACTGTATGTCATAACGGGCAGGACGCACTGGTTGAAGACCTTAGTCTTCAAACATTGCGGTATAGACGACGAAAAGACTTGACGGAGTTTTCCAAATGCTGCCCAGCCCAACCAGATGTAGGCTGGTAAAATCTAATATCTTGAATACTAAGTTAAAAGGTCTGATCTAAATCTGTTTGTCTGATGAAGAAAAAATGAGGGGCGTCCGTGATGGCAGAGCCACGACTGGTGCCCTGGCGACATGGTTACGCAGGCACGGCTGTAGTAAGTCCTACCGTTGTGCGCCATCTAGCGACGGCAGCGCCGTAACAATTAGTAAACGCATTGGTGATTGCAATTCCTTTTTATTAGCAGACAAGATAAGGCCGCTGCAAGATAAGCTTGCTTCAGCTTTGTTTATGCCAATATGGGATAACATCGCACCATTACCTTTAGTATTGCTGATTTCCACAGGTTTCTGTGACCTGATGATAATTAAATTAAAAAACAATGTTATATCCTAACTTTAAACCTAATATCAAACTAAAATGCGACGAAAAATTCCACATTGCTGTCGGGGTTTTTAAATGTTATAAAGTGGCAATCAAGGCGGCCCACTTGGACCAGGTGGACCGCCTTGATTTAATTACTAGCTGCTGCTTGGCTTTTTCTAAAATAAAAGTAAGCTTAAGTTACTCCTTATAACATAAGCTATCTACAATTGAAAGTCGCATCAAAAGCGGTCCATCCGTTTCTGAGATAAGCCGAAAAGAACAGACAGACCGACAGACAAACACAAATTTTAAAAAAATCTTTTGTTTTTTTTATAAGTACCGTATATATTTTCATAATCATTTAGTAAAAAATACTACATAGGTTATTTTGACACTACAAACAGACACTTCAATTTTATTTATTTGTATAGATGTATAGGTAGGTAGTTAGTTAATTAAATAAAAGTTGTTATAATTTTTCTTAATAAATTTTTCTCTTTGAGTTTAAATAAATGAAAAAAATTAAGACCTCTAGACAGGCCTCTTAAGATATGTGGGAAATAGAAGGCCTATTTCGTGTAAGACTTGTCCTGTAAATATGTGCATAAAAGTGGAATGTGATCGTTCCAACCCTTTCGTTCAGTCGCCGATTACCGACACAGAAAGTGTTTCCCTTTCAAACACCAGCTTAGCGCCGATTATCCAACACAATAGCTGTTTGAAATGGCTGGCTTTACTCGTGTTTTAGAAAAAATCATCGTTTTAGGTGATAATCTGATTTTAGAATATGGTTACTAGAAAAAGGTGGACCCTTTTAGTAACATTATATCACGCATGTATTCCTCAAATAGGCATGAATTATTTTAAGTCCATGTAAGGGGCGAGCCTGATGTGACCAGGTATGTATTTATATAGAAATTGGAAATTTGGTATATATATTGTATTTATAGTTTGTAAGTATCTTTATAGTTATGCCAAGATTTTTCGTGATTGCACCTACCACTGTTTGTCTCTGCATCACCCAAAGGTTGACTGGTAGAAAATGTCTATGGCATTAAGTCCGCCTCTGTACATTTCTGTGCTTGAAGTATTAAATAAATAAATAAATACACATAATTGTTACACCCTATGTAACAGTTCTACATTTATATCTGTAATTTTTATGGTGTACATAATAAAGAGTATTCTATTCTATTCTATTCTAAATACAAACTCTGGGCTGCTTAACTCGCATTATCCATGATAAATTAGATAGCCTAGACAGACGAGAGGGCATTCATATTCATTCCTACTTATTTATTCTACAGAACAGTTTTTATCTCAAAGACTTTTTATCTCCAGACAATAAAAAAAAATACAAGAATCAACACAGACAAGAAAAAACAAACACAAAAAGATTAAAAAAACTGTAATCTTTGCTCAAAATAATAATTAACAAATTGTTACCCGAAAAACACTTAGACAAACTTATTAACCTGCAAAAAAAAACCACGCGACGGAGCAATTTATCAAAATTTAACTTAATTTCTTTGACAAACTTCAAAAGACAATGAACGGAGAGAAACAACGTTTTTTCCAAAAATTAAGGTAAAGGGAAAAAAATAAAAAAAATCTCGTTGGAATTTATGCTTGGTAGTTTCTTTTTCAATTTGCGTAGAGGGGGTGTTCGTTAAAAATTCAGAGGACAGCCCGGGATATAGATTGGTCGGCCCTCACAGCCAGTGCCTTTTTTCCTTTTGTGAACTCCGTTTGTCTGTGAAATGTTTTGATTTCCATTTGGATGCTAAGTTTAGCAACACTGTGTGCATGCATTATTTGTTAGGCTGTGAGATTTCTGGCAAGAATTGGCTACCCTTCTTTACTTAGGTACAAGAGGGTGGAGTAAAAACTGAATAAGGCTGGTTATAAGAGTTTATCGTAATCTTCTTCTAAGCGTATCGATGGCAATAAGTTAAATCAACGAAAAAAAAAAAGTTTTTTTTTTTTTTCTCCATTTGAGGTTTTTCGCGGTTTGGTCCCATAGTAAAAGTTGTTCATAATAATGAGTACAACGATCCCATAAGAGGATTTAAACGAATTAAATTTGATCCTGTATAAGAGCAATGGTGGCCCAGTGGTAAAGTCAGGTGCTTTACTTTGTGTAAATAATTTCAAGATTATTTATTTGTGGAAACATGAGTACACATACAGAGCATGCAAGTTATTAAATTACATTATAGTTTAAGATCAGTCATGTTTGGCCTTAGTGGCGTACAAATATTTACATTTCAGTTATTGGATAAAGTATTAGATTACATCATAAGAACAAGATAGTAAATGTCAATTTTGAAAACAAATAAATATTAAAATAAATCATCACCACTGCTGTCAAAACGGTGAAGGAAAACATCATGAGGACACCGGCGCGGCGGCGCGGCGTGTCCAAGAACCAAAAATTCGAAGACGTGATGTCTACCAACCCTCACTCCGCCCGCGGGGTAGATTGAGCCCACTCCCTTTCAAAGAGAGGAGACCTGTGTCCCAGCAGTGAGAAAATTATTTTTTTGTCCCTGAATCACCCTAAGGTTGACTAGTAGAAAATGCCTCATGCATTAACTCCGCCTTTGCACAGTATTTTTTTTACTTGTGCATAAACTATAATACATAAGAGATACGATGTCTGATAATGATTATTATATCGAATTGAGTTTTATATAACTCACTCATGTCTTGTTTTAGTCAGACAGCAAGATAGCATATAATATATCGTCGCCTTCGAGTAAATTGGAAATGCAATTATGGTTATTTTTATTTTATTACATTTTTTTTTTAAGAAAACCTCGCAACGCACGTCCTGGTTCCACACAAAAAAAGTTTTGCAACCTGTAACGCCATCTATGACGAGTTTGAATATTACACGCTAAAAGACACATTATGAAGAAGCTGTGGTAATAAAATTTTACAGGGCGCCGTTTTTTCTTCCTCCTGTAAAGTTGCCTTTTTCGCATGCACGAGGTTTTCTTTCTAAGGCGACGATATATGCTCCACCCCTGTCCTGCTACCAGTCTTGCTGTCTGACTAAACCTAGACATGAGTGAGCTATATAAAACTCAATTCGATATAATATACATCATTATCAGCCATCATATATCTTATGTTCTTTATTTTTTACTAGCTGACCCGACAGACTTCGTTCTGTCAAAAGCTATTTGACTGTGGTAGTTTGTCTACGCGCAAAGGAAAAATAGTATAAACTCCACTACTCTACCCTACCCTACCTACCTACCTACCTACCTACCTACCCTACCCTACCTACCCTACCCTACCTACCCTACCTAGCTACCTACCTGCCTACCTACCCTACCCTACCTACCCTACCCTACCTACCCTACCCTACCTACCTACCCTACCTACCTACCCTACTCTACCCTACCCTACCCTACCTACCTACCCTACCCTACCCTACCTACCCTACCTACCTACCCTACCCTACCCTAACTACCTACCTAGAACCTTTAAAAAAACAATTAAAACCTATTCTCAGACCTTCCAAATGATGACTGACACGATATGTCAAACGCCATAAAGTTACAATAGAAGATAAGATTACAATAGAAAAGTAAATATGGTCGTTTTCTTAAATTTTCTTGTTTTTTTTAACTTTCTTAAGTTTTTCTTACATAATAACCTTCTCCTGACAACAATAAACACAACAAAAAAATTATTAGCGAAATCGGTCCAGCCATTCGAACTTTTTTTTTCTCACCGTTTAAACCTTCCCTGGAGTACCACAAACCTTTCAAAACCAAAATCTAGCTGAGTTTGGTTTCGGTCAAGCCGTTCTCGAGTTTTAGCGATACAAACGAACAGCAATTGATTTTTATATATATAGATTTTTTTCTCGTCTTTTGTTGTTTTTTTCCTGCAACGCACTTTCCCACGTTCCCGTCACTCATCCTTATCGTCTTTCTACCTAAATTCAGTCCATGCTATCGTAACATTCAATCAGTAGCAGTCCTGCTGTCCCCTTCGATGTACCGACGCGATAAATTACAGCAAACTGACGCGTCTGAATTATTTATTGCTCTTTTTATTTGAGCGCAACATTTGTTTTCATTTTTATGAATAAAACAATTGTTTCTATTGGTTTATTAACGTAACAGGAAGTTTATTTATGAATATCTGTTGTTTATATCTGTGTCAGAGATAGGTGGATATTAGGCTGTCATGGTTGTCACGCCCCTAGTCGCCGCAGGAGACGCCTTGGGCGGCGGGAATCGGTAGCCGATTCCCGGCCACCGTAGGCGCGGGCTTGCGGACGGCGAGCTATGGGCAGTTCGCCGTCCGGTAAGGACCAAGCCCGGGTCGACGGCGCGTTGTGTTCCTCGCGCGCCTCAAAGAGATGTCAGCATGAACTGACGGGGTCCGCTAGGACCGTTGCCTGCCAGGGTTGCGGGTTTGTCCGAAAGGGATACTGTGGCCCTGGCACACAGGCAACTGAAGGAACACGGGTGGGTTTTAGTCAGTAAAAGTCTGACACGCCCTCCCGCTCCAGCCAGAGCGGGAGAAGTTATTTGATAATTTCCCACCCAAAAAAAAAAAAGTCTGTCGTGGTTGTGACGAAAAGATGAAAAATGCTTGATATTTTTTTGATACAAGCGTTCCAACACTTTATTTAGGCAAGATCAAGAGGAGCTATATATTAAAAATGATCAGGTGATATTCCAAGGTTCCTCATAGCATCCTTAATTTTTGAAGCTCTCTTTACAAAGTGCTTTACAATTCTTTATCGAATATCACATAATATCACGACTGTAATAGGGGGCGAGCCTATTGCCATCAACCGGGTACAAATCCAGACTCCCGGCTGCTGCAGAGAATTTCCTAAAGGAAAAACTCAATAACACTTTGCCCAACCTGAGAATCGAACCCAGGAATGGCTCAGCAGCGCGGCGAACATAAGACGACCAACGAGGCAGTCCAAATAAGCACCGCAACGGGTCAGTTTAAAAATTACTCAGAGTTCTATAAATTAATAAAATATTTATTTTATTACCAAATTTCAGCTTAATCGGTCCTTTACATAGATAAGGGGGGAATGATCAATTTTCGTCTATTTTCACATATAACTTTAAAAAAAATATTTTAAAATTAAAAAAAATATATATATATATATATATTTGAGATCCTCACAGTAAGCCCTTTCATTCGATATGTCACACGGTACAGATTGCAATACTTTTTTTTTTAATTTTCTTGTTTGCCCCCTAAACTGACCCCAATATTCTAATCTAAACTCATTTATTTACGGTTCACGTCCATGTTTGGGTCACTCAAATTGATATGTATACCAAATTTCAACTTACTCGGTCCATTACTTTCTGAGCAAATTGGCTGTGACAGACGAACAGACAGACAGACAGACACACGAGTGATCCTATAAGGGTTCCGTTTTTTCCTTTTGAGGTACGGAACCCTAAAAAACAGCTATTCTCTACAAAAGTGCAATACCTAAGCTACGCGGTCAAAATGTATAGACAATTTTTTTTTTTTTTTTTAAATTACCTACGATAAGTTTCAACGCAGAATCATGGACTGAATCCATGGTAACCGGCTTGGCGTCTATGTCCACCCCGTATAGAATACTTAATTATTTATTTTATTAATATTTTTAGTGTAAACTCTCAGAATAGAAACGGGAACTTACAATTCTTGTAAAATCTCTTTAGGACACGAGGTGCTTGTATAACGGAAAAAGGACTAATTCGTGAGGAGACAGGCAGTTCTCACAAGGGACAATGTCTACCTTGTTATACTGATTGAGTTTGACATAATGCCGTCCATGATACCCTGGAGGAACATGCGTGTCTTGTAAAATTCGAATTTAAATAGATTTGGTCAGTTTGTTGTGATTATGTCTATTTAAAAATTATGTCATTCAGGACAGTTTTTTTTTATCACACGAATACATACTAAAACTTGCATATGCATAAAAAGTGGTTTTGGGTGCCGTTAAATGAAATGAAATCCATTATTCTGTAAATAGGATATCGGAATCACTTTTACACGTCATATAAAAAAAAAATAAGCTAGATGGAGTCGACATTTCCTATCTGACTACCTCTGAGAAGAAATGGCGAAACAAACTCAAGGGTCAGTCTCTTTTAAAGTCCAGACATAATCTTGGTCAGATCATGTGAGGACCATGTAGATCCGTGTCTGAAATGGTATTTTGAGGAAAGACCACACAATTTTGAGTGGACCTGTCTAGTCAGTGCAAGCTTTTGTCAGTAAACGTGTAGCTTAACTCAGGATTTAAGGAGCTCAACGACAACTCTCGACAAAGAATACCAAAGAAAGGACATTTGGGTAGGCCGCATAAAGTACTCAAAATACCAGACCATCATTACAACTACTTAAAAAAAAAAAGACAATCTTAAGGAAAACAAATGACCCACATAGTGCTCACATTCACAATAATTAAAGTAATATATATGTAACACTTGTCAAAGTAAATATACTTGTCATTTTGTATTTAATATGAAAATGAACCCACAGATAGATAACGTGTGGAGAGTGCATGGCAAAGAGCTTTTAAAAGGTAAAAAATCTAAGATCTCTTGTCTCCCCCTCACAGAGGTTTGAGGGCCGAGTCCCAGCATAGAGAGCATTACGTAATAAAAAAAGCCTTTTAATCTCCTTACCCACACAATATTGACATTTAATTTCTGAATTTAGCATATTTACCTAATATTTACATTGCACTTTTTTATATAGAAATGTTTAAGATATTTTTTTTTTCCTTCGAGTGCTTTGTTTCTCTTTTTTTTTTCTTTTTCTTTCTTATATATTGTATCTATCCATACTAATATTATAAATGTGAAAGTTACTCTGTCTGTCTGTCTGTATGTTACGTTTTCACACCTAAACCGCTGAACCGATCGTCATGAAATTTGGCAGAGATATAGCCTGGGATATGGAGAAGGATATGGGCTATTTTTTTACGCGATAATCGACATCCATGCGGGCGGAGCCGCGGGTAAAAGCTAGTATTTTTATATATAAGAGATAAGAACCCTTTCTCAGGTATAGGCCTCCTCCAGCTTGTTCCAGTTTTCTCCATCTGTGGCTTCCTTTGTCCATTGTTTTCCTGCTACTGCTGTCATGTCATCTAACAAGCGCTTTCTAGGCCACCCTAGTCGTCTCTTACCTCTGGGCCCTGTCCACCGGGTCGCCTCTATAGTCCATCATTCTCTTGTTGGTATAACGGGCCAGGTGTCCGGTCCATTTCAACTTGAGTTTTAGAGCATTACGTAATATGTTACGTTTAATTCGACACAAAAAAAAAGGTGACATTAAAACTATTTTCCAATGTGTTTAAAATAGCATCCAAAACCACTAACAAACACTCACACACATTCTAACACACACAGGTACCAGAGGACTACTCGTATCTTCACGCTCTGAACCTGAGCTAATTGCCGGAGCGACAGACAGCCTGCCCCTGAGACCAAATCTATTTCAACTGAAATACCGAGTACGGGAACATTTTTAGTGAATTTCAATCGGGTACAGGTTACAACAAAAATGTTGATTCCCGGAAGGTTTTGTGGGTCAGATAGTAATCTATCTATTGGAAATGTGAGGTTTAAAAATGTAGGTTAGTTATGAGAGGAGGATAAATAACAGTATAGCAATACAGCTTACCAAAGCCTGAGTTTGTTTCGGTCTTTGTTCACAGAGTAAACGGATAGGAAACACCGAACTCTCTAATTTTAAAACATAAGTTGTTTTTGACGTGTAAAAGTGTTTTTTTAACCAATTTATAGAAACATATATAATTTTACTTTCACCGCCTCTGTGATCTAGTGGTTAGACCACCTATCTCATACCCAGAAGCCCCGGGTTCGATTCCCAGCAAGGGCAAAAATTTCTGCTCGGTTTGGTTGGTAGTCGGGCTTGTTCTAAGTCCGCCCGGCTAGCTACCACCATCTTATCTAAGTCTGTCGCCAAAACAACAATGTCAACAGTATTGTTGTGTTTCGGCAGTTAGAGGAAATTGAATGAAATCGTGTTTATTCTCTAAATAGGATATCGGAATCACTTTTATACGGTATATTAAAAAAAATTACATAAGCTAGATGGAGTCGACATTTCCTATCTGACTACCCCTGAGAAGAAATGGCGAAACAACCTCAGGGGTCAAAGACTCTTTTAAAGTCCAGTCATAATCTTGTTCAGATCATGTGAGAACCATGTAGATCTGTGTCTGAAATGGTCTTTTGAGGGAAGAACCACACAATTTTGAGTGGACCTATCTACTCACTGCAAGCATTTGTCAGTAAACGTGTAGCTCAACTCAGGATTTAATGAGCTCAACGACTCGACGAACAATACCAAAGAAAGGACTTTTGAGTAGGACACGTAAAATACTTAAATTACCAGACCGTCAATAAAACTAAGTGAGAAAGAAAAAAAAGAAAATCTAAAAGGAAACAAATGAGTACATAGTGCTCACATTCACAATAATTAAAGTAATATAATAGGGATGATGACTAAAATTTTATTAAATTATTATATTTATTAAATAATTAATTTAAAAAAAATATTGGACATGTATTTTTTATTTTTTTACGTAATCAAAACATTACGGCGATACAGTGAGTTCAAATTTGGCATGACGTCACTTCTCATTAGATTTTATACGTAGCTGTGACGTAACGAATCCCTACTCCCCAAGTTTAATTTGTTTTATCTAAGTAATTTTTAATTAATATGAGCAAGCAAAAAATACGTGTCTAATATTTTTTATTATTTAATTGACCGTCTAAACAGTGTTTTTTTTTTTTTTTTTTTTACCCAGGACACATCCCTATTATGCTTTTCAAAGTAAATATTTATGTCATTCTGAGGTAAGATAGCCACTTCCTCTGTGCTTGAGGATTCCGTGTGAAGCTCGCTTCCACCGCCTTATCATCACTTACCATCTGGTGATATGAAGGCCAAGAGCTTCAATCTTGAAGAAAATTTTAAAAAAAATTGGCTGTCATAAGGACTGCCGACAGAAGTGAAAACACAAAACTTTGGAATTACTGTTCTTTTATACATATAGCTCATGGAAAGCGTTCGGTGACGATAACACGAGTTCCATGATTTTTGTTCACCCAAAAAGTACACATGCATACACAGTATACATATAGCTCATGAAAAGAGTTCGGTGACAATGACGCGAGTTCCGTGATTTTTGTTCACCCAAATAGTACACATGCATACACAGTATACATATAGCTCATGAAAAGAGTTCGGTGACAATGACGCGAGTTCCGTGATTTTTGTTCAACCAAAAAGTGCTCAACGCGCTTAAAGAAGTTTTCACTTCAACAAAGACCGGCGTGGTAAATCATAAGCTCAGTCGCTCCCGAAGAGAGGAGGCCTGTGTCCCAGCAATGGGAACATTATTGGCTGATTATGCTAAATACCATTTATAATTTTTCATTAAACTCCCAATATTTCCCTTTAGTTGGACAGCCTCAATAGTCTGAGCTTAGCTTTGGGCCCTGGATTCGATCCTTGAAACGGGCATTGTTACTAAGTTTTTAATTAGGAACGCCTCAATATACTTTATGATCAGAGTGTCTAACTTTCAATTCGTTTACGAAGCAAAATGCCTAAAATAATGTCTACATCACTGAAAAAAAAAAGTAGTTGCCACAATCAAGATTTTGTTTAGATTGACTAAGTAACTTGTTTGCATCTGAGCCTATCAAGCACAATGATCACAGCTACTACTTTTATTTGATTGAGATTTGAAACGGGATCTTGATTGGAGTTATCACAAAACCTATTTGCAGCAATCAAGTCAAAACATAGTTGCTCAAACCAAGATTATTAGATTAAAGTTTCAATGATCTTTATTGAAGCAATCAAAATGAGTGATTGACACAACTAACTTACTTTGTTACAGTTAACATTTTTTTAACTTGTCTCTTTTTTAACTCTTCTACAATGATGTCATGTTAAGGGTAATCGAGAAACTTGTTTGAGCGTTCAATCATTTGAACTAGTATTGCTGCAATCATGTCGTGATGATCAACTTAACTAAGATTTTGATTAATCTAATAAACAAGATATCGTCAATCAAGCTAAAAAGTCACTTGGTTGGAGTGCATTTTTTTCAGTGGCACAGCAATTTGCAGCTATAAATCGCGTAGAGATCAAAATGTTTAACAAACAAAATGCCTAAAATGCAATAATTTCTAAGTAGTCGAGGTGGTTAAAATAAAACTCCACTAGGGCCTCTGATGTGTAGGTTAGGTTAGAACTGTGACCACACAACGCACGAGCCGAGCGAGCGAAACGAGCGTGCCGCGGCAGCGTCCGGCGAGTGCAAGAAACCTTTATTTGCATAATATCAGATTCTCAAAATAGCAGATTCTCAAAATATTAGATTCGCTAAATATTATATTCTCAAAATTGCCGAAATTGTTATTTAAATCAAGGCTTTACTGAACTACGTAGATCTCAATTATTAGCCTTTTATTTAGCTACCAATTAATTGGTTGTAGTCACCTCACGAAGAGATATGAAAGAATTTATCTCAGCTTCCTCTACCATATTATATCCTCACGGCACTAATTGGTAGGGCGACAGACAGCCGGCCCGGGGGAGCATGTGTTACGTCGTCGTGACGTCATGCGCAGCGACACGTGTTATGGGAATGCAACACATTGTACTACATATCAAGATAATGAATTAACGGTGTACAGACTGTGATGTTCACGCCTACAATTTAAGATTACTAATAAATTAAATATCATCTGAGTAAGATGGCTAATTAGAAGACTGTATTAATTATTCCTTTATTCCTCTCCTATTCTTATTATTCCTCTCTCCTAATTTTTGCTGTGCCCGACAGGGTCCATATTGATATTATACTCTGTTATACCATCTATGTAATACATATGGAATGCAATAAAGAATTGAGTATTGAGTATTGAGAATTTGCAAGCTCTCAATTAAAAAAAAACACACAAAGTAATCACATTGCAAACAGCATCAGTTGAAATTTAAACATAAGCAGGTAAATAAATTATGATAATAAAGAAAAGGTAAAGGAATTAGATAACATGTTCGCAAAAATTCTATGGGTTTTTAGGGTTTCGTTCCGTTTCGCCATGTCCGTCTGTCTGTCTGTCTGTCCGTGTCTTAACTCAGAGAATCTTAGAACTAGAAAGCTGTAATTTGGCATGAGTATACATATGAATCACGCCGACAAAGTGATAAAATAAAATAATAAAATTTAGGGTAATCTCCCTTGCACGTAAAGTGGGGATGTTTTTTTTTTTTTTTTTTGTTTCTCTCTATCCCATAGTGTGGGGTATCGTTAAACAGACCATTCAAAAATTCATCGAAAAATTAAAATAAACAATTTTTGATGATTGAATGACATTTTCCTTTAAAATCCCTCCCTGTCAACTAAATAGTTGTTTTTGGTATGTGAAAAACAGTAGTAGAGAATATCTATATATATAACGAAGACTATTATCACAGCTAAGTAGGCTTTACAAGTTAATAAGTAATAGTTGACCAACTTATATTTGCAGTTGGAATGTATGGGAGAATATGTATTTCAACTACAATGTTAAGTTTGTTCGGGGTAAATTCGTCCCAAATACGGAACCCTTCATTGTGTGTGGTCCGACACGCACTTGGAAGGTTTTTTTTTTAAACTGTGTGCCAGAGCGTTTTGGTAATTTTACGAAGACACGTATCATCACGCCTGTAATCCCAGAAGGGTTAGGTAGAGGTGAACCTAATAGTACACCCAGACTTTGCCAGTTATTTTTAAGTCCCATGTAATAGGGGGTGAGCCTATTGCCATCAACCGGGTACATATCCAGACTCCGGGCTGCGACTGAGGAATTCCAGATGGCAAATCCCAATAACACTTTTCCCGTCCGGGGAATCGAACTCAGGACCTCATACTCGGTAGTAGCGCTTGCGACTGTAGTATTTCCGTTTGAGCACCAATTTTTTGAGCACCAATTTTTTGAGCACCTATATTTTGAGCACCTATGCATTGTACCATGTGGTGCCGCACGTAAAAAATAGCACCACCCCATTTCCTCCCGTGGGTGTCGTAAAAGGCGACTAAGGGACTTACTAGAGAATGGGCAGCAGCGTTCTCTATGCATTTTTTAACACCATACTGCGATCGCCAACCCGCCTGCCAAGCGTGGCGATTATGGCAAACCCCCCAATTGGGGGAGGTCTATACCAAACAGTGGACGTCTTTCGGCTGAAATGATGAATGATGATGCATTGAGCATCAAAAGTATTCTCAAAATGGGAATACTTTTGTGATCAATGCATAGGTGCTCAAAAAATAGGTGCTCAAACGGGAACACTCGTTGCGACCACTAGACCAAAGAAGCAGTCAAACATCAAACTTATAATATGGCAATAAACTTTAATAGTTTTAAATAAAGAAAACAATCCCAATAACCAACAATGACGTCAACTGACCCACATTCCAAACACTGACATCCACAAACTATTCTATGAGCGAACAAAATTGATTTTTAAAGCTGGCAACGCGAAAAAATCTGGGCATAATGGACGCATGGCCGATCCAGCTAATCATGATAGATGACCATCACTGGTGAGCGAAGCAGATTGATAGTAGCAGCACATCGAAAACATCATGACTATAGTTACGGCCGTAAAATATGGTATTGGAAACAAGGCTATGAATACAGGACGCTTTATGAATCGTACATGCGAGGATAATTAAAGGTTAAACTATCCTAACATAATTACATGAGTCGCTGCATCCGAAGAGATTGGATCTAAGTATGCAGAAATCACAGAGCAAATCACTATTATTATTTGCCAATTTATCTAGAGATCTTAAGATACAAATACTATAATTATTTATCAAATAATGAATCGCTTAGAATTATAAATCAGTATAAATCAGAAGTACCAACTATTAATTCTGACTTATGCGTATTTGGTGTTTTGTCCTTTGGAGTGCGAAATATTGCAATACCCGATTTGTTTGAATCGCTTCGTTTAGTCAGCTTTTCAGTGCCTATTTCCTATAAAAAAGTGAGCAAACCAATTAAAACTTTCATGCAATGTAACGTGATCTGAAGTAAACTTTGCTTTAGCATAAACAATAATCAGCCTATAACGTTGATTAACAATGAGACAAATGGTCGCCTTGCAGGGTAGTGGAGCTATTCCACAGAACTACACTTTTGAGTTATAGACATTAAAAAATTAAATGATGCGCGTAAGAACAGTTATTTTAACATAAATCAGTGTCATAACACATTATTATGACGTCATTAACTTAAAATTAGATATCATGACTGAGAAAGAGTACGAGCCATAGTTTTTACTATGGCTATTTCTCACCACGTTAATGCACTTAACTCCATTTCGCGAAAATTGTAGCTTAGCTCCATTGCCCTCCAAGGCAACGAAATATTTTATGTAGAAAAACTATCACAGAGATCACTGTGGCCTTGATATTTAGACAAGACTAAATGCGCCTCCCAAAATTTGCGCATCCAAAACAAAAACAGAAAGTTTCTAAAACATTGATGTAATATCAATTAAAACAATTTCTAACAACTAACCTCATTACCCATATCACAGTATCAAGCCAGATAAAAACATCAAAGTATGAGTTGTCACGGTTCAGATCGGGGCTTATCTACCGGATCGAACCGGACCGAGCCTGTCGGAACCGGCGGCGACCGGATCGAACCGGATCCAACGTTCTGCTTTGATTGATAGCTTTTAATTTGATAGCTATCGTCGTTTATCGACTGTGTGCGATGAAAAACGTTGGGTTAGATACTTTGTAGTTTATTTTGATATTGGGTTAGTACTGTGGAATAGAGTAACGCTTAGTGAAAAAAGGATAGAAAATAATACAAACTGATCCTTACTAATACTAGGCCGTGAGAAGACAAACGCACGCACTATCGAGTGGGCTATGCTCGGAGTTTCTGTGAAGGATAAAATCAGGAATGAAATTATTCGGAAGAGTACCGAAGTTACCGATATAGCTTGCAGAGTAAGCAAGCTAAAGTGGCAGTGGGCTGGCCATGTTTGTCGAAAGACCGATGGCCGGTGGAGCAGACGAGTCCTAGAGTGGCGACCACGTATCGGCAAGCGTATTGTGTGTATTGTTAGATGGACCGACGACCTCAACAAAGTGGCTGGGACAGACTGGATGCGGAAGGTGGAGGACAGGGTGTTGTGGCGCAGCATGCGGAGAGGCCTATGTTCAGCAGTGGACTGCGATAGGCTGAGTTGTTTGATTTGATTTGATTGAAGAAAACAAATGAAAAAAGATTGCATGCAGCGTAGATGAGAATGTTGAGATGGATGTGGGAAATGACGAAAATTGATAAAATTAGGAAATGAGTATATAGATGGCAGTTTGAAAGAGCCGCCAGTGACAGAAAGGTTTAAATGAAATTGTTGGGCTTGGTATGGGCATGGGCTCATGCCCATGCCCATACCAAGCCAAACAATTTCATTTGGGAGGAAACGCATGTGACTAAAAGAGTGATGAATGTAAATTTTGATGGATGGAGAGGAGGAAGATCAAAGAAAAAAATGATGAATTGTGTGAGGAATTATATGAAAGAGAAGGAATAATAGCGTGACGGTTGACAAGGGAGAATGGAAGAAGAAAACGTGTTGCGCCAACTCCAAGTAACATGGGACAAGGGTAGGAAGATGATACTCCTTACTATTGCTATTAAATGTTTGTGAGGATGTTGGTTACTCAATCATGCAGTAATGGCTAGTCAAAATTACCCTAGATGGGTACAGCAAGTTTGACCATGTCCTGAATTAACGTATAGAGATATGCGCACCAGACGGTTGCTATGTCTGGTGGGCTTCTGCTCGACGGTTGATGTCGAGATGTTGTATACAGGAAAAGTTTTTAACCAGTGCGGAAATTTTGACAAATTAAACTTCAACGAGTTTTATTAACCACGTATTTCTTATTTTAATGCGTCTTAGTACAAAAAATTAAGTTATCGTTAACGAAACATGTTTATTTTGAAACTAGTTTATTGTATACACGCCGCGCGACGGCGGCGCATTCAGTGAAGCGGAACGCAGTTGTAGGCACCTATCAACTGTGTGCCCGCGCAATTCGCCAATGTAGGTATTTAAGCAGGTTATTAATCCCATTTATTTTTTAAATAAAATAAATAGTATTGAATATAATATAATGGAAATGTATTCTATTACAGATACTGATACATCAAAAAAAAATTGCGCACTGGTTAAACCTTATCCTGTATACATATACCAGTCGCGCGGTAAACTCTGCTTGTGTGATGAGGATTTGTGTGACGTCAGGTCTATGCGTAGTCCGCATGTGGCGTTGTAGATGCGGCCACAAACGGATACGATATTTCTATCCGCGAGCGACAAACAATGTTTTTGCCAAAGAATTTGCCCACAAATTTTACCTCAACTACCTTCATAAAAAGCCAAATCTTCTTACCACAAAACACTCCTACTATCTATTACCTGCCTCATAGATATTCAGTTATCCCCTGTCCCCTAACGCACCGTCAAAATCCCATTACTTCTCCCGTGGCTGACAATGTGTGACGTCACAACCTAACAGGATAGCTCGCGTCCCCTGGGCGTGGTGTCTGTCAGCCTACCAATTAACAGGGTGGGATGAAGCTTTAATAGTTATCTGATGGGCATTTATGCCTGAGATTGTGTCATTGGGTAAAATTAATTAAGCAATTATGCGTAGAATGTTTGATGCTGCAACAAAAATGAAGTGATTTGTCAGGAAAATCTTGCTTACGTAGATTGTCAAAAAGTGATTTTGCTGTATTAAAGAAAAAACAGAGTTAGCTTTCAAGGCATTATTTTAAATTCAAATGGTTTTCTTTTTTAATATCGCGAATTATCAAATCTCAAATCGAATTTAATTTATTTTATGTAATTTATTGCAATCAATTTAGCGTATAGTCGTGTTCGAACTATGTACACATTTATCGTTTTCATTTATTAATTGTGTTAGGCTCTTTGTACACGGCACGGTTTCTTTACGGTAGGGCGTATTACCCGCACCGTAGAAAAAAATGTCCATCAACAAGCTTCCATAATGATCCATATTATTATTTATTTATTTATTTCTACACGCGCGGTGATGCCTGCGGATTATTTTGTGTTTTTTTTGTTTATCTAATAATATTTGTTTATATATCTGGTTGTATAGTTAGATTATATTCTGAGTACTGTTTGTTTTATTTTATCTAGTTGCCTATTTATGTTAATTTCTTTAATCCTGACTTGGTTTCCGTATGTCTTTTCCGGGTAACCACTGAAAATCAGCGCTGTGCTGTGGGTCCCTCATAGCACAGCATCATGCTGAGTGGAAGCCTTCTTGTCACAGTCATGACGTGCAGCTGCCGACTATTTTGTTTTGTGCTCGTGATTGGAATGTAGATCTATTTTGTTTTTTTTTTTTTTTTTTTTCTGTATACCACCTACTCAAGTTAATTATCTTTTTGTATGCACGTGTTTCTGTGACAAATAAACCTATTTTTCTTTCTTTCTTTCTTTTATACAACACTGACGATCGTGCCTACACACGGAGTATAAATTTATTAATCCCCTAGTGGGATTAATAAATATAAAACAATACAATATAAATAAGAAAAACATGACCTTTTACAATAACTTGGTTACCTACCCCTATTTCTCTGGAAATGCTTGGCGACCACCTCAAAGGCTTCGCTATTCCTTTGAGTTGTAGCGTGGACTAGCAAGAACCCCGGCATATAATAACGTATTGCCTTTGAGTTTTAGAGCACTTAAACCGATGCAGTTACTGCCAAATACCCGGCACGCCCTTGATTCCAAGGAAGACTGAGATTGTAGGTACTATCGTCTATCTGTCGTATATACATATTACGTTATTACGTTGTTTTTTCGTAATTTTTTTTTATTTTTAATATTTTTTATTTTATTTTATAACAAAATGATATTTTTTTATTTTTATATATTTATTATTAATTAAAGTCGCTGTTCGTGTCTGTCTATGCTACCGCGTTATTTTTCTAAACTACGCCAGGGATTTTGATGCGGTTATCATCATCATTTAGTGAATTTATTTCGGAAAGTTTAAGTCCATAATCTATCTAACAATAAGAAACAAAAATAAATAAATATATACAGAGCTATTTGTAAAACACTAACAACTTCTCAGGACTATATTACTAACATCACACACGCATATTAATTACGCCAACAAAGTGGTAAAATAAAATCTTGAATTAAAATTTTGTAGGGATGCATGTTAAGTAGGGATGATTATTTTTCTCGTCTATCCCATGGTATCATTGGATATTTTCAATATTGAACGGCCTATCCAACAATACTATACCAATTCCGCCCCGAATACACTAGTTTACATGAGTTTTGTTCATGAATTGGAATATATACGGTTACGTTACTTTGGGTATCTACATCTCGGAAAAAATATTTTAAAAATCCAGCACGTCAGTTTTTTGAAATACTTATTAAGAAGATTTTTAGAAAAAACTAAACTGAGTAATTTTTGCTCTTTTTTTCTAAATATTTTCTCATTTATTTCTCACAACAGACCAAAAATAGTCACCTAACATATTTTGGTTCCAAAAACCTTGATATTTTTTCTCAAATGATTTAATTCTTGGTGAAATCGCTCACCGTGTTCATGACTCACACTACCAAGATTTTCGGAAAAAAATTCTAAATGGGAATGCAAAAAATTAATTTTTAGTGACATTTTTACTATTTCTATTATTATTTTTTTATTTTTTGAGTTAAAACCAAAAGTTTTTGTTAAACAAAAGTAACAATCGGTTACGTAGTTAGTTGGCTCTCTCCATATCATTGGTTTACCAAATTTCAGTGATCTATTTTTATCTGAATACCAGGGGGCCAAGTCTAATAATGTACAAACGTTGCAATGGTCTCTTCATTGTAAGTTTTTGACAGATTTGCCATACAAACACTGTCAAATACTCACAATAGCGAGACCATTGCAACGTTTGTAATTTAGTAGACTTAGGCCCCAGGAGCTGAGGACCAATCTGCAATTAGTGCAAATCACATGAGGAACCCAATTTTTTATCTTGAAATGACACCGGAAATCCAAAATAATGTAAATAGGCTTCTTGCAATGGTTTTGTTATAGGGAAACCACGATTTAACTGAATAATTTTCCCACAAACATAACAAAATCGATTTGGATGTAGTTTACACACTCTATACTCCATTTATTATAACATTAGACGAATAGCTGTTCTCACCCTTTCGTTATTTCGATGTAAACGTTTAATAAACTCCGTTATTTCACGATAAATAGAAAGCACTGTAATCTATTTACTATTTACATTAAAAAAATAACTCTAAAGTGCAGTAATTTCAACAATATTACACAATAACTGTCGTTATTTAGCCGTTATTTGTCTAATGCTATAGTAAATGGAGTATAGATGACATCTTTACATAAAAATAAGACTTGAATGACACAGTTGCTTACAAAATAGAACGATAAACGTATTTAAACAATTGCGGGTAGATAAAAAACAAAAACCTCTATATCTCAGAATTGTGACGTGCTACGAAAAATAAAATAATATTTTTTTAATTACCGTCCACAGCCTACATAAATAAATATATGTTTCAATTAAGGAACAGAAATTTTTTTTTTTTTGTAAACTAGTGATATCAGAATAATTCTATTAAAACATGCGAAAAATACACGAACAAATTTATGAAGAAAATTAAATGTGGATGTTATTTTAGTATACTGTGGTGTCTTACGACTTCCATGCGAACGAAGTCGCGGGCATAATTTAATATTAAACAAACAATTTTTTTTTTTTTTTTGTATTCTATCTTACAATTTATACAGAAATCTCGATATTTTGTCAAGTCGTCGAAACCGTGCGAGGCAGGGGTGGGTCACTAGTCCATAAATAAAATGGTTCTTCTGCCGCTGTTATTCAGACACAATTGAAAAGGTAGGACGTCCTCAGGCAGGTGAAGCGACGATCTTCGCAGGGTGGCTGGTAGCAGCTGGATGAGAGTTGCCGAGAATCGAGCTGAATGGCATGCAGTTGGAGAGGCCTATGTCCAGTGGACTGCTATGGGCTGATGATGATGATAATCATGATTATGTTACACAAGTCTCCAGCTTCACCCACCAATGATCATACCAAAAAAACCCACAAGTAATTTCAGTTTCATAAAATTTCCGCATCAAAAATGCATGGAATGTTTGTTAAATGGAAATTTAGTGTAAAATATTTATTGGAAATGTCTTAGGCACACGACAGTACGGTGGCGACGCCCGCCCGTAGTTCCGATCGGCTAGTAATTTTTGCCTCTGTTAGGTTTGATTAGGAATGGAACGGGGTAACAGGCATTTTATAATCATCTAACAGAAAAAATAAAAGAATATACGTTTATTTGTGGTAAACATGACGCAAAGAAAGAACACAAACACGAAAAGAACAAGTCAAATACAAACAAAATCAAATCCATACAAATAAATAAAATTGACGTGTCTGTTTATAATAAACTCAAACTCAAAGCATTTATTTCAATTAAACCATTTACAGGCACTTTTGAATTGTCAAAGAGACGGTCAGTTAGTCAGAGTCGGCAAGTTGAAGCTAGATGCCCATTCCAATACGTAGATCACTATGGAGAAGAACGGACAAGAAACTCCAAGGACACTCTTTTAAATCAAGATATTACATAATCCTGGGTACATTATTCTTGTTGCTTCTATATGTGAGACAATGTAAAAACTAATAAAACAATTCAAAATATAAAATTACAAATTAAAAATAAGCCCTGGCAGTCAAGAGATGACCAGTCCCAACTGACGGCGCCCGTTCACGAACATGACGCATGGATCAGCACCATCCAGCTCAACCATTTTGTAGGGAACCGAATGATCCAACACACGCGCCACCATCAGTGAAACATTTAAGTGAGCATGACATACTCTCAACTGCCATGCTCTTTCAAGTCAACATAAATCATAATAAGATAGTAAACGACTCCATGGTATTCACATTTACAAAATTGAAAAAATGCTGCTAAATTATACAGAACTAGTTTGCAATGTATTTGAGAGATTAATAAAAATTTACTACCAAAAAAGAAAATAATTATTATCTATTGGAGTATTCATCTATAAAAACATGCTTAAATAAAAACAAAATAAACATTAAGTTCGTAATGTCAGAAAATAAAATAAAATAAAAAAAAGGGGGAAGCAACTTCCAAGTATTCAAATTTTATCTAGTGAGCTCAAGTGGCAGTGGAGCAGGACCAGCATTTAGCCAAGCATTTTTATCTACGATATAATCATCCAACTTATAATATGCTTGTCTGCATAGTGTGCGTTTAATGCACGTTTTAAATTTCTTCTCATTTAGTTGAAGAATATCGAGTGGTATTTTATTATAACATTTTACACAGTACCCCATAAAAGAAGTGTGTACTTTAGACAATCTGAAGCGTGGTTGATCTAATTTGTTCCTATTTCTAGTGTTAAAATTATGCCTGTCACTTATTTTACTAAAAAGATGTAGATTTTTTCGAACATACATAATATTTTCATATATATATTGACAAGGTACCGTCATAATGTTATTTTTTTTAAACAGCTCTCTCAGAGATTCGCGTCTGCGGAGGTTGTAGATAGCTCTGACATCTGCAGCTCGTCCCCACAGCAAAATACCGTAAGACATGATGCTATGGAAGTAACTAAAATAGACCAGTCTCGCGGTATCCACGTCTGTTAATTGGCGGATTTTCCAAACAGCGTAAGCGGCTGAACTTAGCCGCCCTGCAAGTGATGCTAAGTGAGGACCCCACTGTAGTTTTGAGTCAAGCGTAATCCCCAGGAAAACCGTATTTTTGACGAATTCTAGTATCTCCTTATTCAATACTGACTTGATAATGACAAAATAACAGCTTTTTAACGTAAACGTAACGTTTTTATTTTAACGTTAATATGATACTTATAACAAACAAAAAAACTATTTTTTAAATGTCTGTCTGTCCGTCGGTCTGTCTGTCTGTTTGTTCCGGCTAAGCTCCGAAACGTCTGGACCGTTTTTGTCGGGACTTTCTATGGACGATAGCCGATGTTATAAGGAGTAACTTAGGTTACTTCTATTCTATAAACTGCCACGCGGGCGGAGCCGCGGACAGCAGCTAGTAATAAATATAATTTTAATAAATTTCTAGTCAACGTATTTCAGCGAACATTTCTTCTAAGGTACCACTGAATGTAAACACTTTACATAGAAGGACTGCCCTCTGCTCTACGCAACCCAATTATTGAGCAAAACAAATATTTTAAGGATAGATGCTGTAAGCTGTCTGACTTAGTATTCGAACTGAGTGCACGCTCGACTCGAGCGTTCGGCGCAGCAGCGCGTTCGGCGTTCGTGTTAAACACATGCTATCCCTCGCGAGTGCCCTGAGTGACGGCCTAGCGGGGAGCGTGCTTGTTTGCGTTGAGCGGGGCGTCGAGCGTAGCGTCGCGTGCTGTTCAAACCAGTTTGTGTTTGCGTTGAAAACTCCCCACACAGCCTTCTTTGTTTGATTATCGAGTTATAAATATATTTTAACCACACATTTCCATCTAAATACATATCAGTAATATTGTACGACCCCGACGCCATGATGAAAAATGTGACCGGCTCACACGAACGCTAAGCGTGCACTAAGGCCACTCGACGAACGCCCTTTCGCCGCTTGCACGCAACGCTGAACGCCCCATTCAGGCCGTACACATACAGACTTCTGACTAACTGTAAATATTCTCATCTGATATTTGTCTGACATCTGTGATTAACATGCTCTCAGGTACAAAATAATAATAATAATTCTTTATTCAAAAAAACAACAAACTTAGACAATAGATAACACAGAAAGGTGAGCAAGTTTAGGTATACAAAATTGGATACAAAAGGTAGGTAGTGCGGTCGAAAGTCCAAATAGAATATGTACCCTGCTCCCCAAACTAGGAAAATCCTGTATGAGGAGGAGGCAGTGTCTTCGCATTACAATATTACGGTCGAGCGATTTTTGTGAGCGTACAAGTTGATTTTAAAATTAGGGAATTGTCAAAGATAAGGTTATGTACTAGTGAAAAAAAAAAAAAGAAGAAGATCACATGTAATAAAATGTGTTATAAATGTGTTGTGTGCAAAAATAATTTTCAGAATCCGTTCAGTAGTTTCAAAGTCTATAACGAATATAGGTCGATACATACTTTGTGTTATATATATATATATTAGTTAATTTGGGACAGGGAAAATGTCTCTTCTCACACAAAGAAGAAAAAGCATTGCTCACTGCAATTTTACACCGTTACGTGTTCATTTACTCATGAAACCTTTACAAAATATAATTTTGTATTACTTATTAACCTAATCAACCTAATTATTACGTCAATTACAAGCCCAGTACAACATAAAGAATAAAAAGATATTTTATATTAATTAGAAAGAAGATTAGGTTGTCAATACTCACATCGTATAAATCCACGTCTTTCCGGCTTATCCATTCCTCTCATCTCCGTATATTATAATGTAAATATCTACATGCTTACCTTCCCTTTTGTGGTAACCAGAAATATTTAATTGTTTAAATTGCACGTTCTCATCGGGGGTGAATGCTTGACATTCTAATGGGTATCCCAAACATGAGATTCGACATTTGTATCGCTAATTTTAAGGGCTCTTGTTTGATGTAATTGAGGGGCTTGTAGCTAAGTAATAACAGCCATACGGATCGATCGTTCAGGTTAAGTTACGCTTGACACGATTCGTTCGTAGATGGGTGACCGCCTTTACATACCAAGATCCCTCCGTGCCTTTGAAAGTACGTTAAGCCTTTGGTCCCGGCTGTCCTTCGTGGATCTTTGACAGTCGTTACGGGTCGTCAGAAGCCCGAAAGTCTGACAACCAGTCTTACCAAGGGGTATCGTATTACACAGTTACTGGGTTGTGGAGGTCAGATAAGCAGTCACTCCATGTAAAATACTTCTATTCAGCTGTATCCGGTTAGACTGGAAGCCAACCCCAACATTATTGGGAAAAGAAAATTATTACGTTTAGTCATTGGAGATTGTTGTTTAATGTTATGTAGGCAGATATAGCACAGAAATTCATGGATTAGACCGTTTAAAAATAAAAAAATAATTTAACAGCTGCTTTTGTTAAACGCAGCTGATTTACTTACTAATACACCATTCTAAACCAATAAAGAATAATTAATCAATAATCAATCACCATTTAAGGCGGAGGACATCGTGGAGTACGTGCGCCAAAGGACAACGTACACGCCGAGGGTGCAGTTACTGGAATCGCACCGGAACGACAACTTCAAGGCGTTCATCGTGCGTTTTCCGAATCTGTATCTGCCCATCGTCATGGTAGAAGACTTTTGGCCGCAGGACGTGGTGTTCCATCGCTTCCGCGGACAAGTTCAACAGAACAGCATAAAGTGCAGCTAGTGCAAAGTGAAGTACTACTAACATAGTCTTAAGCCTTTTTTATTAACACAAGCTTTATATTAAAATATGTATGTTTAGGTTAAGGTATTTTTCTATGTTGCCTGAAATAAATGGTATTATTATTATTATTATTATTTTGATATTTATTTTATATTCTCGGCTAGCCGGGAGCGCTGATAACACGGGCCTAAGCCAAGTGATTATCAGCTGGATTAAGTGCGGTCACGTGCAGAAGATTGCACAGAAGATGTTAGCGTATTTGGGTTTGGATGTGGGTTTTCTGATTCACATTGCAGAAACTTTCTCACGAGTCTGCATGTGTTTAGTATCGCTGCCTTCTGCAGAAGATGGTAGGTATTTGGAGATATGGGACTGGTGAAGTTGTGTTGGTATTACTCCTGTTGTAGACAATACTATTGGAACTATTGTAACTTTTTATAAATGCCAAAGGGCCCATGTATACATTATTATTATTATCACAAGACAAACTCACATATATAAATGCATTTTGTAACTTCCACACTATTTTCAACATTAAAACTAATATTGAAATAAAATAAAAATAAAACACTTAAAACCAGTCAGCTACCATATCCTAATCCTCGCGAATCGCCCAGAATGTACTGGCGTGAACAAAGCAGTTTGTTAGTGCAGTACTTTTGCCTTACACCGCGCCTCTCAAAACGTCGAGTGCTTTTTCATTTCCTGCCGCCAGGGGGCGACGGTGTTTATTTTATTTTCGCTAATGCCCTCCAACCGGCGTTATACAATTAAATTGTATTTGGGAGCTATATTTTTTTTGTCTGCTGCTGTGTTTTGGTTTTAAGCAATGTTTCTGTGATTTGGATGAGGAAGTAGGATTTTGAGGTCAATTTACCTACTTGTTTAAATGGTATGTTTCAATTTAAGTTCAAGTAAATTATACTTCTTTAAGTTATGGACGAGCGGAGTCTCCTAACACAGGCTTACATATTTGCTTAAAATGAATCTCATTTCTAGAGGTTTTCTTGATTATTTTATTAATTTAAATCACAGTACCATTTTTTTCAGCCAAGCACTAGATTTTACAGTTTTTTTTTTACAGTTATTTTTGTATTTACTCATAAAAATTGACAAATTGACAATTATTTTCTATTTTCAGTATTACAACTAAAAATTTGAATTTAATATAAAATAAATGTTAAAAATAATTATAAATAAAATACAACGATCTAGTGCTTAGCTAAAAATAAAATAATACATTGATTTAAATTAATAAAATAATCACGAAAAAACTCTAGAAATGCGTTGCTACCAGCCCGCGCGGGATGAACGCTCAATGGATAACGATGAATGGTTTAATTGCTAAAATAATAAAACATTATTCATTTTCTTCTTTCCAATAGATCAGGGAGAAGTTGTAACTTCGATCCACACCCGTTGCTATGATATTTCAATCAATAAATTCAGGCTATAAGTCCACTGCTGGACATAGGCCTCTCCCATGCCTGGTTACAGATGACCAACGATGATGCGATTGGAGACAACAAGAGGCCTGCTGAGATAAGAATCAGGAAATAAAAGGTAAATTTTCCAAATTACTTAAGCAATTCTTTGTCATTCTTCCCATACATATTAGATAAGATATTATTATAAGTTACTTTCAATCAACAATCAATCAACTCAGCCTATCGCAGTCCACTGCTGAACATAGGCCTCTCCCATGCTGCGCCACAACACCCTGTCTTCCGCTATCTGCATCCAGTCTGTCCCAGCCTCCTTTTTAAGGTCGTCGGTCCATCTTACTGGGGGGCGTCACACACTACGCTTTCCGATACGCGGTCTCCACTCCAGGACTCGTCTGCTCCACCTTCCAGCGGTCCTTCGCCAAAGAAAAAAAAAAAACATGGCCATCCCACTACCACTTCAGCTTGCCTACTCTACAAGCTATGGCTTTTTTTTTTTTTCTCGCCATTACACCATTGACCCGCGCAATTCGAGTTATTAACGATCTTCACGTGAAGATCGATGTATTTACATGCCATTTGAGTGAATTCGCAAAAATAATGTTGTTTATTTCATGTCATAGCGTAGATTTAAGTAGGCTATGTTGTCGCTTTTTTTTAAATATTTAAATTATTGTTTTTAGGGTTCTCTACCAAAATGGTAAAAAGGAACCCTTATGGTGTGACTCAGTCTGTCTGTATGTCACAGCTGAATATCTCAAGAACTACTGATGCTATCAACTTGAAATTTAGAATAGTTTTAGATGACGTTTGTCCAACTATTTTGCAAATAAGAATGAAACAAAAAAGTTTTAATTATTTTTGCAACAGATACTGAAAGGTGGTCTTAAAAATTTGAAATGCGGCTACTATATAATATTTTTTTCCAAATCATTAACACTACTTATTCATATAAAAGTCAGTATAAAATCATTAAAATTCGGTTATTGTCGCCTTCAAAATAACTGGTGAAATGTGGGTGTACCTACAGTGAGTACACACCACTGCCTTACCATTCGGGGAAACAAGAAGCTCAACTACTATGTACCAAGTCTCAATTTACCTACTAACCAACTCTCATTCCAGTAATAAAGCCATAAACACACCTAAGACTAAAGCGATCAAATTAATGTCCGTCATAAATTAGTATTATCTCTATAATGATAATAAAATCGCGCATAAACTGAGGTCCAAAAACAAAGGGAGTTATTCCTTTGTGTAGGTCTTGAGCACATGTGCGCAATGTCGTTGTAATTAGATCGTGTGTTCTGGCTCTAAAAGTACTGGATGAGACCTTGATTAAAATGTTACTGTTACTGTTAGCCTGTATCATCCCACAACTGGGCAAAGGCCTCTCCCCATGAATTCTAGTTATTGCAATCCAGAGCTAATGTTGACCACTGGTCGTTTGTTTTGTCCAGCTCGTCCCGACATCTTCTACGGGGTCTGCCGCGACGACTTCTAGCTGTCTCACCGTTCCACATAGTGACTATTTTGGCCCAAAGCTAAAACATGACATGCGGCAGACGTGGCCAGCTCAGTCCCACTTCAATTTTGCGGCTTTTTGAGCAACGTCATAAATCTGTGTTTTGGAGCGCAGTACGGTGATGCAAATATGGTCTGTTAATTTGACGCTTAGAATAGTGCACTCCATCGCACGTTACCAAACCTTGAGTTTGGACTTCAACAAACTGAGAATCAGCACTTTTTGACCGTCAAAATTACATAATACAGTCCCCCAAAACGCCCGCCCCTCACTACTTTTTAGTGCTGGAAAGAAGAAGTGGCACAACAAAGTCACCAATAGATGAAAAAGAAAAGCGTTCGTGAAACTCTTTGATAGATTAATAAATAATAATAAATTCTTTATTGCCATAAACAGGTTACAGAAAATCTGAGACCCTGGCTCTGGAGCCAGTGTCTCAGATTTTCTGTAACTGTACTTTTTCTGTAGCTCTCGAGCTAGGTTAGAGTACCTATATTTCAGGAGCCAAAATTGGAGCCAGATGTAATAATTTAATAATAATAATTTATTTTCATAAGCCTAATACATAAGGAGAGAAAAAGGGTTGACAATGAATTACTTAAGTAACTTAGATCCTTATAGTAATTAGACTAAGTACATGCTCGATTTTGTGAAACTCCTGACACCCAAACTAGGACGTGTCTTGTATCTCAGGTGTCAGATTGCACAGAATTGAACAGTCCTTTTCTTGAATTGTAACTGTAACGTGCAACTTTTATATTGTATGCCATAATTATTAGTTGAATATGCAAATAAACTATTATATTTTTATAGATTGCTGATAAGATGACAAAAATATGTTTTTATCAGCAATCTATAAAATAAAATAAATAGTTTCTTTGCAACTTCAACTAATAATTATAGCTTACAATATAAAAGTTGCACGTTACAGTCACAATTCAAGAAAAGGACTCTGTTCAGTATGGAAACCACCATCCCAGAAGACGTTTTTTGACCATTCACAAAATACTTTCAATCATTAACACATCTAGTAACATCATATCATTAATACATCTTTGTACCACAATTCATTGCCACTATAATTTCTTGAACATTGATAGTGCCACCATCAATTTGCGACGAGCCGCAGTGAAAACAGTGAAAAGGATACCGTTTGAAAATTATAATTACAATTGATTTCACCCTGTTGTTTTAGGCCTGATAATTAAAGCCCGAGGTATTGTAATATTATGTTGTAATAATTTAGTTGGGTAATTATCTTCATATCTTTGTTAAGATTGGTAATCGTGGTGGTTTCATTCAGCCATGTACTGAAGATGAAGCTGCTTATTCTTTTACAGGAAATTTTCCTTTGCCTTTACTCGTATAAATATAGTAATAAATGGTTACTGATATAGCCCAAAATGATTAATCATCATTTCAGCCGAAAGACATCTGTGGCGGTATCTGTAACGCCACATGCGAACTACGCATCTAAGACCTGACGTCACAAATCCTGCATCGCGCTATCAGAGTTTACCACGCAACTAGCATATATAAAACATCCCGATATCAATCGTCGGGCAGTTGCCCACCAGACACAATACACATCTGGTCGGAGGATCCTCCCTTTTCTATGGAGGATAAGTGAACTTTACACCCTGTTCCTCCATACCTCTACACATCCACTACTGGACATAGGCCTCCCCCAATCACCACCATTTTGACCGATTCTGTGCTTCCCGCAACCAGCGGATTCCTGCGGCCTTCACAAGATCATCGGTCCACCTTGTGGGAGGCCTTCCAACACCACGTCTTCCGGTACATAATCGTCACTCCAGAACTTTTCTGCCCCATCGGCCATCTGTTCTGCGAGTAATGTGCGCAGCCCATTGCCACTTAAGTTTGGCAATTCTTCGAGTTGTGTCATTTTGGGTGACTTCCAGCCTTCTAATAAGGTCCATTGTGAGCGACCACGTTTCAATGCCATAATAGGTCATCACTGGCAACACTGCGGTATGTGTCAAAATTATTTGTTTTATATTTTTCCAAATTACTTAAAAAAATAAACAAACCATTTCATTCTACAAATGAACGTATAGTATCGTAGCTCTGAATGAAAACTAACACGTACCGAATCACTATTAAACTTACAATAAATAATAATACAGCCACATAATAAACACTGGTGAAATAATGCGTACCATAACCTTGGAAAACATAGCCTTGAAAATCGCTCAATACACTGGAAAACCCTCTGCGCATTGGGAACCCGAAAACGAATTCTGCTATTCCATTAAAATATCATGAAAGATCTACTCCATAAAAATCTTAAATTTATTCATTCCCTGAATGATAACGCACAGCCTCTCCACGCTGGCTCAAGAAGCATGACATAAGAGTTCTTTATACATTACTTTCCACGCCCCGAGATTTCACCCGCATAGGTCTCGATTCCGTGGGAATATCGGGATAAAAATTTATCATATTTGTTAATCCAGGTTATAAACTATCTGTGTGTCAAATTTCATCCAAATCCGTTTTGCCGTTTTTTCGTGATTGAGTAACAAACACCCATCCAGCATCACAAACTTTCGCGTTTATTTAATTAATATTAATATAAAAGGAAGTAGGATAGCGAAAGTGAGCACAAAGAAAGTATTTTTTTTTATTCATCCCTTGAAGGGGTTATTACATATAAAAGTTTTATTTAGGTTTGTCATTTTTGGCGATGAGAAATTTCGTCGGACATTTAGCTTATGTCTTAAGAAGCATCAAGATCACAACACAACCAAATTCAATATCCCATCACAAAATCATAGCACTTAATAGATAATTCCAACCCATAAAGCACCTTATAATCCAGGTCCAGTCTGTGTATTTAATTGAATCCTATTCTTGCAGGAATTTCTTACAGTGACAATGTTTGTAAATGTCACCTCAGAGGCTAGTAGTAGCCGCATTTGTTCTGCATGATACTAGACCGGCCTGGGTTCTGGGGAGAGGAAAGAAATTTTGGAGGAGGTATATAGTATAATCAGCCCATGTTACCAGTGCTGGGTCACAGGCCTCTCGGTGGAAAAGAATGGGGCTTAAGGCGCTGCCCAAACAGGGACACCGTAAAACGTCCACATTTTCTGCGCACAGTTAGCCGTATTGCTACATGTTACAAGCCCAAAAAAAATACAGAGTATAGTCAAGTGGGGTTGAACGAAATTGGTCAAGTCTGATATTTGTCAAATCGGCAATTCGTCAAATTTGATATTCGTCAAATCGTCTTTTTCTCCAATTACGAAATTTGCCAAATATGCTATTGGTCAAGTAATTTAAGTACAAACAACTGTACAAATTAAATTACGTCATTATATTTTTTATTAACTCATTTATTCAATTCATATTTATTTACACAGTATTCATACACAACACAACTCTTTTAAACACTTTAACGCATCTAATTTTCCACTCAATAATTTTTCGAATTGCTGATCTGACAAATATCAGACTTGACCAATATCGTTCAACCCGTCAAGTGTATGAAAAAAGGCATACAAAAACCATTTTATAGAAATTATCTAGCATCTTGAAAAATCGCAAGAGCGAACGCGAAAAACCTTATTCGTCTCGAAATGCTCAATATTTTGACAGTGGTGGCCGGCCGCAACTTACGAGTTGTAGGTCATAGGGTGAACTCAGAAGGGCGCTTTACTTTGTGAAAATTATTCCATTACCATTGCTTCCAAAATGGTAAAGGAAAACATCGTGAGGAAACCTACATGCCCTAGAACAAAAAATTCGTAGACATGTGACATCTCACTCCCTCTCACCGAGTGGAGATCTGTGTCCCAGCAGTAAGAAAATTATAGGCTATTTATGCTTATGCTATATTCCCGCAGAATATATTCCTTGTAGGGTTAGGTAGAGGTTTTAAAATTCACCAGAAGTCCAGAATGTTGATAATAATAATAATAATAATAGCTTTATTTCGTACACAAAATATCCATATAGTGTTAGTCATTTCAGCCGAAAGACGCCCACTGCTGGCCATAAGTCTCCCGCAATTGGAGGGGTTTGCCATAATCGCCACGCTTGACAGACGGGTTGGCGATCGCAGTATAGTGTTAAAAATGCATAGAGAACGCTGCTGCCCATTCTTTAGTAAGTCCCTTAGTTGCCTTTTACGACACCCATGGGAGGAAATGGGGTGGTGCTATTCTTTACGTCCGGTACCACACGCAACTAAAATCAGTACTCTAATATATAGTGTTAGTAACATACAAAAAATAACTTATTGCCTAGTGTTAGTAAAAATCAAACTCCGCACAAACTGCTGTATAATCGGAGAGCCAACGCTCTCGGCTACGGTTTTCAGGATGCTGTTTTGACTGCCCCTCACTCTCCTCAGTAGCGACGCAATTTTATTGCGATAATTGCATAGAAGCCGTCGGTGCGGGCTTGCGCAAACATCTCCGACGCGCTACAGTAACGAGGCAGCCTCAACAACATCCTAAAAGCATTGTTATATTGGACGCGCAGGACATCCAGCGATCTCAAGTCCCAAGTCCCATGTAATAAGAAAGCCACAATAGAAATCTACGTTCACCGCACAATCGTCTTCTTCAATATCCCACTCACCGCACTGACTTCATTCACTCTTCCTTCTTCGTTCAGTCTATCTCTCTGTGGAACGCGCTCCCTCAAGAAATCAGAATGGCAACCAACCGATTATCCTTTAAAGTTAAATTTCGCGAGCGCATTCGTAAGAAACTGGCAGTATCACAACAACGGTAATGTTATCCCATTGTTTGTCTTATTTGTTTTAGTATATTAGGTGTATTTATTTGTTCTTATATTCATATATAATTAGGGATATAAAATATATCTTATTTATAGTTAAGGTATAGGTTTATCCTTATATTTAAATAAAAATGAATTCTCTAATTTTCGTAATTGCACCTACCACTGTTTGTCTCTGCACCACCCAAAGGTTGACTGGTAGAAAATGCCTATGGCATTAAGTCCGCCCCTGAACATTTGTGTGAGAAAGTGTTAAATAAATAAGGAGCGAGCCTATTGCTTTTCACAGACTGTTCACAAATTCAGACTCCTGAACAGCGATTTAATACTTCGATGAACAAATAAATTAAATACTTAACACTTTCATGGATCGAACCCAGAACAGCTCGCTCAGTAGTCGCACCCTCGAACACTAGTCGAAACAAGGAGCCTTACTTATAAATACAGTCTCCAAAACCAAAGATCTTCGTAGCTCCGGTCAAGTTATGTATAATGTATGTAGTACCGAACGCAAGGAACCTTTGTTAAAAATAAAACATTCCTGCGGTCCGGGACTTATGTACTCGTAATTGTATTATGAAGACGTACCTACTTGTTAAACTTTCAGACACACGATTTCTCTTGAATTCAGTATTTATTTTGTTTGTATTTATTACGTTTCGAAAATTTCGTGGCTAAACAACACGCATGCGATGTTAAGTTGCACATACTAACGTCGAAGATTTAAATCGTTAGATTCGCCCTATACCGCTTCAAAGATTGGCGTTTCTGTTCCATTTTGACACTTCTGACACACACAATGACGCAGTGATTGGACTTCATTATCATGAAAACGCCATTTTTATTATGTGAGCTCACTCTTCTCATCTGCCTTTTCCCAACAATGTTGTGATCAGCTTCCAGTCTAACCAAATGCAACCAATACCAGTATTTTACATGGAGCGACTGCCTATCTGACCCGCACAACCCAGTAACTGGTATACATACACATATACGATACCCCTTGGTAAGACTGGTTGTCAGACTTTCGGGCCTCTGACGACCCGTAACGACTGTCAAAGATCCATGAATAACAGCCGGAACCAACAGCTTAACGTACTTTCCGAGGCACGGAGGGGTCTATGTATGTAAAGATGGTCACCCATCTACGGACCCTGATGGTAACCTGATAGATCTATCCGTGCGGCTGTTTTTTTTTAATTATTTGTATAGATTATTATCTGGTTTGATTATTCACTGTTCAATCATCATAATTTAAATATAAACATACCTTTGAGGTGATAACGTACAAGTACAGGTAATATTCATCTCATTTAGGTAGCTGGTAAACAGATACTTCATTTACCTATACTATATCATGCTCAAATTGCACCGATATTAAATTTATATTGCCAAATTCACCGCTCAAAGATATTAATATGCTGTTTATGATTAATATTTAGAGGTATTATTTTGAATTCCGTCCCAAACTTAAATAACTTAAACTATAATTGTTAATTCTGTAAATAGAATGTCGCGCGACATGCTCGTGACGTATTGCGCCAGTCTGTCAGTTATTCCAAAGTTTTGAGTTTGCACTTCTGTCGGCAGACCTTATGACAGCCAATTAAAAAAATAAATATATATAATGATGTAATTTGTATTTCTTAAATTTTATAATCTTTGAATTTACGTTACTTTTACACTACGCGTTCGTATTAGGCCCACTGATAGATAGTAGACGATTAACTTGCAAACCTACATCGTCATCTTTCTAGCATTTATTTATTTATTACTAGCTTTTGCCCGCGGCTCCGCCCACGTGGATGTCGGTTATCGCGTAAAAAAGTAGCCTATGTCCTTCTCCATATCCCAGGATATATCTCTGCTATATTTCATGACGATCGGTTCAGCGGTCTAGGCATGAAAACGTAACATACAGACAGATAGACAGACAGAGTTACTTTCACATTTATAATATTAGTATGGATTCACAAAATAATAAATAAATTAGCATTTTACCAGCTATGTTTGTTTCGGCCTCCAGTCTAACCGGACGCAACTGAATACCAGTATTTTATATGGAGTGACTGCCTATCTGACCTCCGCAACTCAGTTACTAGGTAATACGATACCCCTTGGTAAGACTGGTTGTCAGACTTTCGGGCTTCTGATGACCCGTAATGATTATCAAAGACCCACGAATGACAGCCGGGAGTAACGGCTTAACGTGCTTTCCGAGGCACGGAGGGGTTTTAGTATGTAAATATGATCACCCATCCACGGACCAACCGCGGCAAGAGTAGCTTAACCCGATCAATCGACCCGTGTGGCTGTTATTACTTAGCCAAGTTTATACTTGCAAACCTACACTGTACAAAAATACCCATAAATTATCCCTTAATAGGGCAATGATATCTACTAGGGTAAACGGAAAGAGTACTTCTTGACACTATCATAAGAGTCAGAAAAACTTTTAATCGTACAAAAGTAACCAGGTTTCCTTTAAGACTGCACCGAGTGCACAGTGGCGCCCTCGTCGTTTTTTCGGTGATTTATTTTATTTTAGAATGATAATGCAGAAAATAAACACGTTAAGTTGTGCTCCACAGGACTATACGTTATTATTACTACAAACAATAGTTTTAAATTGTTATGTTTTATTGTAATCATTAAAATGGAAAATAGTGGCCACTAAGCTCCGTTTTAATGATTGCAATAAAACATAAGAATTTAAAACTACTGTTTGTACTAATAATAATGTATAGTGTTGCGGAGCACAACTTATCGTGGTTAATTTCTGCATTTTCATTATAAAATAAAAGAAATCACCGAACAAACGATGAGGGCGCCACTCTGCGCTCGGCGCAGTCTTAAGCAATTTTAATTCTCAAACAAAAATGATTTTTACTACCTTCTCAACATTTATTATCACACACACATACTCACTCACGCACACACATCCACGTACTCACCCACACACATCCGCGTACTCACTCACCCACAATCACACCGACTTACTCACTCCCGTCCACACTATAACTCATTTTATAATTTAACATTGAGTAATCGAATTTTAATTTAATATTCTGTAAGATTGAACAAACTTGTAAATGTTACCTAAACATTTTCCAGTCTACTATCAGAGAGGTATAGCGCTGTATACCAAGATACTGGTTTTTCACCTAGTTCGGCTGCAGATGCTCCCAATGTATGTATACCATCTACAATTTTCATTTACGCAATGTGGTTGTATTTATAATGTTAATATTTTTAGTGTAAATTATTTTTTACTAGCTTTTGCCCGCGGCTTCGCCCGCGTGGATGTCGGTTATCGCATAAAAAAGTACCCTATGTCCTTCTCCATATCCCAGGCTATACATATCTCAAAATCCTAACTTAATATTAATTTTAATGTGATTCACTATGTGAATAGAAACCAAAAGGAAAAAAAATATATATATATATATATTATATATATATATATATATAAAACCAAAATAAAAAATTTCACTCAAATTCTTAAAGCAATCAATTGTACCAAATTACAACACGAAATAAAAATGCGACACCAATAATTTATTTTTAAAATAATTCACGGAAGTACCAACAATGTGAAAACAAAACGAATTAACCTCCGAAATGTCGCATGATACACCGTTTGTGCTGAGATAATGTGACGCTCGAAATGTCTAATGAACACCATTGGTGCATAACTTTTCTAACGGTCACGTTCGCAATTGGACGAAATATTTGACATTTATTTTGTACTTGCAACACAATCTGGCTGTAGAATTCGATTAATCGACTAATAATACTTAACCGGTATTAATACATTTTAGCGGGAACACCACTAAAGGAACGAAAAAAAAAAGAAAAAAAAATACGTCTATGGTCGTGTGGCGGTGTGGCGCGACGCATAATGTAAACAAAGATTCATCAAGGTTATACGTGCGTAAAGTAATGGATTCAATGAGAAAACGGTTTAATCATAGAAGAATCCTATACAGAATTAGTGAGAAATAAGTGTAGATTTCATATTGAGTGTTAGTTTATCGAAAAGTGATAAATATGTCAGTGAAAAAGTAACGAAAGTTTTGGAATGCACAAATTTTGATCATATAGCCGCCGTGTTTAGTAATGTTTTTATGATAAATATTCTTGTTTATTGTTTAAAATACACATAAGTAGCTATATTATTTATCGACGAACATAATTTGGCTAATAGCTTCTGATATTATAGCGTATTGTTATCGTAATCGTATTTCTAAGAGTAAAATTCGGCATACAAATACCTACAAAAAGACAATAAAATGGATTTAGTATGTTATCCTTAAGAGATAGACATATGCCATCGCGGACTTTTCTGAAGATCTATATAAGATACACAATTCCACCATACATTATTTTGTTATATCTCAAAGGGTTTAGACAGCGTTTTCGTTGAAAGCTCCCAGACGGCTTATTTTTTTCCGACACCACCAACAAATATCGTTAATTTATACAAAAATGTATACAAAACCTTAACAAATTATATACTAAAACCTTCCTCGAGAACCACGCTATCCATTGGTGAAAATAGCATGAGAATCGGTGCAGTAGTTTTTCAGTTTATCGCGAACAGACAGACAGACAGACAGACAGACAGACGCGGCGGAGGACTTTGTTTTATAATAGTTTTTCAGTTTATCGCGAACAGACAGACAGACAGACAGACAGACGCGGCGGAGGACTTTGTTTTATAATATGTAGTGATAGTGATAGTGATAGTGATAGTGATTTGTCTATAGGAGGTAATCTCTAGAAGTACTTATCTGATTACGAAAATTCTTTCACTATAATAGCAGAAAGCTACACTATTGCCGAGTACCATAGGTTTTGTTTTACAATATAGTTGACTACAAAGCGGGCTAGTATCACACTAAAACAAACTTGATTTCGTACCTTCTCTGGGTACCGTGAAAAGGGGTGAAGAGGGACGAATTTTTAAAATGGATTTTAAAGTTGAAATTGTAATATAGTTTGTTTGCAACAAGGACACTTAATCTTTAGGTATAATACAGTAAACATTAGAGTCCTTTCTGGCAACTAACTACATTATTTCAATGTTAAAATCCCTTTTAAAAGTTTTGTCCCGATTCACCCCTGCATCCCTATTCACTCCGTTTTACGGTACTAGGTACTTGTGAAGATACAAGACGGCAAAATTCTTAGAACGTCTCAAGTTTTTGCCTATAGCAACATGGTATTATAAGAAACTAATATTGGAAAACAATATAATTGAAAATCTGTAAGCACAGACAAATTGATTTTGCCTGAAATTGTCGAACAATGTTTCGATTAAACTTTAATTTCGTCAGCATACCGTCTTTTGTTTTACAACATAACTTGATTAATTTCAAGATTAGATTTCATTCGATTACATAACATTTCATTACGCCTGTATTCTCCGAAAGGTTGGGCAGAGGTGCACGTATAGTACGATCAGCTGCAGAGAAATCTCACCCCCTAACAATCAATAAATACATTGCTAGGGGATGAGATTTCTCTGCAGCTGACTGTACACTCACATTTCACCAGTTATGTTTAAGTTCTCGATCCGGGAATCGAACCCAGGATCTCATACTCAGCGGTAGCGCTTGCAACCACTGGACTAACGAGATGCTTAACTGAAGAGTACTACTAATATGTTTTAAATTAACTCTAGATTTGATACTTCATGTTATTTATGCCTAAATGTAAAAAAAAAATTGCCACCGAAGTCAACCAAATAATGAGTGTCCTGAGAATGACCCAACTTTTTGTCAATAATGTATTTTACCTGGCGTGTTTGGTCTCCAACAAATTCCCTGCCTACATGAGCTGGAAGTGTGTCGGAGTGCAGATGCGCAGACCTTGTAGTTGTAATTTTGTGAACTAAGCTTTTTATTCTCATCTTCTGTCACCATTAGAGTCTGTGATCCTACTGATATACTGAGATTGTTACCTGTTGTAGTTGCCTTGTGTATAAATACGTAAATGGTAGATCATTATTTAAAAATGTTACAAACCCAGAACAGCTTTTACCGAAAATCCTTGGCTTAGAATGCAACAGACTCTACCCCAACCAAAACATTCATTCAACTCAAAACTTGCTAGATAACAAGCAGCAGACGTCCCCAACCATTGCAAGCCTTCATCCCAACATCAGCGTAAAAACAGAACGACCATAATCTTGACTAAACCTAATCCCGAAATAAATCTCCTTTCTTAAGATACCGTACACACTGACTGCCGTATTCAGAGACGTTACTTAATCTTTACATATGTATAATAAAATCGTATGGAAGTTAAAACTGTACATTGAATATTTTTGAAAACAAGTAATTGCTTCGAGGTTTGGGAACGACTCTGAAGCCGAAAATATAGTTTTTAGAATTTTTGTGTTTGTCTGAATGTATGTTCCAGCAGCACGCAAAAACTACCGGATAGATTTTGTTCAAATTTTGCATAGATATTCCCTGTAGGTCTGGTCAAAATGTAGGGTATAAATTATTACGCTATTTTCTATGGGAGATGAGCAGTATTACATTATGTGTTGAGATGAGTCAATAGTCAATAATAATAATTGTGCTTCTTTTTTTTACATTTTGTTACTGTCATTGCGATCCACCGTGCATTTTTATGTTTATAGGCCTAAAACATCAAAATAATGATAAGTCAGCGAAAAAGTTTTTATGCAGTTTTGAAGTTAACATACTGGCTATCACACAATATGCATAACGGACAATCCTCTGTGCAGAGCTTGCACGAGACCGACATTTGATGATTTTATGCTGAAGATCACGTCTGAACGAGTAGTTTTAATGATTTGGAAAAAACATATGTTAAATTGGAGCATTTTCTTAATAACTTAGTACCTATATGAATATTTTAGATTATGTTTATATTACATAGTGAAATTAATTTGTAAATTTATGTCTAACGCGGATAAATAACTGAGAATCACGCAAAATCTATCAAGCGTATTTTCCTGAAACCTTCACCTTTTTAAAGATAATTTAACTATTGATCTTAGTACATGTGTTTTATTAAAATACCTTTTGTTTTATGTATAATAAATAAATAATGCGTCTTAATTGGGTCAGCGCTCCTGGATGAGCGAGTCCTATTACTTGCTGGACGTACGACGCGTTGCGTGAGCTCAGTACAGAACACGCAAGCTAACCTCTCGAGGTCACTGGCATACATCTGGGCCTTAAGTAAATATTATTTGCGAAACGAGTACTTTTAATTTTAAAATCGGTCGAATGTACGTTATAGAAAGAAAGAAAGAAAAATAGGTTTATTTGTCACAGAAACACGTGCATACAAAAAGATAATATTGATTGTCTCCGCGCTTGGCCCACGGGTCATTTAAATTTAATGATTGATTTATTATAAGGTGACGTCTCTGAATGCGGCAGTGAGTCAGATATGCCGCCAAGAATATAATTTTACGCCAAAAGTCGTTTTGCTGAGTTCGCCGAAACATGGCGGCGTCGCCGAAAAACAGTGAGTACCGCGAAGTTTGTCTGAATTAATTAATTTCGCTTGAGGATGGTGCAGCATTCTGATAGTGAAGGAGAAAGGACATAGACTATAGATAAATAGATGTAGAGGTGACTGATTTTTAAACTGCTGCTGGCAATTGTTTTACTGCCTGTTGGTGTTCTATTTTGGCATTTTTTTTTTTTTTGAGGTTGGGAAATCATCAAACGGCCCATCCCGCTCTGGGTGGAGCGAAAGGGAGTGTCAGACTCTTACTGACTAAAACCCACCCGTGTTCCTTCCTTGGCCCTTTATGTTCCGGGGCAGCGGTACCCTTTTCGGACAATCCCGCTGAGCATGTGCCACGATTTTTTATGAATTTATAGGGTTATTGATAAAACACTAACAAGACTATATCACAAACATCATAAACAACAATGATATGATTGATGTAAATGTAATGATATAATTGATGTACATCCAAAGTATTGTAAAACAGTTTAAAAGAGTAACCGTGGAGTTTCCTGCTCATTCTTCTCCATGCGAAACTACCTTTTGGAAGGGGCATCTAGAATCAATTTTATTTCCGTGTAAATTTTGACGTTCAAAAGTGCCATTTATGTGCCTATTTGAAATCAATTCTTTGACTTTGATCAACTTTTGTTCTATGACTTATATATTATATATATTAAATTTCAACAATCTAAATGTATAGAACAACGAAATATTCAAGGTAAGTACACATTATGGAAAAGCAATAAAAATATTGAGTATTGAGTATTGGGTTTGTTATTGTTAAATGTTTTGTAAAAAGTCATAGAACAAAAGTAGTTGTTTATGATGTTAGTAATTCAGTCCTACAAGTTTGTTAGTGATTTACCAATAACCCTATATAGGTAAATGTATTCATGAAAAAAAAACTTAGGTAGAGAAGGCCACCGTAGCCGCGGGCTTGCGGACGGCGAGCTATGGGCAGCTCGCCGTCCGGTAAGGACCAGGCCCGGGTCGACGGCTCGTTGTGTTACACGCGCGTCTCAAAGAGATGTCAGCACGCACTGACGGGGTCCGCCAGGACCGGTGCCTGCCAGGGTTGCGGGTTTGTCCGAAAGGGATACCGCGGCCCTGGCACACAGGCAACTGAAGGAACACGGATGGGTTTTAGTTAGTAGAAGCCGCTCTGCCCAGAGCGGGAGAAGTTATTTGATAATTTCCCAACCAGAAAAAAAAGGTAGAGAAGGCAACTGTTCAAATCAGTTATTGTATAAGTCCGTGTTGTAACCAAGTTGTGCAAATTGAATTCACGCTATGATTCCCACAATTTTGCGGACACGATTCAACGTTGCATGAATTAAGCCTGTGACTACTATTCACGTCAACGCTAAATACAGATTCCAAGAGTGATCGTCAAGGAGTACATTATTCAATAGTTTTAATTTGTGTATAGTTTTTCTTTTTTTATGTGTGTATTTCATTAAAAAAAATTGTCATGTGCGTTTACTTTGTGAAGAATAAACTTCTTTTTTTTTTTCGACCAGGAATTTCATAAGAATTTCCTTTTTCTAGAATCTATTAAACCCACTTAAATAACGTTTGCCAATGGATCAACTACTTAACATTTGACAAACTAGATTTTATTTTAAAACCAAGTTCTGCGAATGACTTTTTAAATTACTTAACAAGCCTCAAAAAAAAAAATCACAAGGATTTATAATCACAGAGAACATTTAGCTTAACGGCGAAAAAGCCTTTGCGAATAATTGAACAGTAAAATATTGTTGAGAATAAAAATTTGCGAACCCGAATAATTTAAGCTTTCGAATAAAACATTGAACCACACGAATAATAAATATTTATTTGATCGTGCATAAGGTACCGTTTAACACTTATTTATTTAATTTTAAATTCATGCTAATTTTATTTTATATTAATAATTCAAAAACCCACGCCCTACCCCACTTGCGTAATACTCTATCAATCACAATCTGAATGATTTTAAAGGATATTGCTAATCCATTGTTTCATATGTTCGAAAAATTTGTCTACTCAATGGGACCCCTTCCAACCTGAGACCTCTTCCAACCTGAGGGGTATACTTTGGTGAAAAGAATATGTTTGGTATTTTATATTTTTTGAATAAATCCTGAATATGGCTGCTAATGAATTGAGTACTATTGTCCAGGAAAATACTTTAAGGAACACCGTGAACCAAGAAAATGTGTTCTTCCATAATTTTAACAATAATCTGAGAAATTGCTTTTTTAATTGGGAAAATATGACAAAATTTTGAATTTTGGAAAAGCAACAGATTACTACTAGTAAGTAACTATTTTGTCATATTTTCCCAATTAAAAAAGCAATTTCTCAGATTATTGTTAAAATTATGGAAGAACACATTTTCTTGGTTCACGGTTTTCCTCAAAGTATTTTCCTGGACAATGGTACTCAATTTATTAGCAGCCATACTCAGGATTTATTAAAAAAATATAAAATACCAAACACATTCTTTTCACCAAAGTATACCCCTCAGGTTAATACTGTAGAGCGGTACAATAAAATTATTATTACTTGTATTTCTACATTCGTAGATGGTAGTAAATAACGCAATGAATTTTGTTGAACTGTCAAAATGAAACCCATTGCTACTGCAAGTGTGTTACGCAATTACCTCACTGTTCTCAACCATTAGTCTCCAAGAATCAACAGAAAATTAGGTACAATATTCGGCAACCGTGTTGACAACTCTGTGCCAATGACTAAGCCGCTGCAAAGTGTCCACATTACTCTTTAAGTGAACCCGTAAGGATAAGTGCTCAACATTCACTATTCAGCAAATAAAAGAGCCATTTTCCTTGGATCTGACCGGGTAATGGAAAAACAGAGGACGGTGATCCGACGCGAAAACTGTGGAACTACTAACTCCGTTCGATAGCATTTTTGGTTTGGTTTCTACGCATGTCGCGTCAAAGAAATCCGTAAACTCTTATTAAATTTTTTTGCTAGTAAGTAATTTATTAAGAAATTATGGAAATGCATGGAGGAGGCCTTTGCGCATGACTGAAAATCAAATCTAATTCTTATTATTTGAATTAATTCCGTTTTTTCCTTTTGAGGTACGGAACGCTAAAAAAATAAAAACAGTATCGCTAAGTAATGATACTAGCTTTAATTTGCCATGTCCCTGTTACTACAATAAACCTACAAAGCATCTCGACTATAATACAATTAATGTATAGTTCAATAGTAGTTCAAGTAGGGGTATTAAAACACGAATGTGGGTTTATCACACGAGGCGAAGCCAAGTGTGATAATAGTATCACATGAGTGTTTTAATACCTAATTATTACAGTTGCATACAAGACTTTATCTACACCCATGACATAATTCCTCTATAAAAGGTTCTGAAACAGTTTCTTCAATACTAATATCGAACAAAAATGGCGAGATACGACGCTATAGTATAGTATAGTGAAACGCGCGTGCGTGACTATGTTCTTTTTTTGAAATTCATAATGTTACCACGAATTGAGTAGTGAGAATGGAAGGGAGGATGATGATCCCTTCCGTACTCATCAAACAGATGGGTAAGGAAGGGATCATCACCCTCGTGAAAGCAAAGGAGTTGCACAATGAAATTCAGTACAACATTATAACTTCCGTTTGGATGCTATTATGGTTACTGACACTGGGTGTTTTAATGTTGGCAATAAGCTAACTGTTTCAGAAACTTTTATAGAGAATTTATAGCATGGGCGTAGATAAAAAAATATTTATGTCTAATATAAAACCAGAAAACCCTTAACCCAAATTGCGCCAAGTCCACACACAGACTGGTCCCGGATCCCCGCTTCGAGTGTTCGCCGGAGATAAATGTGGTTAGACGTATAATTTGTACTATTTATCCAGCAGTTAACAATTATTCGGTCAGCCGGCTTAATTTATTCCAGTCTGAAACCACTATTTATATGTCCACCTTTTTTGTACCACCCATCGCGTTTGAGGGATAACGGTTTTTTTTTTTTTGTGGTCTTTCGCTAACTTAATGGCGAATCTGATAAGGGTTTAATTTTGCATGTTAAAAGAATAAAGTACTGTTGTAAATAATGGCTTTTAATTTATTTAGGCTTTTTTATATTTTATTCTAAACATAGATAAGAAAAAATATGTAAATTCATATTCAAAATCAAAATCAAAATATTATATTTCACATAAACCTACATGGGCACTTATGAAACGTCAGAAGCTAGGTGCACGGTTCCAATTAGTCGTTTCCTATGGAGAAGAGCCAGCAAGAAACTCCACGGTTACTCTTTTAAAAATAATTGGCTTTACAATATTATTAAATAACAGTGATAATAGGTATGGGAGGACAGTGTAGGCCTTTCAACAATTACCAGGTACTTAACAAAATAGAAAACCGCCAACAAATCTACACTCTGCTAGGCCTACAACGTTCTCACATTCACAAAATATAAAATAATCTAAGTATATAAAATATTAATGACATGATTGCAATTACAACTACAGTAACATATCTGAATAAATATCATGTATATTTTATTGGTTTAATAATGTACTTTACAAAAGTATAATGTTAATTTAAGATAAGATAATCGTTTATTTCTCACCACAATATAGGTACATTAGAGAGATATCAATACAAAGTGCAAAACAACAATAATTATACTGTGGGAGACTGGTGCCTAAACTAGACGTATGGTCTGTATTTCAGGACACCAGGTCTCCGCCCCTTGGGTAATGCTTACATTTTAATTTTTGTGTACAATAATTGGTGCGGTAAGAACTTATAAAAGCATAGACTTTTAAGTTTAAAAATAAATTAAAAAATGAAAAAGAAATTGGTAACAGTTATTGGTGCTTGGTGTTAGTAGGTATGTTTAGTAGATAAGAATGTGTATCTGTGATTGAGTAAGGTGTATGTGTGCGTGAATGGGTGGGTGTAGTGTGTGGGGGGGAGATGAATGAAACTGGCTATTTTAAGACAGCAAGTAGTTTTTCTGTTTCTACATAATTTAACTCCCTAATTTAATTTAATCTATAGCATAAGCATAAATAATAAGCTTATAATGTTCTTACTGCTAGGACACACACAGCCCCTCTTCGAGAGGTAGTGGGCTGTAATCTAACATGCGAATTTATTATAAACTAGCTTTTGCCCGCGGCTTCGCCCGCGTAGATGTCGGTTACTCGTATCACGTAAAAAAGTAGCCTATGTCCTTCTCGATATCCCAGGCTATACATATCTCTGCCAAATTTCATGACGATCGGTTCAGTGGTTTAGGCGTGAAAGTGTAACATACAGACAGACAGACGGATGGATTTAAGTCGTGTTTCGTGTCTGTCGGTGTCACAGAACAGATAAAAGAGGTCTGTGTGACCGCGTTGTTCTGTACTGATATTATGAAACTTCGCAACGGATTTTGATGCGTTCACCATCATATCGAGAATTTATTCTGATAAGTTTATGTATATAATATGAGTACATGAATATTAAACTTACATACAATTAGGGATAGGCCGAATATTCGTTTTATATTCGGTATTCAGCATATTTGGCAGGTTTACCGAATATTCGTATTCGGCCGAATATTTGGCTATATCGCCGAATGTTCGGCAAAGTGGTACTCAAAGTTTTTACTGTATTGAGCCATGTATGATTTATCATGAGTTGAGTGTTAAATGTGTTATTTTTATGAGGTACATAAGTCATTTAAAGTGCTGCTTTTTGTTTTTGTCGACACTGTAGCTTTATTTCCAATAACAGTAGATAAAAAAGGTTATTAAAAACAAAATATAAGTATGCAGCTGTTTTGGGCGAAGTTTTACTCCTTAGTCCTAAGATGATGCAATAACTCCATCTAGTACAGCGGGGGTAGCGGGCGGGAGGGTCCAGTACCAAGCCGCGCGCTTTGCGTGAACAAGTTCAGGCCTGTATACTGTTCACGTAAGGGAATCAATTATGCCGAATATTCGTCCGAATATTCGGTTCGGTAAAAGTTTTACCGAACATTCGGTGAAACCCTTGTTCGGCCCATCGCTACATACAATAAAGAAATCTCGATGTTTTTCAAGTCGTAAAAACCGTGCCAAGCAGGGGCGGGGCGCTACTATCATAATAAACTAATACCTGTTCACAACATTATATTTTTAATGTTCCTCGCGGGAAACGGTCTCAGTTCTAGAAGTTTCAATAACAACAAAAGCCGGCATTACAATAGGTACATGAAGCACATTTCTTCAGATTTTAATAACGTCCCATGCATATTCCCATGACCCAAACAAAATCTCAACGACCTTGTTATCGGGCCTTTTCACAGATTTCCCGCCCACCTTCCAACCACAAGAAGAAGCTACAGAAGGTCGGCTCCATTACACGACCGTCAGTAATGTTTCGGTGGTCCACGCACACATAGACACGCTTTACGTGCAGTGGGTGCAAGCAAACTCACTCTTATTTATTTATTTTTTAATTTGTTTAACCAGGTACGTCATCAAATCAACGCTGGCTTTCACTCATAACTAGCGCCATGGCTCTGTTTCGCTAATGAATCGTAAGCTCTTGCTGACAAGCGCGACGCGACGATGCGACGCGATTCTGGTAGAACAATTTCCGTGAAGTTTTCATAGAAATTGTATCTACTAGAGTCATGTCGCGCCGTCGCCTTGCGCCTGTCTGCGGAAGCCTTTATACGGAGCGATAGCCGTTTTGCACAGATGTGACGTATATTATTTTCCTCATGTTAGGTTTTTTTAGAGCTTCTTTTTACTTTTAAGCAACATGTTAGGTTAAAAAATAAACTTATTTTCTTTTTCTGTTCTTTCTTTTCTTTTAAGGCTCCTAAAAACAGGCACGACTTGCAACGCGAATCGCGCGCGACACAAAGGCACTGCTCGATGCGTGTCACGCCTTTACTAATAACTGGCATTCGTTTGAGATCAACGTCACTGTAAAGCGGTAACGTAGTATGGAGTTTTAATAGAATAAAAGGCCAGCTAAAACTAGGGCCCAAGTCTGCTATTTTTATAAATTCGTCACTCCAACACGATCCCATTGCCATTTTGCTAAAAGTTCGTAATCTGCTAAATTCATAATGGTCGATCATTGGTCGGTCAATGGTCTCGTAATAGAATGGTATTACAATGGCATTTTGAACATTTATTTATGCCAGATTTCATTTATATATATTTTTACATATTATTTATTAGTGTTATAAGCAATCTGAAGTAGTAGGAAGTTGGAAGTTTAGTAGGAAATTCATTTGTCGTTATGTACGAGATTACCAATTCTTTCAATGGAGTGTCAGTGGCTGACCATTGGAAAGTCATAATGACGCCATTATATTAGCAGATTACCAAACTTGTCACAATCAACAATTATGAAATCAATGATAGACCATTCTGACACTATTGTAATAGCAAACTTGAAGCCCAGGTTTTGTTACCACTGAAGACGATTAACAGTGCGCCCGATGTATGGACCTGACCTTCTGTACTTATCTATTTTGTATTCGAACTGCCTTTAGAGCGAACAATGTTTGGCCCGTCGAAAAAATGCCGAAGTAAGCTTGGCCCCTTCTATTAAAAATAAAAATGTTGGGCCAATTTGGCTGCTAATCAAAGGGAGCTGAGCGAGCGATCTTACGATAGCTACTGTTTGTGTAGCAGTGAGAATGCTTGAGGGTTGTGACGTCATACTTTGAGAGGATATAATATAGAGTGAAGTCATTTGAATATAGAACAGTTCAATATGTTGCTAAGTTGGTTGGCTTCTACCGGTTTATAACAGAAACTTACACATGGTGTTAAGAATATCGTGAAACCGCAGTTTAAATAAGACGAAAATCTAATATTGGCGTGTACCTTATTTTTTGGAAAGAAAGGTTGTGATAGTTATCTCCGGTTATGTCAAGAACATAGAAATAAATTATCTAACGTTAATGACAGAATCCATACTAATATCCATACTAATATTATAAATGTGAAAGTAACTCTGTCTGTTTGTCTGTCTGTATGTTACGTTTTCACGCCTAAACCGCTGAACCGATCGTCATGTTTGGCAGAGATATAGCCTGGGATATGGAGAAGGACATAGGCTACTTTTTTACGCGATAACCGACATCCACGCGGGCGGAGCCGCGGGCAAAAGCTAGTAAAATATATTTTAAGTTTATGACATACAATTGTTCTTTGCCTGCTAAAATTATTCATTGTTTCAACAAGGAACCCTCATAGTTTCGCCATGTCCGTCTGTCTGTCTGTCCGTCTGTCCGCCGTTTAGCTCAGAGACTCTTAGTACTAGAAAACTGTAATTTTATATAGGTACACATATTAATCACGCCGACAAAGTAATAAAACAAAATCTTGTTTTTTTTTAGAGCACCTCCCCTTCACTTAAAGTGGGGATGATATATTTTTTCTCGTCTATCTCATGGTGTGTGGTATCGTGGGATAGGCCGTTCAAAAATATTGCGGGTTGATGAAAACCATGTTTCGATTCAGGGATCCGTTTACGTAATATTGAGCTTCAAAGTGCTAATCTTTGTTAGAGTGAAGTGTCTCCCCCCCACCCTGGCAGCTAAATGGTTGTATTTGGATATGTGAAAAAATTCACAGCAGTAGCATATATAACGAAGTTAAAAGAGAACTATCACACCTAAGTAGGATTTACAAGTTACCGAGTAATAGTCGACCAACTTATATTTGCAGTTGAAAAATATGTTTTTCAACTACAATGTTAATTTTGTTCATGGGATAAATTCATCCCAACAGCTACGGAACCCTTCATTGTACATGGTCCAACACGCACTTCGCCGGTATTATTTACTAAGAGGCCAATCATGACACAACGTCGTATTTGATCAAACTTGAATCTTCACTTGGCAGCATTTACCCAATCATCCATTCATCAAAACACTTACACTCCATTCACAAAAAACCATACACGAAAAGGTTTTCCCAAAAACAGGTGCCTACAAAACTCGTTGGGACGCAAGGGCGAGTGAAATGGCTCGACACTGGAGAGTCCTCCAAAGTCCTCCATGGGCCTTCATAGTCCTCCAAGGTTCTCGGCCTCTGCTCGGCTGAAGGACCATCGATGTTGCGCCACGATTAGCGGTAAGTGAAGGCTTCTGTTCGTCTTGTGTGTCTAAGATTTGAATGGAGGGTGAATATGTATGGGCACTGTTTTGCGGGGGTTAAGTGGCTATATTAGATGCTTGGTGCCATATTAGAGCGTAAATCGGCATTTTCTTGGTCTCATGGTGCGAAAATCGGGTGATAAGATTGGTGAAATAATAATACCAAAGCTTATCTATATATTTTAGACGTACATATACATATTATATATGTATATAATATGTATATGTATTTATTTATATAATATACAATAATAATATAATATATATATATATTAATAAATTAAATTAGTGTCAGTTTGTAATGTCAAAAATTTTTTTTTTGCTAAAAGTATATACTGTACTTATAATTAAAAAAAAATTTTTTTTTTTTCTTATTTTTTGTCTGAGTTCTGTCTGTCTGTTTTTGACGAGACCAAATTTTCTTTGGCAGATAGCTAATGTCATAAGAAGTAATTTAGGCTACTTTTATTTAATAAAAAGCCACACGGGCGAAGCGGCGGGCAGTAGCTAGTAACTTATAAGTCTGGAAGAACATCAAAATCAAAATATTTTATTCCACATAAACCTACGTGGGCACTTATGAAACGTCAGAAGCTAGGTGCACTGTTCCAATTGGTCGTTTCGTATGTGGAAGAACCGGCAAGAAACGCCATGGTTACTCTTTTAAAAATAATTGGTTTTTACAATATTTTCAAATAACAGTGTTAATAGGTATGGGACGAAGGTATAGGCCTTTCAACAATTACCAGGTACTTAACAAAATAGAAAATGTTCAGCAAATCTACACAGTCTACTAGGCCTTCAACGTTCTCACATTCACTAAATAGGATAGAATCTATATAAAGATAAATTAAAAAAAATATACTAAAACTATTTAAACCAAATGATAAGGTTACCAGTGTTGCCACAATTATACAGTTACAAATCTGATATAAATATCATGTCAACAAAAGCAACTAATAAAGAGTTGAAATTAGAATTGTAGGTATATCAAGTTAAATAATGAGATGATTATTTGATTATGTCAAGGAAGAATGTACACGATAAAAAATAAAACATCATTATTTAGGAGCAAATGAAATCGTTTATTCTGTAAATAGACACTTACATAATTACGCCGTTAATGAATTACCAGGGAAGCCACATGTGCAAAAGGAATTATTGCCAAACTTCCTTGTCTTCAACGTAGTCTTTTATCTTATAATATGCTTTTTTGATAAGGACACGTTTGATGTGGGTTTTGAACTTTCCATCACTAAGTTCTGTAACTGACTTTGGCAATTTGTTATAAAAGCGGATACCGTTTATAAGAAATGACTTGCTTGTTTTAGTTAATCTAAAGGTTACCAAAATCTCATGTCTACTGCGTGTATTTATGTTATGGAAATCGCTTCTTATTTTGAAAAGTCCTAAGTTTTTGCGAATATACAAAATATTTTCTAAGATATAAAGAGAATGCAGATTTTGTATAACAATTTCTTTGAACTTGTTTCTAAGGGACTCGCGGAGACCCATTTTGTAGATCGCGCGGATTGCCCTCTTTTGTAAAATGAAAATTGAATCTACGTCAGCTGCCGATCCCCACAGCAGAACGCCATAAGACATAATACTGTGGAAATAAGCAAAGTATACTAACCTATCTGTGGCTATATCAGTTAACTGCCTTATTTTTCTTACTGCATATTATGCAGCTGAACTTAATCTATTTTCCCCATTGCAATTTCGAATCTAAAGTAATTCCTAAAAATACAGTTTCCGTAATTGCATCTAGTTTCTTGCTATCAAGTTTTAAATTTAGACCCACTTGGGGTACATTTGGTAATGAGAACTTAAGACATTTAGTTTTGTTCGCGTTAAGCACTGTGTTAAATAACTAGAGAAGCAAACCTCATTAAAATGTGTCAAAAAAGTGTAACCACTATTTAAACGCAACGATGGAGCTTTGAAACCACTAGATACTGATTCTTATTCTTTCCTTTATTTCTTTAATATACATACAAATTACATTTTTAAATATTTGAATATAAAAACATTTAAAAATATAAAAAATTGTGGCCCATCGGCATCAGGAACAGGGTCCAAGCTGCCGGTGGTCAGGGCTCTAGAGAGGAACCTTCTCACTATGCGTGCCGTGTCTAGGAGTACTGCTTTCTGAATCAAGCCCTTGACCCAGCCGCGCAATGAGAGCCTCCTGAGGTGTTGCCTCCTTTTGATTCTTATTCTTATTATTAAGTTATTATTATTAATATATTTAGCTTCACTTCGGTTGGCGTCATACAGAGCACTGAACTAACGTTAGCTACGCATATGGCTGTGGCCATATGTCAAGTGGCAACGCCTTAGCGCGGTAATTACTAATCTAGTGTATCAATGGCATTAAGTAAAAGATTATTAGGTACGAACCATTTCGAAAGAACAGCCAGACTATCATTGACATGGAAGACATCCGTATCTTTTCTATCTATAATATTTAATAAATTAGAGACGTGTCATCAGCGAATAGAATTACATCCGATGAGGTAGCCATCATGTAAGCAAGGTCATTAATGTAAACTAGAAATAGGAAAGGGGTACAGACAGTGTATTGTGGTCAACGCAGTCAAACGCTTTTGAGAGGTCACAGAAAATCCCAGTTGCATCCTCGGACCAGTCGTCGACCTACCTTTCGTGAAACCAAACTGGTGACTATGTAAAATCCCATTCAAGTTAAAATGTGACAACATCTGATCTAGCATGATTTTTTCATAGATTTTGCTCAATTCTGGTAGCACAGATAAATCTGCCTAGCCTTTTCCCAACTATGTTGGGGTCGGCTTCCAGTCTAACCGGATGCAGCTGAATACCAGTATTTTACATGGAGCGACTGCCTATCTGACCTCCACAACCCAGTAACTGGGTAACACGATACCCCTTGGTAAGACTGGCTGTCAGACTTTTGGGCTTCTGATGACCCGTAACGTTTGTCAAAGATCCACGAATGACAGCCGGGACCCGTTGGTCCCGGCTGTCATTCGTGGATTCCGAGGCACGGAGGAGTCTCGGTATGTAAAGATGGTCACCCATCCATGAACCAAGCCCGGCAAGCGTAGCTTAACCTGGCGGATCAACCCGTGCGGCTGTTATTACTTAGCCACGAGCTCCTCAGCACAGATATAGGTCTATAATAAGAGGGATCACTCTTACTACCCGATTTGAAAATTGGTAAAACTTTACTATGTTTAATTAAATAAGGAAACGTACCGCTGTCTAAACATTAATTAAAAATGCCTGTTAGGACAGGGGCAATTGTCTCAATGATATCTCCAAGAACCTTAACGGAAATGTCCCCCAAGTCTTCAGTAGTTTTTAGGTTAAGTCTTTTAAATGTATTTTTTATTCATTATTCATCATTTCAGCCGAAAGACGTCCACTGCTGAACATAAGCCTCCCCCAATTGGAGGAGTTTGCCATAATCGCCGCGCTTGGCAGGCGGGTTGGCGATCGCAGTATGGTGTTAAAAATGCATAGAGAACGCTGCTACCCATTCTCTAGTAAGTCCCTTAGCCGCCTTTTACGACATCCACGGGAGGAAATGGGGTAATTATATTCTATTCTATTCTTTACGTCCGGCACCACAAAGTACACGGTATTTTTAATTGTAGCAATAGAAATAGGCTTGAATTCAAAAGTTTTAATGATTTTATTGAAGTTTTCTTTGAGAAGAGATTCAGCTAGCAAAGATGACGAGGGAAGAGATTTCGTAACCTCTATTGGGATGTTGGTAAAGAAATTTTCTAGTATCTCAACATACTATTTTAACTTATCTGAAATGGTTTCATCGATGCGCAACCTATTACCATGGATTGAGTACATGAGTCTAAATACCCTAAGCAGTATATTAAAAAAAAAAATTGCTTCTCCATACATTTTTACCTCGTAGGTATTGCACTTTTCTAAACAGAAAAATTTCTGCTCTAGGGGGTCTATAATCATGTATTGAATTCATGGTTACAGTTTGCGCGTCGATGTCCTCGCCAACCTGTATAGTTACTGTTGTGGACCAACCAACCTTATTATAATATTAGTAGTATTTATTTTTTACTTTTTTGTCAATATAAAGATTTTTTTTTAAACTATGGCTTGTTAGGAAAAACTATGGAAAACGTATAGTTTTTTTTTTTTTTTTTTTTTTCTCTCTTTTTTTCTGCGATCAGTCCCCGGACTATGAGCAGATTTGTTGTTGGATTTGATGATCAGAGTGGTTTCTCCAGCGAGATTACCCTAATAATATTCCATGGCAACATGTCCTAGTTGACATTGGCAAGATCCACCACAGCCAACGGAAAACGTATAGTAAAAATAATATATTATCATTAGTCTTTATTTTATTTGGTAATCTAGGATCTAGTGGCTTCCATCCTCCACAGTTACAAAATGTTAGCCAGCGTTAGGGCTTCCTTCCACGGGGGACACGGCACGGCAAGGGATATTTATGTGACGAATAGGAATATTAAATTTGAAATTTTAATGACTCGGCATGCCTAGGCATACCGCAGCTTCGTTTTTGTACTTATGATTCGATGATTATCATTGAAATTTCCATTTTATTGTCATACTATTAAGTTAGATGCCTATTCGCCGCATAAAAATCCCTTGCCGTGGCGTGCCGCTACTGGGCGCAGGCCCTAAGGCTACGGACTCAAAGTCTGCGGGCGCGGAGCGGCGGCGGTGGGGGCGCGTTTCAATGCATAGATGTATATGGAACTGGCCACGAAGGCAGCAGCGCGGCGCGGGTAGCGGCGCGGGTAGCGGCGCGGGTAGCGGCGCGGGTAGCGGCGCGGGTAGCGGCGCGGGTAGCGGCGTACGAGCCATGCGCACCAGTTAGCCCGCGCATCTGCATCAACGTAGTGTTGTGCATCTAACGTTACGAAGTCGTCGCTGTTTAGACATTTCGTTTACGAACAGACACTAATTTCTCATAACACAACACTACGCCGCTCTAGCGCCGCGCGATCTGCCCGCTGGCTTTGAGACCGGGTCTTAGATGCCGCGCCCGCCGCTCCCCGCGCCGCTGCCGCCGCCGCCCCGCAATCGCTGACTTCGAGACCGAGGCCTTAGGCTGGCTACACACGTCACCACATTACAATATGGAGAGTAAACGAATCGACACCCTAATTGCCTAACACACTATCAAACATCATCTGAATGATTTCCATATGTTCATATGCTTGAATAATAACGCAATGAACGTTGTTGAACTATCAAAATGAAAGCTTTTGCTACAGTAAGTGTGTTACGCAATTCCCCGTCGATCTAATTGCGCATTAATATAAGAGCTACATGCTCAGCCACTTCATGGGACAAATAAAATTGTGTTTGGTGAATGTTTGGGTACAATGCTCCGTGATTTATGAAAGTCAAATGTTTCTTTTTTTTTTTTTCTTTTCTTAAAACGGATCTTGGATGTGGTGATGCAATGCAATAAAAGCAAGAGCGGAATATTTATTGAAATCAACATAACATTATTTTAATATAATGTAAATAAAAACCGTTTAAAATATTATATTGCATTTAAATTTGATTGCTAAAGTGCAATAAGGCCTGTCTAGTGAGAGCAATATAGCTCCAATATATTTTTATTTTACATCAAATTTTAGTATACCGCGCCATTCAACATTAACAATAAAAAATAACGATGGAAATATAGATTATGTATCAGATATTAAAGAAAAGCAGCGATTATACCACCTATCTCGTTCAATATGGCTCAGACTATGGAAGAAGTGCGAACTGTAGGAATCCAATCTAATTATACTGTGTTGCCATTACTTAGAAAGCTACACGCCCAAACACTTTCTCTTGGCGTATAAAATGTATTCGGTATTGGAGTACACAATGTTAATTAGTATTGGGATCAGGGTAAAAGTATAGAGGTATAGAGTCTTTAGCCTAATTTAAAAATAAAGATGGTTTGGTCATGTTGAGAGGATGAATGAAAGGCGAGTAACAAAAGGTATTTACAAGGCAGATGTGAGTAGAAACGCCGGGAGAGGATGCCCTAGGAGCACATATAGTGACCTAATTAATGATGTTCTTCAGAAAGGTCAGGTGCATAACACTCGCCACCGACGTGTGTATGACCATATGTATGAATATAAATGAAGCAAAAGAAGTATGTAAGGAGCGTTAGTAGGTGTCGTTCTATAGTTTCTGCCTACCCCCATGGGAAGGCGTGAGTTTATGTATATATATATATATATATGTTGGAGAACGGTAGGTTTCTCTCGTTATCATCAGCCATATTTTAACTACTGTGAGCGTACTGTGGATAGTGTTGGTTATTGCGCAATAGAAAAACCGAATTAAACTCAAAAGTCATTTACTCAAGCTAAGAATCAGAACCTTAAAGTTTACATAAGACAGCCCCCCAATACGCCCACCCTTCACCACTTCCTAGTGGTTTAACTGGGAAGAAGAAGTAGCAGAACATACTCCCCAGCAGCACATCTGCCTGTTCAGTTATAAGAACTTGATTCTATACAGTAATGGGTATGCAAAGTAATTAATGTTGGTACACGACACAACTATACCGAACGCGCAACAGTTTCTAGACACCTTCACTGCTTGACCGCCTCCGATGAACTTCACTTGTCGAATAAGCGGCGAACACTTGTCGCCGGTCGAACGTTATGTTGTAGACTCCGTCATGCGCCGCTAGGCAGCACTTGCGTCCCGATTAGTCATGAATCGTTGGCGCGAACTCCAATAACTCCATCGAACGCGACTAGATGCGACTAGATGGCGCTGGCGTACCGTATTCAAAACATCGTAGACAAAAAAAATAAAGAGGGTCAAAATAACGTCTAGAATTATACACAACATACAGGCTGTGCCTAGTTTAGGACCAACGCTACCTCAATATTTTAATTTTGAATGTAGAAATAAATAACTTTTACTTTTACAATACTATCTTGAACTAAAGATGGGACATTACATGGGTATGTGTAGAATTATTATAACCATAAGAAATGTATGTAAATTGATTGAATTAACGATAATAATTTACGTTAAACTTGAATGCATCTTTTTTTTTTTGGGTGGGCAATTATCAAATAACTTCTCCCGCTCTGGGTGGAGCGGGAGGGCGTGTCAGACTTTTACTGACTAAAACCCACCCGTGTTCCTTCAGTTGCCTGCGTGCCAGGGCCACGGTATCCCTTTCGGACAAACCCGCAACCCTGGCAGGCACCGGTCCTAGCGGACCCCGTCAGTGCGTGCTGACATCTCTTTGAGGCGCGCGTGGAACACAACGCGCCATCGACCCGGGCCTGGTCCTTACCGGACGGCGAACTGCCCATAGCTCGCCGTCCGCAAGCCCGCGCCTACGGTGGCCGGGAATCGGCTACCGATTCCCGCCGCCCAGGACGTCTCCTGCGGCGACTAGGGGCGTGAGGGCGCACAGACTGCCGCTCCCTCACGCGTTCCGCCTCCTCCTTCGCGAGCATTACTACTTCGCAGAAGGAGGTGACTGCTTCCCATGCACTCTCGCTCCGGATCATGGCCTGGACCAGGGCCGGACGCGAGAGATCGCCGCCGCCAATCGCCTCCGTGAGGACACGGCGGTGTTCTGCCCAAGCCGGGCAGACCTCCGCCGTATGTTCCACCGTGTCCTCCGGGCGATCCACACAGTGGTAACACCCAGGCGTTTCCTCCCGCCTAATCCGAAACAGAAACCTCCCGAAACACCCGTGTCCAGTGAGGACCTGTGTCAGGCGAAAGGTGAGGACGCCGTGGCGCCTCTCTAGCCACTCCTCAAAGAGGGGACTTATCGCCACAATTGTGGCGTGCCCAAAACTTTAATGCATCTGCGTTTCATCTAATAGTCCCATATATCTAGTCTAGATATATGGGACTATTAGATGAAGATGAGATTTAGAAAATAATAAGCGAAGCTTAGGGCGGGTTGTGGCATTTCCACTTAACGCACGCGTATACCTACGTTATAAATGGCGCTAACTATCGTCAACCAAAAAAAAGCGTTGTTTCACAAAATTATGCCCTTAAAGTTCGTTAAAAAATAACGAATACAATAACCGGTGTCATACCCACTGGTTAACGTCATGTTATTCCTTTACATTTGAACTTTGACGATCGGTTTTTTATGCAGTGAAACAACGCTTTGTATTTAACGAACGTTAAACATCACATATGTAAACGTTATTATTTGACGTACGTACGTATGTTACGTTAACCAACCATTTGAAACAATCGGCCCTTACTATCCATCATCCATCACTTACTTGCTACATCATTATTTTGTTAACAGTAGGTATTCGTTTCCAGTACGTAACCTTTTCCCAAAATCTTTAAACCAGTACTCTTATCATAACAAGCCAGGGGTAGGCTGACGTGCAAACACCGTATTTGCGTTCGGCCCACACTCAATAAGTTTCGCCAGTAATCGGCAGTAATCGGCTCTTTCCGTCGACCAATAACGTTTCATGAGCGGTCTAAGTAACTACCCTCGTATTGTTGTGTTATGAGCTGAGGTTAAGAGTTTATCTTGGAAAAATCGAGGGTTTTGTTGCTTATGTTTTGTATGAAACTTAAACATAGGTAGAGGTGGCTTTATGAAAGGGCTCAGAGACCGTTTGAAACATGAATATTTCGAAAAATAATTAAAGATCAAAAGAATTTTTTTATTTAATTTATTTATTTATAATAATCTTACCTACACTATCATTACAGATCTATGATCCAATGCGACAGAGTGGCCTTACTAACTAAATCCTAAATCTACACCTTATACCTAGTTAAAAATATCTTAATCTACATAACTTATTACATATAGTGTAACTTTTGCGAATTCACTCAATTTGCACCACAATACATCGGCTTATTCCACTAATCCCCCCTGAGAAAATCCCCCTCAGTGGAAAAAACAGAACCCTAATTTAAAAAAATCACTTTCAGGGGATCTTGGAATAAGTTATTTTTTGTTTTTTCAATTCTAGTTTTCCCCCCTTAGCGGGATTATCAGGGGTGAATTCTAGACTGTTTTCAGATTCCACTTTTCCTCCTAAGGGGGATTTTCAGGGGGAATTTGTGGAATAAGCCCAATACATCAACCCTCCCGTGAACCTCATTCACCACGCGTATGGCTCTAGTGAGAGGAGTTCTCGCCAGCAGGTTGGTCCTGGCTGCAGGTACAGCGAGCAGGGGCGGACGTTGCCGCCTCCACACGTACCGGTCGGGCACGTACAGCTGTAGGTGTCGCAGCACTCCCGGGTTATGCGCCACGCCACGTAGTAGTTTCACTACATACGCTACGAGCGAAAACTCCCGTCTGAAATTGAGGTTTGAGTGATGAACTATGAGCAGACATATTGTATGTTCATTTTACTGCGTGTTAACTTTAATGAGTTACATTGTAAAACAAATTTAACGAATTATTTTTTAGAAATGACGTCAGAGAAAGATAATTACGAGGGCTTCTTTGTTTTATTCCGAGTTTCAGAATACTTCTAACGAGCTATCAATATTGTTTGGTTGTGACGGAGAGACGAAAACTCCCTGCAGGTATTTATGTTATTTATTGAACCTAACCTACCTACTTTTGGGTGTAAAAACTGATATAGAAAAAATACAAATTCTGAATAACAGAATACCTAAGTATACATAACCAGCTTATAAAGTTCCCATTGCTGGGACACAGGCTTCCTCTCTGTGAGAGGAAGCTCAAACTCAAACTCAAATCATTTATTTCAATTAAACCATTTACAGGCACTTTTGAATTGTCAAGGAGTCGGTCAGTAAGAAAAATGAAGCTACATGCCCATTCCAAAGCGTAGTAGGCACCTACGGAAAAGAACGGGCAAGAAACTCCATGGACACTCTTTTAAATTAAAATGTTACAATTTTTTAATTGTTAAAGTACTGGCGAAGTGGGCTGTAATCTAGCAAACGGGTCCAGTGCGGATTGGTTGATGTTACATGTGCTAGGACATGCCGATTTCCCTTCCCCGTTTTGAGAGCAGTTGTAATTAAATAAATGACACCAAGTTAAGCGCTTGCCTGGGTTAGAATGCCAAGTCTTTAATAATGATCAAATACATTTCATATTCTTTTGCACATAAATAAAGCATAACATAATAATACAACATAGGTAGTTGGAATTATACACCATTTTCTTTCAAGCTTACATTTCGAGTAATTACTTCTTCTTCGTAAAATTTCTCATAAAACGATTAATTAGCTAAGTATGTGTTAGAGGCAGCTCCGAAAATATGTGGGTCATTGCATGAAGAATGGGGGACATCGTTGGCAGGAAATATTATGTTCAGGCTTTCATGGTAAGGTATATATTATTTGTACCTATACGAAAATAGTAAGTAGTTCGATATAATAGGCTAGCTTGTAGTGGCGAAGCTTCACATTTCGTAGAAAAGAAGCTGAAGAAGAAACTGTTATACACCGTGACATTTTAGTCGTCTTACAAAGGTGGTCCACTCAATTTATCCGACATAAAATACCCCTATGCGCGATTTAAAAAAAAGATTGAGATTTAGATTAAGTTTAAGTTGCAATAGTAAGAAACACATTTTTGCGTTAGGGTGAATGAACTCTGATAAAGATGTCGCCGCTCCATTTCACGGCGACCTTGGAACACAAGACTCGGACTGCGATCGTAACAGGGTGTTTGAAACTACGTCCAGCGTCTTTTTTTTTTTAATTCTTATTTTCATAATTATCCAATGCAATGGTATATTAAATACTTGAAGTTTGTCTATATACAAAAATACAAAAAGTTTTATTGGCAAAAAGAAAGGATGATGATGATAGACAATGATCTAACATAAACACAATTAAGTTTGTAAATCACAATATTTTGGTTTGGCCGTTGACCCCCAAACTAAGCAGGGCTTGTATCTATCGGAGTACGATTGAGCAGAAAGACATAAGTCGGTTTACAGGCTAGTTTAGTGAATCATGTATTATGTTGAATTTGTGTTTGTGTGAGTGTCTGTGAGGATGAGAGTGTGAGAGAGGAACGTTGTTTTCTGGCACTCTGACTTGTCATTATTTGGCAATCGTAGACACTAATGAATGTCCTATTTTTCAACGGTGGTAGGTGAAGTTGCTCTTCCGATCATCCGAAGGGATACCGTTGTATCGAAGTAACAATTTATGTAGGAACGGAGTTGTTAGCGCGCTACGCTTCTGCTAGCTTGAATGTACTATCAATGACATAGGCATAGAGTTGTTCGAAATATGTTCCGGGGATGATAAGGTAATCCTATGAGTATTCAATCAATCAATTTTCCCTGTGGCAGAGTTCTGATGGATTAAGGTTTCCCTATTGCCGGCTCGTAACACGTACGCACGTATTTACGTATGTCAGCATCGCGCGAGTTTCTCAAATTCAAAGCATTTATATGATAAGTCATATAAATGCTTTGAGAAACTCGCAACTGACCGACTCCTTTGATAAGTCAAAGGAGTCGATCAGTTACAAAGATGAAGCTAGTTGCCCATTTCAAAGCGTAGTAGGTTCCTATGGAGAAGAACGAGCAAAAAACTCCGTGGACACTTTCCTTTAATATGTTTATTTAATATATTCATTTTCTTTAACATTTTCATTTCAGTCATTATTATCACAACATAAAATTTTTGATGATTTAAAATAACATTAAAACTCTGAGTTTTAGTGTTATTTTATTATTACAACCTTTACAATGCACTATTCGTTAAAAAACATACCAACCTAAAGAAAAGAAAAACTTGTCGAACTAAAAGTCGGTTAAAAACATTCAGTCATTACAGTCCATCAACGAAGTGCGCCTCAAAAACATAAAACATAAATGACAAACGACTTAAACATCAAATCAGGCCTTAATCAACAACATAAAACGATAAGCAACAAAACGTAGTACTTATTACGAGCTCGAAACGCAACGCAAAACGCCGCATAAAGGCGCCACTCCACAGCAGAGCTCGCTTTTTAACAAAAAAACAACCGAATTCCAAAAAAAAACACTAAAAAGTGAAAAATAACTTTAATTTCGGAAGTCGGTGTTCTTGGTTCTATATTTTCGTATTTTGTCACCGACTTCCGAAATTAAAATTAATTTTCTCTTTTTAGTGTTTTTTTTTCTTGGAAATTGGTTGTTTTTTTTTTCTTTTTTTTTTCACTTTTTTTTATACCTACCCCACAATAATTCGATTAACACTACTTGCTACACCGCACAAACAACCGTGACCAATGATATTTTGTTAACAGATATGTTATACATTCACAAAACATCCGAAAAAAGTGTTCCGCGCAGCAACGGCAGTACACATACCCACTTTTCTTTCATTTTACATTTCACTACAAGCAAAAATGATAGAAAAGAGATGGCTTGATAAAAACGACAAGAAAAAAAGAAATCGCTAGTGTTTGCATCAACTAAGCGTATTACTCGTCGCCTTGCGTGTCGCAGACTAAAGTCAATACGTCCCAATTAGGACATTTTCGAGTCTTCACGATTGTGCGCTTAAAACATATCTGTTTAATATAATATCATTGACCGTGACACAAGATATACGAAGTGGATTAAATACGTATTATCGAAGCTAACTCAAAAACTACCCAAGCAAAGATAACAAAAATTGTTTAAAAACCATTTATAGCTCGAGTGCATCTCATGAAAATTCCAATAAGCCTAAAAACGGCTAGGATACATTGTTTTATTACGGAGTTCCGGTCCATACTTCCGGCTTCATCTTCAGATCAGTTCGATGTTACCATTTTCATCAGAATTATTTATTTAAAGCTTCATAGTCACTTATATCTATCGTAATAGAGATATCTTATCGCCACCCGTGAAATACTTATCATTGAGAATTTCCAGTGGCCATCTGTGGTCTTCTTCATCAGTTCCACATCATCAAATGATACTTTCTAAATGCAAATGCTTGAGTTGATGAAAACACAAAAATCGCTATATGTATGCCTATAATATTTGAGGAGTTCCCTCAATTCCTCATGGATCATCAGAACTTGATTCTGATAAAAATGGGACCAATCACAAGTATATCCATCCAATCCAATTTTTTTCTTTTTTTTTTTCTTTTCAATTTATAAACGACGGAGTTCTGAGGTAACAAATATTAAAAAAATTATAATACAACCGAATTGAGAACTTCCTCCTTTTTGGAAAGTCGGTTAAAAATGAAGACGGGATCATCCACTGCGACCCATAACCACGCTACGCATGAATTCATGGCTGGCAAACAAATGAGCCGTGAAAACCTCCGTTGCAGGGTCGACTTAAGGTGACAATAACCGACTTTTAATGATTTTATACTGAAGATCACGTCTAAACGAGTAGTGTTAATGATTTGGAAAAATATATGTTAAATTAAAGCATTTTCTTAATAACTTCTTTTATGAATATTTTAGATTATATTTATATTAAATAGTGAAATTAATTTGTAAATTTATACTAACGCGGATAAAAAACTGAGAATCACGCAAAATCTATCAAGCGTATTTGTTGTTTTTATTTTAAGATAATTTAATTATTGATCTTTTAGTATACGTTATTCATTAAAATACCTTTTGTTTTATGTATAATATATTAATAATATGTCTTATTTGGGACAGCGCTCCTGAATAGGCGGGTCCTATTATTGGCTGGACGTACGACGCGTTGCGTGAGCTCAGTACAGAACACGCAAGCTAACCACTCAAGGTTACTGGCATATATCTGGGCCTTAAGGGGGAAGCGCTAAGGCACATTTGCAGCTCATTGTCTGGGTGTATGTTGATTAAAGTATGATTCGAGACCGTAACAAATATATATTTACAGAATTATAATCAGTAATACAACTCCTTGAAAATCATCATTTCAGCCGAAAAACATCCACTGCTGGACATAAGCCTCCCCCAATTGGGACGGTTTGCCATAATCGCCACGCTTGGCAGGCGGGTTGGCGATCGCAGTATGGTGTTAAAAATGCATAGAGAACGCTGCTGCCCATTCTCTAGTAAGTCCCTAGTCGCCTTTTACGACACCCACGGGAGGAAATGGGGTGGTGCTGTTCTTTACGTCCGGCACCAGACGATACAATATACAACACAACTCAACAACAACACAACGATACAACTCCTTATGTAAGTATAATCCTAAAAGTCATGGTTCCATGACTTTTAGGATTGTCATTCAATAGGATTATTTTATTTATTTTATTTTTATTTTATTGTGTTTGGGTGGCTTACAGCTATCAATACAACAGTAACAGTAAGGTAATCGACGACAAGCCATTTACAAGCCTCTACAGTTAGCAATAGACTATTGTTGTACAAATTTTCAAATTAATTAACAATTAAACATACTAAGTTTAACATTAAATTAACTATTAAATTAAGTTAAGTAGCTGCATAGGCAAAGGTGCATGCGCAACCGCTATTAGAATGCATCGGAAACAATATTATAGTGTTTAGATAAAACAGTAATGATGAACGCCAAAAATTGTCTTGATGACTTTTATGACTATAATTCTTTAAAATATAAATATTTGATCCAGTCGCGAATCATATTCAACATACAACCAAATACTGACCTGCAAATATCAAAAAACGTAAGAAAATTTGAATTTCGCGGGCTGCCCTTGCGCATTCACCTTAAAGGCGCCGCTCCACAGCAGACCTTGGCTAAGCTACGGACGTGTACTTAGCTTCGCTTTGTATGAAAATGTAGGTGGAATCATCCACTGTGACATACGGACACGCTACGCACGAATGCGTGGCTGTCAAACAAATGAATCGCGCAGCTCGTGGGTAACCTCTCCGTGCGCATCCTACGTAGCAGTGGATGATCGCCTTAAACCACTGGGGGTAATTTTAAAAACGTTCTTCAAATACATTAAGGGGGGGAAACAATAACTTTCGCTCAGTTGACTTCGCTGGAGATGTACGACCCAGAATCCTGTGTTAAATTGATTTTTAAAATATTGCTCTAACTTGCCACAGTTTGCTGTTCACTGGGAAATTGTTAAGGGAAATTGTGCGCCTAACGCTTTAAGTTGTGGTGTGGGCAGTGCTTGCAGTGTTTGATGCAAGTTTAGTGATATTGGAGCGTGGTTGTGGTGAGAACAGAGTCGATTTGCCGCTTGAAGTAACCAATTGAGCTAGTGTTAAGTGACATGCAGTAAATTTCAACTATGAACTATACAGTAATAGTAGACAATAAAGGACGTAGTTAAACGGTAAGGATCCACGACCTGGTCAAAAATGAGTTAAGTGTAACAACTGATGATAAATATCGATGCTATCGGCAAGTAAAATAGATCCAAGCAAAAAACAACAGTTTATCATTTTGATCAACATCAGAACCAGCCCACATGCACGGAAATATAAAACATGTTATATCTTCTAAATTTCAAAGGTAAAAATATCATTCTCTAAAAGGACTTTGTCTGGATTTTGGATCCTTTTCGTTTAACTACCAATTCATGTTTTGACTGACTGAACAATACTGCTTCTAGAACTAAAGTACCTACAAACTTCCGTCAGTTAGTTGCAGAATAAATCTAAGATATTTAGAAGTAAATAAAACGTCTTGTTTAAGGGCTCCAGATAAGTTTTACCAGTACCTATTATTATTTTAAATAGCAATTCTGGTAGGTATTCAGTGTCATTACCACTCCCAGAACAATCTCCTTCATAATTTCAGCGGAAAGACGTCCACCGCTAGGCATAGGCCAAGCACCGCCACTTCGACCGTTTCTGTTCTTTTCGCATCCAGCGGATTCCTGGGGCCTTCACTAGGTCATCGGTCTAGGAGACCTAGATAGTAGAGATAAGAGATCTGTAGGAGAACCAAGGTAGCAGACATAGCCCGAAGAATTGCCAAACTTAAGTGGCAATGGGCAGGGCACATTGCTCACAGAACAGATGGCCGATGGGACGTTCTGGAGTGGCGACCGCGTACAGGAACACGTAACAATCTCCTTGTAGTAAATAAATTAAATGATCAAGTTATTAATTATTTTATTTTAAACCGCATGCGTGCAAAGCAATTGTAGGCAACTATAACTCTATTTGAAATAAAATTAGACTCATAAATAAACCTTTTTTACAGTCGGTTCAACCGATTTTGACTTCTATTTCTTAGGCATAAGGATGGCATTAAAAGCAAAAAACTGGTTACAATACCAACTGTTTACTGCAGCAGCCATTTGTCATGCCACCAACGCAATAGAAGTCAAAATCAGTTAAACTAAAAATAAAAAAAATCTAATCTTATTTCAAACGGATAAAAATGCACATGGGACATGCAATGCTAAAAACATTTCTTGTATGTTTTTAGCCTCAGTGTATATAGTGCAGCAGACTCATACTATAATTTTCCGTATCCCTAGGCGATCGTGAATGTTAATTACTTGCATTATTGTATTAATTACCGTGTAAGCAAATGAACATGTTTTTATATCGTGCGTCAGAACATACATTTTTAACAAGTTAACCGCTGGAAGCTTCAACAATAAATCTTCTGGTACAGTGTTACAGTTTTACCTTTTTTACGTATTTCGTATTTATAGCCACCAGTGTTGTATTGAAAGTGTTGGGTTCCGTGGATGAGGGGAAAAACTGCGAGTGAAAAACTGTCATTGTTTACGTCATGTATAATGTAGCGTGGATGTTGCGACTTTCATAATAACAAGCATACCAGCCATTTAGATGAATGTGATCAGATGGCATTCACTTCATGTAAAACTATGTTTCTTAGTTCAGCTTAGACATCACTGATATACTGCTGGGGAGTTTGTTGCGCCACTTCTTCCCAGCTAAAGAACTAGGAAGTGGTGAAGGGCAGGCGTTTTGGGGGACTGTCTTATGTAATTTTCACGTTCGAAAAGTGCTTATTCCCAGCCTTGTTTGAATAATTGACATTTTTGTTTGATTTTGATACGGTGAAGAAAAACATCGGGAGGGGTTAAACGTAACAAATCACTTAATAAAATATAACAAATACCCGACTGCAAAAACACATTGCAATACCAAAATTCTATAGATTATAATGCTTTTCTCTTTTCAGTTTAAATGTTTTTGAAGTCTGGTTTTTTGTTTTTTTTAGATAATTTCCCTTTTTTTTCCAAGCTTTTTAGTTTTATTAATAAATATTATATATATATGTGGAAGCGCGAGGCTAAGTAATAACAGCCGCACGGGTCGATCCGTCAGGTTAAGCTACGCTTGCCGGGGTTGGTCAGTGGATGGATGACCATCTTTACATACCGAGACTCCTCCGTGCCTCGGAAAGCACGTTAAGCCGTTGGTCCCGGCTGTCATTCGTGGAGCTTTGACAGTCGTTAAGGGTCGTCAGACTTTTTGGGTATCGTGTTACCCAGTTACTGGGTTGTGGAGGTCAGATAGGCAGTCGCTCCATGTAAAATACTAGTATTCAGCTGCATCCGGTTAGACTGGAAGCCGACCCCAACATAGTTGGGAAAAGGCTAGGCAGATTGATATGGAATTGTCTCATTACTAGCTTTTATTTGATATCAATAATGTTATAATTTATTTTTAAATAAAAAACCTTCTCCTTCCTTTTTTTTTTGTTTAAGCAGATGCAATATATAAATATTATATAGAAAACCCAAAGAGAGAAAAGAGACACATACTCTCGACAAACATTACCCTCCTTCTGGGGCAGTCGGGTAATAAATAGATGATAATGATACTTGTACATTCGCCGCACCCCCAACTGGGAAAAAACCTACAGAACCACAAAAAAGCCAGCACTGAAAACGCGTTTTATTGAAAGAGTATGCTTTTACCGCTATTGGCATGCCTCTACATATTATTCCGCGTGGACGAACGTTTTTTGCTAACGGTACTCGTTCGTGCGACCGCTGGACATTTTTTGTATAATTATTATGGTTTCCAGGTGTTTTAAGCACTTAATAAAAGTCGTATCAAAAGCTTTAGTAATTATTCGGTGGTTTAATTAATGTTATTGTTCGTGGCGTTAATTTTTGTTTTATGGTTTTGGAAGGAAAAAAGGGTTTTATATGCATATTCGCATTTTTATGTTTATAATGGCGTGAATATTCAATGCAATCATTATCGGTATTTCTTTGATATACCATGTTTATATACGTGAAAAGGCTCCTACAAACAGACACAACTCGCAGGTGCGACACGCGTCGCGACACAAAGGCACCGCTTGTCGCGCGGCACGCGGTGCCTTTATGTCGCGTCGCGTGTCGCGCCTGTTTGTAGGGGCCTTAATAATATGACTATTTATGCATGACGACTCTAATAGTAAATCTGAGGACAATGTCTTTAAATATTTTTCTTGTCAGTAACATATAGACATCATAATTATTTAGTACTAGCTTTACCAGGCCCGGCTTCGCATGGGTAGCACTATTTACCCTCTACCCTACTTACCCTATCTACCTACTTTATCGTACCTGCCTAAATAAAATAAAACCCTACCCTATCTATCTACCTACTGTACCCTACCCTACCTTTTCTACCCTACCCTACCCTACCTTTTCTACCCTACCCTACCTCTAGCTATCTACCTACTCTACCTTACCCTACCCTACCTACCTACCTACCTACCTACCTACCTAGCTACCCTACCCTACCTACCCTACCTAAAACTTTCTCTAGCGCATATAACATTGACATTATGACGTATGGTCTGTTTGAATTTAACAACTCCTTGCTGAAAAATCGATATGTAGTATGAAGTTAGGATTTTTTGTTTCAATTTAAACATGACTAAGTAATAGAAGATAATAATGGAGGTTATTTCGTCTTTATTTAAGTTTGACGTATTTGAACGCTTTTTACAAGTTTTAATAGCACAACCAGTTATTTACACGGAGCACTGAATGAGAACCGCGCGTCTCGAAAACAATTAATGATGTGCGTTAGAATCGATTTGAAAGTAGTTTTTATGAACGTGCTAGAACATTTGTTCTTGTACTTTTACAAAATCAAAATTGGCTTCTCCAGTGTTATATAATCTAAGAATATTAATAACACTGAATCATTGTCCGAAAAACTTGTGTCTCTGGCCATCCGGGCTCGTGGAGAACCCCATATCAATTGTCATTGCGAATACATGGGCCATTGTACGAAGCTTGTTTCTTTTCCTGACCACATAACCTGGTTCAAAATATAACTCAAATGGCTTGCAAGCTACTTGCACACTTGTGCAAGTCACAGGCACGTATATTAGCGAGTTAATATAACTATATTAAGCCGCTAATACACGTGCCTGTGACATTCCCAACATCTTTACATTTTCACTGACGAATCTCGGTATTCAGTTTCAACATTATCTTGACTTAATTAAAAATATAATTCTACCTGTGTTAATTAGGCCCTAGCCTTAATCTCTTAGCTAATGTGCTTTTTTCATGCCGGTCCCGCTTCGCTTCTAGGAAAAGTTTGGTCGTATCAGATTTACCGAGGCTTTGCCGAGGAATATTATTTTTAATATGCTTCAGAAAAGGAATTAACGTCGTTATGCAGATTCTTAATTAGTATTTTCATGTTGCATAAACTGAACACGTAAACATGGTGTTGCTACGTAAATAATAAGGAGTTATCATGGTATTGTTACGGAGTCATTCAAAGAAAAACGTGTTTTATTATAAACTAGCTTTTGCCCGCAACTCCGCTCGCGTAAATATCGGTTATCGCGTAAAAAAGTAGCCTATGTCCTTCTCCATATCCCAGGCTATATCTCTGCCAAATTTCATCACGATCGGTTTAGCGGTTTAGGCGTGAAAACGTAACAGACAAACAGACAGAGTTACTTACACATTTATAATATTACTAGCTTTTGCCCGCGGCTCCGCCCGCGAGGATGTCGGTTATCGCGTAAAAAAGTAGCCTGTGTCCTTCTCCATATCCCAGGCTATATCTCTGCCAAATTTCATGACGATCGGTTCAGCGGTTTAGGCGTGAAGACGTAACATACAGGCAGACAGACAGACAGAGTTACTTTCACATTTATAATATTAGTATGGATTAGTATTAGTATGGATAACTCTTATTTATTCCTGGAGTCGAATCTACATATTTTTATATGATGACGGCCTCTGTCAGCTCTTCAAACTAATTCTCTAATATTTTCTTCTAAACATGAAAACAGTAAATATCTCAACAAAAAAAAAACGAAAATAATGTTTAAACAGTCCAAAAAAAAACGCACATTACAAAAAATTTAATACACACATGCAAAGTAGCCAAAACCCTCGCATTCAAGTAATTGTTGTTTGACAATGTAGTCCATTGCTAAATAACATTGCTCATAACTAGCTTCTGCCCGTGACTTCGTCCGCGTGAAAGTTCCCACGTTCCCCAATCCGTTCTCGAGATATCATAAAAAAGCCGTTCCATACAAAATTTATGAGAATAAATTTTCTTCAAATTTATTTATCGTGGAGTTTCTGATATTCAAGGCGGAGACAAATCCAAAAAATCTAAGATCCTACTAATCGGTCCAGCCGTTCTTGAGTTATAAATGGTGTAAATAACCCGACTTTGTTTTTTATATATTTAGATTATATTATATAGATAGGTATTACGCCATCGATATAAAATACTCGCGGAGGTTGCATGGAAACGTCATGCAGGCTAAATAAACGCTCTACAGTACCTGCTCAACTGATTTTGATAACAGGTTTAATCCATGTAGGACATCCAAGAAGTTCATAATAATCGAATATCAATAATAAATAAAATTAAAACACATCCAGGCAACAAACCACAAAGATTCCCAAATCAGAATCGCGAAGAAACATCGTCTCCAATCAACTGTTCCAACAGAAACCGACCAATCGTAACTCTAGATATTTCTCGAACAGATGTAGAACCGAAAAAAATCATTTCCTAAAATCATCGAGGCCCAGCGAAAATGTATCGCTCAAAGGAAATAAAAAACACATGGGCAATAGGGCTGGCTACTGAAATTATAAATCATACTGCTCCGAAATCCTAAACATGTCCAGTTGACAAAAAGGGTGATTTCTCAAAATTTATGGGCAGCCCTAGCTACATAGGGACGTGGGCACATTGAGAGTTATACTGCGCTGTTGACGTTTGTTTGCTCACAGGGGGTCAGCAGATATGAATTAAGGTGGGTTATGAATTTGGTTTGTGTTTTAAAATGTTATACCTGCAATGTTTGGGGTCATGCAATTAGCCTAATCAGTCCTGCAATAGGCAAATGCTTGCTCCAAGTATGATTAAAATTTGCATTTTGTGCTTATAATGCCAGTTATTTTAAGACGAAGGTCATGGTGTTTGAAAGAGAAGAGGATGTATCGGTGTGTGATGTGAAAATAAATGATAAGAGTGTGGAGCAAAGTAAGTGACAGACCAAAGTATGTAAGCTGCAGCGTTCTTTGTATGGATTTTAACAAGCTTCGAATGCTTGGTTCAAGGAATTGGACAAAGAGATGCTGAACTTAGGGTTTTTACAATCAAAAATAAAACCGTGTTTGTATCAAAAGCAACTTAAAAACAATAAGAAGTTAATTGTCGTTATTTACGTAGATGATCTTTTCATTTTTGGAAATTGTGAACAAGAAAAGCAAAAATTAAAAACCAGTTTGCTTGAAAAGTTTAAAGTGAAAGATTTAGGCGCGGCTAGGCATGTTTTAGGCATGAGGCTGAGGAGAGATAAAGATATTATTTGTCTAGATCAGCAACAATTTATTTCGGAAATTTTGAATGACTTTAACGTAACAGATGCTAAGCCAGTTTCGACTCCAATGGAAGTCGGTATGAAATTAGAAAGATCGACAAATTCCCATAGCGATCTGCCATATCAGAGCTTGATAGGGTGTCTTAACTATTTGGCCTGTAATACGCGACCAGACATAGCACATGCCATAAGTGTGCTTTCGCAATTTAATTCATGTTTTGATGAGATACACTTTAAATGTGCGAAACGGGTCTTAAGGTATTTGAAGGGTACGTATAATCTTTGTCTCACATTTAGGAAGTCGGGAGATTTAGATTTACGAGGCTACGTTGATGCAGATTGGGGAGGGGCACTTGATAGAAAGTCTTTCACAGGATTAATTTTCAAGTTAGGTAAAAAAATACTGACATGGGAGAGTAGGAAGCAAGTGACAGTATCCTTGTCCTTCACAGAGGCAGAGTACGTAGGATTGAGTCAAGCATCGAAGGAAGCTTTAATTACGTAGTTTACTGAACAGTTTGACAGCTGTGGATTGTAAAGCGGTAGTAATTTATAATGACAATCAGTCAGCGCATAAAATTGCAGCTAACAAAATGATGCATAATAGAACAAAACACATAGATATCAAATATAATTTTATTCGTTAGTGTGTACTGTTTAACAAAGTTGAAATAAGGTACATGTCAACTGATAAGATAATAGCGGACATCTTTACTAATAGCGTACACAGCCCGAGACTTAGAGATTTTTTAAAGGATTTATCCCTGTCAAATTATTCTATTATGGGGGCGGAAGAGTAATTTAACGTTTTGATGTATTTTTTGTTTTAAAGTGTTTTGTGTAATAGATAATTTTCTTGTTATGCATGCTTTATTTTGTGAGATTTCTTCTGTTTTGTACTATACTTTTGGGTACAGCGTAGTACAGTCGGACACAGAAGTGTTAGTGATTTATTTAGTTTTATGTACCGAGTACTGACAAGTGCAGAAGTGATCATACGCATGTGTAATAGATTAAGGGGGCGTATTGGAGGTTGCATATATATGTATGCACTGGCCTGTGTGAATAATCATATTTACACATGTCTGTCATGCATTTGAAACAGCATAGTAACGGTTGTTGATGTTCTTTATATTGTCACTTGTGTGTAAAATTAGACCACGAAGTAATATAGTAACTATAATACCACTGCTGCACTTTTATTGCTACTGTTTTTTTTCAATAACGGGCAGCAGCTAGTCTATCATATAAGGAAGATGCCAATAATGAATTGCATTGTAAAATCATCCTTACTCCACGAACTGACCTGTCACGAACTGCGAATATATTATGCGACAGTGGACTAAAATAAAGGAGCCAGTTAGCAAAGTGTGAAAACCATTGTTTATGGATACTATGGACCCATGGATTTTTTCAAACTTAAGTGCCAAAGCGTTAATCAATAGATAGGTTACCGTAGTCATCAAGGAACCCTTATAGTTTCGCCATGTCCGTCTGTCTGTCAGTCTGTATGTCTGTCTGTCTGTCCACGGCTTAGCTCAGAGACTCTAAGTACTAGAGAGCTATAATTAGGCTTGGGTATACATTTAATCACGTCGAAAATGTGGTAAAATAAAATCTTGTTTTTTTTTTTGTGTAGGTACCTCCCCTGCTAGTAAAGTGGGGATGATTTTTATCTCCCGTCTATACCATGGTGTGGGATATCGTTGGATAGGCCGTTAAAAAATATTGCGGGTTTGTCGAAACCTTTCCTAACCTTCGATTCAGGGATCCGTTTGCAAAATATTTAGCTTTAAAGTGCAGTGTTTTTGTTAGAGTCAAGTGCAAGCTAAATGGTTGATTTTGGATATGTGAAAAAATTTACGGCAGTAGTATTTATAACGAAGTTAAAAGGAAAACTATAACAGAAAAGTAGGCTTTACAAGATACACGAGTAATAGTCAACCAACTTACATTTCCAGTTGGAGAAATGACCGTCACGTATATCGCTGTATGGGAGCACATGTATTTCAACTACAAATTTAAGTTTTTTCTTGGGATAAATTCGTTCCAACTACGAAAACCTTCATTGTGAGGGCCCGACACGCACTTGGCCGGTTTTTTCCGTTGCCATCGTTAGTTATTATCCAGCATCCTGTTTATGGTAGCAAGCAGGCTAGATTGTGCGTTTGTGAACCACTGCTGCAAGGTATCGGCTGGACCTGTCACCTTGCAGCAGTGATTTCACAAATTGATTCTGTATTAATGTTTTACTAACATAGTTTGTAAGTACAGTTTTACTAACACTTTAAGTCTTAGATTGAATGCATAATAGTAACAATGCTGTGCTATACCTGTAACACATGAACAAAGTGTTTTTACATATTAATTATCAGATTCTAAGAAAGTGCTGTGTAAAAGTGCAAATTGACACTATTCTTAGTTAGGTACGAGTATGTAATCTATCACGTAAAATATAAGTTAGATTTAAATTGCTTATTAGTCTATTAGGCTAGATAGTAATAAATTATTAAGAACGTTAGTTCTTATTAATAAAGGAAAAAAAAACAAAAAAAACGTCTTATTGCTTGAATAAAATGATTATTATTATTATCAGAAAATAATAAAATTATTTAAATTCTTTTCGCCAGCTATTAATCCGGAAAGACAACATCATCATCATCATCATTTCAGCCGAAAGACGTCCACTGCTGGACATAGGCCTCCCCCAATTGGGGGGAGGGTTTAGCCATAATCGCCACGCTTGGCAGGCGGGTTGGCGATCGTAGCATGGTATTAAAAATGCATAGAGAACGCTGCTGCCCATTCTCTAGTAAGTCCCGTAGTCGCCTTTTACGACACCCACGGGAGGAAATGGGGTGGTGCTATTCTTTACGTCCGGCACCACACGGACATGACGTAAAGAATGCTATAAAATCTTATTATTAGAGTAAAGCTACGTTTTCCATCGACGGCACTGCAATCAGTTAATGAATGCATGAAAATCATGTGCTATATGCAAAACGCCCCGCCTTGTAGCCGCTGGATGAAACACGCTTTGTCTTAGCCGATCTCATTCCGTTTTCATATTGGAGCTGCACGTTACACTAGGAGAGAGACTGATTGGCTATGCATTCTATGTAGTTTGTTGCTTGGCTCTTTTTTTAATTAAGAAGAGTTCAGTTTATTTTATTTCGTTTTCACTTATTGACATAATCTACTCATTATAACAAAACAATATATTAATAAAACATATATGGCAAATAATTTAGTTTATTTATCTGCTTGTTTCTTCTGAAATATTAATTACTTTGCATACTATTGTATAAAATCAAGTTCTTCTAAATTCACGTCACATGTCAGCTTAATCGGTTCTGTAAATTCGAAGAAAATCTGCTGTGACAGACGGACAGGCATACACACGAGTGATCCTATAAGGGTTCAATTTTTTTCCTTTTGAGGTACGGAACCCTAAAAGCTCACAATATTATTTTGTAGTTGAACTACTACTAACTCATACAGGTATTCACATATTGCAAAACAGTGGTTCAAGAATCAAAATAATTGACTAAGGGCGAATTTAACCAAAGAATTGAACGCGATCAACACATTTAAACCGCGTTCAAGAGTTGTCAGTGTCATCATTGTTGCGAAATATTGACACTGACATTGCGTTCAGTACAAGCCGCGTTCGAGAGGTGTCGGTGTATATTCCATTATAATTATAACACTTTCGGATCTTGAACGCGGTTTAGATCTGGTGATCGAATTCAGTATCATTTGTGAATTTTCACCCAAAGAAGCCAATTTTCCAAGAAATAACTATGTATGAAAACGGTTAGAATATTAATTTGCGAAAGTACCCGCTTAATGAATAGAGCCACATTACAAACACAACATAAGTAATTATAATTACGAGTAATATAGCACAAAACCGTACACATTTAATATACGCCTTACATACATATACATACATACGGCTTCGCCTGAGTAACGAGCAGCTAATTATTTCGTAACCTAATTAATACGAACATCAATTATTCAGCAGCCTCGCTGAGAGGCCGATGAGTGACCTGGAAAATATTTCATGTGATAAGTTTTACAGATAATTATGCTCATTTATGTAAAAAAAAAAACATTTAAATAATATCTCAATAACTAACCGGAGTCTGAATTAATAGAATAGAATAGAATTTGTTTTATTGGAGTAACCAAGACTCAACAAGAATGTTAGTAAAACTGACGGCTATGTTAGTAAGCACAAACACTAAACAAAAACAAGGAAAACAATACGATTAACAATCAATAACGTTTGGTCACCGTTGTGTCATCCCATGAGAGACGGCACAACAGTGACCCACGTAAATACAGTCCAGGCGACTCGCAACCAAGCTTAAGACACTATTGGAGCTGCCCTCCACCCTGCGCACCAGGGAATCTACGCAACCTACATGCGCATCTGCGAACATCCCTGACGCACTACAGAAACGGGGCAGCCCCACCATTATCCTAAACGCATTAATGCCCAGTTGATGACAATACTTTATCCAGACTATAATATTCCCACCGCTGGGAAACGAGTGGGAATATAAGGTTGGTAGATGTCACATGTCTTCGAATTTTTGGTTCTAGAACATGCCGATTTCCACCCGATGTTTTCCTTCACCGTTTTGAGAGCAATGGTGATAAAATTATTTACTTAAGGCGATCCCCTAGCGTGAGCGTTCGGTCCTTCTCTATCCCGTCACAGCGGGGACGCTCTGTCCCACTCCCTGCGTACGCCGAATTCACACAATTTTGGAATTATTTTAATAAAAAAAGAAGTTCTTTTAAAATTAAATAAAACGTGAATTATTAAGATTTTTTAATTATCTATCCATTAGTGTAACTCTCAAATTAATGGAACTTCAACTTTAGCAAAAGATGCATGCAATCAATAATTTTAGTAGTTTTTTTTACACGGAGATTTCAAATGTACTTATAACATATAAAAATAAATAAGAACGTGCAATATTATGATAGGATATCGTACATTAATAATGTGTTTTTAGGTGCAGTTTATTTCTCTTAATTAATGAGTTAATAGCCTCTGAAAAACGCGTTTTGCTCGGGGTAGCGCCTTAAATGAATGTGCCTGCCTGGATTCGACCCACGACCATTTTACTTACATTCGTAAGCTAGGGCCGTTTCTACTGAGCCACTACCGCATGGCAATAGGCTATGATATGAAATTGGCGAAATGTAGGTGCACTTCAGGAGTAGTGTAACCATTTATAGTGTGTGTATAGTAGTTTGGAGTGAAGAACCCGTATGGGTAAACGTATAGTGTGGGACGCCCCCCAGCTAGATGGACCGACGACCTCAAATAGGTGGCTGAGACAGACTGGATGCGGAAGGCGGAGGACAAGGTGTTGTGGCGCAGCTTGGGAGAGGGCTATGTTCAGCAGTGGACTACGATAGGCTAAGTTGATTGAGTTACACTTTACATTTCTGCCAGATCCTTCGAGCAATAGAGATTATTTTAGCGCTCTTTACGCTTGAAATTTACATTTCGTCCGGCGGCGCACCGGGCAGCCTTTTTGGCTAGCTAACCTTTTTACCGCTATGTGAACATATACATAAATAACATATACATACCCGTAATTATACATACGTGGATAGGCACTTATGTAAACAAATACCTGCAGACCTGTCTATCTGTCGATACTACAGCGTTGTCAACTCAATCAGATTAGGAACGCATCAAGTCGGCACTAAGTCCTGATTAATATCTAACGTACGCTGCGTACGTAGCATAGAACACAGAGTAGTATACGAATGAAGGGACAGTGTGTAAGCGAAGGACCTCGCGTACTTTTAGGTACGTTTATCGTTTCCGCAACTAAATTCAATCGCTTTTCGTGAAAGTCGGAAGTCTTTGCGTTGTGTCTCAGCATGGAAAAGGTGAGAGAGGCTGTAACTTCGTACATAATCTCTGTTTGCAAAACAAAATTATTTGTACAACCCTACTATACTTTTCTGCACCAGGTGTAGAAAAAACTAGAATTGAAACAGCAGGATTGTTAAATAAGCGTTTTATTTAGGGCTAACAATCATTTGATTTTACCGTATGACCATAACTTTGTATTGGTATAATAAAGGTTTCATAATTTCAGGCGAAAGACGTCCACTGCTGGACATAGCCTCCCCCAAGCACCGTCACTTCGACCGGTTCTGTGCTTCTCGCATCCAACGGATTCCAACGGCCTTCACAAGGTCATCGGTCCACCTTGTGGGGGGCCTTCCAACGCTACGTTTTCCGGTATGCGGTTGCCACTCCAGAATCTTTCGGCCCCATCGGCCATTTTTTTGCGAGCAATGTGCCCTATACCCACTGCCACTTAAGTTTGGCAATTCTTTGGGCTATGTCAATTACCTTGGTTTTCCTGCGGATCTCTTCATTACTGACTCGATCACGTTTTTGGGTGACTTTTAGCCTTCTAATAAGGCCCAATATGAGCGACCACGTTTCAGTGCCATAGGTCATCACTGGCAACATGCACTGGTCAAAGACTTTCGTCTTGAGACACTGTGGTATGTGGGACGAGAAGATAACGTAGCTTCCCAAATGCTGCCCAGCCGAGTGGGATTCGACGATTGACATCTTTCTCGAAGTTGGCAATATTCGTAAATGCTTATTTCTAAGAATATCTAGCAAATAATTTTACGTGTCGGCTTTTTTAGCAGTGGCTGCTCGCCATGATCTCAAGAATGATCTTAGAAAGGAATCATATCTGCCTGAGCGTAGACTAATCCACACCAATACCCTACTAATCCAACGGAACTTCTGACTTAGTATTGCTAGTAAAATAATAAATGTATTAAGTCTGTTATAGCCTCAAAAGTTTAAACAAGCTAGTGTGTGGTTTTGCATGTTTTCTTAGGTAACTCATCATTTTGCCACTATAACTTGCCGCTAAAACTGACTTTTTCGATTAGAATATCATAAGTTTTAATGTCTCGCGAGCCCGATAACTTCGTTAGTTATATCACGGCAATTTGAAACTGAGGACTCCATTAACTTATTACTCAATGGCAGACTACGTATAACAAGCGAGCTCAGTCAATTAGTGACCAATGCACCGGTTCATCTGTATTTATGAGTGAAAACTAGGTTGTTTCAAAGCACTATATAGCACTAATGTGTTTGCTTTTGAATGTGAGATAACAATGAATTTTCAGCTACCCAAAATATTAACCTGAACCTGAATTTTTTCACGGGAAAAACCTTTACAAGTTACTCAGATTTTTTCTAAACACCAGTATCTGTCTTCAATCCATGGGGAAAAATCATTCACTGGGTTCTGATGTTCGTTTTGATGTTAGTGTTTTTTTTTTTTTTGTGGAATATTGGAAATAGGTCGAAATTGCTGAGCAATCTATCTTCTATCTATAAATACTAATAATAAAGCTAAAGAATTTGGTTTTTGTTCGATTGTTTGAACACCCCGATCTCTATAACTACGTTAGATTTGAATGTATTGTAAGGGTTACAGATTGAGTCGCACCATAAGGGTTCCTTTTTACCATTTTGGTACGGATTCCTTATGGTGCGACTCAATCTGTCTGTCTGTCTGTCACAGCTTAATATCTCAAGAACTACTAATGCTATCAACTTGAAATTTGGAACAGTTTTAGAAGACGTTTGCCCAACTATTTTGCAAATAAGAAAGTTTTTTTTTTTGCAACACGGTCGGAACGAGGGTCTTAAAAATTCGAAGTGGGGCTACTAGGGCATATAAGGTATAATAAGAAAGAGCGCTATTTGCACATTCTCAAACATTTTTCTTTTTTTTAGGACGTTTAGTTTTCGACTTTTGACATAAAATTAAAAAAAAATCCCCCATATTCAAAATTCATTCATTTACGTTACACGTCCGCGTTTGAGTCACAGAAATTCATATGTGTACCAAATTTCAACATAATCGGTCCAGTAAATTCAGAACAAATCGGCTGTGACAGACAGACAGACAGACAGACACACCAGTGATCCTACAAGGGTTCTGTTTTTTTTTTTCGTTTGAGGTACAGAACCCTAAAATTGAATCGTATCTGCCTCAACAAGGTCGAAAAGTACATTAACCAAAACATATCCAATCCAAACAACACAGAGACATGTATCCAAATAATTACACTCATTGTACAAATGTGAAATTGCCTATTTCGTATCAGATCGCCTGTCGCATACGTTAGGGTTGTCAGTACACTGATAAATTATTGTTTGTGGTTTGTTTTTGACTCGCAAAATAAATACATATGAACGTTTTTAGGCACGAATCTGTGGTGTGTTAATTCGGGTTTGCAGGATATGTTTTATTTACTAGCTGTTCATGTTAATACAGATGATTAATTAAGTGGCTGGTTACAAATCATTAGTTTTAATTAAGTAGTATTCAATTATATTGGATACCATTTCCATCATTGGTGATGGTAAAATATTTGTGTTATTCATTATCTATTACAAGCAAAATGTCAATGTTAAAATTCAGGGTCTTTTTTTTTACGTTGAAATCTTAACCAAAATCATCGGTGTCACACTATGTAGAGTTGCATAATCATCATCATTATCATTTCAGCCGAAAGACGTCCACTGCTGAACATAGGCCTCCTCCAATTGGGGCATAATGCAGGCTTTAAATTAATTATTTAATGCAACATTTTTTTTAAGATGATTCGGGAAACGAAGAAAATAAATCGATTCAATAATATTTTCCTTGGTCAACCCTAAAAATGAAACTCAACATCTCGAGAAAATCTTATTTCAATATTGTCCCAAAATATACAGGGTCAAACAAGAGTGACCTTAAGTAAATACGTGTTTATTTATTTTATTCGAAAACTTTTGCACTAACATTAATTGCCCTCGGCTGACCTAATTAGTGATGTTCTTCAGAAAGGTCAGGTGCGTAGTACTCGCAACCGGCGTGCGTGTATTACCAGATGTATGAATTTAAACGAAGCAAAAGGAGTATGTAAGGAGCGTAGCAGGTGGCGTTCTATAGTTTCTCCCCATGGGAAGAAGGCGCGAGTTTATATATGTCCTCTATTATTTTATACACCAGACTGAATTTCTTACTTATTTAAAATATAGGTCATTCTTGAGGTCACACAAATTTCATGATAACGTGTGTAATTAAATTTGAATTTCAAGTATACTTAGCATCAATTAACGAGCAATTCAACCTAATTTAGGTAATATTGTGTACATTTTTAGGGTTCCGTACGTCAAAAAGAAAAAACGGAACCCTTATAGGATCACTCGTGTGTCTGTGTGTCTGTCACAGCCGATTTGCTCCGAATCTACTGGCCCGATTAAGTTGAAATAAGGCATACATTTGAATTTCTATCACCCAAACACGAACGTGCAACGTAATTAAATGAATTTTGAATTATGGTGTTCAAAAGTTTTGTATACTGTACCGTGTGATATATCAAATGAAAGGACTTGTTATGAGGATTTCAAATATATATATTGTTTTATAATTTTAAAATAATTACTTTTAAATTTATTCAAGAAAATAGATGAATGAAAATTGACCGTTTCCCCTTATCTCCGAGATTGCTGAGCCAAAAATTTTGAAAAATAATATAAAGTAATAGTTCTATACTCATAGATTACAGGAAAACCTATAACAAGTCTATGGTCTTAATATATATAACATGGTAAATCACTCAATATTGTGAGTACAAATTTACATTTGCAGTTGGAATGTATGAGGGGACATGTTTTTAATACAAGAAATAATTTTTCTTGGTAGATAGATATTCCTCAAATTATGACAGTTTTGACTACCAAAGTCAAAAATTGACATATCATTTTCATCATATGATTTTGTCACAAACACTCACTTCTTACCGACGTCTCCTCCATGTCGCATACAACTCAGCAGCTCTACCCACCCTAACACTTAACAGAGCGTGAAGGTAAGGAAGGAAGGAGCAATATTTCATGTAAACATAGCCCTGTCTCTCGTGCTGTGCAAAAACTTCACGCGATATGCTCTGAAGGGGGCAGGGGGGAAGGGGAGTAAGGAGGGCAAACAATACTCATCATCACTTTTTACATGTTAATGGCGGAAGGCCCTAATGTCCTCTTGCGGGTCGCTGATTTATTTAAGAAGTATTTGTATATTTGGGGAAATAAAGTTGTACTATAGTTACACTTCTGCATATCCCTTCGGGGAATACAGGGTATGATGTTATTTGTATGTTGTAGGCAGTTTTTCTTTTTGTATATGATAGGATCGCTAAATGTAAAGTGGTATATATTTACTTATTTATTTAATAACAATTTCTTACTGCACTAACAGTAAACACAAGCCAACATCATCATCATCATCATTTCAGCCGAAATACGTCCACTGATGGACATAAGCCTCCCCCCATTGGGGGTTTTGCCATAATCGCCACGCTTGGCAGGCGGGTTGGCGATCGCAGTATAGTGTTAAAAATGCATAGAGAACGCTGCTGCCCATTCTCTAGTAAGTCCCTTAGTCGCCTTTTACGATACCCACGGGAGGGAATGCGGTGGTGCTATTATTTACGTCCGGCACCACACGGTATGCCAACAACAAACATTCAACTAAAAAAATTGGTTGTCTGTAAAGTTGGTTTACGAATGAAAGTTTAACGTGACAACGTCATAACAAAACATTGATGCGGCGCAACGGGACAATGAGCGTAACGGGACATTTTCGTGCATGCAGCCGGCGTTCATCGATTTATTAGACGTTGTCACGTCAAAGAGTTCATGCAAACACTAAACACAGATTTACTGCTAGACACAAAGATATTAAAATTCGGCTCCTGAGCAATCAGGGCGTTCAGCAGATTGATCGCCTGGATTGTGGGAGCATATCGAGTAGTATGGGTACGCACTCGCGGGGCCGCGAACAGGCACCGTCACGCATAGGCGCGCGACCGCCGCGGCGCACGGTGGTTCGAAACTGCTATATGAGGGACATTGGGTGTTTTTTTACAAATTCCATTTTTTTTTAATACTTATCGAAAGATCCGTCATTTTCATGAATAATTGTTAGGAAACTTTTTTCTGTAAAACTGATAGTTTGACCGGAAAAAAATAATTTCAATTTTTGTTGTATGGAATTAAAGATAAACTGCTAAAATTTGGCCAAGTCTTGACAGGTCTTGCTTTAAAACTACTTTATTCTTATAATTTAATATTATAAATATATGTTTTGAAATGATTAATATTCCTTAATTATAGTGTTTTAATGTAACGCAATTATTTTACCTATGATATCATTAATAAAACAGTACCTTTTACTCACTTTAACAAAAATCAAAATCAATTTTACTGAACCTCATAACTCTTGAACGGGCAAGTATGGGCGCGCGCTGATAATGTAGAATTATAGCCAACAAGCCAAAGAATAAGAATAAAGTAGTTTTAAAGCAAGACCTGTCAAGACTTGGCCAAATTTTAGCAGTTTATGTTTAATTCCATACAACAAAAATTAATTTTTTTTTTTCCGGGCAAACTATCAGTTTTACAGAAAAAAGTTTCCTAATAATTATTCATCAAAATGACAGATCTTGCAATAAGTATTAAAAAAAATGGAATTTGTAAAAAAAAAAACAATGTCCCTTATATAGCAGTTTCGGACCACCGTGCGGCGCCGCAGCCGGTCCGGAGCAAACAATAAACAGCGAGCTAGAGTAATCGCGTCATCGATCAATTGTTGAGCACAGATGTAGATAGACCTAGACAACGCAAGAGCAACTACATCGCGTGCCCAGCTTACGTGCAAAAATCGTAAGTTACTACTACTCTGTCTTGTTACTCTGTCACAAAATCGATTAATTAATCTATTTAAACGATTCTTAATTCTTTAATGTACACAATTACTCCATAAATAGTATTCGTATAGTATACGAACTTTCCCATCACTAAATAGTGCTTTTGACGTCATAGTAGGTAGTCAAAAAATGGCACGCTTGGTTTCCATACAGATCGTGATACTTGCGTTATCTAGGTCTATCTGTATCTGTGTTGTTGAGCAATAAGTAGGTATTAGTTAACAGTGCATCAACAGCGTACACTTACATCGTCGTATATACCTTAAGTATGACTGTGGTGTGGTTGATGATGTCTTTCATATTCTAATGGAGTATGTCCGAAGTGAAAATTCTAGAATTAATGTTTTCGGAGAATATAAAAGCTATGATATTAGCTTTTGTAATACCATCCTTGTTTTTCCAGTGTCCGATAAGGTCAAAGTCAAAGTCAAAGTCAAATAATTTATTTCAAATAGGCACGAAGATGCACTTTTGAACGTCAAAAATTACATGAATAGTTAATTGATTCTAGTTGCGCCTTCCAAAATGTAGTTATGTATGGAGAAGAATGGGCAAGAAACTCCATACTTACTCTTTTAAAATGTTAACAATAGTTTGTATACATTAATTAATATTTATAGGTGAAGACTATGTACCTAGAATAAAAAAATAAAAAATATAAAAAAAATCATCAAAATTACTTACCACAATTGGTAAAAAGAATGAAAAGTGAAGTAATAACAGAAAAATTAATAAATGCGATAGGTAAATGGTGCTCACATATTTACAAACATTGTATATGATTTCCCAAAAAAATAAAAAATAAAAACAACATATAATAAGTCAGTGTGTGAGTTAAAATATTAATCACAGAAAATAAAATTAATATCATAAAAATTATGACAGTTAAATTAGCAACCAGTTTGATTTTGTCTAGACTCTAAATTGTCCTATGGAGCAGGACCAGCATGTTTCCAAGCATTCTTATCTTGGATATAATCCTCTAATTTGTAATATGCTTGTTTACAAAGTGTACTTTTAATATGAGTTTTAAATTTTCTTTCATTTAATTGTAATATATCAGAAGGTATTTTATTGTAACATTTAACACAGTACCCCATAAAAGATGTATGTACCTTAGATAATCTGAAAAATGGTTGATCTATTTTATCTTTATTTCTAGTATTAAAATTATGCCTATCACTGATTTTATTAAAAATATGTAGATTTTTTCTTACATGCATAATATTTTCATAAATGAATTGGCAAGGTACCGTCATTATACTAATCGTTTTAAATAGTTCTCTAAGAGATTCGCGGCGATGTAGATTATAAATGGCTCTGACAGCCCTCTTTTGTAAAATAAAAATGGATTCAATGTCGGCAGCCCGACCCCACAGTAAAATGCCATACGACATAATGCTATGGAAGTAGCTAAAATAAACTAAACGCGCGGTTTCTATATCTGTTAACTGTCTTATCTTTCGAACAGCATACGCGGCCGAGCTTAGCCGCCCCGCAAGAGATGTTATATGAGGTCCCCATTGTAATTTCTCATCTAGCGTGATTCCTAGGAAAACCGTTTGATTAATAAATTCCAGTTTTTCTCCGTTCAATATGATGTCACATTCGCTACTTCTAACATTAGGTAACTTAAATCGAATGCATTTGGTTTTTTTATTATTTAGTACCAAATTATTTACAGTAAACCAATTTTGGACCTGAAGAATAGAGTTATTCACGTCGTCAAGTTTTTGTGACCGTCGATCTATTTTAAAAATCAATGATGTGTCATCTGCAAATAACACCATCTGCGGTTGATTTTGAAGTAATTGGGGTAAATCGTTAATGTAAACTAAAAAGAGGAATGGACCCAATATCGAACCTTGAGGAACGCCCATTTTCATTTCAGACCCTAATGAGTTTACGCCGTTTACCTGAACTTTAACCTTCCTATCCGTCAGGTATGATCTAAGTAAATCAAGAGCGGTATTCTTAATTCCGTAGTGCTCCAGTTTCAGCAGAAGTGTCTCATGGTTTACGCAATCGAACGCCTTAGGGAGGTCGCAAAAGATTCCAATGGCATCTTGTGCTTCTTCCCAAGCGTTAAAAATGTTCTTTATTAGGGTGTATTTACCGGCGTCAGTTGTACAACGCCCCTTGGTGAAACCATACTGTTGTTCATGAAAGATGGAGTTTTTATTAAAGTGACGTAACATTTGATTGAGTATCAACTTTTCAAACACCTTACTGAGAACTGGAAGAATTGACACAGGCCTATAGTTGTTAGGTTCCTTACTATCACCGGATTTGAACAATGGAACTACTTTACTGTGTTTCATGAGATCTGGAAAGACTCCTTGGTCTATACTGGTGTTAAATATGAAAGCTAAATAGGGCGCAATGGTTTCGATAATAGACCTACAGAATTTTACAGACATTCCCCAAAGATCTTCTGTTGATTTAATTTTAAGATCTTTAAAAGCTTTTATAACAGCCTGGGGGTTTGTGTGTTGAAACCTGAACTCCAAAGGGCATGCCTTTACATTCTTTCTAAGTAAAGCAGCAGAAAGCGCGGGTGAGGAATTTAAAGTTTCTGTAGTTTTAAAGGGAATATTACCAAAAAAAAGTTTTCAAATTCCTGAGCTATTTCTACATCGGAGTTGATGGGGCCATGTGCAGTCTCTAAATTAAATTCAGTATTTTGCTGTTTTTTCCTACCTGTTTCATTATTTATTATTTGCCAAGTAGTTAGCTGATTTTATTTTATTGCTAATATAAAGAGCTTTAGCTATTTTGCATACATTTTTAAATGTTTTTGAATATTTTTTAACATATTTATGAAAGCTAGTATTATTCATATGTTGCTTTAGGCCATAAAGTTCAAATAGCTTTTCCCTGCTTTTACGAATACCTGGAGTTGCCCAATCACTAAATAAGAACTTTGTATAAGGCTAAACAATTGTACAAGTTAGTTATAAGGTTACTTATTTAATAATTATTTTGTAGATAGTAATCAACAATTTTGTGTTTCCTGCACTGGGCAAAGGTCGCTAAGTTATGAACAATACTAATAGCAAGAAAACATACCTAAAAAAATAACGCATTGAAAACAAAGTATTGTTTTCCATCTATGTTCCATCATATTGTATCATCATCAATATGATAGAACATAGATGGAAAACAATAACATTAATTCATTCTCTGGTTTACACATTTTTGAGGCTGACTATACACGAACATTTCACTAGTTATATAAATGGCCTATTTAGTAGTGGGCGAGCTTATTGCATGTTTTATAAACTCGCCATAATAATACAGAACCGCACATACAAAAAACATCATTATTTTTAATTTTATCGCATTGTTTGCATACATCTGACGCCCACATGTAATTCAGGTCAGTGCCCTTTCCGTGAAAATTATCATTTTAATATAATATTGTATAACACCGACTTCCGACTTTCGCGTATTACAAACCCGACCGATGCAGATAATTTAATGTAAATAATAAATAATTTATCTACACTAAAATTATAAAGAGGAAAGATTTGTACCTATTTTTGTATGTTTGTATGTTTGTAATGAATAGGCTCAAAAAGTACTGGGCCGATTTAAAAAATTCTTTCACCAATAGAATGCTACATTCTTCCAATTTGACATAGGCTACATTTCATTTTGAAAAAAATTAGGGATCCTTGGTAAAATTTGAACAATGTAACCGAAGGTGTAGAAAAATGAGTCTTAAAAATATGTCTTTCGTCGAATGCGCTGCCGTGCGAAGCCGGGACGGGCTGCTAGTTTTATTTTAAATTCGCACTGATCCTACGAAGCTAAGAGGAAAGAAAATTTGGTTTCTGCCAAATTGTAAAGCGTGGGATAAAGAGAAGTACATAGGCTTCTTTAATACGCGACAAAAGGCAAAAGCTAGTATAATAATTATATGATGTATAGTATGATAATTATAATTATAAAGGCTTATAATTATAATTATAAACCGTTATTTTTCATTCTATTGCAATACCATATTGTAATGCCTTTTTTACTGCCTTTACTTACTCTGATATGCTTCATTTTATCGACAAACTCACTTCTAACCGCTGCGATAATGCACGAAAAACCGCCATGACGACATAATGCATCAATTAGCTGTGCCCACACTACAAACTCGTGTTTTATATGAACAAACAGCCTGATCCACGTTAATTCGAACGAATACAACACAATGGCGCTCGCTAAACTGCAACCAGCCTGTATTTCAACTATTTAATCATTGTGTCGAAATTGTGTGTCTAAACGCCCATAACGGGGTGGAGGTCGGATCACACTTACAGTGAGGCATATTGCAGTATTTGATTCTCTAGGCAAATTGCATTTAAATGTTGTAGGGATGTAGGAATTAACGGATTAATCAAATCAAATCAAAATATTTTATTTCACATAAACCTATATGGGCACTTATGAAACGTCAGAAGCTAGGTGCACGGTTCCAATAGTCGTTTCCTATGGAGAAGAGCCGGCAAGAAACTCCACGGTTACTCTTTTAAAAATCATTGGCTTTACAATATTATCAAGTAACAGTGATAATAGGTATGGGAGGACAGTGTAGGCATTTCAACAATTACCAGGTACAGTCAGCAACAAAATTCGATTAACATTTCACTTTCCTAAATCTTAATTATTCCCTATCGCCTGGCAAAGTGGCGCCTACCGACTGAGCCGTTAAAGAACTGACTAATATTCGTTTTTCATAATTGTAAGTAATTGCGATTTATTCTTTTGTTCCAAAACTAATACCACTATGTATGTTTTTCAAAAAAAATGAAAGAAATATCAGTGGTATTAGTTGCTAGATAAGGTATAGATATAGACCTAAATATTTAAATATGAATTAACAACAAAACATGACTGGAAAAATGTGGGTGTAGCTAGGTAGGCATACCTCTGCTTAACCCTCCGGGGAATACAGGCGTGATGTTATGCTTAAATATAGGTAAATTTTAAATACGAAGAGTACCTACTGGTAATCCTTTAAAAAATCACAACTATTATAAGTACAAGTTATCAGTATCGTGTAAAATATGATACGTGAGCCATCTATTATCATTATTGGCACAACAGAGCTCTTCGAGTCGTAATAATTCATATTTCAAACGCTCGCAAATTCGCAACAGTTGTTATGGGAAAAATATTACAATACGGCTACTAGATGGCGCACAAATAATTGATTGATTTGTGATTTCTAACTACACATTGCTTACATTTAATTCGTTTGATAAGTAACTGGGCTCCGGTTTGTTGCCATCTTGTTGCTGCATGTTTCTATAGGACTAGGTCGTATAAAGAAAGCAAAGATACAAGCCCTAAGAAATTGCCTCTATTGAATGAGGTTTTAAACTCATTGTGACCTCGGAAAGGAAGTTCTTAAAGTGCTAAATGACACACAATATCAACCTAATCTTTGAAAAACAGCGCGATTGTGTTCGACACGCATAATGTATTCAGCGAGATTATATTTGTCTGTAAAACTCAAAGTATTTACCTTTTTCCAAGTAACGATTTCACACCAATACACACTTTAATCCTTCACAACAATTGCATGCGTTTCCGAATTCATTTTAATTATAAGAAACTTTTTCATCACTTCAAAAACAAGGTAATTACAGCAAAAACTAATCACAACACAAACTCACAGAAAATTTAAAAAAATCAAAACATAAACGGCGTCAGTAACCACTCAAAACAATTAATTTGAAATTACATCATGCAAATTCACGCTTTGCGCAGCGACTCGCGCACACATACTCAGGATCTACAATCCTACCACCTCCCACTACGATTCGTTTCATTCATAAAAAGTCAAAAGCCGGGCTTAAAAATTCGAACATTTGCAAAATGAGTACATACTATCATATCAAGGACGTTAACACATTTCTTTGCGAAAAAATGAGAAATTAGAAGCCCGATTTGAAGCCACCTTGTGTGAGCGAGAAAGCTATACTTCATTCATCGATACGATCTCGCCTCCCGCTTAGCGCTATAACGTTAGAGCGAGATCGCAACTGCGGCATCGGAGATAGTTTGGCAACGGTGCATGATGAAAGAGGCGATGAATTTAAATATTATTCCTTGAGTAACTCTGGCAACGTTGCATCGTAGTACGTATCTAGCGCGCGGCCGGTACGTTTTTATTCTTGTGGCCGGTACTACGCGGAGAGTTTAATGTTATTATTCGTATCAATTCTTGCCACATTGAGTTTGTTTACAGGTGTAGTTTTTTTATTAATAGGCTCACTTTTGATTGAAAGCCGGGCTTTTCGGCTTTAATGAAAGGAACGCCCCTGACTCTACATATCTAACAAGGTGGCATTAGTGTGCCAAAAAAGTCACCAGTCGCCCATACATTTCAGGCAAAGCCTTTGCTGCTCAGTGCTATCAAGTATCAACATTATGCACTGCTAAAATAAACTGTATCTGGGTATGAACAATATGAACATCCTGTATACAGGGTGAAATTGAATTCATGGGCATTCTCTTAAGCGGTCATTATATTCATCATTAGTAAGCGCACTTGGCACTTACGGTAACTACCTACATACGTACCTACGTCTCTTTCCTAATACATTCTGCCACTGGGACCACACCCCGACTCCAGTCAAAGAGACCATCTCAAAGCGACCGGATGCAACCAAAATTCATAATCACAAGATACCGAGGGATGCATTGAAATTCTGCTTACTATTTAAATATAAACAGAGTTACGTCGGAAACTTCACGTTGTAACTGTTTTAGAAAGGATTCACCAATGAATACAACATAAAAAAATTACATCACGCCTGTAATCCCCGAAAGGTTAGGCCGATGTGTATATATACAGTGTGAGTCTTTATAATGTGCACATATCGAAATGCTAATAATAATAATCTATGCTTAATTTTATCTACGGAAAAAATACAAAAACAAACTAAATTTATTTTTTATTTTTCATGGAATTTTTATTTTTTAATTTTTATTTCAAAATTTCTCAATAAGACGCCCCCTTAAGGAGAAATTTTACAATTATTGTAAAAAATGATTAAAAAAAAACAGATTTTTGCTAAAATAAAACAATTCGTTTCTTTTCAATTGAGGGTATTTTTTTCCCCAATTTTTATTTTATGAGGATGCCTAATTACTTCCAAATATTATGGAGTTTGTTTCATCGTGATAGATCATTTAGTTTAAAAGTTACACCGTTTTGTTTACACTGGGAACAGTTTTTTTTTTTTTTTTTTTTTTAATTCCATAAAAAATAAAATAAAATATTAAGTTTTTTTTTTTTGCCGTAGATAAAATTAAGCATAGATTCCCTCATTCCGATATGTGCACATTATAAAGACTCACACTGTATAGTACACCACATTTCGCCAGTTTTTTAAACAAGGTTTTTTTCTCGATATTTGAATATTCAAGTCCTAAAATACACTTTTCCCTATCTATCTATCTATCTATCTATCTATCTATCTGTCTGTCTATACATTGGTAGTTCGTGCAGATAAGATACAAGAAGATGAACTTTATCACACTAAACATCAAAACAAAACATAACATAATACCTATCTAAACATCAATTATTAGTGTCGGAGATCCGATGGCTTGTAATTACTGGCAGGTATCCCAGGTACCCGGGTTGTGTTAGATCTTAATTAATGGCCCACTAATAACCGCGTTAAATGCAACCCTAAGCAATTGCACGGATTTGACTAATTGTCCGTAGATACGTGGTTTAAATCTGATAACATGTAAAACGAATACACCTAAAATCATGTTTTGGCGCTACAAAATCTTGCTTCTTCGTAGGTTAGAAAAGTTTTCGTTAGGGAAATGCCTTGTCCCATTTTATGTAGTTTCAGCTGCAACTTGCAAGGCTCTTGTTTGCAAAGTCTGAGTTTTTCTGCATCGCTTGTTGAATAGAAAGTTCGTTAAGTGGGTTTAAGAAAATTTTGGATATTTACCATGTTTACTATTTCATATGTGTTCCCGATATTTCGGCGCTGTTGCAAGCACCATGATCACGGATAAACTGAAGTCATTGCAGGTGGGTGTTTATGAGCAGACAAAACGGTCTACCCTCTTTCGTGTTCGTTTTTTGCGCTCAGTACCGCTACCACTGTCACTCGCAACTCGATTCTGTTCCCGACACACGAAACTCACTGTGAACTTTTTTCGGCACTTCTTCGGTTTTTACACAGCTGAACCACTAGATTCCAGGCTCTCGACAGTGAAACCCATCATCCCGGTTGATGTTCCTATATTTGGTAATCAATCTCTCTCTCAATTTGTGTTAATAATAATGTTAGTGACCATGACAGTTTAAAAACTTATACCTTTTTTTTATTCAAAAAGGCTTTGTCGCACATGCGTTTATGCCACCCAGGTTGGTTTTACAAAAATCATACTTATCTTTAATTAACATAACTTTAGCATTATAGCCAATCTGTAAAGTACTCTAGCTGCATCAGAATATGGCACAGCTAAGAGCACTATTACAGCAACCTATATCTCTCTAATCGTATAATCTAGCTATTTCTAAATTCTTCGTTGCGGACACACTCAGTTAGTATGTGATAAATATCATCAATGGAATTAATACAAAACTCACAATGAGGCAATGTTGATTTTTCCTTAGAACTTGAAGAATTACACGGGATGTGTCCGGAACGAAGTCTTAGTGCAGCCTGTAACCATTTTATATTCTCGTAAATTCCCGAATAAACACAATTTACCTAACGGATATACTCCTCTATACCTAGTCCAGTTTCACATAGAATTCCCAAAGTGATGCACAGCGTATGCTAACCGCTGCACGACAGCACCAACCTGCGGTCTGCCGCTAAATGTCAGCGAAATTAACGTCTCACTTGAGAAGGTGCAGCGCTGCATCAAGCGCTTCATATTGCGATCATAACTCACACGGTAAGCATAATGTTGTATGGTTAAAAATGAAGCGCTTTTACGCTGTATGTTTTAAATTATGAATGCGTTCGAAAAGAAAGTTGGTCGATGTTTGAATAATGTGTTTTCAATTTGAATGATGCGTTCGGAGAACAAAAAGGTTTTATGGAACTGCATTTTTGTAAAAGGAACGGCTTTGTTTTCGTTTGTTTTTTTAAAGCTTTGTGCATTCATATTTAAATTGCGTGTGCATATGCGACTGAAAATACAGATAACTGCATTTTCTAACCTCTCTTAAACATTATTCAGTATAAAAAAGACAGTTAAAACCACCGACCGATACATTTTCCCCCACCCGCAGCCAGGAAACATCTTTAACAAACGGCCCAGTGAATTCCCGCTAATTCCCGTGGTCAACGCTTAACGCAAAACGCTAAAGTAATTTACGTTTACAAATGAAACTTTTAGCGTGGTCGTAAATTTAAAAAGAGGGTCCCATAAAAAAACAAGTCGCTATCTCAGTAACTGCGGACGAGAACTTCTTAACGTGATCTTGTTAAGATTAAAAAATTGTGATGTTTGAGGAAAGTAATGAAAAGTCTCTCAATATACCCGCATACCTACTAGGTAGGTATACCTATAAAGTTATCTACATACAAGACCATATTAAGTACCTTTCGGCGCGACGGTGCCCAGTTTGAAGTATTGTTGAAGGAGACCTGCTTCTTACAAGGTCGAAGTTATCTTGAGGGTTTATATTCACCATTATTTAAAAGAAAATCAATATTTAACTTAAAATTAAGTTAATTTAACAACTTAATGATTAAAAGCAATAATTAACAATAACACGTTTTGATAATGTTATTCAGGCGAGATTCGTGTCACAATTTGAATTGTGGCACTCACTAGACTCCCACGTTCAGGCTCAGAATGTCCCTTTCCCAAAATTCCGACTGTCCCCCATTGCTTGGTGCGCCGTCTTAAGGCGAGGTTCTTCGAGCGTGCATTTTTGTTCTAGAGGTGGCAGCCGGGCGCGAGTAAATTGTGCCGTGAATTTCGTTAATTTTGGGTTGAAAATAAAGGGGTTTATTCATAAACGTTGCTTAAAGTTAAGTGAAGTTCAAACGTCAAAAATGTATGGTTAAACAGTCGCTAATCATTACTTAACTTTAAGCAGCGTTTATAAATAAACCCCTATATGTTTTACGATATTAACAATGTTAAACCTGACGGCCATTAAATCATCATAGACGTTTATTTTGATGTGATTTTCAATACATAATGTGGTATAATATTGAAATAAAATGATTTTAATCTACAAAATAAGGGTATGTTTGGTTTTTTTTTTTTCTATCGAGCGAACTTTATCTGATTATATAACAAGTACCCGACGTACCTACAAAAAGGTCTCAAAAGCAACATAATTTTTTTTTCACGTGTTTAATCACTACTGTTTCTAAATAAAATGACATTAAAATTACATTTCCTAGAGGTTAACTTGAAGAACCTCGCCGTAAGGCTTCTACTCACAGCGCCCGATCCGTGCCACCGATACGATCTGACGATGCGATCTAAATGCATGCGTTAACCAATGGCTGCCCGTGTAGCTTTCCCACTGCCTGCGGTAGAACTCAACGCGTTCAAGTGATCGCACCCCGCTCATGTGATCACTGTTTCCGGTGACAGTGATCGTGTGATCGCCGTGGCAACAGGACGCTTTCCAGATAGCGGATATTTTTTTTTGAAGTGTGTTATATAATACTATAATAGAAAATTGTAAGTCTTTCTTTTGTTCCTATTGCTTTCCTCCAGTTAGTATTTCTTTTACAAAGTTTATCCTTTAGTAAACTGTGCAATTCTTCAAAATGTTCCTCGCTCAGTCGAAAGTAAGTAGAAAAACATCTTGCAAATCTTCAACTAAGTGATAATATTCACCAAATATATTTATCTTTGTGTTATTGTCATGGACCCAGAGTTTTCTTTTTCTATTCAGCAATAATGATAATAGCAGTACTTCATTTTCTCTTCGCTCTTTATCTGAACATGTTTTACTTTGAACACCCCTTGTGTATTTTTTCACGCGACCGTCCCATACGCAATCTTGAAGTAGAATGAATAGTTATGTATCGTAGAACGGATCGGAGCCAGTGTAGATCCTTGCGATCCGATCCAACGATCCGTTCTCAAGATGCGTTCTAGGATCGTATCGGCGGCGGCACGGATCCGGCGCTGTGGGCAAAGGCCTCTAAACGTTGCGTTCCATTTTACGTTATAATTTTCTCACGCCGATACACATGACTGTTGTGTGAAAACTTGTCTGGCTGGCCAAAGTTCCCTCAGTTTTAGGGTTTATTTATTTATTTATTTAATACTTTAAGCACAAAACATGTACAGAGGCGGACTTAATGCCATAGGCATTTTCTACCAGTCAACCCTTGGGTGATGCAGAGACATACAGTAGTAGGTGCAATAGCGAAAATTGAGGAATAAATATTCATTTAAATATAAAGATATACATAAACCTATTACAAACTATAAATTCAATATATAAATCTTATTATATATAAATATAAGCACAAATAAATACACATAAATATGTATACTAAAACAAATAAGACACACAATGGGAAAACATTACCGTTATGATGATACTGCCAGCTTCTTGCGAATATGCTCACGAACTTTTACTTTAAAAGATAATCGGTTGGTTGCCATCCTGATTTCCTGGGGGAGCGCATTCCACAGAGAGATAGACTGTATGAAGAAGGAAGAGTGAATGAAGTCTGTGCGGTGAGTGGGACATTGAAGAAGACGATTGTGAGATGAACGAAGATTTCTATTGTGGTTGGCGCAAATGTACTGAAAGTGGGGGGCTAGGTAACGAGGGGAAGATGGAGAGTCAAGAAATGAAACCAAGGTGGTCAGCGCCCTTTGCTCTCTGCGCTGGCGTATGGGCAACCACTTTATATATAGGGTTAACTATCAATCTGATCCAAATGCATGAAAATCTAAAGTATTAAAGAGGAAAACGAGGGAGGGTTGCACTTTGGGTGTCAGTCAATCAATCAGTCAGTATGCCTAATTTCATGTTTTTTTTAAATAGAGTAGAAACTCTATTTTAAAGTTTTCCTTGAAATTTTAGGTGATGTGTTTGTGAAGAGGTGTGATTGTGAATGTTTTGAGTGGTGATGATGCTTAAATTTACAATTACTACACTTTTATACCCCCAATTGAGACTTTTATATCATCACTAGCTTCTGCCCGCGACTTCGTCCGCGTAAAATTTCTTGTCCCCTCAACCCTCCCCATCACGTTGCATCGCCCGCCCGCGCTATTACTTCGTTTCCGCTTAGCGTTCTTTCTGATTTTCTTCTTTTTGCTCGGCTCTTAAGGGTCTTAGCGTGATGTTAACTATCCTATATGCCTTCCATAAGAATTAGGCTATGAAATGCAAAAAGATTTTATTTTTAAATCGACTGGTAGTTCCAGAGATTAGTGCGTTCAAACAAACAAACGATAATCTTCTGTTAATAAGTAACGGCGGGGTTTCTGGCCCATTCTTCTACATACGAAGCTACCTTTTGAAAGGCGCAACTAGAATCAATTTATTTCCTTGTAAATTTTGACGTTCAAAAATGCCTATTAAAATTGCACGAAAGAGTACAGTAGCCTAATGACACGCGAAAACCCAATAAACGACGAGTATCGACTGACGAACCAATCGCATGCAGCTCGGCGCCCCCCGGCTTCTTCATTCCGCCAAAGAGACCCAGAAATTTACTACTGCGCAGGTGTGAGTTTGTGCTCACGACTCATGCCGGTTACTGTATCGTGTTGTGGAGGTCAGATAGGCTGTCGTTCCATGTAAAATACAAGTACTTATTTACTTTCGGTTAGACTGAAAGCCGACCTAAGCACAGTTGGGAAAAGGCAAGGCAGATTGATGGGTTAACATAACTCGAGACCATGGGTTCCCGAAACTTTGGAAGGCGTAGGTACAAGGCCTCAGACCATTGTAAAAGAAATGAGAATTATTATTATTAAGTATTGATTAAAGTCACGTCGCCCTAGTGAATGATCTCATCACATTCATGTCACGTCGGTTCCGTATGCTCAACATAACAATCTACTTATCCCCATTCTTAGTACACGCGTTCGGTTTTATTATAACAGTTTTTTTTTCCCATCATCGGTATCCTGCAAGGGTAACAAATGCGATATAGGAACGGGATCCGATGTACTGCGAAAGTATTGAATACTATCTGAAAAATAACTATGATTTTAGTTGTTAGTCTTATCTGGCTACGCTTCAAAAATTAATGATTTAATTAAGACACGAAGCAACAAAATTCGATCTAAAGAAAAGTGGCCATATTCCTCTAGATCGTATTTTATTGCTTCGTGACTCAATATTTATTTATTCAAAATTACGTACATAACACCTTAACAGCTATAACGCCAATGCAGTGTTACTGCCACACAAGGGTACATTACTTACCAAGGGCTGTAAAAGAATGAAAGCCCGAAATCGCAGGTATTTGTGAACCGAGCCGCAGGCGAGGGTTGTAAATATGCGATAGAGGGCTTTCTTTTTTACTGCCCGTGGTGAGTACACAATTTAAAACGTCTTCACCTGGCCACAATGCAAGTTTTACTGTACGCGTAGCGTGTAGTAAAACTCACATTATGGCCAGGTGTGACGTAAATATACATTACTCACATCCTAACTAACATGACAAAATTGAAAAATACAATCTAAAATAGGTACAATTAAAATATCTTGTCAACACTTTCAATTCACTTCAGTGCTACTCCTGTGAACTTCATCAGGCTGCAGTGAAATATATCTACCTATACTTCATAAAATGTATTAGAACATTCTAGACACACTTCCCGAGGTTCCTTATTGCACCGTTTTTCATAATTCCTTCTCAGTCATGAGATAATATTTTTTTAAAGGAGTGGCGCTAGTGGAGTCTCTTAAGTAATATTTAAGCTTACTACCACCGTGCCCGACAAACTTCAGACAGTTTTCACCTCTACCCCCGTCTACACACGTTATCAACACTCTATAATTAATGGGAGGACCCACACAGAGGGCCTTTTTGCGCCCTGCTGCCTGCACCCGCCGTCAGAACAAAAGGGGCATGCGTGTAGGAAAAACAAAAGACGGCACACAACGTCTTAGCACGACTACGTCCATATTTGTGCTAGACACGCACTTTAAGTGAGTACATGTACTTCTGTCCCTGGGCTAAATTTCTTATTTATGCAACTGTTGTATAATAAGGGGTATTAAAACACGAATGTGGGTTTAATAGTATGACATGAGTGTTTTAATACCTAATTATTACAGTTGCATACAAGACTTTATCTACACCCATGACATGAATCCTCTATAAAAGGTTCCGAAACGGTTTTTGCAATACTAATATCGAACAAAAATGGCGGGATACGACGCTATGGTATAGTATAGTGAAACGCGCGTACGTGACAACGTTCTTTTTTTGAAATTCGTAAAGACACCACGAATTGAGTAGTGAGAATGGAAGGGAGGATGATGATCCCTTCTTTACTCATCAAACAGATGAGTAAGGAAGGGATCATCATCTTCGTAAAAGCAAAGGAGTTGCATTATGTAATTCAGTACAACATTATAACTCCCGTTTGGATGCTATTATGGTTACTATGACACTGGGTGTTTTAATGTTGACAATAAGCTAACTGTTTCAGAAACTTTTATAAAGGATTTAGGTATAGCATGGGCGTAGATAAAAAAAGTTAGGAGATTTCTGTAGGAGTGGTCAAATCGTGGGTTTACATGACTGGTGAATGGCGGACGTTTTAAAAAGTGCTGACTTTCGGCTTAATTTGACTCTTGTTTTTGTTTGTCAATTTAGGGCCGGTTGTTTCAAACAGTTGGTTAACGTAACATACGTACGTCAAATAATAACGATTACATATTATGTTTAACGTTCGTTAAATACAAAGCGATGTTTCACTGCATAAAAAACCGATCGTCAAACTTCAAATGTAGAAGAATAAAATGACGTTAACCAGTGCGTTACTGTAATCTTTATTTTTTAACGAACGATAAGGGCATAATTTTGTGAAACAACTCATTTTTTGTTTTGACGATAGTTAGCGCCATTTATGACGTATACGCGTGCGTCAAGTGGACGTGAAACAACCCACCCTTAGTCTTTTAAAGTTAGACAGGTACGAGTCGATTTATCAGGTTAAGCTACGCTTGCCGCGGTTGGTTCGTAGATGGGTGACCATATTTACAAACCAAGACCCCACCGTGCCCCGGAAAGCACGTTAAGCCGTTGGTCCCAGCTGTCATTTGTAGATCTTACGGGTCGTTGGTAGCCTGAAAGTCTGACAACCGTTTTACCCATTATCTGGGTTGTGGCGTTCAGATAGGGCGTCGCTCCATGTAAAATACTAGTATTCAGCTGCATTTGGTTAGACTAGAAGCCAACCTCAACATATTGGGAAAAGGCTAAGCAGATGATAAATGTCAGAATATTCGTCTATTATTATATTCGTTCTATTGTAGGTTTTTGAGTGGTAGGCTTATTTTCCGTAGTAAAGATTGACACTATGAAACATCAAATTTACCAACCACATGTTTACTGTGAAACCTTTCTCTTGTAATTGACACAGATTAAAAAAAGTCCCATCAAAATGAGACTCATTACACAGCTGCCCAAAAAAAGGAGTGTTATGTTTTCAGGATTCATGTATGTATGTATTCAGATTCAGATTTATTTATTTGCAAAAATATATGTAGATAATATACATGGTATGATGCAAATTAAAGGTGTAACTAGGTATTTTTTGGCTCAACATGTTTGACCATGGCTGGTGTACAAATTAGGTCGAAAGACAATAGGATTTGAAAATTAAGATACAATGAACAATAATATAAATAAATCAACAATTAACAATAATATTAAATTAAATACGTCAATAGTCATGCGATTCAAAATAAATAGAATAGATTCAGTCAGTATCTTCAGAGCGATTTATCATTTAAAATTCATGTATGTTTGTACTTTATTATTTAGTAAAAAAAAAAAACCTAAATAAAATGGAACACACAAAACCCTCCGTCCTCACACATTCCGCTCACCCCAGCACACTGTTATAGCTTCTAGATCTAGTTTTCAATAACAAACAGCTCGTATACTCGTATAAGATTTGCTGTCACAACGGATAGCGCACAGTCCACGTACTGAACTCTGTTGCACATTATTATTAGTGTGTGGCGACATGCGGGCAAAGATTATGCCGTAAACAGAAGTGACGGTATGCTTGGTGGTTTTACTCTAGGAAAGTATTAACGCACAAAACACAGCCGTCTTGTTGAAACCACATGTCTCCATAAATGCTAAGTAAAAAATAATGAAAGAAAAATTGTTTATTCTGCTCAAACAAGACGTTACGTGAAAAATAGACAAAATACACATTACTAATACAAAGTAATCAAAAGCCTCGTATTCAAAACCTTAAATGAACAATTTAAAAAAAATTGACTGTTGTCATTGCTTAATGTCAGACCAAGACCACAGACAATAGATGTTGCGTAATATAATGCGTTGTGCAACACTGGTAAATGACAACAAACAAACTAAACAAAAACTAAATGCCTATCGCAGTGGAAATTATCTACCTTTGCAACAAAGAACAAATTACAAGTAAGATAAAGAAAAAAGAAAGAAAGAAAAAACGTTTATTTGCGGTAAACATGCCGCAAAAAAAGAACACAACACAAAAAAAAAATAAGTTTGGGATAAATATGCGTCACATCCACGCAAAACGGCCATCGCTCAACATTATGCTGCGACCCTATGTGAGACAGAGCCCCAGCGCTGGTTTAAAGCCGTGCGTCGCATCTGTGCAAGAATAGGTCGTTGCTCAGCAAAATGCTGTGACTAGAGTCTGGCCAACGAAAGCTGACCACGAATTATTTATTAAACTTTTTACATGGCAACATTTCAAGACCGTCAAAATTGTCACATTGACGTTTCGTACTTTTGTTTACGTGCATCTTATTTTCATTGGTTTTGTCTAAAATAATGCCGAAAACAATTACTAGTTCGACGAGGAGGCTTCTATTTAATATGATTGACAAGTTCAAAGACATAAAAAGTGATATAAATCAGAAATCTGCAGAGAAAATACGACGACTGGATTCAATTATTACAGTTTTAGGTTAGTTTTTTGAATTTCTACTAAAACAGTTTGATACTTTTCGACTATTTGTAACAAATTGCATTATTACTCACGGTGTATTATACTTTTTAGGAGGTATCGACAATGAGCAGACGAAACTCCAAATTGCAAATGCAGTAAAGGCATTGAAAACTCTAGAAGAAATAGAAATGTCAACTTCTGAAACACAATATATAGAAAAGATATCTTCAATGACAGGTATTTGTGTCAGTTCAAACATTTTAGATATTATTATAAGTACCAGTACTACCAGTTGTTTATAAGGGTATAAATAAAGTATATGTGTAAGGATGTCTTAAATTAAATAATATGAATTTTGTTGTATTATATTATTGTATTTGATTTTTTGGAGTGTTATTTTTATTGGTATTAAAAATAATTGTATTTGTTGGTTTCAGATGTAAGCGTAACAACACTTAGAAGAATAAAAAAGGAAGGGTCTATAAATCAAGGACAGTGGAATACCCCGGGAAAAAAGCGTCCACATTCTGCAACAGTTTCCAGTTTGGATAATTTTGATATTTCAGCTATAAGAAATAAAATAAATGAGTTTTATGGTGTAAAAAAACAAGTACCTACGCTGAGAAGCCTGCACAATGAGCTGAGGGAAGCTATTGGATTTACGGGATGCCGTGAAACTCTTAGGAAAATATTACACAAAAATGGGTTTGAATTTCTAAACAATAAAAATGAACGAGCTTTGCTTACGGAAAAATATGATATTGCAGCTTGGAGACACAGATTCTTGAGAACTATTCATGAAAAGAGACTAGAAGGTAAACAGATTATTTACCTTGATGAGACATATGTTCATCAGAACTATAAAGTAAAAAAATCTTGGCAAGGACCTTCAACAAGTGGTGTCACTAGTAATATATCCTCTGGAAAGAGATATATTATTGTGCATGCAGGATCGGAGGAAGGGTTTGTACCAGGTGCTTTATTGATTTTCAGCACAAAATCTAAATCAGCTGACTACCACGATGATATGAATTCCACCAACTTCATGAAATGGCTAGTGGAAATGTTGATACCAAATTTAACTAAACCTAGTGTACTTGTGATGGACAATGCAAGTTACCATGTGAAACAAGTGAACAAACCCCCTAATATGTCTGACACAAAAGCTAATATCCGAATATGGCTTCAAGAAAATAATATTAATTTTGAAGAATATCATACCAAAGCAGAATTAATGTGTTTAGTAAAAAAACATAAACTTGCACCTGTTTACGAAGCAGAAGAACTTACAAAAAAACACAACCACGAAATTTTGTTGCTGCCACCCTATCATTGCGACCTCAATGCGATTGAGCTTGTATGGAGTCAGGCAAAGAGGAAAGTAGCAAGCAAAAACTTAGGCATACCAGTGACTGAAATGCAAAATTTAATTAAAAAATGTTTTCTATCCATAACTGCCAATGACTGGAAGAAGTACACTGATCACGTCCTGAATATTGAAAATCAGTACAAATTGAGGGATCATATTGTCGAAAATGAGCTTGAACGTTTTATAATACATGTTGGGGACAGTAGCAGCACTAGCAGTGAAGAAAGCAATGAATCAATATTATCAGGTGTAGAGTTCCTGGAATCCGATTTCGACTATGACTCTTAACTTTAATGTTTTTTCTTTATTTTATTGTGTCAGCCGTCTTTTCTCTATTATATAAATAAACAAACTACTTTTACTACTACCTTTTTCGTGACTTTGATTTTCGCGTGCTCCGATTAGTTAGAGCATGCTAGTAATGAGACATGCTCATTACTAGCATGTGAAGGAAGCCTTATAAATGTATCTGAATGTCTCATATCTCATGAATAATCAAAAATTATCAACTCCGTTTAAGCAGTGTATAGCCAGGGTGGACAGCTAACATTTTTTTAAAATTGCCGCCTTTACTTTGTGTCAGCTTTCGTTGGCCAGACTCTATTTGGCTAAGTGGCACGTCTAGTAAACTTAGTAAATGGTTTAAAAAAAAATCGAAATTAATCTCACCGTTCCAGTTGTCGGGCAGTTCGAATGTTTTCATCTGAGTAAAAAGAATCAGAGTTTTCACAGGACATGTCTCTCGGCCTCATATTCCATCATAACGTGATACAACTTTTTTACACAGCTCTTCAATCCAAATACGTCATGCTAATATTATTATAGATGAATGTATGAATAATGCTGGTAGGTATCAAATACAAAAATAAGTAACTAGAAAGAAAGAAAAGTTTTTTGCGGTATGACGCAAAAAAAACCATAAACACAAAAAAAAAGTTGGTGGGAAATATGCGTCATATTCACGCACAATGGCCGTGAAGCCGACCGGCCGTTAAACTGTGACCCTATGCCAAACAGAGTCACAGGGCTGGTTTTCAGCGACAGCCGGTGTTGCCGTGATGACGTCATCGGTGCAGCATAAAACGAGATACAAAATAATAAGTCCCTACACTGCTGTGTATTTTTTTTTTTTTGTGTATGTATTTAAGTTCTAAATAAAAACCATACAACATAACTAAATCAACAAAAATCATCCCCGTTTTCCTCCAAGAAACCCTCCTCTATTAGGCACAAACCCACATACCACACATCCCCATAACATTTTCCTCTGTGGTATTAGTTATGAATTTTTCATGTTGCGGCCGGGCGCCCATGTGTTCGCGCGGTAATGCTCGCCGTTGTTACGTATACCGACTACGTTCCGACTACGTCTCGACTGCATTCGATGCCAGATTACCTGACAATTTCCAGGCAGGTTTTTGGATTGGAAAGATTGCTTACTTTATTTTGGAGAAATATTTACGAATTTTCTGTTTGCCTGTTTGCTAACTCTTACTAACTGTTATAAAATAATGATTAAAGTGATTGTCTTACTATTTTGACCAATATTGTAGCCTAACAAAATAAACTTTTCATATTTGTTTGTACAGTCTAAAAATATTTCATTTTTGTTGGTGGTGGTGTCTAATTAGTTGTTCGGTGACGTTTCTGAGTGTGGAAATTGTGACTACATTGTTGTATTGGGTTCCCTCCAGTAAAAACAAATGTGTTATATCCATACTTCCATACTTAATTTTATAAATGTGAAAGTAACTCTGTCTGTCTGTATGTTACTTGACGAAAGGAGATGACCAGTTCCTGCCTTCGAGTTCGGGAACATTTGTGCAGGATTACCGTTTTTACACTAAAATTTAAAAATGTAAATCTTAATTTATCATTATTATATTATTCCGAATAAAGGCCAGGTTAAAATCATAAGAATACAGTATTTTAATTTGCTTCCGCTTATCTCTTTTATGCATTTCCTGCTGTTGACGTTCCATTGTACCTATAATCATCCGGTAACCATAATAACCTACACATAGTTTAATGAGCTATTTTCGATCAAATGAATTTTAATGACAAAGGAATATTATGTATATTTTGTTTGTAATTAATTTATTTACTGACACGCCTATAGGTTAGGTTTTTATTGACACGTGTGTGTAATTCTATGATCGAACACCATTTTTTTTTTTTAATAATCACTGCTGGTAAAGGAGCGTCATTTCTTTCACAATGGATCTGACATTAGTGGCGGACACCTGTGTAGAGATGGCCAGCAATCTGTTTCATAACATCGATAATTCAATCGATTTGATTCAAAGCATGAAAAATCAATTCACAAAAAATTCAAATAGATTTTTGGATTGATATTTTATTTTACCGTTATAACTGTTTAATTAATAATACGAGTAAGTAAATAGTTTATAGTTATGTATTAATGTATTAAGCTATTTTTAACCGACTTCTAAAAAAGGAGGAGTTCTCAATCCGGATGTTTGTATTTTTTTTAATGTTTGTTCGCACATAACTCCGTCGCTTGCAAACCGATTTGAAAAATGTTTTTTTTTTTTTTTGTAAAATGTGTTTTTCCCAAATGGTCCCATGACAAGGAGACCAGGATCTGATGATGGCATCCCAGAGAAAAAAAAAAACAATACGGAAGAAAGGACATTTGGGTAGGCCACATAAATAACTCAAACTGCCAGACGATGACAAAAACTAACAGAACAGAATGAATAATAAAAAAAAATTACCCACATAGTGAAAAAGCCTGCCTTTTTGGGCGAATAAAAAAAAAACATAAATGAAAGAAAAAAAAAATGGCATTTGACACGTATATTTATTATTTATTTATTTAATACTTTAAGCACAAAAAAAAATGTACAGAGGCGGACTTAATGTCATAGGCATTTTCTACCACTCAACCCTTGGGTGATGCAGAGACATACGGTAGTAGGTGCAATAGCGAAAATTGAGGAATAAATATTCATTTAAATATAAAGATATACATAAACCTATTACAAATTATAAGCTCTGAGAAAGTTCTCGAACGACTGACGCGTGGCGTTGGTTGATGTTTATAAACACACTGCGCGCACCACGTTGGTTGGCGTGTTTAACCCGACCATCGGCAACACATCGATCTGGCCGATCTAGATCGGGGTGGCGTGTGCGAGCATGTCGTCGCGTCGGATGTTCATAGTGTGGTAGTCTGGTCATAGAAAACAATACAATTTGATTCGACTCAACACGCGTCGCGTTTCATCGCGTCGCGTCGCGGTTTAATAATGTGTTTCTGCCTTTACGCTCTTACTGCCTATTAATGTCATTGTATACTGAAGTAATATAACATAAATGTAAAATATGTTTCTACGGATGGTCAGAGTTATCTAATAAAAAAACTGATTTAAATCTCACTATGCATGAAAAAATTAAGTATCGATTTATCGATCTTAGATCACCATAATCACATCCCTACTTGGCGTCTGATTCACGTCAAGTTTCATTGTAGTTCCGTTGTGTTCGGTGCGATTGTTTGTTTTGTTGTGTTTTGCTGTACTATCAGTACTGTTCAGTTAAATGGATATTATGATGAGGTGCCTAAACTGTGGCATATCCGTAAGGCGCGTTCAAAGGCATATTATGTCAACGCTAAGCAAGAGAGATCCCTGCAAGAGAGACTATCTCGTTGGCTGAACAATCAGGTACATATTATGTTACTACAATTAAATAATATTATTTAGCAACAAGATAGCTATAGTCTGGTAGGTAGTTCGATCACATGTGAGCCAGCAAAACTTAACAAAGCAGCGTTTATTTCGTGGATGACCCAGGCATAAGAATACTCAATCTCTATGTAATGTTTATTGCTACACATGGCTGGATAGGATAGTCACTATTTGTTCAAGAATACACATACGTCTGTACTTTCATAGAATTTCAATTAAAAGGTATTTTAACTAAATAATATTTATATTTTTCAGATTCCTTTAGATGCATATATTTGTCACCCCTGTTTCAACTTATTGAATACCGAACAGGCTGACAATGAGAGATTGCTAGGTCAATTAATGGTCTGTCGTGGGTGTGGTCTCGTCACAGGACTGTGTTTCTATGTGATTCCTGCAGCCAATTACTACCTATTATTTCCGATGATAATTATCAGGTAAGATTGTTGATTATCTAATTGAAGGTATTAATGATAAAATGGTTAGTTGCATAGAGAATAACTTTTTAATATTCTGCTATTCATGATACGAAGCGCTGTTGGTGCATTAATTCTATGTGATGGGTAACAACTAACAACTATGCTGTATTTGTCATATTCAGTATGTAGGTGGATGACGAATGATCAACATTATAATGGCATTATAAGACGTACTACTTACACTATCCAACACCACAACACCTTTCACTACTCTACACTTACACAAAATAACACCCACATATACACACACACATACATTTTTGTATTATCTCAGTTTTTCTTCTTACATTCATTGATGCATCTTTTTGCATGTCTTTTGGGGCTAATATGTATTTTTGTCAGTTTTGAGGGGTCTGGCGCTGTATGCCGAGATACAGGACTCGTCCTAGTTCGGCTACAGATGCTCCCATGTTATATACTCCCATGTACTAGCCTATAAGTATATGTAATCCGTTGTATTATTTTTGGTGAAATAAATTATTATTAATAAAAAAAAATTATTAATTTAAAAATGTATATTAAAATAAGTCATTCTATTTTAGGATGTTGCTCTATGCGTGTCGGGCCTGTTGGACTCGAGCAAATCGTCAGTTAATTCAGGATTCATCCAGGGGCTTACAAGAGAATGTGGAGCCAGCCATGCCCCATGAATCATCAACACCACTGTCTCCACCACCGCTGCCGCAGCCATGCATTTGCAGAGTTTGTCAAACACATTTTCTAATAAGTGGCACTTGTTACCACAAAATACTGTTCTTTTGTCTACATTCAATGCAAGACAGATAGAAGACATAATCAGTATAGCAAAATCGAATGTGGATGTTTTAGATTTTGATAATGTAGAAGAAATGCCAAATAATGTTTGCCATTATTGGACAGATCTCACAGTCACAGAATTTTTAGAACTATACAATAGTATACCTCCCAATTATGCTAAGAAACCAAAACGTGCTTTAGCAATATATTTGATCAAATTAAGAACTGGTGACAGCAACAGACGACTTTCATCATTATTCAATTTACTTCAATCAACAGTACAATTTCTTTTGAAAAATGTTACAAATTGTTTTAAAAATCAAGTATATTAAGTATATATATATTTTTTAATCAAGTATATTATTTATCTTGTATATAATCAAGTTTTTGTAACTGAACAGACAGCTGTGCTGCTGGGGAGTTTGTTGCGCCACTTCAAGTGGTGATGGGCGGGCGGTTTGGGGGACTGTCTTATGTATTTTTGACGTTCAAAAAGTGCTGATACTCAACCTAGTTTGAATTAATAAAAAATAAAAATAAATTATTTATTCATTCAAATAATAGTTTTATTATTCAATGTAATCCTCATCCCTTCACTAATAATATAAAGCCTTATTTTTGTTTCCTGAGCCACGTAGAGCCTAGTTATTGTAGTCAATAGCTGACAGTAGCTCGTAATTGGGTTGGCTCGAACGTGGAGCTACCACGATCTTACAGAATACCAACGTCAAGTACCAACATTATGTTGCTGCGCTTCGAATGGTGAGTGAGAGAACCGATAGCCCAGGATTTGGTGTGGGAAAAGGGTGGCAACGCATCAGCAATAACCCTGGTGTTGTGGATGTCCATGGGCGACGTTGCTTGTTTAACATTAGGAGACTCGCATGCTCGTTTGCCCCTTGATGGAAAAAAAAAAGTAGCGCCTCGATGGCGTGTAGAATAGTAAAAAATCATTTATTAACTCGATAACCACAACGCCTAGCGCCATCTCTTATCAAAAAGCAGAGTTTTTTAGTGAAAACTTATCTTTATTTTTCTCAGTTTCCTTACCTTTTAGACTCGTGAAACTTTTTTATCTGTAAACTACAGAATATAACAATTCCAAAAATAAAACAATATTTGCTGCACATTGATGTTGATACCTAGGCAGGCGCCCATAGTCCCACTGGTCATGTCATTTGGCAGAGATATAGCCTGAGATATGGAGAAGGACATAGGCTATTTTTTTACGCGATAACCGACATTCACGCGGGCGGATCCGCGGCCAACAGCTAGTAATATATAATCATAAACGAACTAAAGTCACGGTCGAGGTGGCGGTGCTTGGGGGGGGGCTTTGTCCAGCAGTGGACCTCTTTCGGCTGAAATGATGATGATGATGAAACGAACTAAGAGTTCTCATCTTTGAAATGATTATTCCAGACTCCGGGCTGCTACTTTTTTCAAATTTTCAAATAAAAACCCAAGATAACCCTTTTCCGAATCGAGGGTCGAACTCAGGATTCCACGTCCAACAATCGCTCTTCCAACCGCTTCTCACTTCCAAGGCACCCTTTCTTTCTCCTTCCCTTTGAAATGATCTATTGTAAGCAACAATTTACGATACTAGAGTAAATAGAGCCACGTACTTGAATCTAGTAAACCTATGTACCTAGGTAAAAGTTAGCAAAAGCTTTTGAATAAGAACTGGAATTATAAACAGGCTTCTTCACGGCCTCGGCACAATCTAGCACTTAGCAACACATAATAACTACACAATATTATACAAGGAACATAGGAGAACCGTGAGTGTAGAAGCAAGAGAGATGTGGTGTTTCTTTCCTTTAAATGTTTCTCTAAATATAATTCTTGTGTTAGAACGAGTCATTGTTTACATACGAGAATAGTCAGCTAAGTCAGTACCGGGGTCGCCTTTCTGGGGTGCGCTATAGCGCAATAGCGCAATAGAATAAAAAGTACTTCGACAGTATACTGTCGAAGTACTTTTTATTCACTCTCTGGTTTTAACAATAACTACGATCGCGGACATTAGAATCGGTACACTTTCAAAACAAAATCCCGTGCACACGATGACCACATCTGTTTACCGCCCCTTTTTGCATTGACCAATAAAAAAAACTTGTTTAAATAAATGTCTCTTTTTTTTTCATTTAAATAACAAGGGGCAGGGGGAACTCTGCAAAAAATCTAATGCTGTGATGCTATTGATAGCTAAGCGTTACTATAACAATATTTTGTTTTTTTGATTTTATGTTTTTGTTTTTAATTTTGTTTTTAATTTTTGTTTTTATTTCATTTTTATGTTTGTTTTTTATTTTATGTTTGTTTTTATTTTTATTACCTATAGTTTTTAATGTGTGTATTTTGTTGTTGTGTGTACTCCAAATATGAGTTAAGGTGGCTCGAAATAAATGTATTTTATTTTATTTTATTTTATAGCGACCGAGCGCTACAAGCAAAAATAGTCCTTATGGTGGTCCGATTCGGATGCCCTCTATAGTACCAATATTAATTTAATGATATAATTACCACAAACCGTGTCAAAAATCCAACTGAAATGAACTGACAGGAACCGATTCAGGACAATATTTTGTCTCGATGGCGCGTTAAAATGGCCAACTGAGGCTTCAGAATTCAGATATTTATCTATATCCAAGGCTTTCCAATTTAGCCATACCTACTTTAAAAATGTCTGGCATATCTCCGGACTCTGGGGTCCCAGAAGCCGTATGAGGTGCCGAAGCTAAGTCACCTCGCAGAGGCCCGGTACACGTGTTAAATAAAATAAAGCACCAACCTACAATTATCCCTGTTCGCACTATGCACGTGCCCAAAGACAACACCCGTTTGGTGTAGGACTATTGCAGGATATGGAAACAAAGATATTAGGTTATTGATAGTTACATTTAACAGCCCACCAATGCCAAAATTGGGCATAGAAAGGCGTCAATATTACAACTCTTGGCTCTTACCTTATTACCCCGCTCTGAAACCTAGACATAGGTACAACATAAAACCCAAATATAACTGAGAAAGGCTTTCGCCGTGACGGGGCAGCCATTTTCACTAGGATAATAAGCCGCACTCCGCTCCCACCTGTACAAGCAGAGCATTAATCTTCTTTGCAATGTCGGGTAAAAAATGACAGTATAAAGTTGAAAAGAGTTTTCTTCCTGCATAATGATTGGACGGATATTGCTGATGGGTAGTTTGAGAACTATGTAAGAAAAATAGATTTTATAATAAGGCGCTGTCTCCCTGTAGGTACTTTTTACTACATTACTTTTTCTTCTTACCCTGTGTCCTAACCCATAAGCGTCTGTGTCGCGAGCATGCGATCGTCGTGCTCGTGTATATGACTCGCGCGATCAATCGAGTAGTGTTTGCCGTTTCTCGTATATATGTACGAGAAACGTTTGAAACGGTGGAAACGTCGGTTTGTAATTTTAAAATAACAACTGTCGGAGACGCATTGTATCCGGTACGCCAGCGCCATCTAGTGGCGTTCGATGGAGTTGGTGGAGTTCGCGCCATCGGTTCTTGACTAATCGGGACGCCAGCGCTGCCTAGCGGCGCATGACAGAGTCTACAACATAACGCTCGACTGGCAGCAAGTGATCGCCGCACATTCGACAAGTGAAGTTCATCGGTGGCGGTCAAGCAGTGAATACGTCTAGAAACTGTTGCACGTTCGGTATAGTTGTGTCGTGTACCAACATTAATTACTTTGCATACCCATTACTGTATAGAATCAAGCTCTTCTAACTGAACAGACAGATGTGCTGCTGGGGAGTTTGTTCTGCTACTTCTTCTTCCCAGCTCAAGCACTAGGAAGTGGTGAAGGGCGGGCATTTTGGGGGACTGTCTAATTGTAAATTTTAAAGTGCTGATTCTCAGCTTGAGTAAATGACTTTTGAGTTAAATCCGGTTTTTCTATTGCGCAATAACCCACACTACCCACAGTACGCCCACAGTAGTTTAAAATATGGCTGATGATAACGAGAGGACCTACCGTTCTCCGACACAGCTTTTTACTAAATGCATATAAAAGTATATACTATGGTACTTTACATTTTTGTGTGTTTGTCTGTCTGTTTGTTCCGATTTTGACGGGAGATTTCACTGGCAGATAGCTGATGTGTTAAGACTACTTTTATTTTAGAAAAAGCCACGGGCAGCAGCTATATAGTAATTCATATAAACAATCGTGTCATCGCGTACTCACATGACAGTCGCTTTCGGTTAAGCACGGGTATAGCGTATCCATGGCAAAAAGACCAAACATGATGTTTATTACTGGGTGGTGAACAAACAAGTGGTCCACCTGATGAAAACATGTAAACATCTGATTTTATGGGGGCAGGACAAGGACAAGGAAAGTTTAATATTGAGACACGAAGCAACAAAGTACGATCTAGAGGAATGCGGCCGTTTTTCTTTAGATCGAATTGTGTTGCTTCGTGTCTCAATATGAAACTTTATAAAAGGTATTAGAAAATCCTAGACACACTTACCGAGGTTGCTGATTGAGCCGTTTCTCATAAATCCTTTCCAGTCACGAGATAATATTTTTTTAAAGGAGTGGCGCTAGTGGACCAGTGAGTGCCTTCTTAAATCATCACATCCACTTAAAAACAGCAATGATGTTTGGCCACCAATATCAATCTCTCTTGATTTTCCCAAAGTGATAATTTTATTTAAAACCAGCTGCTGCCCCCGATCTGCCCGCGTGCCACTTCCTAAAATAAGATTAGACCCTAAGTTACTCCTTCTAACATCCGCTGTCTACCAGTGAAAATTCCGTCAAAATCTGTCCAGCCGTTTCGAAAATTAGCCGGAACAAACAGATGGAAAATATGTTTTGCTAGGTCCTGTATATAATTCCATATGCATTTAAAAAAAGCTGTTATTGTAACATACAAAAAGACACTTAAATTTTATTTATTTTTCAAACTAAAACTTAAACTCAAATCATTTATTTCAATTAAACCATTTACAGGCACTTTTGAATTGTCAAGGAGTCGGTCAGTAAGAACAATGAAGCTACATGCCCATTCCAATGCGTAGGTAGTTATGGAGAAAAACGGACAAGAAAATCCATGGACACTCTTTTAAATTAAATTCTTACAAAAGTATTCGTTACATCTATAATGTTGAATTTATAACTAAATGTAAGAACGATGTAAAAAAAAAAAAACTTACACGTTAAAAGCATCCATAGTAGGTACAACAAATAGAAACTAAATAAAATAATTAAAATAACCCGTGGCAGCTAAGAGATGACCAGTCCCAACTAACGGCGCCCGTTCACGAACCTGACGCATGGATATTAGCACCATTCAGCTCAACCATTTTGAAGGGAGCTAAATGATCCAACGATCAGCGAGACATCTGAGTGAGCATGACATACTCTCAGCCGCCAGGGCACATTGAAGTCAATGAAAGACATAATACCCGGTCAATGGTAGCTTTATAGTACATAGGACTCACACCTGTGCTATGCAATTATATAATACAAAGGAGATTGAGTTTATACAACGCAAAGATAGTCTTACACTCTTCAGCAGCTCCAACATTATTGTCAAATGTTAATCAATTAGCTGTGGTTGTGGAGCTGGACCAGCATTTTATAGAAGAAATACAAATTGAAATACGTGGAATAAAAGGAATGTTAACTCTCTGGTCAACACGAAACATACTGCAGATTAACAAGATACGCCTCTACTTCCGAAGTAGTGCTCAACGAACCAATAATGGCGGACGATAAAAATTTAACATTCATTTCTGACGAAAACCTTCGCTTGCCTCCAGTTTATTTTGTTAGTACCATTAAATATGGAGTAATAAGAAAATATTCCAAGAGAAAATAAAAATATCCTTGGAATTTTTTTAGCATGGGAATTGGTACAGTCGTGGCCAGCACATCAAGCTACACCAAACTGTCAAACTCCAAACCATTTTAAACTTTAAAATGTTTATGATTAATTTCAAAATCGAACAAATTAGAGGATCATATCCAAGATAAGCATGCTTGGAAACATGCAGTCCTGCTTTATAGGACAATTTATTTAGACTATACAAAATCAAACTGGTTGCTCATTTAATTGTAAAATTTATAATTTTTATGATATTAATTTTATTTTCTGTGATTATAATGTATACCTACTTTAACTCACACACTGACTTATGTTATTAAATGTTAAAATTTTAGGGAAATGATCTACTTTAACAATGTTTGTAAATATGTGAGCACCACGTAGGTACATATCTACCGCATAATTAATTTGTCTGTCATTACTTCACGTTTCATTATTTTTACCTATTGTGGTATAGTAATTTTATTCCAGGTAAGTGCATCGTCTTCACATATAATATTAATTAATGTATACAAAATATTGTTAAAATTTTAAAAGAGTAAACTCAAACACAAATAATTTATTTCAATTAAACCATTTACAGGCACTTTTGAATTGTCAAGGTTGTCAGTAAGTATGGAGTTTCTTGCCCATTCTTTTCCATACGTATCTACCTTTTGGAAGGGGCAACTAGAATCAATTAGTTAATTTTGTAATTTTTGACGTTCAAAAGTGCCTTTTATGTGCCTATTTGAAATAAATGATTTGACTTTGACTTTGAACGAGAAAATTTGACAGTTTGTGGTAACCATAGAGGTAGTAAATAATTAGTGGGTAATGTTTCAAAATTCTAACCGCCTTACTTATAAACGCGGAATAAAGCTATACTAGGTATAAACGTCAAAAATGTATGATTATACCGAAGTTATTCATAGTATAACTTTATTCCAGTAGTAAGAGCTAGCTAAGTATGCGTGGCTAAGTAATAATAGTCGCACGGCTCGATTCATCAGGTTAAGCTACGCTTACCGGGGTTGGTTCGTAGATGGGTGACCATCTTTACATACCGAGACTCCTCCGTGCCTCGGAAAGCACGTTAAGCCGTTGGTCCCGTCTGTCATTCATGTATCTTTGACAGTCGTTGCGGGTCGTCAGAAGCCCGAAAGTCTGACAACCAGTCTTACCAAGGGGTATCATATTACCCAGTTACTGGGTTGTGAAGGTCACATAGGCAACCGCTTCATGTAAAATACTGGTATATCTGCATCCAGTTAGACTGGAAGCCGTCCCCAATAGATTAAAATAGTCCCCATGAGTGACTGTGTCCAACGTACCTTGAACAATCAGCGCCACTACCAACTTTACTTCCAGTTAATCCTTTCGTCACGACATAAGATATTCCAGTTTTATTTTTTATTTTTTATTAATCAAAGTTAAGCTCGTGCGAACACGACTGAAGAACTTAGAAGTCAACATTTGCAAAGAAAATTTCATTAACTCGGTGTTTTGATTTATCACAAAGTGTTTCAGTAGATTTAGCAACAAAGTTGTACTAAAATTCATTGCCTTAATTGACTTTTTAATTAGGCAAAAAGTTAAGAAACGCCGTCGCGCGCTCCGGTACGGTCTAGTCTGATTTATGAATATCAGTTTCTTTTTTTTTTTTCATAAACGCCTGGATTAAAGTGTAAAAAAAAAGTATTTGAAATAAACTACATTCTTTGTTATTTCGGAAAATAAGATAGAGTTACAAAGGATATAAATGTATACTTTGACAGCACGGTTGGCGCAGTGGTTAAGCGATTGACTGCTGCGCTGCGTGTCGCGGGTTCGATTCCCGCACGGAACAAATATTTGTATGACCTACAATTACTTGTTCCGGGTCTGGCTGTTTGTGTATGTGAAATTAAATGTTTGTAAACGCACCCACAATGCAGGAGAAATTCCTAGTGCGGGGTAACGTTTAAAAAAAAAAAACATCGTTATTTCTACTAAATGATATTATAAAGGAAAGATACGCTACGTTCATATTTAACGACGTTCAGATACCGTTGCGTTATTATTACAATTGTTATTAAAAGTTAAAAATTTATTAATAAATAATTGTTATTAAATTTAAAAATTATGATATGAAATTACTTCACTTTTATTTATCTTGGAACCATCGTTTTTACACTTTCTTAACACACAACTTGGCATTTTAGATATACGAGTATTATTGCCACGCCACGGACACGCTTCATTTCGCTCGCTGCTATTAGCCGACTAAATCAAATTACAACAGTTGTCTGAATTTGTTTGCAACAATTTGCGCGCGCTAGTGCCATATCTACCCTCTTTATTTGTATACTATCATTTCTACTAATATCTATGTATACTCGCACATAATTATGCATAGTTCATACTAACGTCAGCGAAACATAGAGTGATGGATTGCTGCAATGACAAGACGTGACCTACAATATACTACAGCTGAACACCTGTAATCTGAGAGTTCACGAATGTGTCTGGATCGGTTTTTACCACCCGTACTTAATAACGTACGAGTGGTAAAAAGCGATCCTATTGATTTGTTTAGAAGAAAATAATATGTTCAAGGAATAGTTTAAATTTCATAATATAAGGTTTACATTAAGTTTTTAGATGTGTGTGGAGTAACAAGACTGAATAAAGTAAGAAATTATTATATTAGAGGAAGCTTGAATGTGGCGCCAGTTACAAAAAAGTTAAAGGATATCCTTTACGTTGGTATGGACAAGTGATGAGGGGGGATGAAACGCATGTATATCAAAAAGTGATATTAAATATAAATTTTGATGGATGGAGGAGAGAAAGACCAAAGAAAATATGGATGGATTTTTTAAGGGATGATGTGTAAGAAAACCCGGCCAAATGCATGTCGGACCACGAACAATGAAGCCGTAGTTGGAATGAATTTATCCCAAGAACAAACTTAACATTGCAGTTGAAAAACATGTTCTCTCATACAGATTGCATTGGGGAACAAGTTTTTCAACTGCAAATTTAAGTTGGTCGACTATTACTCGGTAACTTGTACAGCCTACTTAGCTGTAATAGTTTTCCTTTCAGCTTCGTTATATAATACTACTGCTGTGATTTTTTTCACGTATCCAAATACAACCATTTGGCTGGCAGGGGAGGGATACCTGGCTCTAACAAAAATTTGCACTTTAAAGCTTAATATTACGCAAACGGATCCCTGAATCGAAAAATAGTTTTCACAAACCCGCAATATTTTTGAACGGCCTATCCAACGATACCCCACACGGTGGGATAGACGAGAAAAAAAAAATATCATACATACCTTACGTGTACCCTAAAAAATTTCTACCCCATACCAAATTACAGCTTTCTACAGACAGACAGACAGACGGACATGACGAAACTATAAGGGTTCCTTGTTGACTACGGAACCCTAAGTAGATAATGATAGAGTGAACGCTGACAGAGGAAAATTTAAGAAAAAAACGTGTAGCGACGACCCCAAGAAACATAGAACAAGGGCGGGAAGATGATGATGCAAACCACAAATCTTGCAAAAGATCTCTAGAGACGAGCACAATATTAAACCATTATGTTCTACATAATAGCTTTAAATGCCCATGCATTCCACAAATTTCCTTGACAAATCCTTTACGGTCCAGGGGGCCAAGTCTACTAATGTACAAACGTTGCAATGGTCTCTTCATTGTGAGTTTTTGACAGATTTGCCATACAAACACTGTCAAAAACTCACAATGAAGAGACCATTGCAACGTTTTTAAATTAGTAGACTTAGGCCCCAGGCCGCTTGTTTGTAGAATGCATTGCCAGATCCAATAAAACGCGTGCAATCGTTGCCTGTGTTTAAAAGCCTCGTAAAGGAACATTACTTGTCGTTGTGATTTTGTTCTCGTTGTTAGCTGTAATAATCTACAGTCTTCATTTATTTTCTTTGCTTAAATAGTTAGTATGTATATATCTTCGTATCTATTATATAGCATATATATGTGTATCTACTATAGGATATTGCACTGTTATACTTTTTATTTGCACCAATGACAACCCCTTTTTATGTACAGAAATTCACTGTCCATGCCATGGTTGCCTGGAAATGATCGCAGTTTGCGATAAGGCAGCCCATTGTATACTCGTATTTTATAGTGTATAAGTTTTTCTTTTCTTTTGTAATATGTAATCTGATTTACAATAAAGTATATTTATATAAATAAATAAATAGGTGGTGGGCCGAGGTATACCTTTTTTTCCGATTATTAATCAATAGTACATTGTGATACAAGGGTGGAAAGTAGGTTATTGCAAACGAGCTGTCATTTTTAATGACACAAGTTTGCAATAACCTACACACCCGTGTATCACACGACGTTTTTCAATACAGTTGTGGGAAATTGTAAAAAAAGAATCAACTTATCAAACAAAAATACAAAATTTTCAGAAAATGGGGCGTTTTATAACGAAATCAACATAAACAGCCTATTCGATTTTTTACAAATGTTGATGTGAAAATAATTAAATTAAAACTGGTAATTAAATTTAAAAAGCTTTTGACAATTCAATGCTAAGACCTCATGCGAAGCAGTAGCGCTTGCTAGCACTAGACCAACGTGATTGTGGAATTGTGTTCTGATTTTATGAAATAAAAATCGTACTGTAAAATCACATCAAAGAATGTCGTTAAGGCTAACCAATCAATATAAAAATGTAAATATAACACGGCATAATGGTTTCCGGACAAAATTAATAATTTCTGAAATTATGTCCCCGTTATTAAAACCAGCTGTTTAATACTAACAAAATATTCTGCAAAGAATTTCAGGTTTAGCTTTATTACCTTGAAGGGACATAAAAATTACCATTTTTATGCTTATAGGTAAACTTTAGAGACGTACGTGATTACGGGAAATTAAATAGTGAGGGGAAAGTACAGACTATCGATTAACGATTAGTCGACTATTTTAAAGCGACGTAATTATTTTGTGTTGAAACTACTGTCTTGTAACAGTCCTAGTTAAAAGTGGGTATCGATATTATTTATTTAAATATAATTGGTAGCTTGTGCCTTGAACTTGGTATTCCTTATGTTTGCTACGAGTTTATGGAATAAATTTCTAATGTCAAAGCACTTACGTAAATAATCACTACTTCAGAGCTTTCTATTTTGAAGTATGTAGGTACTGTACTACTACTGTCTACTGCACTAGAGGAGTGCTGATGGTAGAGCAATATTAAGTGGTATTATTAACCCGACTTTGTTTTATATATTTAGATTTACGCCCAAATCTAAATATATAAAACAAAGTCGGGTTATTTACACCGTTTATAACTCAAGAACGGCTGGACCAATTTTTATGATCTTGAATTTGTTAGATTTGTCGCCGCACCGAATAGCAGAATAACTATTTAAAGATGCGAAAAATTCACGAAAAAAAAATGTAGAAAATTCACTTTCTCATACATTTTGTACAGAACGGATTTTTATTGATATCTCGAGAACGAATTGGGGAAAGGGAGAACAAGAAATTCACGCGGACGAAGTCGCGGGCAGAAGCTAGTAATAAATAAATTATAGTTATACCAAAAGGTTATAAAATGAAAAAATATGTTTTCAAATCCGACTGGTAGTTCCACAGATTAGTGCCTTTAAACAAACGAACTACGAGTATTCAGCTTTATCCATACAACTACACAAATAAATAAAATTTAAGTGTCTGTGTGTAAAGTTAAAATAGCAGCGTTTTACTAAATACATATGAAAGTACATACGGTAATAACAAAAAATATTTATCAAAATTTTGTCTCTCTGTCTGTCCGTTTGTTCCGGCTAATCTCCGAAACGGCTGGACCGTTTATGACGGGACTTTCACTGGCATATACCTAGCTGATGTTATAAGGAGTAACTTAGGCTACTTTTATTTTAGAAACAGCAACGCGGGCGAAACTGAGGGCAGCAGCTAGTGCTATAATAAATGGAGTATGCCTAACCAGGCCCCAAATCGACTAAACACCATATTACCAGAGAAACATCACTACAAAAAAACCCTCTGATTTAGGTAGTGATTTATGTACAATAAGGGGCAACTTTTAATTTCGTAAGGCAGCTATATCTAAGCTATTTGTTTGAGGCTGGTTATAAAACTGTCTTCTCGCCATGTTTTATTGTTTTGAACGTGACTCCGAAGCTGTTCGCATGTTGCCTAATTTGCACGACGATTTATAATTTTTAAAGCTTTAAAGGTATTTATAGGGAGAATAATATTTTTAAGCACCCCTACTACTAATCTGTTGTAGTTCCAAATTGTAGTTAGTAGTATAGCTAAGTACTTCTGAAAGAATTTGTCGGAGAAAATGGTAGCTAAAACCATTTTTTTCGGACAAACTCTTTCAGAAGTCTGCCTATTTCTGCCGCCGATAAGAACTGGATGGAGCAAGCAGAAAACCGACGCAAATGGAGACAGTTGGAGGAGGCCTAAACCCAACAGACGGAGCCCGCAGAGGCGACCAGTCGGGTGCTGCGTTGAAGAGTGCTAAAGTGCCCCGTAGCTCCCGGTGCAAGTGTGCAAGGAGGAACTCGGGAACCAAGTTAGCAAAAAAAAAATTGACTCAGTTTAAGTAGAATTGCTATATTTAAGTTCGAAAGGTTTTGGTGCCAGTGATTCAGGCTTTTGGCACATTTCAACATTGCATATTCATTTGGCAAAACATTGATAATCCTTTTGATGATAATTTGACTATAACCGACGATAAATACTGTCTAATAGGTGGGCTTTCACCCAGTCTGTTAACCTATTTGAACAACAAATTGCTATGACCAATCTGCGTGCTAAGCGTTGTAATTGTGTCAATTTCCTCTCGATTGACGTTCATTGCGTTAACTCGGAGAATCATGGTGTTGAACTTCATGTTAAATACCAATAGCCAACCACACCACCTGTGGTGCTATTCTCTACACTTCAAATTCTTTGTATGTGATTCGGTTCAAGTGAATACTTGAAGTACAAAAACGAACATACCTACACATAATTTTAGTCTCAGTAGTAAGCCTGGGGTATAGACCGGGTTGGGTAGTTGAGAAGTAATTGAAATACAAATGTAATTTGCAATTGGCATTTCAAATACCTGAGGTATTTTGTAGTTAGTATTTCAGATACTAATTCCTTCAAAATACATTTAAACATAAAAATATTTAGCTATCTTATTAATGAAAATGAAAAAGGTAAGGTAAGGTCACATAAGGTTTATCATCTATCGGCAAGGTTTATCAATGTCCAGGCGGCTCGAGGCGGCATATCGATGCGTCGGATGCGTCTCGTCGTACTCCCATATCCGGATAGCGATTGTATAGGTACTTATACGTCAGTGGTATACACAAAACATCGCACGTCTAAACGATCCACCGTTTAATAAAAGTACTGTGTGGTCCACTGACGGTGTATCTCTTTCCGGTAGGAACTCGCTATACTCGTAGTCGCGCGTCGCTATTGCGTCTATGAGCGTGATGACGTACTGTGAGTCATCGAGCCGGGGCGCCCGGCTCGCGCGCCGCCGCCGGCCGCGGCCACCACCGTGCACCGCTGAGCCGAGGCGCGCGAGCCGGGCGCCCGGCTCGATGACTCACAGTACGTCATCACGCTCATAGACGCAATAGAGAAATGGAAGAATGCAACGGTATTTTGATTGTATAATGTGATTGTGAGCGCGCGCGCAGGCGACGCGAAGGTGGGGGTGTGAGCGAGACATAATTATATTCTTGCGTAATAGTATGTTTTAGTGGATACCTACTTTATTTATTTATTTCTACACGCGCGTGATGCCTGCGGATTATTTTGTGTTTTATTTTTATCTAATAATATTTATTGGTATATCAGGTTGTATAGTTAGATTATATTCTGAGTACTGTTCGTTTTATTTTATCTAGTTGCCTATTTATGTTCATTTCTTTAAACCTGACTTGGTTTCCGTATGTCTTTTCCGGGTAACCACTGAAAATCAGCGCTGTGCTGTGGGTCCCTCATAGCACAGCATCATGCTGAGTGGAAGCCTTCTTGTCACAGTCATGACGTGCAGCTGCCGACTATTTTGTTTTGTTTTGTGCTCGTGATTGGATTGTAGATCTATTTAGTTTTTTTTTTTTTTTTTTTTTCTGTATACCACCTACTCAAGTTAATTATCTTTTTGTATGCACGTGTTTCTGTGACAAATAAACCTATTTTTCTTTCTTTCTTCTTCTTTCAAAAATAAGCTGACATATACATAAACTAAAAATAGGGCTCTGTACTTAGTACTTCTTGTTGGGGTTATCTTGTCGTTGACGGATACCCCGGTAGTTGTTGTAGGTAGTTAGGTTCACACCAAACTACTGTTAAGGTTAAAATTGTTTATTTATGGTAACAGTTAAAAGTTATGTTTGTGTTGTTATCTGAGCCGCACTTAATGTTAGGTATCTATATAAAATATATATTTGATCGACTCGCACATTAGCGCGTGACGGAGTTTTAGTTACGACTGAATTTATGTTAATATTAATTAGGTACGCATAAACGACTAAACGTACTTTTGTTGTATGACCATTATTGGCTCGAACACTTATTTATTTATAGGAGAACCAAAAGCTATAACAGATGGATAACAATTTAATATGAAACATAGAGTCAATTACAGGTTCTCACGGGTAAAAACAGAAAAAGCAGTAGAAATCTTAGGATCTTAGGATCACTAGCAAGCACGATAGAAAAGATTAACAATATATTTATGGTACAATAAGCACTATGCACTTCTAAAGAAGTCAGCGTTCAGCTGAGTGCGCACAGAATGGTTTTGGTGGTAAATGGGTCAAATGAAAATTCTTTACAAAGAATATTAAAGTCCTTACTCGCTCGCACCATGTATGAGTTTTGCCTATAGTTAGAAGAGGAAAAAGGAATAGAGATAGGTGGATTAAATCTAACTGATCTCTGGGGGACATTGAAGCGAAGTTTATGCAAAAGATCAGGACAGTCAATCTCATCGGAAATATTTTTTAAAAGAAATGTGCAATCTGCTAGTCTACGACGATTAATAAGTGGCTGTAAATAAAATTTCTTGCAAAGATTAATATAATTATCAGAATGGTATGGTAACTACTATCGTACTAACTATGGTACTTGTACCATATTCGAAAATTAAATAAGCAATATGATACTTTCAAGTGTGCAAGTTAAAAAGTCGTTCTTAAATTACTTACGAAAATTCATTATATTAAAAGGGTCTGAATGTATTTTTAATTTGTATTTTAAATAAATTAGAGCATGTGTTTTGCCCAGCCCTGGCTATGGATTTGAGCTCAGTGAACTTAAACTCAAACTCAAAGCATTTATTTCAAATAAACCAATTACGGGCACTTTTGAATTGTCAAGGGGTCGGTAAGTCAGATAGATGAAGCTAGTTGCCCATTCCAAAGCGTAGTAGGTACTGTATGCACCGGGACTTACAGCTTAGTACGGCCGTTATTCCAAATGCGTACAGTGTGACTATGTTTGAGACAATTGAGCCTGGTACCTACTATTTACCTAAGATCCTACTGACTACAAACCTAGCCCTAAGAAATTATCTACCATACAAACCATACCAAACGTAGGTTGCGTTGGTTTACGTACGGTAAGTCTGTTACAATGAGACCTACGGTAACAGACGGAGTTTGGGTAGGAATAGGGGTTTGTGTACATATGTAGGTACGTCGTGCAATGTACACAGGAAATGGTTTTCTCACTGCCGATCCCACAGACTCATAGGACCGATGATGGATAAAGGTATCTTGGTGAGAGGAGTGATAGGAGATGAATTAAACTTGACTCCAGCTTGATGACTAGTTTATTACAATAATTAACTTAATTATATACAAATTCTGTGGTAAATACACATTGATACTTATCTGCATGTGTGTTGTGTGTGTGTCGAGCCGATGAAGCGAAGATTTCAGTAGGACACTTCTTAGCGCTGACGGCGCGCCGGTGTAGCTGGCGCGCAGAATGAATGTATGTCGCTCTTAATGCTGATGCTGCGATGCTGTTGCTTGTTCATGGTTGAACAGGTACCTATGGAGAAGAACGGGCAAGAAACTCCACGGACATTATTTTAAATCAAAGTATTAGTTACATTATTCATGTTGAAATTATACATGTGAGAACGATAAAAACGTCCATAACAAATAGATAAAAAAAACAATTCAAAAATTAAATTATATTAAAATAAGCCGTGGCAGCTAAAAAATGACCAGTCCCAACTGACGGCGCCCGTTCACGAACATGACACATGGATTAGCACCATTCAGCTCAACCATTTTGAAGGGAGCTAACACACGCGCCACCATCAGCGAGATATTAGAGTGAGCATGACATACTCTCAACAGCCAGGACTCATTCAAGTCATTAAAAGACGTACCCAGTAAATGGTAGCTTTATAGTAGGTATATATAGTACTCACACATGTGCTATGCAATTATACAATACTAAGAGATTGAATTTATACAATACACGTTTTTAAAATCTTCAGCAGCTCCATCAGTAATTCCAAATGCTAATCAATTAGTTTATGCACCGTTGTGGGGCAGGACCAGCGTTGAGCCAAGCGTTTTTAACAGCGATGTAATCCCCCAACTTATAATATGCTTAGCTACATAGTGTGCGTTTTATGCAAGATTTAAATTGCGTTTCATTCAGTTAAAGTATGTGGGAAGGTATTATATTGTAACATTTTAAACAGTACACCATGAAAGATGAGTCTACTTTAGCAAGTCTGAAACCTGGTTATCTTTAAACAGTTCCCTTAGAGAGTCGCGCCTGAGGAAGCCATATATGGATTTGATGGCCCTTTTCTGCAGAATAAAAATAGCCTCGATGTCTTCAGCCCGTCCCCAAAGTAAAATACCTTACGATTTATAGCACATCTGTCTACCTTAAAAATTAAGGAAGTATCGTCCGCAAATAGCACCATTTGTGGTTGGGTTTCAAACAAATTGGGTTGATCATGAATATATACTTTTTTGACGACATGGTGGGCGCAGTAGTTAAGCGATTGACTGCTGCGCTGTGTGTCGCGGGTTCGATTCCCGCACGGAACTAATATTTGTATGACCTACAAGTTGTTCCGGGTCTGGCTGTTTGTGTGAGTGTAAATTTTTGTAAATGCACCCACAATACAGGAGAAATTCCTAGAGTGGGACAACGTTAAAAAAAAGGAATAGCAATAAGCTCGCCCCCTACAACATAATTGGTGAAATGTGGGTTTAGGGTAGAGGTACTGCTCTGCCTATACCTCGGTTAAAAAGCCGTGATTTTATGTTGGTTTTATCATAAATCGTTGTAGATTCACTGCTCGACACGATTTGAATGATAGTTGAACTAAAGTCAACCCCAACATAAATGTATCTGAATAAAAACGAACCAGACAAAATAAAATATTTAGTCTACCTATATCATCTTAAACGTCGTATACCTGTCGGTTGAATGAACGTAGATTTTTCCAGAAATTTCCTCTAGGTACATCCATCAGGTATGTATTATTAAGAAGCCCTCTTTCTCATATGTCGTATTCCATAAGGAAGCAATGCTCATATGAAATGCCTGTTGAATTATTTGGCGAGCTCTTTGTTACAGTGGCATTATACTCCCTCTTTGTTGTCGGCTAAGTATTCAATCTTTTGACGCGAATTTTAATTTGAATGTTTCGGGTTGTGTTTTTTATGTCTGTGAGTAGGAAAAGGGAGGATATGAGCAGAAAAGTACGTAATGAAGTTAGGTTTTCATTTACTTCTGACTTATGTTACCCGCAACGCAACGAAACGCAACGAAATCTTGAAGACTGTAGCGGATGTGCTGCTGAGGAGTTTGTTGCGCCACTTCTTCTTCCCAGCACTAGGAAGTGGTGAAGGGGGGGAATTTTGGGGGACTGTCTTATGTAATTTCGAAAAGTGGTGATTCTCAGCCTAACTTTAATAAATGACCTTTGATTTGATCTCATCCCCGCTTTGGAAGTCCTTTGTTAAGTCAGTCATCTGATCTTAATTCCCATATCTACATCTACACTAATACATACACTAATATTATAAAGAGGAAAGATTTGTACCTATTTTTGTATGTTTGTATGTTTGTAATGAATAGGCTCAAAAAGTACTGGGCCGATTTAAAAAATTCTTTCACCAATAGAATGCTACATTCTTCCAATTTGACATAGGCTACATTTCATTTTGAAAAAAATTAGGGATCCTTGGTAAAATTTGAACAATGTAACCGAAGGTGTAGAAAAATGAGTCTTAAAATGTCTTTCGTATTGTCTACCCCGTGCGAAGCCGGGACGGGCTGCTAGTTTGTTATAAAATGAAAATTAACGATATCTGTTTTTAGGGTTCCGTACCAATATGGTAAAAAGGAACCCCTATGGTGCGGCTCAGTCTGTCTGTCCGTCTGTCACAGCTGCAGACTGGACTACTAATGCTATCAACTTGAAATTTGGAGTATTTTTAGATGACGTTTGCCCAACTATTTTGCAAATAAGAAATAAATAAAATATGTTTTTTTTTTTTGCACCAGGTACTGAACCGGTCTTAAATATTCGAAGTGGGGCTACGAGTACTAGAGCATGTGGGGTATCATATGAAAGAGCGAAATTTGCACATTCTCAACATTTTTCTTTTTTAGGCCGCATAATTTCTGATATTGAATAAAATTAAAAAAAAACTGTTTCCCCCCTTTATCTCCGAAGTTTGTAAAGAGAAACACCTGAAATTATTCTATGTGATAGCAGTTTATGTAAAGATTACAGGAAAAATAAAACGATGTCTCGAAATAGCACACTTTTCCTAATATTGCAGTTTTAGGTCAGCGCCATCTCTTGACCGATAGTGGAATAAATGTATTTTTTTTTAATGGTACGGAACCCTCTGTGCGTGAGTCCAACTAGCTCTTTCCTGGTCTTTTTTTAAGTCTCCTAATACAAGCAGTGTGGTAACATAACAATTTTATTACAAACAGTTGCTCAGTTCATTTTACAGTTTCAACACCACCAGTATTGCCTCCCCCAATTGGGAGGGCGGGTTGGCAATCGTAGTACGGTGTTGTAAATATATAGAGAACGCTGCTGCCCATTCTCTAGTAAGTCCCTTAGTCAACTTTTACGACACCCACAGGAGGAAATGGGGTGGTGCTATTCTTTACGTCCGGCATCACACGCTGCCGCATCATCATGACGATCATTGATGTTAAATCGTGTGGAATATTCTTGGTATCAATAGACTCCAAGATTCCAGGAATTTTCCAGTCGAAAGGCAGTTGAATAATTTCTTTGTAAAAACCGCTTTGTTGGGTTTGTTTCCGACTGAATATTTTTGGGCTTACAGTAACAATCTTTAAGGGCAGGAAAAGTTTGGAAACGGAATTTTCCGAAATAGGCATTTACGAACACTGTTACTCGAAACTGATATCAAATAACATTTTATCAGAAAACATGTCACCACGTTAACAGAATCTATATCAATACATCAATACAAATAGAAATAAATAAAATTGAAGTGTCTATTTGTAATATCAATATAACAGCTTTTAAAACAACAATTTTAAATATTAAAAAAAAAAACATACAAATTTATATCCATATCTTGTTGGTTTTATATTTATTATCTTAAAACTGTGTTAGTCATGACGCGATAAATTAATTGTATTCGGTAACTTAAAATCAAAATAAATAATTGAAAATTAATCAAAATGAAAATATAATTGAAAATAAATTAAAATTTAATGTAATTAATTTAATTTAATTTTTAATTCTATATAATCAAGTATATAATTTAATACCAGTCGGGCGAAGCCGCTGGCGGAAGCTAGTCACTTTATAAATCACCAATGAAAACGTACAAAGACGCGTATAACGAAGTCGACACAATTCAATTAAGTGTTGGCACTATGTAAATTACTTGTGTTGGTATCCCGGCGTCTCCCGACAAGATACAATAAAGGCGTTATCTGCGGAACACACCCTCGTTACTCCGAACAAAAGGAGGATAGTACGTACATATAGCGTGTTATAGTTAGCGGCGTGGATCAGAGAGAACTGGATATGGAACTTGGCTGAAAGCAAAGAAGCAAAATACTGAGTCCGTATGGATTGAGGAGCCATGTTTCATATTTAAACGCGGGTATATACTACCAATATTTAGTTGTAAATTATCCGATTTTGTAGGCCCGATCTTGGAATTTGTAGTACAACCCTTAAAAAGTTACAGCCAACCTAAACGGGTTGGCTCCTCAATTCAGATGTCTGGATTGAGGAGCCACCTTAGAACTCGAAAACTAGCCGACGTATATTTTAAAAAAATTGGTAGGATTTAGTGGTGTTTATGCGGAAACTGTACAAAGGAAATGGATTTTGTACGGCTGAAATTGAGACAATGCTTTGATTTATCATAAAACTATGAGTCTGTTTATAATAATAATAATAATTCCTTTATTTCGGACACAAAATATCCATATACGAGTAGTGTTAGTATCATACAAGAAATAACTTATTGCCTAGTGTTAGTAAAAATCAACCTCCGCACAAACTGCTGCATAATCGGAGAGCCAAAGCTCTCGGCTACAGTTTTCAGGATGCTGTTTCGACTGCCCCTCACTCTCCTCAGTAGCGACGCAGTTTTTTTGCGTATAATTGCATAGAAGCTGTCGAAGCTGTTTATAATCATAGTTTGAATTTATATATATATTTTATTTTTATTTTTATTTAATCATAATTTGAATGGTCAATTTAAATATTTCTTAACAGTTTAGTGTATAGCGACACTAAATTGTCAAGGAATATTTAAATTGTTGCGCAGAACAGATGGCCGTTGGGGCCGAAAGGTTCTAGAGTGGCGACCGCGTACCGGAAGACGTAGCGTTGGAAGGCCTCCCACAAGGTGGACCAATGACCTTATGAAAGCCGCAGGAATCCGCTGGATGCGGGAACTACAGAACCGGTCGAGGTGACGGTGCTTCGGGGAGGCCTATGTCCAGCAGTGGACGTCTTTCGGCTGAAATTATGATGATGATGATGATTTAAATTGTTAATATCTTTTGAAATACTGAATGTATAGGATGTTGGATTACACCAATATTTAGGAGAAATGTCTACTAAATACCTATTAATGCTATTGCTATCCGATTTGATCAAATTCTTTAGTACGAGTAGCTACTAAAGTAGATTATATAGATTTCCTAGAGACCGTCGGGATTGAGGAGCCCCCCTTAACGTCCTGTAACTTTTTAAGGGTTTTTACTACAAATTCCAGGTTCGGGCCTACAAAATCGGATAGTTTTTAGTAGTTTGGTAGTACCCGCGTTTAAATATGAGACATGGCTCCTGAGTCCATACGTACAAAAAATACTGCAGTAAAAAGGCTTTATAAAGAAATGATACGAACATTGACCAATGTGTGACGGGCGCTTGTTCTTATCGAAACCTTAGTGTGATTTTATTTTTTCTCACTGTTACCTCTATTTGCACGACAACATCAATCGTTCGATTATGTGACGTTTAATAAATAAGTTATTCGTGCTATGATGGACGCATGCACGCTGCACTCGCAGTCTTGTCCGAGCAGCCGCAGCGATAGCACGCCTAACGCAGTAATATTGGAAACAGTGTTTTATTGTATACATAACCTAACCTAAACCAAGACACCACAGATTACACAATACTTTTTTTACAGCACGTTGACGACATCAATCACATCAACATCACAATTTAAGAACAACTACATATTTTTTTCATGCAATATAAATGTACTATTTAGGTAGGTACTTTTTGGAGTTTATTTAAAAAAATGTGATTTATTCAGCAAAATAGAATTTCATTTAACTCAATACTTTTATTTTTTAATTTAATTTAATACTAAATTTAGAAAATCTCAGGATTTACACAACCATTTAAATTATTCCTTCATACCTTATCAATCTGTAACACTTTCTTATCCACCTCTCCCCACTCCAAGCCCTCCCATAGAACATAGCAACAACGGGGGTGAGCGATAAGTGTAGATGCCAAGGGTTACGTTTCAAACAACATGGCGCTATGGTGCCCCGTCACGGCTTTATAGCCGCCAAGTTATGGCCAAACTTGTCGCCTTTTTACCCATGAACGGGTGGCAACCCTAAGATTTTCAGATAATGTATTTTTTATGACGGTTGATGTGCGTTTAAACAGGTGGGTCTACCACCACCTTGTTTAATAATAAGTTAATAGTAAACTGTGTAGGCAATTTACACATTGTTCTTTTAAGATTATTAGGATGAATATCCGGTATGGCTCTAATAATCCTTCCATATCCTATGGCCATGTCTTCCCTACCATTATCGTGCCCCCCGGTCTACTCCTTGATATGCAATGTTCTCTGTAGCCCCATGAAATATGAAGCTCCAGGGGCTAGTGTGAATCTTTGGGTTCATTCGAGTAATAGAGTCTGATCAAACCACGATGCTCGGTGCATTTCATTAATTAATTAATTCATGTTCTATTTTAATAAGATTATTGTGCGCGAAGCAGACACAATAGTTAAAACAAATCGCGTTTAGACCAATGTTTTACTTTTGATATTGTGTTGAGGAGCGAATTTGGTTTAAAGACGTGGGGATATTTTATGTTACTCACAATTACACACTTAATATAATTAAATGAAAGAAATTTTAAAACTCTTACTTATTTATGAAGAAAAACATTGTATGTCAAAGTTAATACTATATTTTAAGTTCAAAATGTTCTCAAGTAAGTGAAATCCTTGTAATTTCTTATTGAGAAATAAATTTCTTTAACCATAAACTCATTTTAAAAGTACTCTTTGTAAAAAATCATATTACTAATTAGAGGATTATATCCAAGACAAGAATGCTTGGAAACATGCTGCAGGCTTAGCACGAGCACCGTTTTGTCGACGGAAGAGTAGACAAAAATGACGTTCCGTGAAGAAAGTATGACGGCGGCAAAGTAGAAAGAGTCGACTGCACTTCAGGTGCAAAAACAGTACTGTATTTTTTTTCTTTTGCTTATATCTCGAAAATGGTATGTGGTATCGCAAAAATATTGAAAATTTCGAACCCCTTTATAATAGCCATACCCCTAAAGCTCAACATGTAGGTAATCATTTTTCAGATTTTCCTTACAAAAAGTGAAAAATTCCATATAAAACACTTCGAAGCTGTCCCCCCTGCGCGCCTCCGGCTCTAAAAAATCACGGGGTAGGGCAAATAAGTACCACGTATAGAAAGCAAAAGAAAAAAAAACGTGATTTTGTAAAACCGTATAATATACTTTGTGGCCGTCGAGTAAAAAAAATAGTTCTTCTGAAATAGTCTACGTTTAAAAGTAGGTCCTTTTAAACGTAGACTATTTTGACAAAGATCGTAGACAAAATGATAGATTGTAGAAAGATTTCCACAGCGCGATTTCAAAAATGGAGAAACGAAATGTCGTTTTGTATTGAAAGAGCTGTGTCTATTCTTCGTAGACATAGAAAGCGTCATGCTAAGCCTGCAGGTCCTGCTCCATAGGACAATTTAGTCTAGACAAAATCAAATTGGTTGCTAATTTAATTGTATAATTTATATTTTTTATGATATTATTTTTTTTTTTGTGATTATATGCTTTAACTCACACACTAACTTATTATTTGTTAATTTTTAGGCAAGTCCTCTACTTTTACAATGATTGTAAATATGTGAGCACCATGTATCTTTCACATAATTAATTTGTCTGTCATTACTTCACTTTTATTCTGTTTACCTATTATTTATATATATTTATTCTATTGTGATATATTAATATTTTTCTAGGTCGTCTTCACATATATTATAATTATTAATTAATGTACATAATATTGTTAAGATTTTAAAAGACTGCGTATGGAGTTTCCTGCCCATTCTTCTCCATACGTAACTACATTTTGGAATGGGCAACTAGAATCACTTAATTATTTTTGTAATTTTTGACGTTCAAAAGTGTCTTATTGAAATAAATGATTTGACTTTGACTTTGACTTACAAATAAATAGGATTTGTTAAGCAAAATAATACGTATGGTTTATACTGGAAAATGTAAGAGAGTACAATATAAAGCGATTGATGGATACCTCTTCAATATGTCTGCCCTAGTGCATTCAAGTTATGGCCAAAGTTGTCGTCTTTTGACCCATGAACGGGTGGCAACCCTAAGATTTTCAGATAAGGTATTTGTTATCCATGATATCCGTTTAAACAGATGGTAGTTGACTGTCTATCTGGTCACCACAACCCAGTAACTGGGTAATACGAAAATGTCAGACTTTCGGGCTTCTGACGACCCGTAAAGAATGTCAAAGATCCACGAATGACAGCCGGGGCCAACGGGGTAACATGCTTTCCGAGGCACGGATGAATCTCGGTATTTAAAGATGGTCACCCATCTACAGACCAACCCCGGCTAGCGTGGCTTAACCTGATGTATCAACCTGAGTGGCTGTTATTACTTAGCCACGAGCACCTCAATAAAGCCACCTTAGTATGATTTATGAAGTCGCCGAAAGGTAGAAAAGAGATTGTATAGTAGATTATTTTTGTCAATAACTACGTCTGCCAAACGTGATTCAGAAACCCATTTCATCAGCGAACGTTTCACGGCCATTAAAGTTATGATGATAGAATAATTTTGTTAGTTGACCGTCCAAAATGCAGACTAGGCTATTATCTGTGAAATTTTGTGGCTCACCCAGTGGAGTGGAACGCTTAGCTTGTACAGACCTAGTCAGCTGAAATTTCATAGTGTAACGAGTACCTCGATAAATTTTATTTGGTGCGCCTTGTAAAGCTACTAGTAGTAAGTAGCGTTAATTAAAACGATAATGATGCCACTTCTTAGGGTTCTGTACCTCCAAATGAAAAAACGGAACCCTTATAGGATCACTCGTGTGTGTGTCTGTCTGTCCGTCTGCCATAGCCGATTCGCTCCGAATCTACTGGACCGATTAAGTCGAAATTTGGTACTCATATCAATTTCTGTGACCCAAGCACGAACGTTTAACGTAAATAAATGAATTTTGAATATGGAGTTCACTTTGGGGAAAAATTTGAAAAAAAAAAAAAGTTTTACAAACTTTACCGTGTGACATTATCAAACGAAAGGGATTGTAATGAGGATTTCAAAAACCAATATAATTTTAAAATAAATAGTTTTAAAGTTATTAAAGAAAGAAAATAACCATAACCTTTACCATTACCCAATAACCTGCCCTAATAATTAGGGTGAAGGCTGGAGTCCGATTCATTTTTATTACAATTATTCTTATTTGTATTGTAAATTATGTGTGGACTGTATTAGACATTACTTAGTCACTATGACATTATATATTCTGACATTACATGCTTATTTATTTGAATTTATGACATTGTGTATGGTACTATTTTGAAATTATTGTATAACTTATTAATGTGAATTTATGAAATGGTATAATTTTAATGGTGCTTATAATTCTGCATGCCTGAATTGGTGCAACACAGTGGACTGCGCATTCACTTGACATCTAGAAATGTATGATTATGTACTGTGTTGAGCAATAAACATTAGAATTTGACCTTATCTCCGAAACTGATGAGTCTACAATTTTTACAAAAGTACAAAAAATTGTTCTATACTATATCACAAATATAAATCACTAAATATATTGTGCGTACAAACTTACATCTGCAATTGGAATTTACGGGGGATCATATTTTTCAACTACAATATTAAGTTTGTAATGTAGTATCAAAATACATCCTATTGTAAGCAGTCAGGTCAGCTTCTGGCGGCAGCCAGAATCTGACCTGGCTGCCTACAACTATTAATTTTTTTATTACTAACAATTTTTACCTATATGAATACGGCAGGCATATTTAAGAGGTACTTATGCCTGCCATATTCACCTAGGTTATTTTTCTGCAACTATTTCGGAATCCGCTTTTAACAGTTTTTAAGCTGAATTGACTAAATATCAGCATTTCACACACCTGACCTGTGCAACCCAATTTCTGAGCGACACAAACATTCAAACGTTAAGCCTATACATGGAAGCCGATCGAACTGGTAAGCCTGCGTCAAAACGAGCTGACTGGATCGACTGATTGCGTGCACATACATGAAGTCACGAACGAAACAGGCTCATCCATACTAATGTTACACATGCGAAAGTAACTCTGTCTGTCTGTTACGTTTACACGCCTTAACGGCTGAACGGATTTGAATGAAATTGGTACACGGATTGACCACAACCTGGATTAGGACAAAGGGATGATAAATACTTTTTATCCCGGTAGTACGAGCCGTGTGTTGCCGGACGTAATGAATAGCACCACCCCATTTCCTCCCGTGGGTGTCGTAAAAGGCGACTAAGGGACTTACTAGAGAATGGGCAGCAGCATTCTCTATGCATTTTTAACACCATACTGCGATCGCCAACCCACGTGCCAAGCGTGGCAATCGCGTGATATTGTGGCTTTATTTTTCACAAGAGTTACTTTAGTGTTTGCAAGAGTTGAGGAGCATTTGAAGGATGTATCATCACCGGCTTAAATATGCACATGCAGAAGAGGAACGGGAGGGTGGCATTCAGCACCCAAATCTGGATATAGTTATTGCTGAATTAAAACTAAATATTTTGATAACGTTTTACTCTCATGGACCCACACGCCCCTCATCAGGCGTTACTTGAGGGGCTTGTGGCTAAGTAATCGGGTTGATAGATCAGGTTAAGCTACGCTTGCCGCGGTTAGTCTGTGGATGGGTGACCATCGTTACATACTAAGACCCCTCCGTACCTTGGAAAGCACGTTAAGCCTTCGGTCTAGGTCTAGGTCCTGTAGGTCTCGGCTGCCATTCGTAGATCTTTGACAGTTGTTTCGGGTCAGAAGACTGAAAGTCTGACAACCGTTCTACCCAGTAACTGGTTTGTGGAGGTCAAATAGACAGTCGCTCCATGTAAAATACTGGTATTCAGCTGCATTGGACCGTCAGAAATAAGAGTTTCATTGACATCGATACGATATTCCTTTGACAGAAGCAACCTACGGTTCAAAGAACGACTTAACTACCTACTCCAAAGTTAAATTAATAATAAACATTGAATAAGCTCACTCATTCTTTATCTGGTCTTAACCGTTGTGGAATTTACTTAACGCAGTAATTCCCAAGTAAGCCCTGTATAGTGGTCCCTAACCGTACGTAGTGTTGTGCACTGTCTTGATAATCCCAGGATGCGGGTATCTCCGCTTCCCGATGTTCTGCATTCTGCGACTGATCCCGGATTTTGTGTGGCTATTTCTGAGCTGTACGTTTATGTTATTTTGAATAATGTTTTGTTTGTAAAGGATTGTATGTTGTAGTATCTTCGATAATTATGCTTTATGATGTTATTGGCCCATTTGGAGAACTTATGTATGCATTATGATAAGCTGGTTTGATTGATTTCGATATAGAAAGCATGCACTTCTTACCAAAAAGATAGAAAGAAAATAATTTTATTTGACACAGGTTAAGGCACACAATAATCACACAAAACAAAAAAGATAAAAACATACTAGGATGAATGAACTAAAAGCTGATAAATGTAACTTTCGATTATTCATTAAACTTTTTTGTCAATCAAATTTTAAGAAATTATCAAAAAATTGTCAGTCTTTATATTTTTTTTAAAACGTAAAGTAATTCAAAATAGATAAATACTAAGTAAAATCAATTAAAATAAATACGACCAACGAGTAATTTTTCTATTAGAATGTATAAATCCCAGATATAAGAATTTTCCTTCGAACACTGTATATATCCCGGGCTCGTGTCCCGTCTAATAACAACACTAATCCCACGTGTGTGGGATCAGTAAGGTGCTTCCATATTATAATATCGTAAATCTTGACAGTTAGTGGTTACTGTTACTGTCAAGTATGCAGGTTCGATGCTACGCCGTATTAATTTTCGAATAGTACCTAAGTGTTTGTGGTATGACCTTGGAAGACTGGGTGTTTGTAGTATAGTTTATATTTTGCTAAATATCAAAGATCCATACATAGCTACTTTATGATTAATACTTTGCAGACTAAATAAAGTCTAGGAAATTATTTGTTTACCAAATTGACTACCAACTTAAATTGTCCGTATATATTATTATTATTATACACAACAAATGAACGAAGTGAAATGAAATAATGATGTTGTATTTTTGTAAGGCCCACTTGCACGTTTAGTCGGGTTAATTAAATAAATGTGGAGTTTGTAAACCCGAGTTTACAAACTCTCTCTCAAAATTAAGTAATTATAATTTTAACTCTTTTTACGCGTTGCGTTGTTGTTGTTGGGAGTTAGGATCATTGCAGTTCAATTGAAAAAACATAAAACAGAATTTTAATTTATAACATGACCTTCTATTTTAATCGTATTGTATTTCTGTTTTCCGTGGAATTTTTTTTATTGATTGACGAACACGTCACACAAGGAAAAATATTTTTTAAGTTTTTTATAATTTGTATTTATTTTAGAGTTCATGAATATATTGCCTGCTGATATAGTACCGAATTTTCAGTTACGAACAATACAAAATAAGTTATCAGCGGTACCTCATAACGTCAATTTATTATGACATTACGTGGAGACTCGATTTGTGTTCTCTAACATGTACTTCATAATAGCAAATTCATCACTTTTCCCTGAAGTCTTAAGAATATCCACTACTGAAAATAATATTTCATCGGAACTACACGATTTACGAGTATCTTCAGTGCGTCTTCTTTTCTGACGGTTACTTAGATCCTCAAAAGACTTACGAGATGTTTTTTCAGTTGATGTCGAAGCATCTGATTTTGAAGGAGTAACGGGTTCTTCAGGCAAATCAATATTAGGCTCAAAGAATCTGGCCATTTAATGTCAGATTCTATTAACTATTTTTGTTCATAAACTTTTCGACACTTCTTTTAGCTTGGGACTATTTTGCGTAAATGCGGAAGCGAAAATTACGACACCAGGCTGGTAAGTCTTTTTCAACACTCTCTTTTAATGGCACTTCACAACTTGTTTTTAATGTATTAAACAATCGACCATGGTCACTAAAATCGTCTTGGTTGCGTAAAGCAACATAGAGATCAAGGTACGTATTAAAACAGCGGAAAAACAACTTTTGGGAGAAACTGTTAAAATGATAAATGTATTATTAGGCGTTGCCACTATTCTGCAAATAAAAGGGTCGCAAGTAGTGGGTGGCTCATCAAGTTGTTGCTATTAGAATAGCCAATTAGAGAGAAGATACGTTATATTATTACTCACGCTAATTGTTTCATCGTAATTAGCTATTGTATGAATCACCAAGCTCTTTCTTAGGTTTTCAATCTTTTTTTAGGTAACTACTACCTAATTACTTTACTCAATACGAGTACATGGTACTGAGTAGAGTAATTAGGTTACTACTACCTAATTACCCTTAATTATTCATTACTAACCTATTAGGGTATTAGGTATTAGGTACTATTAGCAATAAAATTGTATTTTTGTCATGCTATTGTATTTTTTTATCTTAAAACGAAAATAGATTATATCTCAGAAAGTGCACCTTTGGTGCACCAAGTGTCTTTCGACAAAATGTGGCACATAGTAGATAGATACCAATTATAGAAATGACCACCCGAAACAAGGCGAAACTCAGGCGGTGGGGGAGTTTAAGTGTCCATTTCCATACTGAGAAAACACTTTTTATGGATTTTCTCCTGAAATATGAGTCCAATTAGAAAAAGTCTCATTACAATATTTGTAGGTTTTTGATAAAGGAATACGATAGCATTTTCAAAAAATTGAAACGTCGACTTTGATTTCACAAAATGCCTACGTCCAACCTCTTGTATGGGGACGATCCACTGTGCGCCGTGCCACGCTATACATAGTCGTGGGTCATATTCGTGTACTCCAGTGGAAACATAGACCCACGTTGTCAAACAAATTAATACACGCAGCTAAAATGCGCCGCGTGCCCGTGCACAGCATGCGCCGCGGTGGGCCCGCGCCTTTACTTTCATATCACTTAAATATTGGGTTCAAATCAAATCAAATTTATTCGTAAATGTAGGTTTCAATAAGATTAAGATGGTTAGTTCGCTACATTTTACTCGAGAGCTCGAGAGCATACAAATAACCACAAAGTTAGTTGTGTCGTAACAACAGACACACATTTTCAATTACTTACATACTAACACAATTCCTTACGTACTAACATACAATTACCAATGTCAAAATAATAATAATCTTAATATTGTACAAATTAAAAATCATCATCGTTTCAGCCGAAAGACGTCCACCGCTGGGCAAAAGCCTCCACTCATGCACCGCCACTTCGACCAGTTCGGTACTTCCCGCATCTAGCGGATTCCTGCGACCATCACAAGGGCATCGATCCACCTCGCGGTTGGCCTTCCAACGCTACTTCTTCCGGTACAAGGTCGCCACTCCAGATCCTTTCGGCAACATCGGCCATCTGTTCTGCGAGCAATATGCTGTGCCCACTGCCACTTAAGTTTGGCAGTTCTTCGGGCTATGTCGGTTACATTGGTTCTCCTGTGGATCTCTTCATTTCTTATTCGATTACGTAGGGAAACTCCAAGCATAGCCCTCTCCATTGCCCTTTGAGTGACTTTTAGCCTTCTAATAAGGCCCATTGTTAGCGACCTCGTTTCAGTGTCATAGGTCATCACTGGCAACACGCACTGTAAATTTATTACCAAAGATTTAAATCGTTAGATTTGCCCTCAACGTTGTAAGTCGCATGAAAAAGTGTTCATACTGAGATGAGTGTGCTCACACATAATAGCGATTCCATGACAATCAAGTCAAGTCTGTACGACATTGTGCATGTCAGAGGTGTCAAAATGAAACAAAAACGCGACCATCTTTTGATACGGCAGGGCAAATCTACGATTGAAATCTTTGATTATTAGGATTTTATGTTAGTCTAACAGTGCAGGGCCATGTCTAGAAGATCCTTTTGAAGAAAGAGCCATTGCAATTTTGAGTTGACCTGTTCAAACAAACTACATGCAGTGTGTCAATTTGATAAACAATTCCTATATCATAATCAGCCTTTTCCCACTGCTAGGTCACAGGCCTTCTGTGAGAGGGAGTGGGCCATAATCCACCACGCGGGCCCAGCGCCCGTTTATAGATGTCACATGCCTTCGAATTTTTGGTTCTAGGACATGCTGCTTTCCTCAAGATGTTTTTCTTCACCGTTTTGAGAGCAGTGGTGATGAAATATTTTACACAAAGTAAAGTGCCTGCTTGGTTTAGAACCCAGGACCCACAACTCGTAACTTGCGGCCGTCATTGGGCCACCACTGCTCCAACATAACAATTAATTTCCTGGACTGTATCTATTTGGGAACATTTAATCAGTTAAGTCATTACCGACAGAACGGAATGTTGCCATTTTAAATATTATATTTATATATGTATTTTTTATTTCTTATTTTGTTATTTTGGAATAATATGCTGCACCGGTTGACGTCATCACGTCAACGCCGGCTGTCGCTGAAAACCAGCGCCGGGGCTCTGTCTCGCATAGGGTAGCAGCATTATGCTTAGCGATGGCCGTTTTATGTGACGCATATTCTCCACCAACTTGTTCTTTTTGTGTTTGTGTTTATTCTTTGCGTCATGTTTACCAGCAATAAACGTATTTTCTTTATTTCTTAAGTGAAAGAAATATAACTGAAAATTGTCAAACACACATTGGTTTTTACTATGAAACCTCCATAAACACAGTACTACCACCATTAAATAAAGAAAACAGATAAAAGGGCCCATTTCCGCGTCCGCCCATAAAGCATAAGACACAATACATTTGGCACGGCACATAAATCGAGGGCCATGTTAAATATTCGTTAAGTCGGCCCTCGACTTCGACGCGCCATCCGTTATAATATCGGATACATTTGCTGTTTGTTCAAATACACGATTTACAGTTATATAGAAACGAGCATTTGGAAGTTCGCAGTTTAACATAACATCACGCCTGTATTCCTCGAAGGGTTAGGCAGAGGTGGACCTATAGTACACCCATATTTCGCCAGTTATGTTTACGTCCCATGTAATAGGGGGAGAAGCCTATTCCATCAATCGATCGAATAGAGAAATTTCCGATCACTAACAAGCACGACAAAAAATATAGTAGGTATGTACTTGTACAATATGCACTACGCACTTTAAAAAAGTCCGTGTTCAGCCGACTGCGTAATGATAAGGTTACCAAGTGTTTGTCAAAAAAAATCGAATAAAATTGATCAAAAGAAATTAGAGGCAAACAGTGAAATGTACAAGACAAGAGAAATATGGTCTTGAGACTACACTATCATCCATATACCCTTTGCAGTTTTAAATCAAAGTAATTTATTGAAATTAGGCTGAGAATCAGAATCAAATCTTTTTGAACGTTAAAATTACATAAGACAGTCCCCCAAATTGCCCGCCCTTCATGGTGCTTCAGCTGGGAAGTTTCAGGAAAGCATCAGTGTTGCTTGGCGATTGAAATAAGTAAGTAGTAATCCCCGAAAGGAGATACGTCCACCTCTTTCTGACTCTGTACACATTGGATCAAAGATATGTTAACTCCAAAGCAAGTCATAAATTAGGCAATGGAAGATCATACGTACAATTCGTCAAATGTGTCACAACCCTAAGGACTAATATGGGATAAAGGACCATGGACTTTAATTGAAACCTGAGCCCAAAATCTGGCACTGAACTCCGACATACAATTTATCTCGGAAAACAAGGTAAGCGCACTAGAAGGTACGTAGTACCAACATTAGTGAGCTACCCCTAAAACTGATATCGCATGACAAGTCTAAGGATCAACTTAAAACAGTTCTACAAAAACATTAACTCTCATTGTGTCAATAGCCATGTTTGTAACAAACCTCACGACTGCGAAATTGCCTTTCTGTAAATTTTGATCTCGACTGTAGGTATATTATTTTATAGTTTACTTAGCATAATTAAGTTTTAGCACATCAATTTAAAAAAAATTGTAATCCTTTGCTAGACGAGAACAACTGCCGACCAACTGTTATGCAGTATGGCAGACTTCATGTTTGTTATTGTTAATACAGATTTTGAATAAATATATAAGGTATGCTACCTGACAGTCTGTCCCAATCTGTGAGAAAAAGATACCCTAATACGAGTATGTACCCATACTTCAAAGGTACTTCTTCCTTTTTGAACTAAGAAAATATATACGAGTAATAGCAAATGATGTACTGTGGGAACAAGTGTAGGGAATTGTATATTTTAGGCGTATTTTACGGCAAGAATAATAAAAAGAAGGTAAAGTAAGCATTTCTATTCCATTCGAAATTTGCAAGCTCTAAAGCCAAGTTATTGCTACTCTTCTGGAACAGGTAAGTCATAAAATAATACTACTTACATAATATTTTTATCTACCTACTATTGATAGTGTATTATCTCCGTAGGGGTCTATATTTAATATTGGGTATTTTTAGAAAGAAAAAAGGTAAAATATGCGTCAAGGAGTGATGCTTATACATTTTACCAGAATTTGACGTTCAAAAGTGCTTTTTGTAGTGCCTATTTGAAGTAAATGCTTTGACTTAGAAAGTCAAAGTCTTGACTTAAATTTGACAGCCTTTTGGAGGTCGTAACGTTAACAATCGATTGCATAGTCTTCTAGCAACGACAGTAGTATTTGAAAATAATTATTGAAGCTATAGAATTCTTTGGCAGAGTCCTGCACATCAAAGATACATGTGTAAAGTTATTCATGCCGCACTTGCCGCGGTTGGTTCGTAGATGGGTGACCATCTTTACACACAAAAACCCCTCCGTGCCTCGGAAAGCACGTTAAGCCGTTCGTGTTGGTTCCGGCTGTCATTCGTTAATCTTTGACTGTCGTTACGCGTTGTTAGAAGCTCGAAAGTCTGACAACCAGTCTTACCAAGGAGTATCGTATTACCCAGTAACTCGGTTGTGGAGGTCAGATAGACAGACGCTCCATGTAAAATACTGGTATTCAACTACATCCGGTTAGACTGGAAGCTAACCCCAACATAGTTGAGATGATGATGATGAAGTATAAAGTTATCGTCGTGTAATGTTAAACTGGTAATAGTATTAAAAATTCCGGCGAAATCCTTTCTTTGTATCTTATCTTCCATTTTCTAGAGCTGCGGTATCACCGAGATAGGCATATACAGTACAACTATTTTCTTAATGTCCCTCGGCAAACTTCGTGTTAAGTCAGTCGTCGGATTTCTATCAGTAGCCCTTTGCACTTGGTAGGTACAGACCGGACGCTCTCAATCGACTTGGAAGTATATAGAGTTGTTAATACTCTTTTAACATAATGTAATTTATTTTAAAAATGCGAGGAAAGCTGCTAAACATGAAGTTTGCCGAGGGACATTAAGAAAATACATAGTTGTACTGTACACTCTCTCAACGCATTGAACGTATACAACGTATAATATATTATGTTCACACGCTTCTTGGTTAAACACCAAGAAGTGTGTGAACTCGCGCTATTTCTCATAGATCCCATATAACTAGCGACTTTCTTTCTTCAAAATGACTTCACTCCGTGACCGTCGAGTATTCAATCAATTAATCAAAATTAATTAATTTAGATAACAAAGATCTATAATGTTAGTAAAACCTTATAGCTAGTGTTAGTAAGTAATATACATACTCGTAGTTATTATTAAAGTTTGAAGCATTTTGCATAGAATATGACCAAGTAAGGTACATAAGTTTCTTACCTGGCCATCCTCTCCACAAAATGCCTCAAAACGTGAAATAGAAATTCTCTGACACTGTTTTCACAATGCTGTTGCCACTGGCCCGTGTTCTAGGTACTAATGATGCGATTTTTTTTCGATCGATCTCATGAAAGCCGTCAGTTCGATTCTGTGGAAACATTTCCGACCCTCTGCAGAAACGGGGCAGTCTCAAGAGCATTCTGAAAATATTATATATTGGACGCGCAAGGCATCTAGCGACCTTTTAGTATAGCTGGCCCATAGACCCCCTGTGTACAGACCCTGACAATATGCCTTGAATAAAAAACTCTTTTGTTCGGTTAGTTTATAAGCAGCTTCTGTCCAATGTCTTTTTCTTTAAATCTTATGTACACCTATAATTTCTGTATAATGTATACATTAACAGTAATACCTTTGCTAAATACTTTTATTACCCATTATGGAATGTATAAGCTGTTGGTGTTCCTTAATAAATAAATAAACATTCTTGTCCTTACAACCCCTAACATTCGCTCGCTCGCTTCGATCAAAACTCTCTCCATATTAAGTGGTCATAAATCGCTGGTGCCGCAGATGACTAGCGCCGTTTCACTTTTAGCCTTTCTCTCGTATTATTTTTACATTTCAGCGTCTTTTAAACGCGTGTTACGATACGGTAGGGTATCAAATATAGTCTTGTCAGTGTAGTCTTCGGAAAAAAGAGTTCGTTTTTACATTTTACGGAAAAAAAAATCTGGAGTTCGGGAACCTTATGTAATGGTTATAATGTGTCGTTAGAATATTTCCACGTATAAATACTCGTAGTTAATGTGATCGTTATCTAACTGATTACTCAGTTTCTTGTTCATTGATATTTAAAGGCTGAAGGCAGGGTTTACCGTGTGCAGGAACCCGCAGTTATAAGCATGTTGGCTGGTACAGAAATGCAAAGAAGTAATATTATCATAGATAGATAGATAGAATAAGTTTTATTATGTACACCATAAAAATTACAGCTATAAATGTAGAAAAAATGCCTAGGATGACACAATGGGCGGTCTTATCGCTAAAAGCGATTTTTTACAGACAACGAAATCCATCCAAGGATTAAAAGTAGAAGGAGAGACAATACTGCAGGTAGTCAGTGGTGTACCATTTACATGTACAATAAATACATACATACATACATACATAAAGCATATAGATACTTATGTATATTTATTTGTTTGTTTATTTATTTGTTCTTAGAAAAACGTTGCCCCACACTAGGAATTTCTCCTGTATCGTGGGTGCGTTTACAAACATTTAAACTCACATACACAAACAGCCAGACCCGGAACAACTACTTGTAGATCATACAAATATTTGTTCCGTGCGGGGATCGAACCCGCGACACGCAGCGCAGCAATCAATCGCTTAACCACTGCGCCAACCGTGCCGTCAACAAACAAATAAATAAACAATACAAAATAGCAATGTTTTTAGCGGGTTCAGTTAGTATTACATACTAACGTTTCTCTCTGTATGATCCCTTTCACAAGGAGCACTCTGCACTTCTACTGATAAACACACAATAAAACACGCAAACACAACATTAGCCAATAATAAAACATCATTACACACCGACCATCTCATCATAACATTTCACCACACACCTCCCTACTAAACCAGTGACACAATTTGCAACAGCCTGTATATTCAGATCACGTATACAGGGTGCGTGCACTTACCCCCTCCCACATTAACCCCTTCACTGGATACATTGTCAAGTAATAAATTAAGTTTTCCTTATGCGGTGCTGTTGGAACGTATTTTGTTTTATGTTCCTATTTTTTTGTTTCTGGGTAGGTAATTGCTTTATTTTTTGTGGGTACTTGATGGTGCTGTAACTCCCTTTTGGTCCAGTCGTTGAATTTTTAATCTAAGTAATTCTAATCTTGAGCTTCGGGTTCCAGGGATGATCCCCGAATGAATTAAAGGGACATTTTCGACAAGAAATTGTACATGTGTAGGATATCTAAATTATGAATTGTTCCTGATGTGTTCACACACGAATCCTACTCTTGGTTACATCGGTTAAAGTTGTTCATTCTAAACCTTTAAGGTGAAGCTAGTAAACGGCTCGAACTCGTTGGTGGGCGTGGTCAATATGCATGCTATTTAATCCAGAATCGTGTGCGAAAGGGACAGACACTGTAATGAGTATAATATACCAACGCTAATGACGCACACATGCGCGATTTCATTTTATGAACACACCTTTGAGCGTATTGATATAATAACAGAACTACTAAATATATCTACTCAAAATAAAATTATTTGAACTTTTGAATAAATTATCTATGCCTCTCATCGTCATCATAATTCCAGCCGAAAGATTTCCACTGCTGAACATAGGCCTCCCCCAAGCACCGCCACCTCGATAGGTTTTGTGCTTCCCGCATCCAGCGGATTCCTGCGGCTTTCATAAGGTCATCGGTCCACCTTGTGGGAGGCCTTCCAACGCTACGTCTTTCGCTATGCCTCTACTCGTATTTTGCCAAAATTAAATGAACATTTTAGCAAAGATGAGTTTATATTAGTGTTGAAATATGGAAGTTTTAACGCTCATAACTTCCTAACCAATATTTATTTCCAAATTCTGCTTCCATAAAGGACTAGATAATGGCGAGACAAATTGATATTATTTTTAGTTTTGAATGTACACGGTCAAACAGACGAGTAATCACCATACTACGTTTGTATAAGAATGACCGACTAGAGTGTCCTTAAAGGCGCACCTGGGAGCATTCGCCTGTAATGTAATAGTTTAAATTCGAGCATTACATTAGTCAGTGAGAAGAACTGAGCATTATAGTGCGTAACCTGTAATGATACACTTTGTAACATTACATTCACCGGAACCATTCGCTTGTAATGTAACAGCAGTGAGCACCCGTGATACAATTTGTAACATGAATGCGAATCTTATCGAATCTTGGATTGTTACATTACAGGCGAATGCTCCATTGAGGGAGTGCTTTTTGATCGATCAGTTTTATGATTAAAAGAGTGAGTTTTCAAACGAATTTTCGTCAAAATCAATATTTTTAAATGCCCACTGTTTAGGCCTTCCGCAGCCATTAAAGCCACAGAATCCATAAAGCAAAGGTTAGATCGATCACACTATTCCATAGCCCAGTTAGTGAGACCAGTAAATCAAAATCGCCCACCTGGCCGATGACAAACAGTTCCGAGCTAAACAAGAGCTATTAATCCAGAAACGTTTTGAGAGCGCAGTCGAGAACTGGCCTTAAAATGACGCTTTACGAAGCAACAATTTGGAGCAACTTTGACTTATATATTACTTAGTTTCTGTGTACAAGTGCAGAAGTAGTGTTAACGCGCCCTGGGGGCCTATTACGAACTTTAAAACAACCAGGCAAGTTCCAGGCAATTCATTTCACTGGCTGGTTAAATTTCGTATTACGACATTCCTAATTCTAACCGACTTCACGCTGGGTAGTTTGTCTATGGCTGGCTTGTAATTCTCTGCCGTAACGTTCAGAAACATAATTAAATATTTATCGGTAAGTTACGGTTTTATTTAATCACATATTTTGTGGTAAAAATAAGCAATTTATATTAATCTAGTTACTTTAGTATAAAAATAGGTGAAAATACGAACGCACTGTATATTATGCTACCTATATAATTCATTCATATTATAATTTTTTGAGTTTGTAAATTGTCACGCGAGATTAGGTTTCCGAACGAACTCCACTTGAAGGTCAGCGGGGAATTCGACCACATGGAAGAGTATTGTTTCATTGTTTCACAAACTAATATGAACACTATCTTATTGTTTATTTAATACTTCCATTCGTAAGAATTTTCGGGGTATAAACAAAAATATGGCGTAAGCTCGTTATTGAGTATTTTCCTATTCAGTGTAAGAAAGTTCTTAGATATGATATTTTAAAGTTGTATCCGGTAAATCCGTGAATTTTGTATGACAGTCCCTGACATGTCTCAACTCCTCACTTGATTAAGTTGATATCGTTCAATGAATGGCACATCATCCATGTCGAACGCATTAAGGCTCTTACATACAGGCGACTCGCGACGCGACACAAAGAAACCGCGTGTCGCCCGACGAGCCGTGCCTTTGTGTCGCGTCGCGTGTCGCTCCCTGTTTGTAGGAGCCTTTAATTTGATCACGAAGTCGTCTCCAACTCCTCACTTGATTAAGTTGATATTGTTCAATGAATTGCACATCATCCATGTCGAACGCATTAAGGCTCTTGCATAAAGGCGCGACACGCGACGCGACACGCGACGCGACACAAAGGAACGGCGTGTCGCGGGACGAGCGGTGCCTTTGTGTTGCGTCGCGTGTCGCGCCTGTTTTGTAGGAGCCTTTAGTTTGATCACGAAGTAGTCTCCTTTTGTTCCTTGATTCGTTATTTTGATCAGAAAAGTCATTTTCCAGGAACTCAAACAGTTCATATTCGTCGCACATAATATTTTCTTTTGTTATATAGTTATTACTCGAGTAACTTCGGCAAATAAACCCAAAACAATTCAATAAAAGCTCCTCTGAAGTAGCGTAAACTGAATGGATTGTGAGGTCACTTTTTGACAAGTTGTTATATGAAAAGAAATGTCAAACGAACGTTCGTAATACGGTATTGCCAGGCAATATTCGGGCAGAAGTCGGCCAGGGTGTCACGTGACCGCTGACTGGCTTGTTTAACGAGTTCATAATACGAAATTGCAAGGCAGTTCTGTTTACGCTGTAAACTGCCTGGAAATAAGAGTTCATAATAGGGCCCCTGTTATATAAGAAATGACGACCTCTATCGTGACCTAAAAACGGAACCCATCAACAACATAATTCAAAAATTTGCTGACGCCCATGAACACCGACTCCACCGACATGTGAACGTCGAGGCAATTCCGCTGTTAGACAACACAAATATAGTGCGAAGACTGTTACGAACAAAATCCTTTGAGTTGGTGTAAAAAATGTAGAAATAATAGTGTCAATGACACACATATAACACATGAACAATGTGTTTTTATTATTATATCAGACTCTAAGAAAGTGGAACGGACTTTAGTAAAATGAAGTAAACAAACAAATTATCTCGTTAAAATTTTAGCTAGAATAGCTGCTGCCCGGGCCTTCGCCCGTGTAGCTTTTTCTAAAATAAAAGTAGCCTAAGTTACTCCTTATTACATCAGCTATCTGAAAGTGAAAATCCCTTCAAAATCTATCCAGCCGTTTCGGAAATTAGCTGAAACAGACAGTGAAAAAAAAAATTATTGTTCTTTTGTTATAAGTTCTGTATACACTTTCACATGCATTTAGTAAAAAGCTATTATTTTGACATTACAGACACTTCAATTTGATTTATTTGTAGGTATGTCATCATCATCAGTTCAGCCGAAAAACGTCCACTGCTGGACATAGCCTCCCCCAATTGAGGGGGTTTTGCCATAAGGAAGGTAGGTATGTACCTATATGTAATTATGTATGTACTAGCTGCTGCCCGCGGCTTCGCCCGCGTTGTTTTTTCTAAAATAAAAGTAGACAAGTTACTCCTTATAACATCAGCTATTTGCAAGTGAAAGTCCTATCAAAATTGGCCCACCCGTTTCGGAGATTATCTGGAATAAGCAGACAGAATCAGAAAGCTGTCTTTCTGATTCTGTCTGCTTATTCCAGATAACCAGATAACAGACAGACATTTTTTTTTTTAATTATTGTTGACGTACTTTCATATGCATGAATTTAGAAAAAGCTGTTATTTTGACATTAAAACAGACACGTCAATTTTATTTATTTGTGCGTATATATGTATATGTAAAAAATAAAATTGATTATTAGTCTTAAAGTTCTTTTAAAATAAATCATTAAAAAAAGTTCACGGCAGTTTTAGTTCAGGGTAGCTTATTTTGTGAACGAAATTATTTAAACAAATGAAAATAGATACGGGTTTAGGATGGTCGCACATCTGACGGAAGATACGTCGGGCGTAAATACCTTAACTTCCAGTTAGAACGCTCGATGCACTAACGCCACTTCGGTTGAGAGTGTAAGGTTGAATGTTTTATTATCTACTTGTTCGTTCTGGCGTTCTTCCTTCACATGTGCGACAACCCTTTGGAATGATTCTCATTTTTCTCAAGTGCATATTGTATTTAATTTTTTTATAAAAGAGAGGTCAAGACAGGGGGGGAAAGCGACGGATGAGGTCTGTGATGGAACGAGTGTGCCCAGAAGATGCCCATTCACTCTTGCTTTGAAGGCAGATGGGTTATATGTGGAAGGGAACAGAGACGTTGGCAGAGACTTCCACACTTTGGCTAATAAATGTGGAGGAGAAGCGCTGAGTACGACTGGACGGGATATCATCCAAGTGCGGATGGTAGTCCGGTAATAAAAGGGCGATGGTGGGATCAGGTCGTGGAGCTCCTGCGCACACTCTCCGAAGTACAGTCTGTAGAAGACCGACAGGCAAGCAACATTAAGCCGATGAACCAGGCTGTGAAGCCTAGACACCAACGTTTCGTCGTCTATAAGCCTTTTCGCTCTGCGTTCCACCGAGTGCATTATTTCAACTATGTACGAGTAGTTTTCTATAGTAACTGTAGTGTTCGTCAGTTCTCCTATACCCCCAGTCATGTACAGGAAACCGATCCGTGTTATCCTTGACCAGAACCTCACTTTCAGCGAGCACATAAAGACGGCTCGTTCGCGGGTCGCTTTCGCTCTCGTTAGACTCCACTTCATGTTGTCCGCGCGCAGCAAATTGTCGCTTAAGTGCAAAATGCGCACCTACACCGCAATTATCCGTCCCATCATGACCTACGCTTGCGTTGTCTTCGCACACGCTAAACCCAGTTATATCCACAGGATGCATACTCTCCAGAACCGAATTTCTTAGAAAGGTAATACGTGCCCCCTTCTACGTACGCAATTTGGATCTACACATAGATCTCAAAATGCCCACCATTCAGCAGTTCATGAAACGCCTCTCCCAGCGTTTCTTTGACTCTGCTATTAAGCACCGCAATTCCCTGATTGCGGCCGCCACTCGATACACTCCCTCTCATATTAGTAGGATACGCCGACCGAGGCACACTCTTGTGGCGGTATTAACGCCACATGCGAACTACACATCAAAGACCTGACGTCACAAATCCTGCATCGCGCTATCAGAGTTTACCGCACGACTAGCATAACTACAACATCCCGACATCAACCGTTGGGCAGTTGCCCACCAGATACAATACCCGTCTGGTCGAAGGATCCTCCCTTTACTAGAGTATTAATGAACTTTACACCCTGTTCCTCATACCTCTAAACTCTCACCATTCCCGATGATGCTATCACTCTCCTCCAGGAGAGTAGTCCCTCCACTAGCACCGTCAGAAAGCTCATCTCCCGAGATCCGTCCCCGTTCATCTCCGCCCCGTCCCTTGCTCGAGCCATCCCGTGCCGCTGAGCCTGTAGCTTTAAATTCGTCCCTAAATTATCATAATCCGATCTAGCTCGTCCCTTGTTGTCCTCCCCCAGCGACGCCCTAAGCCGATGTCCGTACCCCCGCAGGAGGGTGCCCTTAGCGTGTAGTCGCTTAGTTTTAAGTTTGATACCGTGGCTGGAGCCTTAATTTATTGAGGCACCCACAGGAAAGTCAGGTTGTGCAGTACCTCCTAGGTTGAACTACGAGAAGCCATTCAAAACTAAAAAAAATTGTTGCTTTTTTTAAATACCTGTAAATCTGATCCAGAGCCTCCAATTTAATTTTAAGTCAATTTCATCAGAACTCCGTAACAAGGTATTCTGTGAAAAAAATCATTTTAACGATGCGGAGATTTTTGGCGCAAAAATTTTAACAACTGGTATTTTGTTTGGCCTTTTACGCAGATTGTTTTTAATTATTGGAATTCGAAAAGCCGGCGTTTTTTGCGTATTAACTTTATACTTCCCTTACTTACAGAATTTTCGTCACCACATTTTTCACTCATAACTAAGCTTTGGAGTGCATTCAAAACTACATAGTATTCAAACTCCTAGAATAAAATAAATATATACAATAAAAATAAATGAAAGCACCATGTTAGCCGCCTAATATTTCACTTGTCACGGTCGGGGGCACCTAAAACGCCACTCAGTTTTCAACAGCCAAAAGACACTCAAGCAGTATACTTGAAAAGATTCCTTTTCTTCTCACAAGTGCAATGGACAATCATTACCGACGAGGTTTTCAGAGATTGTTCGCAGGTAATGGCTTTTATATTTGACGTTTGACCTCCAAATGGGCCAGGAAAACGGTTCCGTAGATTGAGTGGAACGGTGTCCGCCCGTTCGTTTACGTCTAAGCGCTTTAACTTTGATTTTAGTGGCATGTTGGGAAGATGATTGGCATCTGTCAAGCATGAAGGACGGGCTGGCTTGAGGTTTAAAGTATTCGTGAATACCATATCAGATTTGGGAAATACCATGTGTGTATAGATCGTGTGGTTCTGAGCAAGAAAATTGTGATTTACACATTGTTTACTTTCGTAGGTTCAAACCCCGACAGCCGCTTTACTTTGTGTATATTATTTGATCACCACAGCTCTAAAAACGGTGAAGGAAAACATCACATGTAGCATGTGATGTTTTCCAAACACAGTGCATTAAAAGAGGGATAATATTAATTAAGACTTTTGCCACTTTTAATTAAGTACATTTTCCGTGTGGTGCCGGACGTAAAGAATAACACCACCCTATGTTCTCTCGTGGGTGTCGTAAAAGGCGACTAAGGGACTTACTAGAAGTCAAAGTCAAAGCGTTTATTTCAAATAGGCACATAAATGGCACTTTTGAACGTCAAAATTTACACGAAATAAATTGATTCTAGTTGCCCCTACCAAAAGGTAGTTTCGCATGGAGAAGAATGGGCAAGAAACTCTAGAGAATCTGCTCAGCGTTCTCTATGCATTTTTAACACCATACTGCGATCGCCAACCCACCTGCCAAGCGTGGCGATTATGACACACCCCCTCCAATTGGGGGAGACCTATGTCCAGCAGTGGACGTTTTTCGGCCGAAATGATTAATGATGACTTTTGCCACCTTGCTAAATTGCTAATCGCCTATTCTATTTATTTTAATTTTTTTTATTAGCCATTATGACAGTCAAAGAATTGACGCCTTCGATATGTGTCGTTGGCGCCGCCTATTAAGGGTACAATGGACAGCCCGCCGCACAAATGTCTCGATCCTTGAACAACTCAAACTAGAGAAAGCACAAAAACTTTCTTCAACCTGCCTGCAACGTGTCGTGAGATACTTCGGCCACATTGCCCACAGAGATACCAACAACATGGAACGTCTACTGGTAACAGGAAAGATAGAGGGCAAAAGACCTAGAGGCCGAAACCCAAAACGGTGGTCACATCAAATATCTGAGCAACTGGAGGTACCTATCAGCGCCGCAGTCCACCAGGCCACCGATCGTAACAGATTGAGAAAGACCGTTGACAGTTTGAAACGGAGTCACGATTCTCAGCAGTGAGAGAATGATCGAGAAGAGAGAGAGAGAGACTATATTGTGTCCCACTGCATAGGGGCATGGGCCTCCCCCTTTTCCTTCTAAATCACTCTGTTTTGTGCGATTTTTGGCCATGTTGGTCCCGCAAACATCATTAGATCGTCTCACCACCTTCGCCGCTGTCCACCTTATCATTTAAGTATGTTATAAACTTTATTTCCTAATAACCCGGGGATATCCATACTAATATTATAAATGTGAAAGTAACTCTGTCTGTCTGTCTGTATGTTACGTTTTCACGCCTAAGCCGCTGAAGATATGGAGATATGGCTCCGCTGGGATATGGAGAAGGACATAGGCTACTTTTTTACGCGATAACCAACATCTACGCGGGCGGAGCCGCGGGCAAAAGCTAGTTATCTATATAAAAAAATGCAATTTGCTTTTTTTCAAGCTGTTGTGTTTTGAATTTGGAATTGTCTCATTACTAGCTTTTATTTGATACCAATATTGTTGTAATTTATTTTAAAAAAAAACCTTCCCTCCTTTTTTTGTTTTTGCATATCCAATATATAAATATTACTAGCTTTTGCCCGTGGCTCCGCCTGCGTGGATATCGGTTATCGGGTAAAAAGTAGCCTATGTCCTTCTCCATATTCCAGGCTATATCTCTGCCAAATTTCATGACGATCTGTTCAGCGGTTTAGGCGTGAAAACGTAACATACAGACAGACAGAGTTACTTTCACATTTATAATATTAGTATGGATATAGCCTGTGTCACTCCCACAATTAAGATGAATCTAACGGCACCCCATATGTTAAAATCCATCAAACCGTTTAGGCTACAAAGCGTGCCAAACAAATATACATACATAAGTTTTTTGCAATTTGCAGGTCAATAGGTATCAGGTTTTATGCGGATCTAAATATGATTCGCGACCGTATCAAATATTTATTTATAGAATTTTAAGAAATTCATCAATACAACTCTCTAAGTACATCCTATTAAATGACTATTTCATGAAATCATAACATTTGAGGTGAATTCTAACTGAAGGAGTTGTTGTATTAATGATTCTAATGATTATAATTCGGTAAAGCCATATTTGTTACGATCGCGAATCATACTTTAATCAACATACAACCTGAGGAGAACCAAGGTAACCGACATAGCTCGAAGAATTACCAAACTTAAGTGACAATGTGCAGGGCACATTGCTCGCAGAACAAATGGCCGTTGGGGCCGAAAGGTTCTGGAGTGGCGACCGCGTATCGGAAGACGTAGCGTGAAGGCCTCCTACGAGGTGGACTGATGACCTTGTGAAATCCGCAGGAATCCGCTGGATGCGGGAAGCACGGAACCGATCGAGGTGGCGGTGCTTGGGGGAGGCCTATGTCCAGCAGTGGACGTCTTTCGGCTGAAATGTTGATGATGATGACCACCTGAAACTGACCTACAAATTGCAAAAACCTAAGAAAATATGAATTTCGTGGGCTACCTAAGCGCATCCCCCTTAAAGAAGCAGAAGCGTGGCAGTTCCTAGAAATCGTTTAGTCCTTTAACTTCCATTGTCGCGACAAGTTCCCCAGCAGTACTAGTAAATATTTGTTCAAGTTATTACCGACCACTTATACTTAAGGCTAAGCCTCTGCCGAGCTATTAATCTGCGGCTGAAGCGACTGAGCCCAAGTGTTTGTGTTTCGTACTATTTAGATACAAACGGCTTATAGTCGGGGTTAAGTCGTGATAAATTAGCTGAGAATAGGTCTTTTTGTGGAGTTGGTTAGGATATTTTGTGGGCTGGGAAACAAGTTTTTAGAGTTCCGTACCTCTAAAGGAAAAAACGGAACCCTTCCCTAGTAGCATTTTTTTTGTTGGCATTTAGTTGGACCACCTTCAGAGGTATGTGGCCCAACCAAACGCCAACAAAAAAAATGCTACTAGGGTTATAGGATCACTCGTGTGTCTGTCTGTCCGTCTGTCACAGCTAATTTGTTCTGAAATCTAATGGATCACATCTATACTTATATATATTATATATTATATAATAATATTATAAAGCTGAAGAGTTTGTTTGTTTATTTGTTTGAACGCGCTAATCTCAGGAACTACTGGTTGGAATTGAAAAATTATTTTTGTGTTGGATAGTCCGTTTATTCAGAAATATTATAAGCTATATAACATTACGCTACAATCAATAGGAGCGGAGCATAAATGTAAAATGTTGCAAAAACGGGAAAAAATATTCCTTTTTGAGAGCTTCCGTTGCGTGCGCTGCGTAAACGGTTTAAGTTACGAAAATATCATGTATGATGGAATTGTTCCCTTTAAAAGTTCTAAAAAAAAGTCCGCAACAGCATATGTCTATCTTTTAAGATTGACTCACTATAACCTTTTTTATGGTAATCAAGTTTGTTCGAAATTAATGCATTATTTGCGAAGCAGATTTCATAAACATGGTATTAATCCTTATCCAAATAAATACGTTATTCATCACAAGTATTTAATTTTGAACAAAGTTGCCCTTACATCATTTAATTTCAATGAATATCTTATGAGATATAACTGTTTTATAATAACTCCGCAGCAAAATAATGATCAACTCTGCGAGGTAGTCTATTCTAAAGCTGAAGAGTTAGTTTTTAGGGTTCCGTACCCAAAGGGTAAAATGGGACCCTATTACTAAAACTCCGCTGTCCGTCTGTCTGCCTGTCTGTCTGTCTGTCACCAGGCTGTATCTCTTGAACCGTGATAGTTAGACAGTTGCAATTTTCACAGATGATGTATTTCATTTGCCGCTATAACAACAAATACTAAAAAACAGAAAAAATAAATATTTAAGGGGGGCTCCCATACAACGGACATGATTTTTTTGCCCTTTTTATAGATAACTAGCTTTTGACCGCGGCTCTGCCCGTATGGATGTCGGTTATCGCGTAAAAAAGTAGCCTATGTCCTTCTCCATATCCCAGGCTATATATCCGCCAAATTTTATGACGATCGGTTCAGCGGTTTAGGCGTGAAAACGTAACATACAGACAGACAGACAGAGTTACTTTCACATTTATAATATTAGTATGGATCGTAAGGAACCCTTCGTGCGCGATTCCGACTCGCACTTGGCAGGTTTTTTTTGTTTTTGAACGCGCTAATCTTTGGAACTGAGAGTTGGGTTTGACAAAATCTTTTTGCATTTTACAGCCCAATTCTTGAGGAAGAATTACATTCCTATTAACTAGGACACAATTTTTTTTTAATGAAAGTTTAGCGAAAACTAAGTAAAAGCACGGGCAGGCAATGTGATGCGACGAGGTGGGTCTGGGGAACAAGAAATTTCACGCGGACGAAGTCGCGGGCAGAAGCTAGTCTATTAATAAAAGGTATAAATTTTTGTAACCCAAACACGGACGTGTTACGTAAATTAATTAATTTTGAATATATATATTCAAATATTCAAAATTAATTAGGTTACTTGGGGGAGAAATAAGAAAATTAAAAAAAAGTTTCGCACCCTGTACCTGTGTGAAAATTAAAAAAAGACAGAGCTTACTGTGACGGTCCCAATTTTATTTTTATTTTTTAATTAACAGTTTTAATGTTTTTTAAGAAAATAGATCAATGTAAACCATTCCCCGCTCCCCCTTATCTCCGAAAATACTGAACCTAAAATAAAAATAAAATACATGAAATAGTTCGATACTTAGGTATAGATTACAGGAAAACCTATAAGAAGTCTTTGGTCTTAAAATAACATGGTAAATCTCCCAATATTATGCGTACAAACATACATTTGCAGTTGGAATGTATGGCAGGACAATATTATGTTTTTTAACTACAATGTTAAGTTTTTTCTTGGGATGATATTTCTTGATCCCAATTACGGAACTCTTCATTGTGCGTGGTCCGATACGAACTTGGCCGGTTTTGTTTAACAGATATCTTGCAATTTAGATTGCACATTGAGAATTCGTCATTGCCCATTCGTCAGCGCAGAGAGTTGAGGGCTCTGTCTATGTTGTTTTCCATACTCGACAAACCCACTTCTCCTTCTTACCTGACGTCCCGTGTTCAATACTTATGCTCTGCCCATAGTAAAAATCTTCGTTCCACCAACAATCGTCTTCTACGATGTCCGTCTCACCGCTCTGGTTTCATTCACTCTTCTTTCTTTGTCCAAGCGGTCTTTCTTTGGAATGCGCTCCCTCTGCATATCAGGATGGCAACCAGTCGGTTATCATTTAAAGAGAAGGCACGTGAACATATTCGTAAGAAGTTGGCTGAATCATTCCAGCGCTGATTCGTTTTCTCCCCTACCAATCGTTATTTCACCTGACACTGTTTATTTTGCTTATATTTATGTATGTATGTATCTATGTGTTAGTATATATTTATTTTTCCGTTTTCGAGTTATCTATCCCTTATGGTGCACCTGCCATGTTTTGTCTCTGCATCACCCTAAGGTTGACTGGTAGAAAATGCCTCAGGCATTAAGTCCGCCTTTGTACAGTATTTTTTACTTGTGCATAAAGTTTTAATAAATAAATAAATAGGTCTTGTAATTACCGTTCGTCCCCCTAACAAAATCAGTGGGGCGAACAGAAATAATTTAAATGTTATTTATTAAATTCCCGTTCGACCTACTAGAGTGGAACGAAAATACACGTTTCGGTGGAGTTGGTTGGGATATTTTGTTAGGAAGTAGGTTTTTGTTTAATTGATTTCAAACAATTTTGGCTGCAAGTAAGCACTTCAAACTAAGCAAATATGCTTGTGTCAGTCTTGACCAGTCATCTGTCTCGCTAAATTCACAACGCTCTTGCCTTCAATTCGCATATTTTCAAAATTAGAAGTGACAGGTGGAAGTGACAGTTTACGATACGGTCATTCAATTGTAATTGTCATTCCTTTTATCAGCCATTTTGAAAAAAGGCGAAGTAAACGAATAATAATTAATCAAGTTTTCTTTTTTCAAATGGCTTTTTTTTTACAAACGGCCAGGATAAATCACTACGCTGAAAAGAATTGCAAATAAAGAATAGAATAAAAGTGCTGCTTACTATGCATAGGTTGCGTGCGAACGTGTACTGGTGCTATGAGAATTGTGATAGGTGCGATCTGTCACGTCATGTAGGACACCCATTGGGGCTAGTATTGGTTTGTTTGGAAATTAATATAGCTCTAATATACCAATCAAAATACCTTTCAAAATACATTTTGCTTTTTCTAAATATTTTTTCAGCCTAACTAAATCTGGCAAAATATTTTACAACTGCAATGTGAAAATAGATGCCTGCATTAATGTGATACCCGTCACACCACCACACCTTAAACATACAAATAGGTCAATAGAAAAAACCGGCCAAGTGCGTGTCGGACCACACACAATGAAGGGTTCCGTAGTTTTGATGAACTTATCCCAAGAAAAAGAAAGAAAGATAGATAGAAAAACGTTTATTTGCGGTAAATATGACGCAATAAAGAACAAAAACACAAAAAAAAAATAGTAAAACTATGGGGGAAAAATGCGTCACATCCACGCAAAACGGCTATCGCTCAGCATTATGCTGCGACCCTAGACAGAGCCCCAGCGCTGGTTTTCATCGACAGCCGTCGTTGACGTAATGACGTCGACAAACAACAAACAAACAACAAACTTAACATTGTAGTTGAGAAACAAGTTCTCCCATACATTCCAACTACAAATTTAAGTGTTAACGCACAATACTAAGAGATTTATCATGTTATATTAAGACCATACACTTCTTATAGGTTTTCCAAAAAACGATTATCTGTATTTTTTTTTTTTTTTTTTTCAAAATTAGAGGCTCAGTTTTTTTGGAGTTTAGGGAGGGAATGGTTAATTTTCATCTATTTTCTTAAATAACTTTAAAATATTAAAATTATTTAAAAAAAAATTGAAATCCTTACAATAAGCTTTTCATTTGATATGTCACACGGTACACTTTGCATAACATTTTTTTTTTCTAATTTCCCCCCAAAAGTGACGGTAATTTTCAAAATTCATTTATTTACGTTAAACATCCGTGTATGGGTCGTAGAAGTTCATATTTGTACCAAATTTCAACTGAATTGATCCAGTAGATTCAGAAATAATTGGCTGTGACAGACGGCCAGACAGACAGACACACGAGTGTTCCTATAAGGGTTCCATTTTTTCCTTTTGGGTTACGGAACCCTAAAAAGGATGTCTGTACCATCTTTTCATGTTTCTATAAGATCTTGCATAACACTAGATATCAGTTGTATACCATTATATCTGGAGGTCCATTGGCTAAGTTAGGAAGCATCGGTTGAACCAATGCTTCCTAACTTAGGCCGAAAACCTCGTATTTTTAGATATTAATAAAATAATATATAAATAAAATGTTTAATTATTTATTTTATACAAAATGTTTATATTTAAAAAAACATAATTAGACAAGGGTTAAAGAAATGTTGTACATTAGAGTCAAATTAAAGGGTGAACCAATTTGGTTCACCCTTTAATTTGACTCTGATATTATTTGACTCTGATATTATCACCTACCTATTATTTTATTAATATCTAAAAATACGAGGATTAAAATGATAAAAAGCAAAATAGTTTTGTCCCAGTCGCCATTTAAGTCATATTAGAAATAATAAGCCATGTACTTACAAAATAACAACAATCTTTACTAATGATTTACTTTATTATAGACGTTACTTAGATCCATAATGCTTAGGGTATTTTATTTCGATGTATTGAGATGTTTCAAAGACTCACATTTATCCAATCCATCACTAATATATTATGTTTGAACCCAAAACCCCTGATAACCTTTACCGAGCTAATATTTTATCTGGTAAACAAAATGAGTGTCACAAAACATTTGAAAGATGTCTACTGCATTTGTAATGCTGGCCATCCCTGCTATCGGCCCGTCTGTCCCGCACACCTATAAATTGTAGCATATCACAGCTGCAACCCCATGTAAGCAGGTGCAGAAGTCCCAGACAGGGCGATAAACTAACAAATTCACTTATGGTCAATCTTCTTCTACTGTTTCGGTATTAGCTATAGTCTCGTCACTAGTCAATGGGTAAAATATAGATCATGCCCTGGTAGAAAGACTTGTCAGCAACTGAAACCACTGTTGACCATTTACAGGCAGTTTTGAATTGTCAAGGAGTCGGTCAGTCAGAAATATGATGCTCATTCCAAAGCGTAGTATGTACCTATGGAGAAGGACGGTCAAGAAACTCCATGGACACTATTTTAAATTATATTGTTACAAAAATATTAGTTACATCTTTAATGTTGAATTCATAACTATATGTGAGAACGATGTAAACAAAACCAAAAAAAAACACACCGACGGTTCCGTATCATCAAAAAACCTCAAAAAAAAACATTAGTTTCACTGTCGGTCAAGAGATGGCGCTGACCTAAAACTGCAATATTAGAAAAAGTGTGCTATTTAGATACATTGTTTTATTTTTCCTGTAATTTTTACATAAACTTATATCACATAGAATAATTTCAGATTTTTCTCTATGCAAACTTCGGAGATAAGGGGAATGGTTTTTTTTTTTTTTTTTTCTTCAAAAGTCGAAAGCTATGCGGCCTAAAAAAAAGAATAATGTTTAAGAATGTGCAAATAACGCTCTTTCATATGATACCCCACATGCCCTAGTATTAATACTTAGAATTTTTAAGACCCCCGTTCAATCCCGGTTGCAAAAAAATATATATATACATATATATATTTCTTTCAGAATTGCAAAATAGTTGGGCAAACGTCATCTAAAACTGTTCCAAATTTCAAGCTGATAACATTAGTAGTTCTTGAGATATCCAGCTGTGACAGATAGACGGACAGACTGAGTCGCACCATAAGGGTTCCTTTTTACCATTTTGGTACGGAACCCTAAAAAGACGTACACGTACAAAGCCTCACAGGCACAGCCTCAGTATGGTTATAGGCACATCAAATAGAAACAAAAAACAATTCAAAAATAAAATAAGCCGTGGCAGCTAACAGATGAGCAATCCCAACTGACGGCGCCCGTTCACGAACATAACGCAAGGATCAGCACCATTCAGCTCAACCATTTTGAAGGGAGCTAAATGATCCAACACACACGCCACCATCAGCGAGACATCTAAGTGAGCATGACATACTCTCAGCCGCCAGGGCACATTCAAGTCAATGAAAGACATATTACCCGGTCAATGGTAGCTCTATAGTACATAGTACTCACACCTGTGCAATGCAATTATATAATACAAAGGAGATTGAGTTTATACAAATCAAAGATAGTCTTACAATCTCCAGCAGCTCCAACAGTATTTTCAAATGTAAAAAATGTGGTTGTGGAGCAGGACCAGCATTAAGCCAAGCATTTTTATCAGCGAAAAACAATCGTTAACATTATTGACAGTCATGGAGGCTTAAGGCTGCGACAGGCAGCGACAAAGAAATTGTGCTACTACTGTCGCGTCGTGCCCGCGATATCGCGCGAGTCTGTACGAGCCTTTATTCATGCACTCTAATAATGTTATCTATACTTATGTATATTATAAAGGTGAATAGTTTCTTTGTTTGGTTGAACGCGCTAATCTCAGAAACTACTGGCTCGAATTGAAAAATTCTTTTAGTGTTGGATAGCCCAAATCTTTAGAAAGGTTATAGGCTATTTAACATTACGCTACGGCCTTTAGGAGCCGAGCAAAACGAAAACGAAGTAATTGCGTGGGCGGACGATGCGATGCGACGAGGTGGGTTATGGGCCGAAATTTTAAGTGGACGAAGTCGCGGGCAAGCATTTCGATTACGACAATATCATCCTGACTTCTGAATGAAAGCCTTCATGAGCCAGTTACGTGACAAGGCTCCTAACAGCTCTTCAAGACCTCGTCCTAAAACTAGCTAATTTTATCAACCATTGACCTTCTGACCTCTCTACTTGCACACGCAAAATAAAACATAATTTTAAAAGCATATATACCTATGCTCTGTCACGTGGTTACATCTGTCCGCTTTCAGCTCGCATTTTTTAAATACAGCAACATTTCCTGGAACGTAAATCCGTCCATCCTCCAAATCAGAACGAAATAAAATGTTCGATCGTACAAAATATTTTATACAAACTTCCGTTAAAATTGTTATTAATAAAGTGACAGGATTTTTGGACGAGCAATATTTTTATTATTTCAGGATTTTAAAAGTTATTTTTTACATAAAGGTTTTATTGTAACCTGGCACCAGTCCGGCCGAATTCTGAATGCCTTTTGAACGAGACTTCAGAAAAAAATGTATGATATCGTTATAATAAAGAATATGACCGTACCAACACCAACATGATTATTATTTATACCTAAATCTAAATATGTACCTTATATTATTGAAAACACGTATCTAATACTTGCAAATAGGTAACTATGTACCCCTATACGGGAGCATATAAGTGCTTCACTTAAATGTATTCGTACAATTTCCATTAAAGGTATTGGTATCTCCAAAAAGTAGATAAAATAGTGTTATTTATAATGCTTAATGTATTAACTGGTGACAAATGACGCGTCTGGGGCTTTTGGGCATAAGCTTAGGGCCATGTGGTAGGCTTGACAGTTGACAGAATACCGCATCACGTAATCGTAAACTCAGTAATACCGAAAATAAGGGACTTATTACTTAAGGACAGACAATTTAACAGAACCAGTCCAGAAAAATTAAAGAACAAATATAGAAGACATTTAGAAAGTAATAATTTGAATCGTTACCGTAATTCTATCAGAGAAACATTAGAAGATTAATTAATTTTTAATCGAGTATTCAATTAAAAACGTATACAATAAGTCTAGGTAATAAAAGAGAGATAAGATAAGAATTAAATATAAAATGATATGCTTTGAAGGAAATTAAACATTCTTAAGTATACCAACGAACACGTAATATTACATTTATATTCTGCTGTGTGCTAAGTTCCGCAAAGGACCAATTTTTCGACAATGTTTCTTCCATACATATTTGCTTTTATAATCCACGGTGTGTTTTCGGTCCCTCCCTGCAAAGACGGAGTAGAAATCGTATCGACGGAAACCAAGAATCCTGAAGATCTTTTTGGAAACTGGACCTACGTGTACCACTGGGACCCCAAGAGAAAGTTCATCAAAGAGTTCCTCGACAATAATGACCAACAATTCGAATGCCCTCAAATACATTTTGAAGCAATTACCCCGGAGTTGGTGAAAGCCAAGGAAGCTGAATGCGCGAAGTACAAGATACCTTTCAACTGGGCTGATGCTAAACTGAAAGTGGATGCTCCCGCTTTGAAAATGAAGGAAGGTGTTATCATAATTGGAGAAAAAGAAAATTGGATGGCAGTAGACTGTATTTCGATGGCCAGAGTTGTGTTAAAGAAGGTGTCTGATGATTACATAGCTATGGTTAACCCTGATAAGAATTCCGAGTCCGAATTAATTGTCCGAGAGCCTCCGACTTTGGACGAGCTGAAATGTGTTGCCCATAACATTGATGTTGGCAAAGGTATGTCTGGTTTTGGAGTTTGTTACAAGAAATAAATGTTACTGAGCTGAATAAAAATGTAATTATGAGTTCTGTGATTTGATTTTCGCAATAATTACGTAATTTATTGATGTGGCTTTGACTTTCAGGCTATAGGTACCTACAGTCTTAAGGCTCCTACAAACAGGCGCATCGCGCACTGCGTGTCGCGCGATGAGCGGTGCCTTTGTATCGCGTCGCGTGTCACGCCTGTTTGGAGGATCCTTTAACAAATGTAGTAGCTATGTTTTATCCAACTACCACTGTAAAAACCTTACTAGTGGGTTCTTACAAATCTACACTAATATTATAAAGAGGAAAGATTTGTACCTATTTTTGTATGTTTGTATGTTTGTAATGAATAGGCTCAAAAAGTACTGGGCCGATTTAAAAAATTCTTTCACCAATAGAATGCTACATTCTTCCAATTTGACATAGGCTACATTTCATTTTGAAAAAAATTAGGGATCCTTGGTAAAATTTGAACAATGTAACCGAAGGTGTAGAAAAATGAGTCTTAAAATGTCTTTCGTATTGTTTACCCCGTGCGAAGCCGGGACGGGCTGCTAGTACAGTTATATTTTACTCAATATGAAATCAACATTCATATCATAGACCATTAACACAATAATAAAAAAATCATTAGAAATGATCATTATAGTTATGACGTGTATTTTATCTATAACGTAAAATATCACTTCAGAAGAATCAATTACTCGTAACTATGTATTAACGCCACATAATTTAACTTCCGTATTTTGCAATCAAAACGGGAGAAAATTTCGATGAATAGTAGCATAATCCTATAATGTCATATGTCTTCGAACTTGAGAGAGTGGTGATGAAATAATTTACACAAATTAAAGCGCCTGTCTGCGTTCGAACCTACTTGTAAGTACACCTACTTGTAAGGACTTGTAAGTCGTTGCCGTTACCACTGGAGTGGCCCACTGCGATGATTATTATAAAAAAAGCAAAGAAGGCTACTAACAATATATACCAATCTACTAAATGAATAATCAAATTACTAGAAACATTAGCAGCTGATAATAGGAGACATCACCGTTATCATTATGCAAAAATCAATTAAGAAACTAATTTAAAGCCCACAAACATAATTAAAGAATAATTATATATTTATATAAATGGTAATGCCGTTGAGAAGTGAATTTATTACCAATCAAGACAGTGACAGGGTAATAGCTGGACATAGTAATAACATCAAAAGATCAGATAAAAGTCATCATGTTTCCTCTCTACATATTGGGTTTACTCATCCACGCGGCGTATTCGACCACGGCTTGCCAAGAAGGAATTGAAATCGTATCAAAGGAGACCAAGAATCCTCAAGATCTCATTGGAAACTGGACCTATGTGTACCATTGGGATAACATGAACAAATTCAATCGGGAATTCGCCGATGACAAAGCTGACCACGTGATGCAATGCCCAGGAATTTCTATTGAGGCGATCACCCCAGAATATGTAAAAGCGAAGGAAGCTGAATGCTTGGCGGCTCGGTCGGCTCGCGACTCTTATACACCATTTAACTGGGCTGATGCCAAATTGAAACTGGATGCTCCTCTGATGAAGATGAAAGGAGGCATACTCTTCATGGGAGAGAAAGAAAATTGGATGATGCTGGAGTGCAAGAAGATGGTTCGCGTTGTGATGAAGAAGGTTTCTGAAGATTACATCGTGATGATCAACCCGGAGATGGCTCATATCTCCGAAATGATTGCAAGGAAGACACCGACTATGGAGGAGTTGAAATGCGTTGCTCATAATGTAGATGTGGGCAAAGGTATGTCGGGATTCGGACTTTGTGTTTGATTTGATTTAGAGTCAATTAATTCTGAATAATAAAATATTATAAATCTATATTGCGTTTAATTTGTTTTTAATTATTTTTGGATTATTTACTAGCTTTTTGTGTTTTATATATTGTAATTTATCAAAGACTTTGGCTAGACTTTTATATTTACTTATTGAACTAGGACTTAATTCATGTTATAATAATGTTGTTGTTTGGTAATTTCTTGGTATTTTTTTTCCCTGTTTAATAAGAACTAAAGTTCTTAATAATGAATTACAATCTAGCCTAATAGACTAATAAGCAATTTAACTCTAACTTATTATTTTACGTGATAGTTTACATTGTAACTAAGAATTGTGTCAATTTGCACTTTTATACAATTACGCATCACTTTCTTAGAGTCTGATAATGAATAAAAACACTTTGTTCATGTGTTACATGTATAGCACAGGATTGTTACTATTATGCATTCACTATTTATACACTACACTAACTCAAATGGTTCTCTTTAGCTTACGCACTATGTCCGTGTTGTCTAGCAGCTGAATTGCCTCGACATTCACATGACGGTGAAGTCTGTGTTCGTGGGCTTCAGCAAATTTTTGGGTGATGGTGGTGACGAGTTTCATTTTAAGGTCACGGTGGAGGACGTCATTTCTAATGTACTATGGTGCACTTACAACATCCCTGAGTACTTTATTTTGAATTAACTCTATACAAAAGTTCTATGAATCTATACTGTTTTCTTCGCTTGTTCTGTTACTCTTAGCCTGCATCATCGCGAAGGCGAAGGCCCCCACATGACTTCCATCTCTTTCGATCCAGGGCTAATGAAGACCACTACTGTACTGAACGTTTGTTCTCTTCAGCTCGTCCCGCCATCTTCTACGGCGTCCGCCACGACGCCTTCTGGTTGTGTCAGGGCTCCACATAGTGGTTATTTTGGCTCACAGCTACAGCATACGGCATGAATCTGTAATAGTCAATAGTACATTATTGCAAAGGCCAGGAAATAGGCAATTGCAGGTCGAGTATGGCGAGGATTTCACTAATACGAGACAGGCAATTGCCATTTCCGCCGAGGCATATACAAAAATGCTTTTCTAAAAAGCATGCAATTTGTGCTAAGCAAAGAGACGTACTTTGGTATGCCAAGAAATGATAAGAGATCCAATCAATGAGTATTTATTAACCCCAGCACGCCATTTCATACAACATTGCTATTGGTTGTGATGTTCCAAATTAAAAAAACCCTCCTGCAATGGATTTGATTTTCTTTGTCCGTAAATTCGATACATCGCGTGTTATTTTTTCGAAAATAATGACAATATTACCATGCATGTTTGAGAAAAATTAAATAACATACGCATATTCAGCCTATAATGTAATCTACCACGCGGGCCCAGTGCGGGTTGGTAGATGACACATGTCTACGATTTTTTTGTTCTAGGACATGCCGGTTTCCTTCTCCGTTTTGAGAGCAGTGGTGATGTAATTATTTACACAAAGTAAAGCGCCTGCCTGGGTTCGAACCCACGACCTACAACTCGTAAGTCGCGGCCGGTACCACTAGGCCACCAATGCATGCTCTAAAATAAAATATAACCTGAAAAATATATAGAATAAAAAGCACGTGGGTACACAAACTGAAGGTATGGGCGTTCAAGTTGGACGCCAACACGCCGCAGACGATAAACGCAGTTATATTAAGAAAGTTGCTCCGTACTTAGCGATAGTTTAAAATCTCGATATTCTCCACTAAAGTAGGAACTTTAAAACTTTATCTGCGAAGATTCCGCGCAATATGGAAAGCGTGTAGTGACTGCGTGTTTGCATCTTATTACAGACTTAGATTTTGTTAGAAAATATTGGGAAGAATGGACGACGTGGGAGATTATGAGCTGTTTGTATAAAAAACACAAACGGAACCCTTTTCCGTAGTTGGGACGAATTTATCCCAAGGACAAACTTAACATTGTAGTTAAAAAACATGTTCTCCCATACATTCTCAATATGATGAATGAGTCTGATGCCGAAAATATAGTTTATCCAATTTTTGTCCGTTTGTCTGGATATATGTTCCGGATTGGCGCTAAAACGGCTGAACGAATTTGGATGAAATTTTGCACACAGATAGTTTATAACCTGGATTTACACATAGGGTAACATTAAATCTCGGTAATACGTTCCTGTTGGATTTTTTCCGACATCCACGCGGGCGAAGCCGTGGGCAAAAGCGAAAGTGAACAATGAGAAAGGAAGAGGGTAGGAGGTGAGGAAGTAATTATTATTAACTAGCTTTTGCCCGAGGCTCCGCCCGCGAGGATGTCGGTTATCGCGTAAAAAAGTAGCCCATGTCCTTCTCCATATCCCAGGCTATATCTCTGCCAAATTTCATGACGATCGGTTCAGTAGTTTAGGCGTGAAAACGTAACATACAGACAGACAGACAGAGTTACTTTCGAATTTATAATATTAGTATGGATTAGAATAAGAATAACAAAGAAGCAAAAATAATATATATGATATGTATGTATGGAGGAGCTCGTGGCTAAGTAATAACAGCCGCACGGGTCGATCTGTCAGGTTAAGCTACGCTTGCCGGGGTTGGTCAGTGGATGGGTGACCATCTTTACATACCGAGACTCCTCCGTGCCTCGGAAAGCACGTTAAGCCGTTGGTCCCGGCTGTCATTCGTGGATCTTTGACAGTCGTTAAGGGTCGTCAGAAGCCCAAAAAGTCTGACAACCAGTCTTACCAAGGGGTATCGTGTTACCCAGTTACTGGGTTGTGGAGGTCAGATAGGCAGTCGCTCCATGTAAAATACTGGTATTCAGCTGCATCCGGTTAGACTGGAAGCCGACCCCAACATAGTTGGAAAAAGGCTAGGCAGATTTTGTATGTATGGATTGCAGCAGGTTCTGTTCTTGCCCCATGCGAAAAAGGCGTGAGTTTATTTATGTATGTGTCACCGTATGATTATGAACATCGTTAATTTATAATCTATCTAGCGAGAGTATAAACTATCGAAAAATTGTGAACTGCAAAAAACCATTTACAATTTAACGCATTATTTTTCGATAGTTTATAACCTATCCATGGCAAACATTGCATGCGACTAACGCACTTTGCGCTAAAAGCGCTCGACAGCCGCTCCCGCGGCACCGCTTGCTTCGCTTGCTTGGCTCGCGCGTGTTTTATCAGTTCTAACCTAACCTAACCCATTTGGTCGGGGTGCCAAACAGGGACGGTTCACAATTTAACGGGTGATAAAATCGGACAGATTATGAACCTTGTCGATAAGTGCACGTTCGTTCACAATTTGACGATTTGTCATTGATAATATGCAATTTTCCCCAATTTCATGATTATCAAAATCAATATGTAACTTTTTAAATGTATATTTTAATTTTGTAGGTTCTGCTTATACTTAATTGCAATTTCAGACTTGTGGCGGTATCAACATATATTATCATATGATCGCATGTGGATGCGAACTACGCATCAAAGACCTGACGTCATGAATCCTGTACGTGCTATCAGAGTTTACCGCGCGACTAGCATATATACAACATCCCGACATCAACCGTTGGGCAGTTGCCCACCAGACAAAATACCTGTCTGGTCGGAGGATTCTCCCTTTACTATAGAGTATGAGTGAACTTTACACCCTGTTCCTCATACCTCTAAAGACTTTTACTATAGGTATGTATAATATTTTGACTCTGTTTTTGTCTATCTAAGAGAGCCAGCACCATCTGTAACTCAGGACCTTCCTACCTCAGACACGCTCAGACACCTTTATCTATTTAAGATTGTGCATGTTGAGATAAATAAAGATTTATGATTATGATTATGTTGATTTCCAACAAAAAGTTTTGATGATATTATAATTTTCGTCCATTTCCCATGATTCTCATACGAATATAGGCGAGAAACAAACATACATTATAATAGATGGCATGATAACTGGAAAACACTCGAACTATTGGCTCCGCAATAACTTGAACTACACTGAAGTACGTAAGTCGTTGTGTGAGGAGTTGCAAATTGTTATTAGCTTTGTTATTACTTACAACATGGTAACTTGCGCTCTCGTCTGTTTATGGTGACATGCATCACTTGATGCCATTGATATTGTACGACGACATTTGACATTTTAACTGTGTTTATTAGCTAAGTAAATGTGAAGATTTATTTAGAACTAAACAGTCGACCTTTTATCATTTTTGTCGTAAAAGTGAGGTATTTACACACATAAACTGGCCTAATTATATATTCTATACTGAAGTAAGTTAATTATGTCAAAATTTGGTTCTACGGTTGAATTGTTATCTAATAAAAACAACTTGGTTCGATTTTAATGTGTGACCCGCATGCTCGTTTGCCCCCTTGATGGTATAAAATAAAACTTAGCGCTTCGATGGCGTGTCGAATAGTAGAAAATCGTTCAGTCACAATGCCTAGCGCCATCTCATATTGAAAAGCAGAGTTATTTAGTGAGAACGTATCTTTATTTTTCTCAGTTTCCTGACCTTTTAGACTTGTGAAACATTTTTTATCTATAAACTATAGAATATAACAATTCCACAAATAGAACAAAATTTACTGCGCATTGATTTTCGAACCTAAGCAGGCGCCCATAGTCCCACTGGTCATGTCCTGTACTTACTTTCATACTGTTAATTTTGAGCGTTTTTAGTAGTTTTACGGTTTTATACGGGATTCTTTTAATAGATTTTCCATACATATTTCAAAATTCTGAAGCCACTATGAACTAAACCACTATTTAAGAAATTTATTATATATTTCATATCGTTTCCTTATGTCATACAATATTCAATCGACGAGCTCGAAAAAGTGCCGTTTCACATTTTATGAAAAACTTGCTTCGGAATGTTGGCTTTATACAAATAAATAAGAAAAAATTGGGAAATGGGAGACCTCTATAAACTATACTAATAACTATTCTCCAACACTTAATAAGAAAAAGTTATCGAAGTGTTTCATTTTCTCCAAATAAGAACGCTAAAGTTGGCCATTTAACGCAAAAATCACGGTCGTAATGTAATAAGTCTCTTAAGGGCTTAACGTTAATATTATCTTATGGCCAATCGGCATCGCAGTAATACACCACGCAGGTGCACCGAAAAGTCACATTGAATACTTAAAAAAATTGTCTAGGCTGTGTTTTTAGGGTTCTGTACCCAAAGAGTGCCAAACGGAACCCTATTACGAAGTATCCGCTGTCCGTCCGTCCGTCTGTCTGTCAGCGGGCTGTATCTCAGTAGACAGCTGAAATTTTCACAGATTGTGTATTTTTATTGCCGATATAACAACAAATAAAATAAAGACCACAAGAAACTCGATTTTTTCGACGTTTTCTTTGCTAAATATTGTACAGTGGTACGTAACACTTCGTGTGCGAGTCCGACTCGCACTTGGTGATTTTTTATTTTATTTGTCTATGCTTTGAAGAGGTGAGAATTATTTCCACGTAAATCTTCTAAATCCACATTTAAAAAAATACTATATTTCTTTGCAAATAACTAAAAAAAAATCCGTACAGTCAGCACACGCGTGATTCTCGTCACGACCGTGACACGGGTCGGGTACGGTCAGCACAATTTGTCTCTTGACCGCAATACATCCATCAATTACCCGTTGCAGATATCGCCGATGCGGGAGCGAAAAATGTGGATGGACCCTTACTGATTTTCTGTGATGTATATTTGAAACAATTTTGTTTGGCGTGCGTAACATTCGCTCTCGAATCGGGAGCGGAGCGAAATATGTGTGCGTGCTCTTAATATTGTTTGTGGATTGAAATCTATGTCAGCTGCTGGTAGTACAGTCAGCCGCAAAAACATAGGTCACATCGACAAAGAAACATTTTTTTGGTCTGCAATTAATGTTCTATAATACTGAATCAACGTTTTGCTACAATTAAGTACCTATAAAAAAATAAAAATAAAATTCATTTATTTCAGGTCCTTGACCCATATTAATTCAAACACAATACACAATTTTGACAATTTTATTAACAATACCTAAATTGTTGTAAATGTTAAAATGAAATTATTATGTAACGAATAAATTACAGATCAATTCAATTAATGTTAAAAGTACAAGAGCAAAATAAAAATTAATTAAATAGGACAATGAATTAAATTGAGTTATTTAATTAAGTTTTGTAGCTACACTTTGATACAATATTATGGAACAAAGATAAATTATAAAATCTTTTTGAGGCTGACTATACCTACTATGATATTTTATAGAGCAAAAAATTATCACTCATAAATAAAACATTCTGTTATTACGAGCTGTCATGTGCATATAATTGGAAAATATGAAACAATGCCATTAGTATTTTGATTCTTAATGACCATTCATCATCTATGCAAAGATGGAAACTCGGTGAATAGTTCGAAAATATATAAGGTGTATCTATTTATACATGAAATATTTTAAGAGGAACATCTATAGGTGGTAAAAAAGCCATAGCAGCGAAAATTTTCTTTTTTTTATCTGTTCCTTTTTTGTTTTTTATATTTTTACATAATTATTATAATTTTACAATTGCTTGAGACATTTTGCAAAAGAGTTGCTTTTTTTCCAAAATTTTACTTATTCTATGAATGACCCGCCCGGACGCGGCGACGGTGGCGGCACGAGTGCGGTGAATTTTAATAATTAATGAGTATTAATCATCATATCAAGTAATTTTTTTTTTATTTTTTTTTTTAATAATATACTCAGATTTAAAAATAAATCGTGTCCATGGCTTCTTTAGCACCTGTAGGTGTATCTCTTAAAATATTTCGTGTTTGAATAGAAACACCCTATATAATTGTATATTTACGTGTAACACAAAACACTTATAGGTAAAAATACAGAAAGATGGAAGAGCACAAAGTTTAGTAAGTACTGGATCAGGACCGCAGTTTTTTTATTTTTTTTGTAATCTCCTTAAGCTAATTTAATGAATTACGAGAGGAGATTTTTTTTCAACTTCTTTCTTTTCATTATTTTAAGAGTAACTAATGCATGCAGCTGTCTGTACCTTTAGAAGAATGAAGGGTACATTTCATCCCAGATAATTAAAACCATCAGGGGAAACCACGAGGCACAGCTAATTCCTTAATAAAAAACAACAGACCAGCAATAGATACCCATTCATCTTGAAGGTATTTAATGATAAAAAGACACCCTTTCGCTTATTTTTCTCAGCAAGTTGTTAAGGATTATTTAATTTGCAGACTTCGAGGAAAAGGGGTGCGTAGGAGCGAAAGGGTGGCAAAATAATTATAAAAAGAAAGGGTCTGATGTATTTATTTTGGGGAGTCTGTTTGATGTATAAAGAAACACTGAGGGATGATTTTAAGGGGTTTCTTGCAAAGAAAAGTCACCTTGAACTGCCTTGTTGCTCCAGTAGTCGCCAGCGCTACTGCTGAGCATGAGGTCCTGGGTTCGATTCCCGGCTCGGGAAAAGTGTATATAAATATTATACATACATACTTACATGCGTCAGCTGTCGCGCAGCATACCTTGTACACGTCGGCTGTATACAAGTATACACCAGTGTGACCAGATTCAGTATTTTAATACTTTATCAGTATATTCTAACGATATTTTTGAACGTGAGTATTTTTGTAGGTATATTGAGCGAAGGCAGTATTTTTGGGTATATTTTGGATAAAAAGTTATGGTAACACCGTAAATGGACGTCATGACCATAGATGTTCAGGGAAAATTCCGGATTTAGTCTACAATACATCTGTTTGTTGTCTAAGTTCATCATTGTACGTGCAATAAACCCGGTAAACCGGAACATCAATGTTACCATAGATTATTTATTTGATCTGCACTCGACTTTCGGGATGGGGATTGCCCCCAAATTTGTAGTATCAACCTACGCTTGTATAAATAGAGTGCATTATTTTGTTCTATTTTTATTTCGTTATTTAGCAAAGTGGGAACAAAATCCGGAATTTTCTTCGTAGCTTTCACGTTACAAAGATGATGAGTTCGCCGCCTTTTGCAAAGTACCTATGTAATGCAAAACTCCAAAGTAGATTAGCATCTATAAAACAACATGCAAATTAATACTGAAAAGCACAAATCGAACTTGAAAACATAGGACAGTCAAAGGTAAGCGTTCTAAATCTGTTTACGGTACTTTACATTAAAAGATTCAGAGATGTTTTAATTAAAAGTGAATTATCTACGAGTACTGGTTCACCCCTTTCTTGTGAACAGTTTTGGGTGCAAGTTAGGAAAATTTCTTACAATGATGGTACGTTATAAAACAAAAATTTTACTAGTTTCAGTAAATCTCTGTTATGTATACCGATATCGAATGCTGCATGCGATCGTATATTTTCACAAATAAATTTAATAAAAACTGACCAAAGAAACAGATTTGTAAACAAAGATGTATCAGCAATTTTAAAAACAAAACAAGGTGTTAAAGGTGAAGGAGGTTGTATGAACTTTAAACCTTCGAATAGAATGTTCAAATTCCAATCTTACATTTATTGTGATTATGATTAATGAATATAAAACATATTAAGAAAATCTGTATTTTTATTGGTATATTTGTCCTGATAGGTTGTCAGTTTTTTTTTTGGGGTCCCAGGTATTTTTGTAAAATTTAGTCTGGTCACACTGGTATACACATACATGATTTCAAAGTGAAAGTTGCGCAAGGTACATACGTTGCGCAGAAAAAAAAAAAAGACGTGTGGCACTCGGGGACTGCCGCGGTAAAGCTATTGCATAGCATTTTGTATCAACTTATGCAATTATAATTATTTATTTATTTTATTTATGCAGTATTTCTTTTTCTTTGATATTAATTTTTTTTTTTTCGTTACGGAATTTCTGGATTCGGTCCCCGCGCTCAAGGCCCGCGATAGAAGCTATGCAAAAGCTTAAAAACAAAATAAATAAGTGCTGAACGTCGTAAAAGTGTATAACTACGTAAACAAAGTCAAATACTATTCAAATATAAGCATAATAACAACTTTAAAATAGACGAAAGTGTTGAACCTAAAGTAATTTTAAATAAAAAAAGAGTGACAAACTGTTTTGACAGCGAAAAAATTCCATCTGTCAGTCATTTCCAAAAGTCAAGTTTAAAAATTGTTCAACTGGAATGGTATCAACTATTTGGCAAGCTTTAATTAAGTCATTGTAGCCTTGCGGTTCAACAGGGGAACTGAATGTACTCGTAAACGACTTGTCGTGAGTTCAAACCCCACTATCAACAATCACTTTTTGTGAAGATCATAATTTTATAAACTAATATTTATAAGAATAAAATACGCAGTACACAGAAAAAAGAACTGCCAGAAATTATTAGATCACTAGAGGGTACTGGTGTAGTAAAACCGTCGGGGTGGGGAGCGTGAGGTTTTTTCGTTACGGAATTTCTGGATTCGGTCCCCGCGCTCAAGGCCCGCGATAGAAGCTATGCAATAGCTTAACAATGCTTTTGAGTTAACGCTTGTATTCATTTCACTCCTCATAAAACCATACCTTATATGAAAATCGATTCTTAAGGAATAAACTTATGACAAGTATCAACCTGGACGGAACAACCACCTATACGCCATCAAATAGGGAATTGAATCCACGATCCTTAGCACAGAAACCAATCACTCAACTTCTTTGGAATCGGTGTTGAAAGGATAACAGAACTAACCAAATTTTTTTTTTTAACGGCCTAGTGCATTTCTGACCACGCACAATGAAGGGTTCCGTGGTTAGGATAAATTTATCCCGGGAATAAACTTAACATTGTAGTTGAAAAACATGTTTCCCATACATTCCAATTGCAAATGTAAGTTTGAACTAGGGATGGGCCAAACATGGGTTTCACCGAATACGAACATCCGGCCGAATTTTCGGCTGAATATTCGGCATAATTGAATTCCTTACATGAACAGTATACAGGTCTGAACTTATTCATGAAAAGCGCGCGGATTGGTGCCGGACCCTCCCGCCCGCTACCCCCGCTGTACCAAATATTGTTGCATCATCTAGTAAGGAGTCAAACTTCACCCGAAACAGCCGCATACTTATATTTTGTTTTTAATAACCACCTTTTTTATCTACTATTATTGGAAATAAAGCTACAGTGTCAACAAAAATCTGCACTGTAAATTACTTACCCAATACAAATAACACATTTAACACAACTCGTGATAAATCATACACGGCTCAATACAGTAAAAACTTTGAGTACCACTTTGCCGAACATTCGGCAATATAGCCGAATATTCGGCCGAATACGTATATTCGGTAAATCTGCCGAATATGAAACAAATATTCGGCCCATCCCTAGTTTGAAAGCACAATATTGAGTGATTTACCATGTTATTTTAATACCATAAAGACTTCATATAGGTTTGCCTGTAATCTATAAGTATGCTCTGTTAACTATTCTCTTTATTTTTCTCAATTTTTATTTTTATTTTCTAATTTTCCCCCCAAAAGTGAACCACATATTTAAAATTTATTTATTTACGTAACCGATCATGTTTGGGTCACAGAAATTAATATGTGTACCAAATTTCAACTTTATCAGTCCAGTAGATTCGCAGCAAATCGGCTATGATAGAGACAGACAGAGACAGACACACGAGTGATCCTACAAGGGTTCCGTTTTTCCTTATGAGGTACGGAACCCTAAAAAAAGAAACAAACACAATCTGTGAAAGTGTAGATAAAAAAACAAATTTAAATCCTTCCTAAATAGAAAGCTTGCCAAATGCATACAGGAAACGAGGATATGGTCAATTCGCACTTAACAGTTTTTTTAGAGACGTAGTTCAGCGCTCAAATATTCCGAGCCCGTAACGAAAGCGTAACACTTGTTTATAGCCGTTTAAAAACTTTTAACTGAACACTAAAACTGCATTTAGATAACACCATAGCAATTTGAACTATGTTTTATAGGATATAAGGTCCAAAGTTTCTCAGTGCCAGGTATTTTGGAAGGATTAAGTCGTCTTCTGTTTGAGTACGAAAATGAAAAACCTCTTCCCGCGTTGGAACGCATTTGGGATATTATTAAAAATGTCTTATACTATATTTGTGGGTGGAAATAATTAGTTTCTGCAGTAGAATTTTAGCACCCATTTCCTCATAGAGCTTAGTTGAAAACTTCAAGTTTTATGTCCTTCTACACGCTCTTTTAGATATTTTACTCATGAAGTTTGTAGATAAGATGGCTTTACTTTTAACCGACTTTATAAAAGGAGGAGGTTATATGTTCGTCTGTATGATTTTTTTAATCGATTTTTTCGTCAATTGTGGACCGATTTTGAAAAAAAAAATTTTTTCATTTGGTAGTGAAAGCTTGCGCAGTGGTCCCATATAATTTTTATTAACTTTGCTTGGCTTTAATCCATTTTGTGTATCTTGATGATGTTAAGTTATAATACTTCCTGTCACTGTTGTTTACATAGCAAGTAGTGGTATACAAATGGGTGTAGCGTAGGTACCCTAAATAAAAATACCGGTCAAGAGCGAGTCGGACTCGCGCATCGAGGTTTCCGTACCATCATAGAATAGAATAGAATAGAATAGCTCTTTATTTGCTTAGAATGTAGGTACATATAAATAAGTTGTTAAATTATATAATTATATTAAGGCAGAATGTACACGGATCCTGCATGCAAATGTAATACAAAGTAAAGATATTAAAAAAAATTGTCATTTAAGAAATCCTGCACAGAATAATAACATTTATCTAAAAAACATAATAACTTCATTCTTCTTCATAAATAGCTTCATTCGTATAGGTACCTAAATAGTTCTGTGCCCAGAAAAAACTACAACTGTGCTTCACCCAAAGCAACCTGCTAGTAGGTAGGAACGAGAACATTTTGGTTGTGAACCGTCGGCGAGGCTTATATTCGGCAGAGAATTTTAACATTGCGGTGTAGAATATTGTAGTTTTAGGTCAGCTCTGTCTCTTGACCGATGGAACTAATGTAATTTTTGTTGAGGATTTCTGAAAAATTGTGCTATTTAGAGACATCATTTTATTTTTCCTGTAATCTTTACATAAACTTCTATGACAGAATAATTTCATATTTTTATCTATGCAAATTTTGGAAATAAAGGGGGGAACGGATTTTTTTTTAGATTATTCTGTAAAAGTAGAAAACATTTTAGGCCGCATCTTAAAAAAAAATGTTGAGAATGTGCAAATAGCGCAATTTCGTAGTATATAGTAGCGAATTCACTTCGAATTTTTAAAACCCCCTTTCAGTCCGTTGCAAGAACTAAAAAAATCTTTCTTATTTGAAAAATAGTTGGGCAAACGTCATCTAAAACTATTCCAAATTTCAAGTTGATAGCATTCGTTTCTGCAGTACCTCCGAGATGTTCGCGCAGGCTCATACTGACGATCTTCATGCCGTTATTCGAAAAAAAGTCATTTCACCTATGAGGAGTGGCATTTGTGTATAGAATAAGAAGACATTTGACAATAATGTTGGAGCTGCTGAAGAGTGTAAGACTATCTTTGCATTGTATAAACTCAATCTCCTTTGTATTATATAATTGCACAGCACAGGTGTGAGTACTATGTACCATTGACCGGGTAATATGTCTTTCATTGACTTGAATGTGCCCTGGCGGCTGAGAGTATGTCATGCTCACTTAGATGTCTCGCTGATGGTGGCGTGTGAGTTGGATCATTTAGCTTCCTTCAAAATGGTTGAGCTGAATTGTGCTAATCCATGCGTCATGTTCGTAAACGGGCGCCATCAGTTGGGACTGGTCATCTCTTACGAGTAGCTGCCACGGGTTATTTTAATTATTTTATTTTGTTTCTATTTGTTGTATCTACTCTGGACGTTTTTAACGTGTAAGTTTTTATTTTTACATCGTTCTCACATTTAGTTATAAATTCAACATTATAGATGTAACTAATATTTTTGTAACAATTTAATTTAAAAGAGTGTCCATGGAGTTTCTTGCCCGTTCTTTTCCGTAGGTGCCTACTACGCTTTGGAATGGGCATGTACCTTTATTTTTCTTACTGACCGACTCCTTGACAATTCAAAAATGCCTGTAAATGGTTTAATTGAAATAAATGATTTGAGTTTGAGTTTGATGATAGTATTGTCCTTTTTAATTTTATTTAAGAACTAACAATAGTTTCTAAGATTTTTGTATAACTTACTAACCTTTGGACCTAGTACGTTACGCCGTTGCGCGTTGTTCTCGGCTGTCATTCGTAAATCTTTGACAGTCGTTACGGGTCGTCAGAAGCCTGAAAGTTTGGCAAGTCTTACCAAAGGATATCGTATTACCCAATAACTTGGTTGTGGACGTCAGATAGGTAGTCGCTCCAATGTAAAATACCGGTATACATCCGGTTAGACTTGAAGCCGACTCCAACTATGTTGGCTAGGGAGATTATGATCATTACTTCCTAGTAATCTCTAGTGAGAAGGAAGGGACTCTGGATATTCACCGCATGCATTAGCAAAAACGTAGCAATCACACATGCTTTGTAAAAAGCCCTGCCAGACAGTCACATCATAATCATACGGCATTGCCCTCATCAGCCACCAAACATTACACACGTTAAACCGACAATCCCTCTCAAAAAACACAATAATATCGTCACGAAACTCGAAAACTGCTGAGCAAAAACCGACAGAATCCTTCCCGAAAAACCGACAATATTGTGTTACACCCGGCATTGAATGACGAGCACAATCGAGACGAGCTCGGTAATTTTCCTGCTGTTTTTATCTGAGGAGAACAATGGAACTCATTTTTCGGCCACAATGAATTTCATTTTGGAGGCCGAAAATACATTGTCATTAAAATCCTTCCGTTTCGTTGCAGGAAGGAGGGTTATCTAGGTGTCCTAGGTTTGTAACGAGCAATTAACATCGTATTTGTGGGTAGTTTGGGTTTATCGCGATGTGAGCGGTCGGGCGATTCCATTATTTGTAATTGTTTTAAATGTTAGGTAGAAGATTTAGATATACTGGAATCAATTAAGAGAATGTGTTACATTAGATACCAATCTTCTGAAGGTTGGAATGGTACAATTTCTGAGTAAAAATTACAAAAAAAAACTGCCCAAGTCTGTGTCGGACTACGCACAATGAAGGGTTCCGTAATTGGGATAAATTTATTCCAAGAAAAAACTTAACATTGTAGTTGAAAAACAGCTAGATAAAATAAACAGCTGCATAAAACCTTGAACTTATTATACGCACAGCCAAAGTGCCAGCGTCGTATTCCCTTCCACATATAACCCTTCTACCTTCAAAGCAAGAGTGAACAGGCATCTTATGGGCATGCTCGTTCCATCATAGACCTCATCCATCGCTTTCCATCCGGTGAGATCGAGGTCAAGAGCAGTCCCAATCAGTAATAAAAAATAAAAAACTTCAAAAAATCTCACAAATGCATGAATCTTATTTTCCCTACGGTTGCCGCCATTCCACAAACAATGATGTATAGGCACTTTTTTGTGCCATCCGCTGCTGTAAGGTCATTCCGATTGAAGGGACTACCCACATCACAATATCTAGACCGGAAACGAACTTGTCTCGACCGGCGATCGAAGCCGAAAGCCGTCGATTACGTATGGCTCGTTTAGACGATAAACTGACTTTGCTATGATATGTAAGAATCTATTTCTGAGTGTGTGGCGGCATCTACAACACATGCGAACTATACGCATCAAAGAGTTGACGTAACTTAAATCCTGCATCGCGCTATCAGAGTTTACCGCGCGACTGGTATAAACATCTCGACATCAACCGTCGGGCAGTAGCCCACCAGATACAACACCCGTCTGGTCGGTGGATCCTTCCTTTTCTATAGAGGATGTGTGAACTTTACAAGCATTCTTCCAGAGATTGAAGCAATACGCGACTTATTGAATATATTCAAACGATTGGTTCTAATTTTTAAGAGTAATTAAATCGTGTATAACAATATTTTGATTTAAGGCGAGGTTCTTTGAGCGTGCATTTTTGTTCTAGGGGTGGCAGCTGGGCGCGAGTAAATTGTGACGTGAATTTCGTTAATTTTGGGTTGAAAATTATATGTTTTACGATATTAACAATGTTAAACCCTACGGACATTACATCATCATAGACGTTTATTTTGATGTGATTTTCAACACATTATGTGGTATAATATTGAAATAAAATGATTTTAATCTACAAAATAAGGGTATGTTTGGATATTTTTTCTATCGAGCGAACTTTATCTAATTATGTGACGAGTACCGGACGTACCTACAGAAAGGTCTCAAAAGCAACATATAATTTATTCACATGTTTCATCACTACTATTTCTAAATAAAATGACATTAAAATTACATTTCCTAGAGGTTTTTATTTTTTATTTTTTATTCTACTATGAGTTTGCTCTTGACTTTAGTCTAGGTCTGGATGACAGAGACAAAGTCTACGATGGAGTGAGCTTACCCAGAAGAAGCCTGTTCACTCTCACTTTGAATAGATTAGGGTTGTATGCGTTCGGAAACACAGACGCAGGCAGAGAGTTCCACTCCTTTGCTGCGCGCATTATAAAAGACGTTTGAAAACGCTTAGTGCGAGTTGGTGGAATATTAACTAGGTAGGGGTGGTAACTTGCAGTGCGCCTAGATGTCCGATGGTAGAAGGGGGCCGGTGGAATGAGGTCGTGGAGTTCATGGGCACACTCTCCGAAGTACAATCTGTAGAAGACCGACAAGCAGGCAACCTTGCGGCGGTGAGCCAAGCTGTGAAGCTTGGCATCCACCAGTTTTACGTCGCCAATGAGCCTCTTAGCTCTGCGTTCCACCGAGTCAAGCGCAGCAAGTTGGTACTTTGCTGAGCCATCCCAAAGGTGGCTGCAATACTCCATGCAGGAACGGACTTGTGCTTTGTAAAGGGTTAAAAGCTGTCCAGGCGTAAAGTATCGCTTCACCCTATTTAGGACGCCCAGTTTCTTGGCCGCAGTTTGAGCTTTGCACTCGATGGTGGAGCCGAAGTTGAGACCAGATGTCAACTCCATGCCTAGGAGCTCGAGCCGATCAGTTACAGGAACAGATGTACCCCGAAAAGTAGGAGTTTGATCAAAACGACTCCTTAAACTTAACTTAACTTGAAGAACCTCGCCTTAAAAGAGTATCCGTGTAGTTCCTTGCCCGTTCTTCTTCATAGAAACCTACTACGCTTTGGAATGGGCAACTTGCTTCTACTACGGACTTGGGACTGACTGATCGATCCGTTGCCAATTCAAAAGTGCCTGTAATTGGTTTATTTGAAATAAACGCTTTAAGTTTGAGTTTTTTAGTTATTACGAGTACCTTGTAAAAATTTATATTCACTAGTGAAGCATTTACAAACCCATCAGATTTCAACCAAAACATCCTTCAAATCCTTTCACCCCTTCCATTCCTTTCCCAGAACCCATAACCATCCCATAGAATAAAACAGCACACCGTAAAGAACCCCATTTAAATAAACCATTCTAAATTCTACATTAACTGTAAGACTATTAGTCGAGGCATTTCTCACCGCGTTCCTATTCCAGCCACGTAGCAATTAGGAGCCGTTAGTATAATCCGGTCGAAACCGGCCCGGTCCAGTTACAACCAGTTTTAGCCGGTTTTCATCGAACATTCATCGGATTTGTTGCGTGTAGATTGTTTTTGTTGGCGCCCAACGTGGGACGAATCTTAAGGGCCTCTAATGTGGACTAAGTCGATATTGTGGATGTTTGTGTAAAACATGTAACTGTTTGGATGTTGTTTATAAGGGATGTTGTTATGGATGTGGTGGATAATCTGGGTAGATTAATAACGTATCGGGTCGCTTCTGCTTATTTATGCTGTGATACCAAAGGGGTGTTTAGATGTTAATTTTGTACGAAAATAAATCAACATTTCAATAAATCAACTTTTGAGTCGTAAGTATAGACGCATACGAAATGTGGTGCTGGAGGCGGATGCTCCGAAAACCATGGACAGCCAAACGCATGACTGTGTCTGTCCTGTCCCAACTCGATTTAAAGACCGGAATGTCTACAGTTTACTTACAGCGTATTCTGATCTATTTCAGCCACATAATGCGAAAGGGAGATAGCAACCTTGAAAAGCTGGTCATTGTTAGCAATACCGAGGGAAAGAGAGCACGAGGCCGGTCGCTAACACGATGGTCCGACCAAGTAAAAGAATCTACGTCCTCAAGCAAATTTCAACAGATGTTGATGGCAACGTTGGACCGGAGACGATGGAAGCAGATTGTCCGCTTAAAGGGATCCAGTGACCTCGATCCTCAGTAATGAGGGACCGATTGAAGAAGAAGTGTCGTAAAGTAGGTAATATTCAACTTAGCAGCAGTTGATTTTCTTTTTTAAATGCAAATAAAATATCAAAAATATCAAACACATGATTTCTTCGTCTTTATTCAAGCAAACAAATCAACCCATTCACAATCAATTTCCGTCTCTCATATAACTTGCTCAGCCTTTCATAATACCTTCCTCCGATCAAAATGAAAAGAAAAGAATAGAATAACATCTTCGCTGTAGCTATCATTATCGCCAACTTTTCCTTCAACCACAATTTTTCTTTCGACATAAAACTCGGAACCGTCAGGCGTCGGTTAAATCTTTACGGTTTCCACTTCCCGCCTTGCAGCCGGGTCTTATCCGGGTTACCCGACTCTGACAACCGGGTGCACACGATATTCACGATCATATAACCGGTAACCGGGTGCTGAGGGGATGAATAATAATTCAAGTATTATATTCATCTTTGGGTAAGTACGAGTATCGTATTATTGGTTTTAATGTTTTGCTTGTCTGTAAGGTATGTACTAACGCAGTCACGGACACATGACCACGCACCGTTAGGACTATTCTTGCTTGCAGCGCTCGGCCCAGGAGTAACGCTTACCTACGGTCATCAACCAATAGCATCACAGCATCTGATTTTTACTAAGCCCATTGTTTTTGTACATGAAAAAAAAAAAGACCGTAAAAAAACCAGCTAAGTTGATCAGACATCTGTGATCATTGTAACAGATTTTTTTTCCACCTCAACCGCTCTGGGCGGAGCGGGAGGGCGTGCCAGACTTTTACTGACTAAAACCCACTCGTGTTCCTTCAGTTGCCTGTGTGCCAGGGCCACGGTATCCCTTTCGGACAAACTCGCAACCCTGGCGGGCATTCGTCCTAGCGGACCCCGTCAGTGCGTGCTGACGTCTCTTAGAGGCGCGCGTCGTACACAACGCGCCGTCGACCCAGGCCTGGTCCTTACCGGACGGCGAGCTGCCCATAGCTCGCCAGACGCTACGCTACGCCAGCTAGACAGACGTCTGTCCGTCGAGACGAAAGAGATGAAAGGACTTACTGTGAGGGTCTCAAATGTATTTTTTTTATAATTTTAAAATAAATTGTTTTGAAGTTATAAGTGAAAATACACGAAAATTTACCATTCCCCCCTTATCTCCGAAACTACTGAACCTAAAATTTTGAAAAAAATACAGAAAATAGTTCTATACTTATAGATTACAGGAAAATATATAAGAAGTGTATGGTCTTAAAATAACATGGTAAATCTCTCTATATTGTGCGTACAAACTTACATTTGCAGTTGGAATGTATGGGAGATTATGTTTACCAACTACAATGTTAAGTTTGTTCTTAGGATAAATTCTTTCCAAGTACGGAACCCTTCATTGTGCGTGTTCCGACACGCACTTGGCCGGTTTTTTTTTTTTTCAAACATCGGTACATTATTTGTTTTTTTTTTTTACAATTTTACTCGCCAAACTTATTAGTTTAATGGAGAGAAGCGCTTGTTAATATACAAATAATCTGGTAAACACTAACCTTAAAACTACCAACTATCCACTACTTCGCTCAAGGATCTGCTTCTGCATGCCTAGTAAATCAAACGCTTTGGTTAAGGTGTTATTTTGTTTATACATATTTCAAAGTGCAGTCTGCATAGAAGAACTTAAGATGAATTAACGATGTCCAGCTTCCGAGGAGTGGCATCTAAAATATGAATTAATTCATAATTAAATTAACATTGGCTGGATAAACTATTCAACAGTGTATCTCAAGCGAAGAGTCGTGGATGATCTGCTAAAAGATTATTTTCACAAAAGATATTATTCAAATAGTAGTTTCCCTAACGCTACTCAATTAAGATATTAAATACTTCGATGTTATCATGAAACATACAATTGCCTTAAAAATTGTTTAACAATATCTGTCTAAATAATTATGTACAGCAGTGTTTGGTCCATTAGCAATGGGTATGGATACACAGAATTTAAAACAAATTTCAGTCTCCTTTGTCAGAACTCATTAAAAACATATTTTTACTTATAAATAGATATAATGCCAAAAATGACGCAAGTAGTCAAGAATTCTTCCGGCGATGCCTATAAGTCAGAAAATTTTGAAAATATAAAAATAATAATAAAATTGGACAAAATGAAGATTAAACATGTAAAATTGTATCTATAATACATAGAACAAGTCGCTGATCGAGCAGCTATCACATCGACTTCAGGCTTAACCGCTTAACCGTGTTTAATTGAAAGTTTAGTAACCATGCTGAATTACTGAAGAATACACCAATATCATTGGAGAAACTACATATAGTCTTAATTCTTGTTTTTCTGTATGCTTGGGTTAGTGTCGTAAACAATATCGATATCTATTTATAGGAGCTCATGGACGCTATTGAAGGTGCCAAGCTCGTAACCGAATTCTAGGGCTATATTTAGATTGCCATCGCCGCGCTAACGGCTCCTACAAACAGACGCGACACGCTACGCGAAACAGAGACCGTTCGTCGCGCGGCACGCGGTATCTCGGTGTCGCGTCGCGTGTCGCGTCTGTTTATAGGAGCCTTAACAAGAAAATGCCATAATTCAAACAGACTATAATCTAAAACAATATTTTACAAGGTAACCTTCACTTCTACGCAATGAATAATAAATCAAGTGCTAAACATGTTTGAAATGTTGTATCTAGGAGGACTCGTCCGTATTGAAGGATGTGCTGAGTACACACTGAGATGAACATACCTACGACGTCTACAGATAGCATACTGGTAATTGACATTACTATATTCCAAAAATGTTGGATATAATTGGGTTTTTCTAGAATATCTCAGTAGCAACCTTGAGTTAGGAATTATGCCTGCGCGGAATTGGAAAGGGAGTTGTGTGTGCAGCATCTACTCCTCTCTTCTTTAATGATGAGAGAAAACATACATGACGCTGTGTTATGTAGATACAAAAAAATCTACGGGATCTTGATAAAATGTTGTTCTTATTCTTTTCTACAAGATATTTGTGTAAGTAAAACTCAAACTCAAAGCATTTATTTCAAATAAACTAAATACAGGCTCTTTTGAATTGTCAAGGGGTTGCTCAGTCAGAATGATGAAAACAGTTGCCCATTCCAAAGCGTAGTAAGTTCCTATGGAGAAAAACGGGCAAAAAACTCCACGGACACTCGTTTAAAACAAAATATTGTTACAAAGTATTGGTTACATCATTTATGTTGAAATTATACATGTGAGAACGTATAATGTAGAAAGACGTACACGTTTAAAGCGTCCGTAATAAAAATATAAAAACAAAGTACAATTCAAAAATTCAAATAATTAAGCCGTGGCAGCTAAGAGATGACCAGTCCATTTGACGGCGCCCGCTCACGAACATGATGCATTGTTCAGCACCATTGAGCTCAACCATTTTGAAGAGAACTTAGTGATCCAGCACACACGCCACCGCGAACAACAGCGAAATATTTGAGTGAGCATGACATTCCCGCAACCGCCAGGGCACATTGAAGTCAATGAAAGACGTGCCCAGTAAATAGTAGCTTTATAGACTTTATACTAGGTATATAGTGCTCACACATGTGCTATGCAAATATACAATACTAAGAGATTGAATTTATACAATCCAAAGATAGTTTTTACGATCTTCAGCAGCTCCAATAATATTTTCGAACGCTAATCAATTAGCTTATGCGCCCTTATGGAGCAGGACCAGCACTGAGTCAAGCATAATATTTTTGTCAGCGATGTAATCCCCCAACTTTATTTTGCTTAACTGCATAGTGTGGGTTTTCTCTACTACTTGTTTAGTCTACTAGTCTCTACTACTTACGTGTAACAAATAGTTGGATGCAGTAGATACAATATGAGGAACACATGTTTTATACTTAGGTGTAAATGCGAGGTTACTATTGTTACTAACATTATGATTTGTATAACCCACAGAAACGTCAGAAATACATGGAATGGTGGTTCTACGGTCCAATTATCTTGGCAATATTTATGTTTCTTTTGATGGGCAGTATCTTTGAGCGTAGAATAGAAGCATTTTATCGTAGCATTAGTAAGTATGCTGTACTGTAAAATAGAGATACAAGCATCCAGCTCCGAAAACAAAAACTGTAGGAATATGAACTCTGAATACATTGCAGTAAGAGATGACAATGATAATTATAATGTTCCAAAACCTTTAAATTCTTAGCACTACGTACTTAATAATAATTTAGAAATTGTTTATTTGTTCAAGTTGAGAACTAGGAGAGCGCGCAGAGATTGGGGCAAAAAAAGCATAACAAAATTAACGAGGTGATTATAGCAATATCTCCTATGACCGTAATTATTGTAGTGGTCACTAAAGTTACAAGTCCACTATTTGAGGCTGGGGAGGCGTTTGCCCTGGAGTGGGACAACTCGGTTAAAAACAATAAATAATTTGTTATGATGGCACGCATGCAATCAAATAATGCCCAACGCTTAACAGACGCAATGCAAGACAAAATATTAATTACTCAGACGCACTAAAATACCCAAATATTATATGTATTTCAGTTGCACGCCGTCAAGCACATCTTGCACAACAATTTGAACCTCAGCAAGATCTAACTGAAGTTGAAGCAACCACTAGGTCAGTGGATACAGTCAAAGTCCCGTCGCAAAGGAGCCTAGTTAACGCTGAAGTTCTGTCGCAAAGAAGTCTAGTCAACGCCAACGCCCCATCGCAAAGGAGTCTAGTGAACTCCAACGCCCCGTCGCAAAGGAGTCTAGTGAACTCCAACGCCCCGTCAAAAAGGAGTCTAGTCAACGCCAACAAAGCCCCGTCGCAAAGGAGCCTAGTCAACGCCAAAGGCAAAACCTCGGACGAAAATACCATCCAACCGATAGAAACAGGCACACAATGTATACTTTAACGAAAAAGATTATTCCAAAAGTACTATTCTTCATGAACGAAACTCCACAGCCCCATTTTTATAAGTATCAAGGCATGTTGACTACCATTTTATGTGTCAACAATGGCTGGGTCCGTTACCAAGAAACCCAAAAAACTTTTTTCCAAAAATGTGATATAATCGCCAGTAGATTTAAGGAAGTCTCAGGTCCACTGCCAGAATTTAAGAGAGTGAATAAAAACCATTTATGTAAAAAACCCTGTGACAACAGCGGATGGTGGAATTAAAGCCAACTGATTATCGCATCATTTATTTTGACTTCATTGAAAACATTGATTATCACGGTAGGAACAAAACCAAAATTTAGATTTGAAAAAAAATTAAGGGGCGAATATCTAAATATATAAAAGAAGAAACTGACTGACTGACTGACTGACATATCAACGCACAGCCCAAACCGCTGGGTCTATAGATTCCAAATTTGGCACGTGGGTTCCTTATGAGGTCTAGGGGTGCACTAAGAAAGGATTTTTGGAAATTCCACCCCTAAGGGGATAAAATAGGGGATGAAAGTTTGTATGAAAGTCCGTCAGTTTTGAAGTTAGGATCTTCAAATTTTGTGTTCAGGCTGATGATTGAAAATTAATTTATACGTGTCTCAGCGTTTTTGATAATTCTACCCCCAAAGGGTTAAAAAGGGGGATGAAGTTAAGTTCCTTAATTTTCGAAGAAAAATCACAAATTTTTACTATCTAGGCTTATGGTTGGAAGCCAAAGCGTGTTGTTGGATTTCCATCCCTTAAGGGGATGAAAAGGGGGATGATTTTTTTTTGTTTTTAATTAAAATTCTTTATTTATTAAGTTAAAATCACCAAAATTTCGGCTTATGTTTAGAAACTAACACAACCAACGTAAATAGTTGTTTTTTTTTAACCGACTTTTCAAAAAGGAGGAAGTTCTCAATTCAGTTGTATTTTATTTTATTTTATTTTTAATGTTTGTTACCTCAGAACTCCGTTGTTTGTGAATCGATTTGGCAAATTCTTTTTTATTTGAAAGGATATACTTCCAAATTGGTCCCAAAATCCAGTTCTGATGATGGGATCCATGAGGAATTGAGGGAACTCCTCAAATTTTATAGGCAAACATATAGCGATTTTTGTATTTTCATCAAAAACTCAAGCATTTGCATTCAGTAAGTATCATCTGATGAAGTGGAACTGATGAAGAAGACCACAAATGGCCTCAAATGTTCCTCAATGATAAGTATTTCACGGGTGGCGGGTGGTTCACTCGGGCTATAAATGATAATTAACCGATTTTTATTAACTTTGCTTGGGTAGTTTTTGAGTTAGCTTCGATAACACGTATTTAATCCACTTCGTACATCTTGTGTCACTGTTGTTTGTGCGGTGTAGTAAGTAGTGGTAATCGAATTGTTGTGGGGTAGGTACCATAACTAAAAAGTGAAAAATTAAACCTTTTAAACAAAAAAAACAACCGACTTCCAAAAAAAAAAACACTATAAAGTGAAAAATAACTTTAATTTCGGAAGTCGGTGGCAAAAAACGAAAATGCAGAACCAAGGTCACCGACATCCGAAATTAAAGTTATTTTTCAATTTTAGTTTAAGTTTTTTTTTGGAAGTCGGTTGTTTTTTTGTTAAAAAGTTTTTTTTTAAATTTCATCCCACAAGGATCTGAAAAGGGTGATGAAGTTTTTTTATTGAAGTTGTTCATTCGCAAAATTTTGTATTCAAGTAAAAATAATATAATTACAGGTGTACTGTTTCTAACTTTACAATATTTTACATGGAGCGTCTGCCTATCTAACCTCCACAACGCAGTTACTGGGTTTTTTTAGTTCATAAACTTGAAACTCAACACAAATACGTTCTTAATACATAAAACACAAAGTTTGTCATAATTCGTTTTTCAAAACATCCCCTCTTAAGGTGCTTATTCTTTTGAAAGAAAAAAAAAAAAGAATTACGAGTATATGGGGTTTTCGAGAATTGATCCCAAACAGGGGAATGAGGGGTAATTAAGTTTTTAGGGGAGTATTTAACTGCGTGCCTTGAATAACTCAAAAGGTTTTATTTTTAAGTTTTTAAATTACTCAAAAGTATTTTTAATCCCGGTCATAGGGTACTTTCATTCGCGGTAGTACGTTCCCGTGGGATTTTTTCCGACATCCATGCGGGCGAAGCCACGGGCAAAAGCTATCTCTATATCTATATATATAAAATGGTAAACTGACTGACTGACTGACTGATATATCAACGCACAGTCCAAACCGCTGGTCCTAGAGACATGAAACTTGGAGGGTGTGTTCTTTGTGAGGAGTAAGTATCCACTAAGAAAGGATTTTGGGAATTCTACCCCTAAAGGGGTAAAATCCCATATTTTACCTCTTTAGGGGTAGAATTCCTAATGGAAGTTTATATGAAAGTCCGTCAGTTTTGAAGTTAAGATCTTCAAATTTTGTGTTTAGGCTGACAATTGAAAATTAATTTACACGTGTCTCAGCGTTTTTGATAATTCCACCCCGGAGGGTTAAAAAGGGGGATGAAGTCGGATTCGAAGAAAAATTACTAAATTTACTATCTAGGCTTATGGTTGGAAGCTAACGCAACGGTGTTGTTAGAATTTCAACCCTTAAGGGGGTGAACAGGGGGATGAAATTTTGTTTTTAATTAAAGTTCTTTATTTTTTAAGTTAAAATAACTCATATTTCGGCTTATGGTTAGAAACTAACAAAACGTAAATCATAGTTTTTTTTTTTATTTCAACCCTGAAAAGGGGGATGAAGTTTTGTATTGAAGTTGTTCATCCGCTAAATTTTGTATTCAAGTAAAAATAATATAAGTACACGTGTACTGTTTCTAAATTTACGGTATTTTACATGGAGCGACTGCCTAACTGACCTCCACAACGCAGTTACTGGGTAATACAATACCCCTTGGTAAGAATGGTTGTCAAACTTTCGGGCTTCTGACTTCCCGTAACGACTGTCAAAGATCCATAAATGGCAGCCGGGATCAACAGCTTGACGTACTTTCCGAGGCACGGACAGGTCTCTGTATGTAAAGATGGTCACCCATCCACAGACCAACCGCGGCAAGTGTAGCTTAACCTGATCGATCGACCTGTGCGGCTGTTATTATTTAGCCATGGGCCCCTCCCCCGGAGAAACCCCCTATCCCCTTCTCCGGGAGAATCGATATAGATTAGGATAGTTAGGATACTAACAGAATGCGATAGTGCTCATCCAACTGATACAATACATAAATAGTAAAGATGCAATTTAAGCAATATGGCTTTTGTCACGGCTCCGGCGCTGGATGTATCTATTATCACTCAATAAAACAGTTGATTGTTGTACATGGAGTTTCAAGCATACACTATGCATGCAGCAAGCATGCAGCATGCATGAGCAAGCAAGCAAGCATGCAGCATACAAGGGAGCATACAACATGCAGCAGGCATGGTGTCTGTCACGGTTCCGGCGCTGCGGGGCTCCGGCGGTCCCTCGCGAGCTTATCGTCGCAGATGGTTTAACGCTCACCATCATAGCTTCGTCTTGCTGGCCGGCTACGCCGGCCATCCTCAGCCGCGGCGGCAAGCGTTACAACCACCTGCTCCTCAACTCGTGGGCCGCATCGCCCCTCCGCACCTACGCGATTCTTAATTACACTCTAGGGGTAGGACATACAAGGCTGCATGGAGTCGGATTTACAGCGATTCGTTTTTGTTACTAAGACATGGCTTTTGTGACGGCTCCGGCACTGGATGTATCTATTATCATTCAATAAAACAATTGATTGTGAACATGGAGTTTTTATTTCCCTGTAAGCATGCAAACAAGCATACACTATGCATGCAGCAAGCATGCAGCATGCAAGCGAGCATGCAAGCGAGCATTCAAGCAAGCATGCATCATACAAGGGAGCATGCAACATGCAGCAGGCATGGGTTCTGTCACGGCTCCGGCGCTGCGGGGCTCCGGCGGTCCCACGCGAGCTTATCGTCGCAGATGGTTTAACGCTCACCACCGCAGCTTTGTCTTGCTGGCCGGCTTCGCCGGCCAGCCTCAGCCGCGGCGGCAAGCGTTACAACCACCTGCTCCTCAACTCGCGGGCCGCCTCGCCCCTCCGCGCCTACGCGATTGTAAATTACACTCTAGGGGTAGGGCACGTGGTGCACTCTACGTGGAGTCGGATTTACAGCGATTCGTTTCTGTTACTAAAACTTAATTTTTAGCAAATGCAGCAAACAATCTATATATATACAATTCAGTAGATAGTAAAGTTAGATTAGGTTAGATTAGATTAGGATATAGATTAGAACACGTCAGCTAAAAAAGTATTTTTGAAAATTCATCCTTTGAGGGGGTAAAAAGGGGAGATTTCGTTTGTTTGAAAAATCTTATTCCTTGAGTTTATAAACTTGAAACTTGGCACGAATGCGTATCATATTAAATAAAAAAGTTTGATTATTTTAATTTTTTTTTATACTACCCCATAAAGGGGTTGTCAAAGTTTGTATGGAAAAACTGATGACTATCAACACATATAGCTCAAACCACTGAACGGATTTCGCTGAAATTTGGCAAACAGATATTTATTGTGACGCAGGCATCCGCTAAGAACGGATTTTTGAAAATTCAACCCGTAAAGTGGTTAAACTTGGCACAAGGGGGGATTGGGGGATGTCATAGATTGTATGAAAAAAAAAACCTTAATGGACTGATCTATTTCAGAATAATGTTCCATTCCATACATTGTAGACTCTAAGAAGGGCTTTAAAGGGGTGAAATGGGGGAGATTTAGATTGTATGAAAAAACTTTTTTTTTACATTCATAAACTTGAAACTCAACACAAATACGTTCTTAATACATAAAACACAAATTTGTCATAATTCGTTTTTCAAAACATGGTCTTAAGGTGCTTATTCTTTTCAAAGAAAAAAAAAAAAAGGATTACGAGTATATGGGGTTTTCGAGAATTGATCCCAAACAGGGGAATGAGGGGTAATTACGTTTTTAGGGGAGTATTTAATTGCGTGCCTTGAATAACTCAAAAGTTTTTATTTTTAAGTTTTTGAATTACTCAAAAGTATTTTTAATCCCGGTCATAGGGTACTTTCATTTGCGGTAGTACGTTCCCGTTGGATTTTTTCCGACATTCACGTGGGCGAAGCCGCGGGCAAAAGCTATCTCTATGTCTATATATATAAAATTCAAAGTCCTGACTGACTGACTGATATAACAACGCACAGCCCAAACCGCTGGGTCTAGAGATTCCAAATTTGGCATGTAGGTTCCTTATGAGGTCTAAAGGTACACTAAGAAAGGATTTATGGAAATTTCACCCCTAAAGGGGTAAAATAGGGGATGGAAATTTATATGAAAGTCCGTCAGTTTTGAAATTAGGATCTTCAAATTTTGTGATTAGGCTGACGATTATATATATACTATAATGGTAAACTGACTGACTGGCTGATATATAATAGATATATAAAATTCTAAGTCCTGACTGACTGACTGATATATCAAGGCACAGCCCAAACCGCTGGGTCTAGAGATTCCAAATTTGGCACATAGGTTCCTTAGGAGGTCTAGGAGTGCACAAAGAAAGGATTTTTAGAAATTTCACTCCTAAGGGGATAAAGAAGGGGATGAAAGTTTGTATGAAAGTCCGTCAGTTTTGAATTTAGGATCTTCAAATATTGTGATTAGGCTGACGATTAAAAATTAATGTATAAGTGATTCAGCGTTTTTGATAATTCCACCCTCGAAGGGTTAAAAAGGGGGATGAAGTTGAAAAGTCCTTAATTTTCGAAGAAAAATCACAGAATTTACTATCTAGGCTTATGGTTGGAAGCTAACGCAACGGTGTTGTTAGAATTTCAACCCTTAAGGGAAAAAAGGGGGATGAAATTTGGTTATTAATTCAAGTTCTTTATTTTTTAAGTAAAAATCACTAATATTTCGGCTTATGGTTGGAAACTAACACAACATAAATCGTTGTTTTATTGTTTATTTTCAACCCACAAGGTTCTGAAAAGGGGGATATAGTTTTGTATTGAAGCAGTTCATTCGCTTAATTTTGTATTCAAGTAAAAATAATATAAGTACCTACACGTGTACTGTTTCTAGCTTTACAGTATTTTACATGCAGCGACTGTCTATCTGACCTCCACAACGCAGTTACTGTTTAATACGATACCCCTTGGTAAAAATGGTTGTCAGAGTTTCGGGCTTCTGATTTCACGTAACGACTGTGAAAGATCCATGAATGACATCCGGGATCAACAGCTTAACGTGCTTTCCGAGGCGCGGACGGGTCTCTGTGTGTAAAGATGGTCACCCGTCCACAGACCAACTGCGGCAAGTGTAGCTTAACCAGGTGGATACTGGTCCTTTACAGTAGGTATTTCTTTACAGTATTTCTCAAATATCACACGTAGTGGAGGACAATTAGCCATGAACAAAGCTCTATACTGTTATTGTTATAATAATTCATAACTATCTAGAAAAAAGAATTTATACTGTACGCAGACGAAGTAAAATAAAATAGTAACGAAGTCAAACCTTACATTGAATATTCGAATCTGATGCCGAAAATATAGTTTTTAGAATTTTGGTCTGTTTGTTTGTATGTATGTTCCAGTTTGCACAAAAAACGGATGGACGAATTTATATGATATTTGGTACACAGATAGTTTATAACCTGGATTAACATATAGGTTATTTTTTAATCCCGGTAGTACGTTCGGCTTATTCCACAAATCCCCCCTGAAAATCCCCCTTAGGAGGAAAAGTGGAATCTATAAAAAACAGTCTAGAATTCACCCCTGATAATCCCGCTTAGCGGGGAAAACTAGAATTGAAAAAAAATAACCCCAAGATCCCCTGAAAGTGATTTTTTTTACATTAGGGTTTAGTTTTCCCCACTGAGGGGGATTCTCTGGGGGGATTAGTGAAATAAGCCGGATTATCAGTGTTGAATTCTAGACTGGTTTTTATATATTCCACTTTTCCTCCTAAGGGGGATTTATCAGGGGGGTTTGTGGAATAAGCCGTACGTTCCCGTCGGCTATTTTTCGACATCCACGCGGGCGAAGCCGCGGGCAGAAGCTAGTATGATAATAAAAGCGTGACACTGCTGAACTGCAAAAACTAAATTCTGACAGCACTGATACTCGAATGGAGTTAGACACTGCCTAACAGAAGTATATAAACTAAAGTTAACATGTTCTTATTTTGTGGTTATTAAGTCCAAACAAAAATATCGAATATACGATATCATTTTCAACTTAGATAAACTTTTCTTAAGCTTTCGTTTGTTGCTGGCAGGCTGCCGAAGGATAGGTCAGCGTGTGAGTTATCGGCCAGCTTCATGTGGATTCAACGGGCTGCCTGACTGGGACAACGCCCTGGCTCTATGCGCATTCAACAAGCCACTTCAGAACACATGAGCCCAGGCATCCGCCCAGCTCATTGTGCAACCGTCAGACTCTTTGCCCTTGAATGCGGAAGCATACGCGAGAATGCGCTTGGGTCTTGGTGCATCCAGCAGCCTACCTGCCACAGATTGCGGAAGCATGCGTGTGAATGCACCAGGCTCTCTGTACATCCAGCAGGCTCCCACAGAATGCGGGAGTATGGATAATTCAGTACTGTCTGCGCGTCCGTGGTTCTTCTGCCCTAAAGTTATTTGGACCTAATGTAAGAACAGATTGTACGTTGAAGTCCAAATAATTATTCAGCATACAATATCTAACCTCATCTATAAGAAATGGGTACGTTAGACCACGACAAGTTCAGTTCGGAGAAAAAAAAAGGCAATATTCGCCTCTTGGAAGTCATAAGCACTTTAAATCCTCTAACGATTTGAAGGTAGTTTTGGAAAATCATGAATATTCCTCTTGATCTGAATCCATTAATAACGTTAATTAAGTTAAGTAACTGCGCCTTTAATGGAGTCAAAGCAAATAAAAATGTTGAAAGCGAACCACTTCTTGACAAATAATTAATAAAGTTTGCAGAATTCCTCGAACATGTCTTTTAATGTGTAAATCACAGATCTTCACCTTGTCTGACCTTATTCTCTTTGCTGCCGTAAGTTCAAATATGGATATTAAAGAGGACGACCAATTTCTAACGAATACTTGAAATAGTGGCCGTAGACTAAAATATACAAGTTGACCTGTATTTGACGTATTCCTTCCAGACCGTGATAGTATGACTCATTTGTGTTGCAAATGGGTCACATTATCACGTCTGGAAGAAATAAGTCAAATTACAAGTCGCCCTGTAGAACAGCACCTATTCAGACCGTGTTTTGGTTATATGTAAAAGATAATACATCAACTAATTACCAGTCCTCGAAAAACAGGACAATTTTAGTAAAGACCTCACCGAAACTTTGGGATTAATGTTCTCAACACGGCTTAGAGTTTAATCCTTTAATTCACTAACCATTCCACGAACAGACATTTTGTCAACAGGCCCTAAATCCAAAGGCGACCTCATAGAGAAATACACGGATGTATTTAAGAAACCGTTAAGGCATTTCCTTTGCTCTAAACCTTTATACAGATACTCAGTGGACCGGACTTAAATCCGTTGACTGATGTCACAACCAATGATACCCTTCTGAATCGTGATAACTAAGATATTCATATAATATAGCTATACTGCGAAACTGAAGTACTGTTCCAGGCCAGGCCAATCATATTCCCAGTTTCTTCACATAGTTCTACCTTCTTCCACATCTTAAGAGGGCGCTGAACGCTCAGTGGCGTCCTCATCGCTTGTTTGGTGATTTCTTTTATTTTAGACTCGAAATAAAAATAAGCAGGATAAGTTGTGCTCCACAAGACTATAAGTACGTTATTATTATTACAAACAGTAATTTTAAATCGTTACGTTTTATTGTAATCCTTAAAATGGAAAATAGTGGCCACTAAGCTCCGTTTTAAGGATTACAATAAAACATAACAATTTAAAACAAACGATAAGAGCGCCACTGCGCGCTCGGCACCCTCTTAAGATATTCATATCGTGTATATTCTGCGAAGCTGAAGTACTGTTGCAAGCCAGGCCAATCATATCCCTGTTTTCTTCACTTAGTCCTACCTACCTTCTTCCTAACACATCTTAAGATATTCAAATAGTGTAGCTATTCTGCGAAGCTGAGGTACTGTTCCAGGCCAGGCCAATCATATCCCCGTTTTCTTCACTTAGTCCTACCTACCTTCTTCCTAACACATCTTAAGATATTCAAATAGTTTAGCTATTCTGCGAAGCTGGAGTACTGTTCCAGGCCAGGCCGATCATATTCCCAGTTTCTTCACTTAGTCCTACCTTCTTCCTAACATCTCAGCCCCGCATACTCCAGCACATTATTAACTCAATTCCAAAAATCCTTTCGCCAAAGCTTCGCCCGACATAAGGAGCCCTAGAGACACCTAGCCTTGATAACTTAGCCTACGTGAGAAATAATTCCACACACGTCTTAGAGGCTTATTTAAAATTAATCCCAAACCTTTGGAGGGCTGTTTTCATGTCAAACTTGTTGCTGTACTGATTTAAAGGGTAGCCTGTATGCTTGATTTAGGAATATTCAAGTCCCCAGCCTCATTTACCTTACATAAAACGAAACTTTTCTCTCGTGTCTCATGATAAGACAAAGGGTGTTTAAAAGACGTTTCATAAGTGCCCATGTAGGTACCTATAGGTGAAATAAAATATTTTGATTTTGTTATTTTAAATTGGGCTAGGCACCAATTCCTTTCTCTTTTGACGGCCGAGTTCATGGTATTATTTATTAACTTTCCCTCTATTAGCTCAGCTATGAGTATTGAGTAGATTCATAATAATGTTTACTTCAGTTGGAGGCGTTAACAGAACTGTTTTCCTAGGAATCACGCTAGATGAGAAATTACAATGGGGACCTCATATAACATCTCTTGCGGGGCGGCTAAGCTCGGCCGCGTATGCTGTTCGAAAGATAAGACAGTTAACAGATATAGAAACCGCGCGTTTAGTTTATTTTAGCTACTTCCATAGCATTATGTCGTATGGCATTTTACTGTGGGGTCGGGCTGCCGACATTGAATCCATTTTTATTTTACAAAAGAGGGCTGTCAGAGCCATTTATAATCTACATCGCCGCGAATCTCTTAGAGAACTATTTAAAACGATTAATATAATGACGGTACCTTGCCAATTCATTTATGAAAATATTATGCATGTAAGAAAAAATCTACATATTTTTAATAAAATCAGTGATAGGCATAATTTTAATACTAGAAATAAAGATAAAATAGATCAACCATTTTTCAGATTATCTAAGGTACATACATCTTTTATGGGGTACTGTGTTAAATGTTACAATAAAATACCTTCTGATATATTACAATTAAATGAAAGAAAATTTAAAACTCATATTAAAAGTACACTTTGTAAACAAGCATATTACAAATTAGAGGATTATATCCAAGATAAGAATGCTTGGAAACATGCTGGTCCTGCTCCATAGGACAATTTAGAGTCTAGACAAAATCAAACTGGTTGCTAATTTAACTGTCATAATTTTTATGATATTAATTTTATTTTCTGTGATTAATATTTTAACTCACACACTGACTTATTATATGTTGTTTTTATTTTTTATTTTTTTGGGAAATCATATACAATGTTTGTAAATATGTGAGCACCAGGTACCTATCGCATTTATTAATTTTTCTGTTATTACTTCACTTTTCATTCTTTTTACCAATTGTGGTAAGTAATTTTGATGAATTTTTTTATATATTTTTTATTTTTATTCTAGGTACATAGTCTTCACCTATAAATATTAATTAATGTATACAAACTATTGTAAACATTTTAAAAGAGTAAGTATGGAGTTTCTTGCCCATTCTTCTCCATACATAACTACATTTTGGAAGGCGCAACTAGAATCAATTAACTATTCATGTAATTTTTGACGTTCAAAAGTGCATCTTCGTGCCTATTTGAAATAAATTATTTGACTTTGACTTTGAACCATAAGGTAATCTACACCTATACGTACATACTAAAGTACATACATATAATAGTAAATATAATAGTGTCTGTTTGCATATTTTATTTTATTTTATTTTGTTTCTATTTGGTTTACCTACTCTTGACGCTTTTAACGTGTAAGTTTTTATTATTTTTATTTTTACATCGTTCTCACATTTAGTTATAAATTCAACATTATAGATGTAACGAATACTTTTGTAACAATTTAATTTAAGAGTGTCCATGGAGTTTCTTGCACGTTCTTCTCCATAGGTACCTACGCTTTGGAATGGGAATGTAGCTTCATTTTTCTTACTGACCGACTCCTTGACAATTCAAAAGTGCCTGTAAATGGTTTAATTGAAATAAATGGTTTGAGCTTGAGTTTGAGTTTGAATTGTCAATATAACAGCTTTTTACTAAATGCATATAAAATTATATAAGGTACTTATGTAGGCATAACAAAAAAAGATTTGTTTAAATTTTTGTCTGTCTGTTCTGACTAATCTCCGAAACGGCTGGGCCGATTTTGAGGGTACTTTCACTGGCAGGTAGCTGATGTTATAAAGAGTAACTTAGGATTTTATTTAAGAACGACACCACGCCGGGCGATGCCGCGGGCAGCAGCTAGTAACAAATAACATAACACTCGAAATGTTTCGCAAAACGAAAATACTTATGCCAAAATTAGACAAAGGGGACCTTTAAGTGCTATTCAACACCCACGTTTAACCTTATTACCGCGTGTGCCTCCAACTTCAAACACAATAAAAGAAAGGCATCTATCGTTCATAATTTGGCGCGGCTCGACTTCGATTTTTAGACCTTCATTATAAATAGGCTTCGACTATTTATAACTATGGTCTAAAAACGAAGTCGAGCCGCGCCGTTTATCATGTTGTATAGCCATAGAACAATAAAACTACTATCCCAAAGTCTCTAATTCGGATAATTTATGTAAACAGAGTAATGTCAAGAAATGTCACTGTCAAAATGACAGGACAGTGGTACAAAACATTTTATCATTATTTTTTTTTTGTAAATAATCATATATGAAATTAAAGTGAATTAATTATAAGAACTATGCAAACAAAATACCGTTGCCAAACAACGTTTTATGTAGTGTGTCGGAGACACGGCCTATGATCGTCATAATCAGCCCTTTTAAGTCCACTGCTAGACGTTACGTAGGCCTCCCAAAATCAATTTCTACTCGAAACAGTTTACAGCCGCTTTCATCCAAAATGTGGCTAGATATGCTACATACAATATGAATCTATGAATGAGAGTTGTAAAATTAGTGTTGTTGAAGATGTAAAAAATGTGAAAATGTTTGAATCTCCTGCATTGTTACCAGTATCATAAAATATTTTATACCAGAAAATCTCCTTATTTTAATAACTTTGATTAGAGGCGAAAATTTATAAAAATAATTATGGTATGATTATTTTTTAATTATTATTTATTAAATTCAATACTTAAAAGAAAATGGAACCTTTTTTTCGCCATTTTATGTGAATTACCATTACGAAAATATTTTTTTGATATGTTATCCCCTTTGTTTACATAAATTATCTGAATTTGAGACTTTGGGTATAGAACGGAAACATATAAATTATACTTTGGTTTCAAACATGACCTCAACCCTAAGTCTTGTTAGCATTTTTACTAAAACACATAATCGAATGTCAAGTAAATTTTTCTGATTTGACGAATATTTTCGTAAAGCAAAAGAAAAAAAATTGAACTTTATGTACACAAAATTGAGGTGTAGCGAGACTCCGTGACGTCACAAAAGCAATGTGAGTATACTCGATTCATGCCGTTCACCATGTTGAATAATGGTCGAATCGAATCAAAAATCAAAATGTAATAAGAGGTTAGGATTTTAAATTTTAATAAAAACGACTAAATATTATAAAACAATATTTATATCACACCTGGTCATAATGTGAGTTTTATCGCACGCTACGCGTACGGTAAAACTCGCATTATGGCCAGGTGAAGACGTAAAATTGTGTACTCACCACGGGCGGTAAAAAAGAAAGCCCTCTATCGCATATTTACAACCCTCGCCTGCGGCTCGGGTCACAAATACCTGCGATTTCGGGCTATCTTTCTTTTACAGTCCTTGATAAGTAATGAACTATTACTTAAGAAAGATTATTCCGTTCTTTATGCAAGTTTAACGCTTACGTATGAGTATATGAACGCTTTTTACAGGATTTAACAGCACAGCCAGGCATTTTCACGGACCTCTGCGCGCTTTGAAAACGATTTACGAAGTGCCTTAGAATAGATTTGAAAGTAGTTTTCATGAACGTACTGGAACATTAATTGTTCTTGTACTTTTACAGACAGGGAAGTGTACTTAAGCCTTGTCCAGTGTTATATTTACTAATATTATAAAAAAGTAAAAAAATGCCTAAAATTAATGTCTACACAGCAAATTGCCTAAGCTGTAAATCGCCTAGAGATCAAAATGTTTAAAAAGCAAAATGCCTAAAATGCAATAATTTCTAAGTAGTCGAGATGGTTAAAATAATCTCACACTAGGGCCTCTGAACTGCAGGTTAGGTTAGGTTAGAACTGTGACCATACAACGAAGAACGGCCAGAAAAGGTACTCCCTTTCTTCTCCTGAAATAATAGGCATATTGGAAGGTAGGCATATTGGTTCATAGTCAGAATAAGGTTTAGTTCAAATACTGTACAGACATATTGCAAGGTAGGCATTGTGCTTCCTAGTCAATATAAGGTTTAGGCAATACTTGGCATAGACGTTTTGATTTCTAGTCAGCATGATAATAAAGTACATTGGTTTCAACAATATTGACGTGGTTCGCACGTGGTAAGATATAAGCGGGGAACAATAATTACCATACAGAATTCCCCCCAGGAGTTCACAAATCCACGAAGTAATACGTCCACCACAAGACATTTGAACATCGTCCCAATTATGTTTTTTTGTTCTCCCACAGCCACGTAAAATCGAGGCCCAGGTTACCTTCGACCTTGTCACGACATGTTACCCGTTGATACTCCGCCACATGCCGCGTACCCCTGCCCCGGGTAATTTCCCTAGCGGCTGCGATTTTTGGAGCATTTAGTGTGGAGAGTACTGGCTTGTGGTTAAGTAAAAACAGCCACACGGGTCGTTCGATCAGGTTAAGCTACGCTTGCCGCGGTTGGTTCGTGGATGGGTGACCATCTTTACATACCAAGACCCCTCCATGCCTCGGAAAGTACATTAATTCGTTGGTCCCGGCTGTCATTCATGGATCTTTGACAATCGTTACGGGTCGTCAGAAGCTCGAAAGTCTGACAACCAGTCTTACCAAGAGGTACCGTATTACCCAATAACTGGGTTGTGGAGGTCAGATAGACCGCCGCTCAATGTAAAATACTGATATTCAGCTGCATCTGGTAAGGCTGGAAGCCGACCCCAACGTAATTAGAAAAAGGCTAGGCAGATGATGAGTACTGGCGGATAGTATTTTGGGGTGTTTAAAATGTTGGGAACGTGCCACAGTCAATGGTGGACGAAGGACCAGTATTTTCTTCATAATAGGAGTGTGTCTGAATTGTATAATTAAGAAAAAACTTACTCATTTATTCTAGTTTATAATATAATGTCTGTCTTAAGGCTAAATAAGTTTTATTTGATGGTAAACAAGTAAAACATTAACTCGACAACATCAAATTGTGAGAAATTGGTCCTTCGCGCACTGGATTCAGATTGTTTAGAAGGTAGTGTGGTAATAATACAAACGTTGGCATATAACTCTCATGCACTGATGTAACTGTTGCAAATGTCTTCATTATTATTTAGTTACTTGTACAGGCAAGTTGTGTAGGAACACAACTTGCCTGTACAAGTAAGTATTCTCCCAGTTGCAACGCTCGCTAACAACGCATACTATTTTCCCCACAACGCTCCGGTTAAACGGACAGATTTTATTATTTTAAGCTCGGCCCGTTACCTTCGCTATTTGTACTGATACTATGCGAGCGCGGATTTCATGCGATTATACGAGTATTACGTGCCCTCTGCTCTTGCTAGTAGTTTTATTGAGACTTTACTCTGGTAAGTAGGTTATTAAATGGAAAATTAGTTTTAACAGCATCTATATATTCTATACCTATACATCTATGCATATTATAGATTGAATTTAAGTAGCTTATCTTGTCTGGCTGAGTGATCGCGTTGTTCTTCTAAACTGCGCAACGGATTTTGATGCGGTTTTCAACATCTATTACAGAAGTAATTTATTACAGAAGGTGTATGTGTATAATACACAAATATTTAACTTAGTTATACTAAAGAAATCTTTATGATTTTGCAAGTCGTAAAACCCGTCGCTAGTAGAATGTTGGATTTCGGCCTCCACCCAAGCACCGCCACTTTGACTGGTTCTGTGCTTCCTGCATCCAGCGGATTCCTGTGTCCTTCACAAAGTCATCGGTCCACCTTGTGGGAGGCCTTCCAACGCTACGTCTTCCGGTACGCGATCGCCACTCCTAGGAAAGAAATTCTGGTAGAATGATTGAAAATAATTTAGATTATTTTCCGTCCATAGTTGGTGGTGGTCCTTTTGTCCGCGAAAATAGACAATAGTTAGTTTACAACCAACACGTGTGGTTGAAAAGTTCAACGATCACTTTGTATATTTTGACACTTCTATTTTCCCGGAAAAAAGGCCGCCACAGACCATTAACCGCAACAGTTTGAAAGTGAAAAGGAGTATAGAGATGAAAATAGATTTTACGTAACTCAACACATTAAATAGCGAGACATCAACTAGGTATTAACAAAATTAAAGGTTAAACCTGCACCCAAGCTTTTAATTAAAACAATCAAGTATTAGCGAAAGTCTGCGACTTATTCTGAACTTGTACTACACAGCTAGGGTTGCCAACCCTACTATGTACTATTTTCTACTATAGCTATTACAAGTCCAATAAAACATATAGGTAGTATAGAAAACTACTACATTTGCTTCCACACTCAAAAATTGATTTTTATTCGATTACACGCACGTATTTCTAAAAAAATAAAGTAGTAAAAGAAAAGAAAAAAATACGTTTATTTGCGGTAAACATGACGCAAAGAAAGGACACAAACACGAAAAGAACAAGTTGGGGGATAATATGCGTCACATCCACGCAAAACGGCCATCGCTCAGCATAATGCTGCAGCCCTATGCGAGACAGAGCCTCAGCGCTGGTTTTCTGCGACAGCCGGCGTTGACGTGACGACGTCAACCGGTGCAGCATATTTTTTTTATATGTTTTTTTTTTATGTTTCCCCACACTAGGAATTGCTCCTGTATTGTGGGTGCATTTACAAACATTTAACTACAAACACACAAAAACAACAATATGCTTCTACACAACTACTTTCACAATCTGACACACCTTTACAGTCCTGCAGTAATCTTAATAAATTCTTTGCTGACATAGGTAAAAAACTTGCAGATAATATTATCGATGACCACACTTCACCCATTTCACCTTGCTCCCACTCTACATTTTCTCCATCTTCATTTGGATTGGATCTTACAGATATTGATGAGGTCAAATATGTAATTGAGTCCCTTAGATCCACTGCAGCTACTGGATGGGATAGTATATCTCCTGCGGTACTTAAGAGATTCGGTAACATTCTAGCGCCAGTTTTAAACCATATATTTAACCTCTGTTTTAAGACTGCTATCTTTCCATCAGCTTTAAAAAAGGCTATTATATACCCTCTCTTTAAGGGTGGCGATGGAAACTCTTTTAATAACTATCGTCCTATACGTAGCAGTACTACCTGCCCTTTCGAAGGTTCTTGAGCGCCTAATTAATAAGAAATTGGAAGGTTTTTTAGAAAAAAATAATTTGTTTTCTTCCCAGCAATTCGGTTTCCGGAAGAGCAAGTTAACCTGCGATGCAGTTCATGAAGTAACGAATTTCATAGTAGAGAAAATCAACAGTCGCAAAAAGGTGCTTACAGTGTTTTTTGATCTCGCTAAGGCCTTCGACACCGTTTCCATTCCTACTCTTTTAATTAAACTAGAGAGAGCAGGCGTTAGAGGACTGCAGCTTGATCTTTTTGAAAGTTATCTGACAAATAGACTGCAAATGGTGAAAATTGGTGACCATTTCAGCGAAGAGCTCCCGATTTGTTGCGGTGTGCCGCAGGGCAGTATACTAAGTCCTACGCTGTTTCTCATCTTTTTAAATGACCTCTGCAATCTCAACATCACAAATGCAAAAATTGTGTCGTTTGCTGACGATACAGCTCTAACCTTTTTCGCTAACTCGTGGTCGGAACTTCAAATAATTGCACAAAATGGGTTTAATTCTGCCTTTAACTGGCTTCGATCCCATGTTCTGACACTTAACACATCCAAGACGAAATTGATGACGTTCTCTATATCACCGACTTCACAACCTGATATTCCCATCACTTTAAAGGCTCACTCCTGTAACAGTACACTTTTACACACATGTCAATGTACAATTATTGACACAGTTGATAATATTAAGTACCTAGGTATAACTTTAGATCGATACCTGAATTATAAACACACATTAACTTGTTAACAGGCAGGGTCAGAAAATTAATATATATCATAAAACTCTACGACACGTCGCCAAGCAATCTGTTATTCGCAATGTATACTACGCATTATGTCAATCTATTATCACCTATTGTATTAGCTGCTGGGGCGGCGCCACAAAAACTGCCCTTAAACCTTTAGAAGTGTCCCACAGAGCCATACTGAAAATTGCAACATTTCGACCTATTTTGTTTCCAACCACAGAACTATACAAAAATTGTGGTCTCCTCAACGTAAGGCAACACTTCATTCTGCAAATCATACTTCTCCAACATTTAAAAACCACTCTTACTACTATTACCGAACGACGGAAAGATATGATTTGTAGTGTTCCACAAACTCGGCTTAAATACAGTAAGAGATTTTTCTACTATCTTGGCCCTTACTTGTATAACAAAATCAACGCATCTTTATATATCCATAATTTACCACATTGCAAATGCAAACTCGCCCTCCGTGCACTCTTCCTGAATAAAACCTACGACGAGACTCGAAAGTACTTATTCTCACTTACATGAAAGTTACCCTAATTCCTACTTATTCAAATGCACTCACACTCTCACCCTCCCACACTCATACACAACACCCTCACACTCGCATACGCACTCACTCGACTAACCATACTTTATTCTAATTTGTTTTATTTAGTTTGAATTTTAAGTTTTATGATAATTTTTTGTGTTTTGTTTTATATTGTAAGCTCCAAAACTTAAAAACATGATTTTATGATACTCAAATTGGGAGTCGAAACTGTCTCTCTTTAATACAGATTACTCAGTGATCTAGCTAGGAGAGCAGCGATCCACCCGACAATTAAATTGTACCTACACCATGTAATTAATAATGCTGCCTACCTTGTAAGTCCCTCGTGTACTACAAAATGTTTATGTGCTTAAATAAATAAATTATTATTATTACATTATTAACTCCCATACACAAACAGCCAGACCGGGAATAACTACTTATTGTAGGTCATACAATGATTTGTTCCGTACGGGAATAGAACCCGCGACACGCAGCGCAGCAGTCAATCGCTTAACCACTGCGCCAACCTTGCCAAAACCAAAAAAAAAAACTAAAAGAGAGAGATTAATAAGTAAATTTTTAAGAACCTTCTACTTCATTGAATCATAAACTATTCATGGTAACAATGTGCGCATCGATTTCTCTTACACCATGTATATTTTTTTTTCCACAACCTACTTTACGGGTTAAATTTTCTAAACACAGTATATCGTCGCCTTAGTAGTGAAGGGACCTATTCCACACTAAACTGGTTCCAAGATAAAGATAAATCAAAAATTCACCACTTGATTTTTTGTTCCTAGTTGAGCTATCACTTAGATCTCTTCACCACTAGAATCTCCGTCTAACGACGAGTATGGTGGTGTTCATAACTCAATTCGGTCAAAAGTGTGGCTTAGCCCTCTTCACCACTAAGGTGACGATATTTAGATTGACAAAAGTTGACAACCCTATGTACAATTGAAGGGCAACTAAAAATCTAGTGAAATTAATTTCTCGCCGACTACTAGCGACCTTCGAGTCACCGTCGTCGGTTAAACCTGTGACAAAAAACAAGTTTATACTGCAAACAAGTTTACTAAAGAAATTAGAATTTACTTTATGTTAGTTCTTTCGGAATAATTTGAGTATTTGAGATAATATTGGAATTGCTTTTGGAATTACAATTACTTGCATATGGAATGGCTTTGGATTGAAGGTGACATAAATAGAGCTAAAATTACTGTTTTTTCTTTTCATACATTTATAGGCTAGTAGAAGAGAAGACATCTATCTGTCTGAATTAGATTAGAGAATTATCAAAAACCACAATCACCACGCTTGTCAGTTGAATAAATAGAATGCTTTTTAACATGTTACTTACACCATATGAATTACAGATACAAAAGTAGAAATTTTACATCGTTTAAAGAAAACTCTGGATGGAGAAGGAGAGTCAATACTGCAGGTAGTCTGTGGTGTACAATTTGCATATACTATTATAAATATTTATATAGAAATACAAAATAATGATGAAACTATATAAATAGTGATGCAATTCCATACTAATATTATAAATGTGAAAGTAATTCTGTCTGTCTGTCTGTCTTTTACGTTTTCACGCCTAAACCGCTGAACCGATCGTCATGAAAGCCTCCTGATCCTCCTCCTGATGTCCTTTTCTATATCGCAGGTTATATATTCTCTGGAATATATAACCTGGGATATAGAAAAGGACATAGGCTACTTTTTTACCGGATAACCGATATCCACGCGGGCAGAGCCGCGGGCAAAAGCTAGTAACTATATATAATGATGATGTTTAAGGAGAAAGGAAGCTATTTTAGAGAGAGAGATAGAGAGAAAGTGGACAAAGATTGAGCACGCCTTACCGGCTGGCTCAAAGTTGATACGTGTGATTTTACTTCATCTCATCAAATCGTTTTCTCAAAGCCAGCAAATCATTCAATCTGCCATTTTATTGACTTTTGTATTTATAGCTAAATCTTCTGTGATAGACAATATGGCTACCTATATTTCCGTTTCTAAACAGATCAATAAATTATCAGCATAAACACCATGTATAATTAATAACTGAATGTCAAACAAAAGTGAAATAATTCATTTCAATTGAAACGTTCTACGAGCCCAATATTCTGAATCATCAATCGACTGACGTGGCAAATTGCAGAAATGGAGTGAGGCATGGTGACGTCACTAGAGCGAAAATTAACACCTCTGTGCTCGCCCTAGAAAAACTGGAACAAGAATATTAAATTTATTTCGACGTTAATCCGAATTGTGGGACTTATATTAAGCGGGATGTTTCATTTAAAATAATATTGAACAGTGAGTAGGTCATCGATCTGCGGGGTCAAACTGTGTCTGTAAGTAATCATAGATTACTTACAGACAAACTTAACTAGAAGACCATCAACATCCCACTGATAAAATCATTCCACTAGCTCCGAGAAAATTCATGTGTAATTTGGTCCTATTAGACGTAAAAGGACCAATAAGAAAGCACTACCCTAAAAATAACATAATTACTGACGAAACGTATCAACCAACTTCTGAAGAGCATCCATTCTTAATAATATCACAATTCGATTCCACATCGATATCTCGATTACACTCGCGTTCCAACCGCGAAAATATTGAAAAGTAAATTAGGCCGAGACACACTGTCATACACATTAATGAAATTCATAAATTCATGAGCATGGCACACTGGATGTGCCATCAAATATTCAACGCCGGTGCGCTCGTGTGTAATCAGAATATTAAAAATGTTTTCTTTTCATATGTAATGTAATGATTTTTATTCACAATGTCTTCCTAATATCGATAAGGTTTATTTCTGGTATTCGTGTGGGCTGATGCTAGGCTGACTCGTATAAATTAAGCCGTTTCTGCTCCAGAGGTTCTTTTTTCAATTTTGTTTTGTTGCTACAAAAGATTGACTACATCCTTTTTCAGCCCGGGTTGACGAACCTTTGTTTTCTAGCATTCAAAACACATTGAACATTTACATACTACCCACGTGCCATTTGTAATTTCCAAATAATAAATAATAATAATAATTTTGTATAATCGAAACTCCAGAGTTCCATAATGAATTAGAAATGTTTCTTTAGATCGCTGAGAGTAAGTCATTGGCCAATAGCCATTAGAATATGTCAAAAGATCAGTCTGAATGCGTCTAAAGGGGCTTTGATTGAGGACATTACCTTTGATGATAGAAGCGCCGGCTTCTGCAGTCGATAGATGATACATCCAATATATTTAACGAACAGGCATTTGGATCGTCACCGATGTATTCGTAAGTTTCAATCATAATACTCGTAAGTCTTAGTTAATCTTGTCGCCAAGGTAACCGACATAGCTCGTAGAATTGCCAAACTTAAGTGGCAATGGGCAGGGCACATTGCGCGCAGAACAGATGGCCGTTGGGGCCGAAAGGTTCTGGAGTGGCGACCGCGTACCAGAAGACGTAGCGTTGGAAGGCCTCCCATAAGGAGGACCGATGACCTTATGGAAGCCGCAGGAATCCGCTGGATGCGGGAAGCATAAAACCGGTCGAGGTGGCGGTGCTTGGGGAGGTCTATTTACAGCAGTGGACGGCTTTCGGTTGAAATGATGATGATGATGATGAATCTTGTCGCTAAGCTTAGTCCTGGATCGATCGTTTTCAACATAAATCGAGTGTCGAGTTCTCGACACGTTCGATGCCTATGTTTCCAAAGAAATATCCATCGCAGTAGTTACGGTCAGTCACCAGCCTGAAAAACTGGAAAATCATAGGAATCGGTATTGTCCAATAATTGGATCGAAGTGGTATGATACAGTGTGCCAAGTTTTGCCCGTCAATTCGATTCAGAGGCAATCGCTAGTGACAGATGACCGATTGAATGGAAGCTGAAATGACTTCTTAAGAAAATGATAATATAGAGGTATGAGGAACAGGGTGTAAAGTTCACTAATACTCTATGGAAGGGAGGATCCTCTGACCAGACGGGTGTTGTGTCTGGTGGGCAACTGCCCAACGGTTGATGTCGGGATGTTGTATATATGCTAGTCGCGCGGTAAACTCTGATAGCGCGATGCAGGATTTGTAACGTCGGGTCTTTGATGCGTAGTTCGCATGTGGCGTTGTAGATGCCGCCACATAACACGCCTGTTATCCACAAAAGGTTAGGCAGAGGTCTCATTGTGTTCCATTGTTTTAATTAGCTATACAAGAGTAAGTAATGCCGTGGTGCAAAATTATATTTGATCAAATGAATCAAACGGAGCACACATGAAGATGAGTTTTATTTAAAATAGGCTTTTGCAAAAAGCCACTAAGCTGAAGTGGGATTGGACTGGCTACGTCTGCCGTATGCCCAATGAGCTGTGAGCGAAAATAGCCAGAAGACACAGCCAGAAAGCGTCGCGGAAGACCCCGTAGAAGAGGGTGGGACGAGCTGGAGAAAACGGACGACCAGTGGTCCACATTAGCCCTGGATCAAAAGAGCTGGAAGTCATGAAGAGAGGCCTTTGCCCAGCAGTTGGATGATGCAGCCTTACAGTAACAGTAACAGGGTTTGACGTACAGGACCCAAAAAGTGGAATTAACAAAAAGAGCCAAGATTAAATTGAACAAGATTCTTTACCTAGTTGGCAAAGTTATTGGCCTAAAGTTCGTTTCTCAGCCAGCCAAGGTATTTCATATAACAAAGTTGCCGTTTCCAATAACAGTGTAAGTTAAACTCAAGTATCGAATAAACACTGTTCACGTAAACTCCAACTAGCCAGAAAGGAAAACAAGAAATCCATTACGTATTCCAAACAACTTTTTTTATTGGCAACATGTTAAATACGACTCAAGGAAGTGGCCCACGTTTGTTTAGGACTAGTCAAATAACCTAGCACAACAAACTTACACCATTCAGTCAAAAAAATCTTCTTAAGTCCATCTTAGTTCTTATGCATTTTGAAATAAGGCGGGTTTTTTTTTGTTGTTAGTTTGGGAGGTGTAGTAGTAAGTTGGTGAGTAAGTCAAGACTTGATAGAATTAAAACATAAGTAGCAGATGTTAGACGTGTTTGTTTTATTTGTGGATGCTTTCAGTGTGGTATCGGCTTTATACGGAGTCAAATGTCATCACGCTCGGAGTAATGCTAATCTTCGGATGGCGGATTTCCTGCCCATTCTTCTCCATACGAAATTACGTTTTAGAAAGGGTAACTAGAATCAATTCTATTTTTTTGTAAATGTTGACGTTAAAACGTACCTTTTATGTGCCTATTTGAAATGAATGATTTGACTTTGATTTTGACTTTGGATCATGGGTAGATAAATACGGTTTTTTTTTTTTAATGATTTAGGAGAGTAGTGTTTCGTCTTCAAGGTAGCTATGTACAATCACGGTCACGGAGATCTGACCACTTTGAGAACAAAATCCCTTGCACACAATGACCACATCTGTTTACCGCCCCTTTTTGCGTCGACCAGTAAAAAAAAACTTTTGTTAAAATTTTTGATTTTGTTTGGTTTTTTATCTTTTACAAAAACAAGGGCTCCGCAAAAATCAGATACTGAAATGCTATTGGTCGATGAGCGTAGGTAAGCATTACTATAGCGGCCGAGCGCTGCAAGCTAGAATAGTCCTTACGGTAGTCAGATGTACGTGACGGTTATATCACCTATAGTTGTATTCAGTTTCATATCGAAGGTAATTAATATTGTTATTAGTAACGCAAAATAAGTTGACTCATATCCAATTTCTCGGTTCATGATTTTATTGTAGGCACCATTATATTTTTTTTTTGGGTGGGAAATTATCAAATAACTTCTCCCGCTCTGGGCGTGTTCGACTTTTACTGACTAAAACCCACCCGCGTTCCTTCAATTGCCTGTGTACCAGGGCCACGGTATCCCTTTTCGGAAACCCGCAACCTTGGCAGGCATCGGTCCTGGCAGACCCTGTCACTGCGTGCTGACATCGCTCGTGGAATTACAGCTCACTTCAAACTCACTTCACCTAAGTTTTCACCGTGAGATTTTGACAGAATAGCACTACAGTCGAGCAATTCTGTAAAAATCTCACGGTGAAAACTTAGATGAAGTGAGCTTGAACTGACGTGTAATTCCACCTGATGCTAGGGATTGACACTATTGAAAGCTCACTCCACGCTCCCTTCACCTACGTTTTCACGGTGAGATGGTTACAGAATAGCACTGCTGGTCCTTACCCGATGACAAGCTGCCCATAGCTCGCCGTCCGCAAGCCCGCGCCTACGGTGGTCGGGAATCGGCTATAGATTCCCTGGGATTACAGTTTAGACTAGACCACCAGATAATTTTTGTCTGCCACTCCTCCTGTGCTAGGGATTGGCACTACTGACAACTCACTTCAAGCTCGCTTCACATCGGTCAAAAACTTATCATGATACGCATTTCGGTGACGCGTACCTATAAGTTTTCCTCACCAAAAGTCGCTCAACTCGGCTAAAGACGTTTACACTTAAAAAATAAGGAAAATTAAAAAAAAAAAAACAATATTGAGTTTCTGACTGAATCTCTGTTTTGCTTTCTTGTTTAAAAAGAAACCCTAAATATTAACGGTTATTCCGTCCACCGAGAGAATGCTTTTTTAACATCTGTCAGTTGTACAAGATTTGGAACTAATAAAGTTTAAATTCGTAAAACACATATTTATTTGTATGTAACTGACAGGTGTCAAAAAGCATTCTCTCAGTGAACGGAATATAGACACTGACAGCTCATTCCACGCTCACTCCACTTTAGTTTCCACGGGGAGATAAACTGAACCGGCTGTACCTAGTAGCCACTTCTAACCGCCTGAACTTAATATTAGCGTTCCGTTACTTGACTTGACTTGTGGGTGCCATAAACAGTCGCTGGATCCAGCCACTACTGGCCAAGCTTACAACAGCGCTAGGAGTCACAAAGTCCCGTAGTTGCATAGTTGCGACTACACTCGTTGAACACGTTGAACTTACATTGTAGACAAAGCTGATCGAGCGCTTACAAGGAGTGTGCAGCTAGTTGCCTAAGTAAACTGATCCGGCTATTGGCTGAATTAATCCTGAGACGATTTTCCGGATTCATCTCCTTGATTAAAGTGATTATGTTCAGTGCATCTGAAGTAATAAGATATCGTATTTTTAGAATGGAGCTTTTGTTTAGCTTGTGAGGTTCTTACCCTACAAGTACGTTGTCACGTCAATTAGGACACGTCCGACGCATCATTAGCGTCCCAAACCTAGATGAAGCTTGAAAAAAAAAAAAGAAGAAGCCAAGCGCCAGGCGGTTGATCGACTCTTCACGTGAACAGAGGGTTGGCCTATTTCTTGGCCAAATGATTCTTTGACTTTGCCATACAACGTGGCGTGCTGCCAGCCTTTTGGGCACTTCCTGTTGACAGCGATGCGGAGAAATTTTTTGATGCAAAAGAATCATAAGGATTCTGGATTTGCATTACGATTCTTTCCCCTTCTTTTTTATGTATACTTATTTGTACATATTATTATTTTAAGACTATTAGCTTTTAAATTATATAAACACTAGCTTTTGCCCGCGGCTTCGCCCGCGTGGATGTCGGTTATCGCATAAAAAAGTACCCTATGTACTACCCTCTCCATATCCCAGGCTATATCTCAAAATTCTAACTTAATATTAATTTTAATGTGACTCACTATGTGTTTATTACCGAGCTGGTAATGAGTTGAACTATCGAACTAATGTGCACACTAATAGGGTTGAAAATAAAACCACAATTGTGTACTGATCTAAGCTGGTATATTTAATTAAAATTGCGAGACCCCAACCAAATCGCGGTAACGAAACCATAGCGAGATCTATTTCGACGTCAACGCCATCTATCGAGCTTGACATCAAACTTTTAACATTTCACAATAATAACTATGGTTTTATGGTTTCTTCATGAACACTATGTGAATAGAAACCGAAACAAATGATTTAATATAGTAAAAGTACTTATGTTCTGAACGTGAATGAGTCTTTACCTAAAGATAACAAACACAAAATCAAAATACGAAATTTCACTCAAATTCTTAAAGCAATCAATTGTACCAAATACAACACGAAATAAAATTGCGACACAAATAATAATTTTAGAATAATTCACGTAAGTACTAACTTTTCTCAGGGTCACGTTCGCAATTGGACGAAATATTAGACATTTATTTTGTACTTGCAACACGATCTGGATGTAGAATTCGATTAATCGACTAATAATTGACCGGTTGACATTTTAGCGGGAACACCACTAAACGAACGAAAAAAGAAAACAAAATACGTCTATACTCTGTGGTCGTGTGGCGGTGTGACGCGATGCTTAATGTAAACATTCATCAAGGTTATACGTGCGTAAAGAGAAAACGGATTCAATGAGAAAACGGTTTAATCTTAGAAGAATCTTATACAGAATTACTGAGAAATAAGTGTAGATTTCGTATTGAGTGTTAGTTTATCGAAAAGTGATAAATATGTCAGTGAAAAAGTAAGGAAAGTTTTGGAATGCACAAATTTTGATCATAAGGCCGCCGTGTTTAGTAATGTTTTTATGATAAATATTCTTGTATACTGTTTGAAATACACGTAAGTAGCTAGCTTATTTATCTACGAACATAATTTGGCTAATAGCTACTGATATTATAGCGTATTGTTATCGTAATCGTATTTCCAAGAGTAAAATTCGGCAAACAAATACCTACAAAAAGTCAATAAAATGGATATAGTATGTTATCCTTAAGAGATAGACATATGCCATCGCGGACTTTTTTGAAGACCTTTTTATGATACACAATTCCACCATACATTATTTTGTTATATCTCAAAGGGTTTAGACAGCGTTTTCGTTGAAAGCTCCCAGACGGCTTATTTTTTTCCGACACCTCCAACAAATATCGTTAATTCATACAAAAATGCATACAAAAACATAACAAATTATATACTAAAACCTTCCTCGAGAACCAAGCTATCCATTGGTGAAAACAGCATGAGAATCGGTGCAGTACTATTTGAGTTTATCGCGAACAGACAGACAGACAGACAGACAGACAGACAGACAGACGCGGCGGAGGACTTTGTTTTATAATATGTAGTGATTATATAGAAATAAACAATATTTTCATGCCTAAACGTAAATAAGAAGATACAATTATTCAAGTCTCACGTTGTGAACAGCTTAGCAAGGCAAACAAATCATATAATTTGAAATTGTAATTGCCTGGAGTCTGGGTACATAATTGGTTTCATCGATAATATTACCATCTGTTTTCAGCAGAAAAACGCGATATAAAATCATGTTTCTAATGATTTCATTTATGCGCAAAAACATTTTTAGTGAAACACCAAAATTCTGAAATACGTATTTTTGGTCCTAATTTCCGAACCCGAGTTCACTAATCGGACCTCTCCTCCTCAATAAAAATGTAGATAAATGACTTATTGATGAAGACAAAAATGTGATAATGCAAAGATCACTAGTTGCCAGAAGAATATTACTTACAATAAAATATTATTTATTTGCATAGGAAAGTAGGTACAGAAAAAAATGCAGATGTTTTATAATTAGAGATCCATATACATTCTACCTTAAATTAGGCATGAAAACATTTAGTACAAGTGCTTAGTCTAAAATATTGTCAATATGGAAATATATTATGGTCAATAAAATAAAATAAAGAATTATGTCAAAATCAATCTGCCTAGCCTTTTCCCAACTATGTTGGGGTCGGCTTCCAGTCTAACCGGATGCAGCTGAATACCAGTATTTTAGATGGAGCGACTGCCTATCTGACCTCCACAACCCAGTAATTGGGTAACACGATACCCCTTGGTACGACTGGTTGTCAGACTTTTTGGGCTTCTGACGACCCTTAACGACTGTCAAAGATCCACGAATGACAGCCGGGACCAACGGCTTAACGTGGTTTCCGAGGCACGGAGGAGTCTCGGTATGTAAAGATGGTCACCCATCCACTGACCAACACCGGCAAGCGTAGCTTAACCTGACGGATCGACCCGTGCGGCTGTTATTACTTAGCCACGAGCTCCTAAAAAATAAAGAATTAAATGTGTCAGGATTAATTAGGTAACTACTTACTTATAAAGTTTTAACAATGAAAATTCACAAATGGAGTAATAACATTTATCAATTAATAAGGCTGACAATAGCAAACGGTATAGGTAGGTTGTCCCCTCCAAAGCAATACAAATACTGGTCTCTGTCTCAAATCCACCCACTTTCCTGCTTCAGGTTGACGAAACATCTGACTCTGCCTGCGATTTCAAGTAGGACCACCTGAGAATTCTATAAAGGACGCATCAAGGGAAGGGTGCATCAACGGTGCACGTAGCTTGCGACTATAAAACTAATATTTTAGGACAGAGACATCTATACGAACAGCGGAGAACTGGTTTGACGAAGATACACTGGTATTTATTTCAAGTTTAGGCGATAGAGGGCAGTGTAGACGAAACGTAGTGTCTTCTCAGTCGTTAAATCCACTGTAATTAAACCTACCATATTATACAGTCCTAATTTCCAAGAAACCTTAGTCTTCACTTTGTACTTAATCATCTGAAATCTGTCTTCTTGGGATCCCTGCGTAACCTACAAAGCTTTTAAATACCTAGTTAAATATAAAAGCAGAAATCCCCACACAAAGTGAGGCATAAACACAAATATTCCAGGGTAAAAAGGCTTCCTTGACATACTCAAACGAATATTGGCAAACAATTAAAATTCAAAGTGAAAACGCGTGAAATATGTTGTGTGGTCTAAAGTGCAAGAGATAGCGAACGCCATTAATGCCAGATTGTTACTGTTCGCGACCTGTTTAATGAAGGAAGAACGGTCACCAATTACTTGCACTTATTTCTTTTTTATTTTTTTTTTCATTTAGCAATTTTATACCATTTTCCTAATTCCAAACTTCATCAAGGTGTTTTCCTCCGTCACGTCAGTAAACGATATCCAAGATTAGTCAAGTGAACGTTGGGCAAACAGTCGATTCGATCGCGGTCGATCGGTCGATCGCGCGCATACTTACAAAAACATACAGACCTACCTAAAAGTTTACAAAGCCCTGTCCGGCCGGCCCAATAATAGCGCAAGTATAAAATTTAATATAATAAATACAGAAGTTGGAAATATTTTCAGCGAGTTTGAAACACATTTTTCTGACCGACGAAAATTGACAAACGTTGCCTTTTTATGATTTATTCATTTTCCAGTGAGGATGTTGAAATAACTGCTTCTGAAATATCGAATACATTTGACATGGACTTGCCTTCTCTTGAAAACGAGATGATGCAGATCATATCAGACTGTACACCTCAAAGCCAGAGCAACAGATACCAAAATTTGGTCTCTTTTAACCCAAGAAAAATATCCAATCTAAAACAATCATTTTCATTTTCAAATAACTTTATTTACCAACGAAAACAATGAACAAAATGCACTTATCATAAGCTACATTACCTCATTATAATTAGGGTACTTTAAGAGGGTAGTGATTCACATTTCAAAGCTTACGAGTTGACAGATATTATGTAGTTTTAACTGTTAAAAACATGATGACAGTAAATTACGCGTCATTTTGTTTGTTATAATTTTACTGATTGTATAACAAATTTTTGTTTTATTAATTACGATCTAAAACAAATCACCCAACAATTAACTACTTTGTTTGGGGCAACGTATTTGTGCGAATCTGCTTTTTCTAAAATGAAATACCGCAATCGGCTTATTGACCATCATTTGTGTCTTCGTGCTTACGTTTGGCACTTATGATATACGTGCCTTCCTACGATAATATAGCGGATAACTAGCAGTGCCATTCATCGACCTCTAAATAATGTGTACATAGCTAGGTACCTATAATAAATGCCTTTACATTTTTAGGGTTCCGTACCAAAATGGTAAAAAGGAACCCTTATGGTGCGACTCAGTCTGTCTATCCGTCTGTCTCAGCTGGATATCTCTAGAACTACTAATGCTATCAACTTGAAATTTGGAATAGTTTTAGATGACGTTTGCCTATTTTGATAATATGACAGATTTTTTTTTTGCATCTGTGACCGAAGGAGGTTAAAAAATCGAAGTGGAGCTACTAGGGCATGTGGGGTATGATAATAAAAGACAACTATGTGCACATTCTCAAACACTTTTCTGTTGACGAAATATCTAAAAAAAAACACCGTTACCCTTATCTCCGAAGTTTGCATAGAGAAAAATCTGAAATTATTCTATGTGATATAAGTTTATGTAAAGATTACAGTGTACATGGTTTCATATTGTTTAAAGATTGTAAAATCCATTCCGGTCCGATGCAATGCGAGACGTTTGGTGAAAAATCATCCTTTATAATTGAGTTTTCAATAAACCGACAATCTCTTTTAACTTGTTCCACCACGCAGAGATGCATAATCCTTGAACATATGAGCACTGGGGGCTCGGCAGAGACCATTAGCTACTTATCAGAGCTTGCAAATATTCCACACATCTTTATTGAGGATTGTCATGATTTATTACTGTTTTGTAGGACTCAGTTCATCTGTTCTTGTGAGCTTTTTAATGTGACCTGCCTTACCTTGCACCATTTAACAGTATATTAGTGCTCAGGAATGAGTTAGAAGGAGTAAAAAAAGCGAAAGGAAATAAACATAAAACGTATCTACGTCTGTGTGTGACATCCGTTTGAAACAGACGGAATACTGTGACAATGGCAATTTTATCTGATGTTATGTAAAGACACAATTTAATCAAAGGTCACGAGGAGGATACTTACGAAAGTGTCAGTAGAAATACAGCATCTTTTAGCCGTAGTACGGTAGCCAGCACATCAAGTTACCACAAACTGTGTGCTGGCCACTGTACATTCGTCGATCCGTAAAAACCGGCCAAGTGCGAGTCGGACTCGCACACGAATGGTTCCGTACCGTATTAAGATCGAGAAAAATAAACGCCGAAAAAAATACACGTTTCTTGTATGGGGACCCCTTAGATTGTTAACTTTATTTAATTGTGTTATTTGTTGTTATAGCGACAATAGAAATACACATCTGTGTTGAATTTCAACTGTCTACCTATTTTGATTCTATTCATTTTATTTTTATATGGTTGATGAGATACAGCTCGCTGACAGACGGAGCTTAGTAATAGGGTTCCGTTTGGCACCCTTCGGGTACGGAGCCCTAAAAAGCTTCATAAACTACATACAAAACAAATGAAAATAAACAATGAACGAAAAATTGTTTATTCTGTATAATCAATATTATATTTTAAAAAAAATTAACACAGCGGAAAAATAGAGTAAATAGTAGCGGAAATTCTGAGGGATCAGCAGTAGATCGTATGCTTGGCGAATTTTTATTTTTATTATTATTATTATTTTTATAAGACCCTAGTATAGAATACACAAACAAGAGTTTTGTTTTGTTACTCGTATTTTTAGTTTTTTGTTGTATAATTAATTTTGCCCTGACTACAGTTACGTTTGCCTTCAGTTTGTAAATATCTAAGTTGTAATCTGTGGAAAATGTAGTGGGTGGTATATTTGTTAAGTTTATTGTTAAGTTATTTCTGTTTATTTTTAATATACTACTGTTTGTTTTCCCTTAAAATAAATAAACACAAAACATCCATGCTCTATTACCACCGGTTGTACTGACATCATTACCACCGGTCCACTAGAACCGAAGGCTAGAACAGGTTGAACTCATAGACAGCTCCAATAGACGTGCACTATGCAAACGACAAAATAAGTGGGTAAAGTCAGACAATAGCTGATCATTACCGCGGCTTATGTCAGTCAGTAAACATCATCTTCACTGTAACCCACTTTCACTATTTACTGCAGTTATCCTAAACTATGGTTATATAATGTTATTGGAGCCTTGAAGCATCTTACAGAATCTCAAAGGATCTATTCTATTCTATTCTATTTTTAATATTATATATGGCAAGCAAAGCCGATGTCGGCTATTCTGCCAATGTCTAAAGTGAGTTAGAAAAACAAGTGTGCATGAGAGAAAAAGAATATCTCAAAGGATCCCTTCTGGGGGATACTTTATACCATAGAGCAGGATTACAGTAAATATGCAGAGAAAATAAAAATTATGCATAAGCATAACCAGCCTATAATGTCCCCACTGATGCAACATCTCTTTTACTTCCAAACTTCCCTATTAACCGTCATCTCGGTAATCACTCCCTTTCTATCCTGATATGGCTCTTTCACATAGTCCATCCATCGTTTCTTTGGTCCTCCCCTACCCGTATAGCCATCCACATTCATACTCGAAACTGTCCTGATGACATTTCCCTCATTCCTCCGCATCACATGCCCATATGACAATCTAATAATAGTACATTATGATATAAGTGCGGTAAGTTGAAAATTACAGCCGAGGCGATATTGCTAGCCCGAGCCGTAGGTGAGGGCTCCAAGAAAGCAGAGGCTGTAATTATCAAAGCGCACGTATGTCATACGACGTTTTATAACATATTTGCGAGGAAATAAATAAAACTCGGACTTTCTTAAACGAATAAATCTTTAATCACTTGTTAAAGCAGTTAGAAAAATTTGTAAAATTGATTATTACGTCGCCAGTTGGCATTTTTAATGTTGTCAAGTTATTATTATTAGTTACAATTTCACCAGTCTCTCTCTCACTCTCTTGAGTGAAAGTAGGAGAAACGAGACCACAGAGTTCTGCTGTCAGTGGCGCTGCCTCTGAGACTTGTGGCGGTTTCGAATTAATAAATTCATCATTACTTGACGAAATTTTCAAATGAAAACAATACAGCGAAAAGAAAAAACGCGCGGAATAATTTGTACTTGTTCACAAATTAGCGATACGCGCGCATCAGCGTTTTTTTTCTTTTCTAATAAGTAATACTGGCTGCTTTCGTGCCTTTTCCTTACAAAAACAAAAAAAAAAAAATACTTTATTAAGTAAATTATATTTTTTTTTGTTTTTGTTATAGATAAATGGTTGTAATTTATTGTCAAAATTAATTATATTAAAGAATTAAATGTTTATTTTTTATATTTTATCTAAGAAAGTTAATTTTATTCATAAAATGTTGACCACTTTTCTGTCATAAAAACTACCTACTTGCTAAGATTTAAAAAAGTACCGTTCGTTTTAGACGGAGCATCTTGATCAACCGTACGTTTTACCTTATTCTAGAGAAACTCGTGCGTTTTACATTACAATAACGCACAAGTACGTAATGACATAGGTACATTGTGATATTGAAATTGGTGAAATAAGAGACCCTTTACGAGCAAATGTGTTATAAATAACAATATACCTACTGCATTTTTTTTAGATCCACGACGGGTAAGCCTAGATAATGCAAGAGCAACTACTTCGCGTGCCCAGCTTACGTACAAAAATCGTAAGTTACTACTACTCTGTCTTGTTACTCTGTGACAAAATCGATTAATTAATGTATTGAAACGATTCTTAATAATTATTTAATGTACACAATTACTCAATAAATAGTACTCGTACAATATACTAACTTTCCCATCACTAAATAGTTCTTATGACGTTATAGTAAATAGTCAAAAAATGGCACGCTTGCTTTTCATATAGATCGTGATACTTGCGTTATCTAGGTCTACCTATATCTGTGGGGTAAGCTCTTGGTCTTCATCTCACCTGATGTTAAGGCCGAAGGTGGAAACGAGCTTCACCCGGAATCCTCAACTACAATGGAACTGGCTATCTTATCTCTAACTACAGCTACTCGATCTCGATCTGAATAGCCTTTTCCTAAAAATATTGGGGTCAGCTTCCAGTATAACTGGCTGCAGCTGAATACCAGTATTTTACATAGAGCGACTGCTTATCTGACCTCCACAACCCAGTTACTGGGTAATGCGATACCCCTTGGTAAGACTGGTTGTCAGACTTTCGGGCTTCTGACGACCCGTAACGACGACGGTCAAAGATCTACGAATGACAGCCGGGACCAACAGTTTAACGTGCTTTCCGAGGCATGGAGGGGTCTTGGCATGTAAAGATGGTCACCCATCCAGGGACCAACTGCGGCAAGCGTAGCTTAACCTGATCGATCGACTCGTGCGGCTGACATTACTTAGCCACGAGCCCCTTCTTAAACTGCAATTATACCTACCATCAATGTGCGTGAAATAAAAGTGAAAACATTCTTTGCAGACAGATACCTATAACAAAGTATAAGTAAGTAAAGTATGCGTTATCGTATCAATACGAATAGTAGGATGACCACAATAAAGGAAATTGAAAGATACTGTACGGTCGAGCAGTTAATGAAGATAACACTTATGCTGTTATGTTTTAAATCAAAGTTTATAGTGTGACCGTCTTATCCATACTTCCATACTAATATTATAAATGTGAAAGTAACTCTGTCTGTCTGTCTGTATGTTACGTTTTCACGCCTAAACCGCTGAAGTTATCGTCATGAAATTTGGCAGAGATGTAGCCTGGGATATGGAGACGGACATAGGCTACTTTTTTACGCGATAACCGACATCTACGCGGGCGGAGCCGCGGGCAAAAGCTAGTTCATAATAAAGTTATCCGCTTACCTATTTGAGCTGTTGAACTGTTTTGCCCCTTTCTGTCAGTTCATTTTAAATTGATAGAATTGATAGAATAACTTTTTTAGGTATGAATATGACGGTTAGTTTATATAAGTTCTCATAATCATAAAATTAACTGACCCTTTTAGATAGGTACTGATGAAAATAATCTTATATTAGACATTATTATCGACAATATATATGTAAAAAAAATTAATTATAAAAGTGTAGCCTCATGTTGTGTTCACCCTTTGTAATCATTCGTTACTTCCTATGCATGTGCATGAATGTTTTCACTTTATGAGATGCATTATTCACGAGTCGCATAATCTCCAAAACAGGTTTATCCTACACACAACAGAACGCAAGACCACAAAATTCGAGCGTACACAAAGTCCGTTTTGCAATCTTGAGAGTGAAAGCTCTGAGCATCTGACCAAGCCACTGTGGACCTGACAACGATACCTGACACACGACATTATGGTAAGTTACGTATATTAACTCATTATTACAGAGTAAAAAAAAAGCATTGAGAAATGTCCATACTTAGCCTTGTGTTCACCAACATTTAAATCATATTTAATCAGTTCCATATTTATTTCCTTAGGAAATTTGACATAAAACATATGTTTAAATACCCAACCGGTGCTGTGAATGTTGATGAACACAGGCCTTAGACGGTTAAAAGAAATAATAGATCTTATCTATGGATGTTTAAAAAAAGGGGACGTCAAGTTTTGAATTTGGAACCCTTGTTTTTCTACCTAGTTTGTTGAAAACGGCGGGAGTGAAATAGAGTTGCATTCTAATAATGTTCTTTGTCGTGTGTTATCGAAGTTAATCTAAAAAAAAATTGTTTAATTATAAGCGACTACATACTACCTGTCTGCACGGTATCATTGTTCGTTAGTAATAGCGGTTTATGTCGATAAAATAAATAAGCGCTAACCTACGCTATTGTGGACTGTTTACATTGCCATAATAATAAGGTTGGATACCTAGGCTCAATGATATTTTAAAAGACTAGATCAGCAGTGTGCCACAAATCAAGCTATAAATTTCCAGTTTAGGCTGATCTCGTATTGTATAGGATTTCCGTACAATGAGAGGTCAGCTTATACTGGAAATGTATAGCTTGATTTGTGGCCGTGTGTACGTCGCCGACGCGTTACTACGACATATATGTCCGCAGGCATATCCGACTTCAGTTGTCAACTTGACATCAAGTGAACGATTGCATATCGATAAAAAATATCAAAATTGTGAAATGGTTGGTTAAAATTTGTATGACACGGTCTGAAAAGATTAATAAATCAAGCGGTGTTACATTGCACAAGTTTGCTAAATTTTCTTCAGATTATTCATAAAAACATTACGAGATGAATTAGATTTGTCAAACATTGTTTTTGCCATCAGTGTTACCAGTAAAAATGATTTTGATTTTGCCAGACTGTTGGGAGTTTAGTGAATGACGAATGTATGTTCCTGTAAAGGCTCCTACAAACAGGCGCGACACGCGATGCGACACAAAGAGACCGCTCGTCGCGCGGCACGCGGTTTTTTTGTGTCGCGTCGCGTGTCGCGCCTGTTTGTAGGAGCCTTAAGTCGAAATTATTATTATAGTTTGTTTGGTAAACATTTAAATAATATCATTCCATAACAATAGTTATTTGACACAATCTTATTCGATTTGAAATATAATATTTTTTTAATTCTTTCAATTTCTTTAAATCTTTAATCTATTGAAAGTTCCAATGCCAAGTTACAATGTCTTGTCTCATTCCAACGTAATTAGTTTGACGGTAGAAGAAAAGAGACAAAAAAAAATACGTGTGGCACTCGGGGACTGCCGCGGTAAAGCTATTGCATAGCATTTTGTATCAACTTATGCAATTATAATTATTTATTTATTTTATTTATGCAGTATTTCTTTTTCTTTGATATACTTTCTATATACTTTCTTTGATATACGGAATTTCTGGATTCGGTCCCCGCGCTCAAGGCCCGCGATAGAAGCTATGCAATAGCTTAAAAACAAAATAAATTAGTGCTGAACGTCGTAAAAGTGTATAACTACGTAAACAAAGTCAAATACTATTCAAATATAAGCATAATAACAACTTTAAAATAGACGAAAGTGTTGAACCTAAAGTAATTTTAAATAAAAAAAGAGTGACAAACTGTTTTGACAGCGAAAAAATTCCATGTACATGAGTCATTTCCAACCGTCTAGTCCAGTTTAAAAATTGTTCAACTGGAATCGTATCAACTATTTGGCAAGCTTTAATTAAGTCATTGTAGCCTTGCGGTGCAACAGGGAAACTGAATGTACTCATAATCGACTGGTCGTGAGTTCAAACCCCACTATCAACAATCGCTTTTTGTGAAGATCATAATTTTATAAACTAATATTTATAAGAATAAAATACGCAGTACACAGAAAAAGGAACTGCCAGAAATTATTAGATCACTAGAGGGTACTGGTGTAGTAAAATAACCGTCGGAGTGGGGAGCGTGAGGTTTTTTCGTTACGGAATTTCTGGATTCGGTCCCCGCGCTCAAGGCCCGCGATAGAAGCTATGCAATAGCTTAACAGATTATTTTGACAGATTGACATAATTTATGTATCCGTTTCAAAGCTACGACTTTAAACTCGTTAGTGGTTACGTTTTTCTGAAATTGTTAGTAGGACGCTGCTCCTCTAGTATTATATAACCTCATTGCCTAGGCTTTGCATTTTAAATTCGGTTAAAGATATTATGACATTAGTATGATATGCATATAAACCACAAGCCTGTCCTGCCTGAGTAGCACCAATGTCCAATTTTATTATGTAAACAACAACTCTCATTTACGTTCGTTTTGAACAAAATATTCAATTCTATATAATCAAGACTTAATTTATTAGGTATTCAAATGATTGTAAATATTTATAGTTTTGTTACTGATTTAGTACCGCTATTACACTCAAAAGATACAAAATATGTAAATGAGGCCTCATCAAAATGAATTTAGTTTGCAAATAACTCAAAAACTGAAATTGAAATTGAAAATAATTAGTTTTCAAATGATAATAGTCTCTTTGATATGCAAAGTTATTAAAAAAAATATATAATAATTAAAAAATTTGGGTAGGTACTTAGGTATTACTACTATTGTACTTTTTCTTTAATATAAAAAATATAAAAGGTCAAAGACCTTTTAACCCTCTATAGGGCAGAAACGCTAGTTGACTAACTTTAAGGTCAATTTTTATATAATTTTTTTTTTAAGTTAAGATTATACCCGAATCGCTTTAGCGTGGCAATAGCGTTCATTGACCTACATTTTCTAACATTCTTTATTTCAAAAATGAAATAAAGTCCGTTAACGTCCTGAATCAATATTTATTTATTTATTGAATACTTTAAGCACACAAAATGTACAGGCATTTTCTACCAGTCAACCTTTGGGTGATGCATAGACAAACAGTAGTAGGTGCAATAGCGAGTATTAAGGAATATGTATTCACCATTAGATGGCCAGCTTATACTGGAATAAGGGTTGCCAACTTTTTTTAAGATAAATAAAGTATCAAATTCTTTGAGAAAAAAAAGTATTTGAATGAAAAAAAGTACTTATATTTCAAATTTAAGTACTATAGGTACTTAAATTTGAAATATAAGTACTTTTTTTCATTCAAATACTTTTTTTTATTACCATATTAACATATTTTTGGGTGCTTTTAGAAAACGCTAACAATTTTTTGTTGTCTTTGAAGTTTCAAAGCTAGTTTTACAACCGAAATTTTGATTCAAATAAACAACTATTTTTTTATTAAATTTATGGACGATCTGTTTCTCTCTTCTCGCCACTTCCAGATTTATTACCGAAAAAACGTGAAAGCTGAAGTAAATAAGAAATCACTTTTTTATATTTGGTATGCTATCAGATGCATTTTGAAATATATATATTGCCATTTGTCAACACAACTGGTTTGTCTTAAACATAACTATATTTTTATCTGAAAATTCTCTAATCTAATCTTAATAACAGATTTTCTTTTTAGACTTTAAAGTTCAGTAATTACCCGTATGAGTCTTTTGTTTTACGCATCACAGTAAAGATTGAAAATAAAGTATTTTCGTGTAATTTATTTTAATGCAAAAGTTTAAAGTATATTTATCCTAAATAAAGTAGGATACTTTATTGTAAATCATGGTTGGCAACCCTAACTGAAATAGTTAGTACTGACGTGCGACTTATTAACGTATCAATGAGCCACTCACACCTATAGGTAATGTGCTAATACAAAATACTCAAAAACCCATCACCATTCAATTCCAGGGTGCATCACACAGCGAGCACACTCCAAAGGCGGAGAAAGCGGACCTGGTGCACAAGATCAAGGCCCGTCTGGCGTCCGTAGACCCCAACAAGGCAAGGGAACTGGGGGGAGTCTTCCTTTTTAACATTATTAAGGAGACCAACGTTTATTCTTGGAGTAAGTATTCAGGTTTATTTTTATAAATACTTTTTGATGGTGGTATTTTAATGTAGAAGTTAGGTTAGGACCCAATTAATTAGTCAAATAAATTGATTTTAAAGTTGAGCATCAAAATGTTGAAAATTAAAAGTCAAAGGCACCACCACGCCTTTGACTTAATTATTTGTATGAGATGAGACAAACAGACCTTTGATCTTCTGTGGGCCAGTTATTTTTCTTCACGCCTTGAAACCGAAGCTTAATTTCTAAAACATTTGAAAACTTCCACGAACTAAATTGGATAAAGAGATACAGAAACTGTTAAAAAAAAAGTTCCTGTACCTATTCAGCATTTATTCTGTGGCTTCAGCATTTTACAGTTTATTCAACTAAAGCAGACGAATACCAGAGGTTCATAAATACAGATATCTAAGACCCATCAGATCAGAGGTCACCCTAAGTTCAGTCTATGATCACTCATTTACCGGACAAGGAGACATTTACCTAGTACCCGGATCTCGTGCCAGTATAGCTCATATATTATGCCAGTTGACTGGCTCACTTATCTTAAAACACTCTTTACACACTCGTGGCTTTCTTAAGATTTATACTTGCAAAATTTGTTGCAACTTTTTATTATATTACGGAACGTTAGTATAAATCATATCACGCACACATTATTTTCTTTGAAATACCGTAGTATTATATTAACTTTCGTAGTAGGTAGGTATGTAGTTTAATGTGACAATGATTACATGTGAATTTCTGCAAAATTATATCATTGAAGTGGTAATGGTTTAGAGGCATGAGGAACAGGGTGTAAAGTTCACTCATACTCTATAGTAAAGGGAGGATCCTCCGACCAGACGGGTATTGTGTCTGGTGGGCAACTGCCCAACGGTTGATGTCGGGATGTTGTATCTATGCTAGTCGCGCGGTAAACTCTGATAGCGCGATGCAGGATTTGTGACGTCAGGTCTTTGATGCGTAGTTCGCATGTGGCGTTTGTTGATACCGCTACATTACTCCCCTCCGGAGACCGGAGGTCGATAGTAGGCTGAGTCAGTGCATATGATGCTAGCCAGGGCCAGTTGTGGTTCCAGTGAGTCGGAACCGGGTGCCGCATAGTTCACGGTGAGTCGGAACTATCTGCGGTGATTCCCCAGTGAGTTGGGGTGGCGCTGCGTTTTTGATCCAGTGAGTCGGACGTCGTACAGCGCCGGGTTGAGGCTGACTGCTGGCGTTGACCAGGAGAGCGTTGAAGGGCTCTGCTTGTGGACCGGCCGAAAGTGCAGTGTGCTGTGCCAAGGTTGCTGATGAGGCTGAGGGTGATGACCAGGTATGCGCGTTCGCTGCATGCTGGTGGTCAGGATACCCGTTGAAGCCGTGGGTGCTGGCTGGCTGTGTGACTCGCCGCTCGAAAGCTTGAGGAAGTGATGGATGACGTCACGCTGAAGTAGTTGCACGAAGGCTGCGCTAATGTCCATGTTCGGGGTCACCAATTTAGAGGCATGAGGAACAGGGTGTAAAGTTCACTCATACTCTATAGTAAAGGGAGGATCCTCCGACCAGACGGGTATTGTGTCTGGTGGGCAACTGCCCAACGGTTGATGTCGGGATGTTGTATCTATGCTAGTCGCGCGGTAAACTCTGATAGCGCGATGCAGGATTTGTGACGTCAGGACTTTGATGCGTAGTTCGCATGTGGCGTTTGTTGATACCGCTACAATGGTTAAAGATATTATAAGCAGACTCATAAAATAAACTTTATATATGTTAGAAGAAACAGCCTAGTCATTTTCCGATAAAATAGCACTGATTAAAGCGAGATTATTTTTATTTTAACTTATTAAGTGGTAAGCGCTAAGGTTGCCCGCGAAATCCAAATGTTCTTACGTTGTTTGCAATTTGCAGATCAGGGCCTCAAGTCTGCTATTACAATAGTGTCAGAATGGTCTCGCCATTGTGAGTATTTGACAGTGTTTGTATGGAAAATCTGTCAAAAACTCACAATGAAGAGACCATTCTGACACTATTGTAATAGCAGACTTGAGACCCAGTGGCTAGTTGTATGTTGTAATATGATTCGCGACCATAACGCGAATTATAATCATTAGAATCAGCAATACAACTCCATAAGTTAAAATTGTCCTCAAATATGATAATGACTAGCTTTTGCCTGGGGCTCTGCCCGCGTGGATGTCGGTTATCGCATAAAAAGTAGCCTATGTCCTTCTCCATATCCCAGGCTATATCTCGGCCAAATTTCATGACGATCGGTTCAGCTGTTTAGGCGTGAAAACGTAACATAAAGACAGACAGACAGACAAACAGACAGACAGACCGACAGACGGACAGAGTTACTTTCATATTTATAATATTAGTATGGGTAAGTATGGATTTCATGAAATAGTGTTCAATAGGGTTAGGATCTTGGTGTTAGGCACTTTTTTTGATGATTTAATGATTATAATTCTGTAAATACATACTTTTTACGATCACGAATCATATTTTGAACAACATACAACTGAATTGCAAAAAACGTACGAAAATTTGAATTTCGCAGGCTATCCTGGCACTTTCGCCTTATATCCATAAATATCTAGCAATAAAATGTAGGTTTTATAGACTGATCATGCAAGAAACATATTTTTCCAAGCGAACCCCAGAAGATATTATGCAGGAATAAAATAAAGCTGACAAGCTGCTGCCGCTGTGCTGATTAGAAACTGGGCTCAGCTTATACAGGGTCATTGATAAAACAGAGGTTGTTACACCTCTCAGGACTCTATTATTGACATCATAAACAAAAACTTTTGTTCTATGACTGTTAATAATTCATCAGATTTTAATTTATTACATTTTCATACAAAAATAAAAATATTTAAAATCAACGCTCTAAAGGTGAACGCGCACCCAGATGCGCCGCAGGAGCCGCACGAGCCGAAGTCATCGCATTTTCCTATATTGTTACTTAAAATCTTAAGCTATATTTAATCATTAATGCCACAATCTTTACAATTATGAAGAATTAGTAACAATTTGCGATAGAAAATCCCGCAAACAGTGAACGTTCAATTTCACATTTGACATTTCTAGAGACCTCACTCTACACTAGCGCCTCTAGCGGCGAATTCAAGCGCGATAGTTCTCATTGAATACCAACTTCGATTGTCTATAAATTCAAATCATAACTGTCATTCTTTGACAGTTGTCTGTAATGGCTATATCATTACAAATTAAATCAGCCTGTAATGTTCTCACTGTTGGGACACAGGCTTCTTCTCAGTGAGAGGTAGTGGGATATAATCCACCATCACACGGACCCGGTGCGGGTTGTTTTTTGTTTTTGGTTTGGCAGTTGTGGTAAATCCTCATGGACGCCCAGACTGCCTCACTTATGAGCCAGTCTGGGAAGTGCGGACTCTTACCGGCTAAAAACCACTCCTGCCGCAATTAATACAATAAAATTGACCCGTTAGCTTTCGCAGCGCTGGCCAAGACTCTTTCTGCAAAAGCCACGAAATGGATCCGGCAATTGTCGTCACCAATCAAGTCCTCAATGTTATCTAAGGGGTGTCCCAGCCTCTGCTCGCAGTCGTACCTTTCCCATGTGTACCTAGGGCAATCAATGAAGATGTTTTACTTAGGTGTAGGTCTTAGGCCCGATGCGGGTTGGTAGATGTCACATGACTTCGAATTTTTGGTTCTACGACACGCCGGTTACCTCACAATGTGTTCTTTCACCGTTTGTGAGCAGTGGTGATGAAATCTACTGGTAACACTGGGCCACCTCTGCTCTCTAAAAAATAGGGTGTCTGACTATCGACAAAAATACTAATTAATAACAATATCTATCTCCAGCTCTAGACCTGAACCAAGTTAAAGTCTACGAAGGAGAACCAAACGAGGACCCAGACACCACGTTTACCCTCAACGAGCACTACTTCAAGCAGATGGTGACCGGTCGAGAGGATGCCAGGGTTATCATGCAAGCTGGACGCTGTTCCGTTACAGGAGACATCATGAGAGCGATGCAGCTTGAACCTTATATTAAGTTAGAGTAAAGTTGGGATTTATTTGTTTAGCAGTCCGATGCAGTTGGTGGCATCAAATCTGAGATTGACCTAAAGTTTCTGAGTTATTGGTGCCGATTCCCTTGTTCACAAACTTAACTAAATTTAAGTTCAGTGCATCTTTTTCTTTCTATTTCATTAAGAAAAGGACAGAACATAAATTTTAGTTTAGTCCTGTCAAATTAAGCAGCGCCTGTCACTACTCCATACAAGTTTAGACGTGATTAAAAACTTGCTGACTAAAATTACGACAATTTACGTCAAGCGCTGATTAATTTGAAAGGACTAAACTAAAATTTGTCTTCTGTCCTTTTCTTAATGAAATAGAAAGAAAAAGATGCACTGAACTTAAATTTAGTTTAGTTTGTGAACAAGGGAATCGGCACCATTTTAGTGATGGATATAATGCATTTCATGAATTATTGTAGTGTTAGAAATAGGTTTGTGACTGTCTTTAAAATCATCGTCATATTCATTCATATTTTTCATGCTTTTCGCCTCGGTTTTTCGTATCAAGCTTTTGGTTTTTTCCTACCGCATGGGTTTTTTTTTGACCTTAGTGGTGATGTTCTTCAGAAAGTTCAGGTGCGTATAGGGTTGCCAACTTTTTTATACCAAGTTATAGTATTTTCGAAGCCATTGCCTATAAAATATAGTAGATGGCGACAAAATATAGTAGGTTTCAAAAACATTTTTATTCTTTAAATGCATATTTTTTTGTACTATGAACTTTTATTAACAGGTTTTTTTAATATTAAGGCCTCGAAAATACCATTACTCTAGCTTTTATGAAATTAATACTGGTCTTACTGCGATCATCTCGCCATTTGTATTGAAATAAAAATATAGTAGTTTCGCCTCCTAGATTTTTTCTTTAGAAATATAGTATTTAGGCCTCTAATATAGCAGGATACTATATTATATAGTAGGGTTGGCAACCCTAGGTGCATAGTACTCGGAACCGGCGAGCGTTAATGACCAATGTATGAATGTAAACGAAGCAAAAGGAGTAAGCAAGGACCGTATCTGCTTCATATAACATAAATCGTCTTGCATTATCATCATTATCATTTTATCATAATCAATGTATAGGTATAAGGAACGGGGCTTAAAGTTTACTCATCCTCCATAGAAAAGGGAGGATCCTCCGACCAGACGGGTGTTATGTCTGGTGTGCAACTGCCCGACGGTTGATGTCAGGATGTTGTATATATGCTGGTCGCGCGGTAAACTTTGATTGCGCGATGCAGGATTTGTGACGTCAGGTCTTTGATGCGTAGTTCGCATTTGGCGTTGTAGATGCCGCCACAAATGTATCGAACCTAGTTGGTGAGCTTATTTCTGACTAGCTGCTGCCCGCGGCTTCACCCGCGTGACTAATTCTAAAATAAAAGTAGCCTAAGTTACTTACTCCTTATAATATCAGTTATCTGTCATTACTTATCGTTGTGATTTTGTGCTCGTTGTTAGCTGTGATAATCTTATACACTTCATTTATTTTCTTTACTTATATAGTTAGTATGTATGTATCTATGTATCTACTATATAGCATATATCTGTGTATCTATTATAAGATATTGTGCTGTTTATACATTTTATTTGCACCAATGACAACTCCATTTTATGTCCAGAAATTCACTATCCATGCCAAGGTTGCCTGGAAGAGATCGCAGTATGCGATAAGGCCGCCCATTGTATATTTTATAGTGTATAAGTTTTCCTTTTCTTTTGTAATGTATAATCTGATGTACAATAAAGCATACATAAATAAATAAATAAATATCTGCCATTAAAATTCCCTTCAAATCGGTCCAGCTGTTTCGGAGGTTCTGGAACAGACAGAAAACACATTTTTTTAAATTGTGTTTTTGTTATTAGTACTTAATATACTTTCAAATGTATTTAGTTAAAAGCTGTTATTTTGATAATACAAACAGACACTTCAATATATTTATTGAAATTTGTTCAAAACAAATCAGACCAGTCGAATTAGTATCAGTATATACTTACTTAGTATCCTACCACTAGTTATATGTAGGTACCTACTTACAGTTGACATGCACCACGTTACCTGACCTCCGGAAACCCGACCTCCTAACTACCAAGATAAATGGTCTATAAGATATACCTTTGCCGCGATTATATTATATTTTATAAGTATGTAGTTTCTATGTTGTTAAGTTTGTTAAGCTTTAAATTAATATAATATGTAAGTGCCAATTTTAGAGTTTTATTTACCTATCTAAGCCATACGGACTTAGTTTAGCAGCAAGGACTCAGCCCACATTATGGTCAAAAAAACGGGCCAAGTACGTGTCGGACCACGCACAATGAAGGGTTCCGTAGTTGGGATGAATTTATCGCAAGAACAAACTTATCATATAGTTGAAAAACATGTTTTCCTATACAGAATGTGTGGGAGAACATTTTTTTCAACTGTAAATGTAAGTTGGTCGCCAATTACTCGGTAAATTGTGAAGCCTACTTAGCTGTGATAGTTTTCCTTTTAACTTCGTTATATATAGGTACTACTGCCGTGACATTTGAATTTCTAACTACAACCGTTTAGTTGGTAGAGGGGGGGGGGGACACTTGACTCTAACGAAAATTGGTACTTCAAAGCTTTATAAGTCACGAACGGTTTCCTTAATCAAAAAACGGTCTTCCCAAACCCCTAATATTTTTGAAAGACCTATCCAACAATATCCCACAAAATGGGAAGGACGACAAAAAAAATATCATCCCCACTTTACAAGCAGGGGAGGTACCCTAAAAATGTTTTTTTTTTTTTTCGAAAATATTTTTTACTACTTTTTTGGCGTCATTAACGTGTATACTCATGCCAAATTACAACTTTGTAGTACCAATAGTTTTTGAGTTAAACCGCGGACAGACAGACAGACGGACATGGCGAAACTATAAGGGTTCCTTGTTGACTACGGAACCCCAAAAAATTAGTTGTATTATACCAAAGAGGTCCTAAAAGTTGATTCTTTCATTCGGCAAAAAAGTTTCGTGACACTACAAAGATAAGGTAGATTTTTTTAATGTTAAGAACCAGCCCACATTATGTAAGGTAGTACCTTCCGTTCACCGTTAGGACCTCTATGGTATATACCTATACGAGTATAACCCATTATTGACCATAATGTGGGTTGAGTCTTTTCTGCTAAACTACGTCCACATGAGCTTCCAATATCCTTCTTCCCCTCAGAAAAAAATAAAGTTTTAACCACAACCGCCAACTTGACTTCACTGACTCAGTGGAACACAGAGTGAAAAGGCATATAGGCGACGAAACGTTGGTGTCTAGGCTTCACAGCCTGGCTCATCGGCGTAATCTTGCTTGCCTGTCGGTGGTATTCTACAGACTGCACTTCGGAGAGTTTGCGCCAGAGCTCCACGACCTGATCCCACCATCGCCCTTTTATTACCGGACTACCAGACTTACTGCAGGGTACCATGCGTACTTGGTTGATATCCCGTCCAGTCGTACTCAGCGCTTCTCCTCCCCATTTATTATGCGCACAGCCAAATTGTGGAACTCTCTGCCTTTAGCAAGAGTGAACAGGCATCTTCTGGGCACGCTCGTTGCATCATAGACCTCATAAAAAAAACTGACATCGTAAACCCGCCTTGAGCTCATTCAGCCGAAAGACGTCCACTGCTGTACATAAGCCTCCCCCAATTGGGGAGGGGGTTGCCATAAACGCCACGCTTGGCAGGCGGGTTGTCGAGCGCAGTATGGTGTTAAAAAGGCATAGAGAACGCTGCTGCCCATACTCTAGTAAGTCCCTTAGTCGCCTATTACGACACCCACGGGAGGAAATGGGGTGGTGCTATTCTTTACGTCCGGCAACACACGGTACTATTTGCAGTATTGGCAAGTATTAATATTTAATTAATTACCTCTATCCCCACCAAATAAGAAACTCCTAATGATGTTCTGCCCGCGACGGTGACGAGCCATTCTTCATCACATGTTATGGCGGTGTTCCACGATATTTATTTAGATTTGTTACTGTAGTTGTAATGGCAACCATGTTATTTGGTTTAAATTGGTTTATTTTAGCTTATTTTTGAAGTGAAAACTTCTTTAGCCGCGTTGAGCACCTTTTGAGTGAACAAAAATCAGGGAACTCGCGTCACCGCTATATGTATACTGTTTATATGTACTTAGTTTTCATTTCTATCGGCAGTCCCCAAAGACTGCCCTGTTTTTTTTTTAATTATTTATGCACTCAGTAAAATACATAGAGATTTATAATTTGAGTACAAAGGCACTGCTTATTTCTTATGACATTTCTTCCAGCAGACCTTGGAAAGGGGAAATGAAAAAAAAAAAGAAAATAATGTAGACATCGTGTGTGAAAATAAGAAGAGAAAAGTATAAATAAGAATATTTATCTTTTATACAGATTCTTTTCTATATTATTTTATGTATGAGAGTACGTTGTAGACCTAGTAGACTAGATTTTTTAACCATTTTCTATTTTGTTTAGTTACTTGTTGAAAGACAGTGACGGATTAAGACTATTTGATGCCCTAAGCAATCCACGCCTGTGGGCCCCCCATCCGTATGTCAACTAGAATCGGTCTTTAAACCTTTACCGCCTAAAAACATTAGTTTTTTGTAAAATAAGATGATGAGATGTAATTTACCTTAGAAGTGGAGTAGGTGCGACAACAATAAAAACCAAAGCATAATTTATTTATTTATTGAAATGCGCCTTGCGGCTTTTTCGGGCATTAAATTCACGCAAAATAGTATTATCGTCTAACGTTTTTAACATATCGGACTCTATGTATAATATCGATAAATTATCGAGCCTTTCTTGTATCATCTTTGTCCTTTTTTTATATTTTTAATTTTGAAAAAGAACGTTCTGCTCAACAATTTGTAATCATAAGCGATAAAAATATACGCAGGGCTGTTTCCACATTAGGGAAAGCTGATTCAATTTTATCATCATGTATTATTTTATACAATTGTGCGTGAGTTTGTTCTTCTGGTGCCCCCCCAGACGTGATGCCCTAGGCAATTGCTTAATTTGATTAAGGGTTAATCCGTCACTGTTGAAAGACCTACACTTACCTCCAATACCTATCCAAGATATTATTAGAAAATATTGTAAAAAACAATTATTTTTAAAAGAGTAATTGTGGAGTTACTTGCCGGCTCTAATCCATATGAAACGACCTATTGGAACCGTGCACCTAGCTTCTGAAACCATACCATACCATAGTCCCATGTAGGTTTATGTGAAATAAAATATATTGATTTTGATCTCCGTTGAAGCAAACTAGTGCAACTCTTCTGCGATGCTTTAACACGAATCGTGAAGCCCTCTCCATCATATTTTTCTTATGACCACAACGCGGCATCGTGCTGTTTTCATTAAATCTCGGAATATAATAGCTTCCCTGAGCCCAATCGTAAAATCCACAATCTAGAAATCCCGCCACTTAAGAACAAACTGGGATTAAACCGTGTATCCCAAAAGGGAGTCTAAATTAAGTACTTACTCCTAATTGCAATACTCCTTTTGTGAACTTGGTCGAAACAGTAGACAGTGTAGACACACGTATTTGACCCATTCCTAATATGGTATTAATAGTTTTAGACATTGGTACTATTTTTTGTGGCAGTACGTAATACCGTTAGCAACGGTACGTGAGATACATTTATATTTATAACTGACATGACTGACTGATGTAGGGCAAAAACTACTTTTACAATTAGATGAATCAAGCCTGATTAAGACTATTAACATAGCTAGTCAGTATGTTTGACGGATGAGAAAAAAACCGCTTTTAATTTTTAAGTATAGTGAATATGAATTGAGCATCTTTTCATTTAGCTGTATTGGCACCACTTATGTATCGATACGTGGTGTAAGAAAGTTTTGAAGTTATGTAGAAGAACTCAGTGTATATGTCTTAAACAGTGAGTCTGGAAAGAATCTTCTACTCTACTAATAGAACCGAAGAGAATTATACTTTTCTGAGTCAGGAAGCTGACTAAGTAAATAGTTGCTGCATATTATGAGGCGAAATAACGAAAGCTCGCTTGAGAAGACCGAGCAGACGCAAAGGAATTCATCGGTGACGACCATTAATCGTTTAAAGATGTAAGGCAGACAAATTGAGAAGACGGCGAAGCCTGACTGTATGCGGACAGTGAAAATCAGCGCAATATTTTAGAGACCTATGTTTATTGATAGAATCTTATCGACACCAAAGGTGTCCACCCACCTACAGCGTTAGCAAAAAACACTTGTCTCTAAGCGCTATTACCTACATATAACCTACCAAAAAGCTAGATCCTACATACTGAATACGGAGCACATACGTCATAAACAACTACCTCACACCTGACAGTCCCAACATTCTGTCAAACTAGAGATAAGTCCGATATCATGTCACATGTAAAAATCATCGATATTTTAATTTAATCATGCATTGACGACAAAATCATCAATGGCCTAAATCATTACTTGAATGAACGCGAACTTCGGTGATTCAGACGGGCCGTCTCGGGCGATCGGCGACACTGAAGTCACAGAACCACAGAGTTTCGATAAAATGCCCGGTGCTGGGCGCATAATAATAATTTCACTAAGCCGTACCGCGTTCATTTCAGCACTCATAATTGAAGTGACGTACATAATCAAATAAAAATCATTGATGATTTTGTCATTGTTCCCGTCATCGATATTTTTTTGTCATTATCATGCAGTCATTGATATAGAAAAATCATCACTCAGCCCATCTCTATGTCAAACTCGTAATAAGCCAATATAATACACTAAAACAAAGTATACCTCTACTCAGCGGAGCAGGTTTGCAAACGGTATCCGAGGTTCATCCATAGGTCAAGCACCTCTGCTGGACCGACTCGAAATAGAGCCGTCATTAATAGGTTAAGGCCGTATTTTTATGTGATATTTGGGTTCTGTATGTTTATTCATTAAAATAGGGATTTAATCTGTTGGGAGTCGATTGGGTAGCAGGTTAACGATTACCTTAGTTTGACCCTAAAGATTGCTGTGAGTTCGATCATCGTTAGTTATATTGCAACTGCACAAAACTGTATAATAAACAGATTTATTTTTTAAGTTTTTGCTTTATACTGGTAACAGTTTACAAGACCAGTGACATGGGATCAAGATACGACGTAACTTCTAGACTTGTTTGAATAAAAAAAATTAAAGAACTTATTGATGGATTGTTCTCCAATAAATTTTATTTTCTGTGACTAATAAACTTTAACTCACAGACTGACTGTAAAATTTTTAGGAAAATCATATACAATATTTGTAAATTTGTGAGCACCATGTATCTATCGCATTTATTAATTTGTCTGTCATTACTTTACTTTTCATTCTTTTTACTTATTATGGTACAGTAATTTTATTCTAGGTACATCGTCTTCACCTATAAATATTAATTAATGTATAAAAACTATTGTTAACATTTTAAAAGAGTAAGTATGGAGTTTCTTGCCCATTCTTCTCCATACATAACTACCTTTTGGAAGGGGCAACTAGAATCAATTAACTATTTTTGTAATTATATACGTTCAAAAGTGCCTTATATATGTGCCTATTTGAAATAAATGATTTGACTTTGACTTTGACCATGGATTTGTCCCGATGCATCTCATTTGGTCCGAGTTTGACCTTTACTTTTGTTATCTTGCTGCAGAAGTTTTCAATTTATCGATTCCTTCTGGAAACATGAACACAATTTATGTCAGTTTATCCTAATTTCGACATAAAAAATACAAGAGTTATCTGTTGAGTACCTCCCTACTAAAATGGCTGAATTTGACCTTCACTCAGGAAAAAATTAAAATAGTTGATAATGGCTAAAACTGCACCTACTAATATTGCTAGGCTGAAAAAAAGAGACTCGCTCAACACAAAATAAGGTAATATTCACTATATAATAATAGTGGACTTTGCCTTAAACTCTTGCCAGTGATGAGCCTTTTTAAAGAAACATGGAAGAATTTCCTTCTTTCTACGGAATCCTAATCAATGTTTGTATCATTATAAAACCTGTCGGTATGGAATTGTAGATGTCAAGTCCGGTTGTTAACTAGAAGATTATATTGAAGACTTAGGTAAGCTTAATAAAGATCATATATACTCTTCAAGAGGCTGTAAAGAACCTAATATGTAGCAAAATAACTTGGAATAGTATTAAATTATGGGCACTTTTCTAGGTGCTAAAAGCTATAAAAATACCGTATTCATTGATGCTGGTCGAATCAGCTGTAAGTTATTATAGAAACGGATGTAACGAAAAAAATTTCTCGTGTTTTTATTTATTTACTAGCTTTAGCACGCGGCTCCGCCCGCGTGGATGCCGGTTATCGCGTAAAAAAGTAGCCTATGTCCTTCTCCACATCCCAGGCTATATGTCTGCCGAATTTCATGACGATCGGTTCAGCGGTTTAGGCGTGAAAACGTAGATTTATGGTTTGCTGTTGAGTGATGTTACAATGAGGGTGGCCCTTTGTAACCACAGAAAATAACAAAAAGGCAACTAAACAATGACTATGTACAATTGTACATTATTTGATACTACCTGCTGCCCGTGACTCCGCCCGCGTTGCTTTTCTAAAATAAAAGTAGTTACTCCTTAAAACATCAGATATCAGCTAGTGAAAGTCTCGTCAAAATTGGTCCAGTCGTTTCGGAGCTTAGCTGGAACAAACAGAGACAGACAAACCGGCAGTCAGACAATTTTTTTTTAATTTAGATCTTTTGTAGTAACTTTTTTTATTTTTTTATTTAGGTATTAAATACCTACGGAACGTATAACAAAAAAAATATATTTTGACATTAGGTACCAACAGACACTTCAATTTTACTTATTTGTATAGCTATAGATACATAGATAGACCAAAATACCAGAATGCAAGTTTAAAATCAAAACAATCTGACTTGGATCAGTTATATATAATTTGCCATAATATGTCCTTCAAACCGCCATACTTCCTCTCAGTATGTCATTAGTTATTTACGCACAGCATAAATCCAGTTTTGCTGGTAACCGAACTAATTAACTTTTAGTTAAATAATCGTTAGAACGTTCCGATGTTAAGGACAACCGCAAGTCCCTTTGCAAGGATTAAATATTATGCACTTGATGTAATGGCGAGAGCAGAAGTGTTTGACAAACCAATTTTTTTTTAAATTCGTTATCATTCATGTTCGAATCCCGACAGGCGCCTTTATTATTATTTAAGCCTTTTATTTCCCAAATACTTTTAAAATAAATTAGGTTAGGTTTTTAATGACACGAGTTTGCATAATCACGAGATTGAATAACCTACACACCCGTGTATCACACGACGTTTTTCAATACAGTTGTGGGAAATAATAAAAAAAAAACAATTTATCACACAAAAAATTAAAATTTTCAGAAAATGGCACGTTTTTGCAACTGGACATATTTTTTTTACAACGAAAACAGCCTATTCGATTTTTGACAAATGTTGATGTGAAAATAATTAAACTAAAACTAGTAATTAAATACATTAAACAACCATTAAACAGCAAAAAGGCTTTTGAGAATTCAATGCTAAAACGTACGTGTGTACGAGTAGGTTACAATAACCTACTTCCCGCCCTTGTATCACAATGTATTATTATCTATCTATTACTCTTCATCTCGGTTACGTAGTCAAACCCTTTTTAGCCAAATCATCTTTCAAACAGTCCATCTCATGTCTTTGGTCTTCCCCTACTCTTATAGCCATCCACAATAATACTCAAAACATTTCTCACTTATTTAGTAAGTATTTAATAACTAGGTACCTACTGAAAATCTAGTGCCTCATTTCTGCCTTACCATACAAAGTTTCCCAGCGTTTTAGTCGTAAAATACGACTTTACAATAACAATACCAAATTATCGATGGAATGAAAATAATTATGTGCCAATTTTTTACGGAAAACACACATCATAAGGATTGCTTGTGTTCTGTACAGCAAGTTCATTAAGTTAAAATCAAATGAAAACTAGAACTTTCTCCCGCATTAAAATAAAAGCACATTCACACATTACCTTGCCCTTATCCCGATTTATTTAGAGTCGGCGCAACAATATGTATTTTTCTTCCATTCTATTTTATTCTCTATTTGTCGTCATCTGGATAGGTTCCCCCTTCCTATCCACCTTTCTCTCGAAAATAAAAGCGCATAAATATTAGTTAAATGTAGTTAGGTATTGCCTTATAAACTGCCGGAATAGGGCATGACATTATCCCTACAACACAACAACACACTATCAGCAATAACAGCAAAGTTTTTGTCATTATTTGTTTTAACACTTGGTAGGTTCTTGTTTTCTTAAGCCTTAAAGAATGATAGTAAAACCATATTTTACCACATACGTGCCCAACACTAGAAGATCAAGTATAACAGTTAAGTGTACGTACTTTAAGTCTTTTTTCGTCAAACAAGTTCTCTGCAACCAACTTCGCATCTCATATCTTCGTTGCTCACCACTTTTTCGCTCGACTGCACCGGTAAATCCAGCTCCCTAAGCCGAAGTGGTTTATTTTATTATTTACACGACGCTCTTGAACAGCGACCGTGCCAAACACACGCACAAACAGAAAAATTAACACTTGAATATTATTATTTTTATTTAATTTCCCTGTGAACGTAAAAAAGTTTGTTTGAAAATGTACACAAAGGTTTTCCTTCTAATTTTCGCGGCGACACTGGCTATGAGCGATGGTAAGTTTTCGATATATATTTTTTTTCTTTTTCTAAATTAAGTAAAATTACAGTGAAGTTTTTTATAATTAATAGATAAATATGTTGCACAGGTGTTTTCTAAAAAGTTAAAACCTCTGACAGTATAATTAATTTTGTTTGTTTTTAAATACATAATAGGACATTTTTAGGAAAAGGTAACATCTGAAATCGTAATTAGCTGGGAAATTAAAGTTTGCTGTAACTCAACGGGACCGGGGTATCGAAATACTTATTATTTTATTCAAGACCTTAATTATTAGGTACCTCCATAGTACCTACGCTTTCTCTACTTTTTACATTATTCGGAAATTTTATTATGGAAATGGACAAGAATTTGTGTAACCTTTGCAAGCAAGATTTAAGTACCTATCTACCTCTCATTAATGACTTTGGTGCAAATACTTTATTAATAATACATTTCTAATTCAATATAGTTCGATCTCAATCAATAGGTGTTCAGCCCACGAATTACGATTTAAGCCGAAACCAGCTGGGCGGTAAGTTCTACCAATAACCACAGATTTTGTCATTACCATTTACCAACTGACAAAGATTGGTCATTACCATGTCATTACCGTTCTCATTATTTGTCATAAAAGCATGTGATTTCAAATTGATGGATTGTTCATCATTAATCAAATGGTTAGGTAATCAAACTGCATGAATTCATTTGTTTCTGTCTTAACAGTCATTATGGTATGAGATTTCGATATAATTATAATGTTTATTATTTCTCAGTCGTATTCGCAAACTAAGTAGGCTTTCAGATTTCCTATCTTTATTTATCTCAGATCTATCTCCAGACATCCGGAGGTTAAGCACGAAACCCATATTTTCGGTCGAAGTTACGGGCGAGACCTACTTCTTATCACCTACGGACTTATGATTAGTTTGTGGCCCAACCTAAGAATGAATGACACCACGATTTGACAGTAGTCCGTACTCCCGATGTGTTTTTTCCCGTCGAAAAAAGTTAATTAATCGGTTGTAGTCAATGGTTGTAGTGATCACTCAAGTTTCGACCTAATTTCAGACGGGCCCATTTCTTCGTTAACGGACTTAGAGAGAGGCCCCTTTTTTTTTTCTTCTTTTTTTTTGTGTAGTCTGTGTGGAAATCCTCATGGATGTCCTCCGCCCTGGGGTGGGCAGACTCTTACTGACTAAAACCACCCTGGTGTTCTCTCGCACACTTGAGTCGGGGGGTTGCGGGTACGAATCCGACTTCCGCTGCCCCGGGCCGGTGCGGTGACGGCTCACACTAGGCGGGCCTCGTCCCATAGGAAGAGTCAGGTGCGTCTTAAAGAGGCGCGCGTGAAACACTACGCGCCACCCTCTCGGATCAGAATAGGCCCCCTGACGTGTTTTCGTCATCTCATTTAGGTACCTACCTGACTACTTCCAATTACTGCAAATAGATAAAGCATCTAATTATAGTATTTGAAGGCATCATTTGTTCCACTAAATTAATTTCGTTTCGAGGAAATCTGTGCTTTACTTATAAACTGGAAATACCTAGCTCGGAAAATGATATGGTTAATGGATAATGAATGATTGTAAGTACATAGGTACATGTTGCATAGTTCAATTTGGCACTGTGTGTGTACTTAAGACTAATAAAACGAATCCACCTAAATGTTTTGGGTAATTTCCTATTTATTTGATGTTGTCATTTAGGTAGGTATCTACCTACTAAGTTACCTACGTCTACCAATGTCTCGTAGTCGTTGCTGTAGTGGTCCTTGGTTCAAGTCCCGGTTCGTTTAATTAGCAGCCAGTAGTCTTCATTTGTGCCCAGCGGGGTAATTTCGTAACACACAGTAGCAATATTATGGCTTTCATTTTGATAGTTCAACAACATTCATTGCGTTATTTAAGTTGTTCCTTACCTTCGTCAGGCGGAAGGTCACCCAGATCTTTCACAGATGTTCTAAACAGACCGGGAGACGTAATTATCTTCTGGATGGAGGTGGGCTGGTTGGAATAACCACTGATGGCCGCCATGGCCCATGTGGACTAAGTGCGGAAACCAAACCCTTTACCATAGAACATGGAACTGTACGTCGCTTGCTCTCGCGTCACCAGTCCTGACTCTGTATATTTTACTGCTGTGACCAAAACTACAAACGTAGTATTCAGGGAAATTTTATAAAAATATGGCTGGTATTTTAGTAGGTATATTGCGTCATCTTACGACTTCCACGCGAACGAAGTCGCGGGCAGAAGCTAATGCTTAGTATAGCTGTTTGTCTTTTACTTAGGTTCCTTAGTTTAACAGTAAAAATAAAATGAAATAGCAGTTCTGATGCTAGAATTACTGAAAATAGTCACTAGTTGGTAGGCTCTTGTCTGGATTGTTTTTTGTTGACTATATCTTCTTCCCCGCTTCGCTCTTGACAGATGATCTTGACATGATGAAGAGTTTCCAATCGCAGGTGCAGTCGTAGCGCCCCCGAAGATCTCTCCATCTGGTTCAGTAGTTAACAGTCTGGTGCATTCTTAACAGAGCCTCCAACCGCGGATTTAATCCACTTCATCGGTGACCTCCCGCGTGACCTATTCTAATCTGTCCTATGGAGCCATTATTACGTCTCGAGACATGTCCAAAGAGCTTAGTATTTGAGACTACTATAAGTGCTGATTAAGGCTTTCATCCCGGGAATCTCGGTCTCTAAAGTTTCGCGAACCTAGACATTTTTTTGGTATTTTCGAGACTCGAGACTGATATTTTCGGTCTCGGGAATAACGGGACTTTTGAGACTCTTACTTTTGCAATAAATTCAAGTCGGCTCTGTCTGAAACGAAGTACATTAAACGCCCTTTGTTTCTTACGTGTCCACCATAAAAATGTTAAAACCCTCATAAATAATTTTTGATTTTATAATTTGAGTTTGTTACTTTATCAGTCAGCGTCACGATGTGGGTACCGCCTTTGAAAGTAATTTTTTTATACAAATGGGGTACTCAATTGATGCAGCCCACCGTACTTACTGAAAGCCCTAGTGCTGATAGACGCTGTGTGCTGATAGAAACTATACCTACCTAGATATCTAAAATAGAATGTACCCGCATCGAAACCTACTCCTACCTAAGTACTTGTTAAAACAAAACCCATCCATTAGCACATCTCCATTTTTTACTCCAAAAAAATCGAACATGTCATCATGACGATGAATAGCGTCACGCTAAACAAACGTTAATTAGTTAGGTACCTAGACTAATTACCAAAAATAAGGAAACATCGCAAGGTCGACAGTTTTGTTAATTTTTTAACGTTATTCAGATTCAAAAATAATCAAGATGCTAATGTTAATATTCATTGTTTTTATGGAGATGCATATCTATTTTACATTAAGACATTATTATTCGTTATCATGTTATTAAAACAAACTCGCTTCCCATATGGTTAAGGGCGATTTGAGTTCAAAATGCATGTTAAATCAAGGTTTTGTTATTTACTGCTATTGTACGCATGGGTCGTGTGAATGAACTGCGTTTTGGAGGCTTTTATTTTATTATTTTAACATAACATAGTTACAAAAAGTAAACAAAACGTTACACGGACATTTTTGATCAAACGATAAATAAATACCTACCCACAGCTACTAGTTAGTTATCTAGGTACACATAGCTACATCAGATGGGTAAGTACCTAGGTACCTACCTACTTTCATAGCAAGATCTAGCTTGAGCCACAGAGTACCTACATTATAATATAGGTACCTACTGGCTTGAGCAAAGGCATCAACGAATCTAACTTTGAAATTCCCAATCTTGCTTCTAAAACCGACAAGACATAGGTACCAATTACCCACTTTCATAATATTTTACACAATTAGGAACACAAAGCTTTTATGGATAGGTAAGTAGGTAAAACACGCAAAATCACAAGCAGGTCAATCGAAAACTACTACTTATATACTTAATACTTATCACCAGCAGCTGTCACTTAATCGAACTGACTGAACGAACACAAACCACCGCCTTTATACTATTGGGTTCAACCATGGTTCACGAAACAACTCACGGGTTCATCCCATAAGGTAATTTTCACAACTAACAATCATCATCACCTAACCATTCACCAACAGGTTTCGGAATAAGAGAAGTACTGGACTTTTTGTTAGGAGGCAACTACGGCAACTATCCCTATCCTGTGGGACCGGGGCACTACGGGCAGGGCCAGTACGGGCAGGGGCAATACGGGGGAGGACAATACGGGCAGGGGCAGTATGGAGGAGGACACTACGCGCCGCCTGGTCCTCCCGGGGCACATGCTGGATGTCCCCTGTGTGACTCTTCCGTGTACAGCTACTGCTCACATAAGCAGGCTCACGATTCGTGCTGCTGCAGTTCTGTTTGTGAGTATTTATTTATTATTTAATATTATAACTATCTGGCGGTTACCTTTTAACGCCGACGGACAAGGGATACTTTTGATTACTTTTTGTGTGATAGGTAATCATCCATCGCTTTCCATCCGGCGTTATATTTCTATGGGCATGATCGAGGTCAAGAACAGGCCCATTATCATCAATAAAAAAAACAAAAAAATAGTTTCCCTACCCGGGCGAATCCGCAAGCAAAAGCTAGTTAAAGATAATATAAGAACGCACTCAGCAGTCAGCACTGTGTGTGTGTAGGCAGTGTGAGTGTGACGCAGCAAGCGAGCCTCCTTTTGACTAACCGACTTTCCAAAAAGGAAGAGATTCTCAATTCGGTTTTTTTTTTTTTGTAAGCCTGTGTTGTCCACTGCAGGGCAAAGGGCTTCCTTCCCTCTTTCCACTTTTTATCTACAACAGGGAAGCTCTTAGCCTTCATCTCACCTAATGGTAAGTGATGATAAGGCCGAAGACAGAAGCGAGCTTCACCCGGAATCCTTAACCACAGAGGAACTAGCTATCTTACCCCTAACTGCCGAAACAAATGCTGTTATATTATGGCGACAGACTTAGATAAGATGGTGGTAGCTAGCCAGGCAGGTTTAGTACAAGCCCTCTACCACCAACCAAACCGAGCAGAAAACTTGGACCTCTGGGTCTGAGACAAGTGGTCTTACTACTAGACCATATAGCTTTTCCCGGTCTATTGCGATTGAGCGCCAATCTTTTAGGCTCATACAGGCCCCTTGGTAATTTAAATAGCAGCAACGCAAGTAATGCTCACTCGGTTGTTTCAATATAATGGCAGGCGACAAAATAGTTATGAATTCGTTAGATCAAAATCACATGCTGTTTTTTGCATGCCCCCATTTCAAAAGCCCTAAGTCACCTAGGAATTGAACCCAAGCATGTAAGTTTGCCTTCACAGTATCATAAACAGTGAAGGACGACCTACATGGTGCATGAAAGCTACGATTCCATAGGCAAAGTGATAGATACTTAGAAAGACCTACTCACCTTTTTGACTAATCCCAATTTCATTCTAAATTGAAAGATTTGTTGAATGAATTCGCTCCGCCAGTGTTTTCTGGCTTAGCCACAACCACATCTGAATCCGAACCAGAAAACAAAAGAACTCCAGTTAACATACCTTTAATTTTCCAGTCAACCCGTACAACTGCGGCAAGACTGACTGCAAATTCCTGTACGCGAACTCCTGCGACGAACATCAGCTGATCACTAACTGCTGCTGCGTGGACCTTTACAAGAACAACGCGCAAGACGCGAATATTGTGCCCGTCGTCGTATAAACAACTCTATTGTACTAGAAATAAGGTTTTTAGTCTAATCGAAAGGTTGTCCCCGATTGCATCAAACTGATGATCAAATACTAAGTAGTTTTTCAGCAGTTTTCGGAATCAGTAATTTGGTAGAAGTTCTGTTCACACGAACAACTTAGGTACGTAAAATGTAAAGCTATAGAATAGCTTATAATGTAAGATTTCTAATTCGGTAATTTAGTTTGATGCAACGGGGTTTACTTAAATTAAGAATAGTTTGTAATCCATAAACTCATTCAGTCATTGTAACATTAAATCAATATTTTGTAACCATAACGCTTATTGTTATTTTTTATATTCCCAGTTTACCTTACTTTAGGAGGCCAGTTCATCGAACGAATCGAAACGAAAAAATTTATGTGACAAATTGTCAAGCGCGTGTGACGTGAACTGCTGCCATTGGTTAAATGATTAATCAACAGCCAATCGCAGCAGTCCACGCGTGCTTGGATCATTTTCGTTCAAGAGAAACTGGCTGAAAGTAAACACCATCGTCAAGTTTTTTGTTCAGACAAATAAAAACCTTAATACTGTCTAAAACCGTCAAATACTAAACAATTCAAAATTTAAAAAGAATATTAGGTGGCTCGTGGCTAAGTAGTAACCGCCGCACGTCTTTAAAACAGGTAAAGCTACGCTTGTCGCTGTCGTTCCGTGGCTGGGTGACCATCTTTACATACTATACGAGACTCTTCTTCCTCCCGGCAGTCATTCGTGGATCTTTGACAGTTGTTACGGGTCGCTAGAAGCCCGGAAGTCTGACAACCAGTCTTACCAAGGGGTATAAATATCGTATTACCCAGTAACTGGGTTGTAGAGGTCATATAGGCAGTCGCTCCATATAAAATACTGGTGTTCAGCTGAATCTAGTCAAACTGGAGCCGACCCCAGGAAAAAGGCTAGGCAGATGAGGAATATAAGAAAAGGTAATAAAATAAAACAACAAATTGCTTATAGGTACTTATTCATGAATGCACCACAAATATTCGTACACCATACATACACAGTCGCTAAACCGTAGAAAATAGCTAACGCCACTGAGTGGCCACATTGGCATCGGTAGTTGAGACATCAACCTTACTCTATTACAATGAAGTGATCCGTACAGCTAAAATTATTTGTTAATGGCAGTTTTAAATCAGCTTCTTAGCTGTCGAGGCAAAATGCTGAGCAATTTTGGGCAAATATCAGAAGTAGAGGTCGGCAAAAGGTTATGCCGCCAGACAGCTTCAAACATCTGAATACTTTGAAGACCTTAAGAAGTCTCAATAAGTGGCACGGGTATCAACTGATTATTTTTCTTTTATTTAATGCTGTATGCACAAGTAAAGACTACACAAAGATGTACTCAATACCTGATTTTAGTGTCTTGCTGCCAATGCAATGGGCTTGCGAAGGGTCACTCTGAGGAGAGTTACAAAATATTATCACAAAAATCTGTCCTACAGACCAAATACCCTCAAAAACTTTTAAATCTTTGCATTCATCCAAGCTCAGGAATCGCCGATACAATAATAATATCAAGTCTTGTCATGAAATGTATTCGTTCATTATGAAATGGCTATAATAAACATGCATTTCTAAATCTACAATCACTGGGTTCACAGCTACCATTCTTGTTTAGGCAGAAAACTAGTATTTACCTATTATTTTGAATTATTCAAAACTGCCACTAACACGTCATATCTAAATTAACAAGTATCTCAATACAGTGTTATGAAATTCTATATTAATTCCCGTTTCCGGGCTTCGCAGTATCCATTAGGCGGTCATACAAAAGTGAGATACCTACCCTAGTTTATAAACATCGTCAAATGATCTCAACTCACTCCATTCCAGCCGTCAATTACATAAACAAAAATACTGAAAGGTATATCGACTATTTATTACATATTTAGTCGATTTTTTATCGTATTCAATACGTCAACTAAATTTGTCGACCATTTTATTGTAATGTTAACCTAATTTGTATACCTCTGCTGGATGACAAAAGTATAATTTTAGTAGAAAAACAACCATTCTAGCTCGACTCAATATTTTATTTAGATCTGATATCACTCAACCATGCATCAATAAAACATCAAAATATCATATCACACAGAAACAATAAAGTAATGGAAATACACTAAACCGAATAAAGTGAGTTGAAACAACTTATTCTTTTAAGTAATTAAAAATTACGCAGCGACCATATTTTCTTAATAATCTTGCTGTTATTACAAAATTCGTTTACTAATTACTTACCAACCTTCGGACATTGTTTATAGTTGCCCCTATATACAAAGCGACAATACAAATATCTTAAACATTACATCCATTGCTCAAAAGGACCATTTTTAAAAGAAAATGAAAGAAATCTAGTGCGAAATTATTCAAAGAAACAGTACACACCGTCTGTCAGAACAAAATGGCCTAACAAAAATGATTGACCCATTCACAACTCCGTCGCCGTCATTTCCAAAACGAAACATCTCAATAAATCAATTGATAAGGTAAACTTCTTAAAAAAAAAAATAAGATACTAAATTGTAAAACATGCGAGGAAAAGACTAGTTAGGCCATTCGTACGGACAGGCTAAGTACAAGTACAATGTTTTTATTTCCAAACAAGTTTTACGTATGAAAGTGCAAACCATTGAACATTGAAAAATCAAATGGTACGAGATGTATGTATACCAGCATCACCAAAGTCACACCCTTACATATTAACCAAGATAATGAATTTAAAGTTTCAATACAGTTCAAAGCACATACATTTTGCCCTTTTTACGTATTACCAACAATGAGTACAGTCAACCGTAAGTCAATCGTAAAACTTGAACTAAGAAAACCGCTTACTGCTCCGAAACAAAGACGCTGTCAAAGTCAAATTGTTACCATGGACATGCGGTTGAGTGTAGACCATACGACTATGGCAACATTCAGAGTTAGCGTTCCGATTTAGAATATCACGATTATGACAGCTGAGAACTGTTTGACAGCGCTCACGGTGATAATATTTGAATAGTTGGCATTATAGCAAGATGGCGCATGTTATGACGTCATCTATGACGATTCACGGAGCATCGTTATCGCGCTCACGCCAATTCGGCACGCTCAAATCGATTACAGTGCAATTCGGAACGCGGCCTATATTGATGGTTTTCTGAAATGACGTTCACAAGTTGGCAGCACTGAGACGTTAGGTCCGGGCTCCTGTCAAGTGTCAAAGGGTCTATATTTTCTTTAGTCGTGAATGATGAACGAATGAATTAAACGAATGATGAACGTCATCGTATATTTTATATTCATTGTCGAAATGGAAGACCTCTTGTCAAAGTGGCGCCAACTGGTGGTGTGAATTTTCATGAAAACCCTCATTTTTACGACACCAAACAGTATCCAAATTTAGAGCTATAATCGACATAGTAATTGCTTTACCACCCTAAGGTTGAATGTCACTTGCACATAAAACGTCCCGGTCTATTTTAAAATAATTCGGGTCTATTATAAATATTGGTAAAATTGTGGTGTCCCTTCCACAAAAGAGAGAGTTGAAGTATTGTATATCGGGCTGGTGTCCGCAACTGCACATAAAAGCGCGTATTTTGCGTACGTTGAAGGTTCACTTAGTGAACTTTCAATTTTCTTGGATTTTTTTCCAAAACTGATGAAACAATTACTTCGTCGACTATAAAAATCCATACTAATATTATAAATGTGAAAGTAACTGAGTCTCTCTGTCTGTTATGGTTTCACGCCTAAACCGCTGAACCGATCGTCATGAAATTTAGCCTGGGATATGGAGAAGAGAATATCGTGTAAAAATGTAGTTTATGCCCATAAACTACATTTTTACACGATAACCGACATATACGCGGGCGGAGCCGCGGGCAAAAGCTAGTTCTATATAAGTTGGCGGGTACTGATCAATGAATTTCCAATGCTGTAAGGGAAACCGGAGCTTTATAATGGAGTAGTAACGGTGAAGGCTGGTACTGATGTAGTTCCCGACGAGCACATCAGCGCATCCTGTAGTGGTTCTTCTCCCGAACCTGGCACAGTTCGCCCTTGAAGTCGATCTCTATCTCGAAGTCGAGATCGCGGTTGTTCCGCGCGTTCTGACGCATCGAGAACGTGCCGGTGATCTCTTCGAATTTTTTTACCTGCAGTAATATTAAGTTTTGGTAAGTATTCATTTCTTAATTTAACTTTAATGTGAAAATGATGGGAATAATGAAAGAAACGTCCTCGTCTAATAACAACGTACTGCGACCCTAAAAACAACTTATAACAGAAAACATTTTAAAAAAACCTCCGCTATATTGATTTTCCTGTGACTTCATATAGAGCAGAACACTTTCTGTGTAGATCATGACAACTACAACAACTAATCATCATCATCTCAGCCGAAAGACGTCCACTGCTGGGCATAGGCCTCCCACAATTGGGAGGTTTGCCATAATCGCCACGCTTGGTGTCAAAAATGCATACAGAACACTACTGCCCATTCTCTAGTATAGGTCCGTTATTAGCAACAACTAATAATTTTTCGAAATAGGATTAGTAGTTAAGCTGTATAGTGTCGCTGTTATAACCCATCTCTCTTACAAACATAGCCTAGATAAGACATTTATTCGTAGCCTGTGAGATATAAAACGTTTTGCATAGCTGTATAAAAACGCTAAAAGGATATTTTAGCGCCAAAATCGGCAATAACCAATATACTTGCTTTGTCAATACAATTTCACAAATGGTTACCAACAACGGCCTGTCATGTCATTCAGGAGCTAAAATATCCTTAGTAAATATCCAAGTTGGTTTAATAAAACACTCACAGTCATGTAATCATCGAAGTAGAAGACGGTCTGCTTCCAGTGCGTGTAGGGCGCCTCGGGCGCGGTGCTGAAGCCAAGCCGCTTGTGCGACTTCGTGAACTCCACGTTGAAGAACGTCACCAGAGCCTGGATGAAGTCGTTACGACGCACCTGTCGTAATGAAGATGATATAAATACACTGTTCTCATGCTTGGCTGTTTATATATACAGAAGATTAGCTATCACTACATATTATAAAACAAAATCCTCCGTCGCGTCTGTCTGTCTGTTCGCGATAAACGATTTTCATGCTGTTTTCAACAATGGATAGAGTGGTTCTCGAAGAAGGTTTTAGTATATAATTTACTAAAATACATTGGCTAAAATATAATGATATTTTGTTGGAGGTGTCGGAAAAAAATAATAATACTATGGTCAATTAAATTATGCAATGTTCTTACCTGTAGGTGGAACTTGGATTCGAAGTTAAGATCCTCCTTCTTGACTGTGTATAAGTCTATTTCTTTCAGCAAGCAGGAGTTGGTCACCACCTGAAGATAAACAAATGACACATTCTGAGTAAGTTCATAGCTTTTTTAACATGTATAGAGGTATGAAGAACAGGGTGTAAAGTTCACTCATACTCTATAGTAACGGGAGGATCCTCCGACCAGACGGGTGTTGTGTCTGGTGGGCAACTGCTCGACGGTTGATATCGGGATGTTGTGCTAGTCGCACGGTAAACTGATTGCGCGATGCAGGATTTGTGACGTCAGGTCTTTGATGCGTAGTTCGCATGTGGCAATAGTAGTAATAAGAAAATGTTTGGCTACACCATTGAATACATCGATTACAAATCTATACCAAAATTAAATTAAATTGACTTTGAATACCAGTAGTAACCAATCACAAAAGCTAACTTTTTCTTCCCTCATTAGCATAAAACTAACTTGGTATTATTTCTACTAGCCTTTTAAAAATGAAGTTATTGGTCTCGTCAAGAAGATCATATCCTCATTGTTGATTGATTTGGAGACTTTGTTACTGATCATAAAACTATTGTAGTGTATCTTACCTGCTTAGCATCAACCACATCGACGAGTGGCTCGGAGATGGCCACCTTCCTGATGGAGGACATGTCGAAACCGTACACATCATCCCACCAGTTGATCTTCTCGTCCTTGTACTGACGGTCTTCGATACCGCAGATGAATAACGTGCATCTGTTGGGTATAATACAATGTTACTTATAAGGTAGACCATAACAAAAAATATGTAGGTACATAATGCATGCTAAGGAATTTGTGCTGATATTGCAATGCTTGCAAAAGACATGAGTACCAACATAATATAAGGCCATTGTTTGTAGACTTAGTTTGCAATAAACTTTTTGACTTTGTCTTTATTATAAAAGAGCAATGAAAAATGCTCATGTTCATCATCATCTGCCTAGCCTTTTCCCAAATATGTCGGCTCGTTTTGTAAACGGCTTAGTCCGAAGCCCCGTTGTTTTGACGTTCTTTGGCTGATTTTCCTTCGCCGGTTACCTGTTCTACAATTCTATATGAATGCGGCCTCATGAAATAAACCTCACAACGCCGGCCTCATAACGCGGTCGGTACACAGCGGGCATAACGACCAATGAAATTCATCGGTCGGTAAAAAACCCAATAAAATTTCAAAACAACTGCCAAACGTGCAGAGCAGGTTCGTCGTATACCGCCATCGTCCCCTATCGACTAATGAAAACAGTTCCCTGCATGCGGGCCTTATGGCATGCGTAACAGAAATCTCCCGCACCCCGCATACGAGCCTAATCGACCAACGTAAATGAGCCTTTAATAAGAGCACATTATGGCTTCTGACTATTTTATAACAACTTGTAACAAGTATCTTGCGTCGTTGTATCTTGTTTGTGTTATTGCAACTATTTTATTTTATTTTTTTACTATGGGTTTGCTCTTGACTCTAGTCTAGGTCTGAGAGACAAAGTCGACGATGGAGTAAACTTACCCAGAAGAAGCCTGTTCACTCTCACTTTGAATAGTCTTAAAAAAAAAGTATTTTTGTATTTGTTTGTTTTTTTTTTTTTACTATCGTCATACTGAGGCCACAGCACGACCCCGGACGTAAACGTAACGTAAATTCGCGATTTTGTAATCTAAAATACAACTATCCTATAAGCATTTTGACAAGCATATTTAAGAAAAAAAAGGAAGATATTTTTTTTTTTCTTTCATTAGTTTCATCCATATGATATGAAAGTCTTAACTAATATTATGTGCGAAACAAGTATTTTCAATTTTAAGGAGGTATGATGACCCGACAGTGTTACCCGCTTACTAGTTTTTTGAATCATTGGGAAACATAAAAAACAGTGTTCTGAAAAAAAGGTATTATCATTTTCAAGGATCTGGCGGACATGCAATGGCTTTTAATGACACGATTAGATTAACTCTGCTACAAAACAGACGTTTTCTTATTTTTTTATATAGATGAAAAGGTAGTAAGATTGTTTGGCACAATTCGACGAGTTTGTCTTGATAAAATAATCAAAATAATTACTATGTTTACCAACCAAATCCGCGAGGCAACCACTCGCGACTTAACGAGCCTCCTTCAGTCGGCTCGAGCCTCACGCTCAAGATCATAGCGCCTTAAAACCGTTCGAATTTACATTATGTTTACTCCGCGCAGTCGTGGTAGGCACACTGAATACAGTATCGTCCCTCACAGCGTCAGTGTTAGTAAATTAAAACGTGAGAGCCGTGATTGAATCCCAACTCGTTTTAGTCGCGCTTCTCCGGTTCAAGTTTGTTTGTAGCGATAGCGACACTAAAAGGGCAATGCAATAGCAACGCCAGTAGAGTATAAATGGACTCAATCATTATTTATGCTGTTGGACTTTGGTCACAGAATACACTGCAATTGGTTTGACTAATTCGGGATCAAATCAAAATCAAAAGCTATTTTTAAACCAGGCAGAGAATTAGCACTTTTTAAACCTCAAAATTACATAAGACAGTCCCCCAAAACGCCCGCCCTTCACTACTTCCTAGTGATTTAGCTGGGAAAAAGTGCCACAACAAACTCCCCAAGTATACCGGATGACTTACACAGAAATTTAACAAAAAACATAATTCAATAAATAAATACGATAAATAATATTTAAATTTAAATCATACGCACCCAAATTTCAATATTTTTATCTTTTATTTTAGTTTTATTTCTGAAAAAAAAAAAAAAAAAAAAAAAAATTGCTATGCCATAGGCTTATACTCCGTTCACCTAGTATACCCAATTTTTTTCGAGACGGTAAAAAAAGTCATCCGGTATTAAGGCAGGCTCACAGACAGAGTATGGAATTAAAATAGTAGATTGTACATCACGTGCATAAAACGCCCCATTTTCCGCGAGACGTTTAAACAGCATATTATAGAGTGTAAAATAGGTTTTATGGTCGAGTTGTACACTCTACTTTTCACTTCGATTGCTATGAAATGAAACAGCAACATGTAAATATTGTAAATTTAATTAAAATTGAAACATAATTATGGTTCCAGCCAAAAAATTTTTTTTTTTTTTTTTTCAGTATGAACGTGACATAACAACCTGACTTTACATACTGCTCAGTTATAAAAACATTTTGTTTTTATATCTATTATAACTTAGTTATAGTTTAAATATATTGATTAACTAATATAATAAAAAACTAATTTAAAAAATAATAAATGGACGAAATAAAAAATAAAAATTTATTTCATGAAGTTTTATTATGTACTTTGGCTGTTGGTATCCTTGCCTTGTTCTTAGAATACTAACGAAACGAATTAAAATAAAGAGGTTATTCTATAATGTTGAAGGGTGTTTCTTCAAATGAGCGAAAAAGTATGTTCAAGTCTAATAAAAAAATGTAGGCTGTAATTTTTTTAGAAAAAAGGCATAACTTAGCTTCCTATTATAATTTTTAAAAGAGGCACTTCCTCTCTGTGAACATAAGTAGTTTAATTCTGATTCTATTTTATAAAATATTTACCAAACGTCATCGCCCACAACGTTCAAATCACGCACATTCTTAGTTTATCAAAAATAATTTAATAATGGTGCCTGAATAACCAATTTAATGTACGTAAGTTTTATAATAGTAATATATGTTCTTATTTTATGCATAAATAAGGGCCGATTTAAAAAACCGAATATATTATTTTAGTCGAAAAACGTTTGGCATTTGTTTTCTGTCATTGCACGCAACAGGATAAAAAAGTTTAAAAAGTGACACTTTGCTCTATAACCCGTAATCCTGCGCGGCGTCCCCCCGCACCCCCTTTCGATAGTTAGTCGACCTTGAGTACTCGTCCGGCATGCGCGTGTATTTTGTGAATAAAATTGGAAAAAAGTGTTTCTACGCAGCCTTCGTCAAGAAAAACATCATTACCGGAATTTAGGATTACTCGGTGAGTTATTTATGTATGCAATTTCATTATTTCAGTGTTTTACACGTAATATGAAACCTAAAAAACTTCCACTGAATATATTATTCCTCATGAACATTTTAAACAAGTTCAGACATGTTTCAATTGAAATCGTCATTACCAGTAACGTCATTGCCGGGATATTTCATGTTGTGGGTAATGACGAATTGTTGCGGGTATTGACAAATGAGTTGAATTTATGTTTTAACCGACTTCAAAAAAGAAGAAGGTTGGTTTATTCTATGTTCGACTGTATTTTTTACGTATTCGGTTATCATAATTCGCCTTGAAGTCATTAAACTAGAGAGTGGGTCATTTTATTCACAGATTTATGGCGAAAACAAAGAAAGGAAAAGAAGAGCGCCTTGCTCAGCAGAGGCTGTGCAAAAGACGTCGTTACGCCGAAATCAAAAATGATCCTAGATTATATGCTATTGAAAAAGAAAAACAAAGAGCACGCTATTTGAAAAGAAAAGCAGAAAAGAATATTACTTCAATTACAGAAAAAAATAAGAATAAACAGAAACTACAAAGAACGAAATGGAAAGAAAATTCAAGACGTTACAGGCAAAGCAAGAAAGAAGAAAGACAGAAATTACCAGAACCAGTACAAATTGAGATCCAAGAAAACCAAGAAGTCATTATTGAAGAAAATTCAAGAGATCCATTGAAAGGGGTTGGCGATCGGGTTTACAAAGCTAAAGAAGTTTCATTGATTTTAAGAAGAGTACGTTACAAGGAACAGAAAAAACAGGGATATTTGAGAGAAATTATTAAGACATTGAAACGCCAAAATGCCTTGTATCGAATGCGAGAACTTAGACGTCGACAAAGTGAAGAAAATATGAATAAGGCACCTAAAGAAAATGACAGCTTGCAATCAAAGAAGCCCAGAGCTATAAAAGTTTTACCAAAATTTAAGAAACCAAATAAAACACCAAAAAAACTACTGAAATCAAAAATATCAGATACTATTCGTGAGGCCATACAAGCCTTTTACAATGATGATAATAACAGCGTCATTAGAGCAGGAAAAAAGGAGTTCATAACAAATAATAAAATACGACATCAAAAGCGATTTCTAACGGCAACTTTAATAGAACTATACCAAAAATTCATAAAGGAAACAAACATTGCCATTCATTACTTAACTTTTTGCAAAGAAAGGCCTTTCTGGGTCTTATTTCCAAAGCCACAAAATAGAGACACTTGTTTATGCATCGTCCACACCAATATGGATCTTCTAATCAATGCCTTAAATAAGGCCAAAATGTTAAAATCCAGAAATTCTGCGGAACTTCTAAAATCCATATGTTGTGACCCTAAAAATCCCGAATGTTTGGAGAGAACATGTGCAGCTTGTGCTGGAAGAGTGCCTGAATACATGGAGTTTTCAAACAACGTTCTTGTAACCTATTATGAATGGAAAAGGGTAAATAAAGAAATTACTACAAACAAAGGAATTGTGAAAAAACAGCAGGTGACATCCAAGGAGAAAGAAACAGAAGAACCTTTAAAGTTGATCCAAAAGTTGGAAACAGCATTGCCGAAATTCTTTTTGCACTCTTATAAGATTTTAAAGCAGTATACGGTGATGTAAAATGAAGAGAAGTAGAGTGATTAAATCAAAGATATAGTAAATCAGCCAAATATAAGAGTTTAGTTAAGAAATTTTAAGAAATAATAAAAGTTAAGGATTAGCGTAGAAAGAAGAGAATATAAGAGACTGAAATAATGAATAAATAGTGATGTTAACAAAATGTTTGTGTTGATTTTATTGATGATTATGAAAATGTTTCAATTATAAGTAAGAAAAAAAAATTTTTTTGCCTATTTTACTTTGGGTGGTTACTGAAAATTGATTAGGTAATACTATGTTGATTCAATACTTTAATATATTTTGGTTCTACAATAAAAACAAAAATTTGTTAAATGCTTTTCTTTTTTATCGTCATTCCCAGGAACATAAAATCATTACCAGCAACACAAATTTCATTACCAGTAACATAATGTCATTACCATCCCCAAAAGATTTCTTCGATGCTATTTTTCTCAATTTGTACTGCAGAATCTTCAATGCCCTAGACACATATCCTCACTGCCTCCAATGTAGATTTATATCCGACTACTCTTACTTTTAAATTAGACAAAATTATAAAATTACAGAAAAAAGTACAAAATAAATGTAAACTCGAAGAAACACCCTGAAGTGGTTTGTGTGGCTGTTGGGCCGATGGCGTTGGTCTTCGACGAAGATATTACTTTATGCTTAGAGCATAAAAAGCGACTTTATGTCGGCTACGCACGACATAGACGAACTTTTAGAGCATGAGAAGTGAAAAGGATATTTTTATGCTGAAGTAGTGAAGTGTTTCAAATGTATTTTAATACCCTAACGTTATTTAATACCCTAAGCACTCATATTTCAGCGCAGTCGCAAATAGAATTATCTTGTGGTATGCTCAAGTCTTATGACGATATCAACACTTCAACGCAATATAAGTTCTAAGTACCTACAACTATACTAATCCATACTAATATTATAATATAGCCTGGGATATGGAGAAGGACTTATGCTACTTTTTTACGCGATAACAGACATCTACGCGGGCGGAGCCGGGGGCAAAAGCTAGTAATAATATGAATAAAGCTGAAGAGTTTGTTGATTTAAACGCAAAAATCTCTGGAACTACCAGTCAGATAAGGAAAATTCTATTTGCATTCTATTTCTATTTCTATTTGCCCAAAATTCTTGAGGAACGTAGGAGCCGAGCAAAAAGAAAAAAGTCACAAAGAACGCTAAGCGAAAAGGAAGTAATAGCGCGGGCGGGCGACGCGATGCGACGTGGTCGGTCGGGGTTGAGGCAGTTTTTATAAAAATGTGGCTGTTATTTTACTATATTGTGTATCTTACGACTTCCACGTGAACGAAGTTACGGGCAGAAGTTAGTATCAAAATATGAATCGAAATAGTTTTGTTCTGCATTTGTAAGTACAGTCAGCTGTAGAGAAATCTCACACCCTAGCAACGTATTTATTCATTGCTAGAGGGTGAGATTTCTCTGCAGCTGACCGTACATGCCACACAGTTCCATTCATAGGCAAATTGAATTACAACCCTCCTTATATTGAAAGATTGAATCGTATTTTTTTGCATACATCAATGGAATCACAATAGTGACATATAGATACGTATAGTCAGCATATTGTGCAACAGCCGTTAACAAACTGTTAGCGGTGTGCACCGGTTTTAATAATACCCAAATTATATTCTCTACAAAGAGAATATAATTTTGGTTGGTTGGTTAGAAGTGTAGAGGAACAATTTTTGAAAGTTTCGATTTATTCGAGATATTATAAGTTAATCATTTGGGTTAACTCGACCAAAATGCCATGTCAAGTAGAAGCACGCGCCTGCTGTTAAGTTTTGGCTAGACGGGACAAAATAAATGCGATGAAAGAACCCACCGAGTACAGAATGTCGCGCGGTAAAATCAAGCCGCTTTAAGTCCGCCGTTGTTACAATATTTTTTAATTGTGCATAAACTTTAAATAAATAAAATCGGGCCCTTTTTACACGCGGACAAAAGAAAAAAAATTTAATCGAACTCAAATCATTTATTTCATTTAAACCATTTACAGGGACTTTTGAATTGTCAAGGAGTCGGTTAGTAAGAAAAATGAAGCTACATGCCCAAATTATTGTAGACTACAGATTGAGATTGAGAGAGCAGTGGTGGCATAGTGCTAACGGCCCGACTTACGAGTTGTGGGTCGTGGGTTCGACCCCAGACAGACGCTTTACTTTGTGTAAATAATTTCGTCACCACTGATCTCAAAATCTGCCGCGCTAACGAAGAATGCAATAACTCGTTTTTGGACGATTTTGTGTTATATATTTGTTGAGTTATACACCGTGGCATTTTAGTCGTCTTAAAAAGACAGCCCACTTCATGTATCCAATGACTACTTATCAATCAGGTAAAAAAAAAAAAAAACATTTTAACCTTTGAATTTTTTTAAAATTAATTATGACGCATGACATAGTTTAAAACACCCTGTTAATAGTGCAGTCAGAGCCTTGAGATACAAGGGCGTCGCAGAATGGATTAAGTTTAAGTTGCAATAGTAAGAAACATATTTTTGCGTATGAACTCTGATAAAGATGTCGCCGCTCCATTCCGCGGCGCCCTTGTAACACAAGGCTCGGACTGCACTCGTAACAGGGTGTTTTAAACTATGTCATGCGTCATAATTTAAAAAAAATAAAAATATAAAAAATTCAAATGTTACAAAAAAACATATTTTTTTTACATGAATGATTAGTAGTCATTGGATACATGAAGTGGGCTGTCTTTGTAAGACGACTAAAATGCCACGGTGTATAATTGGAGTCAGCGAATCGAAATCTATTAACTCTCTCTAAGCAAGTTTTTATTGATCCTTCAGGAACTCGGTTTTTCAGTAGGCAAGAATGCAATAACTTAAATTTCATAACAAATTCAATAATCAAAAATACAATTCTCGGAATCGGCAAAATCGAGTTATCGCACTTTTCGCTAGTGCGGCAGAAATGGTGAAGGAAAGCATCGTGAGGAAACCAGCATGTCCTAGAACCTAAAATTCTATAACATGTGACATCTACCAACCCGCACTGGGCCGGCGTGGTAGATCAGCCCACTCCCTCTCGAAGACAGGAGGCCTGTGTCCCAGCAGTGGGAACATTATTGGCCGACTATTGTTTTTACTGTAGACTACAAAACCAAACTCAAATCTAGTTGAGAATACACACAACAAGTGAAAATTCCCATGTTAACGCAATCCTGATGATCCTTTTACTCAACAGCAATTAATCAATCAATCAATCAACCTTTTATTTATTTTGTTAAACATAAGTATAGTTACAGATAATATATTGCCTAAAATATGTGCACTATGTTTTACCAAAATATGCCATACAAAATTAACATAAACAAGCAATTACAATTAAGGTGACATGTCAATAGATTACATTAAAAAACAAAACAAAAAAAAAACATTCAATTAAAAATATGTCAGTTAGGTAAACAGGTAAGAAATAAAATCATAAATGTTTAATCAGCAAGTCGGATTCGTCATACCTCTGTTTATCAGTAGTAAACTCAGTGATGGAGTAGTAACATCTATCTAAAAGGAATTTAAACAAAGACCTCTTTAAGGTTCCCAGACACTCTTTATTTCTAATAGCTGCTGGTATATTATATATTTTTGGGGCCATACCTAGCACACTTTTGCTGAAATATGCGGTTTTATGAGAGGTAACATGAATGGTATTCTGATAACGAGAGCACAGTTTTTAAAATAAATGCAGGTTACAGCGGACAAACACTCCCATTTCATATATGTACACACAGCCACAAATCAAGCTATATATTTCCAGTATAAGCTGATCTTGCATTTTATAGGATTTCGGTACAATGAGAGGTCTGCTTATACTGGAAATTTATAGCTTGATTTGTGGCCATGCATACATAGACAGTAGAGACAGCAGAATAAGTTCCTTAAATACTAGTTTAGCATTATTACTGGTGCAGCATCTAAAGAGAACAGGAAACCACCAATTGGAACCATGCACCTAGCTTCTGTCGTTTCATTAGTGCCCATGTAGGTTTATATGACATGTTTTGATTTTTGATTTTGAACAACTTCTAACATTTCAGACAAAGACAGTCAATTTCAAGTGCCTACCTGTCAGGGAAGAGCATGCCATCAGGTTGGAGCCACTTGTCCCGAGCGTACAGCACAGTATCCAGCATGCTCTCATAGAACAGGCAGTACCCCATCCACTCTGATATGATGATGTCCACCTTCTCCACTGGAAGCTCCACTTCCTCAACCTGATAGGAAATATTATGTTGACACATCATCAAACTAACAATATGTCACTGGAAATGATTCTTAAGTCTGTTATTTAATTATTCCATGATACATTTAATTTTGTAATAAAATATGGGCAGGAAAAGAAGTTGTAATTTTATTACTACAAGAAACATCAAACCAAAGATCTATTTAAGCTTACTAAGAACCACAATGTGTGATTTTCTTTTATAATTGTGATCTTTTTTATTTATTTTTTATGCAATTGTCAAGTAGTTACTGCATCTTCAAAATAAACAATTATTTTTTTCTCACCTTTCCCTTAACAATCTCAATGACATCACTGAGCCTGTTAGCCTCTATGATCTTTCGAGCGTAGTCCACGATGTTGGAGCACTCGACCGCAATGACTTTAGTCGCTCCGGCCTTTGCTGCAAACATTGACAGGATGCCCGTACCGCACCCAATGTCTAGTACTGTCTGTTGAAGAGCAGAGAGTATTCTTTAAATAGGTGTTTTACTAATCAGCCATCAAATTCTTGACTTTGTGTTGCAATTGCCACTAAAGATTATTCAGACTTGTCTAGTCTTTTAGTACAATTCTGACTCATAGGACTTTATACCAATTTTATGATAAATGTAAAGTGCAGATTTGAAGATTTTATTGTAAAATTTTATAAGTTTCGATAGAGTAGAGAGAGATACATCACAATTGTTTCAGATTGCAAAAAATATTTATTAGGTATCAAACAAAAGGTTCTAAAAATATGTTTTAAACTGGTTTTAGGAATGACCTTAAGTTGGCAAGTTTTCAGGTGGAAGCAGTTGTCAAGGCCAAGTTCATAGTTTTATTGATGAGACATGAGACCATTAATTCTCATGTTCACAGCATGAAGGCAATTTAAAATGGCGCCAAATTTTGTCACTGTCAGGGCATTGTGTAGTGAAAATGTGTAAATATGCAAAAATTAAAAAAACGGAATCTTGCTATTTATCAACATTCATAGATAGTAAAAAACAGTTTTGCCAATGAAAACGTAAACAATGTGTTATAATTTTAGGTTATAAAAATTATTATCTTTAAAACATGAGTTGGTAACAAAGAGATTAGGAACTAAAATTTACTTTTCTTGAAGAATTCTCAAAGTTAAACTGAAAATATGCAGCATTTTAGTGTAATAACTGGAGGGATACTTACTTTACCCTTGAAGAGGTGCTTATTGTGGTACATAGCATTTCTGTATGTAAGTGTGCGAACTTCATCCTTCAGCATCTCCTCGTGAATACCGAAATGTGCGTAAGAGTCGAAGTAATAGTCCCTGGAGGTCATTTCTTCCGCCGTAACATTCTTATCTGGCCCTACACGCGAAAAGAACAGAAAAAAACTGTAAAAAACCGAAGCACGTTTCCGAACACCCAAGCGGTCGGTTAAAACAAAACATTTCTTACCATTTTCACCCGCCGGCGTCGATGCCGCAGAAGTTCCTTCTTGCGCTACATCCATGCTCTCCATTACGTTGATTTGCAAGTAATTAATCAATCAAATCAAACTATTTTATAATATAACCTGTAACTTCGCAACGCCGAATCGATCTGTCAGTAATACACTAGCGAACTTATAAGTAATACCACTTTGGTTTGACGTTATTTTTAATAACAGCTAGTTCTTATAACTAAATTATGAGATTAGATGAACAATTATCACAAAATTTAACAATAGTTTAACGCAAAATGCTCGAAATCGCTCAATACGATACAACGAGCTTTTTTCACGAAAATTGAAAGACAATTTAGAGTTGCCAGTAAATTCATCAAACTTTTTATAGAGTAGTTTATCTTTAGCTTAGTTTAATTATGCCGATTTTATTAAAGCATGAATACTATTTTTATTATACTTAGAAGTATATGAAATGTAATATACATTATGTAAAGGTATATAATAACAATTTTTTCACAAAAAAATCTCTTACATTTTACAAATTCAACAAAATGATTTTTTGCCGTGGTAATACCTATTATTTAGTTGGGAGCACCGATGTAGAGCTGTACCACTCGATTATTTCAAATGAGACTATTCGATTGGGAAAATAAAAACGAACATCATTTTCAGAATAAATTAGGAAAAGATTAGAGCTCAGCGCAGCCCAAGTTTGATAAATTTGATTTGATAAACACGTAGTGGATTAAAGTAAAAGCCGATTTTCTTTGATTTCTGCCAAATTGTTGCCCACTAAGGATCAGAATTTTATGAGCATTTTATGATCATTTTCTGATTGAAGGTCGCAGATTCTTTTCACACTTAGCCCACAATGATAATTGCGTGCCCACGAAATTATCTGCACAGGCTGAATATTCGCAATAATTCTTATCGTATGGGGTCAAAGTTACACACGTTTGATTTTATTTTTCTAACAAATTGATTTAAAGGGTGATTCATCAGTAATTCAGTATTTACATAATGTAAATTTATTTACTCATGTGTTTTGCTCTGTGAATATGCTCAATATAAATACAGATACACTAGCGTAATGTATATTGCATTTTAATTTAATCATTTGGAAATAAAAGTAAACCGGAGGTCGTCAGCCATCAATTTCAATCCAATCCAACTCAGTCAGTGACTTTATATCAGTGTTGAAGCACGTCCATTCGCGTAAATTTTGGCGGGAAACAGAGTTTCGACGAAAGTGATTTACGAAACACCTAAAGTAAATAATATTATAAGGTGAGTGAATAAATAAAAAATGATCATGGTTGTAATTGTATACCTATTATAAAAAATTGCGTAAATTAAATGCTGTTTGATGCATGAAAATTGAGATGCATACAAATACAATAATTAATATTCAATTTTTCATTTTATAATTTCTCAATGTGCTAAGTACGACAAAGTTGAATTGTTGAAGTTGTTTTTAATTTTAAGAATAGTAAATATTGTGTACGATGGAGTGAGCTTACCCAGAAGAAGCCTGTTCACTCTCACTTTGAATAATCTAGAGTATTACTAGCATGTCAATATATTTACATTTTAAACGGTTCTCGTAGACTTCGGATTGCCATCATTGATCCTGTAACCTATCCATGTGACTCGATTTCTTTTACTTAGGTACGCATTCTTGGGTAGGTAGGCAGAAAAGTCAAGGTTTTGTCAAAACAAGTATTCATTATTCCATTCCTATTTCATTTTATTTTGACTATGTAACTACGTACGTAAATTATCGAATGGACTTATGCCTTTGTTAGGGTTCCGTACCAAAATGGTAAAAAGCCATATGACCAAAAAAGCCATAAACCCATATGGTGCGACTCAGTCTGTCTGTCCGTCTGTCACAGCTGGATATCTCAAGAACTACTAATGCTATTGGAATAGTTTTAGATGAAGTTTACCGAACTATTTTGCAAATAAAAAAGAAATAAAAATATAGGTACAATTTTTTGCAACAGGGAGTGAACGGGTTTCTTACAAAATCGAAGTGGGGCTACTAGGGCATGTGAGGTATCACATGAAAGAGCGCTATTTGCACATTCTCAAACATTTATCTTTTTGATTTTAGGCCGCGTAGTTTACGAATTATTACGAAACATAAAAAAAATACCGTTCCCACCCTTATCTCCGAAGTTTGCATACAGAAAAATCTGAAATTATTATATGTGATAGAAGTTTATGTAAAGATTCCAGGAAAAATAAAACGATGTCTCTAAATAGCACACTTTTTCTAATATTGCAGTTTTAGGTCAGCACCATCTCTTGACCGATAGTCGAAGTAATGTTTTTTTTTTTTTTTTTGATGATTTTTAATGGTACAGAACCCTCGGTGCGCGAGCCCAACTCACTCTTGACCGGTTTTTTTTAATTTTTCAGACCAACTGACACAGTGCTAAATCTTGGATCTTCTCCTTAGGGTAACGAGTTCAATTTATTATAATACTGTTATCGTCAATAATGTGATTTCGCGTCTTACATGACATCGTGATAAATTATCGTTCCGAATCTGTTTATTTGCCTAGTGATTAATTAATATGATAATATGTGCATAAATAGGTAAATTGGCACCCAACCGGAAAAGCGTGCTAGTTCTAAAAAATATAAGGAAAATTCTATATTTGGGTTATCTGATGAAGTGATGACAGTAATGCTGTTTAGATAGCAGGAAAACAGTACTAATATTTAGACTATATAGTCCGCCTGGACAAATGGGCTTGTAATGGGAGAGTTAACAGTTTAGCACTACCATACCATAGTTGATGATAAAGTAAAATACCTACTAAATGTCGAAATTTTTAGGATTGGTAGGTATATGATGGGAAGTTACGAAATTGCAGTTCTAGAACTCTGGCTGGTAGGTACTTATAAACTAAATTTGGTTACAATGGTGCTGATTCCCTTGTTCACAAACTAAACTAAATTTAAGTTCAGTGCATCTTTTTCTTTCTATTTCATTAAGAAAGTGACAGAAGATAAATTTTAGTTTAGTCCTGTCAAATTAATCAGCTCTTGACGTAAATTGACGTAATTTTAGTCGGCAAGTTTTTAATCACGTCTAAACTTGTATGGAATAGTGACAGGCGCTGATTAATTTGACAGGACTAAACTAAAATTTATCTTCTGTCCTTTTCTTAATGAAATAGAAAGAAAAAGATGCACTGAACTTAAATTTCGTTTAGTTTGTGAACAAGGGAATCGGCACCTATATTAAAGTTTCTTGCAGATATAAAAAACAAACGCGCAGAACCGCTACCTGTGGTGTCGTGAAGGAAAATTACTTGTTGTTGTGATCTGGTTCCCGTAGTAGCTGTAATAATCTCTATATAACCCTCATTTATATTCGTTGCTTGTATATTCTTATATTTATTTCTTATGTATGTATATGTATTTATGCATCTTTTTATAGCATAATATGTATCTATTATAGTTTATACAGGTTGAAATTGAAAACATGCGACAAACCGAAATGGGAGATTTTACGCCAAAATTATCAGCTGTTCCCTACATTTATGTTCGCATAACTCATCAAAATGTAGGAAACAGCTAATATTTTTTTCGCGATTGCAGCTTTGGTCCCTTAGTAAAAGTTGTTCATAATGATGAGTATAATCTCCCATTTCGGTTTGTCGCATATTTTCAATTTCAACCTGTATTTTATCTGTATACGAGTACTTGTTATTTTGCACCAATGACAACCCCATTTTTATGTCCACGCAATCACTGTACATTCGAAGGTTGCCTGGAAGAGATCGCAGAAAACGATGAGGCCGCTCATTGTATTTTTTTTTACCATGTATTTTCTGGTGTACAATAAAGTATAATATAAATAAAAATCTCACCGAAGACCCTAGTGATTCTCGCACCCATCTTAGTTTTTTTTATCATCTGGGTACGCCTTAACCACAGATTAATACAGATGGGACACTCCGACGTTTAGGTATGAAGCTACAAGTACACGGCGGGCCCATCTCACTGGGCCAATTCATTAGGAGTGACACGCGCCGCCGGTATAAGAGTTACGCGATAGAAAGAGAGGCAACTTGCAGGTGAATATAACTGTAGGTAATAAATAGGCGTTGTGCGACCTGAATTGCACTTTATTGTGTCGTAGCAAGAGTCGCTTTTTATTTAAATGTTCTTTATGTAACCTAAATATTTTATCACATTTCGCGTGTTGGATAAATACTATATCGGATGAAATGAATGCGGTATCAAAGAAATTTATTGATAAGATTTACAAATTGCCAAATGCCGAGTAAGCTGACACCAATTCTATATGGCCATGATTTTGACATTAAAACATTTTATAAATGTAATAATCATTTTTATATTTACTTACTTATAGTTTTATTTATTTAAGTGGCATGTGTAATGTGCGTAAAACATTGTTTACAGTTGTAAAAGCCAGATATGTGAGTATGTAGTTGTAGTAGGTGTTGATAAGATTCGTGTAATGTTCATTATAAATTGTGGTGCTCGTTTTCCTCCTCTACAACGACAAAATACTTATAGGTAGGTACGCACAGCCTCAAATCAAGCTATACATTTCCAGTATAAGCTGACCTCTCATTGTATGGAAGTCCTATACAATGCAAGATGTCTTTGTGTTTTATCTTTGTGGACTTTCGAGAGTTTTACAAATGAGAGTTTCTTTCTGCCTCTTTTTCAATAATTTCTGCAGAAATTTAATTGCTTTCATTTTGGACAATGCCATCTAAGGTTCTTATGTGAAAAGAATACATGATTCGTTTTAGACATTCGAACTGGTAATGATTAGTCACCATAACTCAGAGTAAATTGTGTATTAAACTGATAGGTATTAGATACATGATATACTTTTGACCGAAGTCGTCGGTTGTTGGCTTATTGTTGGTTGTCATTTTTTTTTTAAATTCATACCTAGTTTACCTTTTAAATTGTGAATATTTACACACGTATAATTACGATCATCATAAGATGCGGCCACCATTGTAACTTAATGATAAATAAGATAGGTAAATAATTTCAAGTATTCTTCCAATATTAAGTAAATAAAAGCAAGCTATTCATTACTAGAAGTGCTCTCCATTTGATCAGCACTGGAACTATGGGACACGCACACTATACTTACGTCATTACTTAGGTAAGCTCATTGAGCTCATCATGTCATTACTTAATTGAATAAAGTTAACAATAAAACTTATTTATTAATTTGTAACGAACTAAATAAAAATAGGTTGCTTTTTGTGTTTTTTTTTTTCTTTTGTTATCAAATCACTCTGTATAAGATAAGTTCGTGAGGAATACAGTGGAATGTGGATACGCCAGTTTGATAGAAGTGGTGACCAGAGACTGACGTGTCTGTACTTATATACATTTGAGTAAACAGTGATCACCTCGTGCCGTGCTGTCGTGAAATTTTAATAAACCTTGGAGTAAGGTAATTTGTTAATAGATTAGTTTTTAGGAAATGTTGCGTGGTTTTTGTCAGAAAATTATTTGCAATGGAAGATAAATATTTGAGTTTAATATCTTCATATTTTTTGTGATTTCGCGCGTATTTCTTCTCATATAAAATATTCTTGTTTACTGCCTATGTACTGGTTCTGACATTGCCAGTCTTATACCTACAGTAATAATTAATACATAAATGCCCCATAAATTATTAGGACTATGGGCATTGCCTGAGTAAAGTAAAACAATGTACCTATATTATGTTTATCTGTTTAATTTTTTTTAACTTCGATTAATTTTCGATTTCAGCTTAAGTATAGAATTTTATTCTCTTATTGAACCCAAACAGTTCACTTAACATATTATGAGATATACAAATAAATCATGCAGTTATTTTCAAATATTTAACTTTAGAATCTCACGTGTACTTAGTACCTAGGTACATTATAATAATGTGCCACAAACATGCTGCATCTGTGATGCAAATGTGTAACACACATTATTTACCTAAACATGTACGTTCCTTATTTATATTCTTACAATGTATGTTATCTTAGGAAACGTCCATCTGTAGGTACCTATCAGGCGTCTCCATCTATTCCGTCCGGTGTGTCGCTAACTCGATAGTGAATGTAGTGATAAATGTCATTCGGTTATAAAATAAAATCAGATACTTAATAGATACAAAAAATATTGAATTATTGTTAAAATAATATTGTTAATTATTATGTATTTGAAACAAAAAATAATGATTTGTCGTGTCATAAATAATTACGATGAGCTATAGTATCTATAGGTCACAGTCACAGGTCACAGTATAGGTACAGTCGCCAGCACATCAAGTTACCACAACCACGCCAGCACATCAACATTTTAAGGTTTGGAGTTTGACAGTTTCGTATAACCTGGGGCCTAAAGTCTACTAATTTACAAACGTTGAAATGGTCTCGCCATTGTGAGTATTTGACAGTGTTTGTATGGCAAATCTGTCAAAAACTCACAATGAAGAGACCATTGCAACGTTTGTACATTAGTAGACTTGGCCCCCTGATGTGCTGGCGACTGTACAAACTCGTTCTATATAAATAACTAGTCTATTACGCCTACAACGTTCTCACATTTACAAAATGTAAAAGAATCTATAAAGGAAAACTAATAAAAATAAAAACCTATTGAAACCAAATGACATGATTGCCATTACAACTGTAACATAAATATGGATTAAAATCCTGTCCTGGATTAAGGATCGAATGTGCGATTAGCTGAATTTTCTATTTATTCAAAAATAATCTATTATTTACTATAAGGGGTGCATTTGGCTAGTGACCTATAAGGGTCGTGCTTACCTACTTCGCAGGTTTAATTCAAGTCATACAACTCCCGGGCGTTTACCACATATATACTCGTACATATGTTCCATCAGTATCGAGTGAAGAAAATACATGTACACACGGCTACACATCACGCTATACATTTCCAGAATAAGCTGACCTCTCACTATAGGGAAATCTTATACTTACAATGCGAGATTAGCTTATACTGTAAATATATAGCTTGATGTGTAGCCGTGTGTACAGTGGCCAGCACATCAAGCTACACGAAACTGTCAAACTCCGAACGATTTTTAATTATGATGATTAAGTTCAAAATCGAACTTGATGTACTGGCCACCGTGCATGGCAAAAAGACCGGTAAGATACTGACTTTTATCGTAATAATCGTCTATACGTTGTAGTTTTTATCTACGGGAACCTAATTTAGTACGTTTTAGGGTTCCGTACTCAAAAGAAAACAAGAGCGAGGCGGACTCGTGCACCGAGGGTTCCGTACCATCAAAAATCATAAAAAAATTACATTAGTTCTACTATCGGTCAAGAGATGGCGCTGACCTAAAACTGCAATATTAGAAAAAGTGTGCTATTTAGAGACATCGTTTTATTTTTCCTGTAATCTTTACATAAACTTCTATCACGTAGAATAATTTCAGATTTTTCTCTATGCAAATTTCGGAGATAAGGAGAAGGGAATGGTATTTTTTTTTTTACATTTTTCGTTAAAAGTCTAAAACTATGCGGCTTAAAAAAAAAGAAAAATGTTGTAGTGAGAATAATATGTAAATAGCGCTCCTTCATATGATACCCCATACATGCCCTAGTAGCCCCACTTCGAATTTTTCAGCCGTTCAGTCACTTTTGAAAAAAAAATCTTTCTTATTTGCAAAATTGTTGGGCAAACGTCATCTAAAACTATTCAAAATTTCAAGTGGATAGAATTAGTAGTTCTTGAGATATCCAGCTGTGACAGACGGACAGACAGACAGTCGCACCATAAGGGTACCTTTTTACCATTTTGGTAAAGGAACCCTAAAAATGAAACGCCGAAACGTATGTACGCGCATAAATGTGTGTCTGTTGTTTCGACACAACTAACTTTATGATAATGATTATTTGTATGCTCTCGAGTAAAATGTAGCGAACTAACCATCTTATTCTACCACCCTAGTAAAAAAAACCACACAACCTAAACCTGGTTTTATTGTAAACCTACATTTACGAATTTTGATTTGATTTGATACTAACCTGTTTTTTTTATAGTGTAGGTATCTAAAATTATAAAATGTCCACACAGCACAGTGATATAGGTAATTAAACACTGTGCTGTAATTTTAACGCTTTTGTTATTATTTAGCTGTACCTATATAATTTATGATTGACTTCGAAAATAAACAATTATATTTTACTAGCTTTACCCACCCCGCACTAGCACTATCTACCCTCTACCCTACTTACCCTACCTTACCCTGCCTTACCGTACCTACCTAAATAAAAAAAACCTACCCTACCTACCTACCTACCTTACCCTTCCTACTTTATCTAGCCTACCCTTCCTACCTACCCTACCCTCCCTACCTACCTACCTAATCTACCCTACCCTGCCCTATCTAAAACCTTCCCGCATACATTGACATTAGTGACGTATGATCTAGGCCTCAAGTCTGCTATTACAATAGTGTCAGAATGGTCTCTTCATTGTGAGTTTTTGACAGATTTGACAGTGTTTTTATGGACAAACACTGTCAAATACTCACAATGGCGAGACCATTCTGACACTATTGTAATAGCAGACTTGAGGCCCTGTTTGAATTTAACAACACCTTGCTGAACAAAAAAAAAAACTAACCTTGTGACAATAACGAACACAAAAAAAGAGTTATCCAATTTGGTGCAGTCGTTCGGAAGTTAAAGGCTCCTACAAACAGGCGCGACACGCGACGCGACACAGAGGCACCGCTCGTCGCGCGACACGCGGTGGCTTTATCGTCGAGCCTGTTTGTAGGACTCTTTAAATGAAATAACGGGACTAAATAAATTATGATTAAGACATCAAAAACATTCTAAGTATGAACCTGGATTAACCTCGATTTTCCCTTTCACCAACAACTGTGACATTTCAGTTGTCAAAAAAAATCTGTTTTTAAGGATTCAAAGAATAAATATTCTTGTTTCGCATAATAATGGAACATTTGCTTAACTTAGCAAATGATTATGAAGCCCTATAACGGCTGAACTTGCCTTTGTTGGCTCAGTGTGACGTAAAATGCCATTGCGATGGGATAGAATTCCAACAATAGACAATGTTTGTGTTATAGGACCCCATCTGACGTGCTCAGTTATGTAAATACAACGCTAGCCCGTGACTAAAAGGGACGATTGGCTGCCTTGGCTGGAAATGATACGTTGTTTTGAATTGATATTTAAGCTCCTGTAATTTTTTACCTACCTTAAAAGGAAAAACGGAACCCTTATATGGATCATCTTCGTTGTGCGTCTGCTTTTTCTCAGGAACGCATGGAGATATCAAGTTGAAATTAATATCAAATACATACGTTCGTCTACGGTCCTTCGGAGATAGGGCTGCCAACCAAACTTTTTATCTATTAGTAAAAATTCAAAAAAAAAAAATACTGTATACTTTTCAATAAAAATTAAGTACATATAAGTACAAAAATACTTTTTTTTATCATCAACGTCGTGTATCTATAATTTTTATTAAGAGAAATGGTTTGATTTGAACCAGACTAATTGGCTTTCTTTAGTCAGCTGCTTGTCACTATCACATAATAATATGATCCTTTTGAGAAAATTATAGATATTCTTAATTTGCACAAACTCAATATTGGTATGGATGATTTATATTCAGAATTAGTAAATTTTCAAGTAATTCATAAAATGGAGACATTTGTTGGTGAACTCTTCAGAAGAATTAAAAAATATTACAAAAAAAAACTCATATCTGCTTTCTATTCCAGCCACTTTAGCATTCACAGAAAGAGTAGATATTTTCTGTAATGAATGCGAAGTGGCAGGACGACAAAAATAGAGCTACAATAAATGTAATAAGAAATTAGCTCCTCATTTATTTTATGTATATTATTTGGGAATGTGGTGAGGCTTACGAACTACGAAGCCTTGCGTGAGAAGTACTAAGAAATATGGGTATTTAAAACTTTAAAAAAACTTCCTTTTTTTTTATTTTATTTTTTCTTCTCTACCCTTAATATACTTTTATTTCTTGTACAAAAACTTGACAACCCTACTCGGAGCTCTAAATAAATCAAGCTTCTACGTCAACGCAATAAAAAAATACGGCCATTTATGCGACATGTTTGATACTCGGAAACAAATCAAAATCTAAGGGTAGGTACTTACCGTTGACCTAGAATCATGAAACAAGAAGCTGGGGCCGTACGTACAACCGGCAGCATCGAGTTCTGAATCAATCAAATTAGATTCGAATTAAATGCCGATCCATACTCTTGAATCCGACACTAGCGCACGATCATGCGGTGGTTCGAAGCGAAACTAACTTGGATCGAAAGATTCGTTAGGATCGAAAAGTTCGTACTCCGCACGCCATCTGACAGATAAATATAGATATTGATTGATTAAACGTCAAATTACACGATATCAATAAAATATCAATGGATATCAAAGAAGCGACTTTATTCAGATCGAGTGAGATAACTAAAAGACATAGAGCACTTGACGATGACGTGCCCGTAATCCGCCGAATACGCATAAAACGACGCTGATATTACTCGAACCTATGTCGATCTTGGTTTATGATTCGAATTGGTTCGGGAGTAAGGTTTTAAGTCGAGTTCGGATCGAAACGAGTTCGAATCGGAAACAAAATCAAACTCGAATCGTTTTCGGGAGTAAGTCTCACGCTCACGGCACAAGTAAAGGAAAAAAGGCCGAAAATCGTTAATTGGTAGTTGTATCATTATTTTGCAATTACAAACTTACGTTTGCAGTTGGAGAATTGACCGTGACGTATATCGATGTATGGGAGAACATGTTTTTTAACTACAATGTTAAGTTTGTTTTTGGGATAAATTCATCCCAACCGGTACCCTTCAATGTGTGTGGTCCGAGACGCACTTGGCCGGTTTTTTTTTGTTTGCTAGGTAAAGTCTGAAAACATACACAATAGGTCCCACTCCCGAGCTATCAGCAAATAGCCAAACGAAAAACATTTTATTTAACCGTCCAGGCTTGAGTGCCATGTAAACAGAAAACACGGAGAAAGAAATAATAGTTACAGTACATAGGACAACATTATAACGAACAGAGGGCACACAACAAACAATCACCATGCTTGGACAAACAAAATGATGATCACAAGTAGTTTGGGTATTGTATGCTGTCAAATATCAATCGGAGTCGGCTAAACGGTTTCTTGTACCTTTTCCAGGCCTTGTGCAGGCTTCGATCAATTTGATCGAAGGGTGCAGGTAAAAAAACAAACAACATTATTATGTTGATAGGTACTGGCCAAGGTTATGCGTAGGTGCGACTCGAAGCGCCGAGTTTATAGACAGCACGTGCATGCGTGCATAGGAAGTTATGTTGTCAATAAATATTCAAATCTTGGGACAATTCTCACCCACAGCGTGACACGCCACGTGCATCTGTAAGTGCTTCGAGATTATTACAAAAGCGCGCTCTGTTGTATTTTTAACATCAGATCTTGTATCGTTAACCTTTTAAAATAGGGGTTTATATTTTGGTTTTGAACGTAAGACTATAATTACCATTCAGAAAACCAAATCAACGCAAGCCCCCAAGAATTAAAATATATGAGAGACTAGCTTTTGCCCGCGGCTTCGCCCGCGTGGATGTCAGAAAAAATCCAACGGGAACGTACCTACTACTGGGACTGAAAGTACCCTATGACCGGGCTTAAAAATACTTTTGAAGTTTTGAGTAATTCAAAAACTTAAAAATAAAAACTTTTGAGTTATTCAAGGCACGCAGTAAAATTCTCCCCTAAAAACTTAATTACCCCTCATTACCCTGTTTGGGATCAATTCTCAAAAACCCCATATATTAGTAATCCTTATTTTTTTGCCTAAATAGTAAATATAGTGATTTTTCTTCGAAAATTAAGGACTTTTTCATCCCCCTTTTTAACCCTTCTGGGGTGGAATTATCAAAAACGCAGAGACACGTATAAATTAATTTTCAATAATCAGCCTAAACACAAAACTTGAAGATCCTAACTTCAAAACTGACGGACGTTCATATAAACTTCCATCCCCTATTTTACCCCTTTAGAGGTGGAATTCCCAAAAATCCTTTCTTAGTGGATACTTACTTTTCACAAAGAACACTCCCTCCAAGTTTCAAGTCTCTAGGTCCAGCGGTTTGGGCTGTGCATTGATGTATCAGTCAGTCAGTCAGGACTTTGAATTTTATATATCTATAGATGTGCTAAAAATAAATTCTTTGCGCACTGAACTGATTACGCTGTGGGCATTTTATTCAATAAATAAAATGCCTTCGTGTGAAAAACCTATGGTCGTCTAGGTAGGTTTGACTATCAATGCTACTAATACTTATCATAAACGCGAAAGTTTGTGAGTATGGATGGATGTTTGTTACTCAATCACGAAAAAACGGCAGAATGGTTTAGGATAAAATTTGGCACATAGAAAGATAGTTTAAGAGGGCAGACTACGGTCCACTAGCGCCACTCCTTTAAAAAAATATTATCTCGTGACTGAGAAGGAATTATGAAAAACGGCTCGATTAGCGACCTCGGTAAGTTTGTCTAGAATTTTCTAATGCCTTGACAGCGTGTTTTTTTTTTTTTTAAACGTTGCCCCACACTAGGAATTTCTCCTGTATCGTGGAAGCGTTTACAAACATTGAAACTCACATACACAAACAGCCAGACCCGGAAAAACTACTTGTAGATCATACAAATATTTTTTCCGTGCGGGAATCGAACCCGCGACACGCAGCGCGGGTGAAATCGCGGGGCGCAGCTATTTAAATAATAAACATTTAAGACTCCTACAAACAGGCGCAACACGCGACGCGACACAAAGGCACCGTGTGAAGAGACGAGCGACGAGCGGTGTGTTTGTGTCGCACCTGTTTGTACACGTATCCGTGGAGCCTTTAGGCCTTTCCACAGGGTTTTAATTTCAAAGCTCCTACAAACAGCCGCGACACAAAGACACCACGTGCCGCGCGACGAGAGGAGCGGTCTCATTGTGTCGCGTCGCGTATCGCGCCTGTTTGCCTATTTGTAGGAGCCTATGACCACGCGACGCGCGTCGATACGTTATACGTTAGTTGGTAACTAAATGATAGTAAGTGCCGCGCCATACATTTCAATAATTATATCCAAATGTTTACTTATTATGTAAAAATTATTTCATCATCAAATACGTAGGTAGGTAGGTAGGTCAAATCAGTTTTCGCAAAATATTTTCCTCTGTTCAGTTATGAAATACCTTTTATTTCTATTGTGTTTTAATGATAAATGAAAATAATTAAGAAGCCTGTAACAGAAAACCCAAAACTTCATTATTTAATATTTCTAAATAAAACTTTATTTTAATCTCGTTGCAAACTTGTTTTTATTTTTGTGTATATTTTTATTTATTAGTGGAAGCCCGCAATTTGGTGCCACAAAACTTTATTAAGCACCGCTAAAGTAACAGTAGTCCACTTCATTTTTCTCGATGATGTTCTTGTAGCTTCATATCAGATTACTAAAAAACAAAAATAAACTTCAAATCCATTCCGTGAATTCCGAAATAATTGATTATTATTTATTTATTCTAAAATATGACATAACTTCTTGTTTACGTATCACCTCACGCGATGTGATTAAATGTCTCATGAGGCCGATACCCCTAACCAATGTGCTATCTTCGCGAAGTTATCGTCCGGATAATTATCAAACTAATTTATCGTAATTGTTACGCACTTACTATCGATCTTTTATAATAATCACTTGGCAACAATGATAATTATAATAAAAATATTTAGAAAATGTGTCAAAATTATTATCTGTGCTTTTAATTTGTTTAATCATGTTTTATTTTCGTTTAAAAGATGCGTAACTACCAGATAATGGATAAAAGATTGTCTGAGGTTTTGTGTTACATATACTCCATTTGAAATAACATTAGACATTTATAAAAACCTTTTTTTATAGTCCGTTTAACCGATTTTGACTTCTATTCCGTACGCATAACGATGGCATTAAAAGCAAAAAAGTGGTTACATATTTACAATATCAACTGTTTACTGCAGCTGCTATTTATCATGCCACCAACGCAATAGAAGTCAAAATCGGTTGAACAAACTGTAAAAAAGGTTTACTTACATAATTAAATGTCTAATCTTATTTCTGTTGGAATACTCGTATAGCAAAAACAAATCGACCCTACTTCAACACTAGTCTTTGTGTTTCTAACTCATAAATATTATTTTTTATTTATTATTTACTCATTTATTTTAAATAGAACGGCTGAAGCCAATTACATTATTTAAACATATACTCGTATTATTATAATTTATTTAACACAGTCATGCATTCTTCTCACAAAAATTCAAACATTCCGACAGTATCATCTTCCATTCATTCACAAACATATCAAAATCTGTGTTTGAGTCTTTGAGTTCAGAAGAGCGTTAATACCGGCTAATGTCCGAGGAATAGGTGACTTGGAGTGTGCAACAGTACGGCAAGCTGGAACAGCCAGTAAGCGGTGCCACGACAGTAATTGTCCGGGAGAAATAGATAGATTGCAGATTTCATTATGCAGATCAGGAACATCTATAATACCTCTAAGAATTTTAAATATTACAGTCATCTGATCACGCGACCGTCTTGCTTCTAGAGAATTGAAACTCAAGCAACCCAACAGGAATTTAGTGGGATAAAAGAGAGGATAAAACCCGTACAAGTGCTTGTAAAGGTATCTAAGGAATGCTTTTTGAACTTTTTCTAAAGCTAACTCACCACCAACTAAGCCCACACTTGCCACTTGACTGAAATGATGAAATGCTTACTTTCTCATAGCGACTGTACTCCAGCCCCTGTCAACTCTCTATGGAAGGAACGAAATGCTTAAATGGGCAAAAGCTCCAACTAGCAACTAAACAAAAATATTTTAGAGGTATGAGGAACAGGGTGTAAAGTTCACTCATACTCTATAGTAAAGGGAGGATCCTCCGATCAGACGGGTATTGTGTCTGGTGGGCAACTGCCCAACGGTTGATGTCGGGATGTTGTATATATGCTAGTCGCGCGGTAAACTCTGATAGCGCGATGCAGGATTTGTGACGTTAGGTCTTTGAGGCGTAGTTCGCATGTGGCGTTGTTGATACCGCCACAATATATATGATTTTGTGTGGTAACACTTAGGGGGCTATTCATAAACGTTGCTTAAAGTTAAGTGACGTTCAAACGTCAAAAATGTATGGATATAGTCGCTAATCATTACTTAACTTTAAGCAGCGTTTATAGATAAACCCCTTAACTCCCGGCAAAAACATCATTTGAAAAATCGAAATGTTGCCATAAAATTATCCATACTTCCATGTAGTAGTTTCTTATCCATATCCAATATTCATCCTTCATTAGTAATTTTTATTGGAATAATAATAAAAATATGTAAAAATTATAAACTTGAATAAAATAATATTGTGAATAGTCATGTTTTAGATTCTTTACGATAGGTCTAACAATGAAATGAAATGAAATTATTATAAAGAGTAGGATTTTTATTTCAATGTAAACAACACCAAGTTGACAATGGCGTTGGCAAACTACCGTCGGTTGTTTTGTTGTTTGTTACTTTGTTTTGTTCTCTCTAAGTTATCGTGTTATTTTCGGATTTGTGTCTAGTTTTGAAGATCTTCACCTGATCTAACCAACGTCGAGTCGAGCCAATGCTCCTCCGTTCCAGCGATTAATTGATCCGCTAGGAGTATATGTATTCTGTGTGTACTACTCTGCTAGCCTTGCGTGGGACCACACGTCTCACGTTATATTAGTAATTCACACCTTCCAATACGAGTATACACCGTGGCATTTTAGTCGTCTTACAAAGACAGCCCACTTCATGTATCCAATGACTACTAATCATTCATGTAACATTTTTTTTTTATTAACATTTGTTTTTTTTTGTTTTTTTTTTTTTTAAATTAATTATGACGCATGACATAGTTTAAAACACCCTGTTACAAGTGAAGTCCGAGCCTTGTGTTACAAGGGCGCCGCGGAATGGAGCGGCGGCGACATCTTTATCAGAGTTCATTCACCCTAACGCAAATTTGTGTTTCTTACTATTGCAACCTAAATCCATTCTGCGGCGCCCTTGTATCACAAGGCTCGGACTGCACTCGTAACATGGTGTTTTAAACTATGTCATGCGTCATCTATACTAATATATAAAGCTGAAGAGTTTGTTTGTTTGTTTGTTTGTTTGTTTGAACGCGCTAATCTCAGAAACTACTGGTTGGAATTGAAAAATTCTTTTTGTGTTGGATAGTCCATTTATTGAGGAAGGCTATAGGCTATATAACATCACGCTACAACCAAAAGGAGCGGAGCATAAATGAAAAATGTTGCAAAAACGGGAAAAATTATTCTTTTTGAGAGCTTCCGTTGCGTGCGCTGCGTAAACGGTTTAAGTTAGGCAAATATAATGTATGATGGAATTGATCCTCTTTAAATTTTCAAAAAAAAAGTCTGCGACAGCATATGTCTATCTTTTAAGATTGACTCACTATAACCTTTTTTATGGTAATCAAATTTGTTCGAAATTAATGCATTATTTGCGAAGGAGTTTTCATAAACATGGTATTAATCCTTATCCAAATAAATACGTTATTGATCACAAGTATTTAATTTTGAACAAAGTTGCCCTTACATCATTTAATTTCAATGAATATCTTAGGAGATATAACTGTTTTATAATAAGTCCGCAGCAAAGTAATGATCAACTCTGCGAGGTAGTCTATTCTAAAACTGAAGAGTTAGTTTTTAGGGTACCGTATCCAAAGGGTAAAATGGGACCCTATTACTAAAACTCCGCGGTCCGTCTGTCTGTCTGTCTGTCTGTCCGTCTGTCACCAGGCTGTATCTCATGAACCGTGATAGTTAAACAGTTGAAATTTTCACATATGATGTATTTCTGTTGCCGCTATAACAAAAAATACAAAAAAACAGAAAAAAAATTATATTTAATATATGGCTGCTATACAACGGACATGATTTTTTTGCCGTTTTTTTTGCTCTGCCCGCGTGGATGTCGGTTATCGTCTAAAAAAGTAGCCTATGTCCTTCTCTATATCCCAGGTCGATTGGTTCAGCGGTTTAGGCGTGAAAACGTAACATACAGACAGACAGACAGAGCTACTTTCACATTTATAATATTAGTATGGATAGCTTTTGCCCGCGGCTCCGCCCGTTTGGATGTAGGTTATCGCGTAAAAAAGTAGCCTATGTCCTTCTCCATGTCCCAGGCTATCTTTGCCAAATTTCATGACGATCGGTTCAGCGGTTTAGGCGTGAAAACGTAACATACAGACAGACAGACAGACAGACAAATAGACAGACAGACAGTTACTTTCACATTTATAATATTAGTATGGATAAGGATTTGTATGGATGGTACGGACCCCTTCGTGCGCGAGTCCGACTCGCACTTTGCCGGTTTTTTGTTTTTTGAACGCGCTAATCCCTGGAACTGCGAGTTGGATTTGAAAAAATCTTTTTGCATTTTACAGCCCAATTCTTGAGGAAGAATTACATTCCTATTAACTAGAACACCATTTTTTTAAAAATGAAAGTTTATGCGAAAACGAAGTAAAAGCACGGGCAGGCAATGTGTTGCGACGGGGTGGGTCGGGGGAACAAGAAATTTAACGCGGACGAAGTCGCGGGCAGAAGCTAGTAATTAATAAAAACAAAAAAAAAAAAAAATTGTAATGTTTAAAACAATTTTTTTTTTTTTACATGAATGATTAGTAGTCATTGGATACATGAAGTCGGAGGTCTTTGTAAGACGACTAAAATACCACGGTGTATAAAGAAAAGGATAAATAAACATATATTAAAATCCTTTAGAACGGCCTTCCTTTTGATGCCCCCTATTAATTTTTACAATTTCAAATGGAGTTTAGCTTCTTTTAAGTCGCACTTGTTGTTTTTGTTATGTTTTGTAAAAATAGATAAACACGTGAGTAGTATAATATTGTGTACTTTCTACTCGTACCTCACAGTGCCCTGTGCTACCTCATATCGTGCGTGACTGGAACATTAAAGTAGGTAATCATACTATAAATAAATTGTTATTTAAAACGGAGAACATAAATAAAATGTGTGTGTGTGTAAATAAAAGTATAAAACAAAATCTCCTCGTCTCGATACAAATAATTATACCCAGTCTTTTTGTGCATTTAAAATACATCACACAAAAATAAATAAATAATTAACAGGTACGGCGTTTATCCTCTTACTTAATCAGAGATGTCATGTAATAAATTAACATCCGCAAAAGAATCAACTCGCGTGCTTCGTGTTTCAAATTCGAAGAAGCGCTGCAGTGGGTGTTGTAAAAAATCTGGCAATTGCAATTGCAACAAAAATTACATGGAAGTAACGATATTAAATTCGGAGAAACTTTGTTTTATGTCTGCTTACATACCTATACTGCGAGTGCCAGGTTGGATATGTGGTATAACCTGTTTCGAATTTAGTGTACGATGCACCGGCGATATAATTATAATGCTGCATACATATCTCGATGCAGTCAGTCGCACACAAAAAGCATGCAAAACAAAGAAAATCCTCGTTTAAAAATAAAACAACATGTATACTGATGATTACTGACGTATTATTCGACGCTAAATGCAGGATGCAAGCGAGATAACAACAAAAATAAGCAAATTTACGCTATTCATGGATCGCAACAGCGTTAAAATGTGCGGTGTCGTTGCACTTTGGCACGAGGGCAATAAATGTTCCAATTTTGTGAAATGACTCGCGTTTTCAAGGGTAGGTTCCTACGCGCGATCTTCCTCTTCACTAAAAGATTCCTTGTTTATTAATAACAGTAGGTACCCAAAAATTCATGGGCATTGTTTAACATTTGTTCAACACTTTGTATGAAGAAGTAGGTATTACCTATAGGTTGGCATAGAAGCACTTAAAGCTTATTTCGTTCGACGTCCCACGCAAATTGTCAAACATAATTGCGGGAAACGACTAATGGGTTAATGGGACGAAATGTTGAAACAACCTGGCACTAAACGCCACACTAGCACAAGAATAAAAATCGGTTTTTCAACCATGTGACACTATACCCAAAGTCTCTAATTCAGATAATTTATGTAAACAAAGGGGATAACACAACAAAAAAATATCTTCGTAATGGTCTTGGTATTCGGTCTAAAAGTACCTATAAATATTCCTACTATCACGATGCTTTTCGTATTTCAATAACCTACTGTCTATGACAGCATATTATTAATTACTTACAGAGTTTTTCAAATCACGAATTCATGAAAGGGATATTATTATAACTGGAAAAGTCACACATAAAGCGGAATATTCCCTTTTGAGCACCTATTTTATGAGCACTACCTATCTCCTATATCGCTTCTTAAGCTAGTTGTAATATTAATCGATATAAAACGTTAAGTATTAAGATAGTATATTTTATATCGAGGGACTAAACGAAGCCACAATATACCAGAGGTGGTTTGAGAAACCGAGGGTATATTAAGTTGGCGTTTAGTCTCGAGGTGCAAACTGTACTTTTCACTTTGAGTGCGAGAAAAATAGTCAATTCAGTACAAAAACATTTAATAAATATATTCTTCCAGTCCATAAAACTTTCGTAAGTTTTTAGGTAAATCTTCCGCGATTTTGGCGGCAAAAGATTATCTATTAAGTCTTTTGCTCTTTGCTCGACGTCAAACTCTTCACTGTCACTGGACATTCTTAATTTTAATTATTGAATTTATAATGAAGTTTTAGTTATTTCATTCTTGCTTACTGAAAAACCGAGTTCCTGAAGGATCAATAAAAAGTTGCTTAGAGAGAATTAATAGATTTCGATTCACTGACTCCAAATATACAACTCAACGAATATACTCGTATAACTCAAAATCGTCCAAAATCGAGTTACTGCATGCTTCGTTAGCGCGACAGAATGTATACCCACGGCTACATATCAAGCTATAATTTTCCAGTATAAGCTGATGTCGCATTGTATAGGATTTCTGTACAATGAGAGGTCAACTTATACTGGAAATTACAGCTTTCTTAATTTTATTTAAAACCGAACTTTACACTCGACAAAAATTCTGAAACTTTCGCGGTAATTTTTTTTCCACACCAGTCACAGACTAACAATTTAAAACACATGGCGCCACCTTGTTTGCGGAAAAACCATGTAACTGTCAACATTTTCGCAATGAATATGGTCCACACTCCACAGACAATAAGTATATTTACTGGCTGTTTGAGTTTGTCTATGTCACATGAAGGAAATTAAAAAACTAATTCCTTTCACTCCCTAGAGACTAAAGTGGTTACTTTAGTCCCGCTTCGTTGGGTTATATTGGCGTACTTTTAGAGTATGAGAAGTGAAAAATATATTTTATTGCACAGCAAGGACAACCACTTGCTTAGTAAGTAATGTAACAGCTGGGCGTTTGATCGTGACTGTTGTTAATCTGTGGCGCAATTGTAGTCGAAATTCTATGACTGATTGAGATTGATTTTGAATTATATGACTAACTTTTGCCAACGCCTTTACTCGTGTGAACGTCGGAAATTATCCCACGGGGACGTACTATCGGGATAAAAAGTATCCGTTTGAAAACGAATTTCATCCAAATCCGTTAAGCCGTTTTTACGTGATTCAGTAACAAACATTCAAACATACAAACTTTCACATTTATTATATTAGTAGGATTACATAACATCACGCTTGTTTCCCGAAGGGTTACGCAGAACGTGCCTATAGTAAACCCACATCTTGGCCAGTTAGTCTCATGTAATGCTTATGTGGCGAGCGTATTAATGCTCGTACAGACTCGCGCGATATCGCGGGCGCGACAGGCAGCGACAAAGAAATTGTGCTACTAGTGTCGCGCCGGCGGCGCGGCGCCGCCGCCGGGCCCGCGATATCGCACTAGTCTGTACGAGCCTTTAAGCGTATTTGATTCTGAATGATTTGGGATTATCGGATGCAAGAATTTAGGTACACGGAGGATACCTGTCTGTTATCTTGTATGTTCCCTAATCAAAATATCTAGAAATATAACAATGATACTTTTGATCTGCATTTGTTGGCCAATTGTTTCAACAGGTTTACGCTTACCAACAGACATGGTTTTCTTAGTTATTAATATTTAACTTGTTTTGTTACATTACAAGACAATGTAATGTCATAATGTCATATTTCAAAACAATATCATAGTTATAATATGTCAATCATCATTATTAGGAAGTGTCAGTAATTACCATCTCAAAGAGTAGGTACGATAAAAAACTTTAATGAACATTGACTCATTTAATTTAAACAGTCAAGTGTTGTTTTCATCCGCGTTAATTTATTTAACTCATCCGCAACGCCATTGAAAACACACTTTTCTCTTGGTTTACTTTGACATTTGCACGGGACGAGAGATAACTACCTATATAGTTTATATTTTATATGAAGTGTTCTAGTGCCATATTTTTAACCGACTTCAAAAAATGGAGGAGGTTCTCAGTTCTTCGGAATCTTTTTTTTAACTGTTTTTTCCCCGATTAATCGAAGACGGCTAGACCGATTTGAAAAATTATCTTTTTTGTTTAAAAGGGTATAGGTACTTTCCAGGTGGTCTCATTGTCATCAGGTCAGGATCTGATGATGGGATCCTGGAGTAATCTAAGAAACTCTTCAAATATTATAGGCACACCTATAGTAATTTGGGTATTTTTATAGTAATTCGTGCATTTGCTCTCGGAAAGCACCATTTGGTGAAGTGGAACTGATGATGAAGACCACAGATGGCCACCGGAACTACTCAATAATAAGTATATCACGGGTTACGATTCGATTACTTTAATATGGTTGCTAAGCATGCTCGTTACAATACGAATGGTGAAATGGAACTGATGGTGAAATTACAGGAGAACTCCTCAACAATCAACGTCTCTGCATCGGGAAAAGCAATATTTTGTAAAAGGCGATGAGCAAGTTGACATTAGGCTATTGTAACTTACATAAATTATAAACAGACCCACTAAAGAGCGAGAAATAAAAACTTTTTAACAAAAAAAGAACCACCAACATCCAAAAAATAAAAACACTACAAAGTGAATAATAACTTTAAATTTGGAAGTCTGTGTTTTGGATCTGTATTTTATTTTTGCGCCACCGACTTCCAAATTTAAATTGGATGTTGGTTCTTATTTTGTTAAAAAGTTTTTATTATATTTACTGACACATTTAATTGTTTGCCGAGACAACATGTGATTAGAAATAAAATGAAACGGAGCAAAAAGATTAGTATTTACATACTCAAGGATTTCGCCCAAATTCCATGAAACAGCCTTCAGCTCGCAATGAGCCTTGTTGACAAATCTTAAGAAAAATTAAACAATGACTTATGAATACTCGAGATAAATATAATTTAAGCACGTTGTGAACACGAGTTTATACCAGTTTGTTACCGTGACAGATAATAGTACACTTTATGTAGCAATGATCTAACAACAGTATGACTATTCACTGATCGAATGGCGATAACAATGCTGCCGCTCAGATGAAAAATGCAATAACTCGATTTTGCCGCTTACGAGAATTGTATTTTTGATTATTGAAGTTATAATAAAGTTTTAGTTATTGCATTCTTGCTTACTGAAAAACCGAGTTCCTGAAGGATCAATAAAAATTTGCTTAGATAGAATTAATAGATTTCGATTCGCTGATTCCAAATATATAACTCAACGAATATATAACTCAAAATCGTCCAAAATCGAGTTATTGCATTCTTCGTTAGCGCAGCAGAATGTATACCCACGGCTACGTATCAAGCTATAATTTTCCAGTATAAGCTGATGTCGCATTGTATAGGAGTTCTGTACAATGAGAGGTCAGCTTATACTGGAAATTTATAGCTTGATAAAATTTACAGCCGTGTGTACTATTATCGGCATTTCTTCAGTGCAAATTGTAAAATGTAATCAGGAGGTTATTGGATATCTTCACGCGTTTTACCTTATCTCGAATAAAGTTCTAAAAAGCAATCAGGGGTAAGTTAATGCCAAACGACAATAATCGCTAATGTGGTGAGTTTAAATGACGTTGTAAGTCCACCGTGATCGTAAACTGCGATAAACCGCTTCCTACAGTTGACACTCTGTACACTGGCACATGCATGATCGTAAACTGCGATAAACCGCTTCCTACAGTTGACACTCTGTACACTGGCACATGCATGATCGTAAACTGCGATAAACCGCTTCCTACAGTTGACACTCTGTACACTGGCACATGCATGATCGTAAACTGCGATAAACCGCTTCCTACAGTTGACACTCTGTACACTGGCACATGCATGATCGTAAACTGCGATAAACCGCTTCCTACAGTTGACACTCTGTACACTGGCACATGCATGATCGTAAACTGCGATAAACCGCTTCCTACAGTTGACACTCTGTACACTGGCACATGCATGATCGTAAACTGCGATAAACCGCTTCCTACAGTTGACACTCTGTACACTGGCACATGCATGATCGTAAACTGCGATAAACCGCTTCCTACAGTTGACACTCTGTACACTGGCACATGCATGATCGTAAACTGCGATAAACCGCTTCCTACAGTTGACACTCTGTACACTGGCACATGCATGATCGTAAACTGCGATAAACCGCTTCCTACAGTTGACACTCTGTACACTGGCACATGCATGATCGTAAACTGCGATAAACCGCTTCCTACAGTTGACACTCTGTACACTGGCACATGCATGATCGTAAACTGCGATAAACCGCTTCCTACAGTTGACACTCTGTACACTGGCACATGCATGATCGTAAACTGCGATAAACCGCTTCCTACAGTTGACACTCTGTACACTGGCACATGCATGATCGTAAACTGCGATAAACCGCTTCCTACAGTTGACACTCTGTACACTGGCACATGCATGATCGTAAACTGCGATAAACCGCTTCCTACAGTTGACACTCTGTACACTGGCACATGCATGATCGTAAACTGCGATAAACCGCTTCCTACAGTTGACACTGTACACTGGCACATGCATGATCGTAAACTGCGATAAACCGCTTCCTACAGTTGACACTCTGTACACTGGCACATGCATGATCGTAAACTGCGATAAACCGCTTCCTACAGTTGACACTCTGTACACTGGCACATGCATGATCGTAAACTGCGATAAACCGCTTCCTACAGTTGACACTCTGTACACTGGCACATGCATGATCGTAAACTGCGATAAACCGCTTCCTACAGTTGACACTCTGTACACTGGCACATGCATGATCATAAACTGCGATAAACCGCTTCCTACAGTTGACACTCTGTACACTGGCACATGCATGATCGTAAACTGCGATAAACCGCTTCCTACAGTTGACACTCTGTACACTGGCACATGCATGATCGTAAACTGCGATAAACCGCTTCCTACAGTTGACACTCTGTACACTGGCACATGCATGATCGTAAACTGCGATAAACCGCTTCCTACAGTTGACACTCTGTACACTGGCACATGCATGATCGTAAACTGCGATAAACCGCTTCCTACAGTTGACACTCTGTACACTGGCACATGCATGATCGTAAACTGCGATAAACCGCTTCCTACAGTTGACACTCTGTACACTGGCACATGCATGATCGTAAACTGCGATAAACCGCTTCCTACAGTTGACACTCTGTACACTGGCACATGCATGATCGTAAACTGCGATAAACCGCTTCCTACAGTTGACACTCTGTACACTGGCACATGCATGATCGTAAACTGCGATAAACCGCTTCCTACAGTTGACACTCTGTACACTGGCACATGCATGATCGTAAACTGCGATAAACCGCTTCCTACAGTTGACACTCTGTACACTGGCACATGCATGATCGTAAACTGCGATAAACCGCTTCCTACAGTTGACACTCTGTACACTGGCACATGCATGATCGTAAACTGCGATAAACCGCTTCCTACAGTTGACACTCTGTACACTGGCACATGCATGATCGTAAACTGCGATAAACCGCTTCCTACAGTTGACACTCTGTACACTGGCACATGCATGATCGAGGCAATTCAAAGTCTATCGTAACACTCCATTCATAATTTGTATACAAAGCGTTCATCAAAATACATCATCCATCTGGCGTATGAATTCCTGTGACCAGAGTCTGTCCCTGGCGTCCCTGCACAGTTGTAGTTATAACAAAAACAGCTAGTGAGTAATAAATCGTGGTTCTAGTCCCCATAGTAGTCTACAACAGGAGTAATACCCAAACAACTTCATCAGTCCCTTAGTTTCCTCAACCTGCCACCTAACACCTACATCCTACTGCAGAAGGGTGATTCTTAATACATGTAGGCTAGTAAGAAAATTTCTTCAGTGTGAGACTATTACTCCCACTCAAATACAGTTTTAGTTGCCATTCAGTCTGCTTCGTAAAACGAAACAGTATCCAATATTACTCCCAAATTGAATTGAAATTGGCTTAGGCCCGTGCCGTGCGTTTCTTCTCAGGGATAGTCAGATAGGAAATGTCGACTTCCTCAAGCTTGTTTTTATATTTTTTATATGACGTGTAAAAGTGATTCCGATATCCTATTTACAGAATAAACGATTTCATTTCATTTCATTTCATTTCATTTCCATCAGTTCTACCCGGCTAGGTCGAGAAAAACAAATGAAGAAAAAAATAATAATATCCTAATACCTAAAGAGATTACTAATGGTAATGTACTAGCGATAGTCTAACTCAATTCTCTTTAGTACGAACCTTTTAGTAAGATTGACCTTAGCAAAGGAAGGGCGCCCAATGTCTCAGGATATGGTCGACAACAGTGCACGATTGCCCAGCTGAAATTAAGGTAGGTTAGTTCACTAGTCCTATATACTGGAAGATGAGACGATGAAGATGGATATACAAAACACCAGAGTCATTATCTATTTCCCAGGTGTCGCAAAATGCTTTCAGCATTTTCAGTAAAGAAGGTTCTCAGTTTTTATAAATATGTGATGCGGAATAATGCGGATACGTGGTGATGTCAAAATACTTACTTACGCTAGTTTATCGTATGACATGTGGTAGTAAGAGGGGTCAAAAAACAAAATAAACTTTTCCGTGTACCTATTTTTACTTCACCTACTCAACAACTGATAGGTGATAAAGCTGATAATTAGTTTAACCACTAACTAGGCATATCAATGTAGATAAATGGGTTTTTAATTATTGTTTTATCGTGACAGACAGTCAAGGTCGTATTTTATATTTTATCGGAATATTTTTACACATTTTCGTAGATAGCCGAGTAAATAATTTAAATAGGAAAGTAGGCTCATGTCTACCTCCTGCCAGGGTTGCGGGTTTGTCCGAAAGGGATACCGTGGCCCTGGCACACAGGAAACTGAAGGAACACGGGTGGGTTTTAGTCAGTAAAAGTCTGACACGCCTCCCGCTCCGCCCAGAGCGGGAAAAATTACTTGATGATTTTCCACCAAAAAAAAAAGGCTCATGTTTACCTAGTAGGTAGATCATAATTTTTTTTTATTATTTCACCACACGATATTTATTTGTTTTTGGGTAGATTAATATTGGATAACATCTGGATACGGCTTCTTCTGTTGGGATTTTAAATAGGTATTTATTTTCCCCTTTTATTCATACCTACTAAAATATTGTTTAAAGTTAATAGACGTTTAATCGTAGAAATGTATGGTCAAACAGTATTTAATCATTAAACGCTTACTTAGGTATAGATAAACTCCTTGATAAAAAGTACGTGCATATTTAACGACTTAAAAACACCATAGATTATTGCCCTTAAATAGCACTTAAAAAGCACTTAATAAAGCATGACAGCGGCAGCGTTTCTAGAGACGCGTTTCGTGTTTAGCATATCAAACATAATGATCTTTCAACTATAGCTGTGCTATTAGTCGTATAATAGTTAAACGAATCCGTTAGGTAAATAAAACAGAAAAATATGAAAAACGTGATAACGTGACTTTTCATTTAGACCATCCTTTGTTACCTTGGTTGTTTTGCTAGGAATGACATATATCATTCCGATGTGCGACTCTGGATTTCCGATATAGGTACGCACATCGAAGTAGGTAGTGTAGTGACCGATCTCCACGTGTAATTAGCGTTTCGGTGATAACTAACCTTCAGTTGCCACATTTTCTATATTTAGTCAAAAGAAAGGCTAAATTATAAATTGGATCAAATGTCGCTATGTCCACTTATCGAGCCAGACAAATGCGTCACAGCACTCGTCCCGACCTTAATTTATCACTCAATAAAGGGTGTTGCTATTGTCCCACGACCTCCATGAGTCAGTATTAGCCATTGCCATCCCCAACACAAAGGGCAATGAACAAAAAAGGGTAAAAAACATCGAGATGAAAATTAAAAGTTATACGATGCAATAAACTAAAGAAAAAGGAAATACCAAAAGGTTGTCAGCAAATGTCATAATTAAACTCATCGTTCATTATTCAGTTTAAATTCGTTCGCTCTTTGTTTAAAAACATAAATGTTAAGTATTTCGCAGGATAACATAATTGCGTCATACTCATATATCCTACAAGGCTACAGCTGTTAAACGCAATATGCACCTTATCGGTCAAATAGAAATAACTAACTGTACACTAACAATTAAGTCATATAACAACTAAGTGGTACAACATATTTACAATTTTACAACTAGATCACATAATTAATTGTAACGGAAAATTGAGAAGAGGAAAAATTCACTAAAGCGTCACTTTTGACGATGTTTTTAGTTATTTTAAAATTAATGTTTGATTCTTCTGCCCAAATTAACATCAACAAGTACCCCAATTGCGTAACACAATACCAATCGCAATCTGAATGATTTTTAAACAAATTGCTAATCCATTGCTTCATATGTTCGAAAAATTTGTCTTATCAACAACGTTAATAACGCAATGAATGTTGTTGAACTGTCAAAATGAAACCGATTCGTACCGATATCGATAGTGTGTTACGCAATTAAGGCTCCTAGAAACGAGCGCGACACGTGACGCGACACGAAGACACCGCTCGTCGCGCTTCACGCGGTGCCTTTGTGTCGCGTCGCGTGTCGCGCCTGTTTGTAGGAGTAAAGGCTTCCGAGTTATGCCTAAACAAAAACTACCTACTAACCCAATTAACCTCGCTAAACACGCCTAAAAACCAATAATAACAACCAACAAAATACCAATTTATCTTTTTTGCATGATTTCACTGTGTTTTGTCCAACCGAAAACTAATCAAGCCAGAAGGCGATAAGAACGAAATGTTTTACAAAACAAAATGATTAATCTTTATATTACCGACTTTTTTCTGAAATTCAGTCACACTATATGGCCTAACATGTAGATTCAGTAATTTGTGTTAAAAACAAATCTGTAAAGTGTCAATAAAAGCCTTATCTTCATGTAAGCATTAAAATATCATAATTACTAGAGCAATTAAAAACTTTACCAGCATACATAGTGTTGTAATAAAACATCTGTCACCGTTTAGATTTTCCGTATCGTCGTAGCAATGATTTATTTTTTGTTCTTGGTCAAATAAATGTAAATTATAATGAGTAATAATGACACATCAAAAACAGGAGCACTTTCTCGCTATAAAGGCTCCTACAAACAGGCGCGGCACGCGACGCGACACAAAGACACCGCTCGTCGCGCGCCACGCGGTGTCTGTGTCGCGTCGCATGTCACGCCTGATTGTAGGAGCCTAATGCATGCTCCGCCCGCGTGGATGTCGGTTACCTATCGCGTAAAAAAGTAGCCTATGTCCTTCTCCTTATCCCAGGCTATATCTCTGCCAAACATGACGATCGGTTCAACGGTTTAGGCGTGAAAACGTGACAGACAGACAGACAGAGTTACTTTCACATTTATAATATTAGTATGGATAAGGAAAATGCGTGGGTACCTACCACTATACACACATTCAAAGTTCACAAGATCATACAGTTCCTAGACGATTAGAAATTAATAACGTCTAGAACTAATTAATGCTATCGAAACATACAGATAAGCGATAGTTTACGTACTAAACGAGAATTAAAGAAGCCGTACAATCGAAGACATTATTTATAATTAAATTTCTGTTACCATCATCTTCAAATGACTTTCAATTACGAAACCAACAACTTTAAGACTCCTACAAAAAGCCGCGGCACACGACGCGACACAAAGGCACTGCTCGTTGCATGTCACGCGGTGCCTTTGTGTCGCGTCGCGTATCCCGCCTGTTTGTAGGAGCCTTTAGGGCCTAATAATCGATAACTCGGCAGATAAAGGCATATTGTCAGGTTTCTATAATCAACACTTCACAGTTCGGTATCAGACAATTAACAGACAATTGTTTCTTATCAGTAATATATATCGTACGTAGGATGTAGTAAGTAATATATCTGTCAACACAGACTGCGTTGATGAATGAATGGCGACGGGAGATACGGTCTAGGTATATTTATTTAAACAAGCTATTTTAGTCTACAAGTTAATAATCTTTCTATTGTATTCAATAATTATGAAAATAGCTTATAGCACATCGACATCTCATCATCATCGTCTCATTTCAGCCGAAAGAAAGACGTCAAACTCAAACTCAAACTCAAAGCATTTATTTCAAATAAACCAATTACAGGCACTTTTGAATTGTCAAGGGGTCGGTCAGTCAGAAAGATGAAGCTAGTTGCCCATTCCAAAGCGTAGTAGGTTCCTATGGAGAAGAACGGACAAGAAACTCCATGGACACTCTTTTAAAACAAAATATTGTTACAAAATATGGGTTACATCATTCATGTTGAAGTTATACATGTGAGAACAATGTAGAAAGACGTGCACGTTAGAAGCGTCCGTAATAGAAACAATTCAAAAATTAAAATAAGCCGTGGCAGCTAAGAGATGACCAGTCCCAACTGACGGCGCCCGTTCACGAACATGACGCATGGATCAGCACCATTTAGCTCAACCATTTTGAAGGGAACTTAATGATCCAACACACACGCCACCACCAGCGAGACATTTGAGTGAGCATGACATACTCTCAGCCGCCAGGGCACATTCAAGTCAATAAAAGACATATTACCCGGTAAATGGTAGCTCTATAGTACATAGTACTCACACCTGTGCTATGCAATTATATAATTCAAGGACATTGAGTTTATACAATGCAAAAATAGTTTACAATCTTCCTGGCCTATGTCCAGCAGTGGACGTCTTTCGGCTGAAATGATGATGATCAATAACGAAATATCATTTTTTGACATTTAATGTAAAATTATCAATGATAAATTATCATATTTTGATATTTATAAATTATCATTTGATCAATGATGTCGATGATCATGTTGATTAGATTTTTTTATTCTATTCGATTTTCTGTTTAGTCAAAGGCATGCATTTTTTACCTACACGTGATTGCTCTGTGATCTAGCTTTGACTAAAAATCGCAACAAGGTAAAAAATATGTCGGATAACGAATTTGATCTGAATACTCAGTCATAGAAGCCAATGAATGTCATAATATCTTGATTGGTATAAGTGGGTCCACCGGTTCACCTTTCATTCGGCGAGCAGGTCAAAGATGTTCTCAAGCGACCACGTGTGAGCCAAGTTCATTCACCACCGTTAACTCAATTACATCCTTACAACCTCACACAATGGCCTAGGTTCACATACATCAATGATTTGATGCTCATTACCCAGTTGAAATACAAACGGTTTCGCAAAGTAGCTAGTGAACCAGCAATGGACGTTTGATATTTGACAGTTTGTACGACGACGAGCCATTGCGTCGGAATTTCAACGAAGTAATTTATGTCTTACAAGTAGCTGGACCATTGTTAACAGTATTGCTCACCAGTTTTTGTAGTAGCAGCTTGCGACAATTGTAACGCGAATAGCTCTTACTAGTTTATTATGCAACGCTTGGCGGCAATCTTTTCTTGAATAGCCTGAAAGAAATGTATGAAGAGCAATAGACTTAATTTTCAAAGCCCAATGGAGCAAACGGCCTACTGTCCTTGACATACATGAGGAGACTAACGAACTAGTAATTTCCTTTTGTTTGTTTCGAAAATTAGCCATTAGAGTATGTTAACTGCTATGCACTTCCATTTTTAGACAAGACACTTTTAGAAAAGTTAAAGATATAGGTAGGTACCTAAACGTCAATTTGCACGAAATGTGTGATAAACTCACCTGCATTATGCATTTTTCAATGTTAGCGGGGCATCAATTTGCAATCTATCGGATTGCAAATTGAATTCGCTCAAGCTCGTAGTTATTAAACCTACCAATAAATAATAAAACAATGTCGTGCTACTATACGTCACTCATAAATTCATAATACATGATAACGGCTGCCATTAAATGTTTTGTTTTATTGTTAAAGGTAAACAAAAATGACTGACAAAGAAGCGGAACTGGTTGAAAAGAGTGAGACAGGCAATGGCATGGTAAAAGCGTGTGGAAGTGGTGTCAAACTGAAGAGAGAACTGGGCCTATTCTCAGCAGTAAACTTGATACTTGGAGTCATGATCGGATCTGGTATCTTCGTGTCACCAGCTTCCGCGCTCGAACACTCTGGATCTGTTGGACTTTGCCTGATAATATGGACAGTTTCTGGAATTATATCCTTATTAGGTGGGTGTAGGTAAGATACCTATTCATTACCTATAAAAAATACTACTGTTAAGTTTCTTCTAACTATACTGAAAGCATAATTTTTTTTCAGGAGCATTGTCATTTGCTGAATTAGGAACTGTGGTCGGTAAATCCGGCGCTGAATACTCTTATTTTCAAGAAGCATTTGGAAACACACATAAATTTTGGGGCCCATTGCCCTCATTTATATGTGCATGGATATATGTTGTTATTTTGAGACCAGCAGAAGTCGCTATAATCGTCATGACGTTTGCTGAATATGCAATTCAACCTTTTACCCCAGATTTAGACCAAGATTATAAAGATATAGCTATTAAACTGGCTTCTGTAACTGCATTGTGTAAGTATTCTTTTAATTTATTTTTTTATTTACACTAACGTTTTGATTTATATCGTCATCTAAATCGATTAGTAATAGTAGTATCGATTGGGTCACAATGAACTTTTCCCAATTGGCGCGCCTCACTGTGTATGAACGCGCCTCACTGTGAATGACCCGTCAGTGTCACTGTCAGACTGTCAGTCGGTCAAGTCAATTTCAAAATTCAAACAACACTGACTGGTTGCGTGTAATTCATAATATTTTCTTCATTTTTGTGTTTTTAACCGAGTTTTAATAACTTTTACTTGTGAATAACTAACTAGAAGTGTCAAAGTTGATAATTCTACATATTGCACGTAAGTAAAAACAGTTGTATTTGTATGAAAGTTTGTAGTAATCATGTTAGTTCTGCACTAACAATGTAACTTTGTTAAACTTGTTTTTAGAATGGCTTCCGAGCGTAATAATGAAACAAGAGACGCGGTGAAACGCGAAATAAAAGAAATACAAGCTCGTTGCAAGCACGAGTGGAATGTTATCGACAATTCGCCGTTGGACGCTCCGAATGTTAGCTTGGAACAAATAAACGAAAAAACGCTTTGTTACATGTTAGGACTGGGAACAGAGATTCAGAATTCGAATACCCCGATTACAGTGGATGATAACCTCCTAACCAGCCAGTTTCTCAAAGAAATTAAAGATAAAACAAACCAGGTGGAAGAATATACTGCTTTTATGAGAGGCTCCATATATGATATTGATGCTGAGATTAATAGGTAAGCTGAATGTTTTGCTACAAAGTATATGCTATTATGTGCTTTATTTATAAGGAAAATTTGGAAAAACTCGCTACTATTTTTGTGATTTTTAGTGTGCACTGCAAGTTAAACATTGTCAAGTATTATCAATATCTTTCATTTCTTCAGCTTCAGCAGAATTACTAGCATAGAAGTCTTAACAATTAAGATAGAACCTCAACTTTCTAAAAAACAAATTAAATAATATTTCAGATTAAAAACTCAAATAACTATAACCCAAGAGGCCAAGTCCCGTCCCATGGCGAGCAAGCGTGAAGTACAGCCTGAACACATCCATAGAGCTAAGGGGAGGTTCCAGACTATAAAGAATGAGTTACACGGGCTCATACACTCACTGTTCCGTAACTCGGATAGCATGATCATTGAGGTCATGGGGGTGAGTTATATATGAATTTATTGTGCCAACTTTAATAATAGCATAAGCATAATCAGCCTATAATGTTCCCATTGCTGGGACACATGTCTCCTCTCTGTGAGGGGGAATGGGCCGTAATCCACCATGCGGTCCCAATGCAAGTAGATGTCACATGTCTTCAAATTTTCGATTCTAGGACATGCTGGTTTCCTCACAATGTTTTCCTTCACCGTTTTGAGAGCAGCATTCAACTCTTTTTAATAATAAATGAGAATATTATCCAATTATTTTGATTTGATCAAGAGTTTCAAAGGATAGCCCCAAAAATCTGTAATAAAAAATTAATCTAACAAACTTATAACTACTTACGTAGTCTATATCTATATATTATATAAAATTCAATTTTTTATTTAACACATTGAGTGCCACCGCGGTTACCGGTGACCTCTAACAACAGTTTTTCTATTGTGTCTGTTGTCTGGCAGTCAAAGCCTTAAATGTTAGTCACATATTTTTATTAAAGAACTAACTTCAACTTAACTTTTCATCTCTTTGCTAGACTCCTAAAGGTCTTAGCATGATGTTGAATAGCCTATAGCCTTCCTCAAGAACTATCAAATGCAAAAAGATTTGTTAAATCCGAATGGTAGTTCCAGAGATGCATTCAAACAAAGAAACAGACTCCTCAGCTTTATTAGTATAGATTATCTCCTGGATTCTAGTGTAGTTATGAAATGGTATTTATCATCTTAAAGCCTCTGTTGAATGTAACAGAGAAATTATGATAAAAGACCAAGATTTGTTTCTTTCTAAAATTAACATTTTGCAGGACACTTCAACCAATAAGGGAAATAATTGTTCTTTTAAAAAAAAAAAAAAAGTTTTACAGTGTAACGTTTCTTTTTCCAGCAATTAATGGCAGAGCATCTCAATGAGACATCAAACGGCTACATACCAATCACATCAGAGACATTTCAAATAATAGAACTACTGAAAGACATGAAAATTGTCACTGTCAACCCTTATAACAATATGGAAGTTAAGTTGTCATATTGATAGTATGTTATCGAGTACAGTCAACAATAGAGATAAAGAGGGAGCACAAAACTACAACTCCTTTTGAAAATCATTGTGTGTGTGTGCTCAGTAGTCAATCATTGCCATTGTTTTTCTGAGTGTAACTTATGTTTGTAATGCATGTAATATAAATAATTATTATTTTTATCTTGGTAGTGCAAACATGTTAATTTCTTGACTGTTAACATATATTGTTTGTCAACAGTACATACTACACATTAATTCCATAGTAATCACTTTGTACAGAACTTTATCACTACCTACATACGTATATTTGAAACATTGCAGTCACGTCAATTGTTTTAAGTATTTAACTACCGAGTATTATATCAGGACATAGGTGTATATACAATACGGCAGATAAATCATGGTCCGTAGACAGAGAATACTGCTAGAATACTATTCTCTATCTACGTCATGGCTGATTCGAACTTTGCGCAGAAGGCTATGTAATAACATTTTGACGTGAATAGGTCTTTAATTGTTTTTCTATATTGGGAGGCAATTCAGAAAACTGATAATAACAAAATCGGGGTATAGTTTGGTGTTGCAGCTAAATATCTATCATCTACATCCAAAATTGAATTACATCAAACGATAGCTAAAGGATCAAAGAATTCGTTACGTTGAGTGAGGACTGTGATGCATCGCGCGCGGCGGAGGGGGAAGCGCCGCCATTTTGAGGTAGTTTCGCTGCGTCACATAATTTCCGTTTAGTATAAATTTTGTATCGAAGAAGCTACGATTATGTTAAATCAAAATTTTAGAGATCGTTTATGGTTGGAAAGGGCATCTCAAGAGCAATCCAGTGGTCCCCTTACAACACCATAATGACTAGAGTGAAGCGGTGCAGGGAATGTTAAAGACTGAAGGCGTCCGAGCGGATCAAAGACGGCGTCAGTACATCTGCAGACGTACACGTATTCACGTAAAACACACGGCCTTGTCCACGACACAGCCACACCCCGATTATTTTAGGAACCAAACTGAGTGAGAGGACCTGCGCGAAAGTTCGGAGAGCCTATGTTCAGACCGGTCATGATTCATCAGCCGTATTGTACAGTACAACTATTTTCTTAATCAACTTTATTTTTATTTTTAAAGTATTTCCAAGTCCATTGAGAGCGTCCGGTCTGCACCAAGTGCAAAGGGCAACTGATAGAAATCCAACGACTGACGAAACATGAAGTTTGCCGAGGGACATTATGAAAATAGTTGTTCAGTACTAACATGTGCCAATTTATTATACTACTAGCTTTTGCCCGCGGCTCCGCCCACGTGGATGTCGGTTATTGCGTAAATAAGTAGCCTATGTCCTTCTCCATATCCCAGGATATATCTCTGCCAAATTTCATGATGATCGATTCAGCGGTTTAGGCGTGAAAACGTAACATACAGACAGACAGACAGAGTTACTTTCACATTTATAATATTAGTATGGATAGTTATATTTTTGTTCAATAGATAAACAGAAGGGACCAAACAAATACTGTTTAAGATTTATTGTAATTTAGTGTTAAGGATAAAGTAATAAAACTGGTTAAAGTTTTTAATCCTATTTGTTTTATTTTCTACTGCACCTCTATTGTAAAGTCAGCTTATCAAAAATAATTAAAAGTGGGAAAAATTCCTGATTTTCAAAAGGGTCATAATTGTCAAGGAAAAAAGTGAACTTTATATGGCTCACTCCTCATAGGACCAAGTAGGTACTTTTTCTCTTTGGTATATCTTATTTTTCACATCAGAACAACCAATTCGATTTGAATGTTTGGCAAGACGCGCGCCAATATAATAATATCTTCAGGATAATGTTGGGGCTGCCACGTTTCTGTAGTGCATCGGGGATGTTCGCGTTGTTTCGCACTGATGGCTTTCATGCCATCATTCGCAAAAAGACGGTATCCCTGATCTGCAGAATGCGTGGCAGCCGTAACGTAATCTTGAAGACTGTGGCTGACAGGGTGTCATCTCCGCTGTGGAGGTCCCTTGTTAAGTCAGTCATTTAATTATAATTTTGATTTATAAAATTTGGAATTTTTATCCTAATTTTGATTTTGATAACGATTTAAATTTTTGATTCTAAGTTTAGTTTTTAATCTATATTTTAATTTTCGTTTGTGTATCTATTATTGTTATTTATAATGTACCTACCTATGGATCCTTGATATCTGTTTTATTTTTATTTTTATAAACAACATATAACAATATAACTAACAAATTTTCTATTTATTTTCAGTTGTAATGACCTACATCAATATAACGAGCGTCAAGTTGTTCGTCAAAGTACAGAATATATTCGGAGTTTGTAAAGTTTTCGCGTGTCTCATCGTCATTGGAGGAGGAATTTATGAAATTGCAAAAGGTACCTAAAACTTCTATACCACTAGCTTCATCTTTTTGACTGACCAACCCTTCGTCAATTCAAAAGTACCTGTAATTGGTTTATCTATACTAATATTATAAAGAGAGAGAGCGAATTTTGTGAGTTTGTGTTTATGTGGAGGGTAATCTCCGGAAACAGCCTATTTGAAAATTCTTTCACCATTTGAAAGGTACATTATTCCAGATAGAAATAGGCATATCATATAGTTATATACAAAGAGAAGTACTTAGAAAGTCAAAATCCCAAGCCTCTTACGGCCTTGATACAAAACAAGGATTATCTTAACACCAAACAGGAGTCTAAGTTGTCAATTTTGTATTATGGACTTTACCATGCTTTGAACAAAGTTTATAGTCTAATGTTCCTCATTGTATTTATCATTTTAATGTATACAAAATATTGCTAACATTTAAAAAGAAAAAGTATGGAGTTCTTGCCCATTCTCCTCCATACGTAACTACCTTTTGGAAGGGACAACTAGAATTATTTTATTTTTATGTAATTTTTGACGTTTAAAAGTTGATTTTGACATTATTAATGGTGATTTTGACATTATTATTGTTGATTTTGACATTATTAATGGTGATTTTGACATTATTACTAAAGATTTTGACATTTGTCATTTAGTCATTATTACCAAAATTTGCCAAATGTATGTACTAACACTAGTGTTTAAGATGTTTATGTAATTACTAACATATTGGATTGTATGATCTGGACAATAAATGATTATTATTATTATTAAAAGTGCCTTAGTGCCTATTTGAAATAAATGATTTGACTTTGACTTTAATTTTACCAAATGACCTTAAGACTTACTAAAGACCTGAATGTTATAACAGTCTCTATAAAAGCGATAAGCTTATGTTAAGCTACAATTTCTACGAACTTTAAACATGACCAAAAACTTTCTAATTTCTTGGTCCTTTGAGTCAAAAATGGCAAAACTCACAATCCTCCCTAACATATCAAACTTTTAACTTTCCAGGAAACACACAACACCTAAATAAAGGCTTTGAAGGCAGTACCTTCAGTCCTGGAGGTATTGCTCTCGCGTTATACTCTGGTTTGTGGGCTTACGATGGATGGAACAGTGTGACCGTTGTCACTGAAGAGATTATTAATCCTGGAGTGTGAGTATTAAACCAACGTCATTTTATGAAAAGCCTATTTTTCCTGTCCGATGTAACATCACGCCTGTTTACCCTTAAAGGGTATGTAGACTGAGGTAATCTATAAGTATAAATAAAACGAGCCAAGTGCGTGTCGGACCACGCACAATGACGGGTTCCGACGGGTAAATTTATCCCAAGAACAAACTCTTCATTGTAGTTGAAAAACATGTTCTTCCATACGGAATGTATGGGAGAACATGTTTTTCAACTGAAAATATAAGTTAGTCGATTATTACTCGGTAACTTGTAAAGCCTACTTAGCTGTGATAGTTTTCCTTTTTACTTCGTTGTTTGTACTACTGCTGTGAATTGTTTCACATATCCAAGTACAACCATTTAGCTGACACTTGACTCTAACAAAAATTAGTAGTTCAAAGCGCTAACGGATCCCTGAATCGAGAAATGGTTTTCACAAACCCGCAATATTTTTGAGCGGCCTATCCAACGGGGTATCGGTTACAACATGATCATTCCCACTTTACGGTTCCTTGTTGACTACGGAATTAAAAATGAAATGCTGTGCTGAATTATTGAAATGTCGAAAGGTCGACAGGTCGGTACATATATGTACATACTGTACAGTGTCAGCGCATACAGTAGTATTTCAGGCTAGTAAATAATAATAAATAAATTTATTAAACAAGTAAAATGTATCGTATAATATGTGTCTATGTATGAGGTCGGGTTAAATGTTATTGGGTTTTTTCAATAGGAATTTCTCAGTAGCAGCCCGGAGTCTGGATTTGTGCTCGGTTGATGGCAATGGGCTCGGCCCCTATAACATAGGACAAACATAAGTGGCTAAATGTGGGATTACCTACTATGGGTACACCTCTGCCTAAACCTTCGGGGAAACAAAGCGTGATGTTATGTAAAATGTATTGTGTTGTACACTCACATTTTGCTAGTTTTATTACTATTATTATTTATTATTTCCCCTAACTTGTTTTTATTTTTTGTGTTTGTGTTCTTTTTTTTGCGTCATGTTTACCGCAAATAAACGTTTTTTCTTTCTTTTCTTTATTACTATTATGATAAGGGGTGTGCCTATTGCTTTTTTTTGTATCAGTATCATACAAATTTCTCGCACATACAATCGCCTAGACACGGAACTATGTATTTATCTGTAAACCGATCGCTTTTGCGAACGATTTCGGAGCCATTAATAATAGCCACACCTGATAAGCGGATTAGTGACCGTTCTTATTACTGTTATTAATAACTAAAATCATTTGCTAAATCGCTGGATAAACGACGAATCAATATCAGGATATTAATTTGTCGTTTAGTAGCTATCAGTTTGACCAAGGTTTATCTATAAATGCGAGCCCAAAATTGAAAGATAACTCCTCCAGTTATGATTATTATAAATCCACTATTTTTGAAAGAATACATGACATGGAGACCACGCCGTGTAACTCGTAAAATCCCGGGCTTTAAGGGCTTTATCTTCACCCACACCACAGTATACCTTAATAACAGCACCGGGCCTAGCCTTTGATCAAGGTAGAGCGAGATTGTCTTTCTGCGCCCTTTGGTCGATGCCGTTATGAAGCCCTGATTTCAACTGTGCACAAAAGAACTGTCACCCATTTAATTTTATAAGAAACGTTGATTACTGACTAGGTTCTATGTTAGTGTGGCCGCGCCAAACAGTCAGAGCTATAAAAAAAGTCGAGATTTAGTTTTTATAAAAGTCTGTAGATCTACAGATTTATCTAGAGACAATCTACGGATTTTTCAGCGTCACCTTACGGATTTAAAAAAATCTGATCTGGCGACACTGCTTCCGTGCCTCTGGGAATTAATTTTCGCATTTGGTTTTTGGCTCCTCTTGCTATCTGGCGCCTAGATCGACCGCTCCTCGCTCTACCCAGGGCAGGCGCTGCTTAATAATACACATTCATCACGCACTTAGTCCCCGTAGGTTAACGAAGAAGAGTACCTTTTAGTACACCCACATTTCGCCAGTTATCTACCTACTAATTAGTTTGTGGCGGCATCTACAACGCCACATGCGAACTACGCATCAAAGACCTGACGTCACAAATCCTGCATCGCGCAGTCAGAGTTTACCGCGCGACTAGCATATACACAACATCCCGACATTAACCGTCGCGCAGTTGCCCACCAGACACGACGCCCGCCTGGTCGGAGGATCCTCCCTTTTTAATACCTGAGTGAACTTTACACCCTGTTCCTCATACCTGTATAAGGTACTTTAATAAGATAATAATAAAATTCCTATTCTTTTCCAGTAACGTACCCCTCAGCATATCAATCGCTGTGCCGCTTATAACAGCGCTGTACGTGTTCATGAACGTAGCATACATGACGGTGCTGAGTTACAGCGAGATGACGTCCGTGCCCGCGGTGGCCGTGGCCTTCGGTACTCGTGTACTAGGACCAGCCAGCTTTCTCATACCGCTGGGAGTCGCTATAGCCACGTTTGGATGCGCTATGAGTGTGCAGTTTGGTGTTACCAGGTGAGGATTATCCATACTATCTTTTACTTAATAAAAACTATAAATTAATTTACTGACAGACAACGCATAGTCTAAACCGCTGGGTTTAGAAGCATGAAATTTTGCACATAAGTATCTTATACAGTATTATTGGTAAAACACGACGACGATTCTTTATGAATAAGCCTGTGTAACAACCTTGCAGAACTGTATTACTTAACATCATAAATAACAACAACGAGAATGAGCGAAGTGAGGAAGGATTTTTGAAAATTCATCCTCCAAAGGGTTTAAATAGGGGATGAAAATTTGTATGGAATTTTGTCATTTTTGACGATGGGAAAACCCATCGAGTACACGGCTTGTAATTATTATAAACGCTAAAGTAACTCTGTGTTTGTCTGTTACGTTTTCACGTCTTAATGTCTTAATGGCTGATCAGATTTCAATGAAATTTAGCACACACATAGACCATGACCTGTAGGGAACGTACTACCCGTACACCGGTAGTACGTTCCCTTTAGATAATTACCGACCTGTACGCGGGCGAAGCAGCATAAGCTAGTCCAAAATAAATCTACCACGGGTACCCGATATAAAAAGAAAATGCTATAAAAACGACGCGTTTGTTGTATCACAGTGATACTGAGGAGTTTGGTCTCCTTTTTGCCTCGATTAGAAAACTGTTCTAAAATAGTGTATCTATTTTTGGTTTATTTCAGGGTATGCTACACAGCCGCGCGAGGTGGTCACATGTTAGAAGTATTCTCCTATGTTAATGTCAAGCGGATAACACCAGCTCCTGCTGTTGCATTCCAAGTAAGTATTAGACTTTTTATTGTATTAACAACTGTCTGTTTATTGTTATGTTCTCTGGGAGGACTATTATAGTTGCAACTGGTAGTGGTATCTGATCGCAGGCCCAACTGCTAAGCTTTTTCCAACAGTGGTCTCGAATACAGGATCCCACGTCTTGTATTCGAGATCAGAGTTGGACAAAGTGTTATTGGGTTTTTCTAGTAAGATATTCTTAGTTACAACCATCAGTCTGAATTTTTGCACAGTTACGTGCACTGACAAAATGATGTTATTAAGGGACATTTTTTTTTTACTAAGGCATTTCGGAGTTGACCTTGAGAGGTCGTGACTCCTTAACCGGACTTTCCTGTGGCTGCCTTAAGCGAAAAACTTAAAGCCTCCAGCCAGGTCATAAAACTTATAAACTAAACGACTGCACGCTAAGGCACCCCCTGTGGGGTTGCCCTTAGCGTGCAGTCGTGTACCCCTGTGGGGTACGAACGTCGGCTTAGGGCAGCGTCGGAGGGAGGACAGCAAGGGACAGGTGGCTGGATCAAATCAGGGTTATTATTATTATACGGGGAATTTAAAGCTACAGGCTTAGCTACGGCGCGGGCCGGCGCTTCGTCGAGCAAGGATCGGGGGGAATTATGGGATACATCAGGCTGTATATTATGTAATGCTAGAAAGAAATCGACTAACGTAACTTTTTTTTTTTTTGTTTCAGGCGCTATTAACAACAATATTCATTTTAGTTGGCAACATTAAGACCCTAATAGAATTCGCCAGTTGGTTCCTCTGGTTCTTCTATGGGCTAGCCATGGTCGCTTTGTTAGTACTGAGAAAAACACAAGCGACGAAACCACGGCCTTACAGGGTACCAACATTGGTGCCATGTTTTGTGTTGGTAGTAGCAATATTCCTATCAATATTGCCAATAGTACACGACCCATCGCTAAAATACTTGATGGCTGTGGGTTTCATACTGATGGGCGTCAGCGTGTACATCGTATTCGTATATTATAAGAAAACTCCGACTGCTATTTTAAGTGAGTATGAGTTTCATGAAAATATTGGTTTTGGAAAAAGTATGTCTTATTAGTTTATTTTTCAGTGTTGACATTTGAAAATAAATGGTGGATAAAAACTAAAACCCATGCAGTGTTCACATCACTACTAGGTACTATTTGTTGATGATGAATGTCCAATGAAAAATCAACTGTGATTGATGTACCCATTAAAAATGTACCCATTGTCAAAATGTAACCTATTATCTTTTTTTACAGGAAAATTCACATTCCTGACTCAAGTCCTGTTCGAAAGTGTGCCGCCAAACGATCGTCAAGACTGATTTATTATTATAATAAAGTTATAACTGTAAATATAGTACAAAAAATATATAATAATAAATATTTAGATATAAGTTCTTGAACTTTGTTTTTTTTTTTCTTTCATTACTTCTATTTGAAATGAGCTACTTGAAAATATACAGTGATTTATAGAATCTTCGTAAAGCCTTACTAGATGTCAAAAATCTTACAACATAGGCCAGCAGGCTTACTCTCGACACTCGATCTCAATAGGATTTGGAATTTGGGGTCGAGATTTTGTCATTTGGCACTCTTGAATGCAACACTAGCTCACGGTTTCAATCGTATTAGGTGGATTTTTTGGAACTAAATGAAATTGAGTATCCTCGATTGTATACAATTTCAGCACTCTTGACTAGATTTTGACATTGACGTATCGAGTTAAGAATTGAGTTTGGGATCGAAGATAAAGAGGTGGCAGCATCGCTGCTGGTCTGGTCTGATGGTGAATAAAAATAAAAAAGAAGACGAGAGGTCACTTTTTATGTTCAATGTAAGAGTACTAGAATACCAATAAATTGTAGTCAATAGAAACATGAATGAATAAAAAAATATTCACAGCCTTATTCCTTGGCCTGAATTTTGGTTACTATTGCCACATTAGTCGATTTTTCAAAACAGGCCATAAACTAACTTTCATTATTTTACATTTTCACAAATCACAACACTAAACTAACACTCAGTGGCGGCAGCGGACCTGCCACCCCTATCCGCGAATTGTTTGCAGTCAGAAATACAAAATAAAAGTCCATTCTAAACGAATTGATGAAAAATTGATGTGATTAGTGAATTAGCATCATGGCTTACCACTACGTGGTTACTGCACAGAAACCGACCGCCGTGATATCATGTGTTACCGGTAAACGTCCATTTTCATCTATGTTATTGTCACGTTGAGGTTAAAATTACTACAATATTATCGCGCCCTGAATCGCGCTATTTTCAGATTCATAGGTCTAATGATGATGTTTTGTGGAGGCATTTTGTTATTTTAACATGCTACTGCCCACATACTCCAGCAATTCATTATTTTCAAACCGAGGCTTTAAATAGATCGCAGTTGTTACAAATGTACACGCTTTTTTAACAAAAACAAATAAATATGATAACTTAGTACATTTTTTTATTGGATTGCGCCCTATTAAGTAGTACAATCCATAGGAACACACCCCCGCTGGGCTGTGTATAACATGATAAAGCCGTATATCGAAGCCTAGAGGTTGAATATACTTAGGTATAACGTAGAGATAACTCAGGGTTATGGGAGTCGCACGTCACGTTTCTGCGTATAAAACCAATAATTAGCTGTTTTATTGAGTGGACTGGGCAGTTGCCTAGTGGTTGCACCCAGTTATCATACCGTCCAGTCCTGTATATATGTCACAATATGTCCAAAAGATGCCAAAAAAGGGACCTGTTCCAATAAGATTTTTTTTCTTACCCATGACATGCTTGATTTGTTTCAATTTTATACATTCTTAGTGAATTATCGCCGTTAGGTTGCAATGTAGCAGTTTGTCTGCTACAAACAAACTGCTTCAGTTTGTGACTAAAAAGAATAAAAGTGGAATTTTGTATAAAATGCAGCTTGTTCTTTTTCTTTTGCTGCCTAGTTGTTAACAAGCCACTCCCGAAGGGTTCTATCTATGTAAGAGGGTTTGGTTTCCGCATATAGTCCTTCAGATGGACCATTGTGCGTGGGCCATGGCGGCCATTGGTGGTTATTCCAACCAGCCCACCTCCCTCCAGAAGCTAATCCTGAAGGATTGCTGCTCCTCCAATAAATGTTAAAATTTGCTTTAGGCAACTTCACTTCACCAACGGACTTAAACCTCCTGGTTGCAAAGGTGTCCCGCTTGGAGATGTACTTGGTGACTCCAGAGGGCTTGCGTCCGATGAAAGAAGTGGGGCTCTATGGGCGAGTGGCCAAGATGAAGATGTTCAGGCCACCAGTGAGTAACTATCAGAGTGTAAAATGGTTTCATTCTACATATATACAATTTTGCAGGAATTAAAACAAACAGTCTACCACACCCTAGTTGTAACAATTGAACTATGAAAGCTGCCCTTACTGTTACAAGGAAAGCTTTCTCAATGTCACATTGTTTTCATGTACATAATTATGTGCCCTTGGCTAGTACAAAATAATAATATACTTTTATATAGTACTAGCTGCTGCATACGGCATCGCCTGTATGGCTTTTTCTGAAATAAAAGTAGCCTAAGTTACTCCTTATAATATCAGCTATCTGCCAGTGAAAGTACTGTCAAAATTAATCCAGCCATAATAATATATATTTTTTAATAGACATCCTAATTTTCTTATTTTACCAGCTACTAACCACAGAGTAGTACCTAAATGGAGTGCTACTTTGTTGATGTTTATTTATTATCAATTTACTATTAATGTTAATGCAAGACATGAATCCGGCAACTATGTCTGCTGAGCCTAACATCGCATGCTACTTAAATAAATTGCGGAAAATATCGCAAAAATCGCGTAACAGACTATTAATTGGTCTTAAATGTGCATTATAAGAAATGTGTTTACTATGAAGTAGTGTGAAGCCTTGCACATATTTAAAAAATACTCAATATTCTTTTTCAGTATGAGAATAAAGACCTGGTGTTCATCTTAACAGCCCGTTACAATGCCATGATATTGGAATGGAGGACTGCAGCCAATGGTGAGCTAGAAGTTGTGACCAGGGCTCACGGCAATGTTTCAGACAGAATTGGAAAGCCTGCTGAGAATGGTATCTTGGCCGTGATTGATCCGCAAGCCAGAGTGATTGGTCTGAGACTGTATGACGGTCTGTTTAAGATTATACCACTTGATAAAGATTCTACAGAGCTAAAAGCTGCTAGTTTAAGGTTAGTGTTGTTTTAAAATTGTTTTTATATATTTTCCTTGTGTGTTGTGCGGTTGCTACTATTAACCTTTTGAACGCCAGAGCGTAAACGCATCGGCGCCCCTTCCACGCCAAGCCACAAATTCAGCGCAAATACCTACAAAAAAAAAATAGGGATTCCAACGTTTTCGTTTTCCAACGAAAGTTTTCGATAACCAATTAATCTTTGCTTTTCATCACATGTTGTTTCAATAAAATAATACTCGTTTCATCATTCTTTTATTTAATTTGACCCTATTTTTATCATAATATACATAGTTTAATAGCAGTTACAAAGTTCTAAACAACGTAAAAGCAGACATTACCAACTGCAAACGAATATATTAAATATTAATAAGGTACATTACTAATCTCGTTCGTGACGTCATCTGCTGTCGAGAAGACCCGACTCCGGCGTACCTGGCACGACCTTTGAAAATTTTCTCGCATGCGAGTAGGGATGTGACATTGTGGTTGTGGCAGCTTCTATACTAATATTATAAAGAGTAAATTAATAATATTATGATTATTATTTAGATGAAATTTGGTATACGGATGGTTTACGACCCTGGGAGTGACATAGGATAGTTTTTAGGTTTTCGGCTATCCTAAAACCTAAACACTATCCTATGTCACTCTATGAACCTATGTTCGGGATTTAACCGGGGAAGTCTTTCCCACGCGAACGAAGTCGCCGGCAAAGCAGCTAGTACATATTAATCATATACGTGACAACAATTTAATGAATTCACTTTTATGTAATTAGTCTGACTCTTCATAACTTGGCAAACTTATGTCGCACTTTTCTCACTAGATTTAGTAAATTTACGTATGTAACTGAACGTCTCTCTTCTGGCACTCGATCCAGTTCATAAGCGATGAGACTTCCGAACGCCGCATTTCGTGGGTCGCTGGGTCCTGGTTGCTCAAAATTTAACGGAGGTACGAGTGGAATTGTCACACCTTAATTGATTCACGTCCCATACGCTCCGTTGATTTTTCCACAATTGTATAAATATGCTTGTGCATTATGCATTAGAAATATTCGGATACAAATAGTTGTTATTAAACAATAATGGTTAAAGTAATAGTAAGCTACTTTTAATAAAATATTCCATAAATTTGAAATATAATTTACCTTACTCACCCATCACTAGCTGTCGTCTCTTCCCGACTGTGGCGTGGAGAAGAACAACTTTTTAAGAATTTCGATTAGCAATTTTTGGGGATTATTTTTTCTAGTAAAATGTAATTAATGGATATATCATTGTGTCATTTTGCAATATACCATTAATAAAGTCTTAAGTAATAGTAAAAAGAAACACAGAAAAATTTATTTGGTATATTTATTTTATGCTTTAAAAATGTCGTTTTCTTGTCGGCTCTTGCCGACACTGGCGTGTTGGGCCAGTTTTCATTTGTCGGCTATAGCCGACCGTGGCGTTCAAAAGGTTAATAAACAAAATAAACCCTAATGTAATTCTTTATGGCTCAACACAAAAGCGGCCATCTCCTGCTAAATTAAATTATGCTGAGCGCAAAATATAGTGCTCTAAAAATCAAAATATGCAGAAATATTTTTTGTTTTTTTGTCATGTTGAAATTAATATTAACTTTTTTTTAGACTTGATGAACTAAATGTGTTTGATGTCGAATTCTTACACGGCTGCTCGAATCCCACCATCATTTTAATACATCAAGATCTCAATGGGCGACATATTAAGGTAATACGCCGATAAAATATAAATATAGAGGCTGTAATAATTTGTGTTTGAAAATATTTATTTCACTACCATTTAATTCTAGACTCACGAAATCAACTTAAGGGAGAAAGAATTCATGAAGATACCATGGAAACAAGATAATGTGGAGACTGAAGCTTCAATATTGATACCCGTGCCCAGCCCTCTTGGTAAGTGATCGGAAAATATCTAGTCAAATGAACATGGCATCCTACATTTGGGCAGGCTTTTTATTCATACCTGGGATGGAGCCTGGTAATCTCTGGAGTAGCCGGAAGGTGGTGAGCCGGAACTCAGTGATGACATGCCACCGATAAAGGTGGATTGACTATAGAGTTTGGACCGGAATCTTGGATGGTATTAGCAACCTCGAACCTCAGTATGGGGTTACGAAAACACAGAATTTATTAAAGTTGACTAATACGAGTCAATAAAAACTGTTGCCTGCTTTAGGCTTTTAAAATGGAGGAGACCACGCACGTAAGGTCACAAGTGATTGGAATCAGGTGAGCTTGCACAGTGCGTCTTCGCCTGGGGCAGGATTTCGATTGTGCTGGTCACTGTGAGTGAGTCCATTATTCACTAGGAAAACCATAAAAATCTTAATTATTAAAATTAGCACAATATTTGCAGGCGGCGCCATAGTGATAGGTCAAGAATCAATAGTATATCATGATGGACAGAGCTATGTCGCTGTTGCTCCACCACAGATCAAGGTAAATTTTCACAAAAACTCCAAGTAGTAACATAATTTATTTATATTTATTTTTTATTATTATATATTTACATGCTTGAATAACAAGAAAAAATAAATAAATAAAGGAATTGCGTACAATTGTCCAAAGATTGGCCGTTTATACTAACAAACATTAAGCGACTCGTAAATGAATACCTAAATAAAAGTGTTGGATTTTCAACGCCCCACAGCACCGAAAGTCGAAAGTTCAATAGTGCGCTTTTATTTAAACAATCAAATACGTATCGCTTAGTTTTAGCGAAAAGGGTCATAAATTACATCAGTCTCACTATGCCAACTGACAAAACCAGATCCTTTACCTGGGGGCCCCCAAATCTTGATAAGTACTTTTTAATCAAATATGTTCAGTGGCTAAAAGGCATAATGTAGGGGGGCTCCAACTACAAACTAGTTGGAGGCCCCCTACGTATGCGAAATATACCCCCTACGTAAGGTGCTAAAATTGTCTTGTGTCCTATACCTTTTTATGTATGAATAGTCAAAAGAAAACCTTATCAATCCAGGGCGAGGTGCAAATAATTTTGAGATCGCTTATTTTCGTCTAATTATCCAGCTTTTCTGTATAAGTCATCAAAGTACATATCTCCTTTTTTTTATGAATGTTCAAAGGAAAACATAACCTTTTCCAGGCAGTGGACTTAAAATATCCTAAATTCTCCTAGTTGTCAAACTTTTTTGCATCCTTGGGTAGTGGGCCCTCATTTAGTTTTGCCACCCTGGGCCCCCGACAGGCTTAGTCCGCCCCTGATCAGACACATCTTCGACTACGCGACAAATATTGTATTAGTATTCCATTTCTTTATTACTCCGTGATTCTTACTATAACATACCACTCGTGACTTTAATGTCATGTTTATAAGGTCCACATTACAGTTAACTTTTAATGAACTTTCAGCTTACGCCAATAAACTGCTATTGCCGCGTAGACGGGCGTGGTCTACGGTACCTTTTAGGAGACATCGCTGGACGATTGTTCATGTTACTGCTCGAACTGCAAGAGAAAATGGACGGCACACAGGCCGTCAAAGATCTGAAGGTGGAATTGTTGGGTAAGTGACTTGTGTAGGTATATAGGCTACTCAGACATGGCTATAAACTTCGGGTCGGGATTAATCAGCCCAGCTGAGCCGTAAAATCGAATATAATTATTCGGAAAAAGGCCACTCGATGTGGGCGATAAAAATCAACTGCAAAATGCCAATACAACGAAGGTAGATGCCGAACGATTATTTAGCACACCTTTTAAAACACTTAAAGGTATAAAAAACATGGTAAACATTTTTTTTTTTTAAACAATAGGAGCAGCCTAACTTGAAGCAAATACAAATGATTTTTGCAAGATAAATTATATGTGACGATACGAGATATAAGTTTTTCATTTCTTAACTTATCTGTGAATTTTAAATTTATGACCTATCTGTCGTCCATACAGACCTTAATTTAAAACCCAGACCTACATACATTATAAAACGCAGTCCTTGTAAATATCTAAGTTTATTCACAGGAGACATCCCAATACCAGAATGCATGACATACCTCGACAATGGGGTCGTATTCGTGGGCTCACGTCTAGGAGACTCCGCCCTGGTACGTCTGTCGGCCTCAAGAGATGAAGCCAGTCAGTACGTGCAGCCCATGGAGAGCTTCACGAGCCTGGCGCCCATTGTGGACATGTGTGTGGTGGACTTGGAGAGGCAGGGACAGAACCAGCTTATTACGTGCTCTGGTAAGTACGTTTATGACATTTATAAAGTTTGATAATTATTAATGTTTATTAATCTTTGTGCACAAGAAAGGTACAAAGGCGCACTTGATGCCTTATGCATTTAGAAGTTTATGATATAATGTTCTTCAAACTTACCAGACATGTGTTGCTGGGAAGTTTGTTGTATTACTTCTTCTATCCAGCTGAAACACTATGAAGTGATGAAGGGCTGACGTTTTGGGACCTCTTATGTTACGGGAACTTTGAAAAAGTGCTGATTCTCAACCTAATTTGAATAAACGATTTTTTACTCTAAAATTATCTAGTAATGTTCACTACCGAACGATGAATAGCAAAACAGAAATTGCCGTTATAATAACGCCTAGGCTGACGGATTGGTAGGATTAGATATACTCCTTAATATAGATGAATTTACACTATTCCATAGTAAACATAAAACAAGAAAATCACTCTTAATTTGAAATAAAATTTTCACTATACTTACTTTAGAACGGGTCATTTGATAGTGTGCGTCCCGAGTTACGCTATGGTAACTCGGGACCCAACTACCTGTTTGCCTTCGCTAAAAAGTTTGTACAGCCCTTTAACGGTTAATAACTTTGACATCAAGCCATAAGCAACCTAATAGCAACGGGAATAAAGATAACTGTGATGGAGAATCAAAGGTAAAACAACTGAAAATAATGCATTGTAACATAATTTTCATTACTATTACTGACAAATGCGTGCACTGACTGGGCAGGTCCACTCAAATCTGTGTGGTTTTCTCCTCAAAAGAATCGCAGACATTAATCTGCCTGGTCCTCATATGGCCTGACCAAGATTATGTCTAGACTTTAAAAGAGACTGATCTCTGAGTTTGTTTCGGTCTTTTTGATTTTTGACATACAGTGTGAGTCTTTATAATGTGCACATATCGAAATGAGGGAATCTATGCTTAATTTTATCTATCTAAAAAGTACAAAAAAAATCTAAATATTTTTTTTTAATTTTTTACTGAATTTTTATTTCAAAATTTCTCAGTAAGAACCTTATTGAGAAATTTTACAATTATTATAAAAAATAATGAAAAAAAAAACCAGATTTTTGCTAAGAAAATATGTTTCTTAACAATTGAGGGCAATTTTTGGACGCCTAATTACTTCCAATCATTATGGAGTTTGTTTCATCGTCATTTAGTTTAAAAGTTACACCATTTTGTTTACACTGGGGTCATTTTTTTTTTACATTCCATAAAAAATAAAATATTTTATTTCGATTTTTTTTATATTTTTGCCGTAGATAAAATTAAGCATAGATTCCCTAATTTCGATATGTGCATATTAATTGTGACTCACATTGTATAAAAGTGTTTTTTTTAAACCAATTTACAGATATAAATATTATTATTATTATATATATATAATTATTATTATATATTATTTTTATTATTATTTATATTATTTATCATTTGATTAAAACTGTTTAAAACAAAAAGGTTGCAAAACATTAGACACACTTTATACAGGGTGTAAGGACAGGACAGTCCTCCGCAGACTGTCGGGGTGGATTCAGTTTATCATACTAAGATGAGCGGTACAATAAATTATTTCAGGAACGTTATAGGAAACCAATAACCCACATTGGTTGTATTATCTCACGCGCAATGTATCGTTACCGTGGTAAAACGCACGTAGCGAACGGCAGCCGTCGGCTCTCCTGGCCACGGGGCGCGGTGAGTTCGATGAACTCTGCAGCTAGGCAGATTTTCCTGAGCAAATTTCCGGTGTAATATTACTCAAAATAAGGATCTGAATGCACCCTGTTAGTTTGCGGAGGGCTATCCCTTACACCCTGTATGTTGAAATGCACATAAAAGAGAAAATATAAAATCATAAAGTTGAGGTAAAAAGTATGTCCATTCGATGACATTATCAATGCTTTTATCCGTTGTCCCCGTCAAGTCCCAACTACAAATTAGCTTCATCCCCCAGGTGCCTTCAAGATGGGTTCTTTACGCATCATTCGCAACGGCATCGGCATTCAAGAGCAAGCGTCAATCGATCTGCCGGGTATTAAAGGCATGTGGGCGCTAACCCTGGCAGAGAATCAGACGTACCATGATACGCTGGTGCTTGCCTTCGTGGGACAAACCAGGTACGGTTCATTATTTACAGAACCCGGGAACGTTGTGCATGTCACATTGGTACAGTATTTTTATTTATTTATTTACTAGCTTTTGCCGCGGCTCCGCCCGCGTGGATGTCCCATCTCCATATCCCAGGCTATATCTCTGCCAAATTTCATGACGATCGGTTCAGCGGTTTAGGCGTGAAAACGTAACATACAGACAGATAGACAGACAGACACAGACTTTCACATTTATAGTATTAGTATGGATTCATTCATTGCACACGAAGCGACGCGCTTTACTTGTGTTTACCAAGTGTACAAACATCTGCTGTGAATGTCTGTGCATGCGCAGGAGCTTTCGGTACCATCCGCGACAATGGCGAAGTCGGAAGTGTGTATGTGTGTGTGTGTGAGAGGGTGTGTGCGCCTGTGTGTGGTATGTGTTGACGCTACTCGTTGAAGAGTCATATTTACAGCCGGACATTCAGAGCCATATTTACGGCCGGACATACAGAGCCATATTTACGGCCGGACATACATATTTAAGTTTATTCTAGCACAGTAGTTGTCAATTCTAGTACAGTAATACTGGACTAAACTAAAATATGACTGACTACTAGCTTTTGCCCGTGGCTTCGCCTGCGTTAATTAGGTATTTAAATTAAATTAAATAAACTTAACACACTAAAGCTTCTGTAATAATATAATTCAATCATGATTCGTAAGACATGTGGCGCCATCTATTATCATAAGAACGTTATTGTTGTTTTTCTCGGGAATAGTAAAAAAAATTCGGGATGAAAGGTACCCTATGTCCGTTTCTGTACACCTGACAAAGTATATGCAAAATTTCAGGATGATTGGTTCAGTGGTAACATACAAACTGACAAACTTACTTTCGCATTTATAATATTAGTTAGGACTAGCTTTTGCCCGCGGCTCCGCCCGCGTGGATGTCGGTTATCGCGTAAAAAAGTAAGTAGCCTATGTCCTTCTTCATATCCCAGGCTATATCTCTGCCAAATTTCATGACGCCGATCGTCATGAAATTTGGCGGTTTAGGCGTGAAAACGTAACATACAGACAGACAGACAGAAAGACAGACAGACAGACTGAAAGACAGACAGACAGAGTTACTTTCACATTTATAATATTAGTATGGATTTGATTTTGACGTGTAAAGTGTTTTTTGAAGCAATTTACAGAAATAAATATCATTTATGTATAACAAAATTATCGGCAGAGCGGGCATAAAACGTGTGAGCAGGACCGTGCATAATTAACTCGCTAACGAGTCGCGTGTCGTCTTTCTCCCAAATTGTATGTCCTCGCCTGCAATTAATCGTAACGTATGACCTATCCCAGTATCGTGTAGTGAACGGCAGTATATTTTGTGTACAGGGTACTAACTCTTAGTGGCGAAGAAGTTGAGGAGACTGAAATCAAAGGTTTCGTCGCAGACCGACAGACGTTCTACACAGGAAATGTCTGCCATAATCAACTTATTCAAGTAAGTTATCATCAAAAATTCTAAGGGTTGTCGCACCCCTGACGGCAGCTGCGTCGCTTATCGTCGGTCGTGTAACGCCAGAACGAACCAGTAGATAATAAAACATTCAACCTTTCACACTAAACCGATTATGCGTTAGTACGTCGAGCGAACAATACAATAGACGCGAACGAAGTTACGCCCGACGCATCTTCTGTCAGATGTGCGACCAACCTAAACTAATCTTATAATGAGTTAAAGATCTTTTTAGTTAAAGTTTTCAAAAGTTAATCTCTCAAAGTACTGATCTGATTAAGAAAATTCTAACATTGGTAAAAAGCTACATTATTGCCGAGTGTCAAAGTAAACGTTTTAATGTAAATTAAGTCGAAGGGACTGTTGCTGTTTTTTTATTGACTAAAACATCCACAATGGCTGTCTGCAGCGTAGGTACGGGAAGCTTTATTGAATCATTAATTGTAACTTGTTTTTTAAAATCATTAAATACCCTTTCCACTAACTTTTTCCTGGGCTGAGGCACAATACAAAACAGCTTTTTATGTAAAATCATCGCAAACAGGATGTAACAAGATCCATCATATATGTAGACGTTGTCTTCCCGTTCTGTAAATCAAAAATAGCAACATTGAGTAAAAATTATTACTGGAATACGACTTTTATTCTTGTGAAAAATCGCTATTTACGGCAGCTCGCAATGTAACGCGCACAAAGCATTATGTTTCTGTGCACATGCAACTTCACAAGAATTGTGGGGGTATTTAAAGTAATAACATTCAAAACTAGTTATCATGAAAAAAAGTTGGAACCTTCATTATCTCTGTAAACAGAAAATTGGTATGGGCCAAAAAAATTGTCACAATGTCGGAGTGAACAAGTGACTCGGCTACGTTAAACGTCTTTTGACACCCATTATAGGTGTTTTTGTTACTGTAGGTGACAGACGAAGGCATCCGGCTAATAGCCCGCAGCCCCACAGGCTGGACACTCGCCGCGGAGTGGAAGGTGTCGGGCGCGCGCGGCGTGTCCGTGGTCGCGTGCAGCAGCAGCCGGGTCGTGGCGGCGGCCGGGCCGCGGCTATACCTGGTGGCTATACATGACGCCCGGCTGGAGCTGAAGGCGTAAGTGATTCTGAGCTGGGATACAGTTGTTGAGTACTGTGTTTCATTCTGAAATATGTCTTGTGTCATTGAGATATAATTTAATTTTCCCAATTGTGATAATTTCCATAAGTCTATAACTCCCGACATTTTTAACGCCAACTGAAAAAAACTAAACAATTGGCTACAAGCTGCAAAAGTAATTTAGCTGGTCCATATCCCTGTAATACTAATATTGTTAGTAGCATCTAGTACACATAATCTCTTGTCAACAGCGAGGTATGCATGGACGAAGAAGTAGCCTGCTTGGACCTGGGTCCTGGAGAGGAAGAGGCACTTCTGGGCGTCGGATTATGGACAGATATCTCTGTGAGGGTGCTCAAGCTACCTGATCTGAGGCCGCTGCACACTGAGAAACTGTCTGGAGGTGAGTGAGATACAAAGGTCAAAGTCAAATCATTTATTTCAAATAGGCACATAAAAGGCACTATTAACATCAAAATTTACAAAAAAATTGAATAGATTCTAGTTGTTGGTGCGTTAGAAACGTATGGAGAAGAATGGCTGTAGCAACATCTTTTTGTGTCACTGGCAACACTACATGTAGTATGTGCTTGCAATATAATTCCAGTAACACAATACCGTGCTGTCAAGTCATTACCATAAACAAGAGTATTAATTTTTATTTATTTTTTCAGAAATAATCCCTCGTTCCCTGCTGATCTGCGTGTTAGAAGGCGTGTGCTACCTACTGTGCGCTCTGGGAGACGGGTCCATGTTCTACTTCACAGTGGACCAGGAGACTGGCGCGCTCACCAACAAGAAGAAAGTCACGCTAGGAACACAACCCACTGTGCTCAGGAGTTTCAGGTGAGTTTGCATAAATTATGCATGAATAGTCGATCTTGTAATTGCGTTATCAATTTTGACAACAATTCCCACTAAACTGACACTTAACTTAGATTGAAATGCATCATCCTGTTTAAAATACAATCCAGTAGTACAGTATTTTTATCTCACGACGCGCGCTTTACTTGTGGTAACCAAGTGTACAAACACGCTGTGAATGTGTGCGTGAAGACAAGTAGTGTCAGCACATAATACGCACACATACACACACACTTCAGACTTCGCCATTGTCTCGGACGGTACCCAGAAATCCTGCGCTTACACACATTCACAGCGTGCTTGTACACTTGGTAATCACAAATAAAGCGCGAGCCGCTTCGTGAGATAAAAATACTATAATTAGCATCGACTGGTGGCCTGACCCGCGCCGTCACATTACCGGTTTTGTATTTTATAGCTTAGTTGTTATTTACATCATCATGATCAGAGATCGGATAATCGGACGCATATTTACCCAAAGTTAATTATTAGCTATGAAAGTATGGAAGTAGCTTCTTAATTTTTTTTTTTTTGTAAGAAAATATCCCGTGATGCCAGGAATACCGGCAATGCATAATCACCTAAAGTTGATATCTTCGCTAATATGGAATGCGCTTTTGTATCTAAAAAATCCCGCGGTTCTGGGATTTACAAGTTTAGGTTTCTGATATTATGTTTCTGGTATATTTACTTACTTTAAAATGTTGGTAAAAATCCCTATTCTAAATAAATATGCATCAGAATAGTTATGCAATCCAAGAATCCCGGGTTTTTTTTTTATAAATATTTTTTGGAAGTCGCTTACATTTTACACACTCGACTAGTTATGCATTCCCGATGTTCGTGGCAACACGGGTTTTTTTTTTTTCAATTAAAAGATTTTAAGAAGCCGCTTCCATACTTTCATAGCCAAAAATTTACTTTAGGTGAATATGCATCCGAATATCCGATCTCTAATTATGAATGAAGACGTAATCCCGAATAACTATATGGTAGCTTGGGGTTTGATATAATTCTTCATACTCATCTGCTCAAGACTACGGTACAATGAATCTTATCGTCCACAGGTCGCTCTCCACGACGAATATATTCGCGTGCTCAGACCGGCCCACAGTGATCTTCTCGTCGAACCACAAGCTAGTATTCTCTAACGTCAACCTCAAGGAGGTGACGCATATGTGCTCGCTCAATGCACAAGCCTACCCTGACAGGTGAGTCTCAAAAACACATTCCTTTAAAGATTTTAACAACATAACAAGGTGTTTTGCAATCCCTGGCTAAGGTATTTGCTATTTAAAAAAAATGAAATAAAGCAGTTTTGTTCCCTTCAAAATTGAGCTCGTGTTTCCTTTCACCAGTCAATTGAAATTTTATTTATTGTAGTTTCGTTTTTGGATCTCTAAAGTTAGCCTTATGTTTACCACAAAAAAATGCATTATCGAATAAAAAAAATAAACATGAGTCCTTAAATATTAATATTTACGAGTATTTTAAAAATCCGTAGAATCCTAATGAAAGCTGAGCATAAATAAATAATAATATTAATTTCAAAAAGAGTGGTGTGGTGATTACATTAAACTACTTATAGTTTGGCGTTAGCAACAGACAGCACGGTCACAATAGGCACTATCGACGAGATACAGAAGCTACACATCCGCACCGTGCCTCTAGGAGAGACGCCCAGGCGGATTGCGTACCAGGAAGCTTCACAGGTAACCAATTGGTAGATGTGAGACCATTGTAGGCCTAGTAGACGGTAGATTTGTTGGCCATTTTCTATTTTGTTAAGTACCTGGTAATTGTTGAAAGGCCTACACTGTCCTCTCATACCAAACACTGTCATTTAAAAAATATTGTAAAAGCCATTTATTTTTAAAAGAGTAACCGTGGAGTTTTATGTCTGCTTTTCTCCATAGGAAAATATCAATTGGAACCGTGCACCTAGCCTCTGACTTTTCATAAGTGCCCATGTACGTTTATCAGTTTTTTTTTTTTTTTTTGAGATTGCGGCCAATTACTCGGTTACAAAAAGAACTATAAGTCGGCCAAGCCGATCATCGCTTTCGGTGGATGTGTCATCATCATCATCATTATTTCAGCCGAAAGAGTCCACTGCTGGACATAGGCCTCCCCCGATTAGGGGGGGGGGTTGCCATAATCGCCACGCTTGGCAGGCGGGTTGGTGATCGCAGTATGGTGTTAAAAATGCATAGAAAACGCTGCTGCCCATTCTCTAGCGGAGAAAGGGCAGCAGCGTTCTCTATGTGGAGGTGTACATGATTGAATGAATGATGAATGAATTGGACCGACCGCAGCGTGGTTTAACCAGACTCGATTACTCGAATGAACCCAAAGATTCACACTAGCCCCTGGAGCCTCATGTTTCATGGGGCTACAGTGGCCATTGCATATCAAGGAGTAGACCGGGGGGCACGATAATGGTAGGGAAGATGTGCCCATACGATATGGAAGGATTATTAGAGCCATACCGGATATGCATCCTAAAGCAAGCAATGGAATAGTGGAAAGACGGGTGATATTATCGGGAGGACTTAATAATAACTTGACTTGCTTAGTCAGATCAAAAGAAAATAATACGAGTCAACATAACTATAACTACTATATTTGACTCCCCAATACAACACAATCCAATTTGAATCTTACTCTGATTTCAGTTGAAAAGTCCTCTGACTCCTGATAATGCGACGAATCTCCTATCAATACTATATCGCCTCAAAACACCTATCCCTGCACTAAAGAATTGCTTAAACAACATAGAACGTCTCATTTAAACTCCGAAGAAATTAACGCCCTTCATCAAACTTGCTCTAATTATATTCCATCTACCTGAATCTAAATCAAAACAACAAGTAAAGCACCGATCCATGATAAATCCTATGATTTCCTGAGTGCCATAACCAAGAAATTCAAACACAAATTAAATATATGTCCCCATGGTCCGCACCATGGGCATATGGCATATAGCATGGACCTATTTGGGTCGTTCCAATAAAATTAGATGTCTCCGGATAAAGAAAATGGAGAGTTGTCATAGACTTCAAGAAGTTAAACGATGTCACTATCGGATACTCTTATCCTATTCCCAACATCACTGAAATACTAGATCAGCTCGGAAAATCCAAGTTACTCTCACCTCTAGACCTAGCGTCTGGATTTCATCAAATTAAAATGTCACCCGAAGACGCAGCTAAAACCGCGTTCAGCGTACCACAGGGATACTGAATTTAAGCAAATGCCCTTTGGTCTGAAAAATGCCCTGTCAACATTTCAGAAACTAATGAACTCCGTCTTATCAGGACTACTGACAAGGAATCCGATGCTTTATCTCGATGATATCGTAATCTACTCCTATGACCTAGATTCACACATCAAAAACCTAGAATTTGTTTTCCGACGTATTAGACTTAGACTACAGGAAGTTAAACGATGTCACTATCGGATACACTTATCCTATTTCCAACATCACTGATATACTAGATCAACTCGGAAAATCCAAGTACTTCATTACACTAGATCTAGCGTCTGGATTTCATCAAATTAAAATGTCACCCGAAGTCGCAGCTAAAACCGCGTTCAGCATACCACAGGGATACTATGAATTAAGAGCAAATGCCCTTTGGCCTCAAAAATGCTTCTTCAACATTTCAGAGACTAATGAACTCGCGTCTTATCAGGACTACAAGGAATCCGATGCTTTGTGTATCTCGATGATATCGTAAACTACTCCTATGACCTAGATTTCCACATCAAAAACCTATTCGTTTTCCAACGTATTAAAGACTTATTTTAAACTGCAATCCGACAGATTCGAGTTCGTTCGAAAATAAATTTCCTACCTTGGTCACCAAATCACTAACGACGGTATTAACCCGATCCTGAAAATATCAAAGCCGTATACAATTTCCCGAGACCTAAATCCGTAAAAGATAAAAATCATTCCTAGATCTTATGTCCTACTATTGAAAATTCATACCCGACTTTTCTAAGTTAGCTAAACCACTATCTTCCCTCCTGAAAAAAGACACGCCATTCGTATGGCAAAATGAACATCGACTTGCTTTCGAAACCATAAAAACAAGACTCATATCCCCACCTCTATTAGCATATCCAGACTCTTCTAAATAATCTAATTAACACATTACGCCGCGTCTGAGAACAAATTAGAATCCATTTTATTTTTGTAAACTTCGCGTTTAAAAGGCGTAAGTTTCCACTTCAGCAGCCCTTTGTAACCCTGACTTGAAAATAAATAAATAAACAGGTAATTAAGAGAACTACATCCTGCACTTCTCAGCATTCCAGTGTTGAGTATCGCTGATAAGGGCCAACCTCCGTCGCCCAACTCCGAGGTCACTAACCCGCTGTCATACAGTGCGTCATCGTTGTACCTAAAATTAAACACAATATTCTCTCCTCCAGACCTTCGGCGTAATAACAATGCGAGTGGACAAGCTGGAGTGGACGGCGGGCGGCGGCAGCGCGGCCGTGTCGGTGCGCGCGTGCGCGTCCACGGCGGCCGCCGCCACGTCGGGCGCGCCCCTCGCGCAGCCCAAGCACGCGCCCAACGCACTGGACCTGGAGGTGCACAACCTGCTCATCCTCGACAACCACACCTTCGAAGGTACATACCGGTATACATAGCCCAAGCTAGTGCGCGTCCTCGGCGGCCGCCGCCACGTCGGGCGCGCCCCTCGCGCAGCCCAAGCACGCGCCCAACGCACTGGACCTGGAGGTGCACAACCTGCTCATCCTCGACAACCACACCTTCGAAGGTACATACCGGTATACATAGCCCAAGCTAGTGCGCGTCCTCGGCGGCCGCCGCCACGTCGGGCGCGCCCCTCGCGCAGCCCAAGCACGCGCCCAACGCACTGGACCTGGAGGTGCACAACCTGCTCATCCTCGACAACCACACCTTCGAAGGTACATACCGGTATACATACATAGCCGTGAGCCTAATGAGCGGCGCACTGCATTGCATTATGCCTTTTGAAGCTAAGGCAATGAGCAGACGATTGTATAAAAAACTACAATATTAAATTACTGGACAACAAAGATCAAAATAACATACACCTTTGACCGCTGTCCCTACTTTTAACCAAATATTGAAATACACACCACAATATTATTATTTTTTCATCAAACTATTACAACAAAAATTAAATAACAGAAGTAATATAAACCTTTTTATTTTTAACTAGCTTCTGCCCGCGACTTCGTCCGCGTGAAATTTCTTGTTCCCCCGTTCCGCACCCCGTTCTAGAAATATCATCAAAAAGCTGTTCCATATAAAATGTGTGAATGTAATTTACTAATGTAATTTTTATTTTTTTCGTGAATTTTTCGCATTTTAGTTACTCTGCTATTCGGGAGGGAGACAAATCCAACAAATCAAAGATCATACAAATCGGTCTAGCCATTCTTGAGTTATAAATGGTGTAACTAAATAGACTTTGTTTTATACAGCCCGACTTTGTTGTATTTAGATTAAATTTTCAGTGTCAAATTTTTAATTTGGCCTGACATGTTAAAAAGATGACTGAATGTCACTCTGCAGCATTGACAAAGCTGATAAAGCAAATTCTATCGTGCAATGAGCAGACAAAAATAGCCCTTAAAGCAATAAACATATTTTGAATGTGACTGTACCGATATAAAGATATTTATTTTTATCATTGTATGAGAATCATGAATTAATTAACGAATTGATTTATTTGCCCTAAATTTATCATCCGCAATTGAATGATATCATAATTTATCCCCAGCCGAACTAATTTAACTAGTAAGTGATGACTGCACAGTTCCCATTCCACAGTGCTACACGCGCACCAGCTGATGACCAACGAGTATGCGATGTCTCTCGTGTCCTGCAAGCTGGGCGATGACCCGAACTACTACTATGCCGTCGGCACCGCCATACTTAACCCGGAAGAGTCGGAACCTAAACAGGTATGAGTTTGTTTTTACATAGAAAATTGGTTTATTTTATTAATTGTGAACTTACAGCGAGTTCATTTGAGTATGCAATAACATTATACAGGATGGGTAAAAAATCGTGGATCAAACGAAACAGGGCGATAGTTGGGGTTATTTGCAGTAAAAAACATCTTTGAAAAAAAATATATTACATTTAATTAAAAACAAGTTGTATTAGTTAATCTGTACAAAGCGAAAGGTCACGCATTTACTCGCTGACTAAACAGATAAATAAAATTGTTATTTCTGTCTCTTTTTAATCTAAGACCCCCGACTCATCATCATCATTTCAGCCGAGGATGTCCACTGCTGGACATAGGCCTCCCCCAATAGGGGTGGGGGGTTGCCATAATCGCCACGCTTGGCAGGCGGGATGGCGATCGCAGTATGGTGTTAAAAATGCATAGAGAACGCTGCTGCCCTTTCTCTAGTAAGTCCCTTAGTCGCCTTTTACGACACCCACGGGAAGAAATAGGGCAACCCCCCGCCGACCCCTACCCCGACTGCAATGACAATTTTATTTATCTGTTTTTTAGGCAGTCGTGTATAAATAGCCAATTGCAAGTTTCCACATATATAATAACGGTAATACGGGCTTTTCTTTCAGTTGAAAAATCCGGCTGGTATATTTAGAGAAAACTATTAAATTATGGAGACGCTGGGAGTGGCCTTTGTCCGGCAATAAACGTCTTCCGACTGAAATGATGATGATGTAAACACGTCATATTTACTTCAATGAAAACAAATTGACGGCACGGTTGGCGCAGTGGTTAAGCGATTGACTGCTACGCTGCGTGTCGCGGGTTCGATTCCCGCACGGAACAAATATTTGTATGACCTACAATTAGTTGTTCCGGGTCTGGCTGTTTGTGTATGTGAGTTTAAATGTTAGTAAATGCACCCACAATACAGGGGATTCCTAGTGTGGGGCAAAGTTTTTGAAAAAAAAAAAAATATAATAATAAATTCATTAACGAAATATCAAAAAAAAATATATATATATATATATATAAATCTTAAGACTATTTGGCGCTGGCAACAAATAAACAGAACGATCACGGTTAAAGGGAATTTGACAAATAGAATGTGACTTTCAACCAACAGAAATCGATTTATGTCATTCCTTTCTTGGATCAGTCACATTTAATTTGGGCCGGCTTTTCCCAAGATAACCGACGGAACCTATGACCGTGGTCGTACTTATAGCAGTACTAGCTTTTGCCCGCGGCATCGTTCGCGTTAATTTAGAATTTGACATTAAATTCGGGTTGTACTCTACTTGTTGTTTGGCCGTTGCACGAAAGACACGTGGCGCCATCTGTTATCATAAGAAAGTTATTGTTGTTTTCCTCGAGAACAGTATTTATTTTCGGGATGAAAGGTACCCTATGTTCGTTTTTGTACACCTGACAAGTTGTCAGGTGTACAAAAACATAGGGTACCGATCATCCTGAAATTTTGCATATACGTTGTCAGTGACAACGTATATGCACAATTTCAGGATGATCGGTTAAGTGGTTTAGGCGTGAAAGGTAACAAACAAACAACCTTACTTTCGCATTTATAACATTAGTTAGGATTCGTATCAATCTGACTTTGAACTAATATTTTTTTTGTATCCTTATTACACAGGGCAGGATCCTACTGTTCCACTGGTCAGAAGGCAAGCTGGTTCAAATAGCAGAGAAAGAAATCAAAGGAGGTTGCTACACATTAGTTGAGTTCAACGGGAAACTCCTCGCTACGATAAACAGTACTGTACGTCTACCCTAACACATACTTTTTAGTTCGATGCTTTGGAATCGGAGTGGCCCGCTTGTGGCTAAGTACTAACAGTCGCTCGGGTCAGTCGATCAGGTAAAGCTACGCTTGCCGCGGTTGGTCCGTGGATGGGTGACCATTTTTACATACCAAGACCCCTCCGTGCCTCGGAAAGCACGTTAAGCCGTTGGTACCGGCTGTCATTTGTGGATCTTTGACAGTCGTCGGTTAGTTTATTTGTTAGTCGTCAGTTCGGACGTCAGAAGCCCGAAAGTCTGACAATCAGATCAGATCTGACCTCTACAACCCAGTTACTACTGGGTTGTAGAGGTCAGATCTGATCTGGTCTGCATCCGGTTAGACTGGAAGCCGGCCCCAACATATTTGCGTAAAGGCTAGGCTGATGATGCTTTGGAATCGGAGAAAAATTTACGTAGTGTTGGATACACAGCTACTAACCATAGATATCATTGTTACAACCAATCACTACAGCAAAGTAATTTTTGACTATTAGCTTTTGCCCACGGTTTCGCCTACGTAGAGGTCGGAAATAATCCCACGGCAACTTACTACCGGGATAAAAAGTATCCTATGTCATGGTCTACCTGTTTGTTAAATTTAATCGAAATCTGTTTAGCCATGTGGCGTGAGAAGCGTATGGATTAATTGCGAGTACGTAGGGACTGACTTCGGAAGATTGGGTCATTTGACGTTCGATGTGTTAAGTACAAACAAAATACAAAAAGTTTTATTGGCAAAAGAAAAGCTGATGACAGACAATTATCTAACATAACCACAGTTAAGTTTGTACATCATAATGTTTTGGTTCGATCGTTGACCCCCAAACTAAGCAGGGCTTTTATTTTGGGGGTCGGAGTACGATTGAACAGGATGACATATCACACCTTTAGAATTATAGAGACCTTATTTGAAATCATCAATCACATCATCAGTTAATGACATCATCAATTAATTCACAATATTATAGTGACCTCATTGGTGATGTTCTTTAGAAAGGTTGAAATCTTAAAACTTCAAATATAGGTCACTATAATATTATTATAGTGACCTAATTTGGTGATGTTTTTCAACTTCTGAAGAAATTAGGTCTCTATAATTCTAAAGGTGCGATATGTCGGTGTAAAAGGCTAGTTTAGTAAAGTGTTTATTATGTTGTGTGTGTTTGTGCGAGTGTCTGTGAGAGTGAAAGTGTGAGAGAGAAATGTTGCTTTTTTGGCAATTTGGCTTCTCGACAAACGTTGGATAAATGATTCTGTTTAGGGTGTATGCTTCCGAAGCAATTTCTTTAGTACACTTTTTAGGCGAGCGGTTAGCAAGTCTTTGATGTCCAGTAATTTGCAGACCTTGTTAAATGTGTGTAGTTCAAAGAAAGCTGGGCTCCGTCTAGCCAAAAGGGACTTCGCAGGTTGAGTTGGAATTCTGAACAGCCGCTTTGACAGAAGTTCACTATATTCAGCTCTTTTGGGGAGGATCTTGTGAGTGCGGATGATTGCAGTTATAATGAAAAATTGCCTTACGTGGAGAACTTTGATTTCTCTATAAAGCATGTCAGTTGAGAATCGTAATGGTTTTGCACCTTTTACATTTACTCTACTACAACTATAGAGTTTAAAATTATCGTATTTAACTCCCCAGGTACGTCTCTTCGAATGGACATCAGAGAAGGAGCTGAGGCTCGAATGTAGTCACTTCAACAACATTGTAGCGTTATACCTTAAAGTGAAGGGCGACTTTATATTAGTAGGCGATCTTATGCGGTCGCTATCTCTTCTGCAGTATAAACAGGTGGGTCTAACTATGCCACACAATAGTTAGTAACATAAAAAAGTTGAATTGGCTACTTAACATTTCTCAGAATTAGTACAACAAAGCATGGAGATAAAAAAAAAAAACACGAACGACTTTTGTTGAGCATTTTGACGCTTCTCAAGCAATTCAGTGAGTCAGGGAGCAGAAGTGGCCCAGTGGAGGAACAGTAGTCACTTAGTGGTGACTGCCCCGACTTACGAGTCTGTTCGAACCCAATCAGGCGCTTTATGTAAATATTTTCATCACCACCTCTCAAAACGATGAAGGAAAATATCGTGAGCAAACTGGCATATCCTAGAACCAAAAATTCGAAGACATGTGACATCAACCTGCACTGGGCCCGCGTGGTAGATTAACTCGAAGAGAGGAGGCCTGTGTCCCAGCAGTGGGAACATTATAAGCTGATTGTTATGTTAGCAATTCATGTTTAACAAAAGTTGCGCAACATGGTTGCTGAAACGTGTTGCTGGCAACACGGGTTGTTGCGGTGTTGGGAAGGCAGAAAAGTTAAACATTGTTTCCTGCATTATTTGATGTTGTTGGAATACTTTAAGATGCTCTAGTGTAAAGTTGCCAACATGTCGTTTGGTCAATATTGCCTTTCAAGCGTCGATATATTTAATCTGCTGCAGAAATATAAATCTTTAAAAAAATCACCATATTTGACGATTCAAAATCTTTTCAAACGATCTTTATTTTTTGGCTTTTCTATCAAACATAACACAAAGTCATTTTGTTCTTGTTCATAGAAGAACTTACTAATATTTTAACAATTATTTTTAATATTGTAGATGGAGGGTAGTTTTGAAGAGATAGCACGTGACTACAGTCCTAACTGGATGACAGCCGTCGAGATATTAGACGACGACACGTTCCTGGGTGCTGAGAATAGTTTCAACCTGTTTGTGTGTCAAAAGGACAGGTAAGGAATTTCTTCTAACTTTTTTTTGCCATTATTGACCCACTGCTTTTATTTTTTCAAAACTTGCTTTGTCAAGGCCTCGCTACTCTTTTTTTCATCTGTCTCAGTCCAGAGCTGCCAAGGACCAACATTTATTAAAGGAGTCCAAGCTCTTCCTTTCGTCTCCGTCTGGGGCTGCCGCGATGTCGTTTGCCACTAAGCGGAACCCACTGGGTCGTAAGTTTGGCCCATTGATCGTCTGATATGCGGCAGATGTGTTTAGCCCAATTTCATTTAAGCGTGGCAGCTTTCCGAGTGACATCGGTTATTTTAGTGATGGAACGGATTATTGTATTCTTTATCAGGTTCACGAATATGATACCCAGAATGCTCCGTTCCATAACTCTCTGGCAAACCTCGAGCGTGGATCTCTGCTGAATTGTAAAAGACCATACGTGAGGATGGGAAGAATACACATGTCAATGAGTCCTCTCTTGAGTGTTAGAGGAAGATCGCCCTTCATTAGATCTTTAATGGAATTTCGGTGCGTCCTGCAACTTGTCTTGTCTTGTCTGGAAAGAGACTATTGGATCAAGATAGAGATATACAACCATCGCAGAATCACCCGCCACGGTGATTCTGCGATGCTCGCTGTTCGTCATCAACTTGGTCTTTGACATATTCATTTGAAGTCCAACCTCTAGGGTTGCCGTGCTAAGCACCTTCTAACATCTGAGTCAGCTCGGAGACTGAAGACGAAGAAAGGACAATATTTTCGGCAAAACGGAGATTGTATAATATCTTATCTCCAACCATACTGCTCCTTTTTGCCCTGCCTGTGCCAGCTTCAGGTTGGGTCTGGCTGTTTGTGTATGTGCGTTTAAATGTTTGTAAACGCATCCAGGATACAGGAGAAATTCCTCGTGTGGGGCAATGTTTAAAAAAAAAGGAAAGCTTTCTGAAGACTTCCTCCAGTACGGCCGTGAATAATCTCGGAGACAACGGGTCTCCCATTCCTTTATTGATCTGGAAAGACGGTCCTGTCTTAGAACATATTTCAATGGCTGCGGTGCTGTTTCTATAAATATTTTTTTTTCAAAAGGTTTACGAATACAATATAAAATGGGAGCTGGAACTCTGTATGTTTCTGGATAACCTGGTTGATGGAGTGGACGTGGTCAGTGGTAGAGAGGCCGCGACGACATTCGGCTTGTTCGCGAGGCTGATGTTTGTCGAGGGCTTCGGCTTTTTTGTTCTCGATTACTTTAATGCAGGCTTTGTACAAGTGCGACACCAGACTGATAAGACGGTAATTGTTTGTCTGTTTTGTCACTCTTTTTGTGGAGAAGACAACAACTGACAGAATACCACCGGTTTTTAAAATACTGTTGAAAACATTGGTAAAATGTGGAAGAAGGAAAGGCTCTCCATTTTTAAGGCTTCAGTGGTTACGCCACCATCGCCTGGCCTCTTACTACATTTCATGCTCCGCAGTGCCTTATAAACTTTCCAGCCTATGAAAAGCAGAATGTTATCGGAGCACGAATATACAGTTGCGTTAGGTTGTGCAGTCGGTTCTTCGTTGTACAGATTCATATAAAATTCACACTTGTTGTATAATATACTATTATGTTTTAATGACCGCCATCTTGGATTTTGACATTAGCCTAACTTTGGACATAAACACCCCCAAAACGTTAAATATTACATCCATGTCCAAGAACGACTTGCATTTTTAGCTACAATCTGTTTAAAACTTTAAGATTACCTTTGGAAACGAACCTCTGTTCCCTCAACCTCACCTTGGTGAATTTCAGAGTTCAATAAATTCTTGTACATACATTGTTTTTTTTTTTGTTGTAAAATAGTGAAAAAAAAAATCCGGCTCTGGGCGGAGCGGGAGGGCGTGTCAGACTATTACTGATTAATACCCACCCGTGTTCGTTCAGTTGCCTGTCTGCAGGGGCCACGGTATCCCTTTCGGACAAACCCGCAACCCTGGCATGCAACAGTCCTAGCGGATCCCGTCAGTGCGTGCTGACATCTCTTTGAGGCGCGCGTGGAACACAACGCACCGTCGACTCGGGCCTGGTCCTAACCTGCGGATGGCGAGCTGCCCATAGCTCGCCGTCCGCAAGCCCGCGCCTACGCGCCGCCGCCCAGGGCGTCTCCTGCGGTGACTAGGGGCGTAAGGGCGCACAGACTGCCGCTCCCTCACGCATTCCGCCTCCTCCTTCGCGAGCATTACTGCTCCGCAGAAGGAGGTGACTGCCTCCCATGCACTCTCAGGAGTAGGGCCATGCCGTACATACCAGAGAGTTCAAGAGACTTGTTTCAGTGCGGCGACCACAGACGAAGAGCGCCAGCAGATGTCGTACATGGGCCAGTTCCACGTGGGCGACATGGTGAACGTGATGCGCGCGGGCTCGCTGGTGGGGCAGCACGCCGACACGGCCGCGCCCGTCGCCAACCCCGTGCTGCTCGCGACCGTCACCGGCTCCATATGTGAGTGGGATCATTATTTGCACTTCTAGACGCAAATATCTGTGTAGCTCAGAGTTCCTGTATCAATTTACAGAGAATATATTAAAGAAGCGCGATACACAAAAATTAATTGATTTACAAAATTACAAGAGAAAAAAACGACATAACATGAGTATTTCCCGAAGAGGTGGTCATATGCTATAAAGTACAGCCTCATTTAGCCAGGTATGATAAATAGGGCGAGCTTATTGCCATCAATCGAGCAAAAATCATGATTCCGAACTGCAACTAAGAGTTTCGAACTGACGAATTTAACATAATATGAAGAGTTTGATTTTGTATTTCCTTCAAAATTGTATTTATTTCAAAATCATTCGAATATGATTGTGTGCACGCTATTGGAATGAAGAAATAATAATAATGATACCCCTTTTTTTTTTCATATTCGGTGTGCACTATACATTATTTTATGATATTCAAATCAATCACCTCTCCCCAACAGGCCTAGTAGTCCAATTACCCCCAGAGCTGTACGAATTCCTTCATCAGCTCGAAGAGAGGCTCACTCACACAATCAAGTCTGTGGGCAAGATCCCACACTCTTTCTGGCGGTCATTCAACACGGACATCAAGACGGAACCCGCTGAGGGGTTCATTGATGGAGACCTCATCGAGAGCTTCCTAGACCTTAGCCGGGATATGCAAAAGGAAACGGTGCAGGGGTTACAGGTACATTGTATTTTTTTTTTTCTTCTATTTATGGTGATTTATTATTTCTTAAATCAGTACTTAAAAGAAAATGGAACCTTTTTTCACCATTTTATGTGAATTAACATTACGAAGATATTTTTTTGATATGTTATCCCCTTTGTTTACATAAATTATCTGAATTTGAGACGTTGAGTTGACTCAACGCATTTTCGGCGCCACCAATTTAATTTGTACTGCCGTCTCTAGTCGGGTGCGCTGATTCCGAGCTCTGTGGTCTCCCACTAAAAGCCATGTATCTACTAAGAATTGTATAGTATTAAAATCTTTGCCCAAAACCCAAATAAGTGACAATGTAACAGTGTCATAAATTATCTAAGGTTGGAAATTAAGTATAAAAATCGATCATTTTCTTTCAGATCGACGACGGCGGCGGCATGATGCGCGACGCGACCGTGGACGACCTCATCAAGGTGGTCGAAGACCTTACCAGGATACACTAGACTTGTGATTATGTTATAGTTCGTATTGCAGATTAATTAAATACTTTATGTACTTCCAACTGTGTTTGTGTATTCATTTTTGAGGTCATGTTATCCCGGAAGAATATTTTTTTTTGTCTTGATATTCAGTCAACTTGATATCTAACCCCGCGACCTAACCGAATGAGACTGTAGCGCGAATACGCGATCGTTAACCGAAATCAACTGCGTCCTAACCTGTCACGTTTTGTTTGGTGAGCCGGAAGGCGTGGTCACGCCGACAGAGGGCGCCTTTGGGTAAGGAAGCGAGGTAATTATTCAGGTAAACGATCGCGTATTCCCGCAACAATCGCTTTCGGTTAGGATGCAGGGTAATGACTTACTATGGGGGACATGCGGATCGTACCACCATAAAGACTATTCTTGCTTGCAGCGCTCTGCCACTAAGAACGCTTACGTACGCTCATCAACCAATAGTATCGCAGCATCAGATTTTTACCGAGCCCCTTGTTTTTGTAAAAAAAAAAGACCGTAGAAAACCAACCGAGGTGGTCAGACATCTGTGATCATTGTAACAGAGCCTGAGAAATTAATTTAAACAAAAGTTTTATTATTATTGTTGGTATAAAAGGGGCGGTAAACGGATGTGGACATCCATGAGCACGGGATTTTGTTTTGTAAGTGTGCCGATTCGGATGTCCCCCCTAAGTACATACGCGACTTGATTGATCGCGCGAGTATGTCATATTCATATAAACGAGCGCAACGACTGCGTACCCGCGCGACCTACGTGTACAATTAGGACACGACCTAAGCCCTTTAAAACTAGGCTATTATATTATTATTCATAATTCGTTTTTTATCTCGGCGCTTTTCTGATTGAGTGCCATAGTAGTTTCTAGGTTACAACGGTTTCAGGGTTAGGAATAAGTGAGCTAGGCTTACTTTTAAGGGGGATGCGAAAAGGTAGCCCGCGTAATACAAATTAGTTAAAATCGCGACAATCTAAGAAGTCGGATTTGACGTTTCTCATTCTACATGCCGCGATAACTTTGTATGAACGGCTACGTAAGAAATTTAAAAATCAAATTCATAATTTCTAATTAATTACTATGTTATCCATACACTATAACAATGAGTATCATTCGTAAGCACCAAGTTTCACTTTATATTGGTAATATGCACACAAAAAACACGAATTAATCATTGGTTACTATTCCGACATGACGTCAGTACAATGGCATGTCTTTGGATTCGTTGCGGTAGTGTTGTGACCGTTATAAGCCGATTTTTTTATCCAATATAATTGATGTTCTGAAAAATCCATACTTTTACAAACATTACATTTACAAATTTAGTGAATTTATTTATTTACCCGACCCAACCACATTTATTTATTGTTAATTTTATTCTTGACTAGCGACCCCCTTGGCATTGCACGGGTGCATATCAGTGGCGTGCCTAGGGCTTGCCTCTAGATACGCCACTGGTGCATAATATACAATGTACATAAACCTTCCGGAAGAAGTCAGTATGTTGGGTTTTAGTTAATGTCTTGGTTTGGATTTGAAACTCGTCAAACATACTTTGTTGGGATGTATGTAATAATTTTTAAGCAATGTAGATAAATGGTCGATTGCAAAGTCTATGTTTATAACTCAAGAATCGGTTTTTAAAGTAACCGATTTTTTTTTCCATCACTACACAAATTATTTTTATAACTTTGAAATCCGACTTAGATTGTCATGATTATAGTTTGGAATTGTCCTCAAATGTTATGATTTAATGAAATAGTAATTCTATAAAAAAAAAAATTACTTACAGAGTTGTAGATATTGATGATTTTTTATTTTTTATGATTATAATTCTATAAATAAATATTTGATACGGCCGCGTGAATCATAATTAGATCAATATACAACCTAATACTGACCTGCACATTGCAAAAAACGTAAGAAAATTGGAATATCGCGGACTACCCTGCCGGTTTCCTTTTTTTTTCTACGCCTTTCACACTGCCAGCGTATGCCGCGCCTGTCCTCCCGGCAGTTCCATGAAGTTTTCATAGAAATCGTTCTACTAGAGTCACGTCGCGCCTGTCTATGGAAGGAAGCCTTGAAACGAAACCAACGCCGCCGCCATTTTAATTTTTTCAATACATTTGCCACGCACCAAAAGATGAACCTTGTTCAGCAATATGTAATGGTAGTAAAAAAAAAAAATAAATCAAAATAAAAAACAGAATTCCGTTCCAAGATTTAATCACAGAAAGGCAATACAATCACAGTTATTATGTACCAATAAAATATAATGGCCTTATAGCAAAAACACAGATCCCGAACCAATGTAAAAACATAAATTATTTACAAGCACGCCAAGTATGGACACTTTCATCTGACAAATACAAATTGATTATCTTGAACTAACGAAGTGGTTGAAGTTTCTTCAGTCCGAGGCTGAAATGTGATGTAAAATTACTAGATTCTAGAAGCAACTTAAGTATCGTTGCGAGAGAGTTCTCGCACATATATATCATCATAATCTCATATAAAATAGCCAAAAAAGTACAATAATTTTCTGTCTTTCGATTAAAAACTACAATACCACGAAAATTCACGAAATACGTGAATACAATACAATATTAAAATATTTTTTGTAAGTAGAAAAGCATTAAAATCTAATAGTTTTTAAACTCATCTACACGTCAGTAGTAACATTTGAATTGCGAAACCCGCCCTTACTGCTACTAAATAAAGACGCTTTCAAATAGTTCCTATTGACGTGTGGATTGTAAAAATGTTGCATTATCACTTAGTGCCAATAAAGTGTAATTTTATGTGATAAAAATTTAAAAGACGTAGGTACATTATTATCTTTTTCTTATTAATTTGAAGTGAAAACTTCTGAACAGTGAACCAAACTGAACCGTCACGCTCGGGTCGGTGTCGCTGAATCCCGTATACTCGGCTCCAGTCGTAAGTTTTCACTTCTATAAGCACACACCCTCATTTTTAGGGTTCCGTACCACATTGGTAAAAATGAACCCTTATGGTGTGACTCAGTTTGTCTGTCCGTCTGTCACAGCTGGATATCTCAAGAACTACAAAAAATCTTGCAATTTGGAATAGTTTTAGATGATGTTTTCCCAACTATTTTTCAAATAAGAAAGATTTTTTTTTCCAACAAACTTAACGGTGGTCTTAAAAATTCGAAGTGGGGCTACTAGGGCATGTGGAGTATCTTAAACGATGTCTCTATAAAGCACACTTTTTCTAATATTGCAGTTTTAGGTCAGCGCCATCTCTTGACTGATAGTGGAACTAATGTAATTTTATTTTGATGATTTTTAATGGTACGGAACCCTCGGTGCGCGAGTCCGACTCGCTCTTGACCGGTTTTTTATATCTAATCTAAGATCCTTGACTAAGTGAAAAGGTGCTGTTTCGAAAGACTTAGGCGCGTATTACAGGACGTCTCTTAATACTCAAGCATTACTTAAAACTAGATTCAAGCCATTCGATTGGTTGAAACTAGTTTTAAGTAATGCTTGAGTATTGAGTGACGTTCTGTAATACGGGACTTAGGGTGCGTTTCAAGACAATTTTCAGGCCTGATTTGTATGGAGTACTTGGTCAGACATACATAGCCAAGTAGTATATTTGATTGAGCACCAAAGGTTATTAGTTTGAGCGAAAATAAAACGGATTTAAATTATACACACTGACATTTTTGTTGACTGATAGACGATTCAAGGTTTTTAAGAATTATTATTAAAACAATAGTTTATCATTTAAGGCTCATTTTCGTTGGTCGATAAGGCTCGTATGCGGGGTGCGGGAGATTTCTGTAACGCATGCCATAGGGCCCGCATGCAAGGGAACCGTTTTCATTAGTCGATAGAGAACGATTGCGGTATACGAAGAACCTGCTCCGCACGTTTGGCAGTTGTTTTGTAGGCTCATTTTCATTGGGAGTGAAGTCTCCACACGCTTTTTACCCAGCTACGGGGATTCCCCGCAGACGGTATACCGACCGCATTATCAACTTATGACTTTTATTATGGCTCATTTTCATTAGTCGATAACTTGGTCGAAATACAGCATGCGGGGTCTCCCCACAAGCGGAGTAATGGCTAATGGAAGTCATAAGTAGATAACGCGGTCGGTCCACCGTTTGCGGGGAATCCCCGCATGTATATGAGCCATTATGCAACATGATTCCATGATCCTTAAATAAATCATAATTCAATTCTGTATAAGTTATTAATTTAATCCGACCTCAAACTCTCGGTTAAAATGTTAAATGTCAAAGAATTTATTTCAATTAGATCTTTACAAGCACCTAGGCAAGGTTAATAGGCTGCTTGTTATTTCTTTCATCCAATCAGAAACAACTACCTAATGCGCGTAGTCTGATGCAATGAAACATTATACAGTAAGGGAAATTATTGTTAAGCCAATAACACTACGTCAATTTGCCGCGACATAGCCATTTCATACAACTGTAAAGAAGGAAGACAGTTGTGATTTTAATATATGGACTATTTAAGTTGGTAGTCTATTTGCTATACAAGACTTCACATGATTCAAGCGCGCTTTTTCTACAAAGTTATGAGCCTTGATGACAACAATTTTCCAGAAATAGAGAGGTTATTTTATCTATGGTTAAACAAATAACAAGCTGTTTATCAATCAAAAAAATATCAACATGTGTTTCAAAACTGTTCAATTATAACTATTAACCTGTTGCCAACAAGGCAACAGGTTTTGTTTTTAGACTTTAATTTCATTTGTTGCCAACTTTATATCATTCAGTAGGGCATATCTTTTATTAATACAATTACACTAGCTTTACAATTTACTATTAAAACTTCCTTATTCTACTGGGATACACATAGGTGTATATAGGGTGGAGGGGGGGGGGGGGGGGGGCCCAGCCCAGAATGGTCTGGCAAACCTTGCTGAATCAAACAATTCACTTAATAACTGTTCGCTAATAACATTTTCCAAACATATCGAAAAATCATGTAACATGAGTTAAAAAATTGGGTGGAGAAATTATATTGGGCGTTGACTCGGCTTCATCGGCTATCGCACCTCAGGGGCCAGGCCCCCCCCTGGAAAATAGCGCTAGATACGCCAATGGGGATACAACTCTCCATTACTACAGAAATAAAACTAGAAAATAAAACCCCTTCAAGCTAGAAATTCTGATGAAATATAATTAACACCACAAAAATAATTTTGTTATAGTGTGACCGATACTGCTGTGCCGCGCGTTAGGAATATGCGGCTTACGGGGGGCGGGACGCCGTGAACGTTGACGAATGAGCGGCCTGCAGTGCCACCCCGTGAGCCACGCACTTAGCTAAAGTACAGTGGTATCGGCCAAACTAAACCCGAATTTGCATTTATAGCCAACTGAGATTTCTGTTACGCACTTAGGTAGTTTTGTAAATAATATTTACAGAAGTTACAAATGAAACCGCACAGGGGTCTAATCGCCGACTTTCTGCACAGAAGGCTGTACAATGTACACAACCCATGCGCTTAAGAGCATTTTTTTTTTTTCTAAAGAAAATCGCAATCTGAATTATATTTCAATTAAATCTGAACTACTAGTTACTGTTTAGTTATCTTTAATTAATGTAAACTAAAAACAACAATTTGTATACGTAATAATTAATGCCATAATTACGCGATAACCTAGCGACACTAGGTAAGTACAACGTACAGAGAAGTGTCCAGTTTATCTTGATACTCAGCGAAATAGTGAACTAAACTTAAATTCAGATTCTAAGATAATTATCAAGTTTTGAAAACACAAACTCAATGTATGTAAGACATTTCATTGCAAACAATTTATTTAGGGTCTGAGTATTGCAAATGGTAGCTCAAAACTCAAGTTAGAACTACATTATCACTAAAGCAGATACCTAGGTAGTTGATTATGTGGCTATGAATGTTAACTATCTAAGATTCTACGGAAGTACCAAGATTTACTAGACACTATTTACATATGAACTGAATGTCAGCATCAATGATGAGCTATTTCATAAATAATATTATTATATTCATGAAGATTGCATCTGGTCGTCTTAAAAAATGTTTAATAATTTGAATGAAACTTTACCTTGCATGTTTATTAACAATGAAATGAGAATTTCCTAACATTTTGAAACCTTGACAGTAGTAATCATTGTCCAGGTCTCAAAATGTTATGAAAATATAATAACCCTCCATCTGACGCAGTTGGGTAAAAGTTGAGCCGATTGGTATTATGACGTAAAAGTGGTTTATAGAATCTAAACACGAATCTATATTTATCAATATTTGCATTACATTGTTCCGGAAATTTGCTATCCGAATAGAAAACGGAACCTGAATCATAACGCATTGTAGTCAATGTCGGGCAAATTCATTAGTTAATGGTAACTATTTCCCTCGAGTATATTTCAACAACAATTTTTATAACGACCAGTAACAAGCTATGTAAGTTTAAACTATTTTTTAATTTACCTACATGATAGTAAAAGCTCGCGCAGACTGGGCGCGATATCGCTGGTGCGACAGGCAGCGCGACCCTTGTTTCGCCCGCGATATCGCGCCAATCTGCGCGAGCCTTAATGCTACAAACATTTACGTACATGAAACAAAAAATCCATCGTTTTCAACGACTTTGCATTCACCGCAGTACCGCTCAAACGATCTGACTTGACAGAAAACAGAAATGAATAAATAGGTACGTATATTTTATTTAAATTCCGTAATAACATTAATTTTATTAATTGTAGAAATATTGGCGTTAATAAGTTTCAAAACTGTAATGAAAATAATTAAATATTTATAAGTACGTAAGTAGGTAAATACGAACCCAAGCAAGTATGAATGAGTAAGAAATAGAAAAAAGGAAAATATTAAATTACGAAAATAAATCTACTAAGCTTCAAGATTGCACTGATTTCATTATACATAGTTAAGTGCTCGGAATTATCCTGCATCATTAACCCAAAATTATATAAATAATAAACAGGAAAGGAAGACAACACTAACTAAAATTCTAAAAATATACTTAGTACTTATTACTAAATCATGTACGAAACTACGCCCCCCGTGACCGTTGAGAAAGATTGAAAGAAGATTGCGGAAAAATTTGCTTTTATATTTGTAATTTATATACCCAAAGTCTCTAATTCAGATAATTTATGTAAACAAAGTAATGTCAAGAAATGTCACTGTCAAAATGACAGGACAGTGGTGCAAAACGTTTTAACATATTCTTTTTTTGTAAATAGTCATCGCTAAAATTAAAGTGAGTTAAATATAAGAACTATGCAAACAAAATACCGTTGCCAAACAATGTATTGTGTAGTACGTCGGAGATACGGCATATGATCGTCATAATCAGCCCTTTTAAGTCCAGTGCTAGACGTAGGCCTCCCAAAATCGATTTCCACTCGAAACGGTTTACTGCCGTTTTCATCTAAAATGTGGCGAGATATGCTACTTAAAATATGAATCTATGAATGAGAGTTGTAATATTAGCGTTGTTGAAGATGTAAAAACATTTGAAAATGTTTGGATCTCCTGCATTGTTACCAGTATCATAAAATATTTTATACCAGAAAATCTCCTTTTTTTAATAATTTTGTTTAAAACCAGAAATTGATAAAAATAATTACGGTATGATTATTTGTTATTTATTATTTCTTAAAATCAGTACTTAAAAGAAAATGTACTCTCTTTTTTCGCCATTTTATGTGAATTACCATTACGAAGATATTTTTTTGATATGTTATCCCCTTTGTTTACATAAATTATCTGAATTTGAGACTTTGGGTATAGCTTCCGCCAGCAGCTTCGCCCGCGTGATATCTTTATAAATTAATATAGAATTCTACTGGAAAATAAATTTTAAAATCGGTCCAGTAGTCTTTTGAGTTATTAATTACAAACAAAAATAAAAATATTTGCCTTTTTATAATATTAGTGTAGACTAGCTTTTGCCCGCGGCTTGGCCCGCTTTGATGTCTGAAAATATCCCACGGGAATGTACTACCGGGATTAAAGGTACCTTATGTGGTAATCCAGATTATAAACTACTAGCTTTTGCCCGCGGCTCCGCCCGCGTGGATGTCGGTTATATCGCGTAAAAAAGTAGCCTATGTCCTTCTCCGTATCCCAGGCTATATCTCTGCCAAATTTCATGACGATCGGTTCAGCGGTTTAGGCGTGAAAACGTGACAGACAGAGTTACTTTCACATTTATAATATTAGTATGGATGTGTGCGAAATTTCATCCAAATCCGTTCAGCCGTTTTTGCGCCAAATCGGAACATACACCCAGACAAACGGACAAAAATTTTAAAAACTTAATTTTGGCATCAGACTAGTTCCCACACCCCGTAGCAATTACTTTTTTCATAAATATGCACAGTTTTGACTTCGTTACTATTTTATTATATGTATAGATACATTACAAAGTATTATATCTATCTATTTATCTGCTGAATGCGTGAAAGCACAGGAGCCGTCGATGTGGCGGTGCCTGGGGGAGGGGGAGGACATATGACCAGCAGTGTATGTTAACTTAAAAACGCCAATATCCTCAATATTTAGACCGTATCATTAGCAGCTAGGTATACACTGTATTTCAAACAAATTGACCTACTTTCTGTATTTATCCGCCTTGTTTCGTAAAAACCACATGAGTGCGAAAAGGCATGATGGTGGGCTGTTTAGGGGTCCTGGGCCGGATATCCATTTTTCTACTTCAGTTATTGATTTTTCTACTACTTCTATGATTTCATCTTCGACGCCGCCACCTGGGAATATAAAAATAAAATCAAGCTAATATTACATTTTCATACTGCAATCAGACATGCGTTTGATGAATTTGGCTATTGTGGCAGTTTTCCGCTATAAGGGCGATAAAGATTCTTCAGTAACTAAATCTGGTGTCATTTCTCATAATGATTTTTTCTGTGATTGTAAGTATAAGATTCGACATAATGGCAAAATTGTATGAAACTACGGGAGTATCCTCTTGATTCCATTACTTATGACGAATATGCAAAGGCGACCACACCCCATAGCCGATGTTCCTGGTTAAAATTACCCAGAGCTTATAACCTTCGCCAAGGTCCCTTGAGGAACTGCTAATCGCGATGCCTAAGAAATAATTCACACTTAGCGGTATTTACTGTGTACATAGTGCACCTAATCAACCAATCTACGTGGAGTGGAGGCCATCAAACAATTGAGATCGATATCGCGAGTCGATTCATTAGAAAGATTGTGAGTTCTGTCAACACCTTTACACACAAAGATACGGAAGTTCCAACGTCATTCTGTCACACCTGCTGTTACATCATTCGCATTTATCAAGACATGTGGCAGGTTAATGGGGCTGATGTACAATCTAAATAATTATAATCTAATCACCTTTGCATACCACTTCTGGACGGGGATCCCAAATCCGAGGTGTGCGCTGGCGCAGGGTTTGGAGCGCAGGAAGTGCGCTATAACCGCGCGTCATTAATCACCGACTAGCCGGCTTCCTCCACTCCACTTGGCCAATATGAGGGCGACACTTTTATTGTTTCAGTTGCGGGTTTAACCGAAAGGGATATGGTGGCCCTCGCACACAGGCAACTGAAGGAACACGGGCGGGTTTTAGTCAGTAAAAGTCTGACACGCCCTCCCGCTCCGCCCAGAGCAGGTCGAGTTATTGGACAGTTCCCAACAAAAAAAAAAGGCGTGAACCGTTGCAGGGCATAATCCTCCTTTTCCCGATTTCAGTCAATTATGTCCAGTAGGACAACAATGGGGTCAGCCACTTTCATTGCGTTATTTACGTTGTTGATCAGAGGAGTTTTTCAAACTAGGAATCAGATTAGGAATTTCCTTCAAAACCCTCGGAGTGTGAACGAAAGTGTGTTACGCAATTAGGGTGTAGGTTTTTCAAGGTCAATGCCTATGGGGTCATTCAAGTATTACGTAAGCACCAAAGGGGGGTGGGGGGGTCTTTGCTTTGATTTATTTTTGATAACATGGGGGACCGGGATCCTGGATTGTGATTACGTCAGCAATATTTATTTATTTTTCAGATTTTTCTGCAAAATTTAATTGATTTTGATTTGAACAAAGATGGCAACCCCATGTTCAGGGATACCCCAATGTAATTGATATTGCTTACGCGATGTTTAAAGGTTAGAAAGGACCGAAGTAGGGAAATTAATAAATTACTTTTAGTCTTTAGTATAAATTCCTTCTTCCTTTTTGGAATGTATTATCTACAATAACTGATAATTCAGTTATAGATGGGAGAGGTGGCTTATCGGAAAATCTAACCGATCATGAATTGTGAAGGACGCTGAAGAGTTTATATTTTCGATGTTTTAAACTGTCTGCCTGTTGGGACTTCGGCAATCATTTTAAGCCAGCGGCAGCGCTGCCGCACCCTTTTGAATGTTAATAGGCTATAATGAGTAATTTGCAATTTCTCAGCCTTATAAAACATAACTATAACAATAAGATAATTAGGCCTTGATACTTGTGCAATGTACACGTACAGTACAGAGAACATCCTTGAGAAAAAACTAGGTTACTTAAATATTACCGACTGAATTTGTAAAGCAAGGAGATCCATCTAAACATACATATGGATATATATATATATATATATATATATATATACTTGATAAGTTCATTACAGCTGAATAAATAAAAGTTAACATCACTTCACACCTTTATTTAAAAACTAGCTGTTTAAAAAAATACATAAAATTGAAGTGTCTGTTTGTAACGTAACTTTTTAGGGTTCCGTACCAAAATGGTAAAAAGGAACCCTCATGGTGCGACTCAGTCTATCTGTCCATCAGTCCAGCTGGATATCTCAAGAAATACTAATGCTATGAAATTTGGAATAGTTTTAGATTAGCCAACTATTTTGGAAATAAGAAAGAGAGAAAAAAATTGCTACAGGGACTGAACGGGGGTCTTAAAAATTCGAAGTGGGGCTACTAGGCCAGGGCATGTGGGGTATCATATGAAAGAGCGCTATTTGCGCCCCCCCTTATCTTCGAAGTTTGCATATAGAAAAATCTGAAATTATTCTATGTGATGAAAGTTTATGTAAAGATTACAGGAAAAATTAAACGACGCCTCTAAATAGCACACTTTTTCTAATATTGCAGTTTTAGGTCAGCGCCATCTCTTAACCGATAGTGAAACTAATGTATTTTTTTATGATTTTTAATGGTACGGAACCCTCGGTGCGCGAGTCCGACTCGCTCTTGACCGGTTTTTTATTTTATTTTATTCGACGCGGGCGATCCCGCGGTCAGCAACTACGTGAAAATGAACGTAGCCTAAATTACTCCAAATAACATCAGCTATCTGTCAGTGAAAGTTCCGTCAAAATCGGTCCAGCCGTTTCGGAGATTAGCAGGAATAAACAGATAGACAGATGGACAGGCAAAAAAAATATCTTTTTAATTTTGATTTTCTTAATTATTATTTTGTTATCCGTATACATATACTCGCATATCGATGGCCCCACCGAATAAACGTGCAATGCTTCTTACACGATTTTTTTTTACATTTTTTGTTTCTTTTGCCTATCCACCCACTTAATTTTTTTTATGAATTTTAGACTCAAAACACGCCTATTATAATAGTGAATTTCTTTATTCTAGGGAAATAATTAATTAAAAAATTATAGCAATAATAGTTTATGTTATAATTACATGCTTTTTGAGTCGCCAAGAAAGTAAATATAGCTTATTATATTAATAGCTTATTTTTTACCAATAATTCGATTATACATTATTTACACCTATTTACAATGAAATGAGCGTTATTGAAGTTTAAACGTTTTTATTTTTTGCTGAAAAGTTGTCATTTTTCTCTTATACGTTTATTCGGTGGGGCCATCGACATGCATTTCGTAAAAAAAAATTGAAATTACAAAGACACTTCAATTTTATTTATTTGTTTAGATAAAAAATACTGGTAGCTGCATCTGGTTAGACTGGAAGCTGACCTCAACACAGTTGCGAAAAGGCTAGGCAGATTATGATCACTTCACACCTTTATTTCCCGAACGGGCAGGCAGATATGTATGTACAGTGTATACATTTTTATTTAAGCCCCATGTAACAGCGGGCTCTGGGCCGTTACTGAGAAACATTACACTTATATCGCTCGCGACATATGCCAAATTTTTCCCAGTAATGGATATTAGCATGTGGTGTCAAGGCCAGGGACGGGCGACCTCGATTGGATATTGATAACGATAACACATTATGTTATCATTATAATCAATGCCGGAATCTACCTAGGGCTCTGGCTCAGGTTCACGCATTTATGCACTTTATTGTAATAATTTCAAAGTTTATTTTCAAGTTCGTTAATAAAATCCTCTCCGCTGCGCTCTGTTCTGTCTGCGCTGACCCTAAGTTTCTCCACAACACTGGTTCTTCTACCTTATCATGATTGATGAGGCATCTTTTGTTTGGATGTATGCATGAACAACTCACGCTAAGATTAAAATATTTGCCAGTCATCAATGAATGTGCGTGTATAGCATTGATTGCTTGGTGCGTGTATTATCAAGTATTGCGACTGTCACACTCTTTTCGTGCCATGCTGATAAAAAATATGTGGTGTGGGTACCGTAGTCAGTTTCCACACAGGACGAGGTAATTTATCAACCAAGCCACAAAAACCTGCAATCTGTGTTATGTTGATAACATTTAACTACTAAAGCATGAACATTGGCGAATGCGTAGCGAATAAGCCTGTTACGTACGTACATTCGTGTAGCTTTTCACAGACAATTTCAAGGAAATAGAATCCCCAACGTAATGGGACGGGACGTAACGGGATTCTATTTTCTAGAACACACAAATTTTGCGAAGTTTTGGTGTACTATAGAGACACACGCGAACTACATAAGCGCATTTACAGGAACAGTTTGTGACCCTTATATATTTTATTCATGAAACAATATTACCTTATTGAAAAGTTACTATCTTATCAAATACCTAAGTAGGTACCTAGTAATTTTATCATTTTACTTAAGTTTGTCATGACAAATAGAATTCGCTATTCTGCAATGAATTTGTGATATTTTCATGAAAATTAAGCAAATACAATGCTTATACGACATTCAGGCGCATACATGTTTATATCTATATTTTCCTACGTATATTTTGTTTATTTATCGTATACTGACCTTTCCCTTTCTTCATTTCGTCGGTGACCTCGCAGTAGAACATCGTCTGTAATGAGCCCTGCACGCCCACTCCGGCCCTGCGTGCAAAATATGGGTCAATAAACCTCCAATGACTTTTTTTATATATTGTTATAACAAGGACGCTGAATTCAAATTGAAGTGACGAATTTAGGTTTACAGATAGGGAAATAAAAATTATGAATAATTATTGAACAACTAGCTTTTGCCCGCGGCTCCGCCCGCGTGGATATCGGTTATCGCGTAAAAAAAGTAGCCTATGTCCTTCTCCATATCCCAGGCTATATCTTTGCCAAATTTCATGACGATCGGTTCAGCGGTTTAGGCGTGAAAACGCAACATACAGACAGACCGACAGACAGTTACTTTCACATTTATAATATTAGTATGGATTACAGCTCTAAACCCCCGTTTTCACTAATACTAGGCTACACCAAAATTATTTCCGCAATAAAAGTGCGCTGCTAGACTTTCAACAATGGGCTCGACGTCGTGAGTTGGAAGTCCAAAAGATTTAGTAATTAATATAAGTGTCACCTACAGAAAAAAGAAAGAAAGAAAAAGTATTTTGGAGTGTTGCATTTGTTTTTGTACTTATAGCAATTCAGTCTCAGAATAGCCAAAATTTAACTAAATTAAAACTGACCTGTAAGACGCAATTTTCTGCAGTTCGTAGAGCGGCACGTCATACCCGCACTCTTCTAGAACCTCTTCCTTGGCGATCTCTTGCAGGGACTTGTTCTTGTCGACAATGCCAGCGCACATCTCTAAAGTAATGCCCAGCTGTGCGGGGTACTTGCCAGTGTCTATCACGTTATTTTGACGATCATGTACTGGCACACTGTTGTAGTATATTGCTGGGGACAAAATAAACATTCATATTAACACACATTTCATATGCTTTTCTAGAATGTGGCGCGCGTTAATGACCAGAAAACCAATTCCCGCAATTAAAAATGTTCAAAATCTAGTCGCAATCTGATCTCAGCGACAATGAATGTCAAAAACTTACTCGTAAGATTAATGAAAATTGCCCTTCTGATGTATGAACATGGAAGAAGTTGGGGAGTTCATCGCGCCGCTTCATCTTCCCAGTTAAAAATTAGGAAGCGGTGAAGGTTGTTTTAAGTGTCTTTGTAATTTTGATGTTCAAAAAGTGTATTTTTTTTTTTTTTCGAAGCATAAGCATTGTGTATGGAAGAATCTTGGTAGGTGGCGTTCTGAAGCTTCTGCTTACCCCCTCGGAAAAAGGCGTGGTGTACGTATAAGTCTGTGATGGTTGCGGTATATATTGTAATTTCCGCCCATCATTATGTTAAACATCCTATCACACTAATATTATAAAGGCGAAAGTTTGTGAGTGTGTGTGTATATTTGTCTCTTCTTCACGCTCAAACGGCTGGACCAATTTTAATAAAATTTGGTATGGACGTAGCTGACACCCTGGATTTACACATAGGCTACTTTTTATCCCGAAAGAATGTAGTGTTTGCGGGTAACACCGCGGGGCGCAGCTAGTGTAAAATATTTTACAGAAAAATCCTTATTATGAAAGATCTTGGATAGACCCAAACAGGACCACGCTCCACAGCCGCGCTTGCTACGACTACGTCTACGAGGCGCATGCCGCTTAGCACCAGTGGAAATTTATCAAGGTATCAATGCGACGTCGTTGAAGGTGTAAATTACTCACCGGGTCTGAAATGTCGCGTCAGAACTAGCACTTTTCTAGTTACATTGAAGATAGCAACACAAACAGAGTCCTCAATTTCCAGAATATCTTTTGTCATTTTGTTACAATTCAGGTGATAGAACAAACGAAATGGTTTAAAGTCAGAGATTTGTACATCTGTCCTAAAGACATTAGAAATAACCAATTGATCCATTGCTTTTTTTATTATAATGGTTTAATAATAATTTTTAAAGGTACAATTAATGCAAATCTGAATTAAATACTCCTAGGCTCTAAGATCTAAAACACTTGCAGAATTTTGTGTTTACTTTCAAGAATTCTTATTTTGAGTTTTTATTTTTATAAAAATAATATTGTCTGTCAGGCTGACAATTTGAGTACCCAAAGAGCATAATCTTTCCAAAGAGGAGATTGTAAGGAGTTTAATCATGGTTATGCACACACTTTCAAACAGCTTTATAATGCAAACTATATGTTTGACTATATGTATATGTAAGATTTACTGTAAAAGTTGTACAAGTTTCTGCAATAAACCTTTTTATTTTTATTTATTTATAACTAGGAACTGATTTTATATCTGCTTATCAGCTCATGTCATTAAAACCATGTTCCTATGTAGGCCAACTGAAAATGTTCATCTCAATGTGATTAGTTATCATAAAACTAAACATTTGCTAAATAAGATGTTTGTGAAATGAATATTGTGTATGAAACACTGAAGTAATATTTAGCCAGAAATGTTTTGATAAAATATTAGTGACGAAAAAATTTACCATCAAACGGAATTCCCAACATAAATGAAGTAATAATACATTTAACACAAAGCTAGGTCAGCGAAACATCTTAGGGGCCAATTAAAAGGTAAATATTCCACATAATTACTAAATAAGACAAGTGATAATACAAAAGCAATATCACTGATATTGCTTTTGTATTATCACACATTTAATTTGAGAGTGGGTGACTACCGAGATGACAACTTATAGAGAATTATGGAAGAAAAGTAAATGTTGCACCGACCCCAAATAAATTGGCCATATTATGTTACTTGTGGGTAAGAGAATGCTGAATGATGATCGCTTTTGTAATTGAAGCTGTTTGAGATAACAGATAATTTAGCCGGAGTTTTTATCAGCAGATCAGCCCAAATACTAACACATTATCATAGATGGATATAGTAACATATTTAAAAATTATTGATTGTTTATTTGTTTCCTAATTTTATTTTAAGAATTAATTTGATTTGCTTTGCTATAAGCTGTTGAGATTACAGATAATTTATCTCAGGTTTTTATCAGCAGATCAGCACAAATAGTAATACAATATCATAGAAGTATAAAATAATATTTATCACATTATCATAGACAATAAGTTTTTTTACGTTAATTTGTTTGCTAATTTAATTTTAATAATTAATTTTATACTTTTAACTGTGCCCTACAGGGGCCATTATTGTACCCTAACTTTAAGCCATTACAACACCTTTAAACATTGTGGAATGCAAATAAAGGTATGGAAATGGATATGGAAAACTTCTTAGAATAATGGTAGCCAACAATAAATTATCTATTCTGCATATCATCATCCACTTTTAGTAGTCCTTCACATAATCACGCCATAACTAAAGCTTTTTGCTCTAGGTAACAAAAAAAAAAATCGCAACTACTCACCGGGTCTGAATTGCTTCACGAATATCAACACATTTCGGGTCACGTTGAAAACGATGATGGCGACGCTGTCGTGTACCTCCAGCATGTCCCAGTTCTTCTCCTTGCCTCCCTGCGTGTAGTTGAAACGAAAAGGCCTCACGTAAGGCGAATCCGGCAACGGAGTCATGTACACTTCAGTGAGATCTTCCATCGTTAGAACTTTAAAGTATCGGTGTGGCAATTATTGAATTAATGCAATTAATAATAATTGATGTATTGAATACACAGTTTATGTATGTTCGAATTTCATCAAATTTTTTAAAATAAACTTTCCTCTCCCAAGTCGCCTATAGATAAATGTACTCTGTGCAAGTCGCTTTCGAAACTATGTTTCGAACTGAACTGACCGAACTGAACTGATTTTGATTGATGACTTCTGCAATGACGTCAACAAGGAATGACAGCTGACAGTACAGTGTTGCCACCGTATGCCACAGTGACTGTGGACAATATCTCTCCCCCCTCTCCAGCACAATACATTAGTGATGGGTAGGACAAGCAAATTTGATGAGTTTGTATGAGTAACTCATTCAGCTTGGGCCGCTTTCCGTATTGGCTATAATCGCTCACAACGCTCACATCGTCTTACATGCGTTCCGATTTAGATATTACGATTATGACAGCCGAGGGCTGTCAACAACTCGGAACGCTCGTGAACGCGCTCACGGTGCTCACGCAATGTCAAAACGATATTAGAGTATTTCTCTGTGTATACACCAAAAATTTGTTCTTCTTAGGTTAGGTAGCAACTGTAGCCAGAAGAACAATTTTGAAAATGCCACGATACGATAAGATGCGACTCAAAACAAAACAGCACACTGTCATTTTTGACAGCGCTCACGGCGATATTAGTAAAAGGCATGGTCGGCGTTATCGCAAGATGGCGAATGTCATGACGTCATCTATGACGTTTCACGGGACATCGTTATCGCGCTCACGCTAATTCGGTACGGGTTTTAGCACGCGAATATCGATATTATCGCAACTCGGAACGCAGGGTTGGTGAGGTAGTACAATGTACCACTTCAAATGAGGTGGGACAATATTACATTAATAGGACAATGTAACATCAATGGGATATTGTCCCAAAAATGTGACATTGTCCCAATAATGTCAGATTGTCCCACCTTATTTGAACTACTAACACAAAAGACATCCGAGGGTTTAGCTGAGCTTAGAAATATGAGTGAATGACTACAACAAACGCATTGTAGTTTAGAAGGTTGACGAATATTTTTTTTGTCTCAAATTAAGTAAACAGCTGATTAATTTGACAGGACTAAACTAAAATTTATATTCTGTCCTTTTCTTAATGAAATAGAAAGGAAAAGATGCACTGAACTTAAATTTAGTTTAGTTTGTGAACAAGGGAATCGGCACCATTATCGATAGTAAATTTCAAAGTTTTTCATTTTTTTTTCTTTTTAAATGTTCGTAATTTGTGATTTTTATTCTGGGTCAAATAAATTTATTTTCTTAAAGAAAAAACAAGAAAATACTTCGGCACATTATAAAAAGGAACCGCATTGTATATTTTTTTGCGTGTTGTTTAAGTAAAGTCATAACAAACAGAAAGACTTATTTATTTAGTAAGTTATTTTTTCGGTTGTTTTGACGAAATGACATGCATGCCGCTGCGTGGTGCGTGCAACAAAGTACGTAGTGTATTTATTTTAGTGTATTTTTATAAATAAATAAGACTGTGAGTAATTTTGATTAGTAAAGTGGCGTAAATAATTACTAACGTATTACGTCAGATTTCGTGAAGAACAATAGTGAACTTTTAAATATTTTTGTGAAGTGTAATCATTTGAATTAATATTAATTATAAGATGGCTTCTCAACGAAAAAAACGTTCTCACATCATATAATAATAGTCTATGCATCAGATTAATGTTAAGTTTGTTCCTAGATATAAAATCTTAGACCATAAAAGGGAGTGACAAAGGGAGAGAGACCCAAGAAAGGGAGAGAGAACATAAGAAGAACCCTTGTATTGAATTTCAATCAAATACTCGTATGTGTAGAACTTATTGACATTTTATGAAGATCTGTGGATTGTAACTTTTCACTTCACTATACTTCACTTTTGAGTTTTTATTTTGACATTTTGTACGGGAAAATAAATAAATCATATTTTTATCGACATCAAAACCGAAAGTAAAATAAAGTACAAATTTTTAATTTACTTATATTTATACAAGTGTGAATGGATATGCGACGAAAGGATTAGAAATATTAGAATGGCTCGACAAGATAAAGGCTCTAAGCCAGGCTTTGTGATCAAGCTTTCTAACGAAACAGCGCAGAAATTGGCCGACGAAGAAATACAAGCTAAAACTCAACTTGAAGAAGCATCAGCGAGTAAGTCTGAGAGTTCGGCTTCGGATAAATTAGATAAATCAATAACTTCTGAAAGTAAGAGCAAAGAGAATACTAATAATAATAAAAAAGTTACTAATTTGCCTGAACCTGATGAAGATTTAAGTTCTAAAACTGAAAATGCACGTGATGAATCAGCTAAAACTGGCGTAGCTGATAAAGATGGCAATAAGGACGATTCAGCATGGGGTGACTATGCACCATATGTTACTTATGAAGGTGAAGAAGCTATCTATACTGACCCTTCAAACAATCAAAAGTATACATGGGGCAAAGAATCCAATTCATGGACCTTGAACCCAGGTCAAGAGGTGCTCGGAAGAGAATACAGTTATGAAGATGATACACATATTTACACAGAAACTGATGGCTCCAAATTTTTCTGGGATATTGAAAAGAAAGCTTGGATACCTAAGGTTGATGATGACTTCTTAGCTTTATATCAAATGTCCTATGGATTCATAGATAATACAACCGAAGGCAAAGAGAAAAGCAAAGCAGAGGATAAAAAGAAGGAACAAAAGAAAGCTGAGCTTGCTGCTGGTGCGAAACGGAAAGCTGAACCACAGTGGTTCCAGCCATCAGAGGAGACAAACACTAAGGTCTATGTATCCAATCTACCTCAAGACTTAACTGAAGAAGAATTTGTCAATTTCATGCAAAAATGTGGCCTTGTTGAGCGAGACCCTGCTAATCAGAAGATGAAAGTCAAACTGTATAAGGATAAAGAACATGATTGTTTCAAAGGTGATGCACTGTGTACTTACATCAAAATAGAATCTGTTGACTTGGCATTAAAACTTCTTGATGGCAGTGATTTAAAAGGCAATAAAATCAAAGTGGAAAGAGCATCCTTCCAAATGAAAGGTAATTACAATCCTGCTCTAAAACCAAAGAAGAAAAAGAAAAAGGAACTTGAGAAACTAAAGAAAATGCAGCAGAAGTTGTTTGATTGGAGACCGGAGAAGTTTATTGGAGAAAGATCAAAACATGAAAGGATTGTTATAGTTAAAAACTTGTTCCATCCAACTGATTTTGATCAGGAGGTCCAACTGATTCTGGATTATCAGCAAGATTTGAGAGAGGAATGCACTAAGTGTGGGGAAGTAAGAAAAGTGGTCATCTTTGATAGACATCCTGAGGGAGTAGCCCAGATAACTATGAAAGACCCAGAAATGGCAGATGCAGTTGTTCTACTTATCAATGGCAGGTGGTTTGGCAAGCGGCAGATCACAGCTGAAATATGGGATGGTCGAACAAAGTATAGGATTGCTGAAACTGATTCTGAAATTAGCAAGAGGATAAATAAATGGGATCAATTTCTAGAAGGTAAAGAAGGTGAAGAAGCCAAGAAGAATTGCTCAAATGATGCAGCTGACAATAAAAATGAACAAAGTGCTGTTACTGATGAGGTTATAAAAGCGAAAACAGCTGAAGAAGTTGATGGTAAAACAGTTGATACAACCAATAAAGTTTCAGATGATGCAAACAAAACTGAGGATGCTGATAAAACTGATGAGGTTATGGATGTTGTTGAAACGGGTCAAAAGATAGAGTCAATTTAGAAAAAAATATGATCTTATACAAAAATTTCATGTAAGTGAAATAGGAATAAATCAATAAAATCAATTATGTTTTTTTTTTACTTTATACATGACACTGGCAAAACAACAATATTTTGAAATCTACTGGCGACAGTTGGCTTTTGATTCAAAAGCACCCTCTATTCGGACCACATATTTTTTTTAAAATTGGCTCCGAATTGTTCTTTTTAGATCTTACCTAACTTTCTTTCGGACAGGTCCTTATCGTGTTTTCTGTAAGCTTAAGAAACTAAAAACGACATGTAATTGTAAATCTTAACTAACTTGTCTCACGAGGCCCCAAATCATAAAGTGCGTCATGGCCAGTATAATGTTCTGTGGTCATGGCTTACTGTCTACGGTGGTTAATTAATACAATATGTACAATTTAATTAGTCTGTGATATATGTACAGTGGCCAGCACATCAAGCTACACGAAATTGTCAAACTCCAAACGATTTTAAACTGGAAATGTATAGCTTGATAAATGGAGCCGTGTGTACATACCTATTTCAAGACTACGTCTTTAGTGGACAGTCTGGTTTTCCGACTGTGTAAACGTGTCTCTTCCTTGTCTAAAAAGTTATTGGAGTTTTAGGAGGAACACAGTCATACCGGGTCACGCTTTCATTTACTAGTCTATGATTCTTAGGCAGAATGGGAGCAAGTCTTTGCAGTTTAGCCAAACCTAATTTAAGAAGTAATGATCATACCATAAACAACAAGCCGTCATGTTGTCTGACACCTGACTGACTTTAGCTGTTATACAAAATCTAATTCGACGTTTTGTAATCAAAAACGTTCACAATAACGCTTGTTATCCAAAAGGCGGATGAATTAAGTTTACAGCTTTGAATTGTTCTATAATGGGAATTTCGTACGAACGCTCGAATACGCGTCTACACTTGGAGTAAGGTGTCACGTCTAATCGGGGCTTCTCTAGCGGCCGACTCCATGAATAATAACAGGATAATATGTTAACATGGCTGTGCAATCGGACTCTGGAGGGAAGGACGACGTGAAGACACAATTCGTGACGCGAGAGGGCACATATCGCCTGATGACACTGTCGGAGTATTCGAGGCCTAATCGAGTTGGTTATACGAGTGGCTCCGGGTCTTCCCATGTGCGCGTGTCACTGGTCAGCCTGCCGCCGGGGCCCGGGGGCGGAGCGCCCGGCTCCGACGGACAGGGCTCCGACGATAGGATATGCTTCAACCATGGCAAAGAACTTTATGTTTATGTGTATAGAGGTGTTAAAAAGGTAAAGTAACTTGTTGTTTTGCGTTCAAATAGACTTAAATTTAGTTATATATCTTCATCTGGTACCATATCACATCCAATTTGCATATCAAATAGATTGAGAATCTTTATTATATTGAAATTGAAAGCTACTTGACTGACAGATTCATTTTATCATTAATTTTGATAATCTAGTGTGAACACACAAATATAAAATGTAGAATATTTTAGAATTTCTAATACAAATAATCATTCTGGGTTCAATTTAACTACCTAACACAGCTTGCGGCCATATTTTGCAAAAATTTCATATCTAAGGCAAATAGTCCATATCTAAATATAGGATCTATATGTAAATAACCTTAATTGGTCATTATTAAGTGGGTGTGTTTGTATTATGGCATAGCAACATACATACATTTAAAATTTAGTTTTAAATAGCTCAAGTTTAGTTAAAATTAACTTGAACAAACGGTTTAAGTAAAACCAACCATTTCATGTTTAGATGGATGCAATATTGTGTTGTTCAATTCTCATATCTACTCAGATAAAAATAATGAATCCTTTGTGGGATTAATGAAAAAAAATCTCTGAAATCCAAATCACAATACAATACAACTGTTAAAATATGCCTAAAAAATATAATCTATTATAATTACTGCAATGGTGTCTCAGGTCAGCAGCCTGAAGTATGGGTAAAATCTATTGAACTTTAAAAAAATAAAAAAAACGTCTTTCTATTAAAAAGCAGTATTCTATAAGTTCTCTTTACCCCCAAGGATAAGGTGCTAAACATTTTGTTTTATGTCTTAGCTATTTTAATGACTAAAATTACCCTTTTTAATAGCCATTAGTTAGTAAACTCTCATAATGCACTCCACTCATACATTTGTATGTCCGACAGGGCATGTCACTATATTACACACTTCCTCGGCAGGCGGCAGATCTCACAAAGCCAGTTGACAAGAAGATGTACAAAGGCACGAACCCAACCTGTCATGACTTCAACACCATCACGATGACACCGGACAGTGTGTCTCTAGTTATAGGATTTTCTACCGGCCAAATACAACTCATAGACCCTATTAAGAAAGAATTAAGTAAATTGTACAATGAAGAGGTGAGTTATATTTTACTTTATCTTAAAATAATAATAATAATACAGCCTTTTAGTGTCCCACTGCAGGGCAAAGGCCTCTTCTCATACAAAGAAGGCACGAGCATTGATCATCACGCTTGCTCAAGGCTGGTTATTAGACATATAATAACTGTATGTCCAGGTTTCCTCACAATGTTTTCCTTCACCGATAACTGTAATGTATCTCTAGAAAACAATCTGCATGTTGTGGTATTATAGTTGTTCATACAGGTGACCTTTTCACCAGCGGCAGAACATTTAATTGTTTAAAATGGAGAAGCAACACTTTGTTGCAAAAGCAACAAACATAATATTACATTTTAAATCAAATTACTTAAACCTAACCAGTGAAATGTGGTTTATATGTAGGGAGACCTCTGCGTACTGGCCTTGATCCCCAATTTTGGCCAAACTCCCCACACTATGAGTTATATGAGTATCTCCTATATTGTAGGTATAGTATTTCAGGTTCAAATCTATCATTCGTGTATGCGTGGTGTCAGGACATCCGATAAATAGCTGTCTTAGTACACATAAAATTAAAATAAATCGGTTCATCGCTCGAAGCCGCGAATGGAGCCATCATTACGTCGCTGACTGAAGTATGTGCTATACTGTTAATAAAATTCAGAAATGTTGCATACCGCATACCCCATTAGGAAATAAAGGTGTGACGCAGCACTATTTAAGATTTCTAGTACATGGACATTCAGCTGAAGTAAACAAAACATATCTTTACAATTTCTGTCCTCTATTACGCGTCATTATAAACTTTGTTATGAAGATTTACTTCTTGCAAATGCAGTAGTAAGTAGTATATTATTTTCCATTACTTTGAAGGTTTTACTAAGAAATTTCTAATGGAAAAATCCAATAACACGTTGGCCGACTCGGGAATTGAACCCAGGACCCCAAGCTCAGCAGTCGCGCTTGCACGGTACACTGAGGGCCTGGAAACGACAGCTAGGCTAGCAATCAATACACACAGTTGGGAAAAATAACTTTTTGTTTTGTACCCATCCAACTAAATGTCGTCAATCAACTCAGCCTGTTGCAGTGTACTGCTGGACACAGACCTGTCCTAAGTGGTGTCACAACACCTAGTGTTCCCCCTAACGTATTAAGTCTGCCCCAGCCGCCTATTATATGATGTCACTAACTACTTACGTGAAGGCACCTATCCTGCCGTCGGCGATTAACGAGAAGTGAGTAGAGCTAGCAACTAAAAACGTTTGTTGGCGAGCAATGAGCAGCGAGTGTACGACGGCGACGAGCGATTACTCGCTTGTATGCGTCAATGCTTAAACGGCTACTAGCTATAAATTTCCAGTATAAGCTGATCTCGCATTGTATAGGATTTCCGTAAAATGAGAGGTCAGCTTGTACTGGACATGTTTAGCTGGATATGTAGCTGTGTGTACCAAGGGTGAGTCTCTCAGCGAGTGTTCTGCCTGCCAAGCTTGCGTCGCTGTGAGCGAGTGCTCTCTTTGATAGCTCTTGTCGCTGCGACAAACGAGGACTCGCTGGCGTATGAACAGTCAACGATCAATAGCTTCTTGCATTTCAACCTAGGAGGTTGTCGTCTGCTTAACCGGACTTTTCTGTGGGTGCCTCAATAAATTAAGGCCTCCAGCCAGAGCGAAAAAAAAACTTCAAACTAAGCGACTACACGCTAAGGGCACCCCCTGTGGTGTGCGTTACTCCAGCGGAATGTTGTCGCTTTTCAGGATTTCGGCTTGACAGATAATTAGTACCCCATCTCGTGTAAATGTGCCCGAAATTTAGAATTTGTGCGTCCAGCCGATCCAAAGATATTCACGAAAAATAGATTCCGCTGGAGTAACGTTACCCCAGCGGCATGTTTTTTAACCGGTGGTCGTAGCTGAGTACAAACTAGCTACTTAGTTAGATCACATTTGTGCCTAATTGTGCCCAAAAAATGAAATTTGTGCGTCTTGAGGTTTCAGAGTTATTCAAGATGCCGCTGGGGTAACGTTTAGCAAATTGCTGTACCTCTCAAACGGCATGACATACAACTACTTATTCATGCTTATGCTGTGCAATTTTATTTTTTCTATAATCGACACCAATGGAAAATAAGTAATTGATTTTCAAAAACCCTAAAATCGATCCTTGCGCTTCAATGAAAAACCCTAGAAACTTTCCAATTATGGTGGTTTATACCTTTTATGAACTCAAAGCATCATGCGAAATTAGATGTTTCTATTCCAACTCCTCAGAGAGCTATTCCATTTTAATTAAAATCTGGCTAGGCTAAAATGTAACACTCCAATATATGAGTTATTATTAAGTGACGGTAATTGTGATTGGATAAATAATTAGTCAGCCCTAAGCCTTTATTCAATTGGTTATCCTTAAAGTTTCAGCTGAAAAATCCTTGTAAATACACTGATATTAGAAAATAACCATAGGAAAAGATATTTCACGATTAACCGAATAAATTCGAATGACTGTCTAAAAGCGGGCGCGCAGTACATTGTGCCAACCTTCTTAAATTTGTAGTATTATAATTAAATTTTGATGGGTACAGGTGCGTACAAATGGTTTAAATAACTATTTACTTACTTTTATATAAATATGTAACGCAGAGAGTTATCAGAGAGTAGGGACTTTATTTACGAGTTTATTTCAAACATAATGTTAATAAACTTTTATGAGCGATGGCGTACCTACTCCGTCCACTGAGGAGGGTGAGGTCGTGGGCGGGGATGTCGTCCCCCGATGCATTGCGCAGTGGTAGTGGTCACATATTATGAAATGCTATTTTATTTCAATTGAAAACAAAATCTATAAACAGTATTTTTATTTTTTGTTATGTCATAAATCTTTTTTAGCCATAAAACATACCATTTATTGTCACATATACATAGTGTAGTCTTTATTAAATTGCTGTAGTTCTAACATTTGACTGAAAGTTAAAGATTTGCATATCCTCAATTTAATATGGCTTACATACTGTGCGTATGTACGTACGTGTTTTACAAACCAATAAATAATTTTATGTAACACTTTTTTGTGAGACTGTTTCAAAAAACGAAAACTTGCACTACAAATTTAAGAGGGTTGGCACAATGTACTGCACGCCCGCTTTTAGACAGTCATACAAAATTCGGATAATCGTGAAATTTCTTTTCCTATGGTTTTTTTCTTATATCTGTGTAGTTACAAGGATTTTTCAGCTGAAACTTTAAGGATAAGCAATTGAATAAAGGTACTAATTATTTGTCCAATCACAATTACCGTCACTTAATAATAACTCATATATTGGAGTGTTACATTTTAGCCTAGCCAGATTTTAATTAAAATGGAATAGCTCTCTGAGGAGTTGGAATAGAAACATCTAATTTCGCATGATGCTTTGAGTTCATAAAAGGTATAAACCACCATAATTGGAAAGTTTCTAGGGTTTCTCATTGAAGCGCAAGGATCGATTTTAGGGTTTTTGAAAATCTATTTCTTATTTTCCAACGGTGTCGATTATAGAAAAAATAAAATTGCACAGCATAAGAACAAATTAAGACCCACCGTAGTAAAAAAAATCGTAGTTGTATGTCACGCAGTTTAAGAGGTACAGCAATTTGCTAAACGTTACCCCAGCGGCATCTTGAATAACTCTGAAACCTCAAGACGCACAAATTTAATTTTTTGGGCACGATTAGGCACAAATGTGATCTAACTAAGTAGCTAGTTTGTAATCAGCTCCGGCCACCGGTTAAAAACCATGCCGCTGGGGTAACGTTACTCCAGCGGAATCTATTTTTCGTGAATATCTTTGGATCGGCTGGACGCACAAATTCTAAATTTCGGGCACATTTACACGAGATGGGGTACTAATTATCTGTCAAGCCGAAATCCTGAAAAGCGACAACATTCCGCTGGAGTAACGCACATCCCCCTGTGTGAACCTCGGCTTAGGGCGTCGCTGGGGGAGGACAGCAAGGGACGGGCTGGATCGGATTGTCAACTAATAATACATGTATCTCTTTTACATATTATACGGTACCAACTATATTAAATCATTGGTATCAACCATCTTTTGTACGTGTCTTGAGCGGGAAAATTGTTGATAGCTGTACTCCATTTGAAATAAGATTAGACATTTTAAATAAACCCTTCTTTACAGTCCGTTCAACCGATTTGCAAATGGCAGCTGCATTAAACAGTTTATTTTGTAACCAATTTTTTGCATTTAATGCCATCCTGATGCTTACGGAATAGAAGTAAAAATCGGTTGCCCGGACTACAATTTTTTTTTTAAATGTCTTCTTAATCTTATTTCAAATGGAGTATAGTCGGCGGTGGGACAAGTGCCTTTTAAACAGTGCAATCTATAGCACGTTAGGATACAGTCGTCCTTCATCCTACGCATTTGATAGAGCGTAAAGTTCCTACTTATTGCTAGGCACTGCATTATCACTAGCCAGTTATCATGAGCGCATCCTATGTATTGTATTACATGCTCTGTTTTATTAATGTTAGGTTTAAATAAAATTTTAGACCTTATGAACATTCCCCATGTTCATAAGGTCTAAAATTTACGTGATATAACATTTTAAAGGCCAGAATATGGACCAAACTAGCTGGTGCCAGCGTTTTTTTCGTACCTACACAAACTTCAATCTCCTTTTTGATATAATTGGGTTAAAACACAAGAAAAATCCTTTATAAGTGCATTTATTTATTTTATTAGGTTCACCAACAATTGATTACACATAACACATTATTTTTGTAAAATTTAAACAGTGCATCAGTTACTTATAGGTACAGATTGGATAATCGGATGCATATTTACCTAAAGTTGAGGTGTTAGCTAATATGGAATGCACTTTTGTATCGATCGTAACAATATCACGATTCCGGAATTGATAAATTTACTACTTTTTGCCTACAGAATCTAATTTTCATAAACATTAGCTAATAATGGTGTAAAGTTTAAATAATACCACATATTTACGAAGACGTTTCCATACCATGTATCCGACTAGTTGTGCATTCCCGGATTTTCTGGAATCCCGAAATTCATAATAAGAAAAAATATATTTAAAAAGTAGCTTCCATAATTTCAAAGCCAAAAATTAACTTTAGGTAAATACCTGTGCATCCGAATATCCGATCTCTACTTATAGATAAACACCACGTCATGCATAACACAATGAATCATAGAAATAAGCTATGCATTTTACATTTTTGGTGTTTACCTTCTTTGCATTATCTTTTAGTTAGACACGGAACTAATCTATAACACAGGTGTATAGATTCGTAATCGCCCCAGATTGTGTAAGTTTATCAAAACTTAATTAACAATCTGGTATTTCATACAATAAACTCTGTTAGTAATTTAAATTTAAAATTATTTTGGGTCGTGGGAATTTGTTATACTGTGGACAATAGAAAGTTTTAATTGTAAATGGAGTGTGAGATTTTGCTACTCTAGCTATTATGATTCAGAATACAAAGTAAAACGATTACCTTATGTTCATAATATTATTTTATGGTAATTATTATTATTATACCACAACACGCATTACCGCATGACCACGTTACCTGTATCTGTGACCAAAATCCGCACAGGGTTTACCAAAGAGCAAATCATCATCATCATCATTTCAGCCGAAAGACGTCCACTGCTGGACATAGACCTCCCCCAAGCACGGCCACTTAGACCGGTTCTGTGCTTCCCGCATCCAGCGGATTCCTGCGACCTTCACAAGATCATCGGTCCACAAAGATCAAATATATATGTAACCGTAATCTTCGGTATCGCGATGTTTGCAAGTCAGTTATACTAAGCTTTTGTCTAGGAATGTTAAAATTATATGCTCATAAAACCGAATTTTCGAAACATTTAATAGCTTTGCGTGTCTAGGATATTCACTAACTAAACCTTATTAAATTAAATATTCAACTATCTTTTTACAATGTATAATATGTGCTATTAACTTAATAGCATAAATAACATCCTTCCTAAAAACTAACCGTCTTATTCATAATAAAGTTATCCGCTTCATAAACCTATTTTAGCTATCGAACTGTTTTGTCCCTTTCTAGGTTTATGAAGCGGATGATTTGATTATGAATAAGACGGTAAATACATTGGATGCACGGGTGTATCATAATTGATGCAGTGACGATTGTGACGAACTGAATATTTATAATTAGATTATAAACATTGTTCTCAAGTAAGGGACTGTCTTAAAAGAAAAAGACCTAATTTTCAGAGACTGATTGACAAAACGCGAGTGACGTGCATCCGGTGGGTGCCGGGCTCCAGTAACCTGTTCATCACGGCGCACGCGTCGGGGCAGCTGTACGTGTACAACGAGGAGCTGGCGTGCGGGACCGCCGCGCCGCACTACCAGCTGTTCAAGCAAGGCGACGGCTACTCCATCCACACGTGCCGCACCAAGTCCACGCGCAACCCGCTCTACAGGTGGCTCATCGGCGACGGCAGCTGCATCAACGAGTTCGCCTTCTCGCCCTGCGGCGCCAACCTCGCCGTCGTCTCGCAGGACGGCTTCCTGCGCGTGTTCCACTACGACACCATGGAACTCATCGGCAGGGCGAGGTCCTACTTCGGCGGCTTCCTCTGCGTCTGCTGGTCGCCCGACGGCAAGTACGTCGTGGTCGGCGGAGAGGACGACCTCGTCACCGTGTGGTCTTTCAGCGAGAGGCGTGTCGTGGCGCGGGGACAGGGACACAGGTCGTGGGTCTCCGTCGTCGCCTTCGACCCCTACGTCGTCAGCTTCAGCGAACCTGAGAGTGAGGAAGGCGTAGAAGATGACAGACAGAAAAGTGAAAGTGTGCAGTGTTATAGGTTAGGCAGTGTATCTCAGGACACACAGTTGTGCTTGTGGGACCTCACTGAGGACGTTCTGAAGCCGCCCGTTAGGGCGCGAGCCTCCGCGCATCTCTCGCCCAATAGTCAAACATTCTCCCCAAACGGAGTCCCCGGTATGAAAGTACCAGCGCCTAAAGGAGCTAAAACGAATAAAATAGGACACAAACACGCCGAGCTGAGCGGGTCGAACGCGGCGGGCGAGCCGTCCGGCACGAAGCAAACGAAAGCGAAAGTGAACAACGTCTCGACATTAAACATTAGTGTGGGGAAAGCGAAAGAGGAGACCTCTGGATCGCTGGGGGTGAACTCATTGACGCAGAGGCTAGCCGGGTTTTCTTTCGGGGAGCGTCGTTCGGAGCATCGTAGGAATTTCAGTTTGACATCAAAGCCGGCGGAGCAGAAGTCTTCGGCGTCGAACAGCGTCGCGCTGCGAGGGAAGTCAGCGGGCGCGCAGTCGAACGACTCCTACGACCCTCTGAAGCTGATCGGCACGCCGTCGTGTCCTCGGTTCGACGAGTGCCCGGTGCTGGAGCCGCTGGTGTGCAAGAAGATCGCGCACGAGCGGCTCACGGCGCTGCAGTTCCGCGCCGAGTACTTCGTCACGGCGTGCGCCGACGGCGGCGTCAACACGTGGGCGCGGCCCGCGCGCGCGCTCTGCGGCGACGCACGAGCGCACGCGCGCTTCGAGCGCATCGACCTCGTGGACTAGTGCGCCACGCCGCACACGTGCTGCTTCTCCTAGTCTATGCCCAAATTCATTGGCAGGCCGGGCTTATACAACGTGAAAACAGGTACACGCACACAAACACGCGTACGTACGGTGATCTCAAACGAATACCAGTCGCGAATGACTTTGCAGTCGCTGTACGTAGAGTCGTGTCTATTTGTGCGTGCGTTTTCGCTTGTTGTGTGGAGCCGACCTTCTGTCCCTATCTGTCCTCTTAAACACAGCACCTGCCATTTTACCTCTTCACCACCCTTGGTTGACTGGTAGAGAATGCCTAAGGCATTAAGTCCGCCTTTGTACCTTATTTTGTGCGAGAAGTTTAAATAAATTGTCTTGGACGTTGTCAAGAATAAAGAGTAAATGATTACTTGATTAGTACAACATTATAGTTGAAAATATATTTCCTTACTTTAGCAGCACTGAAGGTTGTAAGTAGCCGTTACATTAACGAAATAGCTGTTATTTCGTTGTGTTCCGAAAAAATAACTTTCACTTCATAGTTGATGAAAAGCAGCAGTTTTTGATGATGTTGTTTCACAGGGAGGTTTAAAAATGTTGTGACGGTGTTGCTTTAAAGAATTTTGGATAGACTAAGATGTTGTTTGATATACTCTGGGTTGTCTGCAGCGGTGTCGCTGGTTGTTAGTTAAAGTTGTGAGTGGTGTTTGTGTGCTATTATTCCATGTTAGATACATTGTTCAGAATGCGTGTGAGTGTATATGTCGTGTCCTGGAGCTCTCCTGTGTATGCCAATACCATTCATATTTATGTATATTCATACGTTCCCAGATCGCAGCCAAAGTTGAGGCTTAGAAAGTTTTAAATGTTTGCACTGATTTTGAGAAAATTGACACTTTCTGGTTTTATATTATATTATCTATTTCTACACGAATCTGGGAATAACAGTAGAAATGTATCATGTTGATGTTATTTTTATGGGGTTTACACACCTAAGGCGGCTGTCTTGAACTCTTGACCATATTATAAATCATTATAAGTTTTCCTCATGGTGTGTCAACCTTTTGTTTGAATAAGGTATGGTTTCCAGTACTGCAAGCAAAGAGCAAATAAAACTATTATGCACTACATAAGGAGTCGTATTGTATTCTTGCTAGAATTAATTTTAGATAAATCTTTCGTTTCTTATACATGTTGAAGCTTTCCTTGCTGTTAGGTGTTTGCACGACATGTTACTAAACTAACACACACACAAGTTAACTGTAACTAAATTGTGATACTCCCCTAAGTCGTTGGTAATCTGTCCATATATGTATTAATAATGCTGGGTAGAGATAGCAACAGACTTAAATATTGTTAATACTTCCTTGATAGTTCTATCGAAATGTTTTCAATTATTAATAGAATAGTCTACGTGCGCATCGGCATTCTGTTCTTATGCTAATTCAATACAGGAAAGTTCCAGTCATGGGTTCCACTAAGCATTTTCTAGAGTTGTAATGATATACGATGAAAAAAAAAAACAATTTAGATAGCAATAGATATGAGATTCGTAACTATGTATAGACAAATGTATATTATAATTAAGGAAAAACGTTTTTTTTTTCTCGGCTCACATATGTAAATATAGTTCGTAGGTCAAGCGATCTGATCGCTTCATATTCGCAAAACACGTGCGCTTTCATATTAAAGCTATTTATTACGATTTTTTATCGATTTGAATGTTGTTGCATCGATTGACGTGTCTGTAAGACTTGCAGTGTTTAATCGTTTATCTATTCTTTTTTTTAAATATTGTGAGACTCTTATAAGTTGTTAATTATTTAGATATTAGTTGTTAGTGTGTAGTTTAGTGAATTTATTTTATCATAGATCAATATTTGGTTCTATATTTTTACTCTCGTGTAGATAAATTGATATGAAGAGCGCGGATTTGAAGGTTTTTGAAAAGGAGAGATTATATCAGAATGAATGAAAACATTTCTAGTGAAAATATGTATTAATGCTCTTAAAGAAATTTCTTGGCGTAGATATTGACTATTGTCCTTGTTATGTTGTAATAATCGACCAATTTTAGAACGTGTGGTGTATCTAAAGTCAATGATTACCACCTAAGACGACAACAATAAGATTTATAATAATCTATTTGATGCTGGTATTCGATCTTTAGGCCTTATTAGCACTTTCAAGTTAAATTCTAATTAAATAAATGCACTGTGAATGAGACTCCCTTTTCACAAATCCGCGCTTGAAATAATATTCCTAATCTATATTTAGATATTTTCACAATTTGTCCATTGCTAATTGCAAATTGAAACTTAGCAACAATGTAAATAACGGTCGAATAACTGTTATAACAATGCAATAGCGTAGTAACGAAATAACTAAACACTTTACTTATATTCGCCTAAATTATTTGTTAAAATTATGTTTTATAGTCACTATTATTTATGTGTATAGCGTATAACGTTTTATTTTAATTTTATAAATGACATAACGTTATTTGAGGCACCGCTATTAGCCGTTACTTTCGGTTAAAAGAAATGACGTTTTGAAAATAGCTGGTACGCATGTTGCAGATTATTTTTTAAAAAATTGTCATTTTTTACTGTATTGTAAAGAAATATTTTCTTTTTTGTGGCCTTATAAATGTTACATAATATAAATATCAGGTGGCTGCAATTAAACTTGCCTTTCTTATTTATGTATGTCAGATAATTTAAATAAGTTTGTAATAAAGACAGTAGTTGTGATTCTGGGCTAAACATGGCCAACATTGGTGGCAACTTGAGACAAAGTTGACAATACAATACATAATTGGATTCTTAGCGACCTGATATTGGTCCCAATATTAAGAGCCAATGTGTCTCTTGCGCATCGTGATATTGCATTCTAATGTTTTAATTAAATACGATACTAGTCGTTATGTGCTATTATTGGTACAACTTGGGCCTTGGTAACGTTATAAAGTTTTATAGTTATTTGTACAGAATAGAGTAACGTCTTCAATAAAATGTAGGTAGGTATAAGAGAAAGACCTAAGAAATGCAAAACACTTTACGACATGAAATTAAATGATCTCAAGCAAAATTATATCTTCAATTTCGCTTTAAAATCGCGATGCGCATTGCATAAGAGACTTATGAAAATCCTGAATATTTCTAACAAATTATTTATTTAATAAAAATCTTTGATTATTCCTAAATTGCATCGTTATCGATAATAAATTGTCCTAGGTGAGGTCAGCAGCTACTCTAACGTATCTGCTACATTCAATGAGCCATTTATAAGTTTTAATTTCATACTTAATACTTGGTTGTGCTCATAGTTATAACGTTAGCCATTGAACAATCACTGTCGCGCTGTTTTGACTGTTTTCGAATAAATAAATTTTCTTTTTGGGGCACAACTTGTATCAACTGAGGCATATCTTTAATTAAGAAAAGCATGCCTCTTAAACAATGTAATAAAGTCGCCAATTGCTATCCCAGTATTATTGCATTTAATTTCGTTTTATACTCTATTTATAAAATGGTGGATAATTCCTATAGATTGATAAAATTTACAAGACTGGATATATGGAAAATCAAGAGAATGGTTTTAAATGTGGATGGATAAATTGGCATTCTGTGGTATATTTGTTTACAGTTAAAACAGCGCTTGAATATATTGTATACCTACATTATTTTATTTCAACGATGCAGTGGACACAATGCAAAGCGACTCAGAAGTCCTTTTAATATGCCTCAGTAAAAGTTACTTTTTGTGAGGCGAGGCAAATGTAAATCTTCCATCGTGATACAGTATTTATAACATTTTGATAAACCAGTGATTGAGTAACTTTGTATTGTGTCAAAGTAGAATTAAATAGCTCTCTGTTTTGAGCAAACATTATGGGACTAGGGTTTTCGAGACTGCCTTTTTAAGTATTCCCTTTTAGTAGAGTCAATGATTATTTACAGTCAAATATTCTATGAAATATTATTTGGAAGTTTCGGTCTATTTTGAACAAACCTCCGAATTATGTACTGAAGTGTCGATGGGTGAGTCCAGGTCTACAATGGGTACAAATGTGTCAACAGGCAAGGCCTTACTTAGCACCCTTTTGTACATTGAGCACCATAACGGTTTTTGAACTGTAGTATCGTCCAAATAAATGCCTGTTGGCACCAAATCTCCAACTCATACATATCTCGAAATTAACACACACCACCATAGACCCCAATTAGAATATTATTTTATAATCATAAGTCATAATACATACCTACACTGAATTTTACTATTATGTATCAAACATAGTTATACTGATTGAGGGAGAAAATTGTGGTCACATTACAAATTACGCACGCACACAGTCTCAAAAGTATAAGGGTATAGCGTAGTATGGACTACAGCGGAAGTGTGACTGTAGTTTACGTATTTTTAATTATTTTTGGGATAAATAATTACCTATATTAAAAATGACAGAAATCGATTCCGAGCAAACTGACTCCACAACTCAAAAGCTAGTTTCAAGGCAGTCTAATAAACATTAGTCCCATAAAAAGTTGAAACTATGTCACCGACATTATGCAGTTATAATGTTTAGTAATATTATTAATTTATTGGAGTTCTTTGTTCAATAATAGTGAGACACGAATTACAAGCCTATCAAGTTAATATTTAAATAGAGGATTCTCTTTATAAATTGTTGCAGTATTATTTTCCAAAAAATACCTGTCCCGCAACCATGATAGAAAAACTGGTGTGAAGAGGCTGAGCCTGACGTCTGCGTCGATATTCGTATTTTGTACTTTATGCCACTGATAATAACGGTTAAAAAAAAAACAAGACTCAAATAAAACACCAAAAATCTATTTGATCCATATAATAAATTATCTAAAAGCCAGGGTCCCACGCTGTAGTGTCGGATGCGTCTACCATTTTGTAGCAAACTACGGTATCTCCCGGCTGGACGTCGAACGGCTGTTCGAAGCGAAGACCACATTCCATATCTCGCTTTATTGTAGGTACCTCGTCTTTTAAGTGCTTCATTGACGCTAGTTTACCTGGGGAAAAGAGTAGTATTTACCATGAGGTGATAAGTTAGATGAAGCAGCGAATGAATTGGTTGAGAATTAAAATTCGTGGTCGAAGTATCAAGATTTTATTGCTGATCAATTAAGATGACGCATACTTGATGACCGTGACCACCCAACGCCAATTGCTTCCATATTTGGTAAATAATTAGTACTCAATTGGTACTAATTAGTACTCGAACAACAAAATTGGTACCTTAGTACTTTAGTAGTTTTTGAGAAAATCGACTTTGAAGGTGGTCCGATGGTAGTCAAGCTCCCTTTAGCAGGATCACCATGAGCGCCAAAAAGGGGCATGCTACAGCTATTCTAACCTCCTTACTAATAAACGTTGTATAGCGTCTGTATAGTTACACAACGCTTTGTCTTCTTCTATCGAAAGTCAAATTACTGACGAGTGAAAGAGAGAAATCGGTGTGTAACTATACAGACGCTATACAACGTTTATTAGTAAGGAGGTTAGTATACAAATAACTTATAGTAACCGTACAAGTATGTGATTTATTTCGTAAAAAAAAAAAACTGAAACATTTGTATTTACCGAGAAATCAATCGCGCGCTCGTTCAGCTGGACCATGACTTTGAATGATGATTCCAAGTTTGAGGAACTCGTCGCTTTCCACAAACCTATATAGAAAATTAGTACCCTGCAAGTTAAAATAATACCCAAAATTCAAAATTAAACTCCAGTAGTTTTCGAGATATACCATGCCTTTGCTGGGCTGGCGGTAGTCACAGTGTTAAATTTTTCAAGATTTTCCTATTAAAAACTCTGATATCTTCCCAAATTTATAAAAAAAATTAGTTCTAAAGAAATTAATAGTGACCAAAAATTCATATTCCTAAGTGTTGTATTTTAAGAGAAATTAGCTTGCATTACTTTTCCATACTAAATAAATAATAAAGAAAAAAAAAAAACTAAATCGTTTGTAATACTTTTATACTTACGTTATTAGCAACATATTGTTACTGCAGTAAACTAGGTTTTTAATACTTAGGTACTGCTTGCAGCAACGGTAAATTTGTAGGAAAGAAATAATAATTAATAATAATGAAATATAAATAAGAAATACCTTTCGCTCTTTAATCATATTCATGTAACAACACAGAAGGTTTATTCGAGTACCTACCTACCCACGTTATTAACAAAGGTATCACAGGCCATGGGTAATGATAGGTTTTTTTTTCTTTTTAATATTTACCCAGGTTCACAGTTTGTATACAAATTATAGATATTGAACTGTTGTTATTACTATTCCGGCATCCATAAAGTTATGTGCACGAGTGTACATCTCCTAAATATCTCAATACAATTGACAACTTAATTTGGTCGGGTTATACGCGGAGATTTAGTATGGAAAAGTAATGAAAGCTAATTTCTCTTAAAATACACAATTTTTGGTCACTAACTTATTTAGGACTACTAATTTTAGTATACATTTGGGAAGAAATCACAGAGTTTTTAATAGGCAAATCTTGAAATGAAAATTTTAACACCGTGACTACCGCCACCCCACCAATGGCATGTTATATCTCGTAAACTACGGGAGTTAATTTTAAATTTTTGGGTATTAATTTTATCTTGCAGGGTACTAATTTTCTATGTAGGTTTGAGTAAAGCGACTAGCTCCTCAAACATGGAATCAACATTCAAAGTCGTGGTCTTGCTAAACGAGCGCGCGAAAGTTATCATCGTTGATTTCTCGGTAAATACAAATGTTTCAGTTCTGTTTTTATTACGTAATTAATCACATAAAAGAGCACTAATTATTTGTATACTTAGAATTTCTGTAGCATGCCCCCTTTTTCGGCGCTCATGGTGGTCCTGCTGAAGGGAGCGTGACTACCGTCAGACCACCTTCAAAGTCGATTTTCTCAAAAACTACTATAGTACTAAGGTACCAATTTTGTTGTTCGAGTACTAATTAGTACCAACTGAGTACTAATTATTTACCAAATATGGAAGCGATCGGCGTTGGTGGTCACGCACATGCATACTTGAGCTTTTTGAAATGACGTTCCTATGCAGAAGGCTGTTTTGATTTGTATTAACTAATTTATAATGTCTTCATTCTATCGATCACGTTGGTTACCGAAAAACTTAAATTGGAGGTAAAGTTGCTACTTTCACGAGTCTTAATTTCAGCCATAAAATGCTTCATAATAGTAGAAATAATTATGGTATAGTTTGACCGATGCCGCTGTAACGCGCCTTCAGAATGCGACAAGGGTCACGTGAGCGTTGACGAATGAGCGGCTCACTGCCCCCCGTGAGCCGCGCACATACCTAAGGCGCGGCACAGCGGTATCGGTCAAACTATACCTAATTTATAAATTGTCTTAATTCTATCGATCACTTAGCTATCGAAAAACCAAAAAAAAAATGAGGTAAAGTTGCTTCCTTCATGAGTCTTAATTTCAGCCATAAAATGCTTCTTGATAGTAGAAATAATTATGGTATAGTTTGACCGATGCCGCTGTAACGCGCCTTCAGAATGCGCGACAAGGGTCACGTGAGCGTTGACGAATGAGCGGCTCACTGCCCTCCATGAGCCGCGCACATACCTAAGGCGCGGCACAGCGGTATCGGTCAAACTATACCTAATTTATAAATTGTCTTAATTCTATCAATCACTTGGCTATCGAAAAACCAAAAAAATTGAGGTAAAGTTGCTTCCTTCATGAGTCTTAATTTCAGCCATAATTGCTTCTTGATAGTAGAAATAATTATGGTATTGTTTGACCGACGCCGCTGTAACGCGCCTTCAGAATGCGCGACAAGGCTCACGTGAGCGTTGACGAATGAGCGGCTCACTGCCCCCCCCCGTGAGCCGCGCACATACCTAAGGCGCGGTACAGCGGTATCGGTCAAACTATACCTAATTTATAAATTGTCTTAATTCTATCGATCACTTGGCTATCGAAAAACCAAAAAAAATGGGACAAAGTTGCTTCCTTCATGAGTCTTAATTTTAGCCATAAAATGCTTCTTGATCGTGAAAATATTTATGGTAGTAGTACTTTCTCTGATGATTTTTTTCAAGCTCAGGTCTAAATTAAATGAAAAAAAAAATTAGAAAACGTTTTAAGAGAAGTTATGCTTACCCTCAAACACGACGTCTTGTCCTCTGACCACTCTATACATAGCGTTTCTTGCGAGAGATCCCTTCACACATCTGCAGCCTGCTACGGGTACTTTCTTTTTGTTTTCTGTTACTATGAACTGTTGTAAGACGTTTGCTTCACCTGGAAAAATAGTAAAAGTGCCTGTTAATGGTTTAATTGAAATAAATACTTTCGAGTTTGAACTGCCAGCTATAATCGCGACAATCTAAGAAGTCGGATTTGACGTTTCTCTTTCTACATGCCGCGATAAGTTTGTATGAACGTCTACGTCAGAAATCGAAAAATCAAATTCATAATCCTAATTAATTACTTTGAAACTCTTCCAAATTTAAACTAAGTTAGGATTTATGTAATAACTGTTAAATATTACAAACTCGTGCGTGTAATAAAACCATATGCCTCGAGAATCAGTTTTAAGAAATGTATATAAATTGTCGATTACAAACACAAGTATGATAAATTGTTATGAGTACGAGTCATACTCATAACAATTTATCATACTTGAATCGGGTTTTAAAGCAACCGATATTTTTTTTTCCCATCACTACACAAAGTATTTTTATAGCTGTCAAATCCCGACTTCTCAGATTGTCGTGACTTTAGTATGCGTATTATGTAGGTAAGTACTGTACAGTTACCTAACAAAATAAATTTGTAATCGACCAATAATAATAATGTAATAATTTGCAAAATAACTTTTTTTTTTCAATTACTTTTAAACATAAAATAGACGAGACTGATCACACGCATAACACATGGCGCCTCAGCCCACTTTGTAATATTCGTTTGTTATTTATTATATTGTTGTAAGTTTGTTTATTTTCGACTTTATTTAAAAAATACGCAACATTGAAAGTTATTTGAAAGTCAAGAATCCTACCTATAAATTCTTCCTCGGTCCGCTTGGGTATTCTGTTACTGATCTCTTCCTTAACGTCATCAACCAGTCGGTATATAATGTTGTGCAGCTTCACCGGTATGTTCTTCATCTTGGCTTCGGCTGATATAGAGGGCGGACAGTCTACGTTGAACGCGTAGATTACAGCTTTGAAGAGTTGTGCTGTCTGCAAGTGTATGGGAAGGGGGTAAAACAACTATACTAAACACGGTCGTGGCTGGCACGGTCATAAAAAGTGAGAGCGACATAATACGAGACGTATAGAGCTTTCAGAAAACCCCACTTAATATTCCGTCTTACTCGCACGCTTTATGACCACAAGTGTCGCGGGTCTTGGCGTTTGGTATAATAGACTTGTGTGTAAAACTTACACCCGGCTTCTGGAACGAAATTCATCAATCAATCATCGACGTGTCAATATTACCTTTGTACAGTGGCCAGCACATCAAGTTACCACAAACTATCAAATTTTCATATTCGATTTTGAACTTAATTATCAACACGTTAAAGTTTAAAATCGTTTGGAGAAATTTGACAGTTTCGTGTAGCTTGATGTGCTGGCCACTGTACATAGTTTTTGTTCTTTTCTTCTTGTTTCTTTATACGTGTATACATAATTGGTTAAATAAAGTAATGATACAATATTGAAATTAAATAGGTATTACCAATCATAATAAGTGGCAACATGTCTGAAGGTTTTTTTTTTAAATGTTATCCTGCTTGTATTATATACATATACAGGAAAAGTTTTAAATCAGTGCGGAAATTTTCACAAAAACTTAAACGTGTTTTATTATACACCTATTTCTTATTTTAATATGTCTTAGTACAACAAAATGAAGTAATCGTTAACGAAAGATGTTTATTTTGAAACTGGTATAATGGATACCCGTCGCGTAAAGCGCCGGCGCGGCGCGGTCAGTGAAGCGGAACGCAACTTAGTATGTACCTATCAGCTGTGCGCTCGCCCATTGATATTATTACGAATAGATTGTATTCATATTTTGCTGATTTCAAGTAGGACCAAAAAAAAAGTATTGAACAAATAATGGAAATATGTTCTATTACTGATACTGAACCACCAAAATAAATTTGCGCACTGGTTAAAAACTTATTCTGTATAAAATAACTTTATCTTATCTTTAATAAACCAATAAAAGCAAGTCAAGCAAGTGATGTGATTGGCTGTTGATAATTAATTCAACCAATCACTGCAGTATATTTTCGTTTCAGATACAGTTTTAAACCAGCAATGATAATAATTAATAATGAAGGTTTTAATATCACTTAATATCGCAAGATAGCAATGGTTCAGAGGTTAATAATTTATTTATTTCAAAAAAGTGTGTACATACAGGTTACAAATAAAACATGATTTAACAATTTAAGGAAAAATCGTAAAGAGAGTAACAACATAATTGAATCTGGCGTCCTAGCTAGGTCACATGGTAATCTGTATTAAGAATCATAGCATCCCCACACACTTAGGGTCTTATAAATAAACACGGAACAAAGTTATGCTAGGAATAATTTCGGTATAACCATACATTTTTTTAAGTTTATAGCATAATTTTATTTCGCTTTTATTTGTATTAGGGTTAGAGTTTGGCGTCGTGGCACAAGGAATTACGACAAATTAAAAAAAAAATCTGCTGGCAATATGAAATGTTATCATAATCCTACATTCCTACTCATATCAACAAACTAATTAACATAATAATACAATCGTAATGAAATCGTTTTTTTTTTCTCAGACTATAATTTCCATGTTGCCAGCTGCGGATTTTTTAACTTCCTTGATTTCCTTGTGCCACGACTCGTTGGCCAAACTAGCTGACGGGATGGTTAGCACAAAATTATGTTTTTACGAGTAGACATACAGAAAAGGACACTGCTGCTAGTTTATAAAAATACTAACTTACCTCTAAATCATTAGGTGTAACGGGTCCTACACCGAAGTGTACCAGATCGAGCCTCACTGTGTCATGCTCATCATATGTCTCCAAGATGTCTAGAATAGCCTCCACCGAGCCGTCCACATCACCTAGCGAAAACAATTAATGAAGGTAAATAAAAATAATTCTTGACACGTGGTAACAAGGCTCAATATAGCAAAAAAAAAAAAAAAACAAATCATTGGTGCCGATTCCCTTGTTCACAAACTAAACTAAATTTAAGTTCAGTGCATCTTTTTCTTTCTAATTCATTAAGAAAAGGACAGAAGAAAATTTTTAGTTTAGTCCTGTCAAATTAATCAGTGCCTGTCACTACTCCATATACGTTTAGACGTGATTAAAAACTTGCCGACAAAAATTACGTCGAAATACGTCAAACGCTGATTAATTTGACAGGACTAAACTAAAATTTATCTTCTGTCACTTTCTTAATGAAATAGAAAGAAAAAGATGCACTGAACTTAAATTTAGTTTAGTTTGTGAACAAGGGAATCGGCACCATTGTTTCCCGTGTGCGAACTTTTCGATTCCTAAGTATAATCATCGGAATCGGAACTTAAGTTTAACGTTGGCGCCACACACAGGCGAACTAAATAAACCAACTTTGGGGCAAAATTCGTGCGTGGGTCGAGTTGATCGTAACTATAATAAAAAAAATGTTGTTTAAAAAAAAAACACCCTTTTTTTCACTTTCATTGTAGAGTAAACGCAAACATATATATATATTTTTTTTTAAACAATAAGTGATGGATTATTAGGTAGTTATTAATTAGTAAGCTAAAAAAAGATCGTGGTACTCTGAGAACGTGAGAAGTTCTCTACAACCGCCGTTTTCAGGTTCATTTTCTCTCGGAAAAACGTCGTTGGAGAGTGCAGAAAAACGGCCTACCCCGACGTAGCGCCCTGGCCATTCCAGGTACCGCTGCTTTTTAACATTTATACCAAAGACCAACCATCCAGCCCGAACACGAAACGCTTCCTTTATGCAGACCACTTTATCCTCACCTCCCAAGCCACCTTTGAGGAGGTCGAGGTCCACTTATCAGACACTCTTGGTGACTTACCCAAGTACTCGTACTACCAAAATGGTCTCCGACACACGACACCCTATGCACGACAATACCCTTGTACCACAAAGGCTGAAAATTCGAAACAGTTTTTTAAGTGTGTCATCCCACTCACTGGCGAACGATCAAAAGTAATACTGAAGCTGTGGCGAGGCAGTACTTCCTTACCCATACCATTCGTTTCACCTGCTGAAGATCTCCCACCTGGACACGAATTGCTTTGGGTAACCTGGAAGACTTTAAACAGACTTCGGACCCAGTTTGGCCGAAGCAAAGAAAACCTGTTCAGGTGGAGATTCATAGACGACTCCGTCTTGGAAAGAAAATGTGGTGCTGTTCCACCAACGACGGGACAATTAATATTCTGACCTGTCTGCTGTTACTTTACAGGAAGTAGTGGACGCTAGTGATGGCGCCAAACACGTACCTACCCGAATTCTGGGCCCAGTTTATTTAGATTGCAATCGACACGCTAAGAGAAAGAAGAATACATACCGAGACCCCTTCGTGTCTCGGTCTTCTTGTCATAGTTACAACGTACAGCTGCCGATTATCTATGTTGTGTGCTAATGGGCCGAAAGGTTCTGGAGTGGCGACCGCGTACCGGAAGACGTAGCGTTGGAAGGCTTCCCACAAGGTGGTCCGATGACCTTATGAAAGCGCAGGAATCCGGGAAGCACAGACCCGGTCGAGGTGGCTGTGCTTGGGGGAGGCCTATGTCCAGCAGTGGACGTCTTTCAGCTGAAATGATGATGATGATTATGGATTTGTTAAAAAAAAAAAAAGTACAGCTTCTTTAGGCGCATTATACGCTCTTTCTGAACAGTGAACGAAGCTGAACCGTCACTCTCGGATCGGGGTCGCGCTGAATAGCGTATACTCGGCTCTAGTCGTAAGTTTTCATTGCTATCGTGTGGTCATAAGCACTCACTCTCTTTTTTTATTCCAATTAACTTACTTATCCTTTTGTGCACGTGTTTTTGTGACAAATAGACCTATTTTTCTTTCTTTTCAGTTTAAGCCGTTGGTACCAGCTGTCATTCATAGATCCTTGACAGTCTACGGATAGTCAGAAGCCCGCAATTCTCACCAAGGGGTATCTTTTTACCCGTAACTGGTTTGTGGAGGTCAGATAGGCAGTCGCTCCATGTAAAATACTAGTATTCAGCTGCAGTCGATTAGACTAGAAGCGGACCCCAAAATAGTAAAGGCTAGGCAGATGATGGCGATAAGCTATTTATTATACTTCACTAGCTTTTGCCCGCGGCTTCGCCCGCGTGGATGTCGGTTATCGCATAAAAAAGTACCGTATGTCTTTCTCCATATCCCAGGCTATATCTCAAAATTCTAATAATTAATTTTAATGTGACTCACTATGTGAATAGCAACCGAAACAAATGATTTAATATAATAAAAGTACTTATGTTCTGACCGTGAATGAGTCTTTACCTAAAGATAACAAATGATAATTTTAAAATAATTCACGTAAGTACCAACAATGTGAAAACAAAACGAAATCCTCCGAAATGTCGCATGATGCACCATTTGTGCTGATAAAACGCTCGAAATTTATAATGAACAACATTTGTGCATAACTTTTCTCATGGTCACGTTCGCAATTGGACGAAATATTTGACATTTATTTTGTACTTGCAAAACGATCTGGCTGTAGAATTCGATTAATCGACTAATATTTGACCGGTTGACATTTTAGCGGGAACACCACTAAACGAACGAAAAAAAAAAGAAAACAAAATACGTCTGTAGTCTGTGGTCGTGTGGCGGTGTGGCGCGGTGCATAATGTAAACATTCATCAAGGTTATACGTGCGTAAAGTAATGGATTCAATGAGAAAACGGTTTAATCTTAGAAGAATATTATACAGAATTACTGAGAAATAAGTGTAGATTTCGTATTGAGTGTTAGTTTATCGAAAAGTGATAAATATGTCAGTGAAAAAGTAACGAAAGTTTTGGAATGCACAAATTTTGATCATAAGGCCGCCGTGTTTAGTAATGTTTTTATGATAAATATTCTTGTATACTGTTTGGAATACACTTAAGTGTATTTAGTAGCTAGATTATTTATCTACGAACATAATTTGGCTAATAGTTACTGATATTATAGCGTATTGTTATCGTAATCGTATTTCCAAGAGTAAAATTCGGCAAACAAATACCTACAAAAAGACAATAAAATGGATATAGTATGTTATCCTTAAGAGATAGACATATGCCATCGCGGACTTTTTTGAAGACCTTTATAAGATACATAATTCCACCATACATTATTTTGTTATATCTCGAAGGGTTTAGACAGCGTTTTCGTTGAAAGCTCCCAGACGGATTATTTTTTTCCGACACCTCCAACAAATATCGTTAATTCATACAAAAATGCATACAAAAACTTAACAAATTATATACTAAAACCTTCCTCAAGAACCAAGCTATCCATTGGTGAAAACAGCATGAGAATCGGTGCAGTAGTTTTTGAGTTTATCGCGAACAGACAGACAGACAGACAGACAGACGCGGCGGAGGACTTTGTTTTATAATATGTAGTGATAGTGATTACATTGTCCGTTGTGGCGGTCACGATTTACCGACTAGAAAAACATCATCCTTATTGTTACCGTGAACATGCGGATGAATACTGAAGATAATATCATAACAAACAGGAAACAAAAAGGATTATTATAAGTTCTAAATACAGTGCACTAATTGTCTTTAATTTGTTTAGTAGTGTTACTAGCGTTTGGTATTAACTATTGTTCCATCGTCAGTTTGGAAGTAACAGCAAAACTAAAAATTATTAAGAATTATGGCAGAGTTCTATTTTGTAAAACCAAAAAATACTTTTATGTGTGCCAAAAGTGAATATGTTATGAATTCCAGGACTGTGGCATGGATATCCCAGATGTCCCATGCTCGGGAATTGTACGAAACTCTAGAGTTTTCTACATACCACATGATGTATGTGCTGACCCTCGCTATGTTGATATACGGAGTGACGAAATGTGGTATGAATTTTATGTAAATAGATTAAATCGTCTGTCGTTATCAGCAAGGCATAGGGATCACGATATCGTGATGCATGAGAGAGTTATTCGGGAGCCTGATGATAGCCGACCGGCAGTCCTTGGTATATAAAATGTGTTTTAATATGAATAATTAATTTAAGACTACCATCTTCATACAAAACATCAAGTATATGACGATGATGATGGAGATGACCGAGACAGAACGATGTTTAAAATTATGTTTAGCACTAAATGTATTTAGTGGGTTGTGGCGCAAGCAGGTCTCATATTGATAGATTTAAACTTGTGATAAATAACGTATGTTTCTGAATTAACGAATCTTTGTAGCACACATTAGCGACTATCTTATTATTGTACAATTAATATCACGACTTTGTAGAATGCTGTAAAGTGTCCAGTTTACTGTAAAGAAAGACTTTAAAAGGACATTAAAAAAATATTAATTGAAAAATGTTATTACACAATTGACGATTCTTTAATAATGAATCACTGACTGATTCCCATGCTATTACTCCATTAGATTTTTTGTTTACTGCAACCTGGATGACAATTTTTTTATTTTTTTTATTAATATGACATTTTAACTGATTTGCGTGCCTATGTTCATGGAGCACTATTGTAATACCCGGTCAAGAGCGAGTCGGACTCGCACACCGAGGGTTCCGTACCATCTCAAATTATTAAAAAATACATTAGTTCCACTATCAGTCAACAGACGGCGCTGACCTAAAACTGCAATTCCATGGAAATACAATTTAATCTTTTCCCACCGTATTCTGGAATAATTCCACAGTATACCTATTTTTATCCAAAATATTTAAATGTAGGAAGTAGAAAGTGCCTATGTTTTAGTAAGCCTGCTCGTGTCAGCATTGTTAAAAAATAAAATCTTTTATTAATTTCAATATTTTTTTTTAATTTTATGATTTATTTTTTAGTTCTTAACCTTAATTGACGTGGTTTAATTTAATAGAAAATAAATCTTTATTTTAATACTAGCTGACCCGACAGACTTCGTTCTGTCAAAAGCTATTTGACTGTGGCAGTTTGTCTACGCGCAAAGGAAATATAGTATAAACTTCACTACTCTACCCTACCCTACCCTACCTACCTACCTACCTACCTACCCTACCCTACCTACCTACCCAACCCTACCCTACCTACCTACCCTACCTACCTACCTACCCTACCGTACCCTACCTACCTACCCTACCCTACCCACCCTACCCTACCTACCCTACCTACCGTCCAACCTTCTTCTGATAATAACAAACACAACAAATAACTAGCGAAATCGGTCCAACCGTTCACTAATAGTTTTTTTTTCCATATTTTCTCACCATTTAAACCTTCCCTGGCCTACGACAAACATTTAAAAACCAAAATCAGCTGTTCTCGAGTTTTAGCGAGACTAACGAACAGCAATTGATTTTTATATATATAGATTTTATGTAATGAGTGTGTATATTTGAACCTACTTTTAATGGTTCTTGGATTTTATTTTGCTATTTTTTTATGTAATATGTTGTTACATACAGAACATTCAGTTGATGTTACTATTTTATCGAGATTCACCTTATGATGATGCCGAGCGCGCAGTGGCGCCCTCATCGTTTGTTTGGTAATTTATTTTATTTTAGAATGAAAATGCCGAAAATAAACAGGTTAAGTTGTGCTTCACAAGACTATACGTTATTATTATTACAAACAGTGGTTTTACATTGTTAAATTTTATTGTAATAATTAAATTAATTGCTAATAATAGCTCAGTTTTAATGATTAAAATAAAATATAACAATGAAACACTACTGTTTGTAATAATAATAACGTATATGGGGGTATTATATTAGTATACATATTGTGGTGTCTTACGACTTCCATGCGAACGAAATCGCGGGCATAAGCTAGTATGTTATATTATTATGTTACCTTTGACAATGACGCTGAGCGTGGGATGCGTGTCGTACTGTATCATCTTCTGGCGCGGCCCGTCGGCCCGCAGCTTGTACCTGCCCAGCGCCCTCTTGTGGGCGAGGCGCGCGTGGTACTGCTCCTGATGTACGGCCTCCTTAGCGGCGATCACTTCTTGGTCGGCGGCTTGCTTTTCCTTCATACGGAGGTTGTGACGCCAGCGCATTACTTCGGCGGCGCGTTTCTGTAATAGAAATATGAAAGAAATTAATAAAACATAAAACCCGACTGCCAACACATAACCGAAAAGAGAAAAACACGCATTATAATCTAAAGAATTTTGTAATCGCAGGCAGGTACATACAAAAGTTACACCATATTTCAGGTTATTGGTTTGTCCCCGCCTGCGATACCGAAATTCTATAGATTATAATGCTTGTTTTTCTCTTTTCGGTTATTGTGTTGGTGGTCGGGTTTTATGTTTTATTAATTTAAATATAATTTCTTTCTTTTAATAATTCCCCATCTAAGAACGAACATCGGAATTCACAATTTGGAATGTACAGGCTGTAAGTCAAAGTCAAAAGTTAAATAATTTATTTCAAATAGGCACATAAAATACACTTTTGAATGTCAAAAATTACAAAAATAATTAATTGATTCTAGTTACGTAGGTAAGTGGTTCAGTATCTGTGTTACATACATAGATTGATAAGAAAGAAAAGTAAGTAAGTTCACAGATTAGATAGTTATAGTTAGTACTAAAACCATCTAACTATAACTAGTATATTAAGGTTAATTTTAAAATAGTCTAGAAATGAATTATATTAGGCTTGATCGATTTGTGTTATTAAAAAATCTGATAAAACGGTTAAAAAAAAAATCTCTTGTTTTAAACATTTTGTTTTATAAATAAAAAAGTTTTTTTCAACCCAGCCCGGCGGGCCTTGTCCTATCCACACAATAATTCATACAAAAATCCCATTGAAAAAAGCACTAATTTAGTTTTCCACGAATTTGAATTTCATACAAAAATAAAAATATTTAAATTCAACGCTCTAAATGTTATGAACTCTATGCGCAGCAAAACTAACTGGCGTGTCTTGTGTAAAATGCAGGGATGACAAAATACAGATTTGAAATGTGTTAGATAGAACAACTAAATCTTGAAGGTTTGTTTTTGGTAAATGTATTATGTTTTGTAAAAACTCATAGAACAAAAGTTGTTGTTTATGATGTTAGTAATACAGTCCTGCAAGGTTTTTAGTGTTTTACCAATAACCCTGTATAGACAGTCGCGAGACCCTAAAATGACTCACCTCCGAGCTAACTTCTAGCACCTGGTCTCCTGCTGACGGTAACTCTCGCCAGCCGAGCACTGACACAGGCGTGGATGGCGGAGCCTCTTGTACTGATCTGCCCTCCGCTGAGTTTAGTACGCGAACCTGAACAGAAATGACTATGTGATTATGAATTTATGACAGAAAAATAAGCTGTAAACGATACAAGAATCTTTTTTGACACGTAGCCAAAATCCGAACTAATGCCGCCATCTTATTTTTCAATATAATTTCTGTGAAAACAAGAAATTCGCATGTATTTTTTTTTCACAAACACAATAAAAAATATGTTTTGAATTACGTGCATATTGGGATATTTCATATATGTTTACCGACAAAGCCCTCCGTCACTGTCATTCAGGAGCCGAAAGATTTTTATACTCGGCAACTTCGTATAACAGTGCTCGCAAAATTATTCTCACCTTAGCCCAGCCGGTGCCTGCCACGATGACGCACCCTCGTCGTAACGTGCCGCGTTGAACTAATACTGTTGCTTGTTTTCTGCAAAAATTAAGTTACGTCAGTATTTCAGTCACTTGCTCCCAGCAAGTGACCAACCGAAAATACTGTCTTAGCCCTGAAGGCGTGTATTTTGCACACCCTATATTCCTGAAGTATACGAAGGGCACAAATAGCCACCAGTTTTGTGATCACTCACCCAGTCCTGGCATCCAGTTGAGCTTCAATAACGACCCCTTCCACATACCCCCCATAGTCCGCCTTCAGTTCCATCAGCTGAGCTTGCAACGTCAGCGCTTCCACCAGTGTGTCGAGGTTCTGTTTCTTCAACGCTGATACTGGTATAGCCTGGATATCACCGCCTAACGTTTCGCAGACAATTCCGTGGGTCGCCAGTGAACGCATTGTGTGATCCTGTAAAGGGTTTGGGAGTGAGTTTTTTTTTTTTGGCTGATTACCCAAAAATAAGCGGGAACTGGTAGTATCGCGGGCGACGGAAATATTAAAATCTTGTAGTAAGCACAGAGACTGGGGTACAACTGCGATACTCTTTAAATAGTAATATCGGGTTCTATCAAAATACCAGCGCTGCGGTATTTATTTTTGAAATATCGTTTTTTTCTTTCTTTTTTTAGAAAAGCCATAGAGGCGTACTTACAGTGAGCGCGTTTTTAGGGTTCCTTAGTAAACAAGGAACCCTTATAGTTTCGCCATGTCCGTCTGTCTGTCTGTCTATCTATCCACGGCTTAGCTCAGAGACTCTTAGTATGTACTAGAAAGCTGTAATATGGCATGGGTATACATATTAATCACGCCGACAAAGTGGTAATATAAAATCTTGAAAAAAAAAAAATTTTTTTGGGTCCTCCGGTACACGTATCTAATGTGGCGATGATAATTTTTTTTCTCGTCTATCCCATTATGTGGGGTATCGTTGGATAGGCCGTTAAAAATATTGCGGGTATGTGAAAACCATTTTTCGATTCAGGGATCCGTTTGCGTAATAATAAGAAATAAATTAAAGTGCTAATTTTTGTTAGAGTCAAGTGTGTGCTCCGTGCCCCCCCTGCTAGCTAAATGGTTGTATTTGGATACGTGAACACATTCACAGCAGTAGTGTATATAACGAAGTTAAAAGGAAAACGATTACAGCTAAGTAGGCTTTACAAGTTACCGAGTCGACTATACACATTCAAAAACACCATCATCATCGAAAAACATGTTTTTCAACTGCAAATGTAAGTTAATCGACTGGTTGGTTGATTGGTTTGTACTTGGGATAAATTCATCCCAACTACGGAACCCTTCATTGTGCGTGGTCCGACACGCACTTGGCCGGTTTTTATTGTACTTTTTCGATCGCATTCTAAACAATGTACATAATTAGGATTCAGGATGGAGAATAAAGGCTATTTATGAATAAACGTCAATTTGGATATGTAATCATCCTAGGACCAAAGTGAAAAGCCAGGTCTACTTAATTACAAACGTTGCAATAGTCTCTCCATTGTGAGTTTTTGGCATATTTCCCATATAAAATCAATTAAAAACTCCTAATGGTCTCCATTACAACGATTAAAAATTAGTAGACTTGGCTCCCGGGACATCTAAGCGCAAGCTAGGAAAAATTGCAATGGACATTCCCATTGCAAACCTTCCTAGGTACTCTTATTGTTTATTGGCCAAAGGCCATAATATAGAAAAGTTGACTACGACTATACCCAAAGTCTCAAATTCAGATAATATGTAAACAAAGGGGATAACATATCAAAAAAATATCTTCGTAATGGTAATTCACAAAAATGGCGAAAAAAAAAGGTTTCATTTTCTATTCAGTATTGATTTAAAGAAATAATAATTAAAAAAATAATCATACCGTAATTATTTTTATAAATTTTCGGTTTTAAACAAAGTTATTAAAAAAATAGATTTTCTGGTATTAAATATTTTATGATACTGGTAACATTGCAGGAGATCCAAACATTATCAAGTTTTTTACATCTTCAACAACACTAATATTACAACTCTCATTCATAGATTCATATCGTAAGTAGCATATCTAGTCACATTTTGGATGAAAACGGCTGTAAACTGTTTCAAGTGGAAATCGATTTTGGGAGGTCTACGTCTAGCAGTGGACTTAAAAGGGCTGATTATGACGATCATAGGCCGTGTCTCCGACACTCTACACAAAACATTGTTTGGCAACGGTATTTTGTTTGCACAGTTCTTAAAATTGATTCACTTTAATTTTATAGATGATTATTTACAAAAAAAAAATAATGATAAAATGTTTTGCACCACTGTTCTGTCACTTTGACAGTGACATTTCTTGACATTACTTTGTTTACATAAATTATCTGAATTAGAGACTTTGGGTATAGCATACAGTCCGATTCAAACTTTATGGCGGCTCGGAACATGAGGCGAGTCGCTGCGCAGTAAAGAATTCACGTGTTAGTGGGGGCGAGGAGTGCGGTACTTCGCAACGAGTAGCGCACTTCAGAGCCGTCGCGTACTATAATATAGGTTGTGATATAGTACGCCGTACGCGTACTATGTACACATGCAAAGAAAAAGAAGTCTTAACATTGATGATGATGACAGAATACACCGAATGATTCAGTATTTCGCTTTGATCGCATTCACGATGACGTGATGTTTCATAATTAATGAGATACAACCTTTTCTTAGCTATAGCGTAATTATGTATTAGTCATTATGTAAACGAATCATTATTACATATGCATATTTGGTGTTACACGTGATTGCGATGCGCACTGACGATAAAAAGTATAGTTATGATTGAATTTGCATACACGTGCGATGAATGAATTTCCAGTATAACTTGTACAATAGTAGTTTTAAGGTGAACGTACAACTGCACCTTGAAGCAGATATTTTATTAGATAAAATTGAGTCACACAGGATGCTTTGCAGCAGGTTTCAAACTCACATCACTATTCTTTTCACCATTCAGTAACGCAGATTACAAGGTGGATAAACTAGGTCTTTTGGAGAGCCCCACCAGATTGTGATTTTTTTTAATGCTAACTTTGTGTGTTAGCATAAAATATCTCTTCGCGTATTCCACTGAGTCTAAAGACGAAGGTCTTCAATAAGTGCGCCTGTTATGACTTACGGAGTCGAAACGTGGACACTCACGGACCGGCTGGTCCATAAATTCAAGGTCGCCCAGCGAGCTATGGAACGGGCTATGCTTGGAGTCTCTTTGAGGGATTTAATCCGGAATACGGTGACCCGGCAGAGAACCAAAGTTGTCGACATAGCTTACAGAATAAGCAAGCTGAAGTAGCAATGGGCCGGCCATATTAGCCGTAGAACTGATGATTGTTGGAGCAGACGTGTTCTTGAGTGGAGACCGCGTTTCGGCAAAAGTAAGGTAGGACGCCCTCAGGCTAGGTGGAGCGACGATCTTCGCAGGGTGGCTGGTAGCAGCTGGATGAGAGTTGCCGAGAATCGAGCTGAATGGCGTGCAATTGGAGAGGCCTATGTGCAGCAGTGGACTGATATGGGCTGATGATGATGATGAAATAAAAAGCTTGGAATGTGCAAGAGTAAAATGAGAATACAGTAAGAACAACATAGAAATATAAAAAGAGGCATACCTACAATGTTCACACCTGGCTTGTCGATTTTGTTGATCGCCACCAGTATTGGAACTGAAACAATAAATAAAAGATGGAGAATTTCTCTAAGCACTAATGCAGTTTCTGCTTATGAATTAGAGATAAGCAATACATGTATACATCTTAAAACGATTAAGATATTTATTATATATATACATACCTACATACATACATACATACAGGAATAGTACTTTACTTACCGAGGGCTGTAAAAGAAAGAAAGCCCGAAGTCGCAGGTATTTGTGACCCGAGCCGCAGGCGAGGGTTGTAAATATGCGATAGAGGGCTTTCTTTTTTACTGCCCGTGGTGAGTACACAATTTTACGTCTTCACCTGGCCACAATGCGAGTTTTACTGTAGGCGTAGCGTGCGGTAAAACTCACATTATGGCCAAGTGTAACGTAAAAGTTTTTAATCAGTGCGCTGTCAAATTAAACTTAAACGTGTTTTATTATACACCTATTTCTTATTTTGATATGCCTTAGTACAAAAAAATTAAGCTATCGTTAACGAAAGATGTTTATTTTGAATCTCGTATAATGGATACTCGTAGCGCAACGCGCCGCGGCCGGTGGCGCAGTCATTGAAGCGGAACGCAGTAGTAGGTACCTATCAGCTGTGCGCTCGCCCATTGATATTATTACTCGTACGAATAGATTGTATCCGTATTTTGCTGATTTCATGTAGGACCAAAAAAATTAAGTATTGAATAAATAATGGAAATGTGTTCTATTACTGATCCTGAACCAATAAAAAAAAAATTGTGCACTGGTTAAAAACTTATCCTGTATATATAATAAATATCTTAATCGTTTTTCCTGCATAAAACATTATTGCACGACTGTGGATTTTGCTTTAAAACTACTAAATATAGCGATGTTTACTTTACGTCGTTCAGAATCCGCCAGTTCACTTCATTTGAGCAATTTAATAGCACTGGGCTCTATATCACGACGCGACGCCAAAGCCAACATGTTCAGACACCTCTTATTTTATCACGAGGATACATGAGGTTTAAATGATAAATGATTTTATTTACGTAAGTAGGTTTGTACATACACTTTTACATGTCAATCATATTTTAAAAACTAGATGAGGTCGGCGTTTCCTATCTGACTACTCTGAGAAGAAAGGCCGAAACAAACTCAGAGGTCACAGTCTCCTTTAAAGTCCAGCCATAACCTTGGTCAGATCATGTGAAGACCATGTAAATTGGTGTCTGAAATTGTCTTTTAAGGAAAGAACCACACAGATTAAGTGGACCTGTCCAGTCAGTGCAAGCATTTGTCAGTAATCGTGCAACTCAACACATAACCAACGATTTGACGGACAATACCAAAGAAAGGACATTAGGGTAGGCCGCATAAATGACTCAAACTGCCAGACCATGATTAAAAGCAAATGAGAAATTGAGCAGATTCCACTCACCGTTGGCCTCCCTGGCCATCCTGATGGACTCCACCGTCTGCTCCATGACGCCGTCGTCGGCCGCCACCACGAGCACCACGATGTCGGTGGCCAGCGCGCCGCGCGAGCGCATGGCGCTGAAGGCCGCGTGGCCCGGCGTGTCCAGGAACGTTACCTTATCGCCTGAGGCTAGTTGGACTAGACAAATTCATTTTTTATTATTCATCTGTTTCCTCGCAAAGACCCGCTTGTACCACAAATCAATCGTTTGGAGATTACTAGAGACTTTAGTCTTAAACTAGCCGCTGCTCGCGGCTTCACTGCGCGGCTTTTTCTAATATAAAAGTAAGTCTAAGCTACTACGTATACATTATCTATTCGCCAGTGAAAGTCAAAAACAGACAGACAAAAAAAATTAAATTGTATTTTTTTTGTAAGTAGCGTTTAGACTTTTCTGGTATTTAGTAAAAAGCTGTTATTTTGACATTACAGACACTTTATAAATATTTGTGTAGAATAGATTATGTCTAGCGCTAAAATGTATTTAGTGATTTGTGATGAGGCTAAGAATCACTAGTATTCGGATAGAAGCATCGGCAATCTGTGGGCATGTCGCTATGCCACATGAAGCAAAGTGTTGTCTGGTCGCATGGATTTTGCGACATCTTCCGTTTTCATAGTATACAACACTGTAGCATGTCGCAGTGTTGGAAGATTTTCCTCTAATATAATAAAAAATATTTTTTAAATTGTTGAGTTTCTTAAATGGAAGAAACCGTAGGTAGTCGAAGACTGCATACTCAGATCTTTAAACCTTGAATAAATTAGTTAATCACCTTCAAAAGCGCCTATATGCTGCGTAATCCCTCCAAACTCCTCATCAACAACCGCCGTATCTCTCAAAGCATCTAACAACGTCGTCTTGCCGTGGTCTACGTGGCCCATCACGCAGACCACGGGCGGGCGAGGGCGGAGCGCTTCGAGGGGTGCGGGGGGAGCTGGTACTGCGTCTTTGTTCTAGGATAATAATTGGTGATTTTATGCTACATTTTAACTTGATTTTCGCAACAAAATTAGCCCAATGATATTTATTTTCAAACAAGAAATTTAGCTGACACTCTTAAAATAACAATAATAATATGTATATCTTAAAATAACAATAGTAATATACATGATATTAAAAGGGAAGGGATGGAATGGTGAGGCATCAAAAATGTATGTTACTATTTTGCATAGCAACTATATTTCTAATTGCGCATTGTTCAAATTTTAACGAAAGCAAGGATTATGGTAGTCATACGACAGGCAAAATCGTGCGAATTTGCCGTCAACTGGCTCGAAGGTAAGCAAGGCTTCGAACTGATTTCTCTGTCTGCAAAGTAGGCAACACATCAGGACCTACTAAATCTTAAGACAAAAAACCTTACTTACTTCTTCTTCCTCCAACTCCTGATCAGGTCTAGGTATGATCTTGAACCTGCAGCCGGATATCTTGACAATATCCCTGATAATTTGAGGGTTGTGTATCACAGTCTTCTCTGTGTAATCTACTTCTGAGTTCTTGTCTGCAAACTCTAGGGATTTCAGAACGTGATCTGAAACAATTAAAAAAAAAAGGATTTACTTGCTAAATAATAAGTTTGGTAAACACTTTTAAAGTAGAAATAAATTGTGATGTACTAAATTGAAATTTGGAGGAGAAATTAAATTGAAAAGGTTTTTTATATGCCCACTAGCTTTTGCCTGCGTGGATGACGGTTATCGCGTCAAAAAGTAGCCTATGTCCTTCTCCATATCCCAATTTATATCTCTGCCAAATTTCATGTCGATCGGTTCAGTGGTTTAGGCGTGAAATGTAACATACAGACAGACAGATAGAGTTACTTTCACATTTATAATTTTATAAGACTACTAGCAGCCCGTCCCGGCTTCGCACGGGGTAGAGTTTTTTGTAGTAGTAGTAGTAGTTTTTGTAGACATTATGATGTTCTTCAATATTGTTGTACATTATTTTGTTCTATCGCTAATAGTTTCGGCAGCGCATTCGACGAAAGACATTTTAAGACTCATTTTTCTACACCTTCGGTTACATTGTTCAAATTTTACCAAGGATCCCTAATTTTTTTCAAAATGAAATGTAGCCTATGTCAAATTGGAAGAATGTAGCATTCTATTGGTGAAAGAATTTTTTAAATCAGCCCAGTACTTTTTGAGCCTATTCATTACAAACATACAAACATACAAAAATAGGTACAAATCTTTCCTCTTTATAATATTAGTGTAGATGTAGATGTAGATAAAACTAAAACAGATTATTTTATAAAATAAAAGTAGCCCAAATTACTCCTTATAACCTATCTGCCAGTGTAACTCCCATCAAAATGGGTCCAGTCGTTTCGGAGATTAGCCAGAACAACTAGACAGACAGACAGATTTTTTTTAAATAAATACTTTCATATTCATTTAATAAAAAGCTGTTATTTTGACATAACAAACATACACTTCAATTTTATTTATGTGTATAAATTCTATATATTAATACGTATGGCCAACATACTTATAGTGGAAGTTACATTTACATAAAAGATACTAACCCACATCTTTGTTGAGGACAGAGGCTATTTCCTGCACCGTCATGTTCCGCCATATTCCGATTACTTCTGCGCCTTTTGGTGAATACCTTATTGATTGCCTGCCTTTGCTCTCAGCCTCCTATACAAAAGAAAAATAGCAAACCTATTTACATAGAACATTAAAGATAGATACTTTATTGTACACTAACCAATAAAATACTAGAGTAGTACTTTTATTATAACTAGCTTTTGCCCGCGGCTCCGCCCGCGTGGATTTCGGTTATCGCGTAAAAAAGTAGCCTATGTCCTTCTCCATATCCCAGGCTATATCTCTGCCAAATTTCATGACGATCGGTTCAGCAGTTTAGGCGTGAAAAAGTAACAGACAGACAGACAGACAGACAGACAGACCGACAGACAGACAGACCGACAGACAGACAGAGTTACTTTCACATTTTTAATACCTATTAGTATGGATATTAGTATGGATAGTGTGGATATTAGTATGGATAGTATGGATATGAGTATGTTTTACTATTTTGCTAGCATTAAGGAGTAGATAGAAAAAAAAAAATTGAATCCATCCTAATGCGTTCTGTTTTTGCAGCAGCTGCAATTTTAAATTATTTAAGATGTACAGTAGTAAAATAACATAACGTCACAACTGTATTCCACAAAGGGTTAGGCGGAGGTGTAGCTATAATACACCTATATTTTGTATGTTCAGTTACTTTTAATGTTAGCCAGCATCATGCCACTTCTGGGCAAAGGCCTCTGTTCATGACTTCCAGCTATTTCGTTCCAGGGCTAATGAGGACCACTGGTCGTTTGTTTTGTCCAGCTCGTCTCGTCTCGGGTCTGCCGAGATGCCTACTAGCTGTCTCAGCGTTCCACATAGTGATTATTTTGGCCCACAGCACATTGGGCATGCGGCAGAAGTGGCTAGCCCAATTCCACTTTAACTTTGTGGCTTTTTGAGCAACGTCAGCAATCTGTGTTTTGGAGCGCAGTGTGGTGTTGTGAATATGGTCTGTTAATTTGACACCTATACTGCGCTCCATCGCATGTTGGCAAACCTTGAATTTGGCTTTTGAGCGTTTGTCAGAGACCAAGTCTGGGATCCATAGGTCAAAATGGGAAGAATGCTCATGTCCATAATTTTTTGCTTTAGTGACAGAGGGAGGTTTCCTTTCATCAGCTCTTTCATGGAGCAGTAGCTCCTCCAGTTATTTTCAGTTCGACTTAAGACTTCCTTGTCTGAACTGGAAAGAGACTAACTGGCCCAAGTAGATGTATTCATGGACATATTGCATCACTGAGTTGGATTAACATTCGCTCTAGTTCTAATTAGAGCGATGTAATGTTAAATCAACTACGAGAATACGACAATTTCGTCAGCGAAGTGGAGGTTTATTAACCGCACCCCACCGACGTCAATGCCGCTTTCCTCCCAACTTGCCGCTAGCTTTTTAAATACTTCTTCAAGAGCACTATTAAAAAGTTTGGGTGAAAGCGGGTCTTCTTGCTTTACGCCTTTTTCTATACAAAATGATGGTCTGGCTGTTTTAATTTAATTGAAGCAGTGCTGTTCAGATATATGTTGCAAAGTAGGGTGATGAAGGTGGGATCAATTTCTTGGTTTTTCAGAGTATGTACAGTATTGATTCAAATTAATGAATAACTGTTACAAATAGCCATAGTAAAATTATAACTTGTGGCAATTAAAATAGCACTACACATAGGTGTAGTGCTATTTTAATTGCCACAAGTTATAACTTCTGTTATGTCTCAGTGAGCACCCTGAAGGCTATAGAGCCTTCAGGGTGCTGACTGAGACATAACAGAAGTTTTAGTGTTGTGTATAATAGTAGTTTATCAGCAAAGTGCATACCTTTTCTTCATGTGATCTCCTTTTCCGAAATCGGGTAATGAACTTTGAGTAAGGATATAATTTAAAAGTATAATTAATGTTAGTGAAACGAAAAAACGAGGCATGAATGAATGAATTAAAACTTTTATCACCAAAGAAGACATCATTATAGATTACCCCATACAACAGTAACTCCAAAATCATGAATTAATAAGCATCTTGTGAGCACAACACAAATTATTTTACCGTCAGGTGAACCAGTCAGTCAGGCTATAGAGCCTTCAGGGTGCTGACTGAGACATAACAGAAGTTTTAGTGTTGTGTATAATAGCAGTTTATCAGCAAAGTGCATACCTTTTCTTCATGCGATCTCCTTTTCTTACAGCAGATGTATGATATTGAAAGCTGTCTAGCCCATTGGTGACTATTGTTCAATGGAACTTTTTTGAACCCATATACTTGAGAAATAAATTCATTTTTAATTATTTTTATTGGTAACCTGGAAAATAAAAGGGTTCATAATGTAAAATAAAACACCGACTATAAAAGTCTTGGTTTTGTATTGTTCCCGACACGAAATGTAAAATTATATTCTTACCTTCTAAATAGGAAACTTTTGTACATTTTTCCTGTTAGAAAATACAGAAGTTAAGTCAAGAAACTATCGTTTTTTATGGTTCCAAACTTCCAAGTTAACAAAAAGGTTATGTCATAAAGTTTCAAGGTTATGAGGTACTATGTTAAATTTTTTGGCTTCTGAATTAGTTTATGTGTTATATTCATATCGCTTTGTTCTCAATAGTAACAAGTTAGTTAAATATAACATTTATTTTTATGATGTGAAACATAACATAACCTCTCCACATGACTTTGACAGGAGATAAAAGACAAGAGAAATGCGTTTCGTTCGTGCACTGGCGGGCAACACGGCTGGATTGATAAGCGTTTTGTTCGACGAAGATACAGAAGGCACAAGACAGGAAATTAGAGTATATTTTTACATTATTACGTTGTGTGTGGCTATTTAAAGCACTATGAAAAAGAAAGAAAGAAAGAAACTATTTACTGTTTTTCAATTAACTACCGAAGTAAATACGACCTACTTCCAAATTGTAGTGTGATCTTTTTTATTGCGAAAATTGAATTTAAAATAAAATACTTTATAATTTGTATGCAACATTTTTGAGAAAATCGTGTAATCCTGTGTTACACCCAACCTGTTTTTTTTTATTTTATTCAAAACTTAGAGTAGGTATACAACACTAAGAATGACGAAGATTCGAAACTTCTTTCCTCGTGTAATTTTGTTTGAGGGTTTGATCCAAGAATGAAATCCATAAACAATATCCGATAAAACTCATTTAAAAAAGTAAATCATAGACAATTACTATTTATGTCCGCCATTCATTCTTTTGAGTTGCTTTTTCGTTTTACGATTCCCGAGAGCACGATTTGTCATCGAGATCTACGCAACACCATCGCGTAATTAATTAACCTACGTAGAAGCAGTTGAAACAATAAACTCCACGCGTTTAGGCATCACAGCCACCAGTGTAGTGTATCAGCCATCTGACGTGATCATAACGTGAGATCGTATCTACCAGTGATGCTTTTGCTCGCCTTTTACGTTATCGGTTGCGACGTGCGTTCGAGTGCCTGATGGTGTGGAAACTATGTGCGATTAACTTAATAGTAACAGAGGACTCAGTATGGGGGCGTTTTTGAATAAGCCCGAGACTAAGAAATACAACGAGAATGGGGAAGGGAATGGTCTTCGCTATGGCGTGGCGTCGATGCAGGGTTGGCGCGTTGAGATGGAGGATGCGCATCACGCGCAGTTAACTCTGAATGGTACTCTATCGGACTGGTCTTATTTCGCGGTGTTTGACGGGCATGCGGGAGCGCGGGTGTCGGCGCACTGCGCGGAGAATCTCCTCGAGTGTATCCTTCAAACGGACGAGTTCCGACGCGAGGATGTAGCCGAGGCGATCCGCGCCGGCTTCCTGGACCTGGACAAGAAGATGCGGGAGCTGCCCGAGCTGTGCAACGGCGAGGAGAAGTCTGGCTCGACGGCCGTGTGCGCGTTTGTGTCGCCCAAGCAGATCTACATAGCGAACTGTGGCGACTCGCGCGCAGTGCTCGCTCGCAACGGCGTGCCGATCTTCGCGACTCGAGACCACAAGCCGGAGTTACCATCTGAGAAATCACGTATCGTTCAAGCTGGTGGTTCGGTCATGATTCAGCGTGTGAACGGGAGCTTAGCTGTGTCTAGAGCACTGGGCGATTATGAGTATAAGAAGGTGATGAACCGTGGGCCGTGCGAGCAGCTTGTGTCCCCGGAGCCTGAGGTTTCTGTTCATGAGCGGAATGAGGTGGAGGATGAGTTCATGGTGCTGGCCTGCGATGGTGTGTGGGATGTGATGAGCAATGAGGCACTGTGTGCGTACATACACTCCCTGCTACAGCTGACAGACGACCTTGTGGCCGTCACCAACCAGGTCATCGACACCTGCCTTTATAAGGTATGTTCAATGTGGTACAGTAGACAGTAGTTATTTCAGCATGCTATTTTTGAACCTCATCTTTAAAGTGAATATTAATAGAACATAGGTAAGCACCTGTTATGAAAATAAAACAGGTGATCAGTTCCTTCATTTTGTTTTGTTTTCCTAAAAGTTGTTAATATTATTTTACTTTATGTAATACTAACTGGCAGGAAAAACACAGACATGGTTATGTTAGAAATAAAAACAATGTTTTTTTTTTGTTGAATTATTTACACAAATAGATGTTTAGATTACCTCATTTTTGTGAAGTGATATGGCTTGTTTTTATTTTGAAGTTCAACAATGGTAGTATCAGGTAAACAGCCACTGTCCAAGAGCCTCGGCAATCCTCAATGAAAGGTTATAATTGATGCAATCAAATTACAATTTGCTCAACTACAGGATGGTTTCCTGTTCTACTTTGAGCAGCTCAAAGAGTAACCTAAAAAAAGGGCTTGGTTGTTGACAACTTGGTTCAATTTTCTTATTGCTATATCTTGGTGGGGGGTATGAAATGTTTTTTAATCACAATGTTCTGTTCAGCAATGTGTGGTAAAAACTAATGAGGTGGTAATCATTCTAATTATAATATTGTGATACAAGCTTTTGTGGTCAAATAATTTTGTTGATTTTGATAGTTACCCTTTTTTAGTACTTATTTAGTTTTTTTTTTTTGCAAATTATTATAATTATGTTGTGTATTAAATTATGCCTAAATATATTTGATATTTCACAAAATTAATAATTGTAAATAATTGTAATATTAAAAAAAAAAAAAAAAAGATAGTGTTTGTACATAGCTTTTATTGATTACTAGCTGCTGCCCGCAGCTTCTCTTATAATAAAAGTAGCCATATGAGCTATCTGCCATTTAAAGTTCCGTCAAAATCAGTAGTCCAGCCATTTTTGAGATTAGCCAGAACAAACAGAGAGAACATTTTTTAAATTGTTTTTTTGTTATAAGTACAGTCAGTTACTGCAATTAGCTAACCCCCCTAAAGAGCTGTCATTTTGACATTACAAACAGACATTTCAATTTTATTTATTTGTGTATAGATAATTATTTTCCTATCAACATATTTTTACGAAAGGTAAGAATGATTGAATTGAAGGTTCTGATCATTCCTTCATTTAGTTAGTTACATTTAACATTTCATTTATAATACCAGTGTTCAGAGAAGTAGGAAAATTCTAATACCTCTCAAAAATAAAGGGTTTCCTTATTACAATATTCCAATTTAATCATGTGAAATGTCTTGTTTCCTCATCTATGAGTGAATGACATATAGTTTGTACTCAATTTATGATATTTTCAGGTACTGGATTGTAAATTGCTTCAACTATGTCAATTCTTGGTATTGTTCTTATACACAACACTGTAAATATGCCTTATATGTTCATTGTTGTTGCAAAATCTAGAAGGAGAAAATTTCGCCACTAAATCTATCTATCTATGGCATGGAATCGGTTGCCCAATCAGCAGGATGCTTCACTATTCATATGAAGTGAACTAATTTGAGTTTCTGAGCTCTAAAACTATGTCATAACCTAGACCTAAGTTGTATGGCATCCAGTCTGTAGAGCAAGGTCCTCTCACACAGATTTCTGCCACACATTTGCATGACTGTATGATGTCAGTAAATAAACACATACTTCACTGCAATTACACTATGAATAAGATGGTATTTTCATTTTGTCAGATCATACTTTGATAGGTGCATAGCAGGTGGCGTTCTATAGTTTCTGCTTACCCCCATTGGAATAACGCGTGAGTTTATCTATGTATATTTTCATATTGTAGAAACTGCAACCTTTTTAGGAAATACTACCTCAAAGTATACTAATCTTGGATTTCTTTCAGATTTTCTCCATTGTGCGATTGTGCATGCCAGCCCTACAATTCGTCCATCTCATACATTACCCAGAATTCTCATTCCTGCTTCCCATTTACAGGGCAGCAAAGACAACATGAGCATCGTTCTAGTGGTGTTCCCTTCGGCGCCGAAACCGAACGCTGAGGCCCAGCGCGCCGACCGGGAGCTCGACGAGACGCTCCGACAGAGGCTCACAGGTTGCTATCATTCACTATTGCATGCCTGCTCACACAAACACAGAGACAGACAAAGTACTGACAATCGTATCGAAGGACAGAATGACTGTAGGAGTGAGTCTAACGACGCTAGGGCGTAAGTGCTAAGTTAAGAACTTGCGACAGCGCGGGTTTTAGCTACAGCGAGAATAATTAAGCTTGATGATCACTTATGGATAGTCTGAAAAAACCCAATAGGCTGATCTAATGACTAGTGGTCGAGAGTCATGACTGCAGATCGGATAATCGGATGCATATTTACCTAAAATTGAGGTGTTGGCTATTATGGCATTCCATAATAGCCAACACCTCAATTTTAAATTCTCTAGTTCTGATTATAGAATCGAATGTATATTTACTTACGTTCAGGTGATGGCTAACATGGAATGCACTTTTGTATCGATCGTGAGAATCTCGCGATTCCGGAATTGATAAATTTATTACTTTTTGACTATAGAATGGAATGCTAGCTTAAGGTGTAAAGTTAAATAATATCACATATTTAAGTTGTTTCCATACCATGCATCCTAATTAGTGTGCATTCCCGGATTTTATGGAATCCCGAGATTTATATTAAACAAAAATATATTTAAGAAGCCGCTTCCATAGTTTCATAGGCAAAAATTAACTTTAGTTAAAATGCATCCGAATATCCGATCTCTACTCATGACCTAATCGAGATACTAGACTACATTATTTTGCTATTTGTAAACACGCCAAACGTGAAATAAATTGGCTCCCTATTTTATTGAGGAAGAACTGGGCCTCAAGTCTGCTATTACAATAGTGTCAGAATGGTCTCTTCATTGCGAGTTTTTGACAGATTGACCATACAAACACTGTCAAATACTCACAATGGCGAGACCATTCTGACACTATTGTAATAGCAGACTTGAGGCCCTGAGTAGTATAATAGGAATTTTGTAGGGATAACACAAAATGCCTGAAAATAGGCTAATTGTAGCTTCTGCCTATGTCTTAACACACTCCCGCGCTGTTGCAATGTAAGCTGAAGGTACAGTCAATCTATATTTTTACAAAGGGGATCAGACATACCTATTCTGTGCTAAAAAGGGCCTTAATTGACAATTTGGTAAGTTATTAAGACTAGAATTTGACATTTTTGGGAAGAATTTAGGGATAGGGTTACCTCATTGGTATTTTTACAGAATTATTATCAAAAATTTACATTTTTTGTATATTTTATGATCCTAAACAATTTACGTATTGCCATATCTGCCAAACTAAGTTAGCAAAATTTTAGTTTAGGTAAAATTGTATTAGTCTATTTATTTATATTGGTATATTTTATTTTTGTATATTTTTATTTTATCGTATAATGTGTAGTAACCCTAAGACAAAGGGTTAAAGAAATTGCATAATATGGTGTAAAAAAGACGTGTTCATCTTTTTAGAGCAATTAATATTAGACCTTTGAAACGTTGACCAGACTAAAAATCATCATGAATTTAGTACACTTTTCTAATTATTGCTTCTTGTTCTTTACATAACATTATGTAAATATCTTTACATAATATGCTTACATACTTGCCACTGGAATTAAATATCACCCTGAGTTCTAGTAGAATGGAAATAACCTTCGAATACTTCGCCGTGCCATCTTCGACTCACATAATAATACATTGCCTTGTCCTACCATTACCTAATCAATTCGTAATAACTAATATATAACTCTTCTTACACCAAGCCAAGCTAAAGCTAAGCTGCTTTCTTTTTTCTGTTAAGCTTCTTGCACATACGGCCAAGTGAAAATTTATAAAATTTATACCTATTTCATACAATGGTCACGTGATGAGTTACTTTTTAAAATTTTAATAGATAATTTAAAAAAACTTATTTTATACACAATTATTTTTATTCATAGAATTCAAGTTGGACCTTCGAGAAATTATACCGAAAATATATCTCATTGACCAAAAATGTATGAAGTAAAATACAAAAATACTGTTATTATTTATGGACCGATTAACTAATTCAAATATAATTTTAATCAATATGTACTAACACTTGTGCACATAAAATTCAAGGATAGAGACAGACATAAACCAAAGTGGAAAGTTCAGAGCACAGATGTTATTATTTTTCAGTTTTAATGTTTTTTTATTTTTTTTGAACAGTGGTCTAAAGACCGGCGCAGACCTAATGAAGCGCAGCGTTGTTTTCACTGTACAACTAATATGAACATTGCGATCATTACAAAGAAGTTGAAATGACCTAATCTTACACCAGTCCAAGAGAGCATGTAAGAGTTAATACTTTTTATTTTCGACTTAATTTTAATAGTCACAAGATTCATATGTGTTTGTCAGTGCAAACCGCGCATCGCCAGGTCTGCGTCAAAATTGACAGAGCAGGCAAATCAGTACGATAGCTACTGTAGGGTATATCTACAGTCTATTGAAGTATATGTAACATAGTTTCATCTAGGCGACAAATTATACAATAATTCAATTTTTTGTTTTGTTTGGTAGATTTACTTCCTAGAAAATGTATTAGTTTTAAACGAATACAAGAATTACCGCCTAGTTAAGTTTTTCGAATACGTATAGGTAGGTACACGTACGGTACGAAGTTCGCAGATTGTTATCACAGGTATGATATCACAATCATAGTATATTTACTATCAGAGGATGACGTCATTTATTTAGGTTACGTGCACACTGCGCCGGGCTGTTATCATGCGCACGAATCGCCGCGTTATGTTTTCACAATAATTTTATCTTACAACCTATCTTCTTCAGGCCTCATTTTCCTCCTTACACAGTTCCTTCAATAAAATTATCGAGGACATTTTCGAGGAAAACATTATTAATCAGCCTCTATTTATCTCAAATCATATTTATGTAAAGGGCTCAAACACAGATGAAGTCATTCAAAGTTAATGATCAAATCAACGAAATGATGATCGATCGGTTAGCAATAAAATGGCCTCAATTCTTCGCTAAATCACCGGTTATTTTAAGCGTTGTTTGTCAATTGAGAGTCTACATTATGTTGTGGCAAAGTATGAGACATTTTACGGTGCGTATCGCTCCTAATGTGCTTAGATTTCAACCGCAATTTGCAGCTGTCCGCCTGAAAAGCACTTTGCGTAATGTGCACGGACCTTTACAATATGTTATTTACACAATAGCTCCATTTGTTGAGGGAATTCCATGTGAATTTAAAGGCAGAAATTAAATTTGTCTTTTAAGTTTTAGTTAGTAAGTTTAAAGACGTTACACCTCGCAATATTATGTTTCCTATATTTTAATTTTCAAGTACAAATGTTTGTGATATTAAAATATCAAATCCGAGTTTATGGCGCGGTTACCCACGAATATATTCTGATTATTCTGTTTCAATTTGGCACGCAGCACATATGTCGCTCATACATAGAGTACATGATGATTATTGTAAATTATGATTTCATAGTTCACACGTCGATTAGACTGCCAAAGCCATTGCTTCCATGTTATTATGTTCGACATCACGAACAGAATACTAATGAGCTATTATTATTATCAATACAAACAATAAAATCTAGATAACTTGCATGGACGAGGCTGCAGTTAATAACTGAGTAAGAAATATTCAATTACTTTACATATAAAAGATACAAACCTTGCCATGGAGTAACTTTTCGAAAGTGCTTTTCTAGATTTCAGCGATATCTTCAATAGTCTTTACTTGTTTTTACACGATTTCATGTTGAGATAATGCAAAAATGAATGTTCATTCGGTGACTCACACTTTTAAAGATTCTTTTGATAAACTCCCCTAGTAAAGACTGCCTAACGAATTTAAGCGTAAGTTTACCACATAACTACGTAGTATACTGTATTGTAGTATAATATAACATAAAACTGTTTACGAAATACCCAAGTATTAGTAAGCAAAACTGCAGTCGCTAGTCAAAAGTTTAAATCTACGTGTGCTGGAAATCCATCGCTTATTGCAGGAATACTAATAAAGCTTAGCATCAGTAAACAGTTATCCTGTCCAGACAGTCTGGTAGTTGTCTGTGACACGTGTCCATCTCTGACGATACTTAAATAAATAATGAACAATACAAGCGCATGAATCTACAAAATAATAATGGACCAAGTTTTAATTGTACAACGTTGGACGGAGATTTGATTGGTCGTTATTTGGTTCGGGTATTAACGACTTTTGACAGTACAGAGAACATAGGGCCAGCGCGTACTAGATTCTTTGAGACTGGCATAGTTTAGTGATTGTATTTTCGCCCGATTTAAAATAGAAAATAAATCGCGCACTCCAATAAAGGTAATTTAATGTCCAATCTAAAAAGTATCTAGAGCGCGTTTAAGCTAGTCTTCAATTTTGACCATACGTTTCCATGATTCAAGAATTTGATATCGAATAGTTTTCATTACATTCTTTAGATATTAAGTCCATATTCTTTTGGATATTTAGAAATCTTTTAAGCCTGACCTAATTGTTACATTAATATCCTAATTGTTATACTACGTACACCGATTTTATTATATTTAAGTAGTTCAATTATATTCTTGCCATTATTCTATATCCTTTATTATTTAGAAATTAGCAAACGTAATACAGGTATTATTCTACTGTACCTATTAAAAGTAAGTTTTTCATTATTTAGATTAGTCAGAAATATTAGTTAGTTTTTGTCTGCTTAGACAATGGTGCCGGTTCTCTGGTCACAAAATTCTCTAAACTAGGCAAAAAATCACCAAGAGTTTGTTCTTGTCAAACTACGTTTTCTTATTATATATTTTCCTACTATAATTGACTAAAGTGATACGACTTAACTATATTTTAGTTTGACAACACTAGGATGGCACTAAGTTTTTAATTTAGTGACAATGGCAATTTTGCTATTCTGAATTTGACGATTTTCATCTTAAATTGAGTTTTTCTAACTAAATCTGACTATTTTAATCGCGGTTAAAAAGGTGTGGAATAAAATTAGTTGTCATGAACTAAAATTCACACCAACACCTCGATTTGTGCAAAAACAGTACTGTGTCTTTTTTTTCTTTTCTTTTGCTTATATATTGAAAACGGTGCGTCCATCGCAAAAATGATGAAAATTAAAACTCAACATGTAGTTAATCATTTTTAAAAAGATCATTTGAAAAAGTGAAAAATTCCATATAAAACACGTCGAGGCTGCCCTGCATGCCTCCGGCTCTAAAAAAATTCATGGGGTAGGGCAAACAAGTACAACGTTACGAAGCCAAAAGAAAAAAAATACCATGTGCGGTCCCGATTGTCAAATTCGATTTTAGTTGTATCAAAGTTATTTTTAAATTTAGATTATTTTGTTTGCAGAATAGCTTCTAAGTTCTCATAGTCAAAAGTAAAGAATTTTAGTGATAGTTTAGTTCAGTGTACAAAAGAAACGGCACCATTGTACCGTTTGTATTTTTTTATTAGAGAAATATCTTTTTTTTTTTAGTTAAATGTTTATTATTTAGTAAGTACAGGTACTTATTGTAATAATAAGTAAACAACTAGCGAATGCAAAGCGATTTTCTTCCATAGTATAGATTGAAATGAAGACATTCGAAATAGTAATTTGTGTGTTTGCTTATTTTTGTGCAATATTTTATAATTAAAATTATACTTTTGAAGAAAATCGCTCTTTAATAATTACGGTGTATCCATACAAACAATTACAAGTGACGATGTCACTTCTTAGCAAAAAAATATTATCAATTATTATCATTAATGGTACTCATAATATATTGAAACGCCTATCTTTACTGCAATAAATGTTACCAGTTTATGACTTTAATTATTACACAAAGTGTATATTTTTTTGTTATTTTACTTTGAGTTTTATTATATTATTTATTTAACAAAGGTCTATGTAATTATATGTCAATACTCACAGATGCACCGCATCAGCAATGAAGGCTTTTCAAAAAAATGTTTTGCTAAAAGTCTAGTTTTTGCACACTTCTGTAAGACTTTTTTGTCGTTTAAACATTTTCCTTGTGTGCCTGAATTTTACTCACGTGTGCCAAAACGCGTTCTCTACCTCGATTTCACATGTTGATTGCCCAGCCAAGTGAATTGCGTTCAACGCTTCATTGCTGTCCATGTTGATTGACCTGTTGTTGTTGTGACGACGGACACATTTCTCTAAACCTTGGCCCTGTATTGGGCAACTAACTAGTGGAGTGGGCCAGTAAATAGATCAAGTAATATAGCGTCTTCTTCCGCAACATGTAAATACGTAAATTTTTTGAAAAGTCTTCAATTTATAGCTTAGCTTTTAAGGATTTTTTTTTTGTCCAACTATTTAACCACAATGTACTTAATCGAATTTGTGATTTTCTTTCTATGTAAAAAAAAACTAACGTTTGTGATATTAATATTTTAATTGAAAAATTTACTAAAACTTTTATAATACCTTATTAATACCTTTTACAAAATTTTTACTAATTTGTATTGTGAGACTAAAAATCGCGCTAAAATTATAATGTCAAAAAATTTGTTACCCTGTTTTCTAATATTAAAGTATTTTTGAATAAAATAACTGTTTAGTTTCATTGCTTTAGTCCTGACCCTGATCATGTCATTATTCCATGAAATTTTAAATAGAGCATATAGTATTTTATTTTTTTTTCAAATGGAAGGGTTAAAGCAATGAAACGCGTGCATGTAGAATGGCGGCCTAGGCTCGTGTGACGGTTGCAGTTAAAGACAGTAGGTTTATAAGATTTGAAGCCATAATAGTGCACTGTAATCTCGTTGGTCTTGACTGTTATCGATTATGTAGTGCATGCTATAAATGTTCATGAAATAGTATAAATAGTCTTTGAATGACGAGATTGTGTGTGCGATAAAATTAAACTCGAGAATAATTAAAAACATGATAACGATTCGTCAAGGATAGTTTTCAGGGAAACAGATCATATAGCTCATAAAAATATATTTAAATATTTGTTAAATACATTTTACATAAAGTTTCTAATTAAAGAAATCAGAGATATGAAATCATGCTTCTCTACAAATCAACACTTGAAACTTGAGCTTTCCAAAATATAATTGAATTTGAGGTTTGAGATAACTTTATTCTCATAAGAATTTACAAGACAACAGTGGCACCCAGTAACATATTAATACAACCGCTTTCCTATTGGTCAACTTGGACGGTATAGCAAAGCTTTGTCATTTTTAATATTTTTACTAACATACAGCAAGTTACAGTACATCATAAAGTATCGATCTATTCACGTGAAGACGATTCGACCTCTATTGACGCGAAAGGGTAAAGATATTGATTGGTCACTGATTTAGTTTATACAATAGATAGTTTTGCAATAAGCAAACAATATTATTGAAGTCCGATTATGTTTAGTTCAGAACTTTGTAAGAGTTTTAAACGAGTTTTAAGATGAATCTTGTGTAAAAAAAGAACTTGGCTCTTCACCTTAATTGCGTAACACACTATCAATCACTCTGAATGATTTTGAAGGGTATTGCTAATCCATTGCTTCATTTGTTCGAAAAATATTGTCTCTTCAACAACGTAAATAACGCGATGAAAGTTGTTGAGCTGTCAAAATGAAACCCATTCCTACTGTGTTACGCAATTACCTCGATGGTGTGGTTTTTTGATAGTTTAGGATTGAGGCTAGTTGAGGCTATAGCCACCAATAAAAGTAGGACTTGTTTTGAAAGTAGACTATTTTAGTTATTATAATAGTGGAAGAGCTATCCTAGGAATTGCAAATAGTTCTTTCATAAATATAAACTATAATATTATAAAGCTGAAGAGTTTGTTTGGTTGAACGCGCTAATCTCAGGAACTCCTGGTTCGAATTGAAAATTTAGTGTTGGATACCTACCTACCCTACCCTACCTACCTACATACCTACCCTACCCCCTACCCTACCCTACCCTACCTACCTACCTACCCTACCTATCTACCCTACCTATCTACCCTACTCTACCCTACCCTACCTACCTACCCTACCCCCCCTACCTACCCTACCCTAACTACCTACCTATATAAAACCTTCAAAAAATGTATATATAGATTAAGAATGTAGTGCTATACCATTATCAAACCACCAATCTGCCTAGCCTTTTCCCAACTATGTTGGGGTCGGCTTCCAGTATTAACCAGACGCAGCTGAATACCAGTATTTTACATGGAGCGACTGCCTATCTGACCTTCACAACCCAGTAACTGGGTAATACGATACCCCTTGGTAAGACTGGTTTTCGGACTTTCGGGCTTCTGACGACCCGTGACGACTGTCAAAGATACATGAATGACAGACGGGACCAACGGCTTAACGTGCTTTCCGAGGCACGGAGAAGTCTCGGCATGTAAAGATAGTCACAAACCGCCATAGTGCGACGTGACTTTTTTATCATTGATAGGCTTTATTACGAGCACTATTTCTGTGCTAGTCTCAAGTCGCACTTTTGAGTTTATAGAGAGAAAAAAAAAAAAAAACGAAAGTCTGAAAAAAAAGATTACTCGCTATCCGGAGGTGATTTTTCAAAAATAAAAAGTGTAAAATATGCGCCCAAAGATGCTCTATCAAAATATATTTCGATAAAATAAATATCTTGGACAGTTACGTTTTCAGAATTAATTATATTTTTTTTTAATGAAAACGTCACCCTAACTTTATCATTAAAAAAAAAAAGTATTTGAAACGGACACGTGGGTGTTTTACTCGTGCATTATAAATGCATCCCTTGATCGATAAATACCATAAACAGCAGAGGGATTTTATTTAGGTCAAATGGAACACTGTGGGCCGTAATAAACTCAGAAGTCACAGTCTCTTTTAAAATCCAGACATAATCTTGGTCAAATCATGTGAAGACCATGTAGATTGGTGTCTGAAATGGTCTTTTGAGGAAAGAACCACACAGATTGAGTGGACCTGTCCTGTGATAGTCTAAATTCTACTACGCTGAAGAAGCCAACAGGTTTCCACAATATGATTACTGATGCTGTTTATAACCATTAGAGCTTATTATGTAAATATATATCTTCTGATATTACATCTCCTTAATATTTATCTCATATGCGAGTTGTTTACTTGTTGGATTTTGATGCGGTTTTCACCATAATTTAGGAAATGTCTCTTGAGAAAGGTTGATGAAAATAATAGGTATTTAATGACATCACCAGCGCGAAGCCCCGCGGACGGATAGTTTAATATAACTAGCCTACTATTTATGAGTTTATAGATAGTGGCAAGTTATTACGTCGTCATCCATTATAGGGTGAGTTGCAGTTAAACCGATGGCAAATAGAGATAGATAACTTCATTTAGCCACTTCAGGCAAATACAGCCATAAATTACTAGGTTACCTACACAACATTAAAAAAAAAGCGGCCAAGTGCGAGTCGGACTCGCCCACGAAGGGTTCCGTACCACCGTACAATATATAAAACAATTTTTTTTTAAACGCCAAAAAAAACAGGATTTCCCCATTTGATTATTAACTTTATTTTATTTTTTGTTGTTATAGCGGCCTTAGTAGTATATTCTGTGAAAATGTCAAGTGTCTACCTATTATGGTTAAAAAAATACAGCCCTGAGACAGACGGATGGGCGGACGAACAGCGGAGCCTTAGTAATAGGGTCCCGTTGGCACCCTATGAGTGTGGAACCCTAAAAACGAAAATAGCTTTGTACAGAATGTTACCTTTTTCTGAAGTCTTTATTTTGTACTGCCCTTGACATTGCCCTTACCAAAAGTCAAGGTCTATTGTCAACGTCAAAATGCACAGTCAAACAAAGATATAGCCACACAAACAGGTAACTTGCAAGGAGTTAAAACAATGTGCTGAGCGTGCTAAGTAGTGTCAATTCTTTAACAACGTCCTTTTATGTTTATCAAGTTTTAAAAGTTACTAGCTTTTATCCGCGGTTTCCCCCGCGTGGGTTTCGGAAAACATCACACGGGAACCTACTGGGATTAAAAGTACTTTATTTGTTAATTCAGGTTATAAACTGTGTGCCAAATTCCATACAAATCCGTTCAGCCGTTTTTGCACCAATACTAAAATACAAAACATACATCCAGACAAACTGACGAAAATTAAAAAAAAAACTATATTTACGGCATCAAACTTGTTCCTCGTACGCAATTGCTTTTTTTTTTTTTTCAAAAATATTCAATGTATAGTTTTGACTATACATTGAATATTTTTTTACTATTTTACGTTATTATTTTATTTAGTAAAGATTACGCACTGAACAAAATTAAATATAGGCAAAGTAGTGAGAAGATGAATACTTTTCCCTGTATACCAATGTCTTTATTTGACTGTACTGTGAAATGTGTCTGCAGTGTTACGTTTTCGTTGCGTGTTCAGCGTCTATTTCCAAGATCATACACAATGGATATAAAACGAGCAGCATTTTAGCATACCCGTAGTTTTGTCATAAAATGTCGTGGTTGCGATGTCGCCTATGGCCTTATAATACTCCTTTTGGGGTTGCTCTACCAGAGTATTCTTGGAAAGTTTTGTCTTTGTTCAGTTACCTTTGAATGTAAATTGGCTTGTATGGTATTAAGTGGGTTGTCACTTACCATAATTTTAAGCGATGTCAAAGTTCACGACAAAAATAATAGACACTGTCGGAAGACTTTTTTTTTTAATTCCGCCTCAAAAGAAATTTCTAAGCTTTGATTCGTAGAAACAAAATCAACGAACATGCCAAGTACCTATAGAAAGTTCAATTCCGCTTTTAGGTCTGTTCGAAAATAGGTTAATTGTTAACCCTAAACTGTTATTTTGACGTTCAAAAGTGCATCTTACGTGCTTATTTGAAATAAATGATTTGACTTTGACTTTAAACAATTCATAATTCGCGGGGTAACTGCGTAACAAGTTAACGCTAGCAATGGGTTTAATTTTAACAGTTCAACAACATTCATTGCGTTGATAACGTTATTGGGCAAACACTTTTTGTTAACAGCATTTGTTGTGTTTCGGCAGTTAGAGGTAAGGTAGCCATTTCCTCTGTGGTTGAGGATCCCGGGTGAAGCTCGCTTCCACCTTTGGATTTCACATCACTACATCAGGTGAGATGAAAGCCAAGAGCTACCCAGATGTGGATGAAAAAAAAAAAAATTCGTTGTCTTTAAAGTCGGTTTATGGACGATAATTTTACGTGATAACTGATAAAGTCATAAGAAAACATTGCGTCACAAGCCGAACGCTTAGGCCGATCGTGCCTCTCTATCGCTTGTTCCGCGCTGTCGTTTGCGCACTCGGCTCAGGCGGAACGTGACAACGAGTCATGCTTTTTCGTGCGTGCAGCCGGCGTTCATCGATTTTTGAGACGTTATAACGTCAAAAAAAAAAAAATAACATGAATGAAATAAATATAACGAGAATATTGCTAATCCATTGCGGATTAGCAATATTCTTCAAAATCATTCAGATTGTAGTGATTGATAGTGTGTTACGCAATTAGGGGTCAGGAAATGTAGTTTTTCCACGAGTATATCACACTTCAGCTTTTCAATTGAATTCTATTCTGTCACGTGTTTATGCTAACAACATAAGTTTTATAGTTGGGTCAAGCCAATGTCAGCTCTCGTAGATATAGACCGGAAATATGAAGCATGTGCCAGTTAATGTTTTAATGAACATTATATTTCTGTAAAAACAATAACAAAATGTGCATGTACTTGAAAAAATGTGGAAGAGATTGTGTTAGTTATTTTGATGACCTAAGCCACAGATTACCCTAAGCTAAGCATAGCGTCAAGTGTCCAGTTATGGACTTCTTGCGAATAAGTCGGTTTACCAATTAGGCATTTTCCCCACACTTGTGTATCTATACTTATAATATAATATTATAAAGCTGAAGAGTTTGTTTGTTTGAACGCGCTAATCTCAGGAACTACTGGTTGGAATTGAAAAATTCTTTCTGTGTTGGATAGTCCATTTATTGAGGAATATTATAGGCTATATAACATCACGCTACGACTAATAGGAGCGGAGCATAAATAAAAAATGTTGCAAAAACGGGAAAAATTATTCCTTTTTGTGAGCTTTCGTTGCGTGCGCTGCGTAAACGGTTTAAGTTACGCAAACATCATGTATGATGGAATTGTTTCTCATTAAAAGTTCTAAAAAAAAGTCCGCGACAGCATATGTCTATCTTTTAAGATTGACTCACTATAACCTTTTTTATAGTCCGCTATATTATAAAGCTGAAGAGTTTGTTTGTTTGGTTGAACGCGCTAATCTCAGGAACTACTGGTTCGAATAGAAAAAATATTTTAGTAGGAGCCAAGCGAAAAGAGCAAAAGTCAGAAAAACGCTAAGCGACGGGATGCGACGCGATCGGTGGGCCGAAATTTCACGCGGACGAAGTCGCGGGCAGAAGCTAGTTACTTATATTTGTAATGTAATATCATATATATTACTGACAAATTCCTATTGGGTTAAGTTTATCATGTACGCTTTCTCTCATTAGGAGTTCCGTACCAAAATGGTAAAAAGGAACCCTTATGGTGCGACCAAGGTGCGACTCGAGTCTGTCTGTCCGTCTATCACAGCTGGATATCTTAAGAACTACTAATGCTATGAACTTGAAATTTCAAATAGGTTTTGATGACGTTTGCCCAACTATTTTGCAAATAAGAAAGAAATAAAGTTTTTTTTTTGCAATAGTGACTGAACGGGGGTCTTAAAAATTCCAAGTGGGGCTACTAGGCCAGGGCATGTGGAGTATCATATAAAAGAGCGCTATTTGCACATTCTTAAAAAAAATTTTTAGGTCGTTTTCGACTTTTAACGAAAAATTAAAAAAAAAAAAACCGTTCCCCCTTAGTTCAGTTCAGTTTGCATAGAGGAAAATCTGAAATTATTCTACGTGATAGAAGTTTATGTACAGATTACAGGAAAAATAAAACGATGTCTCTAAATAGCACACTTTTTCTAATATTACAGTTTTAGACCTTGACCGAGAGTGGAACTAATGTAATTTTTTTAAATGATTTTTGATGGTACAGAAACCTTGGTGCGCGAGTCCGACTCGCTCTTGACCGGTTTATTTTTTTCTAAGACTAAGATAATCAGGCCTTCTTGTGATATCCAGCTGTGACAGACGGACAGACAGACTGAGTCGCACCATATGGATTCCTTTTTACCATTTTGGTACGGAACCCTAAAAATACTTTATGCACTAGAGCGACTTTATGTCGACGAACTTTTAGAGCATGAGAAGTAATAAATCATTTAAAATTTAAATAGCGCATTGAATTTTGGTGGATTGTTAAAATGAAAGGCATTGCCATTGTGAGTTTGTTACGCAATTACGCCGCAGGTTTCCTCAAGATGTTTCCTTCACTGATGTCAGTGATGTCTAATTTTTGTATATCCTTGGCTAAACTTAATGTGATGTTTGTTCGACAGCGTTGATCGAGCGCAGCGCCGGTAATGAGGAGCGCGAGGATTCGTCGAGTCACTTCTCGTGGGTGCTGAAGCAACTCGTGCAGGAGAACATACAGGGCCTGCCACCCGGTGGGGGGCTTGCTGCCAAGTAAGTGCGAATAACAGTTTACTTTGAACCAAAGCATTTATTTCAATTAAACCATTTACAGGCACTTTTTAATTGTCAAAAGAGTCGGTCAGTCAGTAAGATGAAGCTAGTTGCCCATTCCAAAACTAATACAAACAAAACTAGTAGGTTAGGTAGGAACGGGCAAGAAACTCCATGGACGCTCTTTTAAATTATATTGTTAAAAATATTAATTACATCATTAATGTTGAATTTTAAATTATACTTTGCACCTACCTAGTAATTCCACCAATGTGATATTACTCCTCGAATAATGCTCCTATGGATGGACATCTACCATCGAAAACTAGATGTGGCACTTCGAATGAATTCCATAGATGCTGACTTCGGTGATCTCCGCAGAACGAATGGACTTGGAAACTTTGGAGGTGCAGTTAACAATCTGTCTTGAAAATGGGAAATTATATTTTAAGTTACCAAAGAATCTGAGAAATACAAAACACTGTATACCCTATTCCAGAACTAACCAATCACTTGAGTGGCACATTGGCAACAATTACAAAGAGTAGTCATTAATTAATCTTTTTCATTTCCAGGCAATCATTACTGGACAAAATATACAGGGAGTTCTATCCGGACCACCCCGACAGCTCGGATACATTCGACTGTCAGACCGAACTGGCCGACGCGTTCAGCGCAAACTAACGCTATACATTACGTTCTACACTAACACATAAGGGACGCGATCGTACACTAGCCCTGCGCAAACGCCGATGGAATGTTAACTAAGAGACAGTAACGTGGAATATCGAATTCCAATCGTTTGAACAGTTTGGTAAGTAACTTTAGGAATGTTTCTTTTTTATACTAGTGACACTCACTAAATTAATTGTAATTTTGACATATCAAACCAAAGCTAAGTTTTCAAATTAAAAGTATGGAAAAAATCTGGGAAGAGTTGTTTTCGGCTTCGGATTTTAAAGTGTGTTCACTCGCTAAGTGTGCGGTTTCGTCCCAAAATTAGCTGAATACATCATACTAGTACAAATCGAATGGAATTGCAGTTACATTACTTCAAAATTTTGAACGTTGGTAACATTTCATTTTGTACATAACTGTCTCGAATGTCGGGTAATGTAGTTGGAATTTTGTTTGATTCAGGCAATAATTGGTGCTTCGGCTGTGTTGATGCGTCGGTTTAAAAAATCCCTAGCAGTTACCATGATGTGGTAGTCATTTTTGCCTTCATTCGCTGTATATTGTCTTCTAGAGCGAACGCAATGCCTACCTCTAGTTGCCCTTATCTTCTAATTGTTCAATTAAAATAAAAATAAAATCTATATGTATATACAGGGTCATTGGTAAAACACTACAACTTCTCAGGACTAAACAACAACTTTTGTTCTATGACTTTTAATAATTCATCACATTTTCATACAATAATGAAAATATTTAAATTCAACACTCTAAATGTTACAAACTCTATGCGTAGCAAAACAAACTGCCGTGTCTTATGAGTGACAGTGCACGGGAGGTACAACAAAATACAGAATTGAAATGTGTTAGATGGAAAAACTAAATCTTGAAGGTTTGTTCCTGGTAAATAGAACAAAAGTTGTTGTTTATGATGTTAATAAGACAGTCCTGCAAGGTTGTTAGTGTTTTACCAATAACCCTGTATATAAAAACCAATTGCCGTACGTTAGTCTCGCAAAAACTCGAAAATGGCTCGACTGATTTGAATAAAAACATTTTTGTTTTGTTCGCCACAATACTGGGATGGTTTAGGAAAAACCGAAAGGAACAGCCAGAAAATCGAAATTTGTATGGAAATTGCTCACGTGGTACAAAGTTCATCGGGTCATCTATTTAGTATGGTTATTTGATTCCTTTCATGATCATCATGAGGCTTTATCTCAAATATTTTCTAGTAAGCTGACAACTCGACAGAGCCGAAGCAAATTAGAATCCTAAAATACATTATTATTATACTATGTAATACTCTATAGGCTGTGGTATGGCCTTCAGAATAAATGTTTAATATGAACCTTTTTCGTTCAGCCTCACCACAGCCTCTCACTTGTATCACACGGCACAAAATTTCCTTGTTTCCAGCCATGTTTAATGTAACCCTGCCGGATTGAAATGCCCATCCCCTTCGAACCTATATTTGTATAGCAAACATTTTAATTTTGTCGCGTTACAATTTTATTTTTGTAGCTTAGATATTTTTGTTTCGTGTTAACATTGGCCATTCGTGAATGTCATAATATTAGATGTATAATATTAGATATTCGATTGGATGTAATAGAAAGTCTATGATAATATTTACTTGTGTGAGCGGTTAAATTCTATAGTTTATGTTCCCGTGCTTAACATTTTTGTTAAGAACTTTTTATACAGAAGGTTTACCTAAACTGGTGTAGTGTTTAGAGAAAATAATTTGTCAGTAGCAAAATCTTCTTAAAATGAGTGTTAAGCCTGTAATAGCAGATTCAAATGGCCAGTCGGATTAAGTGTAATCGTATGTTTCGTTTCACATGAAAGCCTAAGAAAATTGGAAATTTCTCAATTCTATTAATAAATATCTAGTTTCCTTTTTGTACATATTTTTTTCTTTATTACAACAAACATAGTCATTATCCAAAACGTCAAAGTAACATATTGATAAAAAATATATAAACTAGCGTTAATTTCGGGAATTGGAATATGGGGTAATATTAATTGTTAGTTTTTATTTCTTAAAAATTATTGTACTTCGTTTCGTGTTACAGAAAAGATGAAATTAGATTTAATCGCTTTTTAAAAGTAACGCGTTATCGAATGAAGTATTGGGTATGCGTTAAAATTTTTGCTTCGTACTTAGATGAAAAAAAAAAGTAACTAATCTGTTGATACGCGTAGTGTCTGTGGCCGTACAATATACAAATTAGACCGAATTCCATTTTGTCATATAATGTTGTTACCAAATTCTATGTGTACTATTCATTTCTGATATTCACCTCTTGTAAATAAAAGAGAAAAAGATACTTTTGTACCTGTTTGTGCGGATTAGCGTGTAACTAACTAATTGTGCGGAGTTTATCGTGTCAGCACACGTGGAAATACATATAACATCTTCAAATATACTACATTCATTATTTTAATAGTCAGCTTCTTCATGTGAAGTCTTCATCATTAAGCATTTTTCGATTTATGCGGTGTTCATATCGATTACAGAATAAAACAGTATGGTTGTGTACATCATTTTAGCAGAAATAATGAGAGTGCTACATAGAAATTAAACATGATGTATTGTATGTATTTCCAGCGCCTGATACAATAATGTAACTAAATAGTTTTTACTGAACAAAAATATTTCAAAGGTTTTCAAATGTGACGTAGGAGACATTGTTTTAGTATATCTAACGATTGAAGTAATAACAACCTATTATAATATTATACTATGTTTCTATTTACAAATGTAACTTGAACAAACCTTACAAAATGACTCCTAATAACGCTTGACATTTTTGTAGTCGAGGCAGTTAAAAACCTTTAGTTCATTTGTAAATTCGAACGATCTTATTAAAATTGCAAACCATATCTAAATTAGTTTAATGTATTACGAAATAAAATACAGAACATGTTTCCTAGATAAAAATAATAATTATCTATTTTATTGGTGGTAGCAAAGCTATTGCGACTCTATTATTTTTATCTTGTGCAAGACAGCAAAATACGTATTTTTTTTCCTACTATAGTCAGTCACTTTGTCGAGGACTCGAATCCTGTAATGTAGCTTACTGCGGGTGAATAATATACCGTGTTATGCTGCCTTGCGTTAGTGGTTCGCTATGACCCCAAATTTATCAGTTAATATTGCTTCCATCATAATTGTTTTCTATATTTTTTACCCCAAAACTTACCCTTTTCAACCCATTGTCGAGGATCATCACGATGCGTTCTTCTTTTGTTTACGTAGGTCAATTTGATTGTTTTGTATAACAGTGTTTATATTTGAATGACAATTCTAAAATGTGCCTTTGACGCTAGTTTATCGCTAACTCGTCGAGATGTTATGGTTGTCAACAAGTCACTTTTATGTGGCATTGGTGTCATGGGCCCCCTGTTGTCCTTATTATGTGAAGGTTGCGTTCGACTTTTTTATCCATTATTTTTCTTAATTAAACCAAATATTATTATTAGACAGTGGGTTTTGAATCGGATTTTGATGTCCATCCGGGACGAGTATGTAGGTTTACGTCTGGTTGTTTCTTTTTTTATTAATTTTGCTTTCGGACGAAAGTCGACATCTCACAAAGTGTGTCTCGTTATTTTCTAGTAGACGCTTGAACAATAAATACCTGTACCTTGACAACATATTTTTTTCTATTATGGTTTTATTAAGTCCCACTTTTGTTGTTTTAGCAGTGCGTGGCGTTTTACGGTGTAGTTATTAATTGTCGGCTGTTTATCACGTTAGAACTTGAGTTGATAATTCAATCTTCTGGAAAAGTTGTGTGCTTTAAAATTTCAAGTCTGATGGACGCACAACCTGCAATTAACGTCACTATCCCTTCATTATTTTGGCAAAATATATGTTTAAATATCTATTACGTGAATAATTTGGCATAGACAATATAAAGCTTACTTATCTGTGTACAGTAAGTCGACTCAAAGTGTAATTTGTATGATATTAAAGTTTAGTGTCAATAAGGGATATTTTTAAAATAAATTACTATCTACACATCCACCACATTCGGAGTATAGTAGTGTTTAGGTTACATGAAAATAAAATATTTATAATATGTGTATTTGTGTTTGAAAACTGTATTAGTTTTTAAAGGACGTATTCCAACTTATTAGGTATTTGTTATCTTGGAACGATAATTGAAACTAAGCCACGATTTTTCCTAAACGCGACAGTTTCCAAGATAATGCAAAATATCAAGCGCCACTTTAGATAAACAACAAATATTAACCAAAAAGGAAATTTAATCACAAAGAATTTCGTTAGATTGTATTTTCGAAAATTCTGTATCTAAAAAGGTAAATTAAAGAATCGTAGTAGAATCTAACATTTAAAAGAGGTACTCTTCTCGATAATTACAAAGAAGTTTTGGCAAAAATCTACAAAACTTAGCTGTTTCCGAAGTTGCAACCAGTGCTGTTTTGCTCAAATAAAGACTAACAAGTTGGCTATAAGTTTTGTACAAAGCAAATATGCAAATAAAAACAAATACCATATTGTTGATTATTGTAAGCCCAATACATTTTATTTTTTTGCGAAAATGCGATGTTAAAAAAAGAAACGTTAGTTTCCCGGTATAGCTGCCTTATGGTTATGAAACTGTATTTGCTACAGCAAAATCACACCACCCGTTGCAATTTAATTATATTTCGGCCGCTGAGAGAATGCGTTCCTGACCTAGTTTAAATTCGTAAAACAAGTATTCTTTTGTATTCGGCTGACAGGTGTCAGGAACGAATTCTCTTATCGGCCGGAGAATAGCAACTAGCCGCCTTACTTATAAACGCGGAAAAAATATAATAAAGTTATACTAGGTATAAACGTCAGAAATGTATAGTTATATCGAAGCTATTCCTAGTCTAACTTTATTCCGTGTTTATTAGGCGGCAGAAGGATACAATTAATTGTAATATCCCATTGATTCGGTGAACTGCCCATCCATGGCTTGTTGGTACGCGGCCCGTTCGAAGTCACTATCGTAATGTTCGGGTTTCCGACGCGTCATCAGCTTAGCCTTCCAAGCACGTCTTTCCTCGATGGCTTTCTGTAGATACCGTCAACATAAAAAGGATTAATCCTTTCCTTTTTCCTTATTTTTTCTTTTTTTTGGTTTTGAAATACAAGAATTTTAGAAGATCTAAAATTCTTGTATTTTGTTCTTGCCTTTTGTTTTTGCCTTTTGTTTTTGAAGGGTTGTTTTTGATCTTGCCTTTTGTTGTTCTTCAAAAACAAAAGGCAAACACCTTCAAAATTTGGAATTACTTTTGTCAAAACAAACTCACATCCTTTTGTTTATTTTTGATATCACGGCGGTACTTCTCAGCATTCTTCCTCATGTTAAGGAGATCTGCAGCGCTCGCCTCGAATCTATAATATACCTTTACAGTCAGAAATAACTGGAGAAAGTCATTAAAAGAGATCAGGCAGCTAATTACAGCCCTTTTTAGGGTTCCGTAGTCAAATGGCAAAAACGGAACCCTTGTAATTTCATCATGTCCATCTGTAAGTCTGTCCGGATGTTACACGATTGTGGCGGTGTACAATGCCACATGCGAACTTCGCATCAAAGACCTGACGTCACACAAATCCTACATCGCGCAAATGTAGGATGAGTGAACTTTTTTCTATACTGGTGACCCCTACAGACGTTATGAGGAACAGGGTGTAAAGTCCACTCATCCTTTATAGAAAAGGGAGGATCCTCCGACCAGACGGGTGTTGTGTCTGGTGGGCAACTGCCCGACGGTTGATGTTGGGATGTTGTATATGCTAGTCGCGCGGTAAACGATTTGTGTGACGTTATGTCTTTGATGCGTAGTTCGCATGTGGCGTTGTAGATGCTGCCACAACGATTGTACTATTTCGATAAAAATGGGAATGGGAAAGGAATTACGAAAAAAAAAAAAACAATTAGTGGTGGCTCTTCCCATACATGTAACGCAGGGATAAAAAAAATGCAGTGCACTTAAGCGTGTGGATCCTTTAATAAAGAATTTTTAAGTCCATAGTTTTTGAGATATGGGATATTTTCGGTTACAACCGCAGAAATAACTGTTATCCATTTTTTTTTTTTCGAAAATTCTATGAAATATAAAATTACTAGAACTTATATTTGCAGATAATGGCCCACCCTCGATTGTTGCGCCGCACTGTCACATGTGACTGCGTCAGCGAACGGAGTTAGCGTGGCAAAATTTAGGGCTAAACATAATATTTGAATTTTCACAACAAATTTCTTATTTGTCATCGATACGCTAAAAAGAAAAACTGATTTTTGCGGTCGATACAAACAATACTATACATGGGTAAATATGCGTGGTCTGACAATCACTTGGCCGGCTTTTTTTTTAAAGATATTCAGTGCCACCGACACAGCCAGTCGTTTTCTACAACTTTTAGAAATTAAGCTGATGCTGCCACAGTGCTGGTGAATACGCCGGGCGTGTTCATTGATAATAATTGATTTCGGTGTTCAATGTCGGCAACACGACTCCAGCGTGATATTTATGCCATGGTGATTCCTTAAGGACCCTAGAGTATGAATACCATTTGGTTTCACCTTTCACTTTCCTTTGACACCCGTTCTTGAAGATTTTCCAGATGACAAATAAGGTGAAATATACTATAAACAATACAGGACCTTTGTGGCATGAACGCTGAATTACTTGGCACTTACTTGCGTTTAAGTAGTAAATGAGCCATGGCGTGTATGGGGTTCTTGGGCTGTTTCGTGGCGACGTCGTACATCACTTCAGGCAGAAACATACCGAAGCTCTCCCAAAGGAACTTCACCGATTCATGGTCGAGAGTTCCTGAAAACATAACCTCAACTATGCCAAATTAAAGACAAGGACATCGCGATTTTTTTTTTAATATTAATAACCCGGCTGCAACCGAAAAGTTCAAAACAAGCAGTTTGTGGCAGTCACTAACTGCATCAGACTCAATATTTTTTTTTCAAGACATCGTCAATTGACGTCTAAATTTCGCTAGATTGATAATCAATCTTTGGTTTGATAAAATCAAAATAGCGAAATTTAGACGTCAATTGACGATGTCTTGAAAAAAAAAATCATTATGTCAATATGTAATTATTATATTTCACAAAATAATAGCAGATTGGTGATTGAGTAGTGAGTGACCGCAACTCTGCAAACGTAGAGTGGGATGTTCAAGTTAGACGAGAGTAGCCGAGGATGGAAAGGCTTATGTTCACCAGTAGGTGTTTGTAGGCTGATGATAACGAGGACACCTCAGCCTGTTCCCATTGTGGCCAGTTGTCAACGTGGTTTCTTAAACTTACCAGTTATATCAATAGGATCATTCCTCGGCAGTATCACCTTGTCAGTCATGTCTTTGATCTCCTCCAACCGACAATCCGGGTTGGGCCTTTCAGAGTGGCCGCAGTCTTTAGTGATCTTTTTGAAGATAACATCCTCGCCTAGCTTGTACTGGCTTGTGCAAGGCGCGACCTGGTATATCTTTTCGCCATTTTCATCATGTGTATATCGACCATTATCGTCAAAGTAATAAGGCGTATTTTCTGAATTCTGGTAGGACAAAGAAATTTATTATTGTATTTTTACCAGCTGATCTGTCAATAGTGTCAATCCCTAGAATCAGGCGGAATGACAGCTCACTTCACTTGACTTTTCATGGTGTGATTTTTACAGAATAGGTCGGCTGTATTGAAACATACCTAATTTGTGTGAAAGAACGCTAAAGATATAATTTTGTGAATCCCTTTACCCTTCTTTGTAACAGCCTCGTATTCGCGGTATAGTCAACTGCACATCGGAGGAAACACTTGAACAATGGTTACCGTGGAGGTACGGTTAACTATACAAAAAAACAAAACTTGTGCGGTCAGCGGACCTTCGTCAGGATAGTAGTTCCTTACGCGATACTCACACGCACTCCTGTATAATAGAAAGAGAGAGTGAGAGAGAAAGTCACATGGAAGGCATAACGCTTTTTCCTTACGTGACGATTTCTATCAGTCAACTCTTACCGCACGCAAGGTGCGTTAAGGACTTCGTTCCAAAAAGTTGACTTGAAAATGCTGGCAACATGCTGCTGGAACAGTGTTGTGCAACTTGTCCCCCATGAATATGGGGCTTAAGGTGCACCAACCAAACTTCTGGACTATCAGACACAAGGAAGGAACTAATAGTTCCTTTTAGTACTATTAAATAGTAAACTCGATTTAAGTACCCACCTCCAAGAACTCTCCGTAACAGTTGACGTGGAAATACTTCAAGCCGTAATATGTGATGTAGTTCTGATGGTTGAACTCGTCAACGTAGAAAGATCCGGCTCTGTCCGTATATAGGACACGATCCGTTCCTATAATTTTCGCATTCAGCCTCTTATTCATGGTGAGCATTGTGCAACATTGTAGCAGCAACATGTCCATGATTTGCTGGCAGCATTGCGCATAGGATGTGTGTGAAACATGTGTTTTGTGTTCACAACACAAAATCATGTTACTGCAACAATGTTGTGCAACTTTTTAATGAATACTTAAGGGGTTCTGTCATTCCCTGACACCATCAGTGGTGTCAAGCTTAGTGGTGTCATGGGGAATGAACGCTTTGATTCTAGTATGTTCTAAGTCAACGTAAGTAGGTAAGTAGGTACGGGCGATGCGATAGAGGTTGGCCAGCGAGTCGCGGCACATGGAAATGGCGGAAAATTTAACATATTAAAATTATGAAAATTTAACATATTTTGAGGAACACTCGGCCTAGGATTCAAATGCCCCGTTTTTTTTCCAAAAGCTACTAAAATCTTTAGCCTTATGTTTTGCCGCCAGGTATGTCCATTTTTATTTGCGCAGTATTATCCTGGCACCATTTCAATTTCTTCTGGAACTCTTTTAGTGTTTCACACATACTCAAATACTGGGGCCCCGCGCGTGGCTTCCCCTATAGAACCCAGTTACTGAAACCAATCCGAGCCCTCCTATGAGATTCTCCTACGTGCTTGTTCCACCCTACAATATACGTCTTTTTTTTTTGGTTTACTGATAATTCGAGTTTCCTTCGAGGCATCACACAAGATAGACTTAATATTAGTGTACATATTATTGATTATATGCCTATGATCTATATTGTCACATATATAGTCACAGCAGTCCCGCAATTCCACAGGAAGGTCTATATCACGTAATGCCCCGTTGCATAGCTCTGTGTATTTACAAATTTGTTCCTCATTTCTTACCCTCCATAGTATTCTGTTACCTATTTCTCTGTTCACAGCCATTTTATTTGGCATACTATTAAGATTACAAGTAATTTCTAACGGAAAGTGGTCTGTAGTTTTTCTGGGCTGGTACGGAACCCTCGGTGCGCAAGTTCGACTCGCTCCTTTTTTTTATTACATCAATGATATCACTACATATTATAAATCAAAGTCCTCCGCCGCGTCTGTCTGTCTGGCCGTCTGTTTGTTAACGATAAATTTAAAAAAATACTGATCCGATTTTCATGCTGTTTTCACCGATAGCGTGGTTCACGAGGAAAGTTTTAGTATATAATTTGTTAAGTTTTTGTATACATTAAGGATATTTGTTGGAGGTGTCGGAAAAAAATAAGCCGTCTGGGAGCTTTCAACGAAAACGCTGTCTAAACCCATTGAGATATAACGATTATGGGTTTGGGTGGCTAAAGTAAGTATTAAATCATTCAAAGTCAAGTAATTTCGATGTTTTAGGGTGTTTGTCGAGTTGTAAATCGAGTGGCGTTAAATGGAGCTTATACTATATTTCCTTTGCGCGTAGACAAACTGCCACAGTCAAATATCTTTTGACAGAACGAAGTCTGTCGGGTCAGCTAGTTACGTTATAAAATAGTGTATACTTTACCTCTGACATAGAAGAAAGTTATCATCGCTCTAGACATTTCCAACTGTTTCTTTTGAAGGTACGAAATTCTCTCATCGATATTCTCACCCATCAAATCGAAACACACCGTCTTGGTCCCGGGTAACTCCATGCACCTTTAAAATATGGCTATAATAATATTTTCATGCAGTCTGTCGTAGTCTATCTAGACTAAAGCACGTATGTAAGTGCAACTGCCGAGTGGGGTTCTGGATCTGAGTTTGAGTCCCAAATGTTCATAGGTTTTTCTATTGGGAGTTTCTGAATAGCAGTCCGGAAACAAGATTTGTATCCGGTTAGTAACCTTGTCACGCTCTATGAAAATATGTACCTACTACCTCTGCCTATCCATTCGGGAACTACAGGCGTGATATTTTACCGTTACTGTTTCTCATGCCGCTACCGAGAGTAGGTGCTCGATGGTAATAGGTATATTATCTGTGCTCATGGTAAGTTACGTGCCTCGTTGTTTTGTCCCTGGAGACACACCGCTACATACATAGGTATAATATGGAAGCCCTGAAGAATAAGATCCAGAAAAGAGTTGGAGTTACCGAAATAGCTTGCAGAGTTACCAAGCTTAAGTGGCAATGGGCCGGCTATCTATCGAAGGACCGATAGCCGTTAGAGGATGAGTCCACGAACCGTACGAACAGTACTTTTAATATGTTTAGGGTGAGTAGTTAAAAACGCGGCTGGAGTGTATGCGAAATGCGGAAAACCAGATGTTGGGGCTCAACTTATGTGAGGCCTATTTCCAGCAGTAGGAAGCAATAAGCTGCTTTGATTGAAGGAAGCCCCAATTAATAGAGGTTGTATGTGTTGCTTCTGCTGGTACGCACGGCTACATATCAAGCTATACATATCCAGTATAAGCTGATCTAAGATTCCGTACTATGAGAGGTCAGCTTATACTGGAAATGTATAGCTTGGTACGTGATCAAGACAGGTACTTATGACCATAAGAATAATTTCTATGGTATGACGCAGCTTTGGAGGGCGTTACTATTTTATATGTCTATCCGACAACTTTCGGATGGACAGGCAGAAGAGAAGAAAATAATAATAAAGCGGTAGTCCGTGGTGTACCTACGAGGGCGGCACTGAAAATTTCGGGAATCAAGGAAGAGACACAACATTACTATTTAAAAATGTATTTATTGCTTTTCGAAGTATTCTCCGCGAAATTTGACACATTTTTCCATACGATGGAACCAATCATTGAAGCAACCATTCCATTCGGAAGTTGGGGGTCTCCAAAATGGCCGTTTTGTAGGCGTCCACAGCTTCTTCAGGTGATGAAAATCTCTGTCCACGCAATTTATTCTTTATTTTAGGGAAAGTTAGAAATCATTAGGGCTTAGGTCGGGGCTGTACGGCGGATGGTCTAATAATTCTATGTTTTCTTGCTCTAAAAACTCTTTTGTTCTGTGCGCGGTGTGATAACTCGCATTGTCGTGATGGAGGATGATGCGGCGGTTGCAGTTCTCTTTACGGAGTTCAGAAACGACCTGTGGCAAACAAATGCTAGCATACCATTCTGCATTAACCGTTCTTTGGCCCTCAAGAGGAATAGTCGTAACATGGCCGGTTTTGGAGACAAACGTGGCCACCATTTTTTTTGCAACACTCCGTGAACGAACAATTTTTGTTAGCTTTAACTCATTTTCGAACACCCAAACTCGTGACTGGTTTTTTGTTTCGGGTTCGTACGCATATATCCAGGATTCGTCACCTGATACGATGTTGTATACAGCATTTGAGGATCCTGCGTGGAATCTTTCGAGAGTTCTGACGCACCAAGTAACGCGAGCCGCTTTTTGCTCTTCACAGAGCGAATGCGGTATCCATCGGGAAAACAACTTTTTTACACCTAATTGTTCATGCAAGATTATTTGTATTTGACTCATGCCAATGTCTAAAGTTGCCTGAATTTCGCGGTATGTCACATGTCGATCTTCATCAATCAGCTTACGCACAGCATCAACGTTTTCTTGGGTGACTGCAGTTTTTGGACGACCTTGACGGGGATCATCACTGAGCTTGACACGTCCACGTTGAAATTCAGCAAACCAGCGATAAATTGTGGTTTTGGATGGGGCTTCATCACCAAATGCAGAAATCATCCGGTCAATACACTGTTTTTGTGTTAAACCACTTCGAAAGTCATAATAAATCATCGCTCTTGAATTTTCTCGAGTCAATTCCATTTTCTCAACGACTAAACAAGTTTGACAAAACCTTGTGACAACACCGAGAATCTTTTTTTAAATAAATAAATGGTATTCGATTTTTAAAACCAAGGAGTTTTCAATTAAAAAGATTTTAATATGACAGGAACAGTGGAAATATTCCATTCCCGATACTTTTAGTGCAGCCCTCGTACTTCTGTTATATTCCGACATGGTGCTCTATGAATGTGTAGAACAACACAATAAAAGTGCTATATGAATACCGCATTTTAACATATGTACTGGAAGATTTCGAGAAGGAGATGGAGAAAGATGTCGTTCACTCATCTTCCATAAAAAAGGGAGACATCCTCCGACCAGAAGGGTGTGGTCTGGAAGGTGGGCTACTGCGCGAGGATTGATGTCGGGACGTTGTATACATGCTAGTGGCGCGGTAAACTCTGCTTGCGCGATGCAGGATTTTGCATGACGTCAGTGTGATGCGTAGTTCGCATGTGGCGATGTAGATGCCGCCACAATCCGTCAAATCCAATACATCTCATGTTAGTTATCTTTTTCGCCACATTCATAGAGTACTATGTAACCTTACTCACGTTATACTTTTATATTTTTTCTGGTCCACCTCGAGGTTTTCAAGCTCAATTTGGATCCTAATCAGCATGGATGCGATCTCGTTGAAATCCCTCAGTCTTTTGTTCCAAAACTGAGACTCAAGCTCTAGTCTAGCAAGAGTCTCTTCATTACCGATGTTTTCTATCTTTTCTCGTACCAAGTCCATGGTTCTGTTAACCTAGATTACATAATAGTGTAGATTGAGTTTACATAACGCAGGTAGGTACCTACTCGTATAATAGTATAATTTTAGTGTCGTACCCGCAAGTTGGTAGTACCTACTTAGTTTTACCTAAGGTAATCTGTTGAGACTTGAGACATCTAGCATGACAATCGCCTTTATGTCTTATGCTACGACATAAATAACCTACTTTTAATGAGTTTACACTGAAGATCACGTCTAAACGAGTAGGGTTAATGATTTAGAAAAAAATTACCTATGTTAAATTAAGAGTATTTTCTTAATAACTTAATATGTGAATATTTTAGATAGTGAAATTAATTTGTAAAGTTATGTCTAACGCGGATAAACGACTGAGAATCATGCAAAATATATCAAGCGTATTTTTCTGATACCATCACGTTTTTAAAGATAATTTAATGATTGATTTTTTATTATATGTGTTTTTTTAAATACCTTTTGTTTTATGTATAATAAAGTAATAATGCGTCTTATTTGGGACAGCGCTCCTGGATGGGCGAGTCCTATTACTGGCTGGACGTACGACGCGTTGCGTGAGCTCAGTACAGAACACGCAAGCTAACCACTCAAGGTCACTAGCATATATCTGGGCCTTAATGTCAAATTGTTACCTTATGTTGACTGTACGTATCATCTGCGACTATGCCTATAGGTAATGAACTATTAATATTGGTCTGAGGATGGGAACTATTAAATACATTTTAAAAGAATTTCCTATGATTCAGGGCCTCAGTCGTCCACGATCAAGTTATAAGAGTACTAAAAGACGGATATAAAGACTTGTACGATTTATAAGTATAATATAAGGACATCACTAACTTCCGCAGTATCGACGGATCGGGTATGCAGGCGCCTGTATATAGTCAGGTGCTCCTTGTTTCTCTCGTACAGATTTTGAATCAGCATGTTTTTCTTATTAGTATTATCCTCTTTGCATTTGTCCAGGTTAAACTTCAGACGGTTCGCTGTTTCTTCGATACTCACCGCTATTTCGTAAAGCTATAAAAAATTATTAAAACACACTTTATCAGCAATCCTTTGAATGAGTTTCCGAAACTTCACAGACGTGTTTTTTTATATCAAGTAATAATATCAAAAAAATCTAATCAGGATAGGCACTTAGCTGCCATTTGCTAAAAAAACCCTGTTGAAGATCTTACTCTAAATATAGCGAATACTGAAAGCTACTTACTCGATCGGCTAACATCACCGAAATATAAGTATGCGTGAAGTTACACAAATCACTTATTTTCTGAATAGACGCTTCAAAAGTCTTCTTCGCGAAAACGTCTAGTTTATCGTGTCTGATCTCCCAAACATCCCTAATTTTTCCTAGTTCCTTCAAAAAATTGGCCTGACCGTCTATAACCTGTTGGTACTTTTCTTTTTCTATTTCTGAATTTAACGGCAGATATTCTTTTAAAAATGATGCATGGTTTTTCTCGTATAACGCTATAGTGTCATCAATTAGTCCGACAAATAGTTTATTATCTAAAAAGTGAGTATGTTTATTTATTTTCTTCGCTGTTTCGTCTATTACAGATGTAAAGTAATTCATAAAACCAGTAATGATATGTTTAATTTCTCCGTAATAATAAGCATTTGAATTAATGCTATCTGGTACTTTCACTCGTTCTATGAGACGAATGAAAATTTTAAATGTAGGCGTAGGGTTTTCACATATCAAGATGCCAGCCCCGCCGTCGAACGTCTTCATACTCAATTGATAGATGTAATCCTTGATTCCGTGTAGCCTGCTGCTATCCTTGTGGGTACAATAATATTTATAGTTTGAAGCGCGGGCGAAGTGGGGTTGGACTTCCACCTGTTTTAAATAGAACATTATTTAGGCAGGTACTCTTATAACAATTTGAAACGGATTTTTTTTATCTTAGGTGCACGGACCCAATTGGTTGTTTCCCATGGAAAGGAAAACTCCACCATTAGGTTGTTTTAAAAATAATTGGCTCTTGCAACGTTTTCTAATTAGGTGCATTGTTAATAGGTATGGGAGGCAGTGTAGGCCTGTTAACACGATCGACAAATCGAAGCATAAATGAGTCTACAAAGCCTACATCGTTCTCACATTCACAGAATAGAAAATAATCTAATTAAATAAAAGAAAAGAAAATAATCAAAATACCTGTTTAAACCAAATTACACGATTTTCATTACAATTATTATTGTAACAAATCTAAATGGATATCGTGTCCACAAAAGCCATAAAGTGAAGGCAGAGTCAGAAGGTAGATATAGCGATTTCTTTGAATTCATCAGAGACTCGCGCGGATTGCCCTCTCTTGCAATTTGTAATTTTATTAAAATTTAGTCAACGTCAGCTGCCGATCCCCACAGCAGAATGCCGTAAGACATAATACTGTGGAAATAAGCAAAGTATACCTACTAACCTAGCTGTTGGGATACCTACCAGTCAACTCCCTTATTTTCCTTACTGCATACGCAGCTGGGCTGGACATAATCTACCCGAAAGAGTTTTAATTTGGGCGCCCCACTGCAATTTTGAATCAATAGTAATACATAGAAATACAGTTTCCGTAATCATTTTTAGTTTTATGCCGTGAAGTTTTAAATTTAGACCCACTTGTGCATTTGGTCATGAAAACTTAAGACATTTAGTTTTGTTCGCATTAAGTAAAAGATTATTAGCTACGACTGTATCGAGAGGCATTTTATAACATTATTTATACATACATGAATAAACTCACGCTTTCTTCCCATGGGGGTAGGTAGCCTACCGAAAGGCAGAAACTACAGAACCACCTGCTACGATCCTTACATACTCCTACAGCAATAACTGTTATAAACAAACCTCTAACCGTGCCTCTCGCTGTAAACGTTCTATAAGTTCTTTATAAGAATCGTTTGTTTTTTCTTTACTGTTACTGAAAATTGCAAAAGCTGCCATTTTTTCTAATTTGCCGGTCGGCGTTCTGGCCTGTTTGACACACAATATTTTTTATTATAAACTTCCGGTTCCACAGATAATAAATACTTACATGATAATTACTGTGAGCACAGTATGGGTAGACGAGCAAGTCACTGGCGCAAGTCGGGGCTGACCGTTAATCCGGTAAGGGTGCGTTTTTCACCAGAGATTCGATGTGCGAGGAAATTTAATGGTGTGTGAATACGTAGCGGACTATGCTGTGCGAAGGAAGCGCTAAGCCCTTGTCAATCAGAGCTGCGCTGAGCGAGTCTAGGAAAATGAAGTAATCCTATTGGTGGTGTTAGATATTAATTAATGTGTATCCAATCATATATTAGTTTAAGTGATTTTTTGTAATGACAACACTGTCAGGGAAAAAAGGTAATGAAAGTATTGTCTATTATGAGTCCGTGAATAAATATGGTGAAAAGAATTGGTGGTGTTGTTTTTTAATGAAAACCTGTGAAAAGACTCAATATAAACCTATCGAGAGCAATTTCCGATATATGGCGACCGTGATCGAGAAATAAAAAGATGGAACAACACCAAAGATTACGTGCGGCGCTCCGAACGCAGTTTACAAAAAACGCGAACAAATTGAGCGAGCAATTGGACCAAGGTGAAAATAAACAAATCATAGTGGAGAACCTTGGAAAGATTTACGGAAAATTGGAGGAAGTAAACGTACAAGTCCAGTCAGAAATTTTGAAAAAAGATGACTTCAAAGAATCCATGATTTTGACGGATTTGGAAGAATGTGAAAAATACACGCTAAGATGGCTGAAAATAAAAAGCGAAATGGTGTCACTAACGGGCTCGGAAATTAAAGGAAGCACACAAATGAAATTGCCAAAAATAGACATTCCAAAATTCGATGGGCAATTAAAAAGCTGGATGCCATTCTGGAGCCAATTCAGAAAAATTCACGAAGGGAATATAGCAACGGTAGACAAGTTTGTGTACTTAGTACAAGCAATGACCATCGACTCAGAGGCTAAGTCACTGGTAGGAAGTTACCCTATTACTGCAGAAAATTATCCAAAGTGTATAGAGCACTTGAAGTCTAGGTATGGGCGAGAAGATTTGCAAATTCAAGTTTATGTAAGGGAGCTTTTGGCACTGGTGCTACAAAAAGTGAGTGACGATGGAATTGAATTGGCTATAATATATGACAAATTAAGTGCACATTTAAGAGCATTGGAAACACTTGGAGTCACAAAAAACCATGCTGCTTTCCTATTACCGCTAGTAGAATCGTCTCTTCCCCAAGAAATATTAAAGACATGGCAAAGAACAAAGAGTAACGTCAATATAGATGAAGAATTGAACAATTTATTGACATTTATACGAAAAGAGGTTGAAAATGAACAAAGGGTAAAAATGGCTAATACATTTTCGGAAAACCATGCAATAAATAATAAGAAGGAAACGCCAACTGCAAATTGCCTTGCTGCAACGGTGAAAGAAGAACCAAAAAATGTTTGTCTATGGTGTGAAAAAGAAGGACATAGCAGTATTGAGTGCTACAAATTACAAAAGTTATCAGTAGATCAGCGCAAAGAGATAGTAATGAAGAAAAAGGCTTGCACAATCTGTCTGAGAAAAGGACATTTCTGGAAAAATTGCAGAGCTTCAATCAAGTGTCTGATCTGTAATAAAAGGCATTCAACAGTGTTGTGTATGGGAAATAAACCAACACCAAACAATAACAGCAATGACTCACCGGTATCAGAAAATAAAACAACGGCAGCATCATCTAATATACAAGGAACCACACTTCTTCAGACTGTAATAGTTGAGATAAAATACAAGGACAAAAAGGTTCATGTTCGTGCACTTTATGACAGTGGTTCACAGAAGACCTACATTAAGCAGGACATAATTGAGAAACTCCAAATACCAGCAATGAAAGAAGAAGTACTTACCCACAACCTGTTTGGCGGAGTGCAGACAAATTCTCAGCTTCATAAAGTATATAATCTAGAAATAAGAAGCTTAGATAAAAGTTTCAAAATTAATCTGGAAGCGCTAGGGCGCTCATGTGTTTGTACTAATGTTCCTACATTCAATTTTAATGACACTGTTATTTGTAATTTGTTGAAGTCACACAAAATATCTCTGACTGACAAAGGTGATAGTAATGATATTGGGCTATTAATTGGGGCAGATTTCTCAGGTCTTCTGATGACTGGCACAATAATTCAATTACAAAATGGACTTGTAGCCATAAAGACAAAGCTGGGCTGGACACTACAGGGCCGACAAATAGGTGCTTTAAGTAATATGACAATCTCTATGTTTTGTTCTGAGTTGACAGGTTACTGGGATTTGGAGACACTGGGTATCCAGGATCCAGCAGAGACAAAATCAAAGGCCACAGTCGCAGAGGAGGTGTTTACATCATTCAAAGAAACAGTAAAGATTAATGCAGAAAACAGGTATGAAGTTCAACTTCCCTTTAAAGTAGGACATGAGGATTTATTATCGAACTATGAAAGAGCAAAACAAAGGCTTGATTCAACTACTCAAAAGCTAATATCAGGAGGTAAATTCAAAGAGTATCATGAAGTTTTTCAGGAGTGGCATCAGGAAGGTATTATAGAAAAGTTGCCACTATCACAAGTAGATCATGATACAGGTCATTACCTACCACATAGGGCTGTTATTAAAGAGTCTAGCTTGACCAGTTCAATCAGACCAGTATTTGATGCATCAGCCAAAGACAAAAATGGACTGTGTTTGAATTCTTGCTTGGAAAAAGGTACTAATTTAATTGATCTTATTCCCAACTTACTTATTGGCTTTAGAACAGGGGCAATTGGTATCACAGCAGATATACAGAAAGCATTCCTTCAAATTAGCATTCCTACAACTGATAGAGAATATTTAAAGTTTTTATGGTGGGAAAACGAGGAATGTAACACCAGGGTGGTTTACAGACACTGTAGGGTAGTATTTGGATTGACATGTAGCCCATTTTTATTGTCTGCCACACTTATACATTACCTTAACAATGTAACAGGAGAACATCAACAGACTGCACAGCTTCTGAAAAAATCATGGTATGTAGATAATTGTTTAACAAGTTTAAACACTGAAAAAGAAACAACAAAATTTATAGAAGACTCCAAACGGATCATGAGTGAGGCGAAATTCAATCTACGCATGTGGGTGACATCACCGCTGAAAATAAATGAGTCAGGTAAGGATATAATACCAGTACTAGGTCTCAATTGGGATACTTTGTCTGATCAGCTGTACTGCAGCATGGGAAACTTGCCTGCCTTGGAAGATGTACAACATCTTACTAAAAGAGAATTGTTGTCACTCACACAAAAGATTTTTGACCCGATTGGATATACTTCACCAATAATGTTGACACCAAAACTTATATTACAAGAAGCTTGGAAACAAGATCTGTCATGGGACACTCAGCTTGACGCAAACCTGATGAAAAGATTCTATGATTGGTATCAACACATTAATTGTTTAAAAGAATGTAAAATACCACGAAGATTAACTGAAAATATTATGAAAGAGTGTGAGGTAAGTTTACATTTATTTTGCGATGCTAGTAAAGATGGGTATGCTGCAGGTGTGTTACTACGGGCTAGAAAAGATAAAGTAACCACACAACTAGTTTCAGCCAAATCACGTGTCACACCACCTAAAAAGATAAGCATTCCCAGACTGGAACTATTAGCTGCATTGATAGGCGCAAGGCTACTCACACAGGCCAGAGAAAGTCTTAATTTAGAAAATTGTCCAGAATACTGCTGGACGGATTCCGCTGTTACTCTGTGCTGGATTAAACGTGAATTGCCTCTAAATACCTTTGTAGGTAATAGAATAAAAGAGATTAGACAACATACTGATATAAACAATTGGCGACATATTTCTGGTGAATACAACTGGGCCGACTTAGCGTCCAGAGGCTGCAACGCGAGAACCCTATTCGAAACCCGCTGGTGGGAAGGACCGGCGTGGCTGCGTCTGGAACCCGAACAGTGGCCGCAGTCCGAATTCACAGTGGACGAGCTGCAAGTACACCTAGAAACTAAGAAAACTGTATGTAATGCACAAGTATGTTGTGATGAAAACCTGCTAAATAAAATACAGTATTTCTCCAAATATTCAAAAATCATTAGGATGGTAGCATGGATGTTAAGATTTACATATAATACACGACATTCACAAAGCAAAAGAAAAGGAGAAATAACGTATAGTGAGTACAGTAAGGCAGAAAAAACTGTGATCAAATTGATACAAAAGGAAAACAGTGAAATTAATGGAAAAAGGAGTGAACATTTAACACAGTACATAGATAAAGAGGGATTATTAAGAATCAAAACTAAACTTACAATATCAGACTTTCCAGAGACCACCAAGGCACCATATCTGTTGTGGGCTAAGAATCCAGTTGTTACGGCTATGGTGAGACAGCAACATGAACAGCTACAGCATGTAGGGGCTAATCAACTCATCATAGACATAGGGGCGAGGTTCTGGATCATCGGTATACGTCGATTAGTAAAGTCAGTAATCTCTGCATGTGTTATTTGCAGACGTTATAGAGCAAAAGCTACACAGGCACCGACAGCGCCACTACCACAAGAACGCACTAACTGCTCCGCGCCTTTTCAAACGACTGGCGTCGATCTAGCGGGCCCATTATTTCTGCGTAGCGGCGAGAAGTGTTGGATCGTATTATACACTTGTGCAGTGTACCGTGCAGTGCACTTAGAATTAACGAGATCACTTTCTACAGAGGCCTTTATTATGACATTGAGACGGTTCGTAGCGCGTAGAGGCCGCGCTGATTTAATTATGTCTGATCAAGGCACAAATTTTTGTGGTACTAAAAATTTGATTTTTTCTCTAGATTGGGAAGAGGTTCAGCGTAACTCCACTATTCGACGCATGTCTTGGAAGATGAACGCACCGACTGCAGCTTGGTGGGGCGGCTATTGGGAGCGACTGATACGGATTATGAAAGATCTTCTGCGGCGTATATTAGGTAAAGCATCAGTGTCATATGAGGAACTTGAGACTATATTATGTGAATGTGAAGCAATAATAAATGGCCGGCCCCTTACATATATAAATGGAGATGAGAGTGACTGTCTAGAGCCACTTACCCCGGCACATTTCATCCAGCCCACATATAACACTGACATGACTGATTTTGATTGCATGGATGTCAACAGTTTGAATAAACGGTACAAATATTTACAAGAACTTAGAGAACAATTTAAACTTCGTTTCAAAAATGAATATCTCACTTTACTGGTCCAAAAAGGAAAAGAAACAAGAGATATTATAAACATAGGCGACATTGTCTTGATAGAAATAGATGAAAGGAGAATAAGATGGCCATTAGGCATTGTTTTAGATTTGTTTACAGGCAAAGATGGAATCGAAAGAACAGCTCGAGTAAAGACTGCCACCGGCATCAAGGTTCGTCCAATCCAGAGGCTATATAAACTGGAAGTCTCCAATCAGACAGGTGCCGATGTTTCATTGATAGGTAAGGCAAGTCAAAGTCCAATTTGTTCAAATTTGAAACATAATTCAGAGCAACAAAAACACGACGAACATTCGTCGTCTGAAATGCGTGAGAGACCTCAGAAATCCATTCGTTCCGGTAGGATGGTAAAAATGCCTAGTAAATTCGATATTTATACGTAAATTTGTTTTGGATTGTTTTCATAAAATAACTAATTACATACATTCAATTTATTTTTGAAAGTCGAGATATTTAGTAATATAAGTGATATAAACATAGTGTGTATGTGTAAGATAAAACTATAAAGACTGTTGTGATAAGATATGCTATTCTTAAAAAATGATAATTATATTAATACTTATAATTCTGATTTCTAGTGACGACATCTAGTGTTGAGTAGAAATTACAGGTGTTTTGCTAGATGACGCTTATAATAATATTATGTAAAACGCCCTCTAGACACTAGTAGCAATACTAAAATTTATTTTGTAACATTTCGGATACATCCTGTTATAATATTATTCTTTTTGGCGCTGGAGGATGTTAGATATTAATTAATGTGTATCCAATCATATATTAGTTTAAGTGATTTTTTGTAATGACAACACTGTCAGGGAAAAAAGGTAATGAAAGTATTGTCTATTATGAGTCCGTGAATAAATATGGTGAAAAGAATTGGTGGTGTTGTTTTTTAATGAAAACCTGTGAAAAGACTCAATATAAACCTATCGAGAGCAATTTCCGATAGGTGGGTATTGTACACTACCCTCGCTGCACTCATCGCCCATCACTGGCGGACACACACCCTAAACTAACTATATTTATTTTTTAAACAATTCAATATTTATTCACTATAATACTATCTACTCAACCGATCATCATGGAATTTTGCTTATCGACGGTTAAAAGGTAATAGGAATGATTTTTTTTTCGAAAATGAGTCGTGAAATCCTACTTAAAGTCTTATTTCAAGCAGGATACCAGATTGGCCGTCTAAGGTCTCCCATACACTATATTATTGATTTAAAAACAGATTTACCGGAAGTAAACGTATCGAGAATATTCAACCCATGTCACAGACAACAAAACTTTCCGGTTTTCTCACTTACCTTGTCTCGTCTTGTTCGTTCTTTTCTTTATAATCTGTATTACAAATGAGCTCTCGAATAATCTGTCAATAGTTATCAAAATTTTATCAAAACGGGCCTGAAAATATGAATGGTATCATGTGTTTCGCGACTGATTCACGCAACTTACGGTCAAAATAGACATCTTTGACCGTGTCGGTGGACGTGCAAGGATCCATTTAGGAATTTTACTATAGAAAAGTTGGATCCATAGGTCCTCCGGCATATTGGTAAGTTCACATTTTAAAATATTCGTTCTGTGTTATTATTACAGCTCGTATAGTTATATTGAGGCATGGTTTACTGCATACGTAACATTTTACGTTAGAAAAATCGTGGTGTGTCGCTTGTAGAGTCATTGTAACTTTTCCTTAGACTGGGATAAATAGAGTTGAACGAACGTTGTTTACTTCGTTATTTCATGTATCTGACTACGTACGTGCTCATGGTCACAAAGGCTTGTGCGCGACAGCGGCACGGTAAACGGCCCAACTTTATTACATTCATCTTGTGACCTACTTTGAATATGTTTATGTAATCGGATACACGCGGGTATTATATTCTAAATCATTGTTTTTAAATAAAAATACAAATAAATTAACAGTCTACCTGTTCTTTTTCACAGAAAATACGAGCATGGTGTTATGCTGAACTTGTCAGTTCATTGTTTACAATCATTCCAGTAAGAAAATATTTAAAAAAAAGTGTAAAAATGGCCAGATATTTTGAAAACACATCCACTTTTAACTTTAGTTGGGATCAGGTGGCTCGCGGATATTGGAAGAGGTACCCAAACCCACAGAGGTATGTTTGTTTTGTTATTTCGCTTAAAAAGGCCTTGGTCAGTGTGGTGGTCAAAAGTCATTGTTGTATTTTAGACAAACAATTTCCAAAATAATAAATTAAACAAGCCACAAAATTGAAGAGAATTTTGTTATTACACTACTTTTGGGAAAAGTTTTTTTTTTTCATTTAAAGTTTTTCAGTCAATTTTTAACGTTTAAACTAAACATTTGAAATCATTGAATTGAAATATAAAATACAAACCAATTACTTAATAAATTTTTTTTTTTTAGTTAATTGGTTTGTATTTTAGTAAAGTAGTAGTAGTAGGTAATATTTACAAGTGACAATGACCAATCACCTTCCAGTATCTAATAATCGCTCCAAGGCTAAGACTATACTAAATACTAAAAAAACCAAATGCATTCGATTTAAGTTACCTAATGTTAGAAGTAGCGAATGTGACATCATATTGAACGAAGAAAAACTGGAATTTATTAATCAAACGGTTTTCCTAGGAATCACGCTAGATGAGAAATTACAATGGGGACCTCATATAACATCTCTTGCGGGGCGGCTAAGCTCGGCCGCGTATGCTGTTCGAAAGATAAGACAGTTAACAGATATAGAAACCGCGCGTTTAGTTTATTTTAGCTACTTCCATAGCATTATGTCGTATGGCATTTTACTGTGGGGTCGGGCTGCCGACATTGAATCCATTTTTATTTTACAAAAGAGGGCTGTCAGAGCCATTTATAATCTACATCGCCGCGAATCTCTTAGAGAACTATTTAAAACGATTAATATAATGACGGTACCTTGCCAATTCATTTATGAAAATATTATGTATGTAAGAAAAAATCTACATATTTTTAATAAAATCAGTGATAGGCATAATTTTAATACTAGAAATAAAGATAAAATAGATCAACCATTTTTCAGATTATCTAAGGTACATACATCTTTTATGGGGTACTGTGTTAAATGTTACAATAAAATACCTTCTGATATATTACAATTAAATGAAAGAAAATTTAAAACTCATATTAAAAGTACACTTTGTAAACAAGCATATTACAAATTAGAGGATTATATCCAAGATAAGAATGCTTGGAAACATGCTGGTCCTGCTCCATAGGACAATTTAGAGTCTAGACAAAATCAAACTGGTTGCTAATTTAACTGTATAATTTATAATTTTTATGATATTAATTTTATTTTCTGTGATTAATATTTTAACTCACACACTGACTTATTATATGTTGTTTTTATTTTTTATTTTTTTTTGGGAAATCATATACAATGTTTGTAAATATGTGAGCACCATGTACCTATCGCATTTATTAATTTTTCTGTTATTACTTCACTTTTCATTCTTTTTACCAATTGTGGTAAGTAATTTTGATGAATTTTTTTATATTTTTTATTTTTTTATTCTAGGTACATAGTCTTCACCTATAAATATTAATTAATGTATACAAACTATTGTTAACATTTTAAAAGAGTAAGTATGGAGTTTCTTGCCCATTCTTCTCCATACATAACTACATTTTGGAAGGCGCAACTAGAATCAATTAACTATTCATGTAATTTTTGACGTTCAAAAGTGCATCTTCGTGCCTATTTGAAATAAATTATTTGACTTTGACTTTGACTTTATACATTAATGTCATGGCAACAGCCATGGTTTCAACCATATCAGACTAATAAGAGGTTTTCTTTGTTAATAGGCTAGTCATCAATAAAAAGCTGGTTGCTGGTTTATTTAGACCTGTGTTACCATTTTGAAATATGAAAAGTCCTGATAAAAAGCTGCACACTTGCAAAAAAATGTGATGAGACTACATCACATTTTTTTGGAAGTGTGCAATCTATTAAGAGAGTACAGATTGTCTAATTGAGTACCTAATTCAATTAGTATTCACATTAAGTGCTGCTTGATGACAAGTACTATAGTCTAGTCTTTACAAATTTTGTTATGCATTAGACTCAATGTCATGCTCTAAGATCTGTCTCATACCAAAGCTGCACTTGCAGTGGTATTATAATATTTTATTAATTACTAACAGCGGCCCGTGGCTTTGCTCGCGTGGTTTTTTCTAAAATAAAAGTACTCCTTAGGTACTCCTTATAACACTAGCTGTCTGCCAGTGTAAGTCCTGTCAAAATCGGTCCAGCCGTTCAGAGATTAGCGGGAACAAACAGACAGACAGACAGGCCGACAGACAGACAGACCGACAGACAGACAGACCGATATCGATAGAAAGACAAATAAAAAAAAATTGTCAGGTATTATTTTGACATTACAAACAGACAGTTTAAATATATTTATTTGTGTAGATGATATTAAAATTACAATGATATTGCAAATGTTGGATGTTCACTTGCCACCTTTTCTAGTTCTAATTCTACCTAGCCTATATTGTCTCACAGCAGGGCAAAGGCATCCCCCATTTCCCCACAATTCTGTTTAGTTAGTGCCGAACAGTCCTTTCGATAGGAATCGAGCTCGTCCCGCCATCTCCGCCTTGGCCTTCCGCAATGTCGTCGCATTTTCTATACTCCATTTGAAATAAGATTAGAAATTAAACAAACACCTTTTTTTACAGTCATTCAACCGATTTTGACTTCTGTTCCATAGGCATAAGGATAGCTTTAAAAGCAAAATAATTGTTACAATACCAACTGTTTACTGCAGTTGCCATTTGTCATGCCACCAACGCAATAGAAGTCAAAATAGGTTGAACGGACTGTAAAAAAGGTTTATTTAAATGTCTAATTTTAGTTATAGTTACTTACAATAAAATAAAAATACCTGCTTAAATTTATTATTATTGGCAGTAGATATTAAAACATGCCGAAAAAGAAAGAAAGACTCACCTATGCATTTATACGAGCCTCTCAAAAGGTGGTCAGGTCAAGTGGTGAATAAATAAAATAACAATGACATTTTAACAGCTTTGGAGAAACCAATCAGTAAATAATGACTACTAATGTAATTTGTAATTTATAATTACATAGCTTTTCCGGGCGGAGTTCGTGATTTATCCCCGACATCATAATATCGGAATAAAAGTATTTTATGACCTATACTCCATTTATTATAACATTAGACAAATAACTGTTCCCACCCTTTCGTTATTTCGATGTAAACGTTTAATAAACTCCGTTATTTCACGATAAATACAAAGCACTGTAATCTATTTACCATTTACATTAAAAAAATAACTAAAGTGCAGTAATTTCAACAATATTACACAATAACTGTCGTTATTTAGCCGTTATTTTTCTAATGCTATAGTAAATGGAGTATAGGTAATAGGTAATACGGGCTGGTGCTCGCAACTCCACGTCAATGCGCGTATTATGCGTACGGGTGGGAATATCGATTATTCGATCCACCCCATGTTGAGGCTACCTACCTAGTTGAGGCGATGGTGGCACTCGTAAGTCCATATATAGCCCAGTCAACTGTGTGACTGCTTAGTGCTTGTAGGACAGCCATGCTGTCTGAGAGTATGCGGATCGAGTGGTCCTTAACTTCCCTGGCCATGATGGCTGAGGCGGCTAGAGAAATACCAAAGCATTCGACCTGGAATACCGTGTTGTGGACCGTGAATGTATGTTGAAGTCCTCCGAGAAATTCCAGCACCTGTGCCCACTACCTGTTTTGGATCCATCTGTGAAGATGCGCAGCTCTGCGGGGCGTAACTCCTCGCATCGGCGATCCTCGTGAAGTTGGATTCTGTATTTTTTATCAAAGATAATTTGTTTGGGTACCCAATCATTTATGGCTTTCGTAATGGGGAACTTCTTGTTGAGTCCCTCCAGCAGCGCGGTTTGTCGTCTAACCCCAGAGATTTAGCGCATTTAGACGCCTGCCGCCATAGTCGCTTCTTGCTGTATGAACAGGTGAAGCGGCGGTAGTCACAGCATGGCTACGACTACTGCAGTTGGAGTAGTCTTCATGCAGCCCGTGGTCGACATGTGGGCTAGTCTTTGCATGCGTTGTAGTTTGTTGGCGGCTGTAACTAGCTCGGTGCGAGGCCACCACGGCCCCGTAGGTGATCATGGGGCGGATCACTGCGGTGTACAGCCATGGTATAATTTTAGGGGATAGGCCCCACTTCTTACCTATCATTCTCCTGCACTGCCAGGTGATACAATCTCTGTTTAGTTTGTTAACTCCCGACAGAAACAGAAGGGTGTTATTGTCTAAGTGTCTTCTCCAGTTTAACTTACTGTCTAGACTCTAGAATGACCCCGAGGTACTTGACTTCGTTGGCCAACTGAAGTTCTGTATTGAACAGTTTCGGTAGGTGGAAAGCGCCTAATGCTCGTTTATGGGTAAACATGACTAGTTCAGTTTAAGAGGGATTAACTAATAAGTCAAATTCCCTGCACCATCTTTCTACGATACGTAGCGCCTGCTGAGTGAGGTAACAGATTGTTCCCGTCACCTTCCCCGAAACTAGGATTGCGAGCTCGTCTGCATAACCTATTCTGTTGTAGCGGTTGGCGTTGAGTTTGGTGATGAGGTCGTTTATCACCAGATTCCATATTTACTTTAGCATTTATAATATTAGTATGGATAATGTAGGCTAAAGATATGATCATGTCATTTTCATTTTCAAAGGTGTAGAATATTTTAATCTGAAAATTGATGTGATTTAATAAAACTGCTATAATACAATAGTATAACTTTTTAATTTTAGTACTCATGTGCTGTCAGAGGACACATGGAGCAGAGAAGTGAAGGATGGATGCTTGTACACGAAGCGAGTTCTCACTAAGACCAATAGGGTGCCCAAATGGGGAGAAAGGTATGTTGAAATTTTTTTTATTTCAGACTAAAGTCCATTTGGTTAGTATACACACGACTTAGAAACTAGCGAAATAAATATTATTTTACATCTATTGCCTAAATGAATGCAACCAATACACTGAAATAAGGTTTTCAAGCTTGTTGCAGTAAACGATATACAGGCTGGTGTATTTAGATTTTATTGAAAAAGTTTAGTCATATGACTTGTTTTTTTTTTTTTTTTGCATCATTATCAGACTCGTTCCCACATCGATCCTCGATCCCATCGCTCGTCTGCGCTATTACTTTGTTGTCGCTAAGCGTTCTTTCTGACTTTTTTTCTTTTTGCTCGGCTCCTAAGGGTCGTAGCATAATGTTAAATTGAGCAATAAAATGCAAAAAAAAAAACTGACCGGTAATTCCAGGCACAAACAAAATTGCGCGTTCAAACAAACAAAATCTTCAGATTTATTATTAGTATAGATAACATATTATAATAAATCCAATGGATGCACCAGACGCGCCACTGGGGCTAAATATAAAATGGCAGTCATCATTGTCGGTCAAGGTGAAATTAATAAAACTCAGTCAATCTAGTTCAATCAGTTGCTTTGGGGCAGACAGAGACCTCTGTTTGTTGATAAAGCAATAATAAAATTGTAAGCTTCATTTTAAAAGAATTTCTATGCATAGAAGTATTGATAAGAACGCAGGATAAAAAAAAAACACGTTTTTGTGAACTGCAACATTTAATAATAAATTAGAATTAAGTAAATTTAAAATGTGTCCACATATAGGTAAGTCGCATTGCCGGAAACGACTTTGTAATATTTATTGTTGTTGATTTGTAGCACTTAGTAGTAATAATAATAATATATATATTTTTAATTACGTTGTATAATAATGAGTACAGTTTTGCGTAAATGTAAATTATATTCCTAAGACTTGCGTGCCTGAACTAGGTAATCCTGTGTTTCAGGTCAAAAGTACTAGGACAGTCTTATAAAAATTTATAAATAATCTAAAAGTTGTCAATAGACAAATAAATTATAATTATGTTCAGTAGCTTAACTCTTAGTTTCTAAATTTGATAAATACTTATCGTAGGTGAGTATACATACATAATTTACTTTAATACAGTTAATAAATTCTCTGTATCTTCGTAAAAATATTAAAACATAACATTTTCGTCATAATAAGCATAAGCAGAATCAGCCTATAATAATGTTCCCACGGCTGGGACACAGACCTCCTCTATTCGAGAGGGAATTGGGTGTAATCTACTGCGCGGGCCCAGTGCGGGCTGGGTATGTCTTCCTTCACAACTCGCAAGTCGGTGCCGTTGACGTCATAATACTAAGTAGGAACTAAGTAAACAACTGAAGCCAGATCAGCAGTTTATTTATTTTATTATTTACTAGCTTTTGCCCGCGGCTCCGCCCGCGTGGATGTCGGTTATCGCGTAAAAAAGTAGCCTATGTCCTTCTCCATATCCCAGGCTATATCTCTGCCAAATTTCATAACGATCGGTTCAGCGGTTCAGGCGTGAAAACGTAACATACAGACAGACAGACAGACAGAGTTACTTTCAAATTTATAATATTAGTATGGATGTACACACAGTTAAATACATACGACATAATTATAATACACTACATACACGTACCGTACACCGTTCATTACTCCATGTTAGCCTTGGAACTAACTTATTATAAATATCATACGACATAATTATAATACACTACATACACGTACCGTACACCGTTCATTACTCCATGTTAGCCTTGGAACTAACTTATTATAAATATTATTAGATTATTACATTTGAGACCCATTGGAATTTACCTAGCTGTAGGTAATATTTTAAGCTACTAATGTTGTCTCACCTGTAACCTATGTACCTACCTGGTAACAGTATTACCAGGGCCTCTAGTCTGCTATTACAATAGTGTCAGAATGGTCTCGCCATTGTGAGTATTTGACAGTTTTTGTATGGCAAATCTGTCAAAAACTCACAATGAAGAGACCATTCTGACACTATTGTAATAGCAGACTTGAGGCCCAGGATTGTAAACTATTTCTGTATAATTGATTAACCATAATAACGTCCATTTGAGGAGCTCGTGGCTAAGTAATAACAGCCGCACGGGTCGATCCATTAGGTTAAGCTACGCTTGCAGCGGTTGGTCCGTGGATGGGTGACCATCTTTACATTGCAAGACTCCTCCGGGACTCGGAAAGCTCGTTAAGCTGCTGGTCCCGGCTGTCATTTGTGGGTCTCTGACAGTCGTTACGGGTCGTCAGAAGCTAATCAGAAGAAAATCTGACAACCAGTCCTAAGGCTCCTACAAACAGGCGCGACACGCGACGCGACACAAAGGCACCGCGTGTCGCGCGATGAGCGGTGGCTTTGTGGCTACCTATGTGCTAAGTCCTTAGGATAGAATTTGTGTCCGCACATAACATTAGCAGACAGCGTGAGCGTGACGCTATTATTGTCACACAAGTCACCATAGTATTCATTAGTAGCCCTTTAACTAAACTAACAGGTGTAAAACATTATGCTACGCACCATGTAGGTATTTGTTGTTATCGTATAAATACATTGTTTTCTTGAACTTTACAATGCGTGCCAATAAAATATTTACAAAATACATGGACTTGGGTAATATATTACCTATATTGTCTTGGAACTCTTGAAAGTACGTAAAAATTAAGTAAACAAACACCACGTATCGGCGTGATAAGTTATCTTCGTGAATTCTTCGTAAAATTAGGTGTAATCTAAAAAAAAAAAAATGAGCAACCCAATCTTGGAACGTCAATATTTTGTTACTTTGTCTTGTTTTCATTCAGCGGGTTGTGACTTCTAGACAATAAATGTTTATTTACAAAAAAATGTAGATAGGTATAATAACATTTAATCGCCAGCCTTAAGGCCAGCGCACACCGGCGGACGGCGCGGGGTAGGATATTTTAAGTTTATCAACGTCAATTCGTGCGTATCTAATGGTAACAAGATATAGATTCCTAAGCTCAGAGACCGACCACGGAGAATCAAAGGGGATATCTCTCTGCGGTATTGAAGAGCGCGCTGGAGGATACCGCAGTGGGATGCGACGGTATGAAGCCGGAGTCCGCTACGATCGCGGGGGAAAAGCTGTGCAACTGTTGATGCACTCCGCATTTGCCCAGTGGCATACGGCGGCATCTGGCAGTGTGCCGGCGGCATCGCAAATAATCAGTGTGCACTGGCTGGCTGCAAATCCCTCACGATGCCATTCCACGTCATCCGCCGGTGTTCGCTGGCCTTTAAGCACTCGCTCGCTATACTATCAATATTTTTATTTCACATCGACTTGACCTGCATGCGAATAGTTCATACCTTTGTAAAAATATTAGTCGCAGGCTGACTGCCTACGGTTCACCGGACCTACAGTGGCCAGCAAATCAAGCTACCCAAATTGTCAAATTTCTCCAAACGATGTTAAACTTTAAAATGTTGATAATTAAGTTCAAAATCGAACAAGCAGTTTGTGGTAACTTGATGTGCTGGCCACCGGACAATTAATTAATAAAATTAATTAATTTTGAACACACAAAGTTCCATGTATGCAATAGGCTGATTATAACTACCAAAATAATAAAGCTTTTGAAACATTCTGTATTAATATGAAAAGCGGTTATTAAATGCATGAATACAGAAAATATAGCAAAGAAGACCTCGAAAGAAAAGTATTCAAATGTTTATGCAACTCAGTTCTAAAATTAGGATAATAACTGTGGGTGAAGCTGATGCGTTTTTATTTTAGTCTCTTCGCTTCCAGTAAAATTTTCTATATGATTAGACATTCTTTAGATGTTCAGAAACTAGATAATCTAAGACGCTATTTATCTTATCCATAATAATTAAACTGTTGTCGTTACCGGTGTAACCTTCATTTGTGACCTCTAAATATGTATCTCAACGCTTCGAAGTAACCTGCTGTATCCTATTGTGTTGGTTGAGTTGACCATTATTCACCGAATTTGAATTCTAAAGTGTTAATCATAAGTTCAATATTTATGCATGCTGAGCTGAACACCGCAATATAAGTAGATATTATACGTAGGGAAAACATTTAAATTATAATTGAACGTAATTGTAATCTTTACATACATTCAGAATATAATTTTATAATTAAATTGTGTCTAGGCACTATGAATGTACAGCATACTCTTATGCGATAATTATTATAAAGTGCCTGACAAAAATCATTCAAAATACGACCTCAATTCCTTAATTAAAATACTTCATGCTTTATTAGTCGATAACGCCGGAATCAAACGACCCTGGCCAAGCAAAGCGGATTTTTACGCCACAATAACAAGTCGACGTCAGACTGTTTGTAAACACGAATCTAGGAAACTATTCGACCGATACTAACGTAACTTTCAATTCATTAGTTTGTTTGTGTAACCATGCAAAAATATCTATATAACGGACTCTGATATGTAAATACAAATCTATTTTTATTATAATCATCAAATTATCAACTTTATAAACATACTGATTAAGTTTATTTTACAATGAAAAAAACGATTAAAAACAACTTTAGTTACAAAGGAAGTTGAACCTTATGAAGTAAAGTTAAGGTATCTAATATAAATTTAGAGTAACTGAAGTATGTAATGCTCTTTGCGATAAAGAGAAAGTCATGCAATATCAAATGATTAAAATTATATGAGTTATGTAAGTCGTTATCTTCTGATAATAGTGTAGTACTAGCTGCTGCTCGCGGCTTCGCCCGCGTGGCTTTTTTCTAAAATAAAAGTATCCTTAGTTGCTCCTTATAACATCAACTATCAGTCATCAACTGCCAGTGAAAGTCCCGTCTGAATCGGTCCAGCCGTTTCGAAGATTAGCCGGAACAAACGGACAGACAGACAAACATTTTTTTTGTGTGGTATAAGTACCGTATATACTTTCATATGCATTTAGTAAAAAACTGTTATTTTGATATTACAAACAGACACTTCAATTTTATTTATTTGTATAGATTAAAACTCCAGTACTGTATATTATGACCTCTATATTCGATATAGAAAGTAGACTACTTATCTGTTTTTATGTGATAACTGATAAGAAGAGATAAACCTATACACGTATCATAATCGTCGTATACCCAAGTTTATGATATAATCTATTGCTATTTTCATTGGCAGGAGAAAGACAAAGACAAGTTTTATTTGTGCCATTTTAATAAAGCGTATGTTCTGTTACGAAATTTAAATTAAGGATAGTCTACTCAACAATCTCTCCAAATACTAACTTATCTTTTCAAGCCTAAACCACTGAATTTGATAGGGTAGCCTAGAATCTAAAAGGACATAGGCTACGTTTTTTCATCCTGAATAGCAGACGAAGTCGCGGGCAAGAGGTAGTACACATACATACATACACTCACGCCTTCTTCCCATGGAGGTAGGCAGAAACTATAGAATGCCATCTGCTACGTATCTTACATACTTCTGTTGGCTACGTTTACGTTCATACCTCTGGTCAAACACGCACGATGGTTGCGAGTACTACGCACCTGACCTTTCTGAACATCACCAATTAGGTCACTATAATTATGTCCTCCTAGAGCGTCCTTTCCCGGCGTTTCCACTCACATCTGCCTTGTAAATACCTTTTGTAAGTCGCCTTTCATTCATCCTCTCAACATGACCAAACCATCCAAGCTTACTCTTTTAAATGTTTGTCATTACATCTTCTTTAAAACAGCACCGTTGCCGCGTTGCTTTATCACATTCAGCCTAGCATTAGTAGTCACGCCACACATTCTTCGCAAGGAACGCATTTCCACAGCATTTAGAATAAATTCATGCCTCTTTTGTCACACCCAACATTCACTTCCATACGTAAGCGTAGGCACCAGCAAACCATTGTGAACAGCCAGTCGAATCTTTTTGGGCATCGACTGGTTGGTCACAACCGCATGTATAGCACTATTCACTTTATTACTCGCATTTACTCTCCTTTCAACATCTTCATCAATCTTTCTATCCCTTGTAAACTGACTCCCCAAATTTACAAACAAACTTATTTGTTCCACACTTTTATCATTTATTTTCATCTAGTACATTATACATTTAAGCTCAGGGCCTATTCCTGACAGGAAGGGATGGTTATCTCTAGATCTTTTTCGACTATGAGAAATGGCATATATTCGCCAGTGCATAATAAACAACTTATCTTTTCTTAGTTAGCACCAAGATATTAAGATTTTCTGGCGCTATGAAAATATTTCTATGATCTCCATATTGTGTACCTCAATTTAATAAGGTCATATTATTATTATAAGCATTGTTTTACAGGTTTTTCAGTGCAAAATCAGTGAAAATCATTGAAGAGAGTATCGTAGACCCTGAGAATAAGATATTGGTGACATACACGAGGAACTTAGGATTTACTAAAGTTATGGTAAGGAAATTGTTTTTATTGTGTCTCACTGCTGGGCAAAGGCCTAATCGTTTTAAGTTCCAAAAACTATACTCCGAAATATTTTTACCCTACCCTACCCTACCCTACCTACCCTACCTTACCCTACCTTACCCTACCTACCCTACCTACCGTCCAACCTTCTCCTGATAATAACAAACACAACAAAAAAATAATTAGCGAAATCGGTCCAGCCGTTCACTAATAGTATTTTTTTTTTCGATATTTTCTCACCGTTTAAACCTTCCCTGAACTACGACAAACATTTCAAAACCAAAATCAGCTAAATCGGCCCAGCCGTTTTCGAGTTTTAGCGAGACTAACGAACAGCAATTGATTTTTATATATATAGATAATATAGATAGATAGATTATCTTCATATCAAATAGCATAGCAATAACAATTCCCATGCTATGACTAATGAAGTTAATGTGAAATCGCATTAATTGCCATCACTACAGCGATCTAATCTATAAACACACACTGTTACAATACGTTCGTCAGTATTTGCACTAACACACGCACCACGCGTAGTCGATCGATAGCCAGAGCGGAGCAGCGAGCGACACAACCCTCCCGTCTGAGTGCTAAAGCACGACTGCCGCCTGCGCCCGCGCAGGGCACCTCTTGGCTTTTATCTCAAAATGGGTGAATTCCTTGGCAATTGTTGGTTAATTTACAATTGTGCTTTGGTGATTCTGTTGTACCTCTAACTACCTATTTTTCAGTGTAAAAATATTTCCAAATAACAAAGCCGTTTAGTAGGAATATGGAATAGAAGCCATAATATTGTGTGTTGGGAAAATATTTTTTTACAGCAAAAGTATTAACCATACAAAAAAAGTACTTTCGGAAAAATGTTGTACATGAATCTATAGCAAAATCATATATTTTTCAAATCTTCAAGACAAGCCGTTAATGAGCAGTACGGTTCATAAAGTGACCGTTTTACGCTACTAAACGGGACTAAGGCCCTTAAACAGGTAAAATATAACTTTGCACACAGTTTTCAGCTTTTAAAGAGACGTAAACAATAATCCAACAATAAATCCAAGAATAAATTATAACTTTGAAATAAAATCGTGCAAATTATTTTTATTATACTGGCAGTAAGGCAAAAGCTCTAAACATTATTAGACTTCCATTTATTATGTTATCTGGTGAAAACTGTTTAATTTTTAAATATGTTCGTTAACAATTGAAATGTAAATTATATCAAATAAATAAATATGAGCAACTTGTTCAAAAATTGAAATCTTTTATTTTCATTAGCTTACGACGGGACCTTAGGCTATAATTGGTTTCATTTTGACATGCCGCTTCAGCGTGCTTTCAAAAGCGTGCTTCTGAAAATACGCTGAAGCGGCCAAATATAATAAAATCAAATAATTAGAATGATTAGGGAAATGTTGATTGACCCCTGAAACGTCACTTCGACAATGACATTTCTTTGTATACATTTTTGATCTCGAATTCCATTTCCGATCTTAGGCAGATTGATTGTATCTGTATGCTATATTCCGTAACGTGTCCTTTTCTCCTCAGAGCGTGGTCGAACGCGTGGAGTACCGCTCGGCAGGCCCGGGACAGACGATAGCATGCCGCTCCGCTTGGATCGACTCGCAGGTGTTCGGCTTCTCGCGGGCCATCCGCGCCTTCGGGGTCGATAGGTTTAAGAAGAACTGCAATCAGATGGTGAGTTTAATACAGCACATTTCAAGCATTAGAAAGGGATTATTGTACAGGTACGCGTATGACAAGAGACGATGGCAATACTGTATTTTGAATGGCACACTATTATTTGGTTACGGTGTTGGCATGTAGATGGCGACACTGGCAATGCCTCTGGTAATTCTAAGTCTTATCACTAAAAGCGATCTTTTAGAGACAACCTTATGATGGAACTGGTGAAATGTGGATGTGCTACTGTACACCTGACAGGCGAGATGATATGTCCAATAGAACCCAATCACCTTCCAGGTAAGCGGCTTCAACCACGTGCTGCACAGCATGTTCCCGCGCCAGGTGGCGTCGGCGCACAGCATGACGCACACGCTGAAGGAGATGCGCGAGGCGGCGGCCGCGGCCACGGACCGCGCCAAGCACAACGTGCTGTCGTCCGTCAACAGGACATAACACGACGCTGACTGACCCAGGACTTAAGGACTAAGTGACCAGTTCCGTTTAGATGCAGGTCCTTTTAGGTAGCATGGAGTAGTGAGGAAATGGAGTGCGTACTTTAAGCGGTTATATTGTGACAGCCCAGAATTGTCTAGTGTCCAGAAATTTCGTAATAAGATAATAAATGTATTTAGCACAGATTAAAAGGTACACATGACACAATATAATTTACAGTAGATTAAAAATAATAGTGTAAAGTGCGATACAAGAAATTGGCCGTCAAGTGTGCCTCAAGGCTGCCAAAAAGGCCCAGTTCGGCAAAAATGCCAGACAACTAGAGCCTGACGCTAGTTCAACTGTACCTGGGCCTGGAATAAGGTGTCTTGGCATCCAGGACATAATGATAAGTGTCTCTTTGTCTGTAGGACAGTACTACATTTTGTGCGCAAAGTATTGTTTTGGGAAAGTAACGCGTCTAGTTGACGAAATTCGTGGGAGATCTGCGATGGCATTTGTCATCTATCGGAAACGCTTGCGATAGTCCAATTGGGCGACTGTCGAAGAAACAAAATCGTAATGTAAATTATTCTATTATTCCGCGTTTAAGCACTCCATTATTCAATAATCTATGGTAAAGTGACGCCTAATTTAAAAGGAAAGTACAACAGGGGAGCATTGCAAGAGAAGGACTGCTTTAGAAGATTGTTGTAGTCTACCAAAATAAGGAATTGTATTTTAATGATGAAAAGGTTCTAATCTATCCGTCACTCTTGATACTGAGCATTGGCTTGTTGAGAGTAAGATTTATAATGGATTTACTTTTAACTGGTACTATTTTAATATTTTTTAAATTGTTTCGGTCGTCCAATCGTCAAAAACAACATCAAGTGTTCGTGCGGTGCACCAGTGCTATTGGAGACTAGCTGCTGACCGCGTAGCTTTTTCTAAAAGTCTTCCCTAAGTTACCCCTTATAACATCAGCTATCTGCCAGTGAAAGTCCCGTCAAAATCGGTACAGCCGTTTCGGAGATTAGCCGGAACAAACACTTAGAATGGCAAGGTTTTTTTTATAAATACCGTTTATGCTTTCATATTAATTTTAATACACAGACACTTTAATTTTATTTATTTGTGGATGCTTCGGTAGCGTATGTCGCGGTTTGTCTTTGCGACGGTTTTCAAACAGCAACAGGCACGTGCCTCACTCTGGAAATCGTGTGCATCTGTCTTTGAGAACACGAAACAATAAAAAAAAAGAATTTTGTATGCTACCTTAGAGCGCGTCTCTTAACAATAATATTCCTTTCGCGTATCTATTATTGCCCAGTTAAAAGTGAGTCCATTACCTCTTACTGTTTTTTTTTTTCATTTCACTGCCACTTTTCGTCATTTACACGACGCTACTCGTACCTTCACCACATTCCAGCCGTGTGGTATATAAATATTATCTATGATTGTGTACACTTATGTTTGAAAATGCTTCCTGCACTGTCTAGAGAGAATGGCAAACTCGAGGCAATAGAACAAATTCACGCAATTATTTTATCAACGCACGCATACGTGCATAGAGAGGTGAGTAAGGGTAACTATCTATTTATTACACATTGATTAGGGTAAATAGATAGTTACCTAATGGACCTAATGGCTGCGTCAGCAAACGGTATTAGCATTGCTGAATTTTGGGGCAAACAAAATAAAAAAATATTGTATGTGTTATTTTGTCATCGACACGCTAAGAACGGTTATTACCAGTGATAGGATATTCGGATATTTACCTAAAGTTAATTTTTGGCTAAGAAATGATGGAAGCGGCTTCTTAATTTTTTTTCTTAATATTGATCCCGGGATTCCAGAAAATCCGGGATTGCACAACTAATCCGATACATGGTATGAAAACAACTTCTTAAATATATTATGTGGTATTATTTAACTTTACAACATTAGCTTTCAATTCTATAGTAAAAAAGTACTAAATTCCGGAATCGCGAGATTTTTACGATCGATAGCATTCCATATTAGCCAATACCTGAACGTAAGTAAATATATACATTCGATTCTGTAATCCGAACTCTTGTCGATTCCGGAATCCTAGGATTTTTTCCTTACAAGTGTGTTCTATAATAGCCACCTCAACATTAGGTAAATATGCATCCGAATATCCTATCACTGGTTATATGTCCATAGCCTCCGTAGTTATGCCTATACAGCTAGCGTTTCTCTCTAAGCTGTGCATTTTGACTGAGTTTTGTTGGTATATTATTTTGATAGAGTAAGGTTAGCGATTTTGTGAGCTGCAGCTGTATTGTAAAGACAGATTTAAAAAGTTGACAGTTTTCTTTGAAATTTAGATCAGTGAATTTATTTGATGAGACTTTATTAAAACATCAAATTTTAATGATAAAACAACTATGCGGCCATCTTATCGGTCAAATATAAATGAAAATGGCGGAATCGTTGTTATTTGAGAAAGCTATTTGAATTATTTTTCAGCATCTATGTAAACATTTATAGGTTTCAAACTTATGTAATTGAATTGTTAAGGGTTAAACTATGTTATCACAAAATTTAAGCAAATAAGTAACTATTTACCAATACGGAATTTTCGGAACAAAAGTCTCCCGCATGAGCGATACTTGTAATGGTTTCCGATGGCTTTTTATCAAGAACAAATTGACAATTGTATTCGAATTTGTGCCAATATTTCTTGACTCTGTGTAGTGACAAATGGGCGGAGCAGATTTAAATGGGGGGGGGGGGGGTCCATTTCTAAGGGGAATACCCAGTCAGTCAAATACTACTTCTGAAATCGTGCTTCATCGTCACTGCACTTTCCTTTTTTAGTAAAACAAAGTTGTAACTTCAAGAATTGTATGAAAAAGGCAGCTCCAGCTCGCTAACTGATAAACAATTGGTTTGTATTTTATGTAAACATTTATTTATTAATGTCTTTATATTTTGTTTAAATTCGAAAGTGACTTATCAATGTTTTATTCCATTCATCTGCTTTCTAATTATGTGCTATGCTTGAAATATTATTGGAAGAATAAATTATATCTTTAATATGCATATTATAGATATAATTTATAATATAATAATATTAAAATATAATTTTAATATTTTAATTACACATAACATAACATCACGCCTTGTTTCCCCGATACGTTAGGCAGAGGTGTACCCATAGTAGGAACACCCACATTTCGCCTTGCCATTCTCACCATTTTTCGCCATTTTCGCATTTCGCGTTTTTTAATATTTTAATAATATTAAAATATTATTATCATATGCCTTCTGTTATTAAAATGAGAATTCATCTCTATTGTTTTACTACCTAATCGTTCCAAATGGTTTATTTACTTTTGTATATACATAAAGTTTAAATCTCGCCAGAAATGTACATAATGATGTAAGGCTTGACACAATTTTAAAAGAGTATGAAATGTACGGAACAACAACTTATGTAAATAAACCATTATATTATTTTGACTTTAATTAAAAAATCTATCTTGAATTTGATAAAACCTTGCCATAAAATAATATAAAATCAAACAAAAAAAGGGAAAATATCAATGTTTAAAATGTAAGACATATATTTTATTGTACTCGGACAATATGTTTAGTCTAGTCTCTTTGGGAAATCATAATAGTTTACTTTATCTACCTATTGCATTTAGGTGTTTCAGGGGCGCTACAGACATGTTTGGGTGATGAATCGGCACAGGCTGGACGGCAAAATCAAATGTATATATTGCTGCCTTGGAGGGCAAAGGAGCGAAACCCAATTCAGTGGTCAGTACAATAGTTAGCTCATAGAACTCTTGACCACCAAACTTATGAAATCATAATATTGTGTTATGATATGACTATAGATCGGATAGATGCATATTCATCTAAAGTTGAGATGTTGGCTAATATGGAATGCGCTTTTGTATCTAAAAAAATCCCGCGGTTCCGGGATCGACAAATTTAGGTTTCTGATTATAGAATTGGATGTATATTTTACTTACTTTCAAATGTTGGCTTATATGGAATATACTTTTGTATCGATCATAAAAATCCCGCGATTCTGGAAGGGACTTTGGTGTTTTTTTCTGACTACAGAATTGAATGCATATGCATATGCATAATCTACATACCTAAGTAGCCGAGGTAGTATTTACGCCGAAATAGGGTATTATAGTACTTTAATAAAAAAAATATTCTAATTTGTTTTCTTTTTGTATTAACTAACACACACCCTATCCTCTCCTCTTACACACACATATTTGCATCGGGGGTTAAACATTAATATTTTAAATAAATATGCTCCTGAATAGTTATGCAATTCAAGAATCCCGGGGTTTCGTAAACGGGTTTTTTTGAAGAGCCGCTTCCATACTTTCATTGCTAAAAATTAACTTTAGGTAAATAGTTCAGTGCATCCGAATATCTGATCTCTGGTTATGACGCTGATTTATGTTAAAATAACTGTTCTTATGCGCATGATTTATTTTTTAAACGTCTTATAACTCAAGTGTATGTAGTTCTGTGGAATAGCTCTATTTCCCTCCAAGGCAACTATTTTGCCGCCCGGCTGTGGCGAATAATGCCGACCAAGTAAAATAATAATAATACAAGTGGGTAGCACGCCTTAGCAACTACTAATAATTCTAGTGGCTACGACTATTATTAATTGTTGGCGCCACTTTACATTATGAAGTGAAATTCGCACGTTTTTCTTTCAAAAAATTTTTTTTTTTTTTTAATATATGGTGTTTTGTTACCAGTACCCTAATTGCGTAACATACAATTAATCGCAACCTGAATGATTCTGAAGGATATTGCTAATCCATTGCTTCATATGTTAGAAAAAATTGTCCGCTCAACAACGTAAATAACGCAATAAATGTTGTTGAACTGTCAAAATGAAAACCATTGCTGCTGTGTGTTACACTTTTAGCTCGCTGGTATCGTGTCTATGACGTTGTTTATTGTGATTTATTTAACAATATTATTGTGATCACTGTCTTCCTCTATAAGTACCTACTAATGTTAGATTACCTGATATTGTCCAGGTCAAACTAGTTTGTTTATTATTATAAATATACTTTTGTCTATATGACAATCAAAATCGGAAATCCGGTAAGTATTTAAGTTCTACGTAATGTAAAGTGGCCTTTTATGGGAGGTTTAAATGTTAACTTGACGGTTAAATAAACTTTTAAAAGGATATTCTAAACACATGTTATCATAACACAAAGTTTGGAGACGTTTGAGCAGATCCATAGTGTAATAAAAATTAGTATTAGTTACCATAATCAATAATAAGATAATATACGAGTCTATTTAAATGTATGGTTTTATTTTACCTGTGTTATTTTCAGTATCTATCCAGATTCCAGATTGTGTCGGTTGGATACTGAAGTACACTGCAACCTGCAACAAACTGGAAATTTTAATTTTTAACATATCACACATAAAAATGCATAAGTAATGTAAAATACTTACAATATTTATATATTCCGGAAAATATGTAATTAAATATTCCTGTGAAAGTATTGGATGTAATGATGGTATAAATGTTGTTTTTAACCTATGTACCTACATAACCGCCACCAATAAAATAATAATTATAATAAATATGTAAGTAACAGTAATAAATGTAGGTGCCTACTCGCTTAATAAGTTGTTTTTCATTCAGGACCATAGAAAGGGTTGGTGTGATTTCGGAGTTTGCTAGTGTTAAAGTTAGAAGGAAGAAATTTTAATTTTTTACTACCTAAATTTGTTTCAAACATCGTTGGTTAATAATAAAAAAGTATAAAAATAATTTGTAATATTTGAATTATAAAACAAAAATTAAATTTACTTTTAAGTTTATTTTAACAGTTTTGATTTGAGTTTTGGGGTGACACCTACAATATCTGCACCGGGTGCCACTCATGCTAGCTACGCCACTGCCTACTCCAACCTATCCATACTAATATTATGACTAATACTATACGATTATAATGAAAGTAACTCTGTCTGTCTGTCTGTCTATCTGTCTGTGTCTGTCTGTCTGTATGTTACGTTTTCACGCCTAAATCGCTGAACCGATCGACATGAAATTTGGCAGAGATATAGCCTGGGATATGGAGAAGGACATAGGCTACTTTTTTACGCGATAATCGACATCTACGCGGGCGGAGCCGCGGGCAAAAGCTAGTGTTTTCATATACCTAGTATGAAATGATAATTAAAATTAAATTTTCTGGTGAAAGACAAAATAGATAGTTTTGTTTTGGTCCAATATTTAAGATACTAAGCGTCCATAATAGAAAATAGGTATAAACAAACATTTCCACGCAGGTGCATTTAGGCATAACGGATAGTCCTCTGTGCAGGGCTCTTGCATGGTGGCTGAGGAAACCGTTGCGCATGTACTCTTTGAAAACACAGGCGTCACCCAGATTAGAACAGAAACCGTTTGGGCACCCAGATCTTTCTCATAATTATGTTCTAAACAGACCAGGAGACGTGATTAACTTCTGGAGGTGGGATGGTTGGAAAAACCACCGATGGCCGTCATGGCCCACGCATAGTGGTCCACCTGAGGGTTCTAAGTGCGGAAACCAAACCCTCTAACATAGAACATAGGTTTATAGTAAAACGAGAAGCACACATGTAGTAGAACTAAAGTTAGAGACTAATCCGAGGACTAACCGCCTATAAGGAAGAAGTCCGCTGATATTATTATTACCTATAGGTAAGTACTCTTTGTCCGATGGCTGAAGGTCGACATCAGAAGTATACCTACTGTAAGAAATGACGCGGAACAAATCTATACTAATATTATAAAGCTGAAGAGTTTGTTTGTTTGAACGCGCTAATCTCAGGAACTACTGGTTGGAATTTAAAAATAATTTTTGTGTTGGATAGTCCATTTATCAAGGAAGGTTATAGGCTATATAACATTACGCTATGACCAATAGGAGCGGAGCATAAATGAAAAATGTTGCAAAGACGGTTAAAATGATTCCTTTTTGAGAGCTTCCGTTGCGTGCGCTGCGTAAACGGTTGAAGTTACCTACGCGAATATCATGTATAATGGAATTGTTCCTTTTTAAAAGTTCAAAAAAAAGTCTGCGACAGCATATGTCTATCTTTTAAGATTGACTCACTATAGGTAACCTTTTTTTTATGGTAATAAAATTTGTTCGAAATTAAGGCATTAGGTATTTGCGAAGGGGTTTTATCAACATAACAATATTAATCCTTATCCAAATAAATATGTTATTAATCACAAGTATTTAAATGTAAACAAAATTGTCCTTGACATCACTTGATTTTCAATCAACATCTTAGGAGATATAATTTTAAAAAGCTAAAGAGTTTGTTTGGTTGAACGCGCTAATCTTAGGAACTCCAGGTTCGAATTGAAAAATTCTTTCAGTGTTGGATAGCACAAATATAGGCTATTTAACATCACGCTACGATCTTAAAGAGCCGAGCAAACGTCGGAAAGAACGCTAAGCGAAATCGGAGTAATTGCGCGGGCGGGCAATGCGATGCGACGGGGCTGAATTTTATGCGGACGAAGTCGCGGGCAGCTAGGTGTAGGGTCAAGGCCGGTGTAATACGAAAAACGTTATGAATTTTGCCTATGTTGGGACATACATTTGCATAAGTACTTCAGTTTTGGTGAAATGATCCAAATTAACATTTATTGGAGGCTGACTGTACTTCTGCATGTGGTGGACGAGAATGAGTTTGTATTTGTCAAGCTTTCGTTAATTTAGCAATACAAATATAATTTTTAAATAAAACACGACAATCAGTCTAACATTTTGTAATAGAAACTACAATGCTTAAAAACAAATTGTATTTACAAATGAAACAACCACCGACAAGCTTTACATTTTGTTCAAAGCTAATTAACATCATTTAAAATCTCATTTTACTTTAATGGCAGCTCGTAACCTAGCACTACGGCTCCTAGGATTCCTCTCCACTTCTTCATCACTTGGTACCTCTACATGCTTATTGACTGCTTGCCAAGGGGTATCCAGAAACTGGTTGATTGTATCCTGATTTTGCACTAAAGTTGGACTTAAGTACTTCAACGGAACTGGATTTGCAACCTCATTTATTAGATTTCCTGCTATATGACGCTTAACTATTGTATCTTCTAATGAATGGAAGCATATTGTTACTAATTTTCCATTGATTTTCAAATAATGTTTAGCTAGTAACATGCCATAGTTGAGTTCATTCAACTCATTATTTACAAAGATACGTAATGCTTGGAAGACCTTTGTAGCATTTGACTGTGGCCTTTGTAATTTGTCCAACCGTTTTTCATCCGGACAGCATGAGTTTATGAGTTCTACTAATTCTTCAGTGGTCTCTATGTTTTTGATCATGTATCTAGCGTGTATGATAGTTTGAGCAATTTTCGCCGCTTTCTTCTCTTCACCATATATTTTGAATATCTTGTAAAGTTCATGTTCATTTGCAGTTGCTAGCACTTCTCTTGCTGTTATTTGATTTGGGTCCCTGCCAGCATCCATTCTCATATCTAAGAAACCATTTTTGCTGATAGAAAATCCTCTTTCTCCTACATCTAATTGCATTGAAGAACATCCAAAGTCAAATAGCATTCCATCTATTGTGGACTGTTTTATTTCTTTTTCTTTTAGGAGGGTAGGAAGTTCACTAAACCTTCCTAACAATGGTATCACTCTATTTGGGTATTCTTCAGCTAATTTTTGGGCTTTCTCATAAGCTAAAGGATCTCTGTCTAATGTTATAAGTTTACAATCAGCAGCTTCTAGTATTTTCTTTGAGTGTCCTCCGGCTCCAAATGTCATATCAATGAAAAGCTCATTGTCTTTGGGATTTAAGTGTTTTACAGATTCATTAAGCATTACTGGTGTATGGTCTCTGTACTGTACTTGTTCCGTGGACAGTCTCCGAGCGAGTACCGCCATGTGGAGTCGCTGGAACGGTCTTAGAATCATTTTTTATCTTTACCAAATATTTTACTAAAGAAACCTTTATTTTCTTCCTTCAAATACTCGAGAACTTCGTTAGATAAGATGAGGTTGCACTCTTCAGTACTCAAGCCTGTCGCTGTGCTGCTGTGTTTCCGTTTGTACTTGTTTTTGTAATAATTATCGGCAAGTTTGTTGAGGGAGTTGTACTGTTTGTTGCAGAGCTCAGAATCCAAATTCTGTCCGTCCGATGACTCAAACGCCGCCTTGACCTTATCTCTGATGAATTTCCCGAGGTCTCTGTGAAGTAATTTTAAAGTAAACCGGTGTTGGATACGAATAGGATAAAAATATTATCTCGCATAACCTCACTTTTTCTTACCTTTCGCCTTTAGTGTTGTCTACGGGCCATTTAGCTATGAGTCTAGTGAATTTCTTGTATTGAGTAGTCATAGCTAGTTATTCAGTATACCATCTTATTAACCAGCGGCTTTAATGTGATAATTTCGAAGCTGAATATATTTTTTTTCATGTAAAAACAGGGGAATAGATATCTGTCAACTGTCACTTGTCAGTCACAATGTCACATTGACGAATTGACTTACTGAAATAGCATGTTTCGTTCAGAATTAGTGGAATTCTATAAAAAATATAGTACAAAAATGTAAAATAAGTCTATTCTAGATTCGAGACCGAGTATTATACCGGCCGGCTCCCTACGTTTTGTACGTTTTGATATATTATATTATGTGACATGTGCTCAAACAGTATTGGTGTTATAACAGAGCATGTAACTTTAGGTCACGCTAGGGCCAGCCAGAATGATGAAGGACATCAATCATTCACTCTGCTCTTAGACCATTTAAAAATCCTGTTGGCCGCAGAGTGAGATAATAATCATAAAATTATGTCGTTGTCTCCGGGGCCTACGGACAGTACTTGTATTGCCTATGTAGAATTATTTATTAGGCATTATCAGTTCTTAATGCAGGCACAGTATAATAATAACAGTATATTAAATTATACTGTGGTGCAGGTGCCACCGAGAGCTGCAGCTGCTGTGAGTGTAAAATCAGCACACACTATTTGAAATTGTTTGGTTACGAATCGATTAGACCTTATTTCGATGTACTGATTGGTGTTCCTTTTGTATCATTTTTGGTTCCAAATTCTTACAAAGCAGAATTACCTATTATCTAATCAAATAAACTTATCAGAAATGAAAAGTTTGACGAAACGAGACTATCTATTACATAGTGATGATAATTGAGGAAAACATGTGAAAATTTGTACCTAGGTATTTTTCTTCGAATTTCCTTCAAGGATAACCTAATAAAATCTCGGTCAGTGGGTTGTCTTAGGGGCGGTCCCTGCCGCTTATAATGTAAATATGGTGAACAGGTGCAAGTTTCCAATAGTCGTTACAGGAAAAGAGGAAGTCTATTTTATTATTAGCTATGTTAGAATTAAGCGGAAAAGCGTCACGTAGTTATTATAGCAGGCAAGCTACGGCTAAGGGCATGAGCCCACTGGTGGCACAGCACGGCTGGGGTTCTTTCGGTATCCCTACATGTAAGCACATTCTGCTGACGGCATCTATGCCGCAGTATCCTTAGGCAAGCCGAGACGCCCTTAGGCATCATCATTGAAATACAATTTTATTATCATACTATTAAGTTATAAATCCCCTGCGTGCCGTGCCGCCAGTGGGCGCAGGCCCTAACGGCAAATAATTGGATAGCCATCTGCGGTCTATGGGATGGGTACGAAGTGACGTTGGAATTGTATAATTTGTATATATTTAAGGCGAGGTTATAGGCGCGAGTAAATTGTGCCGTTACTTCGTTAATTTTGGGTTGAAAATCATATGTTTTACGATATTAACAATGTTAAACCCGACGGACATTACATCATCATAGATGTTTATTTTGATGTGATTTTCAAAACATAAAGTAGTACAATATTGAAATAAAGTGAGTTTTAATCTACAAAATAAGGGTATGTTTGGATTTTTTTTCTATCGAGCGAACTTTTTCCAATTATGTAACGAGTAGGTACCCGACGTAACTACAGGAAGGTCTTAAAAGCAACATATAATTTTTTCACGTGTTTAATCATTACCGTTTCTAAATAAAATACCATTAAAATTACATTTCCTAGAGGTTAACTTGAAGAACCTCGCTTTAAATAAAGTTAGGTCTGTATCTACTGAGTATTGATTATGTTAAGAAATGAATACTTAGTACGCCACGATCAGCAACTAAACATTGATAGCACGGGTGTTTATATTGGAAGTCGGTTGTTTTTTTTTTGGAAAAAAGATTTTTATTTTTCCTATTTTAGTTATGGTATTTACCCCACACCAATTCGTATACTACCTACTTTTTATGTAAACCACACTGACACCAAGTATTATAACATCACCCAAGATACACAAAGTGGATTAAATACGTATTAAGGCTCGTACAGACTCGCGCGATATCGCGGGCGCGATAGGCACCAACAAAAAAATTGTGCTACTAGTGTCGCGTCGCGCCCGCGATATCGCACTAGTCTGTACAGCCTTTATCGAAGCTAACTCAAAAACTATCCAAGCAAAGTTAATATTTTTTTTAAAGGTGACTACTTCGAAAGTTTTTTAACAAATAATTTTCAAAATCGGTTCACAATTGACGGAGAAATCAGTGGACATACCTACATTAAAAAAACATACATACAGTCGAACATAGAACTTTCTCCTTTTTCGAATTCCGTTAAATATAGAGTGATAGATATTAAGATGATGATTTATTTATCTAATGGCTGAAAAATATCATGACTAGAAAGGGGGCAGCGAATTATGAAAGAAGACAGCACCGACTTTAAATTAATTGGATAAGGGCAGGAGAATGATGATAGAAACTAAACTGCAAACGCTACGCTAAACTGGAAACGTATAGCTTGATTTGTGGCCGTGTCATCATAGCAGGCAAGCTACGGCTAAGGGCATGAGCCCACTGGTGGCACAGCACGGCTGGGGTTCTTTCGGTATCCCTACATGTAAGCACATTCTGCTGACGGCATCTATGCCGCAGTATCCTTAGGCAAGCCGAGACGCCCTTAGGCATCATCATTGAAATACAATTTTATTATCATACTATTAAGTTATAAATCCCCTGCGTGCCGTGCCGCCAGTGGGCGCAGGCCCTAACGGCAAATAATTGGATAGCCATCTGCGGTCTATGGGATGGGTACGAAGTGACGTTGGAATTGTATAATTTGTATATATTTAAGGCGAGGTTATAGGCGCGAGTAAATTGTGCCGTTACTTCGTTAATTTTGGGTTGAAAATCATATGTTTTACGATATTAACAATGTTAAACCCGACGGACATTACATCATCATAGATGTTTATTTTGATGTGATTTTCAAAACATAAAGTAGTACAATATTGAAATAAAGTGAGTTTTAATCTACAAAATAAGGGTATGTTTGGATTTTTTTTCTATCGAGCGAACTTTTTCCAATTATGTAACGAGTAGGTACCCGACGTAACTACAGGAAGGTCTTAAAAGCAACATATAATTTTTTCACGTGTTTAATCATTACCGTTTCTAAATAAAATACCATTAAAATTACATTTCCTAGAGGTTAACTTGAAGAACCTCGCTTTAAATAAAGTTAGGTCTGTATCTACTGAGTATTGATTATGTTAAGAAATGAATACTTAGTACGCCACGATCAGCAACTAAACATTGATAGCACGGGTGTTTATATTGGAAGTCGGTTGTTTTTTTTTTGGAAAAAAGATTTTTATTTTTCCTATTTTAGTTATGGTATTTACCCCACACCAATTCGTATACTACCTACTTTTTATGTAAACCACACTGACACCAAGTATTATAACATCACCCAAGATACACAAAGTGGATTAAATACGTATTAAGGCTCGTACAGACTCGCGCGATATCGCGGGCGCGATAGGCACCAACAAAAAAATTGTGCTACTAGTGTCGCGTCGCGCCCGCGATATCGCACTAGTCTGTACAGCCTTTATCGAAGCTAACTCAAAAACTATCCAAGCAAAGTTAATATTTTTTTTAAAGGTGACTACTTCGAAAGTTTTTTAACAAATAATTTTCAAAATCGGTTCACAATTGACGGAGAAATCAGTGGACATACCTACATTAAAAAAACATACATACAGTCGAACATAGAACTTTCTCCTTTTTCGAATTCCGTTAAATATAGAGTGATAGATATTAAGATGATGATTTATTTATCTAATGGCTGAAAAATATCATGACTAGAAAGGGGGCAGCGAATTATGAAAGAAGACAGCACCGACTTTAAATTAATTGGATAAGGGCAGGAGAATGATGATAGAAACTAAACTGCAAACGCTACGCTAAACTGGAAACGTATAGCTTGATTTGTGGCCGTGTCATCATCATCATCATTTCAGCCGAAAGTCGTCCACTGCTGGACAAAGGCCTCCCCCAAGCACCGCCACCTCGACCGGTTTTGTGCTTCCCGCATCCAGCGGATTCCTGCGGCTTTCATAAGGTCATCGGTCCACCTTGTGGGAGGCCTTCCAACGCTACGTCCTCCGGTACGCGGTCGCCACTCCAGAACCTTTCGGCCCAAACGGCCATCTGTTCTGCGTGCAATGTGCCCTGCCCATTGCCACTTAAGTTTGGCAATTGCCAAACAATTGGCCGTGTGTACCTATTTAAATACAGTCCACTAGTTTCATTATAAAGTCCCGATTGAGCCTATTCAAGCATTGTAAATTAATATTGGGTAAGCTCATTTCAAATTCTCAATCGATACCTACCTACCTAAGTAGATATTGTAGATATCCTACTCTGGTAGGTAATTACAACTTTTTTAAACAAACATTACAAGATTGGCACTCGATTATTGACTGTCTGTCCTGCTAACTGACATTTCCTGGCCTAAAGTGGAAACCCATGTTGCCCATCCAATCAACTGACTATAAACAAACAAAAGTATTTCAACAAAGCAATCTCATTTTATCTCTTCCTCATACTTCATAGAGAGAACAATAAAAATTAAACCCGGCCCAGTTTACAAAAATATAATAGGATTAATAGGTCATAACTCAGAGGAACTTTTAATAGTCTTCGTAATATTCTAAAGACGTTAAAAATGCAACTCTCGGCTTTGGTTACGTTATGTTTGGCTGTCTCGTCTCGAAATAGGATTAGATCGCGAGTTCATACCAAAAGCTCGGGATTTTGTATTGTAGTATTTTCATACCGACCAATTAACGACTTCCAAAAGGAGGTTCTATGTTCATAGCGTGTTTTTTTTCAATATTATGTCCAACTATTTCTCCGTCAATTGTGAACCGAAAAAAAAAAAAAGAAATATTTGAAAGGAAATGCTTCCGGATTGGTCCCATTTTTATCAAAATCCAGTTCTGATGGTGGGATCCATGAGGAATTGATTTTATAAAATTTTATAGGCATACATATAGATAGCGATTTTTGTATTTTCATAAAAAAATCAAGCATTTGCATTCAGAAAGTACTATTTGGTGAAGTGGAACTGATGACCACATATGGCCACCGGAACTTCTGAATGATAAGTATTTCACGGGTGGCGATAAGATATTATCTCGATTAAGATAGTTAAGAAATAAACGATTATTATTATTATAGTTAAGCGACGCTTTAAATAAATGGTTCTGATCAAAATTATAGGTACTATCAAACTGGTGATGAAGCCGGTAGGTACGCACCGGAACTCTATGATAAAATAATGTATCTTAGCCGTGTTTGGGCTTATTGGTATCGTCTCTGGCTATAAATTATTTTTAACCGACTTCAAAAAAAGGAGGAGGTTCTCAATTTTATATATATTCTATATGTTCGGGCATAACTTATTAATCTATTTATTTAATCCACTCGGTGTATGTTGATGATGTTATAAAACTCACTGTTGTTTACGTAGCATACAAAAAAAAAAACAACCGACTTCGAAAAGAAAAAAACACTAAAAAGTGAAAAAGAACTTTCATTTCGGAAGTCGGTGGCAAAAAACAAAAATACAGAACCCTATGACAGAACCAAAGACACCGACTTCTGAAATTGAAGTAGTTTTTCAGTTTTTTGTGTTTTTATTTTTGGAAGTCGGTGATGATCAGATTTTAAAGCAAGTAGGTACTTTTCGATCCGAATGAATCGAAAAGTAATAATGATTATGCTAATGCTGATTCTCACGGGGCATAACAATAATCATTTGCTTATTAAATTATAAGTTCATAACATAAAATCAGTCCTGTATTTCCTGAAAGGTCGAGATGTCACAATTACTGGCAGACTCAGGAGGCGGTGGCAGAGGCGGTTCGCCCCGGGCTTCCGGCCCTTGGGGGGCCCAGATCTTGAGAAGTACTTTTTAATCAAATCCCGAACAAAGCCATAATGTTATGTTCAGTAAGAAACTGTTGGAGGCCCCTTACATAGGTATATAATATGTATGCAAAATTTAAATGCAGTTTGCCATTAATTTTGGAGCTCGCTTCACTCATTCTTGTAAACTTTCTCATACAACCGTTTAGTCCGTCAATCAGATAATAAAAAAATATTAGACACGTATTTTTTGCTTTATCATATTAATAAAAAATGACTTAGATAAAACACATTAAATAATAATTGAGTGCTCGTCACAGCCTCACAGCTACGTATAAAATCTACTGAGAAGTGACGTCATGCCACATTTGAACTTAATGTATCGCCGTAATATTTGAATTGCGTAAAAAAAGAAAAAATACGAGTTCAATATTTTTTAATAATCTACATAAAAATATTTTTTTGTCATCATCTCTATTTTCAGGCTTTTTTGCATACCTAAGTCGACAAAGTAATTCCTATTTCTGTATAAATATATAGTCAAAAGAAAACCTAACCTACACACGCTGCCGCTGGTGTGCTAAAATATTCGAGCTCACTTCGCTCGTTCTGGCATCCTTTCCATTCTCACGGTTTCTTCATAAGTCGACAAAGTAACACCTATAATATAAGTATGAATTTTCACCGGGTACTAATATTTCCGTTCTAATTCTTTAATTTTTCTGCATAAGTTAACGAAGCAACTCCTATTTCCGTATCAATGTTCAAAACAAAACCTAATGAGATAGGCTGTAAAAAATTTCGAGCTCGCCTCACTCATTCTCGCAACCCATATGGTCTTCTTGGTGGAGATGCACTTCACTGAAAAAAAATATCCTGTCGGGTGCGAGGCTCATGGAGAAGGTAAATGGGTATATAATACACTATTTTTTGTCAGTATTCATTTTCTGCAAAATTTTACTAGAAATTCATACATAAACTGAGAAGACCGGGGCCTCATTTTGTTTTGCCGCGACAGTCTGAGTCCGTCACTGTGTCATATGGCCCAAACTGGAAATTGAACCCAGGAGGACCCTTCGCTTAGCGGTCACGCAGCAGATTTTCACCCCCAACACAAAAAAACGCGAACGCTAACTTAACATTGTAATTGAAAAACATGTTCTCCCATACATTCCAACTGCAAATGTAAGTTATTGTTGTGTTATTTTAAGACCATAGACTTCTTATAGGTTTTCCTGTAATCTATAACATTATAGAACTATTTTTTGTATATTTTTTTTCAAAAGTTTCATATTGACACACTTTTCATAAGATCGAATTTTGTTGCTTCGTGTCTCAATATGAAACGTTATAAAAGGTATTAGAAAATTCTGGACACACTTACCGAGGTTCCTTATTGGAGTCCATTTCAACAACTCGATTTTTTACCTAATTTCTATGGACATTCAGGTTTTATAACATGTGCACTACCGTTCTCACTGTGTGTAAGCGCACGATTGTCTCTTGCCGGGCAGGGATTAATTGTTCGTTTAAACTCATTGTCGGAAGCTCAGGACGGCGAAACAAAATTACCATAGAAATTAGTAATTTAACACCTACCGTTGACATATACTCATTAACTATGAGTCTAAACATTCAAAAATAATTAGCTTCTCGTAGGTCAATTATTACTAAACGCAATCAAAATACTTTTTCCTATATTTGTTGGAGATTATCTTTCTGAGAGGTAAATGCTGTGTATGAAAGTGATTGTGGATAAAACACAGAAATTGATCATTCATCATTTACTGATGTTTTTCTTAAAAAGTATTAGTCTTATAAACATAATTTAAGTGGCTTCATTTAGATTCACGTCTCTTTAATTCTGAGGAAAAAAAAAATCGTTGCGTTATTTGTAAAGCAGCACTGCGTTTTTAGCCTAGACGCGTAAATTTTTCACCTGAGAAATTCACTCATTGAGCTGTTTTTCATAATTCCTTCTCAGTCACGAGACAGTATTTTTTTAAAGAAGTGGCGCTAGTAGACCGTTGTACGCCCTCTTAATCGGTTCATTAGATTCGGAGAAAATTGGCTGTGACAGCCGTACAGACAGACACACGAGTCATCCTATAAGGGTTCCGTTTTTCCCTTTTGGGGGACGGAACCCAAAAAATCCGTGAATACTGATATTTACTTCACTCCTTATATATCTTCATCTTAGCTCGACTCTATATCTTATTGCACATGGTGAATTCGAGGCTTCGCCTAAAAATCAACATTTTTTCACGACGACTTGCCTGCGCCTACTGAAAAAATAATACTACAAGACTGCATCTCTTTGCTTGGTTTATATTGCGGCTTTTATTCAGGAGTTGAGGTAAGGTGGTAATGTAAACGCCGGCAGTGTATATCGTACATTTGCAGACGTTTTGATAAGTTGTGTCTTCGGTACGCGGTAACGCTGAACGTTACAAAGTGCGAGCCTTTTGTCTAGATTAGGGTGGTGTTCCGCTGCTGCGTTTAGTCGTAAGGTTCTTTCTTATTTTAAATAGTGAAATTATTATTTTTTTGAGAAAAAAGATGTAGTTTACACACTACCAATTTATGCGGACACAGTATATTCTTTAACGCATTTTGTTTTATGATCTACAACGCCACATGCGAACTACGCATCAAAGACCTGACGTCACAAATCCTGCATCGCGCAATTAGAGTTTACCGTGCATTATATACAACATCCCCAGATCAACCGTCGGGCATTAGATCACCAGACATCTATCTATAGAGGATGAGTGAACTTTATACCCTGTTCCTCATATCTCTATAATGATAAGTTATTTTTGATATTTTTTAAAAGTGTTTAGCTAGCTTTCAGAAATGACTAAACACAAAAAAAAAGTTTTCATGTCTCACTCCGCTAATAATTATAACTTATGAATATATCGTAATAATTAATAATAATTAAAATAATAACATAATAATTCTAACTTATTATCGCGTAAAAAAGTAGCCTATGTCCTTCTCCATATCCCAGGCTATATTATAATACTAGCTTTTGCCCGCGGCTCTGCCCGCGTGGATGTCGGTTATCGCGTAAAAAAGTAGCCTATGTCCTTCTCCATATCCCAGACTATATCTCTGCCAAATTTCATGACGATCGGTTCAGCTGTTTAGGCGTGAAAACATAACATACAGACAGTCAGACAGATAGAATTACTTTCACATTTATAATATTAGTATGGATTTATGAAGCATACTTTTCTAGCGACTTAATTGAACGAAAATGGGAAGTTATATGTCTAATGACTTAGGTAATAAAACAAAACGTAACGTTATAACAACATTCCTTTCACAAACAATCTCACGCCAAAAAAGTCCTTCAATCCGTCTGCCCTACGCCCTAGCGAGAGCCCTCACTAACCCGAGGGCGGGCGGCGCGCGCAGGCGGCCGCCATTTCTATCTGCAGTCGTACCTCGCGCGGCCACCTCGCGCCATGCAATAGCCGAGCACATTACATAAGATCAGTCCACAAACAATCATCAACATCAGTGATCAGTGTTACATAACTAAAATAACATTACAACACAAAATATAACAAGTGTCAGTGTTATTTTTAAATTGTGCAAACGGACACTCAAGTTTTATCAGGTACGGTTCTCAGTATATACGTTTTTGTACACACGCTACGGTTAAAGTATATAGTTTTATATTTACTATGTATTTTTTTATGTTTGAATGGTTATTCGTTGTTATTTTTGTGGGTGTTAGTGTTATTTTTGTGTTAAATTGTTATTTTTGTTAAGTTCTCGTAGTTCAATGTTTGGTTTATCGATTATTCTCTAAAACGGTGTTAGTTTTACCGCTTTTATGTAGTTTTAACCATACGTTAATAAATTTGATATTTTTTGTAAAAATGATCATGTTCATTCATTATATTTTGAGTATAATAGGGTTGAATAAGAATTTATTGAATGAATATTATTTTTGGTTGAGGTTAGGTTATTTAGTCATACATAACTTTGAGAAAAACAAGTATATTTTCTATCATAAAGTCCTAAAATCTAGTAAAAATAACCTTCAAGTGTTTCCCCCAATCAGTTTCAGTAACCATGCTCTCTAGGAGGTAATGACCCCGCGGTTTTTCGATAGCGTATCCACAAAACTTAAAAGATTAATATCGTGCCCTTGTATCGTCATATTTTTTTTTACTTTTGTTTGTTAAAACCTATTTAGTATATCATGTGTACTTATTGTGTATCTATATTTTATGTAATTAAATTATAAATATTTCTGGATATTATGTTATCCGTATTTTTAGATTCAATTCAGGTAACCTACCCAAATTTCGAATTACGTTGAAGCATGTAAAGGGTCCCCGAAACGATCAATTGCAATTGTAGTTATATTGTCAATCGCTTCAGTTGCATTTGGTAGACGATCAATTTCCGCATTAATGTATAATCTCGTAAAAAATTCCAATTACAATTAATCGTTTCGGGGACCCTTTAGATTACGACTAGAGCTTTTTTGATGTAATTTGTGTTTTATAAGCTTTATTTTTTAAAAGAGAGCCCTTATTCTGCAGGTTGGACAATACAGGCTAGATAGATGGAATCATATTCAATCGCTTATACTTTTCAGTTACTAAAATATCTATACTAATATAATAAAGAGGTCAAATTTTTGACTTTGTATGTTCGGGGTAGTCTTCAGAATTAAGCATCCGATTCCGAAAATTCTTTCATAATGGGAAGCTTCAATTTTTCCGAGTGTCATAGGATATATTTTATGTTAAAACAAGAAATTTTACGAAATGAAGTCGCGGGCATAAGCTAGCTAGGGATAAACGATCAATTGAAATTGATCAATTGTCACCAGTCAATCGCTTCAATTGCATTTGGTAGACGATCAATTTGCGCATCAATGTGTATCAATCAAAAATAAAAATTGACAATTGCTATTGATCGTTTCGGGGACCCTTAAGAGAACCCATGGACAGTAAATATAGCTGAAATAGGCTCTACGTACATGCAAATAAAATCTACATAATGTAACAATATGTTAAGGGAGTTTTTGCGCCATTTAGGGATGCCCAAAGAACGAGGAGCAGTTTTTCTAGGACGTCTTTGTCCATGACATGGCATGTTATAGTGAGGGACGATAAATCAATTACCTACATGTTTGATCCTAGATTGGACAAAGCAGAACCTACATACAGTACTTAATTTAAGGCGACGATAACCGACTTTTACTGATTTTATACTAAAGATCACGTCTTAACGAGTAGCGTTAATGATTTGGAAAAAATATATGTTAAATTAGAGCATTTTTTTAATAACTTAATATGTGAATACTTCAGTATATTTTTATAATACATAGTGAAATTAATTTGTAAATTTATGTCTAACGCGGATAAAAAACTGAGAATCACGCAAAATCTATCAAGCGTATTTTTATGAAACCATCACCTTTTTAACGATAATTTAATTATTGATCTTTTAGTATACGTGTTTTATTAAAATACCTTTTGCTTTATGTATAATAAATTAATAATGCGTCTTATTTGGGATAGCGCTCCTGGATGGGCGAGTCCTATTACTGGCTGGACGTACGACGCGTTGCGTGAGCTCAGTACAGAACACGCAAGCTAACCACTCCAGGTCACTGGCATGTATCACGGCCTTAAGTGAAAGTAGTTGAGTGCGCACTATAGGTACCTGAGTGTACGGGCTAACTTTGTCATCCAGTGTAGGATGGTACCCATTCTATCCTGTTAATTTAAAATTACTGCGCAAAAGCCTATCTGGATTTACGAGCTGTTGACCAGAATGTTGCCCTTCGTTTAAGATGTGCTATAAATATTTTAGCCGACACTAATATTATAAAGAGTTAAAATTGGTTTGTAAGTTTGCATGTAGGGGTAATCTCTGGAACTACCTGACGGATTTCAAAAAATATTTTTGCCTTTGATAGCCCAATTCTTAAGAAAGGTTAAAGGCTATTTAACATCCGCTATGACGTTTAGGAGCCGAGTTAAAAGAAAAAAGTCAGAAAAAACGCTAAGTGAAAACAAAATAATATCGCGGGCGGGCTTTGGGTCGGGGGAACAAGAAATTTCACGCGGACGAAGTCGCGGGCAGAAGCTAGTAGCTGATAAAATTCTTATCAATGTAGATCGTCCCTTCATCTTTGCAGTCTACTTCGAAATTACAGACTCACATTCTTTGATTACCCTTTATAATGCGCGAGGGGTACCCAATTAATGCAGGCGCCTGTACCTTTATGACGCAATTATCTAGAATTCGGCCGGGGCAATAAGATAGCTCGAAACAGTCCGCTAGGGGTTACATCGACCGCGTTGACTTTAACAGGTCAAATGATTGTGTTCGGGTTTTAGGTCGTAGGGCTCAAGCTGACGGTCGATTTTTGGTCGACCTCAAATGGATTACAGATCAGATAAAGATTACATTTAGGTACCATATAAGGTTACGAACCAATATAACTACATATTATCTAAGATATGTGTATGAACCTACATATACTAATACCTAGTAAGTTGTGTCTTGAAATGATCATAAGAAATCTTAAGTTTCTTCGATTCAAACTCAAATTCAAACTCATAGCATATCTATACTACTAAGATTATAAAGACGTAAAATTTGTTTGTAAGTTTGTATGTAGGGGGTAATCTATATAGTCCAATTCCTGGAGAAGGTAAAGGCTATTTAACATCACGCTGCGACCCTAAGGAGCCGGGCAACCGAAAGTCAGAAAGAACGCTAATTATGTGAAAACCAAATAATAGCGCGGGTGGGTAACGGTATGTGACGCGGAGGGTTGGGGGCCGAAATTTCACGTGGACGAAGTCGCGGGACAGAAGCTAGTTTCAAATAAACCAATTACAGTCACTTTGGAATTGTCAAGGGGTCGGTCAGTCACAAAGATGAAGCTAGTTGCCCATTCCAAAGCGTAGTAGGTTCCTATGGAGAAGAACGGGCAAGAAACTCCACGGACACACTTTTAAAACAAAATATTGTTACAAAATATGGGTTACATCATTCAAGTTGAAGTTATAGATGTGACATGTGAGAACAATGTAGAAAGACGTGCACGTTAGAAGCGTCCGTAATAAAAACAATTCAAAAATTAAAATAAGCCGTGGCAGCTAAGAGATGACCAGTCCCAACTGACGGCGCCCGTTCAGGAACATGACGCATGGATCAGCACCATTTAGCTCAACCATTTTGAAGGGAACTTAATGTCTCTGCATCACCCAAAGGTTGACTGGTAGAAAACGCCTAGGGCAAAAATTCTGCCTATGTACCATTTGTGTGCTTAAAATATGAAATAAATAAATAAATAATGACGTAGTTGGCAGTGCTCCTAGAACAATTGTAAATGTAATGCGATTGGAAAGGAGATAGTCGTCTCCAATAGGCTCCTATGGAGACGAACGGGCAAGAAACTCCACGGACACTCTTTTCAATCAAAGTAGCTAACTGCCGAATACTCAAACGCAATTCAATTTTAAGTCGCCGTTAAGTCTAATGCTGTCTCTGTAACTTTAAACTGTTTTGTAGCGACAGAAACACTTATAAGAACGTCTTAAAGTTAAGTAACGTTTGAGTATTTGGGCATTAGATTGCTTTCGGAGTATTTCGTGCCCGATTCTAGAAATGACTAGAGCTAGTTAGTGGACCGCAGTTTTATTAACCGTGTAAGTAATGTGGTCCTAATTTTTTTATTTTACGAAAGTTTATGAATCCTGTGCCTGACTTTAAAAGAGCTTTTAAACTGCGGTTTTTTATGGCAGATTAAAACCATAAAAATACGAGTATATGCTCGAACCGAATATTGAACTTTCAACTTTACGCCAAAAGCCAAACATCCTTACACCGATCGTCGGTAGGTACTCATAGCCAGCATAGGGTGGGTAAATCCAGGATAGATGCCGCAGTGGGTAGGTGCCTTGATTGCAATTACTGTAGTTTTGCGAATGAAACACATGTTATTTCATTTATCTGTCGAGAGACTCTGCAACTACAACTAAGTTGACCGTGTTGCATGTCTCTGTGCGATTGCATGGGACCGCTAGGTGCGATCAAAGTTTTTGCGGGATAAATGTCCCCTTTCTCGACGGGGCATCTATCCTAACCGTAATTTACCTGAATTAGGCAACTATCCCCTATATGAGATAGTTGTCCCAAAGTTTAGAGGTCCGCAAAAATCCCCAATACTCTGGAAATATCAAAGATAATGTTTATTCCTTTCATACATTTGAAGATAATAAACCAAAGTACCTACCCGTTTTACAAATAAAGAATCTTGCTTTTTGTGCACAGAGATAAAAAGTAATTACAAAAAGTGGGGCATCTATCCTGGATTTACCCTATTGCATAAGAATTCCAGTAATTTACTAACTTTAATCTTGTTATTAATTGCCTTTTAAACCTATGGTGAGTATAAACGATACTGGGTATTAAAGCCACAGTTTTGCAGCGAGGTGTATAAAGAGATTTAATGAAGTGTCAATCACTGTGAACGCCAATCCTGTTGTATTGAACCCGTGGTTTATACCTTACTTACGTCAATGTCTGCATGTTCGTGAGTATTTTCGATCTATTGTTTTCCTGGAGTAGCTCGGCTAAGTAATAACAGCCGCACGGCTCGATTCATCTGGTTAAGCTACACTTGCCGGGGTTGGTCTGTGGATGGGTATCTTTACATACCGTGACGGCGTTGGTCACGGCTGTCATTTGTGTATCTTTTACATTCGTTACGGATCGTCGGAACCCCAAAAGTCTGACAACCAGTCTTACCAAGGGGTATCGTATTACCCAGTTACGGGGTTGTGAAAGTCAGATAGGCAGTTACTTTATGAAAAATACTGGTATTCAGCTGCATTCGGGTAGATTTGAAGCCGACCCCAACATAGTTGGGAAAAGGCGTAGATGAGTGTTCCTGGAAAATTTATTTAATATTAATGAAAAGAGAAAAGAGTTCTTGGAAGGATTTGGGGAGGCCTTTGCCGACCAGTGGGACAGTATAGGCTAAAAAAAAAAAACGAATGACCGGCGGGTCATGAAAATTATTGTGTTATCTTTGTACTAAAAATAATTTCTAAAAGAAACAAAAATTAATGAATATTGATCAAATTTATAAAAATAACACTTGCATTGTACGTAAAATAATTAATCGAGACATACATACACAAAAACATTTACAAAAAGATTGCAAATTCAAAAGCGCATGACGAGGCAGGCTAACCATATAATTTTAAGAGCAGCGAGGACAAACTACGGTAGAAAGACTATCGTATATGAAGGGGCTGAACTTTATAACTATATACTTAAAGTAATTAAGGAATCGAAATTACTTCCAACTTTTAAAAGGCTGTTAAAGCACCACCTGAATAATAATGTATAATATTGTAAGTTTTTACCGTTTTTATAACTTTATTTTAGTATATTACCAAGCGAAACCGTCGCTTATCTTAATTATTATGTTTTTCCTCATAGGAGTGAATAATTGTATTCTTTTTGAGCGAAATAAATTTTCTTAAACCGTATAGACTCGTACAGACTAGTGCGATATCGCGGGCGCGGCGCGACACTAGTAGCACAATTTCATTGTCGGTTCCTGTCGCGCCCGCGATATCGCGCGAGTCTGTACGAGCCTTGAATCCTGAACATTTTTAAACTAAATATTACGACATAGGTCAATACAATTAACTCTCTGGCTGCTAATTGTGTCTGAAAGTTTGATGTCATTTTTGTTTACCAGAACATAGGTTAAAAGATCATCCAAGTGATGTCAATTAATTATGAGAATTAATTTGTAGTTAGCCGTTTCAGCTGGAAACGTATGATACATGGAGATGCACCAGAGGGTTAATTGTCAATACAATTATATAAAATGTTGTAATAATTTAAAAATGTTCAGGATGTTATTTTTAGTTTAAAGTTGGTATTTTTTTAAATTTTAAGCTCGAAACATTTTAAGTCAATATATGTTTTTTTGTGTTTTCAAACTTAAATAGGAGCGGAAGGGTTAATTGCAGACATTCGTTGTAATGTAAAAAAAATCCAGATGTTATTTATTTATTATTTATTTATATATACTTTATTGTACATCAGATTACACATTACAAAAGAAAAGAAAACTTATACACTATAAAATATACAATGGGCGGCCTTATCGCATACTGCGATCTCTTCCAGGCAACCTTGGCATGGACAGTGAATTTATGGACATAAAATGGGGTTGTCATTGGTGCAAAAATAAAAAGTATAACAGTACAATATCCTATAATAGATACACAGATATATAATAGATACATAGATACATACATACTAACTAAATAAGCAAATAAAACAAATGAAGACTAGATTATTACAGTAAACAACGAGAACAAAATCACAACAACAAGTAATGTTCCTTCACGAGTCTTTTAAACATAGGCAGCGATTGCGCGCGTTTTATTGTATCCGGCAATGCATTCCACAAACGAGCGGCCTGGACAGTAAAGGATTTGTCAAGGAAAGTTGCCACTTTACCGCATATTATTAAACAAAGTCTGTCTGTCTGTCTGTTCACGATAAACTTAAAAACTACTGCACCGATTTTCATGCTGTTTGCACCAATGGATAGCGTGGTTCTTGAGGAAGGTTTTAGTACATAATTTGTTAAGTTTTTGTATACATAACGATATTTGTTGGAGGTGTCGGAAAACAATTAATATATTGTGGTTTTTTACGACTTCCACGCGAACGAAGTCGCGGGCATAAGCTAGTCATATATAAAAGGTAGCCTGATAGAGTGTGACTAACAACAATAACCTCCCAACGTAATCCCGTGGCTTTTTCCTTTCTTCACAGAAAAGAAGGCATTGTCTTCAATAAACGTAATTTAGGAGGGAAACTGATGCAAGTGAAAGGGATAGAACACACTTGTATGGCTTTATAAAGGGGAGGGGGGATTAGCGGGGATCAGAGGGGCAATGGCATATAACTCGTGTTACTGACTTACTTATTCACGGATATTTACCTTACGGAGTATCAGATGTACACTGCAATGACGATAAGAGATGCACTGAAAAAAATATTTAGCCTAACTAATTCGGCTATTTCAGAAATAATCAAAGTTTGAAAAGACTTTATAAAAGTTAACTTGATTTAATAAAAGTGATACACAACAGCCAGCACAGGTTTTGGTTACATGTTGCATAAAGTTATGTGGTCACTTTTTTGTGTTACATGTTGACGAAAGTTTGGTTAAGTATAAGTAAACATTTTTTTCAGTGTGTATGTTTTGTCAGTAAGTGATACGTTTAGTCAGTGTTCTTCTTGTTGTAATAGTGTAAACCTACGAAGAATTGTCCATTTAAAAATCTGAATAATTTATTGTGTTTTTAGGGTTCCGTACCTCAAAGGAAAGAACGGAACCCTTATAGGATCACTCGTGTGTCTGTCTGTCTGTCTGTCCCTCTATCACAGCCGTATTGCTCCGAATCTACTGGGCCGATTAAGTTGAAATTTGGTACACATAAACTTAACATACATTCTTACATAACTTCTGTGACCCAAACACGGACGTGTAACGTAAATAAATGAATTTTGAATATAGGAGTCACTTTGGGGGACGAATTGGAAAAAATAAAAATAAAGTTTTTATAAGGATTACAGATATATTTTGTGCCGTGTGGTGCCGGACGTAAAGAATAGCACTAACCCATTTCCTCCCGTGGGTGTCGTAAAAGGCGACCATTTTTACACCATACTGCGATCGCCAACCCGCCTGCCAAGCGTGGCGAATATGGCAAACCCCCCCCAATTGGGGGAGGCCTATGTTCTGCAGTGGACGTCTTTCGGCTGAAATGATGAAGGATTACAGATATATTTTTTAAATAAATATTTTTAAAGTTATTTAAGAAAAATGATGAAAATTTACCATTCAATCCTTATCCATCATTCCCCTTATTTTCGAAACTACTGACACAAAAATTTTGCCTATAAACCACGGTATCGAAACTTACGCGGGTGAAACTGCGGGGCGCAGTTAGTAATATACAGTATGTCTTTATAATGTGCACATATAGAAATGAGGGAATCTATGCTTAATTTTAACTGCGGAAAAAAAAATATAAATAAAAAAAAAATGGAATTTTTATTTCAAAATTTCTCAATAAGACGCTGCTATTATTAAGAAATTTTACAATTATTGTAAAATTTCTCAATAATAAAAAAAAAACAGATTTTTGCTAAAAAAAACATGTTTCTTTTCTATTGAGGGTAGTTTTTTCCCCAATTTTTATTTTATGAGGACGCCTAAATACTTCCAATCATTATAGAGTTTATTTCATCGTGATAGATCATTTACTTTAAAAGTTACACCGTTTTGTTTACACTGGGAACAATTTTTTTTTAATTCCATAAAAAATTTAATAAAATATTTATATTTTTTTTCATATTTTTGCCGTAGATAAAATTAAGCATAGATTCCCTCATTTCGATATGTGCACATTATAAAGACTCACACTGTATAAAACCAATAATAAATATTTTATTCAAACTTATAGCATAATCAGCCTATAATATTCCTACTGCTGGGACTAAGGCCTCTGTGAGAGGGAGTGGGCCGCATTAATCCACCTCGCGGACCCAGTGCGGGTTGGTAGATGTCACATGACTTCGAATCTTTGGTTCTAGACATGCCATTTTCAAACTTGCCTAGTGTAAATATATAAAGCAGTTGTGTCAGTGTTACTCCGGATGTGCAATATGATAGTCTTTTAGAGGTATGAGGAACAGGGTGTAAAGTTCACTCATACTCTATAGTAAAGGGAGGATCCTCCGATCAGACGGGTGTTGTGTCTGGTGGGCAACTGCCCAACGGTTGATGTCGGGATGTTGTATATTATGTACATATATGCTAGTTGCGCGGTAAACTCTGATAGCGAAATGCAGGATTTGTGACGTCAAGTCTTTGATGCGTAGTTCGCATGTGACGTTGTTGATACCGCCACAGTCTGATCTCTCCATCTAAATATAGATTTTACTAGGTTTTGCCAGCGGCTCCGCCCGCGTAGATGTCGGTTATCGCGTAAAAATGTAGCCTATGTCCTTCTCCATATCCCAGGCTATATCTCTGCCAAATTTCATGACGATCGGTTCAGCGGTTTAGGCGTGAAAACGTAACATACAGACAGACAGACAGAGTTACTTTCACATTTATAATATTAGTATGGATAAAGGCCCGGATCAGGCTTTCCAGAAATTAACACTCTTGTCTACACACAGGCGATACCCTAGTTAATTTTCTGACAGGATTGTGTGGGTCGTAATTAATGAAGAATCTAGGTGTACCGCCTGTTGATTTCTTATTCACTGGGTGAGAAAGAAAACGTCTTTTCGTTGAAGTTTTTATTTTTTGGTAACTCTGTATATGAGTCTGTAGTCGACATTAAACTGTATCAGCTATCGGAATACGATCGGTCTGTATACAATGTGTTACTGAATAACACATTATGAAAGTAGTTTTTTCAGAATCGTTTACTGAATTCATTTCTATCATTTTTATTATAGGTAATTTTTTTCCCAAAATTAATTAAAATTACGTAAATTACACTCACATTACCGCTGTATAACAAAAAAAAAAAGGACTGCCGACAGAAGTGAAAACACAAAACTATGGAATAACTGTTCTTTTATACATATATGTAGCTCATGGAAAGCGTTCGGTGACGATGACGTGAGTTCCATGATTTTTGTTCACCCAAAAAGTACACATATATAAGGTGTATCTATTCATACACGAAATATTTTAAGAGATACACCTATAGGTGGTAAAGAAGCCAAGTAAACGTTTTTTTTTAAATCTAACAATATTATTTAAAAAAAAACTTGATAAATGATGATTAATTATCAAAAGGCACCGCGCCTGCGCCGCCACCGTCGCTGCTTTGGAGCGGATCATTCATAGAATAAGTAAGTAAAGGTTTTTTGCAAAACGTCTCAAGCAATTAAAATTATAATAATTACGTAAAAATAAAAACATTTAGATTAAAAAAAAAAAACTTTTTTAATGTTTTTTTTACCACCTATAGATGTTTCTTTTAAAATATTTCGTGTATTACTAGGCTAGACTAGCTTTTGCCCGCGGCTCCGCTCGCGTGGATGTCGGTTATCGCGTAAAAAAGTAGCCTATGTCTTTCTCCATACCCCAGGCCATATCTCTGCCAAAGTTCATGACGATCGGTTCAGCGGTTTAGGCGTGAAAACGTAACATACAGACTGACAGACAGACAGACAGAGTTACTTTCACATTTATAATATTAGTATGGATGGATACACCTTATGATATGTGTTCTATTAGAGACAAAACAAAATTGCGCTGGTTAAAAACTTATCCTGTATTAATAAACCACACCTCAGACAAATGCAGCTGTCCATTCGCCATTTTCCTTTAAACCCTTACGTTGTCTACCCCTTTCCGAAACAAAGGAACGAACCGTAAAATCCCATGTAATTTAAATGAAGTCAGAATTGGACGCCAAAGATGTCACGACGCGAGGTGCTGCCCGCGAAACCTAAAATATACCTTTGGAATATATTAACTGTGCCAGACTGTTACGTTGTCACTAGTCTGAATAACCGAGACTGCCTTAATATAGCTACAGTTTTAGGTTTGCACATAAGTTATCTGTAGGAAAATCGTGGATAGTTGACAGATGACATTTATATTGATTGTCCTTTGTTTTAACCATGGAATTAGTAAGTACTGTCTTGGTTTTACCTATGGATTTTTCTCGGGTGATATAATCTTAGTCTTGTAAAAACCTTTAAAATGAGATTATAATCTTCACCTAAGATTAAGCAACCCTTCAAATAGGGTTTTTGTTATTTAGGTAAATTTCTTGGTGAAAATATACAAGATACAATGTCAGTAAATAGTCTACAATATTTCTTTTTAGGAAAGTTAAGAGTACCCTTTACTTAAGGTACCCCAAAAAAATCTCTTTCAAACTCTTCAAGGTCCCCTTAAAACCTTAGCACAAAAGCCTAGATTACAATCAAAGACCCACTTAAAGTAGCACACCTTGTAGATAGGTACTTAAAAAGTTTAATAAATAAACCCTAATTTTGATAAACTGTGAGGTAACCTTCGTTGAAGCACTAACACTTATGCCTGTTTTCACAAACACTAGACGACACCTAAATGTAATACCTAAACAAAAGCGCATTGTTAGATTTTCAACGGTAGAATTACCACCGAGAGTTGAAAATTTAACGTGCAATAATATTTAGGTGTCGCCCAGTGCTAGGAAAAACGAGCATAAGTTACTTCGTGAACTACCATTAAAAGTAAGCCTAAAATATAGCAATAAATTAACTAGGCTAGACCAGTCCAGAGCGGGGTTTAATAGCTAATGTAGAGTTTAGGTAGAAATTACGAAGTTTTGTACAATGGCGCAGTTTTGTTGGGTGGCTATTGGACTAAGCTGAAAATAATGCGGTACCTAATCTAGATTTTTCATTGTAGATTCGTTTACAGACGCAGATCTTGATAGGGACATACATTTAAAAAAAAATTGTAGATTGTTATACAAGGGTCGAAAGGAATCAATTTCCATACGAGGTATTTAGACGCCTAAGCGCAGTGAGGGCGGCTATAGTCCGAGTAGGAATTAGTGACTTTCACCCGTGTTAAACACTCTACTTTTCATTTCGAATATAAGGAAAGTAAATAATAGTAGTTTTTCTTAAATATTTATTGATACCTAATAATATGTTGCTCGCCACTTCATAAAACCATTGTATGTATTTAAGTATCTTTACTTTGAAATTTCTGGCAAAAGATTTTCGACTACTGTACCTATAATTTTTAATTGTAGTTAGTACAATCCTAAAAGTCATGATTTCATGAAATAGTCGTTCAATCAGATTATACGAACTTAAGGAGTTGTATTACTGATTCTAATGATTATAGTTCTGTAAATACATATTTGATACAGCTGCGAATCATATTTAGATCAACATACAACCTGATACTGACCTGCAAATTGCAAAAAACGTAAGAAAATTTGAATTGGGCTTCCCTGACGCTTCCCCCTTAATAGGTTTTTTTTTATTCACACTGGATTTTTATACACTAATAAGACCGCAGCACTATTTTTTTAGCGATATTTTTCCTAATTATGTAAAACTAGCTTTTGCTCGCGGCTCCGTCGGCGTAGATGTCGGTTATCGCGTAAAAAAGTAGCCTATGTCCTTTTCCATTTCCCAGGCTATATCTCTGCCAAATGTCATGACGATCGGTTTAGCGGTTTAGGCGTGAAAACGTAACAGACAGACAGACAAACAGAGAGTTACTTTCACATTTATAATATTAGTAGAGATTTTTCGTAGCCGACTAACTAATCAAATTTAATTCTCTTTTTATAATTCATTCCCGCTCTAGAGAGGGAAGCAATTACTATGAGTCTTTCCCGCCCAAAGGCGGGAAGCAGCGTCTTCCACCCGCTACTCGGATCAAACAAACACTACTTTCAGAGTATGAGAAATGAAAATATTATCATCGGCAGCAATACGGGTCATTCTGATTAACAGCAAGAGGGTTCCTGTATGGATTACTAACAGTTGACACCCTAATTGTGAAACACACTTTCAATCACAATCTGAATGACTTTGAAGGATATTGCTAATCCATTGCTTCATATGTTCGAAAACGTTGTCTGCACAACAACGTAAATAACGCAATGAATATTGTTGAACTGTCAAAATGAAAGCCATTGCCAGTGAAAGTGTTTTACGCAACTACGTGGTTTGTGTGTTTTTGTATTTTAAATTAGTTTAGAGAAGTTCTTATGAATAAGGCATCGTTTTTTTTAAATAAACAAAAAAATAATCCTCGTCGTCGGTCCAATTGCTCAACACGCAACACCGACTATCTTTCATCATTTGTTACAATAAAGATTAACTACGGAGATCTTTCGCTGATCCTTGTCTACGTAATAGAACCAAACTAGAACCAACTCAGTTTCAGTTAGTACGGTCAGTTTTTTAACAAAACATTAAAATAATATCGGAAAACATATAACATTGGTATAACGCAAACTCTAACTCTGATACAAACAAACACAGAATGTAGTTATTGTACTCGTAGTTATAAACGTCACAAAATGTATGGTTATACCGAAGTTAATCCTAGGATAATTTTATTCCGCGTTATTTGTAAGGCCGTTAACCTTTTGACCGCCACAGTCATGTATAGATGACAAGCCAAAATGTGCCCAGCACACCACGGTCACGACTACATGACAGACTTTTATACGTAAATCTGTAAATAAAACTCATAAAATAACATTGTTTTTGTATTTCCTTTGCTAATTATGTTCCTTGACTCATCCTAATTTATATTAGTAGAACTTCTTTCTTTATATTTCATCTATATTAACATAAGATGACAAAAACCTGAAAGGAAGAATTCGTATATTGGCGCCGACGGCACGTTTGTGCTTTTTTGACGTGGCGGTCAAAAGGTAACGATTAGGCTCACGAAATTCTGAAAACAGTGAGCGATTCGTTTTGTGTCAATTTAAGTGATATGTAAAAGTAAGTGTTCGACTTTCTTTGCTGACCTTAGTGACCTTACATACTTAGTTTACGTAAGTTATTATTCTACAATCTACATAGTTTTAAAGGCACTTGAATTCTGTTTTGGTTAAGGACTAAACCAGTACAGAAACGCCTACTGTAAGTACATATCACCGATTATAAAGTGAGTCTTGATTTCCCTTGACACTTAACTACTGGCATATAGCTACAGTCGACCTGCCGCTAGGTCTTCAATTTGGCTATATCGTAACTTTATTGCCTATGTAGGATAAAATCAGTAATGATAATGTGAGTAATGTAATGATATAAATCAGTAGGTACACTTGGTTGATATCCCGTCCAGTCGTACTCGATTCTTCTCCACATTAATCATGCGCACAGCCAAAGTGTGGAACTCTCTGCCTGCGTCTGTGTTCCCTTCCACATATAACCCATCTGCTTTCAAAGCAAAAGTGAACAGATATCTTATGGGCACGCTCGTGCCATCATAGACCTCATCCGTCGCTTTCCATCAGTCAAGATCACCGCCAAGAGCAAGCCCAAAGAGTAAAAAAAAGATAAAAAAATCAATAAGAGATTCGATGCTATAATCTGATCCTCCAAGCTACTTTTTGTTAGATAGCTCACAATCTCACATACAGCCTCGTATTTATTGAAACACAAAAGCTAAGCAACATTGTTTCCAGGAACATTTGATATTGCAGAATACTTTTCTTGGTAAAATATAGTGCTTTAGTAAAAGGCAGTGGTTATCGTTGTGGCCATACCTACATATATATTATACTATTATTTACTATATCGCTAGCTTCACATTTGATCACCATTACTAATAATGTGGTCAACGAAGGTTCACGCGAATGCAAGAGCAGTTTGGAAAAAAGTTAGTTTTTAAACAGCTCAGTGCAATGTATACTTACTGCTAATTACAAATTGTTATGTAGTGTTATAATATTATGCTTAAATTATATTAATATGTATTGTAAATACTGTCTAAAATAAAAGTTATATTATTATTATTTAAAATGTCTTTAACCTATCTCGGGACCCCTAATCTTTGGAAGACGTACGAGGGTTCGAAGCCAACTCGCAGAGGCCCGTTAGACGCTTTTAATGAAATGAGGCACCAACCAACGATTATCCCAGTACACATTATGCGAGTGAGTGCGCCCAAGGACAACCCCCGGTTGGTGTAGGACTATTGCAGGATATGGAAACAAAGATATTGCAATATGTGTAATATGTGTATGGCTAAAGTGGAGTGGTTACCTAGAACTATGAAAGGACAATGTTTTATTATACACGGAAAAATGGCAGATGGAAACTGTAACTGTAACTGTCATAGCGACTAGGGGGCAACATAAACTGAGGTCTTTAAGGAGTGGAGAGGTATTCCACGACTATCAGGTAATCCCAGAGTCCGGATGGTCAAGATCTTTACCAGCACTTACTCGAATACTTCCTTCCTCTGAAGCACATATGCTCTTAAGAATCTCCACTCAAGCTGGCTAATAAAGGCAAGCATGAGGTGGGAGCTCTGCTCTTTGTCATTATTCACTCCAGCCGGTCAATAAAGACAAGCTAGAGATGAGGAACAAGACTTCTCCCGGGAGATAGGGTTCGTGGGGTTGATACTGCCCAAAAGATCGCCACATGCTGCACTGCGGGTTTCTATATTTCTCTTTGTCTGGCTCCTCACTCTAGACCTGTTCCGGCGAAGTGAACTCCAGAGAGAGGAACCTCCTTACAATGCGAGCTGTGTCCAGAAGCACCGCTTTCTGTATCAATCCCTTAATCCAGGTGCCCAACGAGAGCCTCCTTAGGTGTTGGTCGAGGCTCTTGGCTATTAAGGCATTGGCTGATACGACTGTCGGACCAATGATCGCTTAGTCTACATCCCACATGTCAACAACAACAATATTATTATTATTATATGGAAAGTCGCCACATGAGGCTGTCATGTGATAGACATCTATTATAGTAGATACCCTGAATAGTAATGGTTCCCTAAGCGAGCCTTGTTAAATTTTGGTGTACGATAGAGCATATTCTACTATCTATACAAACTAGTAGGCACGTTAACTTTTACCCAATAAAGTACCAGAATTATCTCCAAAAGCCTATACGATCTCATACTACTTACGCTAGTGGCAAGTCTCAAGTTTTAATAGCAGTTACTAGGTGCCTAAGTTTCATTCAAGCTTATGTACCCGGCATGAATTCATTAGCAACGTTCCGAGTTAGGAACTTAGTCGCATTTTACTTGTTTGTGTAGTAACTAGATACTTCTATGAAAGATGGAAGACGCTCCTTTCAGTTACAACTAACTTTTTCGTAAAAATTTGTTTTGGGGCAAATATAAAACTAGAAATTTATTGGATACCTTTTTTGTCAGTTTCGTCCCAAATAATATGGAGCTGCTTATAAGAATTTTAGAAGTAAATCCTTATGTGATATTATGACAAAACGAACCTACGATACAGGAGAAACTACTAGTTTAGCAACGTTAAAAGGAATCGTACAAGTAGGCTGTAGGTAATGTTATTTCAACAACAAACAAATTCTAGTGCTCATTCTTCTGTCATAATATTATCCTCCTACTAAAAAGTTCTTCTACAAAGGACTTATCCACTTTTACGACGTAACTTAGCACTGAAAGGTCAGGTTTACTTTTAAGAGTATGTCAAAGTTCTTTATATCTACAATGCAACGTGGGAAGAATGTGGGAGTTCTTAATAAAAAGTCAGGTAAACTTTACAATACGAGTGTTTACAAGGTTTTGTACGTGTTATAGAAATTGGGTTAAGTTCAAATGGGTTCTATTTACGTAAGTCTTGTAATAAAACCATGAAGGTTTTGGTATCACTACGTAGTTATCACAAGCCCATGACACTGTTCAACTTCGTTTTTGGGTTACGCTTAGGGCAGGTCATGTGGACATGACCTATGAAAAAGTTATCGCATGATAAAGGCCTTCAGTCGGTTTCATTTGTTAATTAAATAAAAATAGAACAATGTTGAAGGAAAGTTTTCATCAACACAATTAAACGATCATAACCGACCCCGAAAGTAGGTATTCAGTCTTTAACAATCTACCAAAGAGCATCGACTACCAAGGACAAAAAACTTGTCAATTGCACAGCAACCAATGACCAAAGTCGATCGATTGCAATAGTATTAAAGTTTATATCTAGATCAAATTTATAACCTTCACTCATTGATGTATAAAAAAGGAAGATAACTGCTGCTTAACTTTTAATTATTTTTACCTATTGTGGTATAGTGATTTTATTCTAGGTAAGTGCATCATCTTCACATATGATTAATAATTAATATATACAAAATATTGTTAACATTTTAAAAGAGTAAGTGTGGAGTTTCTTGCCCATTCTTCTCCATAAGTAACTACCTTTTGGAAGGGGCAACTAGAATAAATTAATTATTTTGTAAATTTTGACGTTCAAAAGTGCCTATTTGAAATTAACGATTTGACTTTGACTTTTACTTTGAACCGATCAGTCTTAGAGCAGACCGTCTGGATAGGACCAAGCAGGAAGCATTGCGACCTTGTGAGAAGAATCCTAAAGTAGTAAGTCCCGTCCCGTGTACTAGGGGCTAGCCAATTGCCACTAACCGAGCATTAAATCTTGACCAACGAGGCGGTTAGGTACAAAAAACCCTTTATAAACTTAATACAAAAATATAAACACTTAAAGTTATCGTAAATATGTAGAACGGCTTCCCATTCGTCCTTGAGCAGAAGGTCGCGGCGCTTTCATTGGTCAGTCCAAGGGCGCTGTAGTAGTGACGTGTCTAAGTATGTACAACTGTATTCTAGTTAGTATAGTGTGACGTATGTCGGACGGGGTCACATTAGGTAAGCGCTAGAGACTAGACGTTTTGTTATTAATATCTTAAGTAGAGCATCTACAGTTCTGGGGCTGTGTCAAAGCCATACCTATATGTTCCGTTGTGAAAATGGAATGGCGCTGTGGCGGCATCTATAACGCCACAATCAAAGACTGCTTGCGCGACTGGCACATATACAACATCCCGTCATCAGCCGTTGGGCATTTGCCCACCAGACACAATACCCGTCTGGTCGGAGGATCCTCCCTTTTCTATAGAGGATAAGTGAACTTTACACCCTGTTCCTCATACCTCTGTAGTGCTATTCGCTCTGTTCAGCCCTATCTCTCTTATAATAAAGTAAGATTTAAATGTTACTATCGTATAGTGGGGTCCTAATCCCTTTATTACACTAAAGTAAGACTTAAATACCTATTGTGACAATAGATGGCGGTCTTGAAGAACCATATCTGCTTACAAAGTTCAATAGCAATTTGAAAACGACCCTTGCATTGTTTGGCTTGGATTAGAAAACACATTTTTTTGAGAGATTAAGTAGAATTACCGTTAGATTATGTAGAATTTATAGAAAAAAGGAAGCTAATTTAAAGTATTTTCGCCCGTAAGTGTTCAGTGTTAAAAAAAAAAAAAAATGTTGTGTTAACGCAAAATGGGATGCTCTCGTCCATCTCCTTATAATATGTTGAATGAATAATAGTTCTAAGATTCTACGATACCCACCACAAAAGAAAAGTCCTATTTTCGTCCCAATAACCGTTATGTCCCTGGTGTCTTTGCGGGCCCTGGCCTACTTAAGTAGAAAATAACTCAATAAACCAGGTTACGTTCCAGGAGCTCACAAATCTATTCCCCAGTTACTTCCAGCAAGTTGCGTGAGAGAATAAGCAGATGTTACGAAATTGTGATACTAAAGCAACATAAACTTGTTGGTTTACGCCGAGAACAACGGGTTATAATAATTTGAAATTGTCTTGCAGATTTCGTGACATGATATCTGTTTGAATATACTTGTAGTAGTAGCAACAAAGTTTTTGTTTCTGTCTTAATATAGGATTAATTTAAAATACTCTTAGATAGGTATTCACTTTGGCTAGGGGTTAATTAACATTACTTACATTCATTTTTTTTTCAAAATCATCATTGGTAGAGTAGAAGAAAATCTTTAATTTGACTTTTCCACTGCCTCAAAAAGAGAGTAATGTTTTAGCATAGTCTTGGCCGTTTGGTTTCGGCTTTGTTTGTTGACAAAGTCTATTATGAATATCATTATTAAAACACAACCTTGTTTTTCATACTTTGCGTACCAATATATCTCTGACATACCAAAAAAACCGTTTCCAATGTAAAACTGATCGTTTTCCACTAAATATTCTTTGACAGTCATCATTGATTTATTGTTCGGAAGTTAGCGGATACAGGGCACCGTTTAGGTAGTATTCCGTGAATTCCGGAGCGCCGCGGAATTTGCAGCATCGCCGGAATCCGCGATTGCGGCGTGCGACTGCAATTGTGCATTGAGGGCGGAATTCGCAATAATGTCTGTTGTACTTTGTGTAACTTGTACTTATGTGTTGCTTTGGTATCGGTATCCTTGGATGTATATAAAAAAATAGTAGCTAGTTCACTGGATGTTAATAATTTGCTTCTTAATTAACAAAAAAAAAAATGCATTAAGAGATTTACGCTACCTCATTAGGCAGGTGAAAACTAATGTGTTGATAAAGGGCGAAGTATTGAATCCTGAAGATAGTACAGTACTCTTGGGCTAACTTTGGATGCTAAGCTTGAGTGGGGCCCACATATAGATAACATGACAAAAAAGCTAAGCTCCGCAGCATACGCTGTTAGAAACATTCGTAATTTAACTGACATGGAAACAAAGAAAATGCCCCAGGCAATATCTCCGCCTTTGCCCCTTTTTTTTACATGTGCATAAAGTTTGCATAAATAAATAAAAGCGACCCTATTTTAACCATCTTTCCACTGACCTATAGGCATATCTAAAGATCTTAGGTGTTTAGTTACGTCACAAAAAATAAAACTTTCAGGTATCTCTAGTTGCTTGTTCAAATAGTACGAGGTACGTGACCAATTAGTCTAGTTACGACTTTTAATAACGTTCCGAGTCTTTGTCAGCCCTATCTGTGTCTAGATCAGAATTTGTATTCATTGTGCTGCTCCTGGGTTGGTACGATGGCTGGAATTAAGCTAGCTCTAGGACGCTCTAGGGTGAATTTTCTGGCTTCGTTACTCTGTGTGTTTTTGTTGATTGGGGTGTGACGGTTGGTGGTTATGAATTGATGTACACATGTTTGGAAGATGAACATAGTATGTGCTCATCGGATAGCCAACACGAATTAAAATGTGTAAGGCACCTCCCACCGCCGATGAGGAAGCGACTACTTATCAAGAAACGTTCAAATGATTGTAGGTCCCGTTATCCCGTGTAAGTAAAAGAGATACATAATGTTAATAGTTGATCGCTGACTGCTTATACCGCCGGCGAGTTTTCATTTATCGCAGCGACTGGAGCTGTCGAAGAGATTACTCGCGCAGTGACTCTCGCTTGGCGTGCAGAACACTCGCTGAGAGACACGCTTGGTACATAAGCATACTAGCGAGTAGTCGCTTGTCGCAGTCGCACACACGCTGGTCGTTGCTCGCCAACTCGTTTTTAGTTGCTAGTTCTACTCGCTTCTCGTTAATCGCCGGCGGGCGGTGAGGCCGGTGCCTTAGACTAAGGGTTGCAGATATTAGTGTGTCTTTACGTTGCGTTTTGTAAATAAAAGTAATTTATAGTGTCTGACGATTCGTGTCCAAATTAACATCAAAATGCCATAGACTTATTTGTCTGAGTAACTTTCCATCTAAGCATAAATTACAGGCGTTTTTAACATTTTAATCAATATCAAACAAAAATTTAAATTAAGAATACGCAAAATTCTTGGTTCGTGAATTTAGAATTTAGACTATATTAAAATATACGAGTATTACTCGTATAACCCACAATTGCCCAGCACGCACGGAACCTCTAAAATCTGGGACGAGCCAGAACGTTTTCCCCTCACTATTGTCGCACAGAGTTAGTCCCCAGAGCTAAGTGGGGCTCATCGTGGTCTAAATTGTCGGTCATTATTGCCGAACATGTGCCGGAAATCCTTATATTTTTGTTATTACTCAGACGGGGGATATTATTAAGGACTAGCTTCTGCCCGCGACTTCATCCGCGTTAAATTTCTTGTTCCCCCGAACCACCCCGTCGCAACACATTGCCTACCCGTGCTTTTACTTCGTTTTCGCATAAACTTTCATTTAAAAAAAATGGTGTTCTAGTTAATAGGAATGTAATTCTTCCTCAAGAATTGGGCTGTAAAATGCAAAAAGATTTTTTCAAATCCAACTCGCAGTTCCAGAGATTAGCGCGTTCAAAAAACAAAAAACCGGCCAAGCGCGAGTCGGACTCGCGCACGAAGGGTTCCGTACCATCCATACTTTTTATCCTTACTAATATTATAAATGTGAAAGTAACTCTGTCTGTCTGTCTATTTGTCTGTCTGTCTGTCTGTATGTTACGTTTTCACGCCTAAACCGCTGAACCGATCGTCATGAAATTTGACAAAGATATAGCCTGGGATATGGAGAAGGACTTAGGCTACTTTTTTACGCGATAACCGATTTCCACGCGGGCGGAGCCGCGGGCAAAAGCTATCCATAATAATATTATAAATGTGACAGTAGCTCTGTCTGTATGTCTGTCTGTCTGTATGTTACGTTTTCACGCCTAAACCGCTGAACTGATCGACCTGGGATATAGAGAAGGACATAGGCTAATTTTTTACGCGATAACCGACATCCACGCGGGCGGAGCAAAAAAAACGGCAAAAATCATATCCGTTGTATGGGAGCCCCCTTTAAATATTATTTTTTACCGTTTTTTAGTATTTGTTGTTATAGCGGCAACAGAAATACATCATATGTGAAAATTTCAACTGTTTAACTATCACGGTTCATGAGATACAGCCTGGTGACAGACGGACAGACAGACAGACAGACAGACGGACAGCGGAGTTTTAGTAATAGGGTCCCATTTTACCCTTTGGGTACGGAACCCTAAAAACTAACTCTTTAGCTTTAGAATAACTACCCCGCAGAGTTGATCATTATTTTGCTGCGGAGTTATTATAAAACAGTTATATCTCCTAAGATATTCATTGAAATGAAATGATGTAAGGGCAACTTTGTTCAAAATTAAATACTTGTGATGAATAACGTATTTATTTGGATTAGGATTAATACCATGTTTATGAAAACTCCTTCGCAAATAATGCATTAATTTAGAACAAATTTGATTACCATAAAAAAGGTTATAGTGAGTCAATCTTAAAAGTTAGACATATGCTGTCGCGGACTTTTGTTTAGAAAATTTAAAGAGGAACAATTCCATCATACATGATATTTGCGTAACCTAAACCGTTTACGCAGCGCACGCACCGGAAGCTCTCAAAAAGGAATAATTTTTCCCATTTTTGCAACATTTTTCATTTATGCTCCGCTCCTCTTGGTTGTAGCGCGATGTTATATAGCCTATAATACTGCCGCGCTAACGAAGAATGCAGTAACTCGATTTTGGACGATTTTGAGTTATATATTCGATGGTTCGTTATTTGGAGTCAGCGAATCGAAATCTATTAAATCTCTCTAAGCAAATTTTTATTGATCCTTCAGGAACTCGGTTTTTCAGTAAGCAAGAATGCAATAACTAAAACTTCATAACAAATTCAATAATCAAAAATACAATTCTCGGAAGCGGCAGGATCGAGTTACTGCATTTTTCGTTAGTGCGGCAGAATATTCCTCAATAAATGGACTATCCAACACAAAAATAATTTTTCAATTACAACCAGTAGTTCCTGAGATTAGCGCGTTCAAACAAACAAACTCTTCAGCTTTATATATTAGTATATAGATAGATTAGTATATAGATAGATAGATTATCATGTAATGAACATAGATGCAGCTTGTTTTCTGTTGATGAAAGTAGCTGATTGATGAGAAAGGATAACTGTCTATTGTAATTATCATCTTCTTGTTCTTATCTTCTTTCTTCTATGTGGGTCATAGTTTATTTTTTGTTTTTTTCTAAGTTAGCTTTTATCATGGTCTGGCAGTTTGAGTAATTTATGTGACTTACCCAAATGTCCTTTTTTGGTATTGTTTGCCGAGTCGTTGAGCTCCTTAAGGTCCGAGTTGAACTGCACTATTACTGCTCCACTCAATCTGTGTGGTTCTTTCATCAAAAGCCCATTTCAGACACCAATCTACTTGGTCTTCACAAGATCCGACCAAGATTATGTCCGGACTTAAAAATAGACTGTGACCTTTGAGTTTATTTCGGGCTTTCATCTCAGAGTAGTCAGATAGGAAACGCCGACCTCATCTAGTTTTTGAAAATATGATTGACGTGTAAAAGTGTTTGTTTCTGTTCTGATCAGATCGGACTGATTTTGAAGGGACTTTAACTGGCAGATAGCTGATATTATAAGGAATAATTTAGGCTACTTTAGAAAAAGTCACGCGGATGAAGTCTCGGGCAGCAGCTAGTGTTAAAATATGGCGCCGCGTGCAGGCTTAACACACTAGCGACGAAATTACCTACGTACATACTCGTAATATACTAAAACCTTCAAGAGAAAATTCTCTTGTGAGAAGTTTATGAGCGTGAAATGAAAAGATGTCTTAGTGTACCCTATATGAAATGCTAATTAAATTATCATAGAACACGTTACAAAACTGATTGGAACGAAATTGCCTCGTATAAGCTTCTTATTCGCTTGCAAATTTTGTGTCTTGTCGCGAGAAACCTTGTTCTAGAAACATTTAAGGATTTTGCCGGAATAATTTTAGGATTTACCTGCATTTTAATTGTACCATTTTGCTACTTTAATAAAGGTATGCTTAATATAGTTTTTACGGTAGGAACTGTTGGAGCTGCTGAAGATAGTAAGACTATCTTTGCATTGTATAAACTCTCCATTGTATTCTATAATTGCATAGCACAGGTGTGTGTGAGTACTATGTAATATAGATTTATCATTAACCGGGTAATATGCCTTTCGTTGATTTGAATGTGCCCTGCGGCTGAGAGTATGTCATGCTCACTCAGATGTTTCGCTGATGGTGTAGCGTGTGTTGGATCATTTAGCCCTCTTCCAAATGGTTGAGCTGAATGGTGCTGATCCATGCGTCATGTTCGTGAACGGGCGCCTTTAGTAGGGACTGGTCTCTGCCACGGCTTATTTTTGAATTGTTTATTTTTTGTTTATATTTTCTCTACCACTCTGGACGCATTTAACGTGTACGTATTTTTTTTTTACATCGTTTTCACATATCTATGTAACTAATATTTTTGTAACAATAGTATATAATTTAAAAGAGTGTCCATGGAGTTTCTTGCCCGTTAACATTCTTCCACGTACCACGTTGCCGTTCTTCTCCATAGGTACCTACTACGCTTTGGAATGGGCAACTAGCTTCATATTTCTGACTGACCGACACCTTGTCTATTCAAAAAAAACCTGTAAATGGTTTAATTGAAATAAATTATTTGAGTTAGAGTTTGAGGATGTTGCCGAATTTGTAACGACTAACAGCTGAATTGATTTCAACATTTTCTTTTAATCACCATCAGGCCTGTCTCGTTGGCCCTGTGGTAGCAACGCCGACTTCTGAACTTGGGACCTTAGGTTTGATTACCAGGTCGGGTAGTGGTTATAGTGAAAGAAATTGCTCAATATCAACTCGCAGTTTGAATTTGTGCTCTATTGGTGACATACGGCTCGGCCCCTATAACACGAACTTAAATATAAGTGCCAAAATGTGGGGTCCATAAATGTTCATTTACCACATCTGCTTAACTCTTCAGGTATGCACAAACTTATGTGTGTAACCTTGCACACAGTTCTCAAAACATGCCTGAAATCACTTTTCATTTAGAAACCCATTAAAACAACCATAGCATTCATCATCGGGGCGAAAACGTGGACATTAACAAGGCGGCGTAAATCACGCATGGTCATAGACCACTCAGATACGATCTAGACGTAATAATGGTCGTTTGCCATAATATAGGGGGCGCCACGCTCGTTACGACCTGATACGACTGAATAATTTAGTTGTTTGGACGTTTGGCTAGCTCGAGGTAATAAGATTCGAATGTTTCGGTGAGTTTTGGTAGTTCAATTTATCTGTAATTGTTTTACCTGGGGGCAATGGCCTCTTGTCATTTAGAGAAGAATCGTGTATTGACCTCCATGTTTTTTCGTTGCGTGAGATTTCAAGTTCACTTTAACATTAATGGAATATAATGACATTCATAAAGTCACCTTGGTACTTAAGGTAAAAAAAGGTGTAAAACCCTAAAGATGTCTTTAGGGTTTTACTTGACAGGCCCTATGTTGATTGCACAATTGCCAAAAACGATTCTAGAACGAATTTAAGATCCATAAAAAGGATGAAAGTTTTAATGGATAGGCTTGTGGAGATCTACTTTCGGAAATAAATATCAAGTATAGCTGAAAATGACTGGGTAAGGTTCCTACTTTGGAGGACTGCAAAGCAGAAAGATATCTTGGTTTTTAGGTAAAACCAAGAGTTTAAGGTAGCCAATTTACTACTTCACTCAGAGGGCATACAGCGACTTACGCGTTTTATATTTATAATACTGCGCTGAGAGTACTGCTGCGGCTGCCGTGGCGTTGTAGTGCGTTGCGGATAATAACATTAATGGTTTCGCCGCCATTATTAGAAAAAGATGTGCATCCCTGACGTAGCGTGTTCCCGGCAGCACCAACGGTATTCTCAGTGTGTTCGCAGATCGGTGGGATTCCCCGATGTTGCGGAGATGGATGCAGTTCCACGCTGTATTATGTATGTTAATAAGTGTCTGTAACAACTAACACTAGATGTTAAGTAACATTGTTACTAACCCTATGGACTAAGTTTCCAAATAAAAGTATTCTATTCTATTCTATTAGTAGAGGTGTTTTAACCAGATGTATGAACGTAAACGAAGAAAAAGGAGTAGGATCATAGCAGGTGGAGTTCAGTTGTTTCTGCTTACCCCCATGGGAAGAAGGCGTGAGTTTGTGTATGTATTATTAATATCTTTTAAACGTACAATTTTCAGTGCAAATAAGACCATGGACGATTCTTAGAATTGAATAAATGTGCTTACGTCCCTCTAGAATGAAAAGCAAAGGAAAATAAACTGTAATGCAATATTACAAATGAGTGAAAATTGGTTGTGTAATTCTCGCTGAAAAGGTTCACTCATTGAAATAAAACCAACTTGTTAGATTATTTTATTTTTAAAGCTTCAAGCGTTTCACTTTATGTGATCATTCGTGCTCAAAAGGGCTTTGAATGTGGGAAACTTTGTAATTTCCAATGTTTTAAACATTGTCTATATTTTAAACGAAACAAAGCTTTAGCGACAAAAACACATGACAGTAATAAAACAATTTATAATATTCGAGGGATTGTAAATTATCCAGTACGTGATTTTAATGAAGACACAAATGCAGTTTTTATAGGTATTTTGTGAATGTATACACATAATTAACATGGAATTTGTTTTGTTCATGTTTTTGCTTTACATAAATACAAGACATGAAATCTAATTTCTAGATTAATTTAATACCACGAATAATCCAGAGTACAAAGGACACATTCGCCAAGTAAGTAGTCAAGTAAACAGACACCGTTTCAACTGTACCAACGTTTCTTTTTTTAAATTAACACAAAGTCCAGATTTAACTTTGATCTTAATTGCAACAACGTAAGATTCAAACTTTAACAACGGCCTTCCCAATCAAGTCCCCTCTGAGCATAGCGATGAACGTACCTGGGAGTTCTTCAAAGCCATTTGTAACGGACTCCTTCACTTTTATGGAACCTGTTTCGATCCATTCCTTGAGCTGATGTAAGGCGCCTCTCTGTGCCTGCCAGTCCCATTGTGTGAAGCTGAACGGTTGAATTTGTACAAAGGGGTAGGCCATCGTAGACATTTTCATCTGCGTGGGATTACCGTACGAACTTATGGAACCACAAACAGCAACTCGGCTATTTTTTTTCATGCACTCCATGATAGCCATTGACAAATCCCCTCCAACATTGTCGAAGTAGCAGTCGATCCCTTTCGATACAGAAAATATAGCCCCCTTTATATCCTTCATCGTTTTGTAGTTGAACGCGTGGTCGAACCCCAGTTCTTCTGTCAAAATGCGTACTTTTTTATCGGAGCCAGCAAATCCGATGACGAAGCAGCGCTTCAATTTAGCTATTTGACCGGCTATGGATCCCACAGCACCCGCCGCGCTCGATACGCACACTACCTCGCCCGATCTTGGCTTGCATATTTCCAAGAGGCCGAAGTAGGCTGTCATGCCGGGCATTCCTAAAGCTCCTACAGCCAGAGACAGGGGTAACTTCCCAACTTGTGGGTCGTACGGTTTAATGCGAAATATGTCGTCTGGCTCGCCGTTCAGAACTACGTGGTCGCGCCATCCGGAATGTGAGACTACGGTCATTGAAACCGGATATTCGGGGTTTTTGCTCTCTATAACTTTGCCCACTTGAAAGCCGAACTGTTCGTAAGGTGCGATGCGCTTGTTCGCGAAGGACCTCAAGTAAGGATCGGTGCTGATATACTCGGCTTTAACAAGAAACTGACCATTTTTCAATTTTGGTGGAAAGTTTTCATTCCATAATTCAAAGTCTCCAACTTCTGGAAGAAAGCCTTTGAATGGTTTTTTGACAACGTATTTAACCATTACCATTTTTTTAAATACTTTGAAGAACGGCATGGAGTTGTTGCTTAGTTCGATAGTCACCAGTAGCATGGAAACCACTTAGGTATAAATACTTTTGTAGTCATGGATTCCAATTACATAAGAATTACATTTAATTTTGCAACATTAATTTGAAAAGTAAACTGATGTCTCGCCACTGACAACGCTGAGAGCATACTGACAACTTGTAGCTGTCAGCTGTCACTCCGTTTGAAATGACAGCACGTTTCGTTAATGCATTGGAAAAGCTTACGAGTCCCTTTTATCTAAGTGCTGTTAATTTACCATAGTAATGTAAATTTTATTAGCTAAATGCGCTTATAAGAAAATGTACAGAGAATTTTTGATCATAATAAATTAATAGTCTGTGATTATTTGTGTTAAATAAATGATGAATAAAAATAATAGAATATTTTCATATTAAAATATTTATAATGAGTTGGAAATTAGCTTTTAATTATTTCTATATAGTATTAATAAAATGTACCATGTTGGTTAGATTATGATCTATGATCTACCTACTTGAATACTTGTAATTTGGACTCGATTTATTTAAAACAATTTCCAAACAAAACGTGCAGAAAACCTCCAGAACCATTCCAGGACTATGAAATAACAATACAATCTTTCGATCGTCCCTCGTCAGTATTCACGATATGGATTCAGCCACCCCAACAATATGAATATAACATTTTATAACAAGCAAATTGTGTCTACACGGAAATAAAGGGTTACTCGAGAGGGACGCAAGTGTATCAAAGCACGTAGTGACTTGAGCCCTTGTAGAATGATGGGTGTGAATGGGCTGGCCCATCCGTTGCCGGTTACTTCCAACTCGGTGCACAGGATATACGTATAACTATAATTCAGCCAGCAGGTGGTGGGAATTGATAAGTTTTCACGATTTTTGTACGTTATTCCACCGTTCGTGATGGTGAAGTTTAAACTTTACGATTTTGGCGTCGTGCTGTTGGAGTTTAAAGGATTAAGCTGTTTCGGTGTTAGTTATAAGTACTTGTTTAACCGGGTTTTCCATGGTTTAGGAAAGGTTTCGAATAAAATATGATATCTTTTGATAGGACCGCAGTGTTTTTATCCAAGACTGGATTCAGTTAACTCGCAATTACTGCCAATATTATGGGTTCTTGTATGATATTTCCCGGGCCATGAAGAATTGAGGGAACTCCTCAAATTTTATAGGCATTCAAATAGCGATTTTTGTATTTTCATCAACAAATCAAGCATTTGCGTTCAGAAAGTAACATTTGGTTAACCGGAACTGATAAAGAAGACCACAGATGGCCACCGGAACTCGTCAATGATACGTATTTCACGGGTAGCGATAAGATATCTCGATTTAGATAGTTAAGCGACTATGACGAAGCAAATTTAAATAAATGCTGATCATAATGGTACCATCAAACTGATCTGATGATGAATCCGGAAGGTAGGCAACGGAACTCCATAATAAAACAATGTATCGTAGCCGTATTTGGGCTTATTGGAATTGTCATGAGATGTACTCTGGCTAGAAATGATGTTTAACCGACTTCAAAAAAAGGAGGAGGTTCTCAATTCGTCTATATGTATAAGGTGTTAAAAATTAACTCTACAAACTTTAAGAGGTGCTTTAGACCATCGAACTGAATAACTTTTACTATGGGACCAGCTTTGAAATCGAAAAAAAATAAAAAAATAAACAGCTGTCCCATACAGTTTAGAACAGTAGCTGGTATTTAATCTACTCCGTGCCGTGTGGTGCCGGACGTAAAGAATAGCACCACCCTATTTCTTCCCGTGGGTGTTCGTAAGTCTCTAGTAAGTCCCTTAGTCGCCACTAAGGGACTTACTAGAGAAAGAGCAGCAGCGTTCTCTATGCATTTATAACACCATACTGCGATCGCCAACCCGCCTGCCAAGCGTGGCGATTATGGCAAACCCCCTCAATATGAGGCCTATGTCCAGCAGTGGACGTCTATCGGCTGAACTGACTAATCCACTCGGTGTATGTTCATGATGTTATAAGATTTCCTGTCACTGTTGTCGTATACGAATTGTTGTGGGGTAGGTACCACAATTAAAAAAAAACCTTTTTAATATAAAAAAAACAACCGACACAAAAAAAAAAAAAAATAACATTAGTTTTGGAAGTCGGTGGCGTCGATTTTTAATTTTGTTGTTTTTTTTTGAAGTCGGTTGTACATCATTTCTAGCCAGAGTACATCTAATGACGTGAATGTCTCAAATTATGAGAAAAAAGAATTAATTTTAGTTGCCTTTCATTAAGTAAATACTAAATGTATGGTCTAGCAGAGTGGAAATAAAAGTCTTGCAAAAACTGAGTTAATCTCTTCTTGAGTGTTTAACAAGTGAGTTGTTGATGTGGAAAAAAACTCAATAGAAACTTAATAAAGTATAAAAATCTTCGGAAAGTTATATTTACGATATAAGTTAGAACTTTAAGTAAGTTTATCAACTTAAGTAAAGTGGAAAAGAGATGCCTTAGAGTTCTTTGTGGAAAACTTTATTCGTCTGAGTACTTCCAGCATTCCTGTTTCTGATAACAAGCAGCATTACGTTTGAAGGGTAGATAAAGATGTCGGTGGATTTTAGTTAGATGAGATATTTCAATTTGGTTTCTGAAACCGGCAATGTTGCGGGAATCGATGTGGCCATCTGTCAGGCTCTCTTCTGTCGATAACACGAAAGTTTATTATATTTTTTTGATCCAAAACTTCGTCAATTCCACGGCATCGTCAGTGGCAGAGGACACATTGGCACAGTTTTTTTTGGGGCACAGAGGGCATTATAAGAGGAGGCACATCATTTGCGACACATCCACATCCTGCATCTGCCAGGCTGTAGCCTTATTTACCTTGACCCATAAAGACAGGGCATGTATCCCTAGCACAACAGTATCAGTTAAACGGCAAACATTACCATGGGTCCCAAAGATCCCTTTTAACAGATCCTATAAAAGATACAGTAAGAAACCATTGCATATTTGAGCAAGAGACTCAAAAAACTATCTCAAGTAACTTCCTACTAGGTAAGCCTCATTCACACGGTTAAGTTTCTTGCCTGTGACATATAATAAAATTGAAGCAGTATCACTCAACGTATGGTATGGTATAGGGAATAAAATCGCACCATGTAAATCAAGCTTTATAATACTAACTAAATTTTTATAAAAAACCGGCCAAGTGCGTGTCGGACCACGCACAATGAAGGGTTCCGTAGGTGGGATGAATTTATCCCAAGAACAAATTTAACATTGTAGTTGAAAAACATGTTTTTCAATTGCAAATGAAAGTTGGTCGACTATTATTCGGTAATTTGTAAAGCCTACTTAGCTGTGATAGTTTTCCTTTTAACTTGAATTTTTTCACGTATCCAAATACAAACATTTAGCTGGCACTTGACTCTAACAAAAATTTGCACTCTAAAGCTAAATATTACGCAAACTGAACCCTGAATCAAAAAATGGTTTTCACAAACCCACAATATTTTCGAACGGCCTATCCTACGATACCCTACACCATGGGACAGACGAGAAAAAAATATCATCCCCACTTACGTGTAAGGGAGGTAAGATGTTTTTTTTAAAGATTTTATTTTACCACATTATCGGCGTGATTAGTATTTATACTCATACCAAATTACAGGTTTCTATCACTAAGAGCTTCTGAGTTAAACCGCAGACAGACAGACGGACATGGCGAAACTATAAGGCTTGTTTACTACGGAACCCTAAAATATGTAAGTAGCTATAGTAACATAATAAAGTAGTTCGCTGACCCACATTCGTATCCCCTCAGTGTTATATAGAGGTGCTGTTACATAAATGATAACGCTGATGATATTAGGGGATAAAAAGAACTCCCATAGAGGATACACGCCGCGTTGGACTTGTAAAGTAATCTATATACTATGATATTGGTCCTTAGGCCGCGCATCTCAAGGCTGTCGAATTGAAAACTATCGGAAGCTCCTGGGAATGGAGTGAAAAAGTAGTTGAAAAGGCTTTTTGGATGGAATTTAGGTGCAAGTTTTTGTGTAAAGTAAGATAGATGTTATCCTTGATGATGCGCTGGTACGGAACGTTGCAGTCCTTCGTAGATTCGAATCGGTATGCGGGTTAATAATTAAAAACAAGTGCGTGTCGGACCACGCACAATGAAGGGTTCCGAAGTTGGGATGAATCTATCCCAAGAACAAACTTAACATTGTATTTGAGAAACATGCTCTCCTATACAGATTGTATGGGGGAACATGTTTTTCAACTGCAATTTTAAGTTGGTCGACTATTACTCGTAAACTTGAAAAGCCTACTCATCTGTGATAGTTTTCCTTTTAACTTCGTTATATATACTACTATCGTGAATTTTTTCACCTATGCAAAACTAACCGTTTAGCTGGCAGGGGGGGGACACTTGGCTAGCAAAAATTGGCACTTTAAAGCTTAATATTACGCAAACTGATCCCTGAATCGAAAAATGGCTTTCACAAACCCGAAATATTTTTGAACGGCCTATCCAACGATACCCCACGCAATGGGATAGACGAAGCTTTCATACAAAAATAAAACATATTAAAATTCAACGCTCTAAATGTATAGAACAACGAAATCTTGAAGGTTTGTTTTTGGTAAATATATTATGTTTTATAAAAAGTCGTAGAACAAAATTTGTCGTTTATGATGTTAGTAATAGTCCTGCAAGGTTGTTAGTATATATTCAATCAAGTACTTACACAAGGTTTTTTCTTCTCACTACTACATCTTTGACAATAAAATTCTCTAATTCTAAATCAACTTGTATGCTCAAAAAATCGCTCGACCGTAATGTAAATCGAAGACTATGCCTCCCAAGATACAGGATTTTCAGTTTCGGGGAAGGGTACCTATTCTTATTGGACTTTCGACCTCGCTACCTACCTTTGTATCCAATGTTTGTATAATTCTACTTAAGTTTGCTTACCATTCTGTATAATTATTGTCAAAGATTATGTTTTTTGTGAATATCTTTTTAATTAATTTATTATTTACGTATTACTTTATTATACGCGTGAATCTTCCATAATTCATACTAATTCATACTACTCGTAATATTACAAATGTGAAAGTAACTGTCTGTCTGTCTGTATGTTACGTTTTCACGCCTAAATCGCTAAACCAATCGTCATAAAATTTGGCAGAGATATAGCCTGGGATATGGAGAAGGACATAGACTACTTTTTCACGCGATAACCGACATTCACGCGGGCGGAGCCACGGGCAAAAGCTAGTAAATTCTATAAATGATAGTGAAAACCGCATTAAAATCCATCCAAGTGCAGTTTAGAAGAACTAAGTGGTCACACAGACAGACACGAAACGTGACTTTGTTTTACAATAAAAGTTTCCATAAGACCATGACGGACCATCATGCCTCTTGGTTTCAATCATAATTACTAAAGATAAAAAAAAGATAAAATAAATCCTTTCGGACGAAGCGTTCAAAATGAACTAACATGACTATAAATATGAATTGTCAAAATCTAGTCCCGTTAAGTGTTCAAATTCACCAAAACAGTCCAAAACAGTATTATCACAACCTTATTGCATTCTTCACACACTTCTATTCCTACAAAAGACCCTCCTCGCTATCTCCTTAGTAAGAAAACCGTGTACAAGTATAAAACGTTTGATTTATCCCCGCGTGTGGACGACGTTTACTGCGCGGCCACTTGTGTAGAGTTCCGTTGACTGCGAGAAGGGGGCTTGTCTACTTGCTAGCTTAGAGAAAAAATGTTTAAAATGTAAGTAGTGTTTAGTTTCTTTATAGTTAGAGAGGTGTTCTTAAATATTTAGTGCATTGATCAAAAAAGGAGATTGCTCAGGCTTTTAGTGGCTATCTACTTAATGAAAATCTTAAATTCAGTAACTGACAAACAACGCACAGCCTAAATCGCTGGGTCTAGAACAGGGATGGGCAAACTTTTTCCTATGCGGGCCAATATTAAAAAATACAGAATCTATGGGGGGGCCATGTTTTAGACTTTTTGGCTATAATGTATTTTTTTATTGAAGTACAAAGGCATTTATATTTTCCGAAATAACATTATTTATTGATATGAGTTAATAACACTTAATTTTGTATAAACGAGTTTATACAAAATTAAGTGGTATTAACTATAGATATATTCAAATCTCAATCACAACCAATTTTTTTTTTAAACGTTGTCCCACTTAGAATTTTCCTGTATTGTGGGTGCGTTTACAAACATTTAAACTCACATACACAAACAGTCAGACCCGGAACAACTACTTGTAGGTCACTATGAAATAGGGACATGATATTTCTTGCAGATAATCTACAAAATAGGAACAGAGATTCACTAATGTAAGCAACTACGCGTCACTGCACACTGTACGCGTTGATCAATGCGACACTGCACTTCTGTCTTGATGAATTTAGTTTCACGCGATTTATGTTAAGTCATTATCTACTTTTGGGTTGATGGTTGCGGGCCGAATTGCAACCATTCGCGGGCCGGAGATGGCCCGCGGGCCGTAGTTTGCCTATCCCTGGTTTAGAAGCATGAAATTTGGTACTAGCGAGCCTTATTTATTTATTCATCTTTAATTCAGGCACATTACCCAAAATTTGTTAGTATTACTTAAACTATGTTAGTATAAAATTTTCTTATAATTATAACGAAGGCGAGCATTATGGAAGGATTAAAAATAGAAACCGGCCAAGTGCGTGTCGGACCACGCACAATGAAAGGTTCCGTAGTTGGAATAAATTTATTCCAAGAACAAACTTAACATTGTAGTTTATAAAAAACTTCTCCCATGCATTCTAACTGCAAATGTAAGTTTGTACGCACAATATTGAGAGATTTACCATGTTATTTTAAAACCATAGAATTCTTATAGGTTTTGTAAAGAACTATTTTCTGTATTTTTATGGGCTTTTAGGCTCTGTAGTTTCGGAGATAAGGGGAATGGTCAATTTTCTTAAATTAATTTAAAAGTATAATATTTTAAAATTATAAGAAAAATATATCTGATATCCTTACATTACGAGTATCCTCACCTTATCTGAAGTTGTTTTGTGTACTTTAGCACAATAAAGATTACAAATATTATCCATTTGTTTTATTATATACTTATTCTGCTTTGTAACATGTTTTTTTAAGTTTTAATTGCTTATCACGTGTATACCAGACACCAGACATACCTATTCTTTGGTACTCAGCCGTCAAGCGTCAGAAGCGCATTTTCTCATCCAACTCTCATCTGCCGGTTTAGATTAATTTAGTTTGTAAAATAAATATGTACTTACTCATCACTTGATAACAGTTCACCGCGTTTAGCAAAAGGAGTGTTGTAATTACAGTCAGTATTATTATGTGTACACACCAGATTGATGTTACCCTCTTTGTATAAATTATTTTCTGTTCAAAGAATTGTGTCCAAGTATTTACACGTTTTAATAATTATTGTAGCTACTCTTTTAATTACCCAAACAATTAATTAAAACCTGACTACACGAACTCAAAAGAAAATGAAAAAGGCAAGCTCAACAAATCAAAAAGAAGTTTCGCAGAAGAGCACGTCAAATCAGACGTCGGGCGGGAAAATCGTCTCGGGCCGAAAAAAAACTGGTAAAAAACCGGCTGGAACCGGTAAAATCCGGGGTCGGTGCCAACTTTCCGCTCCAGCGGGATGACTGGGCGCTTCCCGCGCGGAATGACCCTCTCACTCAAGAAGTTTTGGACGAGGCATAAATTAATAGCCTTTTGTGGCGTTCGGTTTTTTAGGGATGTATTTAGTTCAGCTGAGTTCAAAATTTGGTTTTCACAGAACGTTGATTTTTGTAAAGATTAAAGTAAAGAAACATTATGACCTTTAATTGAACGACAACATCAATTAGTAGGGTTGCTTATTGGGCGTAGTACAGTCCATCTTCAATTTCTGTGTCAATTCTCTATTGCCACTTTCATATTTATGCACTGTAGGTCTCCAAAATTATGACTACGATGATCTCTCACAAGCACTTATTAAAAGCTAATTTCACTTATTTATGAAAACTCTCGAGAGCTGTGGTGGCCCAGTGGTAATGGCTGCGTTTACGACATGTAGGTCATAGATTCGAACCTAGACAGGCGCTTTACTTTATGTAAATAATTTCATCACCACTGCTCTCAAAACGGTGAAGGAAAACATCGTGAGGAAACCGGCATGTCCTAGAACCAAAAATTCGAAGACATGTGACATCTACCAACCCGCACTGGACCCGTGTAGTGGATTACGGCCCACTCCCTTCTCACCGAGAGGAGGCCTGTGTGCAGCAGAAACATAAATAAATAAATAAAAATAAATAAACAAAACATTATAGGCTTATTATGCTATGAAAACTCTAAATAAAAACCCCAAAGAAGCACCATCTGCTAGATATATCTTAAATTTTTTCGTTCAACTTCACACAAACTTGTGGAGTTTCACCGCTCATTATTTGTCCATTACGATGCCTTCTCCAAACATTCGTGCATCACATTTCCGTCGGCCTACTTTCTACGGCAACTGCAGCTCTTTTGTGAAACCAAGTGCCTTTTACCTGCACAAGATAGTGTATCTTAGAGTCACATTTATTTTCTAGCATACCTACTGTGCATAATGTTTTGTCATTGTAAGGAACATTTTCTATTCTGTGGTGCAGTTATGTTTATGTGCGTATGGGATTACGACGTTGCAGCCTTTGAATTAATTTATTTTTTGAATTTCCAGTTTTGTGCAGTGTTTTTAATATTGTGCTACTCGAAAAAAAAAAAAAACTGTAACTGAGTCAAGCGGATGCCCGCGCGGTTCCATACAAAAATACTCCATCGCGGTGACCCGCGCGGGCCCCGGTAGCACTAGTTTACTGGCTGTCGTTTTTTTTGGCTAGTCGTTTTGCTAAGTTCTCCATCGACATGCATGTATGTACATGTACACCGTTAAAATTGAACTACGTATAATTAATTGCCCATGGAGCCCATCCGCGTGTCCACGCGCGTACACACGCGACGACTGCCCGTCGCGGGCGCCCGCTTGACTCAGTTTCAGGCCTAAGGCTTTTTAAAGGAAATAGTTAATAGAAAGTTCCATAGAAAGTTTCGTGTGGTGCCGGACGTAAAGAATAGCACCACCCCATTTCCTCACAAGGGTGTCATAAAAGGCAACTAAGGGATTTACTAGAGAATGGGCAGCAGCGTTCTCTATGTATTTTTAACACCATACTGCGATCGCCAACCCGCCTGCCAAGCGTGGCGATTATGGCAAACCCCCCCAATTGGGGGAGGCCTATGTCCAGCAGTGGACGTCTTTCGGCTGAAATGATGAATGATGAGTTAAAAGAATCTTGCCTTTATCATATTTTTAACGCTTCTCGACGAATTTCTACTTAGATGGCTTCCTTTTAAGGAAATGACGAATTACATATTTGTCACATCATCGGCTTTTCCAGAAACTTCTATCCACCATTACTCAATTGAAATCACATTATGTAAACCATGCACAACATGGTATAGTTAAACTATTTCACGAAGCCCTGTCTTGTCGCTGTAATCGCGTTAAACATAAGGTTCAAATTGCAATAACCAACAGGACTTCGTGAAATGTTACCTACTTTCCTGCGAGTAACTATGACAGGCTAGTTTAGAGTCCAGCTTATCCCCCTTGGGATAGCTAGGGGTTGGTTACGAGGGCCTTTTATATCCCATGGGGCTCATAAAGGTGACTAAGGGATAATGTTACAGGGGTGGCACAGTCAGCATCCCTTCCTGAACTAATATATCATACGATGCCAAAAAAGAGTGACGTGATTACGAAGCATTTGCCATGTTTAAGCTTGTTTTTACAACTCCGGATAAGTTCTGGTTTAGTTATGTAGCAGATAATTTAAACACACATCCACGTACATGAATGGCAGGTCCACTAAAGTTTGGGTCATAATGACAAAATACGACGAAGTAACGACAATGATCGTTGGTGCAAATAATAATTATACAATATACTAAAATAGAAACACAGTCATATACATATCCTAAATAAAAGATACATAAATACATACATACTTAATAACGGGTGTTTATTTTAGAGGCGGAGAACTTTAAACGGAAATAAAACATAGAAAAATTATTTAAATATCCATGAAATTGGGTTTATCTGAAAGATAATTTTATGACATTAATGTTTGAATATAGTTTTGGGTATGTGGCCGACGCGGCTGACGCGAAAGGGTTATTTACTGAAAACTTAACTTTTTTATTGGCTTAATTCACTACAGAAAACATTTGACGAACGACTAATTTCACGAAATCTGACAACCTGGTTCGTGCGATTTAACGTTATTACATTATTTTGTCTGGGAACATATAAAGTTGCATGTCTACGCCGATAAACTGGTAACAATTGATCACTTTGATGCCAACATTCGTCGCATAATTGCCGAAATACAGCCTGATTTACTGCGAAGAGTGTGTGAAAATTTGACCTCCAGATTACGCCATGTACGCGCGAGCCGCGGCGGCCACATGGCCGAAATTATAAAACCATCTCTCAAATAAAGCCAATTTCATGCATATTATAAACATTTTTCTGTTCTTTATTTCAATTTAAAGTTCACCCCCTCTAAAAAAAACACGTTTTATATATAAGCAACGGAAATAAATGAAGACTATAGATAATTACAGTTACCAGAACAAGATCACAACGACAACTAATTTTTCCCCTTGGTGAGACTGGTTGTCAGACTTTCGGGCTTCTGACGATCCGTAACGACGGTCAAAGATCCACGAATGAGAGCCGGGACCAACGGCTTAACTTGCTTTCCGAACCGCGGACGAGTCTTGGTATGTAAAGATGGGCACCCATCCACGGACCAACCCCGGCAAACGCAGCTTAACCTGATGGATCGACCCGTGCGGCTGTGATTACTTAGCCACGAGCTCCTTCTATAATCGATGAACACATCATTTATCAAAATTGATCGACATTTATTTGACGTTGCTAGAGTTTGTGTCACATACCTATCTTATACGTACAAAGGAGCTTGTTGGCTTTCTGTTTTTTAGTATTTGTTGTTATAGCGGAAACAGAAATACATCATCTGTGAAAATTTAAACTGTCTAACTATCACGGTTCATGAGATACAGCCTGGTGACAGACGGACAGAAAGACAGACGGACAGCGGAGTCTTAGTAATAGGGTCCCGTTTTAGCCTTTGGGTACGGAACCCTAAAAACGAAACTTTATCTTGGAACAAGCTTTCAGAAAATGACCGACAAACGGTCCCGTTTTATCGCATTTGTCGTTATAACGTATTCGTTTTATTGTATTTATAGCTCTTTAAAGCATTGAGTACCTATTCAACAATGGGCAATCAAAAAAACTAATGTAATTATCACCATGTTCATTTTCGGCTTGCATTCCATCCTCACAAAACATCTTCCTAATCTTCCTTTCCTTTGTTACAGCCGCAAGAAATGAAACGCAGAAGGAGCCACACCTCGGGCGTGTTGTGACGTGTCGAGCAGCCATGCCGTCAGACGTCGCCACGATGCGCTACATTCTGTTCTGCCTCCTCTCACTATCCTTCAACCGAAACTTCGCGTTCGTACTCGACAAACAGAACCCGTACTCGCAATTCCGCAAATGGAACGCCGGACTGAACGGCACGCTCGAATTAGAATTCAAAACTGACCAGCCGAACGGTCTACTTTTGTACACGGATGACGGCGGCACTTATGATTTTTTTGAACTGAAGCTGGTTAATGGAGCGTTGCGACTGAGGTATAACTTGGGGGGAGGGGCGCAGATTATCACTGTAGGCAGCAACCTCAATGATGGACATTGGCATAAAGTTCAGGTGAGCGGATTCAACGACCTGTTTTCTTTTATGCTATTGGGAGTAACTACTTGTTGTACAAACTATTTTCGTTTGAATTTGTAGACTTAAAAGTATAGTAAAACTATTTCATAAAGTCCTGTTAAACATAAGGTTCAAATTGCAATAACTAACAGGACTTCGTGAAATGGTTTAACTATACAACCAACCTTGACTTTGTAAGAGGCTTAATTGAAAGAGACCTACCAGAGATTAGTGAGAAACGAAAAGGAAGTCTTGTGTACTGTAGTGTGACACCAAAGGCTAACAACTTCGCAGGACTGTAATACTAACATCATAAACAACCATTTATTTTCTATAACTTTTTATATTATACATTCACGAAAAACAAAACTTCAAGTTTTTTGTTGTTCTATTTCATTGAGAGCGTTGAATTTAAATATTTTATTTTTGTATGAAAGTCTCAAATCAATCAACTCAGCCTGTCACAGTCCACTGCTGAACATATGCCTCTTCCTTGCTGCGCCACGACACCATGTCCTCCGCCATCCGCATCCAGTCTGTCCCAGCCACCTTTTTGAGGTCATCGGTCCATCTAGCTGGGGGGCGTCCGACACTACGCTTGCCGAAACGCGGTCTCCACTCCAGGACTCGTCTGCTCCACCGGCCATCGGTCCTTCGACAAACATGAAAGTCTGATTGATGAATTATTAATAGTCATAGAACAAAGGATGTCATAGGACAATGATGTTAGTAGTAGAGTCCTGAGAAGTTGTTAGTTATTTACCAATAACCCTGAATATAATTATATTAGAACTACTGGGAAATACTTAATTGGAATTGTTTCCTTAAACCCATTCCCACACCACGAGTAACATCTCATGGGTGTCATAAAAGGCCACTAAGATTACCTCAAAACAACGGCAGTAAATTCATCTGTGTACCTACTAATGACGTCACGCAGACATCACTAATCCCCCTTCACGGATATCCTGTGTATGACACAGTAATTAATTATAGTTATGAAGACGTGAACACATTTCGACACGTATGCGAGCCAACATCGATCAATGAATTTGTATTATTTTTGATGTTTGTACTAAACCACCATATCAGCCAGCCTATAACTGTCCCACTGCTGGGCAAAGGCCTCTTCTCATACAGAGAAGGCACGAGCATTGATCACCACGCTTGCTCAAGTCGGGTTGGCGATTTCAGACTTATATCACATTAGTTGGCGATCACATTTCTTCCTCCCGTTCTCAGCTTAAATGGTTGCCTATCCGACTCAGGAGGTCCCTCAGATCTCTCTGCTTGCTCTTCACGATTATGAACGATCCATGTGCTCCCGATTATCTAAAGAAAAAAAAAGTTTGGAAAGTGTTGAACAGTTCTCATAGTCGTAACCTACGAGCTTCCAAGAATCTACTTCTCCAAATTCCTTCACACCGTACCGGTTTTATGTCAAATTCTTACGCTATCTCTACTATTAAGCTCTGGAACGCGCTACCTTTTGGCATTAAAAAAGCTGAAAACATTACTTTTAAAAGAAAAGTTCGTAACCACTACATAAGTCAGACTAAATAACTCTCAAATAATAGTCTAGTCATAGTAATTATTATTAGGTGGTATTTGTTAAAATATCTATTAGTTTATTTTATTTGTATATGTGTATTAGTATCAATAAAACTATAGAAATTCTCGTAATCAAGAAGTTAGTATTTTAGACATAATTTTTGTACCCTATCACTATGTTTTTTTATTTAACCCAAAGGTTGAGTGGTAGAGAATGCCTTGTTTGGCATTAAGTCCGCCTCTGTACCACTATTGTATATAACGTTTAAATAAATAAATAAATATTAACTATAGGTCCAGGTTTCCTTACGATGTTTTTCCTACACCGCGATGTCAGTGATGTCCAAATTGATGAATTGAATTGATGTTTGTAGTAGTGGTTTTGTTGACTGCCGCGTTGCTCTCATCGTTGCAAACGTGAGTGTGGGTTCCTGGGTTCAATTCCCGGGTAGGGAAAAGTGTTATTAGGCTTTCCATTAGGAAATTCTCAGTAACAGCCCGGAGTTTGGAAATTGGCGGTGTGATACTCCCGTGCCTCAGAAAGCACGTTAAGTCGTTGGTCCTGCGCCTGATTTTTCTCCGATCATGTCGGATTGCCGTCCCATCGGACTATAAGAGTGAGGGAAGAGAGAGTGCACCTGTGCACGCGTCGAACGCTGGTCTCCGCTGAGATTGCTCGCCATGGCCGAAATTTGGTCTGGAGGACTATTCTATTATTAGTAGTGGAAGCAACATTGCATTGGTACGGGTTTTCAAGTTAGGTGGACCGACAATCTTTGCAAGGCCGGTGGTGGCCGGATAAGGATCTATATTTATACACAGTTTTAAAACAAAGTTGCTTTGCGTCTGTGTTACCACGTTGTCTTCTAAACTACATCATATATTTTTGAACGGTTTTCACCATCATTTAGAGCATTTATATTCGGGGGTTTGTTTGTTTATATGCATATTTGATTTAGGTATACCACTGAAATGTCAATGTTTTGACATGTCGCCATTGTACCCGGACGAGGCAGGGGCGGGTCGCTAGTATCCGATAATTGAGTTAAATGGCGTGTTATTGGAGAGGCCGATATCTGGCAGTAGACTTCAATAGACTGATAAAAATACACGATACTTGCCCTTAGCAAAAATAGATACGAGTAAGTAGTGCGGACTGCGTAATTAAAAAAATTTAAAAGAGAAGCTGATCAAGCTTTCGAAGATATATGACATCCGCCAACCCACACCTCGTGCTTGGTTACAGTCCACTCCCTCTCACAGAGACGAAGCCTGTGTCCCAGCAGTGCAGAGCTTATGCTTATGTTTATGCTAAGCCAAGGTTTGTAGACGAATTGAGCAGTACGAAAAGCAATGACGCACCTACGTGCCAAGACAAGTGCCACGAACTTTCTCACAACCCCCTATACAAAATTGAAGGAACCCCGAGACACATGTCTACCCTTTCAAGCGTACTAAGCCTTATTAGAGGCTACTTTAAACATGTTCATTCCATAATTAATTCCCTCCTTTCCAACCAGGTGGCGCGTCGCGACGAGCACACGTCATTACAAGTGGATGGCATCACGCAAAGTAAGACTTCGCGCGGTAAAGAGTTCGTCTTCGGGAAGTTTAATTCAAACTCCGATGTGTTCGTCGGAGGGATCCCGCCATCGTGAGTCATTTTTTTTTTACGTTCGATATTTGAATTTGAAATGTGTTCTTCTTTTTACCCGACTACCCCAGAAGGAGGGTAATGTTTATATGTATGTCTATTTCTTTGGCACGCTCTGTAGCCTAAACGGCTTGATGTATATTTATATATTCCATCTGCAAATACAAAAAAAGTGAGGGGAATGTTTTATTTTAAATAAATTACAACAATACTGGTATCAAATAAAAGCTATTAAGCTAAAAACCTTGAGAAAAAAAAAAAAACCCTACTGCAAAAACACAGTTCACAGAGTTTCAGTTATGTGTTTTTGAAGTCGGGTTTTTTGTTTTATTAAATAATTTGTTTAATTTTTGTGTTTAGAATAGAGAATTGAAGGGCCAGTCACAGAATTAGATTCATGAAAATTGCTCCTAAGGTCTGGCTTGTAATTTTTTTCAGAAAGTGTTATTTTAATGTCAAAATTAGTAAATTAGCATAGGTTAAGTAACGAATTTTAAACTAAAACATAATTAATAACCTTTATACAATGGGTTTAAAACCCTAAACATGACGTCAACACACCAGAAAATCTAGATTACAATAGGTGTTTAATCAGCACAAATTAAATTAGTGTTTCAGCCTACATGATAAAAGCGATGAACTACAATTTATCATACCAAATTAATTGTTGCTGCCTATGATTTCAAAACGTAATTGTATTGTTAGTTACCAATTTATTTGGTAGCGAATACTCATTTATTTTGTGTTGCGTGCGGACAGAAGCACTAAGTGATAAAGGTATTTGTTAAAGTAGCTTAAGTTGATAAAATGGAACTACAGGGTGACAAATTGTCGGGTAAGTTTAGGTTTCTTCGTAACTTATCGATATCTTAGTAACTTTAGCGTGAGATATGTCTGTAAAATTGATTCAATTGTATGACTGAGTTCTTTCATCTCGTTAAATGTTTTTACTACGACAAAGGATATATTTTTACAGGCGACAAAAAATTTAGAAAAAATATTTTTTAACCGTTTGATTATGTATTCCAACTATTCAAATTTACTACAAAAAACCGGGCAAGTGCGTGTCGGACCGCACAAAGAAGGGTTCCGTAGTTGGGATGAATTTATCCCAAGAACTAACTTAACATTGTAGTTGAAAAACAAGTTTTCCTATACATTCGAATTGCAAATGTAAGTTTGTATGCACAATTTTGAGAGATTTACCATGATATTTTAAGACCATAGACTTCTCATAGTTTTCTTTCCATTTTCCTGTAATCTATGAGTATAGAACTAATTTACGTATTTTTTCAAAATTGTTAAGATAAGGGATATATTTCGGAGATAAGGATATAATTAGGATATATTGAGGGATAATTGGTAAATTTTCATCTATTTTCTTAAATACCTATAAAAGTACTTATTTATTTTAAAATTATAAAAAATATATATATGTGAAATCCTTACAATAAGCCCTGTCATTTGATAGGTATGTCACACAATACCGGTTGTAAAACAATTTTTTTTTTCTAATTTACCCCCTTATTCAAAATTCTTTTATTTACGTTACACGTCCTTGTTTGGGTTAGAGAGTTCATATGTGTACCAAATTTCAACTTAATCGGCCCAGTAGATTCAGAGCAAATGGGCTGAGAAAGACGGACGGACAGACAGACAGACACACGAGTGATCCTATAAGGGTTCCGTTTTTCCTTTTGAGGTACGGAACCCTAAAAAGAGAATACAAACCGATACGACACTTAATTCCTATAGTAATCTCGCCGAACCACAGCATAATACAATATCATAGTCAACCCACCACAGAATTACCAGTACACCAACCTCAACATATTAAAACCAATTACTCTACCAAGGGAGCCATTACGTTTATTTATTTCAGCTTACTTCTAATGAGACACTTTAATTAAACAAAGTTAAACAGTTCAATCTTAACCGATGGTTAAGTTAGCAGCGAATTGAGAGATTACACTCGCTTTTAGTTAATTGCAATGAGTTAACGTGGGTTTAGCAATGTAGTTAAGTGTAATAATATGTTTTGTGTGGATTGTGGTAATGTTAGGGAAACAGAAGAACGGGAAATTTATGTTAAACGTTTGTGGAGTTGACTGATGATTTAGAGTCGTCAGTGAATATCGATTAAAATGTAGATTTCGATGGTATTTTCTACGTTGTACTTTTTAGACTTAGATGCTTTAGCAAGTATGGAACGACTAAGAGCGAATTTCAACCATGTAACTACACGCGATCGTTACTTTTAAACCGCTTTCAAGAGCTGTCAGTCTCAATATTCCGTAACAGTTTTGACACTGACAATTTTGACAAGAGCTGTCTCTTGAACGCAGTCTAGATGTGTTGAACGTGTGCAGCTACATTGGTGAAATCTGTACTTAGTTACAGTGAAGATATTACATTGTACTAGCTACTACCAGCGGCATCGCCCGTGTAGCTCTTACTCCTTATAATATCAGCTATCTTCCAATGAAAGTCCCGTCAAAAGCAGTCCAACCGTTTCGGAAGTTAGCTAGAACATACAGACAGATAGACAAATTTTTTAATAAAATTGTTTTTTTGTTTGAAGTACTGTGTATACTTTCATAATTATGCATTTAGTAAAAAGTTGTTACAGTGCGACATAAAATAGTAGAAATTAAATGAGGGCGCCACTTTCTACGTAACTGTCACATTTTTGACGTAAAATGCTTAAACATGCCGACAATTTAGTATGGAAAATTTTTAGTTCCATTTTATTTAATTTCTACTATTTTATGTCGCACTGTATTTTAACATTATAATCAGACACTTCAATTTTATTTATTTGTATGGATAGAATATTTATCTGCGTATGAATTTTATATTGCATTACGTTTTAAACACCAACCAATGTGCATTATGTTTTAATTTTGAAAGTAACAGTTTATTGAATACCATAGGAGCATACAGGGATCGCGCGAAGCGTAAAGATCCACCTAATACCAACTACCATGAGTTACTAATCAACTAAATAGCATTCAGACGAACCGTTACTGTAATCGCTCCATTCACAACGTTCACAGATTTACCAATCGAACCTCGTATTTTTACTGATACGATCTTTTTCACTAAACAACCTCAGCGACCAAACTTAAACCCTGAATTGTATTCGCTAAAGTTGGAATTTGAATGCACATTTTAGAAATATGTGAGCCCATTCAAATTCTCACTTTAAATTTTATGTGTTAAGGTTTATATTGCAACGGATATTTTAGAGCAAATGCATTGGGGGTAGCGGGGTGGCTGTTCAGTTAATTGGTGTGTCGAAAACCGTTAGTATATTCCGATTCGTGGAGTCCTCTGTGAATCATTGAAATTTATTCTTGGGTGAATTTCTAAATGGTGTTCTGAACTTAGTTGATTGCTTTTACATTACGCTAGAATATTCCACAGAAAATACGTATCACTTTTTAATATAACTGCAATATTCGGTTCTTGTAATAGAAAACGAAGCCTTTTCCTTAACAATTCTTCGTCTTTTCAATACTAACGTTTTTTATTATTTTAATAGCAAATTGTACCTCAAAAGAGCTCAATCTTCCTTAACACGTTGACTGCCAGACTAAAAACCATGTTTAGCGCGTTTTCGTGACCGCCAGTATATCGGGTTCAGGGAGCCGCGTCGGACACCATGTGTCCGCATGCCCTCGATCACTTCAGAAGCCTCTAGGCGGCCGACGGACAGCGTTTCGACTGTTTTTATTGGTGCGGCTCCGGGGGAAAGTATGCTGTCGGACACATGGTATCCGTCATGGCAGTCAACGTGTTAAGGAAACTACTAACAAATCTCAACTCTCCTTAAGCATAATTTATTTTTAGTTTTGTTATTTTGCAGTTACTTCATGTTTATTATTGTAAATATTTATTTAGATAAGTATAACATGTTTTATGTATATATGTATTTATTTTATATAAGTAAACGGTACCTACACCACAAACTACATTCCTGCAGTAATGTTTCTCCTTCCCCCTTAATCCAACCAAAGGTTGTCTTTAAAATATCGCTTTTAGCGATAAGATCGATCATTGTGTCACCCCTTGTAAAATTTTCTACACATAAATCTGTCATTTTTATGGTGTGCAATAAAGAGTATTCTATTTATCTATCTATCTAACAATGCAAAAAATACAAAATAGTTTATTGTGACCAATAGAAAATTACCTACATTAAATTTAAACGTGTTTGGAGCCTCTTAAGTAAACAATGCCTATTACCGACTGCTAAGGCTGCAGGATAGATTTCTTATTTAATATGTAAGAAAAACACAGCCATTCGGTATAGAATTCGAAGTATATTTAAAGATAGTGCAAAAAAACAACCACGTATCAAAAATAGACAATAAAAAACCAAAGATAAATATTGTATAAAAAGTTCACATCATATCGTGAACAGTCTCCCCTTTTTACAGGGGAACAATATTTTTTAACGGTCGCTTGAACATGCCCCCTGCGGTGCGAACATCGACCACCCGCACCACGCCGTCACGACCCGGGTACAGAGCCGCGATCACGCCACGTGGCCAGGTGCCCCTTGGTAAGTCCCCGTCTCCAATAAGCACAGGGTCCCCAACCCTGACTGCAACGTCTGTACCCGGAACGCGCCGCGGAGCTAAGGTGGGCAAGTATTCACGGACCCAGCGCCGCCAAAAATAGTCCGCAAGTCGCATTGCCTTTCGCCAACCGCTCCTACCAACCAACGCCGCATCGGTTAGGGCTTCGCTAGGAAACGAGTGTCCAGATGAATCGCCGAGCAGAAAATGATTGGGTGTGAGCGCTTCCGGATAGTCAGCATCGGGTGAAATGTGTGTCAATGGACGCGCGTTGACAATTGCCTCTATATAATATAATTTTAATCTTTATAATTATATTTTATAAATAAATATAATTAAATCTAAATATTTTTTTAAATTAAAATATTAAATATAATAAAAATAAAATATTTAAATTTAATTATTTAATGCCTGTATTAGAAGGCTCCGCTCTTTCACATCATTGTCGTACACTTATAAATACAGTTGGTATTGTAACCAAATTTTTTCTTTTAATGCCATCCTTATGCCAATGGAATACAAGTCAAAATTGGTTGAACGGACTATAAAAATGGTTTAATTTGTGTTTTTTTTTAAACGTTACGCCACACTTGGAATTTCTCATGTATTGTGGGTACGTTTACAAACATTTAAACTCACATAAACAAACATCCAGACCCGGAACAACAACTTATAGGTCATACAACTATTTGTTCCGTGCGGGAATCGAACCCGCGACACGCAGCGCAGCAGTCAATCGCTTAACCACTGTGCCAACCGTGCCGTTAAAACTGTGTGTGTTAAGTAGTGCACCAACACAAGAATACTACGCGACGCTAAGGACCAAGGAGATTATTCGTCTTACGAGTCGTAGTATTAACCGCTAACCGTTGGTAAGGTGGGAGCACCAGGTGCTTTAACTACGGTTGTAATTGAAAGCAAACGCTCCGTTGAGTGGCCGTTAGTCAAAGAGATTAAATACATCAACGCGGTAAAATCCTTTACTGGCAGCACTTTTTACGACGCTCGTCATCACCAACCACCAGACGTAGGTACTGCAGGATACCATCCGCACTTATAAATAAATAAAATATTTAAAAGTAATTTTATTTTCTCTCAATAAGGTACAATTTTGATTCATAGCATCAAGTAAAAATTTTCAGTATGTTCTTTGTGAGAGCTCGAGTCTGTGCTGGGTTCGGGAACTGTATGACAGATCTCCAGGCTCACACCCTTAAAATTACTACATTTAATTGCACTTACGACTTGGTTGATATCCCGTCGTATACTTAGCGCATTTTTTATGCGTATGCATTTTTTTAACATTTGTTATGCGCACAGCCAAAGTGTGGAACTCTCTGCCCGCGTCTGTGTCCTTGTTTGTTATGTTGTTTTTTTTTTTGCTGAACTGGCCCTTTTTGACGCAGCCGTTAGGCACACTTGTCTGCTAATCTTTACATCGCGCTTTACACTTTTTATTTGATCTACTGTATATTATACTGTGTCATGTGTGCCTTTTAGTCTGTGTCAAATATGTGTATTTCCTTTTTTTTCTTATTTATTTAGACAGGGTGGATTTTTGAGACGAGAACGTAAGGGCAGGTATCTTGACCGTTGTAGTTACATTAAAACGCAATTTGAAGACTGTCCATAACTTTTTGTGATATTTTTATCTGCATTCACAGATATTGAAAAATATTACAGACAGCAAGAAAATGAGCAGTTTTCACAAAAACTTTTTTTGATGCGAATCGATCCTGTTTCTTATAAGGTAAACTCTATCAGACCAACAGTTTTGAGTACTAGAAAAGTCAAAGTGAGTACTAGAAAAGTCTGCCTTCAAAGCGAGAGTGAACAGGCATTTTTTTTGGTGGGGTAACCACAGAAAATCAGCGCTGTGCTGTGTGTCCCTCATAGCACAGTATCATGCTGAGTGGAAGCCTTCTTGTCACAGTCATGACGTGTAGCTGCCGACTATTTTGTTTTGTGCTCGTGATTGGAATGTAGATCTATTTTGTTTTTATTATTTTATTTTTCTGTATACCACCTACTCAAGTTAATTATCTTTTTGTATGCACGTGTTTCTGTGACAAATAAACCTATTTTACTTTCTTTCTTCTTCTTTCTTCTTTCATTTTCTGGGCACGCTCTTTCCATCATAGACCTCATACATCGCTTTCCATTAGGCGAGATCAATGTCAAGAACAGGCCTAATCAGCAATTAAAAAAAAAAAAAACAACGTCATTATCCACAGCCAACTTCACCCACTGCTGAGCCAACTTCATCCCTGGTTTCAATTCTTAAGTCGGACAAAGAGTTGTGGCGGCATCCACAACGCCACATGCGAACTACGCATCAATGACCTGACGCCACACAAATCCTGCATCGCACAATCAGAGTTTAGTTAAGAGATAATAGGCTCGCTCCCTATTACATGGGACTTAATCACAACTGGTAAAATGTGAGTGTAGTATACGCACACCTCTGCTTAACCCTTCGGGAATTACAGGGGTCTCATTATGTTTTGACCAAAAAGTCTGATTTACACATTGATATATTAAAAGGAGGAAGATATGTTACGCCCTAACATCGCAATCAGTAAACCTGGGCTCGGCGCACGACTACATGCACCAAAACTTAAACATCTGTGATCACATTCGCAAACCTACAGTTACCGATAGACAAGAACAGAGATAGGAGACGGCGCTGTCGTGCGAGTGAAATCGCGTTAGCTGCCGAATGTTGGCCGAATGTTTACGAAAACACACAAACATGGCGAAGCAAACATTAAATATTATTATAACTTTAAACAAATCAGCATTTTTGGCTGTACTTACGAGTAGTAAGTAATCCCGTGTGTCTTATTGTTCTTCCTTGTATTATTAAAACACTGTTTAGCTGCACAAGAAGTCATTTTGATGCGTATTTATCACACAAAAAACTGTAATTATGGAGCTGTTTGATCAACGATATGCTGTGCGCGACTGAGTGCCACGGGCCATCACTTAGTTTGATAGGACCAGGCGCTGTTACTATGTCGCGTATCTACCGCTTTTTATATATCAATGGATTTAGAACAGAAATGTACAAAAATACATTTTCAATTCTGTGAGAATTTACGAACTAATAATTAAATTACAATCAACCCAGGCCCTAAAATAACAATTATAATCTCCAGTTTCTGAGCGCCCACCCCCACGATCAACTTTTAGTTGTTATTGGTCAAGTAATCGTTGTGATTACTAGACCAATAACAACTAAAAGCTTACACGAAAGTCAACAACAGATTTACCAATTCTACTTAATCAGACATTTGGAGCGGGTTTATTCTTCTATATCGCCCACACCTGTGTGTAAGACCAGCTATTTTATTTGTATTCGTCGCATATAGCCTTTTGTTAGGCCTTAGCGAAGGACCTATTAGGCTCTGAGACGTGTCCTGAGTATAGATAGGGTCTCAGCTATTGTGTTGATACTGGAATATTTTTTGTGAAGGTTGTATTGGACCCGTTTGGACCCGTATTGTCAGTAATTTGATCGACATTCGGCTTGTTTTCTTTAGGTTTTATGAGGCAGGTAAAGAAATATGTTTTGTGTTGGATAGTTGATTATAGGCAACCTGTAATACATTCCCTACTCAACATGGACGTTCATACGTCCGTTAAAATGATCGGCCATTACCAAATAAAATCTGTTCTTACAAGGGGACGGCACGACCTTGGGGAAACGGATTTGGATGAAATTTCGTGTAGTGGTAGTATACCATGTGGGTACTACCACTGTAAAATATTTCCGTCCAATGCCCAGTAGGAGCTGAGAAAAAATACAAAGTTCAGCCCGTACTTTATCTGTTACATTTTATTCCGGTCGAGCGTACCATGGCGTAAGTGGTAATGCTCTAGACTCGTACTGAGCCTGTGCAGGTTCGAGTCTAGCTCGTGGACTTTTTTTCCTTTTTTTCTTTTTCTTATTTTTTATTATATAAACTATATAAATAATTTATTAAATAAATTATGTGTATAAATAATTTATTAAATAAGAAAAATAAAAAAAAGTCCACGAGCTAGACTCGAACCTGCACAGGCGGGAGTACGAGTCTAGAGCATTACCGCAACGCCATGGTACGCTCGACCGGAATAAAATGTAACTTATAGATAAAGTACGGGCTGAACTTTGTATGCGTTTTTCTCAGCTCCTACTGGGCATTGGACGGAAATATTTTACAGTGGTAGTACCCACATGATATACTACCACTACACGAAATTTCATCCAAATCCGTTTCCCCAAGGTCGTGCCGTCCCCTTGTTAGATAAAATACAGACAATCACGATAACATTAAGTTTTAAAAAGGGAATTCTGGCAAATTACTGTCAAAATCACTTATAACAAGAAAAGTTTCTCCATATTTTTTTCTCATTTCTTTAACAAAGGTTAAAATTGTTGAAACGGTTTAACTTTTGGCAAAAAAAAGGCTGCATCAGATTAATTATTGAGATTGTTATTGATTGTATTATTATTGATTATATTAATGATTGAATTTGAAGGACCACATTTCTTAAATTGAAAGTCCTCGAAGGACCAATATAAGTGACATTAGGACTAATTAACTTGGCTATAGCATATTAAATATTCAAAACTACTATCAAATAATCATATTAAGAGAAAACGAAGGACTTTAAATAATATTTTTTATTAAATTAGCATTTGTTTCTTTAGTCTAGGGATTTTATAAAATCATAACAAAAATGTTTTACTATATTTTTTGAAGAGAAATTACATACATTATAATGTTCAGTTATCTGTTTTTATTAAATTGCTTTACACTGAGGCCGTGGGGTTGTTAAACTAAAAAACTAAGTCATATTAAGGTGGACACGTTAATACGACACTAAATTGATGACGAAAATTCAGTCTGCTTACGAAAATTCAATCAAATATATCGAATAGTTCAGTCACTATAGCTAGTCGGTCACTATAGCTAGAAAACTTCGTCAAGGCTTCTCGTCGCCAATTCCATAGTGTGTCAACCAGTGCGTCCTTCCCGTTATGTCATACGATGCCGGGCTGTTCAACAAACCCAAGGTCGCTCAGCGCGCTATGGAGCTGGCTACGCTCGGAGTTTCTTTGAAGGATAAGATCAGAAATTAAGTTATCCAGAGTTACTGATATATTAGCTTTTAGAGTAAGCAAGCTTAAGTGACAGTAGGTTGGCCGTGTTTGTCGAAGGACTGATGACCGGTGGAGCAGATGAGTCCTGGAATGGAGACCGCGTATCGGCAAGCGTAGTGTGGGACGTCTCCCAGCTAGATGGACCGATGACCTTAAGAAGGTTACTAGGACAGACTGGTGTCCCCTTATATCGCAGACAGAAATTTCATAGAATTTTGTTTCCCAGCAAATGTTTCTTATAATATTTGGTCCTTGTATTTTTAGTTCGAATATTATGGTTTCAAAGACTATTTACTTGAATGAAACATATTTCACAGAAACACAATTCAATGAATTTTTAATCACATTTTTTTGTTTAACAAACTTATGGAACAGTAGAATTATTTTTTAACGAATATTGTTTGTTCAGTATAAGTTAGTGACAGAAACGAATCGCTGCAAAACCGACACCACGTAGTCTTGTCTGCCCTACCCCTAGAGTGTAATTTAAATCCGCGTAGGCGCGGAAGGGCGAGGCGGCCCGCGAGCTGAGGAGCAGGTGGTTTTAACGCTCGCCGCCGCGGCTGAGGCTGGCATAGCCGCTGAGGCTGAGGCTGGCCGGCCAGCAAGCCAAAGCTGCGGTGGTGAGCGTGAATACCATCTGCGACGATAAGCTCGCGTGGGACCGCCGGAGCCGTGACAGAAACCATCCCTGCTGCATGTTGCATGCTCGATTGCATGCTGCTTGCTTGCACGCTGTATGTTGCAGGCTTGCTTGCCTGCTGCAATATGCAAAAAAATGCTGTTGAAAAATTTAAAATGGATAAAATGTTATTCTTGGTAACAAGTTTTATATTAAATAAACAATATAAGGATAAAGAATATTTGATTTGTTATTCTATGATATGACTATTCTAACATTAAACTTTATGTGAAACAAAAATCAATGATTTAAAAATCTTTAAAGTAAGTGTTCTGCGTATTGATTATTCTATGAAACGTAAATATAAGAAAACATTTATGTGAAACGAAATTCTATATAACTATTAGCTATGAAACAACGTAAAACCCTACGATGGGCTAAGTTGATTGATTGATATCTAGCAGACTGATTGGTAAAACCCATAGTCGGCCCATCTCTACTAGTCTATTTGAAAAAAATAAAATAAAAAAAGAACACTTATTTAATTTCGATGCTAGGATTTATTTGATAGTTCCAAAATACTCTAATGTATTAGTACATGCATACATACTTAAACTCACGCCTTCTTCCAATGGGGGTAGGCAGAAACTATAGAACGCCACCTGCTACGCTCCTTACATACTCCTTTTGCTTCATTTACATTCATACATCTGGTCATACATGCACGCCGGTTGCGAGTGCTACGCACCTGACCTTACTGAAGAACATCACCAATTAGGTCACTATATATTCTCCTAGGGCGTCCGCTCCCGGCCTTTCCTCTTACATCTGCCTTGTAAATACCTTTTGTAAGTCGCCTTTCATTCATCCTCTCAACATGACCAAACCATCTAAGCATACTCTTTTAAATTTTTGACACTACATTTGCTTTTAAACCACACCGTTGCTTTATCATATAATTTTTCAGCCTATCATTTATAGTCACGCCATAGCAAGGATTGTACGTTTATGCTTTTTATTTGCATACATCAGTAGTTCTAGTGTTTTCATTTATTGTCGTATTGTTGAAGAAAAAAGGTTAAAGATATATTAATTTGTACTTATAAAGTTAGTTTTAAAGTAACCACACGTGAATAGGAAACGTTCGTCAAATGAGTAGCAATTAATATAACATTATCAACACCAAAGAAGAACAATTTCCGAACTTTGTTTAAAATATTAATTCAGGGCAATTGCTATGAAAGCTAAAAGGATTATCCGTTAGCGTGAGTTAACAGTGTTTCGATGCAAATTGTATTAAAATAAAATTCGTTTGTAAATATGTATTTCATTGTAAGTATTTATCAATTTATGAAAAGAGAATACTTCGTTTAATTTTAATAATTGGTATCTGTTTCACGCGATTTTATTTTAAACATGAAACATAGTTTGTTATTGTGATTATATTATTTGAAGTCTACGGAATTAGCGCCAAGCGAATTGCACATTTGCAGATATAATGATTTTGCACACAGGCGGATCATAATTACTTGTAATAAATTCTATATTAAAATACTTACGGAAATTTGGTTTATTTCCAGACACAGACTGCAATATACTGATGCGATTAGTTGAATTCAGAACTGTCTCAAAAAGATCAGTGGTTTGCATAAGTCTGTCCATCTGATAGGTAACTGATTCTTTAAGAAATGAAGGTGGAAAGATTCAAGGTTTACTGGAAAGCTGATTACACTTGAAGCTATCGGTAAAAACAATTAATAATAACGACGTAAAGACGTAAAAATAATAATAAAATTAATATTTTATTATTATTATTATTATTTTTACGTCTCTTGACATTTTATTTTATTAATAATCAAAATAATAAAAATGTATTTTTTTTATTAAATAATAATAATCGTATTTTCCCAATTAATAATAATTGGAAAAATACGGTATAAATCTTAGAAATAATGTAGGTATTACAAGGTATGATGCCTGTACTAAAATAATTGTACTTTTAATTCATTTTAAAATAATTTCCAACAATTTTTTTCATATTTTTTAATATTATTTGCCCAACTGAAGAACATTTCGTCGGCCATGAAAAATCTTCTAATTCAAATAAATATTCAATACTCGCTACTCTTCCAACTTGAACCAAGCCCCAAAGCGTTGCGTGCTCACAATACAGTACAACAATCCATTGTGTCGGCGACAAACTTACCGCTACAAGTTAATAGCTGCAGCGGGTCTTTGCTGTTGTTAGTAATAATGCTTGTGCGCTTTTTATGAACACTTTTATGATAATTATGACCGATTTGTTGACGGTTCAGAGAAATGTAGGTTGATTTTATTAGCGTAAGGCGGTGCAATTGAAGTAGGTTCTATTATTAGCATTATGAGTCTGCACTAGTGTGTCTGTTACACTCTTCGACTGGACTAAAAAGTGTGTCCATGGATTTTCTTGCTTGTTGTTCTCCATAGGAACCTACTACGCTTTAGAAAGGGCAATAAGCTTCATCTTTCTGAGTGACAGACTCCTTGAAAATTCAAAAGTGCCTGTAAATGGTTTAATAAAATAAATGCTTTGAATTTTGAGTTTTAAACATGTTTGTATCAACAACTAGTAAGGTTTAAACAACATTTTGCTCCTAAATATCATGCCACTTCATGACCATATCATGACAATTGTCAAAGATCTACAAATGACAGCCGTGACCAACGGCTTAGCGTGCTTTCCGAGGCACGGAGTGGTCGTGTTATGTAAAAATGTTCACCCATCCACGGACCAACCGCGGCAAGCGTAGCTTATCCTGATCGATCAAACCGTGCGGCTGTTATTACTTAGCCACGAGCCCAAAGCCTCAACTTCGTCCGAATTTGTCTCAAATAATAATAATTTCTGCGCAATATCTACTCGTCCCGCATACTGCAGTGTCTCAAGACGAAAGTCTTTGACCAGTGCGTGTTGCCAGTGATGACATATGGCACTGAAACGTGGTCGCTCACAATGGGCCTTATTAGAAGGCTAAGAGTCACCCAAAGGGCAATGGAGAGGGCTATGCTTAGAGTTTCCCTAGGTGATCGAATCAGAAATGAAGATATCCGTAGGCAAACCAAGGTAACCGACATAGCTCGAAGAATTGGCAAACTTAAGGGGCAGCGAGCAGGGTACAATGCCTGCAGAATAGATGGCCGTTGGGGCCGAAAGGTTCTGGAGTGGTGACCGCGTACCGGAAGACAGCGTTGGAAGGACTCCCATAAGGTGGACCGATGACCTTGTGAAGGCCGCAGGGATCTACTGGATGCGGGAAGCACAAAACCGGTCGCGGTGCCGCGTGCTTGGGGGAGGCCTATGTACAGCAGTGGACGTCTTTCGGCTGAAATGATGATGATGATGATGAATAATTAGGTATTTAATTCAATGTACCAGTGTTACTTGTTTACCGCTTGGTAAGACTGGTTATCAGACTTTCCTTAACCTTTTTCGACTTAATCCAAACCTAAATTACAAATTCACGTGTTCTTCTATAAAGTCAAAAAGTTACGTTATTCGCGTAGCCTAGATCTCAGAATATCACGCTCGGCTATTCAGCTTAAATCCAGCACAACATATATACGGCTGACTATCACAAACAATTTGGTACCAACAATAGCTCCACACTTTGGACGGAAGGTCGTGGGTTCGAGTCTGACCCAGTTGGTCTATTGTTACCCACTTTGAAAATAGTTGGAGAGGTTAAAAGCTGAAATAGTTACAATAAGTGTTAAAGTGCTGAGTCAAAAGGCCTTTATATTTGTAAATTAAATTTGTATCAGGGTAACATCTGCTATCACAAATCGATCAGTAGTTTAGGTTATTAGGGTCAAAACATTTTATGGTGGCGAGGTGAAAGGACTTAGGTAAAGTTCCTCAGTTATAGTTTTATTATGGTTTTATTGGACTATATTTTAGTTAAATATACTAGATACGTTTTTTTTAATAAATGTCTCCATTTTAATATACAGGGTGTTTGGTGCATCGTGTGCCAAATTAAAATGGTCGACTGAAGGAGTCATCTGTTATCCTTTCAGACCCCTTAACAAACCTCATGCTCTGTGGATTTTTTTGTGCCTATTTATTATTTTATTTAAAAAAACCCAAATTATACAAATAAAAAAATATAAGACGTAGACTCTGAATTTTTATTTTGTTTAGATTTGTATTGTTTTAGAGTACTTTTGGATACAAAATTAGTGATACTCGTATTAGTCATCTAGTTTTTTTTTTAAATTGACTCGCAAAGGTAAAACTTAAATTTAAGCTGTATATCTTTCAGCAGTGTACAAGGCACAAAAAAAAAAACGACCGGTATCTTCCAACTCCCTAAAAAGTTCTCTAGTCTATCCTCTTGCTAATGATGTGCCACATACCAAAAAAAAACTTTTAAAAACTTTGTGAATTCGCTAGAATTGTGAATCGAGTCACATAAGGCTAATATTCAAAATTATGATTAAAAAATATATTTTTTTTCATAGTCGAGACATTACTTCCCCTGCTATCTAAGCAGTGGCAGTGATGAAAGGATAGCAGATGACCCCTTCAGTCGAGCATTTCAATTTGGCACACGATGCACCAAACAACCTGTATATTGTCAATATTTTTATGAAGAATTTTGTTGATATTACATTTGTATTTTGCTGAGAATGATTATTGCCAAAGTCACAACTGAGAATTTCATTATTCTCAAACCAATAAAACAGATATCGCTTCTTTATTTCATAAATTCAAAACCGTTACTGTGTTTGTCCTTTTACAAAATGTAGCCATAATGTTGTTGTCTGAAAACTCAAACTCAAATAATTTATTTCAATTAAACCATTTACAGGCACTTTTGAATTGTCAAGGAGTCGGTCAGTAAGAAAAATGAAGCTACATTCCCATTCCAAAGCGTAGGTACCTATGGAGAAGAATGGGCAAGAAAAACATGGACACTCTTTTAAATTAAATTGTTACAAAAGTATTCGTTACATCTATAATGTTGAATTTATAACTAAATGTGAGAACGATGTAAAAATAAAAAATAAAAACTTACACGTTAAAAGCGTCCAGAGTAGGTACAACAAATAGAAAAAAAATAAAAAAAATAACCCGTGGCAGCTAAGAGATGACCAGTCCCAACTGACGGCGCCCGTTCACGAACATGAAGCATGAACTATCTTAATTCTGAATTAAGATAGTTCACAATTAATAATTCACAATCGCAACAAAACATCAAACAAATAAAAAAATAACACATCCCACAAAAAATACACTACCGTCTACACGCGTAGCAATCGTCGTAGCATACATAGCTACGCCGTAGCTGTCTACGGCGTAGCTATTGGGGTTATTGCTTCCGAACGGTGACGCTAGCTATGTGGGTTTGCACATAACATTGGTACGTTATATCCGCTCAATGTTACTTAGGTACTTTATTTATGTAGTTGACTTTGATTTTCAAATGGTACTTCGTATTGCAGGGTAATAGTCGTAATCGTAAATGGTTTTGCTTCGGTTCTAAATGGGTTTGAAATGGCTTGGATTATTATGGTTGTTATGTGTTCTAGTTTTAATAACTTATTGTGAAGGAGTTGAATAATTTGAAGAAATATCTTTTACTGTAATGTGGTCGAGTAAATGCTCAAAAAACCCCGACCAATAGACAATCTATCTATAGAATACAAATCAATAAATTGAAGTGTCTGTTTGTTATGTCAAAATAACAAATTTACTAAATACATATGAATGTATATACGGTACTGTAGTGTGCGGGACGTGCTACATTATTAAATAAATATATCTTTTACGATATAAATTTTATAATGTAATAACTTTTAATATTTAATACATTTTCCTTCGTAAGGTGAATCAAATCTGACAATACATCATTCCAATAGTCTTCTCTATTTTATTTATTCTTATTTAAATATTTAAATTTACCAAGCTGCCAGTATTAATTAGTGGCCAGGATGATGTATCACCATTGAACCTCTACAGTAATTATAACAAAACAAAAAAAAATAAAAATGTCTGCTTGTTTGTTCCGGCTAATCTCCAAAAGGGCTGGACCGATTTTGACGGCACTTTCACTGGCAGATAGCTGATATTATAAGGAGTAACTAAGTCTACTTTTATTTTTAAAAAAGCAACGCGGTCGAAGCCGCGGGCAACAGTTAGCTGTGATTCTATACCTACGTACAGTTTCAATTATCAACGAACTTGTATAGACACACATAAATCAAAATGGTAACATGTTAGAAGCGACAATAGTTAGTAACACCTGTCGTGTTTGGTATAAACTGTCGGCTTAACTGAGACACATCGACGTCAAACGATGCGTCGATCGTCGTTGATTATACGCTGTATTTTATCGATAGTGCTGTAGGTACTCGCTTCTTCTTCTTTTTGTATACGTCTATCTACCAACCCACACTGGGCCCGCGTGGCGGATTATGGCCCACTCAAATAAAATCAAATCATAATATATTATTTCACATTAACCTACATGGGCACTTATGAAACGTCAGAAGCTAGGTGCACGGTTCCAATTAGTCGTTTCCTATGGAGAAGAACCCGCAAGAAACTCCACGGTTACTCTTTTAAAAATAATTGGCTTTACAATATTATTAAATAACAGTGATAATAGGTAAGGGAGGACAGTGTAGGCCTTTCAACAATTACCAGGTACTTAACAAAATAGAAAACCGCCAACAAATCTACATTCTACTAGGCCTACAACGTTCTCACATTCACAAAATATAAAATAATCTAAGTATATGAAATGACATGATTGCAATTACAACTACAGTAACATATCTGAATAAATATCATGTCCACAAAAGCCACTAATAAAGAATTGGAATTCGATTTGTAGGTAAATAATGTCAAATAATGAAAAGATTATGTGAAGGAAGTATGTAAAATAAAAAAAATAAAAAAATTCTAAATTAACATCGTTACTTGGGAGCAGTTAATAGACATTGACATAGTTATGTTGTTTATGAGGTACCAGGGAAGCCACAAGTGCAGAAGGAATTATTGCCAAACTTCCTTGTCTTCAACGTAGTCTTTTATCTTATAATATGCTTTTTTGATAAGGACACGTTTGATGTGGGTTTTGAACTTTCCGTCGCTAAGTTCTGTAACCGACTTTGGCAACTTGTTATAAAAGCGGATACTGTTTATAAGAAATGCCTTGCTAGTTTTGGTAATCTGAATTTGGATATCACAATTTCATATTTACTACGTGTATTTATATTATGGAAATCGCTTCTTATTTTGAAAAGTCCTAAGTTTTTGTGAACATACAAAATACTTTCTAAGATGTAAAGAGAAGGCAGAGTTAGCTTGACTCCTTCTCACAAAGAGGAGGCATGTGTCCCAGCAGTGAGAAATTTATACATTAATTATGCAGTACATCTATTTTATACTGTTTAGGCCCAGTAGGTGGCCATGTTTATCCCACAGGTACTCATTACCTGTGAGTTTGATTCCTGGTCTTTTGATCAAAACCAGTAAGGTGTTACTAGCGGTTCAAAATGATCGAAGTAATTTATTTATTTAATTATTTATTCATTTTCAGTATTTTTAACAGTTCATTATGGGAAATCACCCAAAGAGCAATGGAGAGGGCTATGCGTGGAGTTTCTCTTCATATCGAATCAGAAATGAAGAGATCCGTAGGAGAATTAAGGTAACCGACATAGCTCGAAGAATTACCAAACTTAAGTAGCAGAGGGCAGGGCACAATGCTCGCAGAATAGATGGCCGATGGGGTCGCAAAGTTCTGGAGTGGCGACCGCGTACCGGAAGACGTAGCGTTGAAAGGCCTCCCACAAGGTGGACCGACGACCTTGTGAAGGCCACAGGAATCCGCCGAAAGCCGGAAGCACAGAACCGGTCGAGGTGGCGGTGCTTGGGGGAGGCCTATGTTTAGCAGTGGACGTCTTTCGGCTCAAATTAGGATGATGAATGATGATTTTTATCGGCAAAACACTCCCTGTCCGTTAAAATACTTTCGAATAACGTTTTAGCTTTTGCAGTTTTGTCGAAACCTACACCAACGCGACGTAAGAATAAAATGACACTTACTAAAATACAATTTCCTTGCAAAACATAAAACTATATTTCCAACTTCCAACACTATTCCGCTACAAGAACTAGTAAGCTGTATTGAAACTACAAAAGAGAGCGCAGAGAAAGGATACTGCGACCTCGATTGGCCAGCAACTGGGCCAAGGAGTGTTACTGATGAGGCCATATCGAGATCAGTCCCCTTCTGTGGCGAGTTTATACAACGTATCATTTGGTCCTTGTATCCGCCAGAGCGTTTTCTATTATGGGTCGAGTTCGTTTGTATAGAATAGGTTGTGTTCGTTATTGATTCGTATGATTGGAGACTAACGTCAAAGTCAAATCATTTATTTCAAATAGGCACGTAAGATGCACTTTTGAACGTCAAAAATTACAGAAATAGTTAATTGATTCTAGTTGCTCCTTCCAAAAAGTAGTTATGTATGGAGAAGAATGGGCAAGAAACTCCATACTTACTCTTTTAAAATGTTAACAATAGTATGTATACATTAATTATCAAGGTTTTTTTGAATTGTAAAAAATACGGTATGTAGTGTAAGTTTTTGTATGAAAACAGTTTGTATTCGAGCATTTCGACATAGTAATGCAAATGTGCCAACAATTTAAAAAAAAAATTAAATCTCAATTTTCTAGTTCTTTCGATACAGTCATTATTTTTTTTTATTTTTTATTACTGACTAGCTTTTTCCCGCGACTCCGCACGCATGGATGTCGGCTATCGTGTAAAAAAGTAGTCTATATCCTTCTCTATATCCCAGGCTATATCTCTGTCAAATTTCATGACGATTGGTTCAGTGGTTTAGGCGTGAAAACGTAACAGACAAACAGACAGACAGACAGAGTTACTTTCACATTTATAATATTCGTATGGACTGGGCCTGCTCTTGACCTCGATCTCACCTTATGGAAAGCGATAGATGAGGTTTATGATGGAAGGAACGTGCCCAGATGCTTGTTCACTCTTGCTTTGAAGGCAGACGCGTTATAAGTGGAAGGGAACACAGATGCTGGCAGAGAGTTCCACACTTTGGCTAAATAATACAACACATTCGTTATATTGACGACCATGAATCTATTATGTAATCCTCTGATTTTAATTCTTCCTTTAGATTGGATAAAAGAATAAGAGTGATTGTTATCTGACGACGAGAACTGTCCATAAGTTCTTCAAGTCATCATAGTTTTCGAAACAGGAATCTTTAGAAACCGCTTGATCTTGAACTACTTCCAACTCAAGTAGTTAAGGCTACACTTCTAAGGAAACAACAGATTTCGCAAATCTTGAAACTTAAACAATTTCAAATCGAAGTCCGAGGTAAAGTTTCAAATCAACAGTTGAAAGTAGGTCAAAATTGTATTGCAAGTTTGTACTTAGTTGCAGGTCCAGAGACCATTATTCTCCTTGGAAATGTGACAACTGTAACGAGTAACCCTAGTAGCATTTTTGTTGGCGTTTGGTTGGGCCGCATACCTCTGAAGGTGGCCCAACTAAATGCCAACGGAAAATGCTACTAGGGAAAAGTCAAAATAGTAGATTCAATTCTCATGAAATGGTCTTCTGTGTGGGTTGTAATTTTTTTTATAGAAATGTTTAAGAGGGTTGTCACTGGTCCACTAGCGCCACTCCTTTAAAAACATTATCTCGTGACTGAGAAGGAATTATGAAAAACGGCTCAATCAACTATCTCGGTAAGTGTGTCTAGAATTTTCGGCTTATTCCACAAATCCCCCCTGAAAATCCCCCTTAGGAGGAAAAGTGGAATTTATAAAAACAGTCTAGAATTCACTTCTGATAATCCCGCTTAGGGGAGAAAACTAGAATTGAAAAAAAAAAAAAAAAAAAAAAAACGTATTCCAAGACCCCCTGAAAGTGATTTTTTTACATTAGGGTTCAGTTTTCCCCACTGAGGGGGATTCTCTTAGGGGGGATTAGTGGAATAAGTCGAATTATCAGGGGTAAATCCTAGACTGTTTTTTATAGATTCCACTTTTCCTCCTAAGGGGGATTTTCAGGGGGGGTTTGTGGAATAAGCCGAATTTTCCACTACCTTTTTTAAAGTTTAATATGAAACTTTATAAAAGGTATTACAAAATTCTCGACACACTTACCGATATAGTTGATTGAGCCGTTTTTCATAATTCCTTCTCAGTCACGAGATAATGTTTTAAAAGGAGTGGCGCTAGTGGACCGGTGACAATGCTCTTAAGCTAAAGACAGATGTGAAAAATTTGGATAAAGAAACAGTCACAATTAACTCAAACATTTTCGTACGAACATAATGATCTGAAACAATTTATGTAACATAAACTTCTTTCTGTAGGCACAAAGTTACTAATCGGTGTAACAACATTGTTAACATTTCCATAAAGATATAAAACACAAGTTTTTCGCGTAAAATATGCTCAAAAGTTTTATACATTCAATACAAAATGTAACTGTTACTGCTAGCCTGTATCATTTCACTGCTGGGCAAAGGCTCTCCTCAAATGAAACTTAATGAAAATGTCAGTGCGTCTGTTTCAAATTCAAAGCAAAATTTGCAATAAGATTATTGTTAAGAAGAAGTTAAATGCTGACATCGTCTGATGTAATATTCGTGCTATAAACGAATATTGCATTAAAATTTATCAGCACCACCCGACTCAATCAGTCAGCTAAGATTGTATCAATTTTATCGCACCGCTGGCGCTGTTGAACCAGCGATAGATATAATATTAACATAAAGTGCACTAATCAGTTCATCCAATTTGCTGTACACCTTTACGTCATCTTCTGTTTCGTAGTGTGAAGAAGGGAAAAAAAACTACTAAAATTCAGCAACTGAAACCCCGTTAACTGACACTTTCCCTGCATTAGAAACCTACAATACATCTCAACTCACTTTGAACTTTCTCGAAGGGTTTGCATTACATAGGTACTAACTATTATCACATTAAAATGTATCAACACCACTCGACTTATTCAGTCATCTATAAACCATAACAAGATTGCATCAGTAATCCAACAATACACCAATCTCACTCCAACTTTTCTCGTAGGATAACAGTTGATCCGTTGCCCTCGCACCGCGGTTCTACCAGCAATAGATATTGATTCAAACTTTTCACTAGCTGTGGCGATGGCGGGCTGAGCTCGCTCATCAGTTACACTGAGCAAGATTTATTCGCACTAATCTTTACGTTATATGAGGGTGAACAGAATGTCTCTTTTATCTCAAGAATAATGAGAGGTTTTCAGTTATTATTATTTGTTGTATTTGCTGGTATGAATGAAAAACTTTCGGGTTCATCTTAATTTATCATCTTGTTAATTAAAATTATTAATTTAATGTGAAGTGCGGCTTCGTGTGTTTACAGATTTATTTAACTTAATTAAAAAACAATTAGGGTTAGGTTCTTAGGGTTTGCCAACGTGCGATGGAGCGCAGTATTCTAGGCGTCAAATTGACAGACCGTATTTGCAATACCATACTGCGCTCCAAAACACAGATTACTAACGTTGCTCAACAAGCCGCTAAGCTGAAGTGGGACTGGACTGGCCACGTCCGCCGTATGCCCAATGAACTGTGGGCCAAAATTACCACTATGTGGAGCCCTGACACAGCAAGAAGGCGCCGCGGCAGACCCCGTAGAAGATGGCGGGACGAGCTGGAGAAAACAAACGACCAGTGGTCCACATTAGCCCTGGACCGAAAGAGCTGGAAGTCATGCCCAGCGGTGGGATGATGCAGGCTAACAGTAACAGTAACAGTAATTAAAAAACCAATATTTTCCTCGTAATATTTTAGTACGTCATGAATTATGAAATCATTATAATGAAGTTTTAAGCACCTACTTAGTTCTGTAATAACTTTTAACAGTGTTAAAATAATTACGATTTATGCAACGGTAACCTTAGTTACGTTATAGCTGGCCATAAATCTCGAGAATGTTAAGTTATTAAAGCCATTCTAAAGAATTGCCAATACTATTAAACAATTTCATCCTCAAGTTCCGTTTGTCTTTCGCACACACAAAGGATGAATCATTTATTGCCCGAATTGTGTACAAATAAATAGGAACCGGTCCTCATAAATAACCTTACTCCTACCTATTACAACAAATGCGAGGTAATTTCCTGCACGATTTGTGGCGCATTATGAATACAATGTGACAGGGAAACAGCCGTAAAATTAGTTCGGTTTCCCAACGGACTTGGGGCGTACATCGTAGTTTTAGATCCAAATTGGCCTTGAGAGTTCGGACGCGCTGGCCAATGTTTGTGACTCATATTTGTTGTACAGTCTAAACTCCTAATTTTGCGAGATAACTTATGTAAAAGAGCCATTTAGTGTTCATCATAATGTTAGTCTAATAAAGAGCCTTTTAAAATGAATAAATAAATCTTTTATTTTTCTCACCATACAGTTTTACAATAGTTTTGATAGCATACATCAAGTTCATATATTATTCAATGTTATTTACAAAATTATAATCTATTGCAATATTTTATGATATACTAGTTTTACATAAAATCACGCCTTTTTCTCATGGGGGTAGGTAGAAACTATAGAGCGCAACCTGCTACGCTCCTTACATACTTCTTTTGCTTCGTTTACATTCATACATCTGGCTATATTAGGTTTAAATAATTGTTATTAATTAATACGATTTTCAATTTAGTTTTACATTTAATTAAGATTTAGTTTTATTTTAATGAGAATTCCTCTGTTGGGTAAAGACCTCCTTAATTTGTTTCCATTGTTTTCTGTCTCTCGCTTTTGTTTGCCATGTAACTCCTGCTATATCTTCGATATCATCGACCTATCTTCTGTATGGTCTTCCTCGCTTTCTTTTTCCCTTGGGTCCTTTCCATACTACGGCACTATTCGTCCACCGGTTATCTTCCGTTCGAGCTAAATGTCCTGCCCATTTCCACTTTAGTTTCATAGAAAGAAAGAAAGAAATCCATTTGTTTTGTTATTTCTCTTATCTTGGTGTGGCGTACTTTATCTATCTTTCGTATTCCTAGAATGGATCTTTCCATGGCTGCTTGACATATTCTTATTTTTTCTTTTGTCATTTTTGTGTAAGTCCATGTTTGAGAACCGTATGAAAGGGCCTTTTACAAACTAATATTGTAAGTGACCAGTATTACACCTCGACGATATGTGTTTTTTTATCTTAACAAGGCAGCGGTACTAAAATGAGAGTAAATCTTACTTTATGGCCACAATGAACTAACATTGTAATTGTTATTTTCATAACAATAACGTAATTAAAAGGTCTGGCAAAGTGTAATTGTGTTTTTCTATCAGAAATTTGTCGGTAGCTGCCCAGAAGTCTGGATTTGTGCCAGGTTGATGGCTCGCCCTCTGTTTACATGACTTAAACATAACTGACGAAATGTGGGTACAACTCTGCCTAACTCTTCGGGGAATACAAGCGTAGCGTAGTGACTTATTTGATAACATTTTTTGACAGTAAAATCAGTTACAAAATTCTCAGTTTCATTTAGAAATATCACAGCTGAATCCAATTATTAAATCAGAACCTTTAATACCGGTCGGTAAGCGTGTATCAATGAAAGCCGCTGCGTATCAATCAAATGTCATAGCATAACCGTCATTGACATTCGGTTATACGCAGTTTTGATTTGAGCGAGCGTTCGGAATACAAAATTGACATGGATGAACTACTGCGTTTAATCAAATATTGTTTCATATTTTGAATTGAATAGAATACTCTTTACACCAAAATGAATCACAGATACAAATGTAGAAATTTTACATAGGGTGTCACAATGGACGGTTTTATTAATAAAAGTTCAGTTTGGTCTTTTTGGAATTTAGTGCATTTGTCAATTATTTTACAGGTCAATTCTTATTATTGAATTGAAAAGAAAAGAGAGTAAACACGTTTATTTGCGGTAAACATGACGCAAAAAAGGAACACAAACGCAAAAAAAACAAGTTGGGGGAAAATATGCGTCACATCCACGCAAAACGGCTATTGCTCAGCATAGTGCTGCGACCTTATGCTCCAGCTCTGGTTTTCAGCGATAGCCGGCGTTGACGTGATGACGTTGACGAAACTTCTTTAGCCGCGTTGAGCGATTTTTGGTAGGGGAAAAACTTATGGGTTAAATATATATTATAATAACTTGTCAGTTATTTTAAAGTTTTGAGTTTTAACTTCTGTCGGCAGTCCTTATGACTGCCTATTTTTTAATAAATAAAAGCTATTTGTAGTTAGTTTGAAACTGTTAGGGCATTTTATGGCTTTTTTTTAAATGTTGTAAATGTTTTTATAAAAAAACGTAAAACGAAACTATTTTGTACATTACTTTCAGGCTGTAACAAATATGTATTCAGATATGGCGTATGTTTCAAAATCTTTTTGTTTTTAGTTTCTGGTTTTTTTGTGTGGGTATCCGGAGTTGCTGTAGATATTATGTTGTAGTTTCCTCATAGTTATTACATTCGACAATTAATATTTATTTTATTTTAAATATTTTTTATTTTTTTTAGAAACTTTATACCTTATGCGTTAACGTGAATATGAAACTTCCTTCTTTTCTTTAATAATACATTCTCCTCTTACGTACCCAAATCCTTTGATTCATAGTTTCATTGTATCTACAGCCTAAAAGCCTTAACTGTAAACATTTAATATGAAATATGACGGCAGCGTTTTAGACAATAACAATCCTACGCCAACAGCCAACATTGGCGCCAAACTTTCTCCTATAAACAATGGTCTCCTTCGAGTTTGGCGCATTGTTGGACGTGATTTGTGGATAAGAGACTGTGTGATTTGTTTTTGAGTTTAGTCATGCAAACAAGAAGCAGGAAATTTTGTCGAATCATAGAGTTGGACAAACAAACTGAAATCTATTGAAATGGAAATTTCGAACATTGGATAGTATTTAGTAGTAAACTAATATGACTCTTGAAGACAGGGAGTCGTATCTTTGTGTTCATTCCATAATGTTTAAAGGTGTTACAATGGCTTAAAGCTGAGGTACAGTAGCCAGCACATCAAGGTACACGAAACTGTCAAATTCCTCCAAACGATTTTAAACTTTATTATGTTGATGATTAAGTTCAAAATTGAATGAGAAAATTTGACAGCTTGTGGTAACTTGATGGGCTGGCCACCATACAATTGCAGACCCTGAAGGGAACAGCAAAAAGTTTAAATTAAATCTTATAGTAAAAATAAAAAATAAGGAAACAACTTAAATCGTATATCCTAATGTATCAATAACAATAATAATATGAAAAATACAGCTTTAGCAAGGGTTCATGCAAACAAAGAAAATAAAAATAAATAATTTTATTAGTACGTTGCTATGTATGCCACATCTAGTAAGACATCCACTTTTACTTTAGATCCCTGTTTGATCGGTTAGTGATGAGTTGATATTCACTTTTTTTATCACTACCTTCCTATTTATTATTATAAATTTACTTTTAACGTCGTTTTTGTACGCTCATAAACATGTTACCTGTTCAGTCAGTGCAAGCATTTGTCAGTAATCGTGTAGCTCGACTCAGGAGCTCGATTAAGGAGCTCAACGACTCGACGAACAATACCAAAGAAAGGACTTTTGGGTAGGCCCATAGATAAATGATTAGTCTCGCTGCACTCGACTAGATACCGCGCTATCTAAAAACAATAGCTCCGTGAATGCGGCAACTCATTATTGTGGTGTGTGTAAGTCATCGTCACTTGACATTTGTCAGTTGACATTGTGTGATACCAGCTGCTCAACTGTTACCCGAGTTAATGGGAAAAATATTTTATGCTGTGGTCTATTAGTTAACTTATAAATGTAGCGCAGAAAATACTTAAAAATGAACAATAAATTAAAAGCGAATGTATAAGTATATTTGTGTATAGGTTAAACGTAGGTTTCTTCTTTAGAAAAATGGAAGATATGTTTGTATAGGTATCAATGATTAGGCCTCATTTTTAATAGTATTTTTTTATACATGTAATATTTATAAATTATTATTAAAAATAATCATGTAGAATATAAGGTGTTACCAAAATAATACTTCTTATTTCTATTCTACCCGTCAATAGTGTGGTTACACATTATTTAGTACCTACCTATATAACTTTTTTGGAGCTGTGGTGGCCATGTGGTTAACGAACGCTGACTCGATCCAAAAAAGTCGCTGTAACTAGGTAAAATAAATTAAATAGGTTATATAATAAAATACAAAAACAAAAAAATCTGATTATAAAAATCTCAACCACGGGGATCTTGATTCTTGTATACGCGGCAACACTGAATGGCGTTTAGGGTTTATGTAATTTTATGTTAAAATTTCGAAATTATACGATACTTACTGATGGTATGTGATGCCAGTGTCCTTCTTATTTCTTGTAGTATTATTTTTACACAGTTTCACTACGCAAACTGGCATTTTACTTCGGATTATGTCCAAAACTTAATAAAACATTTGGCACGTACACGTCACACACAGGTTGCAGTATGACTGGCTCGGGTACGCTGACTTCGGCGTAGTATTTGTTGCCGCATTTGACAAGTACACCGGCGGTATCTAGTCGAGTGCAGCGAGACCTATTATTTATCTAAGGGTAGGCCGCATAAAGTACTCAAAATACCAGACCATCATTAAAACTAAGTGAGACAGGCACAAAAAAAAAACCAAATCACTCACATAGTGCTCAAATTCACAATAATTAAAGTAATATATGTAATATTTTTCAAAGTAAATATTCATGTCATGTATCCGATCGACTGGAGCCGAATATACGGGATTCAGCGTCATCGACCCGAGCGTGACGGTTCAGTTTCGTTCTGAAAGAGCGCAAAGTGCTCCTAAAGAAGTTTTTATTTTAAAAACTTACCACACCGAGCAGCCCTCAACACTGCAAACAGCCAGTAATCAAAATCACGCGCCTTGGCGAACTCACATGGCCAACATTGGCGTCAATTCAGTCCGCGAACAAAAGCCTCTCGCGGATTTCGACGCATTGTTGGTCCATGATTTGTGGTTGGAGGGCTGTATGATTTGTTGTAAGTTAGGCCCTTACATCAAACAATAAACCCTTCTAAATCAATTTACTAGTTTTTGGGACCAACTAAGTTGGTACTTTTGAAACTATATTTGGATCGGGCGACTGAGTGGTCGGATTCAAGGACCATTTTGAAATTGTTTCTTTGGGTTGAGATTGGTTAGTAAACACGCCATCGGCTGGCGTAATTAAAAGTATGCAGTATGTAGTAGTTGCTATAAGATTTAAATGTCTATTTTAGGGTTCCGTAGCAAACAAGGAACTCTTATAGTTTCGCCATGTCCGTCTGTCTGTCAGTCTGTCCGCGGCTTAGCTCAGAGATTCTTAGTACTAGAAAGCTGTTATTTGGTATCGGTATACATATTAATCATGCCGACAAAATGGTAAAATACAATATTTTTTAAAGGAACCTCCTTTGCACGTAAAGTGGGGATGATATATTTTTTCTCGTCTATCCAATGGTGTGGGATATCGTTGGATAGGCTGTTCAAAAATATTACGGGTTTGCGAAAACCATTTTTCGACTCAGGGATCCGTTTGCGAAATATTAAGCTTTAAAATGCCAGAGTCAGTCCCTTGTCAGTTAAATGGCTGTATTTAGATATGAGAAAAAATTCACAGCAGTATTATATATAACGAAGTTAAAAGGAAAACTATCACAGCTAAGTAGGCTTTACAAGTTACCAAGTAATAGTCGATATTGTCCCAGAATTTATCTCGAATAATAATTATTTAATTCAGTGTGCCAGTGGTTCTCATTTAAGGTCGCATTTATCACCATTGGTGTTGCCACGAAACATTAAACAAAATTGGTAGCTTCTGAACAAAAGACAAGGCTTCCTTTCTCACTGAATTTCAGTGCATTGTTGTTCTCGTGATTTGTGGGAGAAAAGCAGGTTTTGTTATTATGTTGGGGTATAGGCAGACACCGCAGAAAAGGACTCCGTTGTTGTTTACCATATTTTTAGAGCAAATAAAAATGCGAGAAGATGGTTTGTTGACCTAATTTAGAGCGACGCTTCATGGCCTTAGAAATATTTTTTTTAAGAATTAGTTTGTGCCTTGTGGGCCATTGGACTTGTGAACAATAAGTTTTATTTATAAAGACTCTTTAATCTCCGATAAGGTAGAAGATAAATCTTTTAAGGATGGGCAGCACCGTGGTGTTCTATCTGCTAATGAAAAATTACAGACTTGCTAGCTCCGTGGCCTGACGGACCTTGTCGTGGCTCTTGGCCCCCTATTCGACAGAACAATAACATATTGTTGTGTGCCACAATTAATGCCTGGTACATCGTGACATTAAGTACCACTAGTGCCATCTAGTATCGATTAGCAGAACTAGTAGACCACTAGCGCCATCTAGTATCAAGTAGTAGTCGAGATGCTTCTAGAAAGTTCCGATGCTAGAACTTTCTAGAACTATCTACATCTGGTCAGTCGGGGCCGGTATGTACTCGAATATTCTAGATGTTTCTACAGTAGAAGGTTCTGGAACTATCTAAGGACTATATAAGGCCGGTATGTCCCCGACCCGGACACAGTCGAAAAACAAGCGATCAAGCGACAAGTAAATTTTAAATGATACAAACGATCTTCAAGTGCGACTTTAGAGTGATCAGTAGTGCAGTTGTGTTTTATAATTGGTGTGTTTGAGTTGTTATCAGTATTGTTTAATTAAAGTGTCATTTTTGGTTATTAAATCGGCAGTTTTTATTATCACGAACCCCAAGCTCGTAACAATAATAATATCAATATATGAAAACTAAACAAGAACAAGATTATTGCTTCTTTATAGCATGTTTACTTCAACAAAATTGCTCCCAACATCACCACACAAAAAACAAGGTATCCTCCAATTTGAGGCCATTGTGGCCTATGATTTGTGACCACAAGCCTGTATGATTTGTTAGATCAGTAATGACGGGCTCCTGTAACGAGCGGTTATCAACATGATTGGTCCTTACACATTATGTGCTTGTCATTTCATTTTATTGTGAGTTGCGATTGGTCCTTGTGTTGCGTTTTTCGTTTGTGATTGGTTCTTGCTTCCTTCTTGGCATTTTATTTTTGTCTCTGATTTGTGTCTTTGTTTTTCCTTGATTATTATTTTATTATTTCCGTGGTTTGCTTTGTCACAAAGATATTTCGTAAAAAATGAAGAACTTTAAGCAGGGCAATAATGGTACTGATGTCGTGATGGTACAGTGGTTATGGCTACACCTCTTAAGTTCAAATGTCACTTTTTCAATTCATATGTAATTTCTAAGTTTGTCTTGAACATTATCGACATTGTTGAAGGGAAGACAGCTTGAGGAAACCTGGACTAACACTGGAGCAAAAATCAAAATATTTGATTTCACTTATACCCACTTATGAAACGTCAGAAGCTAGGTGCACAGTTCCAATTGATCGTTTCCTGAAACGTCAGAAGCTAGGTGCACAGTTCCAATTGATCGTTTCCTACGGGGAAGAGCCGGCAAGAAACTCCACGGTTACTCTTTTAAAAATAATTAGCTTTTAATATATTTTCAAATAACAGTGTTATAGGTATGGGAGGACAGTGCCCTTTCAACAAGTACCAGGTACTTAAGACTATGTTGAGCGTACAGTGGCGCCTTCATCGTTATTTCGGTGATTTCTTTTATTTTAGAACGAAAATGCAGAAAATAAGCTCGTCAAGTTGTGCTTCACAAGACTATACGTTATTATTACTACAAACAGTAGTTTTAAATTGTTATGTTTTATTGTAATCATTAAAACGGAAAATAGTGGCCACTATTTTCCGTTATTATTATTAGTATTTTCATTCTAAAATAAAATAAATCACCGAAATAACGATGAGGGCGCCACTGTGCGGTCGGTAGCCTCTTAACAAAATAGAAAATGGTCAACAAATCTACAGTGCCGAGCAACGAGCTAGAATTATAAATGCTCATGCATTCTCTGTATGAGAAGACGCCTTTGCCCCCGCAAGGGAACAATAATAGGATGACAATTATTAATAGTGACACTAGAAATGGAGTTTCTTTGAATTTCTTGATTTGGGTCTTAAGAGGGCGCATAAGGGTCCACTAGCGCCACTCCTTTAAAAAATACTATCTCGTGACTGAGAAGGAATTATGAAAAACGCCTCAACAAATACCTCGGGAAGTGTGTCTAGATTTTTCTAATACCTTTTATAAAGTTTCATATTGAGCTACGAAGCAACAAAATTCATTCTAAAGAAAAACGGCCACATTCCTCTCGATCGTAGTTTGTTGCTTCGTGTCTCAATATGAAACTTTATAAAAGGTATTAAAAAATTCTAGACACACTTACCGAGGTATTTGCTGAGCCGTTTTTCATCATTCCTTCTCAGTCACGAGATAATATTTTTTTAAAGAGTGCCCTAGTAGCATTTTTCATTGGCATTTAGTTGGGCCAACTTCAGAGGTATGTGGCCCAACCAAACGCCAACAAAAATGCTACTAGGGTGGCGCTAGTGGACCCATATATGCTCTCTTAATAGCTGAGTCAATTTCAACAACTCGATTTTTTACCTAATTTCCATGGACATTTTCATTTTCAGGTTTTGTAAAAAACTTTAATAATAAAGCGCAACATATCCAAATGTTATATACATTTTCTTAAAGGGGATTATATAATTATATTACTGTGAGAGTTATTTGGACCACCGAAATTGGCGAGCCACAGAAATTTTATTATTGCCACCGAAATTGTATTGGTGACATCGAATCATTTTAATAAGCATTTACACACACATATGGTGTACACATGGCCACAAATCAAGCTGTACATTTCCGGTATAAGCTGATCTTGCATTGAATAGGATTTCCGTACAATGAGAGATCACCTTATACTGGAAATGTAAATCTTGAAATGTAGCTGTGCGTACTATTGCTTAAATCAGTCTTACAAAATTAGCAATCAAGGAACTGATTATGTTTTTTACCCTATGATGGGGTAAAATTTACTTATCATTATTTATCAAACTTATATTAACAACCTACACAATTTGAATCTAAACTAAAAAAAAAAAAATATTATCACTGCAAAAACAGTACAGTTTTAACTTAATAATATTAATAACAGAACTAATATCAAATCCTAGGAATGAAATAAAAAATTCTGATTAGCATATGATTAATTTGAAATTAATAAAAAAATCCTAAACAAATTACTTAAATATTTGTGGACATAATACAGTTTAGTTCTCAAAATCAAACAACACTTTTTATAATATTTTAAAACTCCATAAGTAATTTTTTCTATACACGGTCAATCAATTAGTATTAATTTTGATACCTTGTACGTATCAAAATGACAAATTAACAACTAATTTAATAATCTTATGAGCAGCTCAATAAAAGCCATCGATCTGAAGATAAACTATAAGAGAATAATGATGTTAGACATCAATCAACTTTTAGGTAACTAAGATATTATGAAATATTCTATAAACAAATAATCACTAACATGACGAAAATCTTCAGAAAATATTTTCATCATCACTATCAAAAATATTAAAATTATTTCTTGTAACTAATTCTTTGGAATATTCAATGTGAGCATCATTATCAGTCTCAATGGTTTTTTTTTTTAATTTCCATATTATATCACCGGTAATATTTTCGAAAAATGAGGCAGATTGTCATAGTCTATATTGTCCAAGTCGTGTGAAGCGTCAGCTGATTTGATGGTCTTATCTTGAGGTATGTTCTTGGTTTAAAATTTTTGTTTTTTTTTTTTGTTTTTTTTTTATAACGTTCTCGATCTTTTCTACGCAACTCCTCAGCTTTGACAGAGTCACTTTTCTTTTTTTCTCTAATTTTTTGCTCTGCAATCCTCTTCTTTTTTTAGCCTTTCTTGGCTATCTTTTTTCTTTTTTGGATTCCTAAAATAAAAGAGGTATTTAAAATACTGTTGAGTCAATTTAAACTCTCACATTTGATTATGAAAGGAGGCATGAGCAAAATGGGATATAACAGACTATAATGGATTGGATAATGCTATCTCTGAGTAATCTATAACTAGGTTTGTTAAATGAGTTCTGTCAAAGTAAGTTCGGCATAACAAATATTGTTTCTTTTCAAAAACCTTTATTAACATTAATACAATAATTGATAGGTACAATTTCTGTGGAGTCGTGTAATTTCCGTGGACACCCAGATGCCACGGAAACCACAGAAATTGGCCCACAGAAATTGAAAACGAGGCTATTTTTTTTAAATTACAAGAAACTATCAAGGCTATGACTATTGTTTTCTGTAATCTTAAATGGTACCAAAGGCTACTTAGCATGCATAAAAGTGTTACCTTTATTTCTTGAAAAAATCCTTTTAAAACCTGATCACCGAAATTGCAAAATTTCGTTCCGATTAAACTAAAATCACGTACTTACATTTTTGGCGGGAAGACGTGGCGATATGGTGCACTACCGTTCTCACTGTGCGTAAGCGCAAGGTTGTCTCTTGCCGGGCAGGGATTTATTGTTCGTTTAAACTCATTGGTGGAAGTTCAGGACGGCGAAACAAAATGTCCATAGAAATTAGTAATTTCGCTCGGACAAAACTACCGTTGACATGTGCTCATTAACTATGAGTCTAAACATTCAAAATTAATTAGCTTCTTGTAGGTCAATTATTACTTAACGCAATGAAAATACTTTTTCCTATATATGTTGGAGATTATCTTCCTGAGAGGTAAATGCTGTGTATGAAAGTGATTGTGGACAAGACACAGAAATTGATAATTCATCATTTACTGATGTTTTTCTTAAAAAGTAATAGTCTTATAAACATAATTTAAGTGGCTTCATTTAGATTCATGTCTCTTTAATTCTGAGAAAAAAAAATCGTTGCATTATTTGTAAAGCAGCACTGCGTTTTCAGCCTAGACGCGTAAATTTTTCGCCTGAGAAATTCACTCAGCTGATTGATGATTCGTTACAGACGACCTACTTCCAGAAACGGGATGAGAGTGATTCCTGACAAAATACATTTAGGAGGCGTATTCGTTCAAACACATTACGAAGGGATTGTGGTCGATGTACAAAACACAATGCTTAATCATCGTTGGCTTTGTAACGCCGACTTATCAGATATAACAAATTCCCTTTGTGTATTTTTAGACGTTTTTCCTGTTTATCTCAAACGTTTATGTAATATTCGTTTCGTCTCAATTTCACTTGCCCAACATCGATCTTTGTGGGAAATGTTTGACTTAATTTTCTGCTGCAAGTTGAATGGGTAATAAAGGTGGATTTGGGAGTTTAAAATAACAAGAGCTCTTGCCTTGGGCAAAATAGATTCGTCTCAGACTCTCAGTCTTCTCTCCCTTTTCCACGATTTCAACAATATTAACTCAACGTCACTTTTTTCTGCTGTTGATTTTTAATGTTCCTATAACTACATTGTATTGCTTCTTCATAAGACGTGACCAATTTGTATTTACTACGAGTATTATTTTCCCTTGTAACCTAGTCTTTTCTGCGCCCTCCAATTAATTGGTTATTCATATTGTACGTACCTATTTGTATTTTTTTCAGCAGCACTATCACTAAAATCGAAATAATCTCGTACATAACACATTCAAGCACTTTAAGTACCAAAACACACTAGTATGTTTCCTCACGTACCCAGCATTATTCAGCCTCTCTACCACATGGTGCCCAGATTTAGTAGCAACCTCATTTTGGAGATGTTATAGAATAATTTTATGAATTTTATACGCGAACAACCATTTCAATTTCTATCTTTATTGGAAAGGTTGCGCTGTTTTTGTCGTCAATTGTGAATATTTGATTGGAGTATCCGGTATTTCGGTTTATAAATTTTTCATGTTTTAATATTTTGGCATTTTTTTCGATCAAGAGCCCTCTGCCTTGACCTATTTCCGAATAACATAATAACAAAAAAAAAAAAAAAATTGCTATTTTATTTCGTTTTCAGAAAATTTACCACCTTCTTACAATGGGAATCGTAAAATACAACAAAATATTACATCAAGAATATAGTATGTGTGGTGTTCTAAAGACTTACCTACAGATTATAGAGTCACCATGCTTTACGACATTTCATTATAGCTGTGTGTGTGCCGGTAAAAATTAAGCTCATTACGATACGAAACTATGTTAACGCATAACTGCTGTTGCCCACAACACAACATTCTCGAACAATACTTAGAACTTCTGATATTCATAATAATCGAAACCACTTCAAGTAAGATGGTTCCTCGATATTCGAAGCTCGACGTTAGCCACACGCGGCCTTGAGGAATGTGTGAAGCGAGCTCGTGTTAAGAATTTTATGCGTTCCCGACGATTTCAACTTCTATTTTTATTGATTTTTGATGGCAGCTGCGATATTTTACGGCTGTAAATGGAATTTTTGGAAGAGGATGACTATGCTCTTAGGAGGTTCATTCACAGATATTATTTTTATGACGCATTTTGCAGGTTTCGCTGACTGTGGTTGTAATTCCGTCATTGATATTATTTCAATGATTTTTATTAAATAAAAGATGTTTTATTTTATGTCATTCATGATAGTATAATATCATTGATGTCATTTCACACTTAACAATTATTTATTTTTTTACTTTTTTTTCTGTATCTGTCCGTGACATCACAGTGGGCCCTATCAGAATACGAGCGCTGCGACATTTATTTTTAAATGACGCAGCATCATGATGAGATGGGAGCCTTTTGGCCCCGTACAGGATTTTGTTTTCATTTTACTTTGGTTTTTTATTTTATTTTTTATTAGTGTTACTATGAGTGTGTTTAGTTTAAAATATGATCTTCCTGTGTGAGTCCTAATAAATACTTTTTCTTTCTTTAAATTGAATTTCGGAAGAGTTTTAAGAGTACTCAATATATTAAGAGGGTTGTCACCGGTCCACTAGCGCCACTCCTTTAAAAAATACTATCTCGTGACTGAGAAGGAATTATGAAAAACGGCTCAATCAACTATATCGGTAAGTGTGTCTAGAATTTTCTAATACCTTTTTTAAAGTTTCATATTGAGACACGAAGCAACAAAATACGATCTAGAGGAATGTGGCCGTTTTTATTTAGGTGACAACGCTCTTAATGCATTCCACAATGTGAACTTCGGTGGTAGATTTTAAAACCTACAGGTTTTTACAAAGACATGATCATTGTGGACTCGGTCGGGCACAGCGAAGTAGGTGGCTTTTTCTGAAATAAACAAGCATAATTTACCCTCAGCTAGCTAGTTAAAAACATCAGCTATCTGCCAGTGAAAGTCCCGTCAAAACCGATCCAGCCGTTTCAGAGATTAGCCGGAAAAAACAGAGGGACAGAGAAAATAAAAAAATAAAGTGTTTTTGACTTTACAAACAGACATTTCAATTTTATTTAGTCGGATTCGACGATTGACCTCTTTCTCGAAGTTAGACCTACCTAACTGGACAGTTTGTCCTGAGTAAACATTTAAACATACTCGTCCACAACTTCGAGTGTAGCGTCTCCGATCATCATGAGAGTGGGTGTTACATGGGCATTTGGCTCCGAATCAGTTTATTATGTTCTTAATTAATTTTAAGATGTTCCAAACAGGTTTATATGCAAAATATGTTTTTTTTATGTTCCGCCTTTTTCATATCATACAAGTACCATAAACAAGCTGTGAGCCTTGGTCATAAAGTATAACAGTGAGAGCATTGCTTTATTTTATGCCAAAAACTTTCTAAAGGCACTTTGGGGTCCTGTTTGGGGTCGGCCATATTTTAGAACCACAAATGCACTGTAAAAGTATGGCCTTTTAAAGTATTACAAAATGTTCAGGGTTGTGTAAATTTTTTTTTTTTTTTTTTTTTGTCTATTATTTTTATTATTATGGTCGGTGTTTTGTCAACCATGGTTGCCATATGTAAAAAAAAAACCTTTGGATAAAAAAAAATCTAGTTATTGTTTGTGACTTGCATCAAAAATTAACCCAGATTTTTGTAAATAACGATTTTTTTGTTTACATTTTCACACGCTATTACAACCAACTCATAAAATAATATACTAACTGTTGGTGATGTTCCCATCCATATTTATTATCAGCTCGTTTGTGTAAACGATTAAATTAAAATGTTGTTTTAAAATGCAAATCACTTGTCCGTATCAATTAAGTCCGGCTTTAATTGTAACGTAGCTTACAAAATAGAGTGCACACTGACACAAACTCAATTAAATCACAATCGACTAACCTGACTGAGTTTAAAGAACCTTTATTCCAACCAATTTGCGTTTCTTTATTTAAATTTATACGATGGCAACATTAAAACCGTTCCACGTATCTTATTTATTTGGCGTTAGATAAAACAACCATTGCCACAGCTTAAAACATTAAAAATACATTTTAAAATATTTTTTTGCTGTGGCAACGTCACAACATTTACAGTCGTGGAGGACAAACATCATAAATCTCTGGAGCGGGCCACTTACATTTTAATTTTAAAATAGGTATATTTTTCCCGGTCCTATCTCTGTTTTGACGTAAAACGGTGGGTTACGACCTTTTGGAACAAATGTACTGGCCGTTAAACTCGGGGGTAGTCGATTATCCTGTTCAGAGTTTCCGAGTGAGCTCTGGTGAGCGAGTAGTCGATTCCGTCTGCCATTACTGAAAGTAGAACTAATTATTAGTTAAGTTTAGGTTGTTTCACATTTTGAAATTACCTAGTGGAGCAGCTGGAAAATTGTTTTCTTGTATCTAGTAAAGCTCTTTGGGTTAGTTCCGCAAAGCGGCTGCAGTCAATTTCGATGTGGATCTAAAGACTAATTTCCCATCTTAGCAAGCGTTTGATTCGTCGTCACTTTTTTTACAAGAATTTATTATTGGCACTTTGCGATACTAATGATTCTTGGGTAACTCACCCATCCGCATTACTTTGCATTCCATTTCTTTGCTGCAAAAACAAGGCAACCATCAAAATCACCACCAATGGAACCAGTAACCCATAACCATAGACACAGTAAACCCAACTGTGTACATTGCACGCCTTTTCTCGCACATTATCATTCACCCAAACGGTTCACGTATCATTCACTTCCAGTATCGGCCCGTTTCCACGTCTGTTTGCTTCAAAGAACGAATCATTATTTATTGTGCCAAATCGCTGGTTCGCGAGAATAGGGAAAGTCTTTTTGCAAAGGGGTCAATGGAACATTTAGTCTGGAGGTTTAGGGTCAACTTGAATAACCTAGATTTTTTGGGTAAATGGGACTAACTTTTATCCTATTTAATCGGCAGTTTATCATCTCTTTTGTAGTGGGTAAAAGGCGACTTAATTTAAGAGGATGGAAAGCATTGTCCTTTTCTTTTTATAAAACATTTTGCGACCATCAACACGCATTCCAAGCTTAATTCCGCGCGTTCCGTGTATGTTTACATCTTAGCTACGTTAAAATATTAGCGATTACCCTAAACTGTGGAATATTTTTGTGTGTTGTAATTTTTTTTTGCCTAAACTGTTCGTCAATTAATAATGTTTTTAAATTTTATTGGTTAAACATTTCTCATGTAGGTAAGTGTTTCTTGTGGGAAATAAAGATATCTCAAACCCGAATTATTAAAGCAGTTTTCCAAATGGCATAATATCCCTAATAGTATGGCAATATTGTATGAGTGCTCAAAATAGCGGTTCATGGGAGGCCCATGTGCAGCACATGACGGTAATGGGCTTACATAATATTCTCATTTTATTTTTTCTTTTAGCTAAACAGTCGTTAACCATTCTTACCAAGAGGTTTCGAGTTACCCAGTAACTGGGTTGTGGAGGTCAGATAGGCAGTCGCGCCATGAGAAATAGTGGTATTCAGTTGTGTCCGGTTAAACCGGAAGCCGATCCCAAAATAGTTCGAAACAGCTAGGCATATGTTAAATAAGGAATGCTAAGATTATAAACAGTCTCAATGCAAATCCTAAAGATCCAATCTATACAAGAATTAAGATGAATAAACATGAATATGGACGCCTTATTCCTTCTGCATGAATAAACACGACTTCTAACGAATAATATATTGTATATATACATGTAAATTGTACATATATACAGACAGATGGCAACTATGGCGTCCCAGTGACCTCGATATATCCCAATTCAGCAAATCTGGAATGTCTCCAGTATATTAATGATGAGTAACACAGCCCACATATCCCTTAAACGAATTATGGTCTAACTACTTACTATAGGCGTAGCCAGGATTTGATTTTGGCCAGGGTTTGGATTAGTTCTGCGTTAGATACAAGCTCGTTGCGCTATTGGTGTGGTCCTAATTCGTTCTCATGCATTTACCTGCCCTGGATGGATATTGGATATTATTACCGATCGAACTTCATTGTTATGCTCTCACTTGCACAAGAATGATGATGATCATATTGGTATCCTCCTCCAATAGCCATATGTAATACATCGTTGGATAGCTCTTTTTAAACCGAATATGATTAATTATGGCGCCTAATTACAGATCCTTGTGCGTTCAGAGTTATACTGTACCAAACATGCCAGTTATAGCAATACCCGTTTTTTTTTTGATATTTCATAATAATTCACTATATTAGGTACGCCTTTCTTTTAATAATTAGTAGCAAACGTTGGATAAAATCGTGGATAAGATGATCGATCACTACTTACGAAAAGTAGGTATGCGAAAAGTTTTTTACCTTTTGTGACTTTTCTAGTACTCTAACCTCAGTTCGTTCAAATAGTCTTTGAATCCATAAACGAAATTGCATCGATTAGCATCATAAAAATAAAATGTAAAAATCAACGTTTTTCTAGCTGACTGTATCATTTTCCCAAAATTGAATGCAGCAATTACTCAATTAGTTCAAAGGCAGTCTTCTAAGAACGTTTTTATGTAGCTATAACGGTTAAGGTAGCTCCCCTTACTGCCTCGTCTCAACATCCGCCCTTCCTTACTCCGATCGGACAAGGAATCAAGACAAAAGCAATTGCAATTGTTGTACTAAATTTTAATACTTTTCTAATGATACATCATGTATTCTTATTCGAACGGGTCATCATCATCATCATTTCAGCCGAAAGACATCCACTGCTGGACATAGGCCTCCCCAAGCACCGCCACCTCGACCGGTACCGTGCTTCCCACATCCAGCGGATTCCTGCGGCTTTTACAAGGTCATCAGTCCACCTTGTGGGAGGCCTTCCTACGCTACGTCTGCCGGTACGCGGTCGCCACTCCAGAACCTTTCTGTTCTGCGAGAAATGTGCCCTTCCCATTGCACATTGTACGGGTGCTTCCATATATTTCGTAGCATCATCATTTTTGTTAGATGATTATCCCATTGTCAGGCAGTTGTATATAAAGCCTTCTGGTCAGTAAAACATTGTGTGTTGATGAAATTGTAGTTTTTCTTTCGTTATTCCTTTGTTCACGCTCAAATGAATTTGTAAAATGAATGCTTGTTCCAAATAAAGAGTTTTAAACAGAATCCAGGCTACAAGCAATAACAAACCGTCCTAGTAACAACGAAATATTATATTTTTGAAACAACCGCTTTGTTACAGTTTCTCTTACAACAAATTTAAATTATTTAAATTTATTACCAGCTGCGGGCTAACTTAGATTACTCCACGGGATTCTAAACTTTACAATAAAGTTATAAGGTGTAATGTTGCATGGAATAGTGTAAATTTTCGTGATTGTGGGAATGGAATCTAAATATGGATTGTGTTACATATTCAGGCGGTTCAGTGGTATCGATTTTGTGACAAACTAATTTGTGGGAGCTTATTAGAGTCATAATGATTATGGGTACAGCTTACATGACATTGGCCCTTACGTCCGCGTTCGAGGAAGATGACATATAATTATGAATAGGCGTTTGTAATTGCTGTGATTAATAATAATAGCCTGGAACCCATCTTTAAATATTTCCTTCTGTTCGAATTATTATTTGTCTTTTACTGGCAGGTATATAATAAGCAATTAAGGCTATCAAATTTTACAATTTGACATTATTGATTTATAATTTTACGTGCGTGCAACCCGTAATGACCTATGGTACTGAAACGTGGTCGCTCACATGGGCCTTATTAGAAGGCTAAAAGTCACCAAAAGGGCAATGGAGAGGGCTATGCTTGGAGTTTCTCTACGTGATCGAATCAGAAATGAAGAGATCGAAGAATTGCCAAACATAAGTGGCAATGGGCAGAGCACACTGCTCGCAGAACAGATGGCCGTTGGGGCCGAAAGGTTCTGGAGTGGCGACCGCGTACCGGAGACGTAGCGCTGGAAGGCCTCCTACAAGGTAGACCGATGACCTCGTGAAGGCCGCAGGAATCCGTTGGATGCGGGAAGCACGGAACCGGTCGAAGTGGCGGTGCTTGGGGGAGACCTACATATGTCCAGCAGTGGACGTCTTTCGGCTGAAATGATGATGATGATGAATGTTACGTGTACATTCTTGATTAGAAACTAAGCGTAAGTAGGTACCATTTTCTAAGGACTCAGTCACTCGGTTAAAGATAATGCATAGTTTCGATACAACCTAATTTAATAAATCTGATTATCATTCATCTGTTTCTTGTTTTATCTGCGTTTTAGTTGAGTAAACTTAATTCGAGGTCAACTTGAGTAAAAGGTTACCGCTATATTTTAGTCTTTTTACATTAAAAAAAAAAAAAAAAATCACGCCTTGTTTCCCTGAAGGGTTGGGCAGAATTGAACCTATGGTACACCCACATTTCGCTAATTATGTTTAAGTCCCATGTAACAGGGGGCGAGCCTATTGCTATCAACCGGGCACAAATCCAGATTCCATCCTGCTACAGAGAAATTCCTGATGGAAAAACCCAATAACACTTTGCCCTGCCTGGGAGTCGAAACCGGGACCTCATATGCTCAGCACTAAAGTCAAAGTCAAAGATCTTTATTGTGAGACAGTGGTTATAGTTGTTATTGTGTTATTTTGGTTTGCGTTTGCACTGCTCCACCATGTTAGGCACACAATACTCGTAGTTTGAAAAATTTGTTATCTTAGACCTAAGTTTATGATATATATTAATTCAAATAGACAGAGCTATATTTTGCATCAATACATAAAAACAGTTTGGGACTAACTCATTACGAATAGTAGCGCTTGCGACCATTAGGCTTTCTTGAGATGATACCTAATGATTTATGCCTACTAATACATAGACTGAAAATATATTCCGTTCTAATTTCAAGTTAGTAATATTATAGAGGTATGAGGAACGAGGTGTAAAGTTCACCTATACTCTATAGAAAAGGCAGAATCCTCCGACCGGACGGGTGTTGTCTCGGTTGATGTCGGGATGTTGTATATATGCTACTTGCGCGGTAAACTCTGATTGCGCGATGCAGGATTTGTGTGACGTCAGGTCTTTGATGTGTTGTTCGCGTGTGGCGTTGTATATGCCGCTAAAATATTACATTTAAATTGATGACACATTAAAAGAATCACAAAAACATTTTGAATACAAAGGCATTTCACCAACATTTTTGAATAATTGAAAGTGCAGGAAACAGGCTGAAAACAATCACCGATCAGCCGTGACCCTCGACACTGAAAAAAAAAAAAAAAAAAAAGCAGCATGATTAATCTGTAACTTTGACCGCGATAATCGAAACGCGAACACCGGTCGTACAAAATTAAACTTTATCAAAACGAGTTAAGGTTTAAATCGGCTCGTGTGACATTTGTAAATGATTTATGCTGTGCGTGAAATGCGAACAGTAATTGACTGTATTAACTCGTTTGGATTACTTAATTTAAATATATTACGATGATGGGGTATAAAAGACTTGAAATTGCTGATAAGGGGAGGTGATGTAAATTGCAACCATCCACGCTAATCTAGCAGAGGGAAACATAATCAGAATTAATTGTGATTCATTTATTAAAATTAACAAAATTATCACAAGTGAACGTGAAACAGTGCAGCGGTGGCGGACTAAAAGACATATTTTTGGATGAGGCATGGTATGGCACGGAAGCTAACAAATCATCAAAAACATGCTAGATACAGACCTATTCACAGGTTTCGCTACGTGAATTTTTCGCTTTTGCTGCAGCGTGTAAAGAATTATGGGGCAGAGGATAACCCACCCTCTTATCGGGTTTTACGTCATCTACTAAATATAGTTATGGCTTATTTTTTTATCGTACACAAACCAAACCAAATTAAAGCTCATTACAACATTACTATTCGCAATAATAACTCACACAAACTTATCAAATGATTACGAAACAAATCTCATGTGGTTGCGTGACCCGTCATGGCCACGGCCGCCATGTTGGTTCAGGGGTCGCGTGTTGCCGTTTTTATTGACACACGAAGCTTGCTGATCCGTTGCTGTTTTATAGACGGTTATCAATCAATTTATTATTAGTTTGATCTATTTTCTAGATGTTAGGGCTAATTTTGGGGTTGTGAACTACCTAATTTGTGAAAGTTTTTTTTAAGGTTATTTGGTAGCAAGGTCAAAGTCAAAGTCAAAGTCAAAACGTTTATTGCGAACTAAGTGTACAATGTTGGTGTTATGTTATGTTAGTACTTATGACTTAGCAGCCTTTTTACAAGCATTGCAATTATCATTCGTCTGCCCTTACCATCCTAAATTAACATGGGTTAATTTTTTTTGTTACTTAATTGTTTTCTTTCATATTAGTACATACAATTAAATTGAGAAATTATAGTTATGTCAAAATTAAATGTCAATAATAATGAATTTCATCCTTTTCAGGTATTACAAATTATTAATATAATTTTATGGAGTTAAATAGAATAGACTAAATCTTATTGTTTATACAGGACAAAAAAAAAAGGGAGGCTGGATTTTCATGGATCCAAGTCTATGCAAGAAGTTCATTGTTGTTTTTGTTCCACTGTTCGATAAAACCCTGTGTTTTTCCTCATTTTACTGTCTTGGAAACTGTTTGAAATAACTTCGTGGTATCGAACCATAAAATTGGACACAGCCTGTTAGCAGAATGATCAACTCTCGTTCCATACCTGTATGAAAAAACCAGCGAAGTGCGTGTCGTACCACGCACAATGAAGGGTTCTGTAGTTGGGATGAATTTATCCCAAGAACAAACTTAACATTGTAGTTGAAGTACATGTACTCTCATACATTCCAACTGCAAATGTAAGTTGGTTGACTATTACTCGTTATCTTGTAAAGCCTACTTTTCTGCGATAGTTTTCCTTTTTACATCGTTATATATTCTACTGCAGTGATTTTTTTCACATATTCAAAAACAACCATTTAGCTGGTAAGGGGAAATTTGACTCTAACACAAATTTGCACTTTAAAGCTTATTATTACGCAAACGGATCCCTGAATAAAAAAATGGGTTTCACAGACCCTCAATATTTTTGAACGGCCTATCCATCGATACCTCACATCAGGGAATAGACAAGAAAAAATATCATCCCCACTTTACGTGCAAGGGAGGTAACCTAATTCTTTTTTATTTTACCACCTGTGAATAATATGTATACCCATGCCAAATTATAGTTTTCTAGTACTAAGAGTCTCTGAGCTAAGCCGCGGACAGACAGACAGACGGACATGGTGAAACTATAAGGGTTCCTTGTTGACTACAAAACCCTGAAAAGGCCTTTGCTTTGCAGCTATCGTGAGTTCATTTCTCAATTTTAGCTACTTCCGCACACTACTAATCCTATGTATATTAAAACAAAAGCCTTTTCTTGGAAAGCGTACCGTAATACCTCGTACATAACTAACAAGTTTCAGCGACCTATGACCTTGAACTGGGGCGTTTCGTAACACACCGCTAAAGTATTCAATCAAATTGCAAACGACCTGGCCTTTTCGTATGCTACCTCGCTGCAAGGTTAGTCACATGGTCTAAGTATAGATTTAAAGGGAATCTTGGTTTATTTGTGGTTCTAATTTTATTCTTCTCTTTTTCGCAGTTCATTGTAAAAGTTTATTTTGTGAATGATATTGTCTGTGTGACTTAGAAAATATCAAAAGCTGACTATCTCATAGAACTTACACTGTCTCGAAGTCTAAGAGACAGTACAAGTTCTATGAGATAGTCAGCTTTTGATATTTTTTGGACTAAAGCAATCTTAATAATTATTCATCTCTTTTGTACCTGCTTATATCTAAATTATGTTTTTATAGGGTTATAGCATGAAATAGTCTGCGCGAGCTTTCTGTTTTGACTCGGGCCTATAAGCTACAGCTCGGAAATAAAGGGGTTCGCAATAGAAAACGAAATATCATTTAAACACAAACAAATTTATTTCCCTTTCCACATTATTTGTAAAAACACTCAAATATCACCAAAATAATAAGTCCTGTACTTACTTGCTAATATTAAAATTACACCAATTTGTTAATTTAAACATCAGATGTGTTTACCGCTCGACGTCTTGCCACAGAACACTATACTCTTGCACAGGAGACCCCGGCTGTCAGTCGTCTTCCATAGAGAATGACAGTGAATAAGTAAATGCCATGATGAACGCATAATCGATTGAGTAACATACGAGTATTCAATGAGGTTATATTATAAAAGATCATTGCGAGTAATAGGGGTTTATTTATAAATGCTGTTTAAAGTTATGTAATGATTAGCGACTGATTAACCGTACATTTTTGACGTTTGAACGTCACTTAACTTTAAGCAACGTTTATGAATAAACCCCTTAGTCAATTAAATAAGTAGGGTTACCAAATACCTACAAGCTAGCAGGCCTTTTCTAAACAAGTTTCAATGAGCAGAATTATAATCCGTCCACCGAGAGAATGCTTTTTTGACACCTGTCAGTTTCATACAAACGAATATAGTGTTTTACGAATTTAAACTTTATTATTTCCAAATCTTGTACAACTGACAGGTGTCAAAAAAGCATGCTCTCGGTGGACAGAAAATCATAATAATGAAAACCGAATTGTAATTATTTTAATAAGAGAAGTAAGCTCGCTCTTAGAAATACTTAGTTATTATTAGCACTGAGTCTGAGAATTCTCTTAAAATTACAGCTTTTTTAGGGTTCCGTAGTCAACAAGGAACTCTAGTTTCGCGATGTCCGTCTGTCTGTATTTCTATCTGTCCGCTGCTTAGCTCAGAGACTCTTAGTACTAGAAAGCTGTAATTTGGTTTAGGTATACATATTAATTATGCCGACAGTGGTAAAATAAAATCTTGTTTTTTTTATGGTACCGAGTATCTAATTGTCGACCAACTTACATTTACATTTGCAGTTTTTCAACTAAAATGTTAATTCGTTCTTGCGATAAATTCATCCCAACTACGGAACCCTTCATTGTGCGTGGTCCGACACGCACTTGGCCGGTTTTCATTTTTTATAGTCAGCCAAAAGATTTAATTTTTTATTTATTTTTATTTATTTATTTACATCAGACACAGTGATCCATATTTTTGTTAGTATACTTAAGAATTATGTTAGTAACCAAGGATTCAAATATATTACACCCTACAATCATACTATTATAACAAAAACTAAATAGTAAGTAGAAGTACATAAATAACACACCCTCATAAATAAAATCACAATCATCTTTAAATTCATTAAAAAGTTTAAAATTAACAATATTATTTAAAATCAAGAAATCCATTAGAATCTCTAAATTCATTAAAATCATAAAAAATAAATAAAAATCAATATAACTTCATCAGTTGTTGCTCCTTTTGACATGCAACTGTAAGTGTATTTAAGATAGACTTTTTTTATTAGATTCTAATCTGATTAATTTGTTTGCAGTTCAATCATATGCGACTAAACTATAAGAAGCTCCTACTTGCCAAGTACTGGATTTTCTTAAAATAGGTATATCCAACTAGGATGTACCTATTTTAAGAAAATCTCATAGAAAGATGATCTCCCATCACCTCTCCTCTACTTACGATTGATTAATAATCGGAAATAAACCGTCAGATGAGATGTGTGACAGTTGTCAAAGTTTTACGATACAGGGCCTCAAGTCTGCTATTACAATAGTGTCAGAATGGTCTCGCCATTGTGAGTATTTGACAGTGTTTGTATGGCAAATCTGTCAAAAACTCACAATGAAGAGACCATTCTGACACTATTGTAATAGCAGACTTGAGGCCCTGATAAGTGGTAACATTTCTTTGGACGCAGAAACGGGTCACAGTTATTTGCTTAGTTTCTGGGTTTATTGTTGCTGAATTACGGATGATCACAAAGATGGCGTCAAATGTAGATGAGATGTAGAGATGTTTAAAGCTTGGTTAATAGATGTATTGAAGGATTGAAAAAGGGTACCTACGTTGATAAAAAAGGATGTTTTTCACGAAAATGCTAGCTAGTATGATGATAGCAGTGGACTTGCAGTAGTTAATATAAAGTCAGGAATTATAGTTAACTTTGTCTTTAGGTACCTAATAGGTTAAAAAGTATACAGTGAGATAAGAATTATAAATAATAATAATAATTTTAAATTTTCATCATTAAAGCATCGAAAACAATTTTTTTTGCGAAAGTATTAATTCCCCGAACGAAATGTCATTCATTCACTGACAGCACAGATACTCCTAACGGACTGACAGAGACAGACATACAACACACTGCTTAAAAACCGCAAAAAAAAGTTAATCACAAAGTGTTTTTAGAGGGCAAATGATGTGAGACAAGTGGGATGTCGTCCTTGGAAAAAGAATCTTTCAGTTGTATGCTAAACATATATTTTTACTTAGTTTAATCTTAAGCTTTATAGGCCTTTGTTGACTTAAAGTTGGTACTGATTTCCCTAACGTGAAGAATAGGAACTCGATGCGATACTAAACAGTAGAATTTACAGTCAATTTTATTTGTGAAAAAAACCAAATGTACGTGATCTCAACTCACATTTATGGACAACTAGCTTTTACCCGCGGCTTCGCCCGAGCCTAAACAAAAAAAAAAAACTCTTAACACACTAAAAGAGTTTCTATTATAATATAATTCAATCATGATTCGAAAGACACGTGGCGCCATCTATTATCATAAGAATGTTATTGTTGTTTTCCTCGGGAACAGTACTGTTTTTTTGGGATGAAAGGTACTATATGTTCATTTCTGTACACCTGAAAACGTATATGCAACACTAGCTTCTGCCCGCGACTTTGTCCGCGTAAAATTCAGCCCCGTCGCATCGCATTGCCCACCCGCGCAATTACTCCGATTTCGCTTAGCGTTCTTTCCGACTTTTTGTCGTTTGCTGGGCTCCTCAAGGTCGTAGTGTGATGTTAAATAGCCTATAACCTTTTTAAAGAATTGTGCTATTCAACATTGAAATAATTTTTCAATTCGAACCAGTACTTGAGATTAGCGCGTTCAACCAAACAAACTCTAGCTTTTTTAAATTGATTTTGAACAAATTTGTCTACTATAAAAAAGGTTATAATGAGTCAATCTTAAAAGATAGACATAATTATGCTGTCGCGGTCTTTTTTTTTAGAACTTTTAAAGAGAAACAATTCCATCATACATGATATTTGCGTAACTTAAACCGTTTACGCAGCGCACGCAACGGAAGCTGTCAAAAAGGAATATTTTTTCCCGTTTTTGCAACATTTTCCATTTATGCTCCGCTCCTATTGGTTGTGGCGTGAAGTTATATAGCCTTCCTCGATAAATGGACTATCCAACACAAAAAGAACTTTTCAATTCCAACCAGTAGTTCCTGAGATTAGCGCGTTCAAACAAACAAACAAACTCTTCAGCTTTATAATATAATATTAGTATAGATTTCAGGATGATCGGTTCAGTGGTTTGTGCGTGAAAAGGTAACAAACAAACAAAGTTATGTTCGCATTTATAATATTATAGTTAGGATGGACGATCATAAAACAAGGAAAAATGTCAGCCTGTTCCTAAGGACAGTATTCTTCTTCTTCGTCGTTCCCTCAATATTGAGGATCGCGACCTCATACTATGGGGTCTTTAATTAAGTCTCTTAAGTTATATAGTGTACATTATAACTTCTTTTTTTGTAAGACTTTGAAATGAAATCGTTTATTCTGTAAATAGGATATCGGAATCACTTTTACACGTCATATAAAAAATATAAAAACAAGCTTGGTGAAGTCGAAATTTCCTATCTGACTATCCCTGAGAAGAAATGGCGAAACAAACTCAGGGGTCAAAGTCTCTTTTAAAGTACAGACATAATCTTGGTCAGATCATGTGAGGACCATGTAGATCCGTGTCTGAAATGGTCTTTTGAGGAAAGAACCACACAATTTTGAGTGGACCTGTCCAGTCAGTGCAAGCATTTGCCAGTAAACGTGTAGCTCAACTCAGGATTTAAGGAGCTCAACGACTCGACGAACAATACCAAAGAAAGGACATTTGGGTAGGCCGCATAAAGTACTCAAAATACCAGACCATCATTAAAACTACTTGAGAAAGAGGAAAAAGAGATAATCTTAAAGAAAACAAATGACCCACATAGTGCTCACATTCACAATAATTAAAGTAATATATGTAATACTACTAATAATGTCAATAATTAGGTATGTAGGTGTTTTGACAGCCGAACGAATGTAACGCAATGCGCCTGCGACCCTTCGCTTGTCATACACCATCCATAGACAATAGTCATGGACAGGTGATGTTAAAACGTTGGGCGTGAGTCCATCATAATAGTTATGGTTTTTATTTATTTTTGTTATTTTATTTATTGTTTTATGTATTCTCCTAGTGGGATTTATATATGTCCGTTAGTGTGTCCGTGGCATCACAGCGGGCCCTATCAGAATACCAGCGTTGCGGTATTAAAAAATATATATCCTAGCATTATGCTGAGATAGGAGCCTTTTTAGCGTCGCATAGTTCTTAATTTTTATTGTTTTGTTTATTCGTACAAATAATGTTAATTTTGATAGTTTTAATTGCTCCTTTATTTTACTTTTGTATTTCCTGTGCGTGACCCAAATAAAATAATTTTCTTTCTTTCTTTCTTTACATATAATACCAGCCTATAACTGTCCCACTGCTGGGCAAAGGCCTCTTCTCATACAGAGAAGGCACGAGCATTGATCACCACGCTTGCTCGAGACGGGTTGGCGATTTCGGACTTATATTAACTATAAGTCCAGGTTTCCTCACGATGTTTTCCCTTCACCGATGTCAGTAATGTCCAAGATAAACTCAGAAAGTAGGTACATATGAATTGAAAAAGTCACATTGGTACTTGCCCGGATTTGAACCCACAACCTCATGCATGGGAGGCGAGGCCTTAACCAACGGGCCATCACGACATGCACAATATTAAAGAGTTATTCTATTCTATTTTCCTGCAGTGTGGACCACTCGGACAGTGTAATAGGTTTAGAAAATTAACATTTCAATTAAGTTTGTTGTTTTCGGTTATATAATAACATTAATAACATACTAATTCTTCATGTCCCTGCCGCTGACGTCGTGTTGCTAAACTATTATAATTCTGTTAAAACGAAATGAGAACACTTTCCAATTTAGCACAAATTTGCAGAACTCCTTCGCTGTACAAACTCGTATGTTCCTGTAGATATGTTCCTTTATACTGTATGTTCCTGTAGATATGTTCCTTTATACTGTATGGTCCTGTAGATATGTTTTTATGTATGGGATGTGTGCGTTGCGCCGGATACGAGTTGGCACAGCAAACATCTGAGCTGTGTATGTTTAATTCTGAAATGAGTTTTGAGACTAATTAATACTCTTACGGATATACGCACATTTATATTATTTATTTTATAAGTTGAACGTGTCGTTCCGTGGTTGCTGATTTGTATAGAGTTTATATCCAGATATTAACAATACTATCAGTAGTCAATTAACTATAATAAACTAGTTTTGTTAAATAGACATAGGTATCTATACCCAAAGTCTCAAATTCAGATAATTTATGTAAACAAAGTAATGTCAAGAAATGTCACTGTCAAAATGACAGGACAGTGGTGCAAAACATTTTATCATGAAATTTTTTGTATCTATAAAATTAAAGTGAATTAATTATAAGAAATATGCAAACCAAATACTGTTGCCAAACAATGTTTTGTGTAGTGTCTGAGACAGGGCATATGATCGTCATAATCAGCCCTTTTAAGTCCACTGCTAGACGTAGGCCTCCCAAAATCGGTGTACCTACTCTGGACGCTTTTAACGTGAACGTTTTTATTTTTTATTTTTACATCGTTCTCACATTATGTTATAAATTCAACATTATATGTGTAACTAATATTTTTGTAACAATTTAATTTAAAAGAGTGTCCATGGAGTTTCTTGCCCGTTCTTCTCCATAGGTACCTACGCTTGGAATGGGAATGTAGCTTCGTTTTTCTTACTGACCGACTCCTTGACAATTCAAAAGTGCCTGTAAATGGTTTAATTGAAATAAATGATTTGAGTTTGAGTGAGTTTGAGAATCGATTTCCACTCGAAACAGTTATATCCGTTTTCATCCAACCTATGGCTAGATATGCTACTTACAATATGAATCTATGAATGAGAGTTGTAATGTTTGTGTTATCGAAGATTTAAAAAATTTGAAAATATTTGGATCTCCTGCATAGTTACCAGTATCATAAAATATTTTATACCAGAAAATCTGTTTTTTTTTAATAACTTTGTTTAAAACCGAAAATTTATAAAAATCATTACGGTATGATTATTTTTTAATTATTATTTCTTAAATCAGTACTTAAAAGAAAATGGAACCTTTTTTTTCGGCATTTTATGTGAATTACCATTACGATGATATTTTTTTGATATGTTATCCCTTTTGTTTACATAAATTATCTGAATTTGAGACTTTGGGTATAGCGTCAAATGCTTATTAAAACCCATAATTTATACAAGCTGCTGTCCGCGGCTTAGTCTATTAATCCTTAATTACTCCTTATATGATCAGCTATCTGCCAGTGCAAGTCCCGTCTTAATCGGTCCAGCCGTTTTGGAGATTAACCGGAACAAACAGACAGGCAGACAGACAGACTGACAACTAAAAAGACAGACAATAAAAAAAAAAAATTTTACTTCCGTACCGTTTTCATATGCATTTAGTTAAAAGCTTTTATTTTGATATAACAAACAGACTTCAATTTAAATTATTTGTATAGATAATCATCATCATAATCAGCTAATAGCCTCCTCCAAGATTCATCACAACAATAACAAACTTTCAGTGTAAAATAAGGATACAAATTGGATCACCTTTCTGTTTTGGGTGACCACTGAAAATCAGCGGGGTCCGCATGGTGCTGTGGGTCCCCATGGCTCAGCATCATGCTGAGTGGAAACCTTTTTGTCATCGTCGCAACTTGCAGCTGCCAACATCTTTTTGTCACATGCTTTTAATTATATATTTGTTTTGTTTTACTAGTAGGTATTCGAGCTAACTTGTCTTTATTATATGCACCTGTTTTACGGGCAAAGTAATATTGGGTTTTTCTATCAGGAATTTCTCAGTAGCAGTCCGGAGTCTGGATTTGTGCCCGGTTGATAGCAATAGGCTCGCTCCCTATAACATGGTACTTAACCATAAATGGCGAAATGTGGGTGTACCTCTGCCTAACCATTCGGGGAAAGAGGCATGATGTTATGTCCCATATAAAGAAAGAAAGTTTAATATACATGTGGTCGTGGTCACAGTTCGTGAAACACAAAATACCAATAACAAAATAAAAAGTGAAGATATTGTTTTGTGCCTCACGCACACACAATTCTTGTAAAAATCCTTTTTGGCTGCGTTAAAAAGGTTCATTTCGGCAGCATTAATGCCACACAGTCCCGTGTGGTACCGGAGTCTCGTGTGGTACCGGACGTAAAGAATAGCCCCACCCCATTTCCTCCCGTGGGTGTCGTAAAAGGCAACTAAGGGACTTACCCGCCTGCCAAGCGTGGCGATTATGGCAAATCCCTTCAATTAGGAGAGGTCTATGTCCAGCAGTGGACGTCTTTCGGCTAAAATGATGATGAATGCCAGACAGATGCTGTCTGATGCTGGTTTTGTAATGATCTTTTAGGGACCAGTGACGAATCCAATACATAATTTTTATAATAAAAAAAAATACAAAAGAAAAAAAGAGAAAACCACAAAAACTGTCCCAGCTAAACCTACAATCATAGCATATCAACCATCCTAATTTACCCACCTCCCCCCAATTCTCACGAACTTAAACTCCCAACATAGTCCAGACTGACTAAAACCGAAAGCCTTTTTCAATCTAGCACAAGTTTGCAGCTCTCCTTCGTAGTATAAACTCGTACGTCCTATGCGATGTGTGCGTAGCTAGGATATGAGTTGGCATGACAAACATTGCCCTCAGACGTTCTTAGGTTCTCTACACTACTGAGACTGTGACTGTCGGTGCAATTTATCTTGAGAGCTTTGCGTTTCTGATATTTGTTATAAGTAATTGTGTTGAATGTAAGTGTAGGGAGAATCCTCCTTGATAGATAGTTCAAACGGAAGGGACACTTTTACTGTCCGCCACGCAGACATAATACTTGAAAGAATCGCCATGAATCATATGTAAGAAAAATAAGTAACTGTTATTATCGCTACGGTTGAAGAAATTGTGATTTTTTTATTAAGGCGGTATGACCCGATTATTAATTTTTTGAATCCATGGTTTTAATTTTTTTATTTTTTTATTCTACTATGAGTTTGCTCTTGACTTTAGTCTAGGTCTGGATGACAGAGACAAAGTCATGGAGTGAGCTTACCCAGAAGAAGCCTGTTCACTCTCACTTTGAATAGATTAGTAAACATAAAAACCAGTATTATAAAAAATAAAAAAACAGATAATAATATATCTTATTTAAGGATCAGGCGGACATGCAATCGCTTTTAATAACACGATTAGATGAACTTTGCTTGATAGAAAAAATCACAAAGTTACCCCTTTTCATAATATTTAATCAATCTCATAGCTACAAAACAGACGTTTGTTTCTTATTTTTTAAATAAATTAAAAGGTAGTAACCAGGTAGTATAAATAGTCCTCCTTATCGATTTCGATAACGGCGACCCTTAGAAATCAATTCCTTACGTGTGCCCTTAGATGGCTCGCTAGACCGAATTTAGTTTTGCACACCCGGTCGCAACTAGAACAATAAAGTACCAGTAACCAGGTAGTAAGGTGGTAGCCAGGTAAGATTGCACAATTCACTGATCTTGATAAAATGATTAAAATAATTACTATGTTTAAATTCCTACCAAATACGCGAGGCAACCATTCGCGATTTTGCTTGCCTACATCACATCAGTCGGCTCGAGCGCCATAGCGCGATCATAGTGCCTTAACCGAGTTATAGCTAGTAAATACGACAGCCAATAAAGGCATGTAATTCTGTCATTAGAAAATAACTACATACCATAAATCAATTAAAACAACTCCAAAAGAAACTTTAACTTAACTTACCCTTAACCAAAACCGATCACTCCTACTTAAGGATACCAAACAACCAAACACAGTCGTAACTCCCGGTCGAAAGTGTACAGCCAGCCTTCTTACGTTTTCCACTCAAACTGAGCGGCGTCGCTTCCCCTGAGAGTGATATCACATACCTACATATGTACAATATGACGGCTGCATGCAGGCGACATGATTAAAATCTATATGCAAACATAGGCGAACTTGGAAATTATCTTGTATGTTAGACTAGTTGCTTTCGAAGATTGGTTTAGATTCATGTGATTTTAGTGATTCTGTAGTTTACTTACTAAATTAAATAAGAATATTGCTATCGGTGCCGTTTTAGTACTGTCGAACTACAAATTTAACTTTTGAACTTATTGGCTACATATTTGGTGGTATATTCTGAGGTTGTCTACCTCGTCTTAGTCGAATCAAATTGAAAGCTTTTTTTTTTGCTATGGATGAGTTAACTTTGAGAGGTTGAGACTCCTTAACCGGTCTTTCCTGTGGTTACCTTAAGCTCTTAAAAACATTAAAGCCTCCAGCCAGCAACTTATAAACTAAACGACTGCGCTCTAAGAGCACCCCCAGCCTGTGGGGTACGAACCTCGGCTTAGGGCAGAGTCGGAGGGAGGATGGTAAGGGACCGACGGTGGCTGGATAAAATCAGGGTTATAATTATTATCTGGGGGATTTAAAGCTACTGGCTCAAGTATAGCGCGGGCTGGCGCTTCGCTTACGAGCAAGGGTCGGGGAGGACTATTTAGTCGAGGATTTCGCGATAGGCCTCGGCGGCGAAGTCGGAATGATGGTCGTGTATTATGTTTGCGAGCTACTGTACTTGTTTCCCTACTGCTCTCCTGGAGGAGAGTCGTGGGGTCGTCTGGGTCGTTCAGAGCTTTTATTATGTCGCATATTTTACTTATATAGTGATGAGATAGTGATTCTACATAATTATAACTTGTTTTCTTTAAAATATTTGTATGCCAGTTTATGGCGAAACATTTAGCTCATAATCCTATTAATGGGACCATTAATGTCATCATCTGCCTAGTCTTTTCCAAACCATGTTTGGGTTGGCTTCTAGTCTAACCAGATGCAGCTGAATACCAGTATTTTACATGGAGCGACTGCCTATCTGACCTCTACAGTCCAGTTACTGGGTAATACGATACCCTACAGTAAGACTGGTTCTCAGACTTTCGGGCTTCTGACGACCCGTAAAAGTCAAAGATTTAGGGATGACAGTCGGGACCAACGGCTTAACGTGATTTCCGAGGCACGGAGGGGTCTTGGTATGTAAAGATGGTCACCCATCCACGGACCAACCGCGGCAAGCTTAGCTTAACCTGATCGATCGACCCGTATGGCAGTTATTAATTAGCCACGAGCCGATGGAACCATTACTTTACCATGTTTAAAATAATGTAAATAAAAGTATTCTACCTATTCTAAATGATAATAAAAATAGTTTAAATGTGTTAACATTAGTTAATGCATAAGAAAACCAAGTGGGCAATATGTGAATAAATACTAAGCTGTAATAGAGTTATGAAAGACATCGTTCCATTCATTCAAGAAGGAGAAAATAGATTGACCTACACATAATATATTCAGAGAATAAATAAATGAGTGAATATATAATAACTATTACTGTTGTAAAAAAACATAGATAGGATATAATTTAAATATTTAGTAGTCTCTCCTACATATTTAAAGTTTTGCTGTGCCCGACAGGGTTCATAATTGTTTCTATTTATTAATACTTACCACCTGTATGTGAACATTAGGGATAGCAATGAAGATTAATTGAATTGAAGGTACTACCACCATTCCTATTAGGTCTAAGTGTGGTTGCTGGCACTAGGGCGGTTAGACCTTAATGGTCCCTGTGATTAAGGACCAGGCTCGATCACACTTCAACGTCCGTCTCTCCAATCGTACTCGAGAGGTGACCTTCTCGACGTATTGGACATCACAATTACATAACTACCTGTATGTGAAATACCCACTATGTATTCCTAAGGAAGGAATACATAGCCTTGTCACTGCCTACCTGCCTTGACACTTGCCACTTGTCAATAGGTATGAACTAAGTCAGGCAGTACCAGTCAGAAAGATGGTAGGTAGTGGTTCTGACTGCCTAGAGTGCGTAGGAATTATAGGTTGTAGAACAAAATATTTGAATAGCCATATTAATTCCGCCACTCTGCCACTTGTCAATAGGTATGAACTAAGTCAGGCAGTACCAGTCAGAAAGATGGTAGGTAGTGGTTCTGACTGCCTAGAGTGCGTAGGAATTATAGGTTGTAGAACAAAATATTTGAATAGCCATATTAATTCCGGGTGTTTATTTAACATTCATTTATTCCAATTAGTTGAAGAATCATCCATTCTTTAATGTCTAAACTTACTAAAGACTGTCCCCAATACACTTACGCTTCACCACTTACTAGTGTTTGAGCAACGACGACAAGTAGTAAAAAACCTATAAGCAACTCGTCTCAGTCTTGTTTGGGTCTTCAAGTTTTTGTACATAACTGTAAGATTTATATCTCTGAACGCAGAAATAGTCTCAGAGTTGGCAGTATTTAAAAATAATTGAAACTCTTCCACGTTCTCTTGTCCCAGTGGCCCATTTCGTACGTTTGCTCAGTTTACGATCAATATACGGGATTGTTGCGGTTATCTGCTCCTCTTTAATCGTTCCAGTTATTGTGTAGCTGGATGTGGCTCTGACACTATTTTTATTGAAAATAATAGCTTTCGAGAAATCAGGAGTAAACGAATTTGTACGTTGTTAATGACGTGCAGCGCTTAAGGCAGATTTATTTGCTACATGCTATTATATTGTGTGGTTATTTTTCTAATGCCATGAAATTCGATTTTGTTTTTTCTTTTCCAAGAACCTTAGCAATACGTCATGCCTAATATTTCTAGGTATTCATAAGAAGTTGTTAAACTATAGCGTGTTTTTACTTTACCAAATTATCACTATTCTACTCAAAGATTGATATCACAGATCGTCTCAAAATCAAAAGAAACGGCCGCCTTTACTTCAGCATCCATTACTTATATCGTCGTACCCACATCCACAGAATTTGGTTTTAATACCAAGAACATATTCGTCCATTGTAAATCATACATAATACTGAGAGATCATACGCACTAGCTCCACCTTAACAATCTGAGAATCCCTAAAAGAATAAACAAAATTTTGAAGAAAATACAAATAAATACTACTAAATGGCTGCAATGTAAACACATGAGTATGAGTGTGGATAACACAAGAGACGTCGCATGTCTAGACAGAGGACAAACAAAGCTGGTGGAATCTTAGACGAGTGGCTACAATACGCATGACTCACTCTTAGCATAATGGAGAGAGAACAGAAGAATTACTCGCGTACAATGAACAACGGGAGAAAACGTAAACCGTAGAAAGTTTTTTGAAACGTGACTCGTTTTTTTGCAGAAATTTGCAGACAAAGAATTCAGTTGATATCTTTTCTCGTTGAAACTTGATTCAATCAATCCAATTTTTACTGTTTTCGTTTGACACCACCGGCTTCGTCGTGTTGCTACTCATGTAAGCGCAACTGGGATTATAAAAATCATTCGCAATTCTTATTTTTCAGCATTTTGAACAAAACATTCGATAATGCGCTTTCAGGAAATGAAGGAAATGAATGCTAATGATGTATGATTTTGTTCTTAAAGTCATCTTCTGCACAAGCATTAATAAATGCTTTTTGTTGACTTTCTCTTCATCCAGCTATTTTCTATTTGCTCATTGACCTTCTGTCTTTCCACTTGTGTTTAAAGCCACTTCGGTTCGGCTACCAAGGATTAGAATGCGGCTTCACAAAAATACAATGTGTCTTTTCTTCAAGTGTAAGTACGGATGGCAATGGATCGATACGCCTCTTTACTGATTAGTACAGTTGTCTTCAGTTTACTTCTGGGATCTTTTGATTTTCTTATGTATAGCAATCCTTTTCATGGCAAAAGCCAAGGCGTGAGTCCGTGAGTGAACAAGCATTAGTTGGTTTTCAGGTTACTTGCATTGTGGTTGTTGGTACTACACACTGTTCGACATTTGCTGAGCCCACTCCTCTTTTTGCCTCTTGTATACTTTTGTTCCTTTTGTTGAGGCAATACTTTCCTCATTTATTCTTTCTGTCTACTTGAATGAAAACTAACCTATTCTGAGATGAGTTTTAACACCAATAGCAATATCCGTTCAGTCGTACTCACAGTTGCTTCTATCCACATTTATTATGCGCACAGCCAAAGTGTGGAATTCTCTGGCAGCGTCTGTGTTCCCTTCCACATATAATCCATTTGCCTTCAAAGCAGGCATTTTCTGGGCAGGCTCGTTCCATCATAAACCTCATCTATCGCTTTCCATCAGGCGAGATCGAAGTCAAGTAAAGGCCAAACCAGTTATAAAAAAAATTGCAACTAAGTATTAATTTCAGTCTGTAAAGTCTTGCCGAACATTTCATTCACCCCTTGTAAAATTTCTAATTTACAAAAAAATATAGACAGATAGTAAAAATACTCTTTATTAAGAGTATGCTATCTATCTATCTAACTTTTTCCGCTATACTGAAACGCTGTTTTAAATACTGTTTAGCTGGATAGATTTTGATCTCTACTTATACAAATAAGTTATCAGCAGTTAAGTTAATCTACCCAATGATTCGCTAAAACTACAGCTCCTTACAAGACAAACTATTTCCGAAAATATTTAAACGAAAACAATTTTTTTTCAAACCAATATAATCGCAGCACGCGCCGCCCGACTGTGGGCCGCCATTTTTCTTAGCCAGCGTTACCCAAAGTTCACCGCATTAATATTAATGTCCACTACATATTTATGGTTCTGCGCCGTGTTTTTATTTAATTCAATTATGGAACGGTTTAGCTGACACAGCTTTTGGGACGTTTTTCCGCGTTTTATTTTCGTCCTACACGTAGTCGAACACATTTTAGCGGTCTCGTGTCTTACAAATGGTAAATTATTTTTACGAGAACAAGGGAATGGAATATCGATGACTATCGCACATTGACACATATTGGACATAGTAAGTTGGATATTTGGTTAGTTGGTAAAATCATTTTCAAATTAAACATTAATTTGGTGAAATAAAGTCCAAAATGTAGAATATTAAATATCCCATCAATTTACTGAAATTGATCCGCTTAATTATCGGAAAGAAAGAAAATGGGTAGGTATAAAAATAATTCGAAATAATGATGGACGTCAAAAATTACATAAAGTTTATTATCTTTATTTTTTTGTATTTAACCCGAATTCGTCAGAGAGGAAAGGTTATTAAATTATAATTCTTACTTGTGTATGAGAAGTTTTTAAGAATAATAGAGAGAGAGACTTAGAGAGAGACAAGAAAAGACAAGACAAGACTATTACTATTATAAAAAACCGGTCAAGTGCATGTCGAACTACGCACAATGAAGGGTTCCATATTTGGAATGGATTTATTGTAGTGGAAATACATGTTCTCCCATACATCAATATACGTGACGGTCAGTTCTCCAACTGCTAATGTAAGTATGACCTCGTTAACCTGTAAAGCCTAATTACTTAGCTGTGATAGTTATCCTTTTAACATCGTTATATATACTACTGCCGCGAATTTTTTCATAATAAGAACAACCATTTAGCTGGCAGAGGGGGGGGGGACATACTTGACTCTAACAAAAATTTGCACTTTAAAGCTTAATATTTAAATATCACCCCCACTTTACGTATAGGGGAGGTACCCTAAAAAATAATATTTTATTTTAGCACTTTGTCGGCGTGATTAATATGAATACCTATACCAAATTACAGCTTACTAGTACTAAGACTCTCTGAGCTAAGCCGCGGACAGATAGACAGAAAGACAGACGGACATGTCGAAACTATAAGGGTTCCTTGTTGAGTACGAAACCCTAAAAACGACACTAAAACAAATGACGTAAGCAATGACGTAGACATCGCCATGTAGGTTAATGGTGAACCATTCACAGTGACATATTAACTCAGGACAACAAGTTAGTACTTTTTACAACAGCGCCGATGCCAAGGGATGGCAATTACAAGTATGTACAAACTTGTAATTGCCATCCTAAACACGGATGTGCCTACCCGCCTAGAAACGAATTCATGAATACGTAAACAGGGTGGATTTTTGAGATAGGGCAGTAAGGGTAGGTACCTTATTCGTTGTAGGTAGAGAAAAATGGTTTCAGGAGACTGTCCTTATTTAATTGAAAGATTTTGATTCCCAGTCCACAGACTTTAAAAAATTGTACAGTCAGGAAGAAAATGGGCCATTTACACAAAAACTTTTTCTGATGCCAATCGATCCTCTTTCTAATAAGTATAAAAAAATTATATCAGACCAAATGTGGTTTGAGTACTAGAAAAGTCAGAAATCGCAAAAAACTTTTCCCATACATTTCATAGGAAATGAGACTCAAACTTACTTTTTTATGATGGATAGACTGGCCACTACAAAAACCAGAAATAGGTACCAAAAAACTTTTCCCATAACAGTCGTTTTAAACTATTGAAATAATTTTTTTTTCAGAATTACCGAAATCACTAGCACATAACTATTTAAATTCGATTTTAAAAGTAAATATAATTATAACGCGATTTCGCTCGAAATTCGAAGTTTTTTTTTTGTTCATTTTCGGCCAATTTTTATTTTAGCAGCCAGTCTATCCATGGTAAAAAGGAAGTTAGGAATCTCATTTCCTACGAAATGTATGGGATAAGTTTTTTGGGATTTCTGTCTTTTCTAGTATTCAAACCTCATTTGGTCTTATAGAGTTATTTGATCCTTATAAGAAACAGGATCGATACAAAAAAAGTTTTTGTGTTATTTTAATCAATTTGTAAATCCCAATGTCGAAATGGTCCTTTTATCTTATCATGAGATCTTTTTCCATCTCTATTGCCATCACTTTCCAGTTTATTTAGATGTGCTTTATATAATGATGTGCTTTTTTTTAATAATTTTCTACATATTACTATGCGCGTCACACCACATACCAGGTCTAAAAGAGGAATTAATTACTTTCACCACACTTGGTACACAAATCGGTCATCACAGTTCAAACTTCCTATTAGTATGAGGATGTTAATATTCATCACCTTGAAGTAATCCTGTAGAGCAATTCTGTAAAAATCTCACGGTGAAAACTTAGGTGAAGTGAGCTTGGAAGTGACGTCTAATTCCACCTGATGCTTGGGATTGACACTATTGACAGCTCACTCCACGCTCACTACACCTTAGTTTTCACGGTGAGATGGTTACAGAATAGCATTGCTGGTCACCATTAACAACACACACGTGTAAGCGTTGACCTACTCTGCATTGAATCGCGTGGCTCTTCTCCAATTATAAATACCCTAAACAGTATCCGATCGATCGACTCAATTAAATTATTTAACCAACAAAATGTCAATGCTATCGACATATCCAAACAGCTCGGTTCATATTGTTCGCTACACTGATGTGTTATCATTGGATTTGTTCACTGTCATTCCTATTGAACGATTTGAAAATCCAATATGGCGGATGACATTTAAATTCTGTGGATTTGAATCGCAGATTTTCTATTGTCGAATTCTGTTTGATATTGTGCGACATTTTAGATTAATTTGTGTTCGGATTTAAGGTGAGAGGGATAGGGAGTTAGTTTCCAAATATTAGTTTCATGACTGTAAAACAATTTGGAGGATAATAACACTTTGACAGCCGCAGTTGCAATTTGACGACACGGTTGGCGCAGTGGTTAAGCGATTGACTGCTGCGCTGCGTGTCGCGGGTTCGATTCCCGCATGGAACAAATATTTGTATGACGTACAAGTAGTTGTTCCGGGTCTAGCTGTTTGTGTATGTGAGTTTAAATGTTTGTCTACTCACGATACAGAAGAAATTCCTAGTGTGGGGCAAAGTTAAAAAAAAATATTGTTATAATGTGCCATATTCCTATCAAATTGGGTCTAATTGTTTCAAGCTTTTAAAGATTCCACGTAGAGCTCCCGATTTACCGAAGAGCCTCTAATTTAGTGAGGGTAACCGTAAATATCCGGATACGTCGCGTAAAAAATACCTACTGTTTGCTTAGGACCAAAATTTGGCCAAACGTTTGTTCAAACATTGTGTGTGTAAGATACTACATTTAATACGACATGTTTGGTAACAAGCTGGCTGAAATGTTACCCTTTTAGGCTGGTCCTTTGGGACTTACTTTATGATAATAATATCAGCCTGTAACTATTTCACTGCAGAGTTTAAGACCTGTTGAAACAGTAAGGGACATGTTGTATAATCATGTTTGTTTATTTCGTGTGGTCGAGCTAGACTATTGAGTCTACGTTTCCTTTTCACAACGTTTCGTTTCATATTAGTGAAATATTTTACAATTTCACAACGTTTCGTTTCATATTAGTGAAATATTTTACAATTTCACTACGTTTCGTTTTATATTAGTGAAATATTTTACAATTTCACAACGTTTCGTTTCATATTAGTGAAATATTTTACAATGTCATTTACAGTATGGGAAAGTGGGGTAAATCTTTATCGTTAAGGTGGATGGGCTAAAGTAGCCCGCGAAATGCAAATTTACTTAAAAAAATTTTTTTAAACATTGCCCGACACTAGGAATTTTTCCTGTATTGTGGGTGGACCCGGAACAACTACTTGTAGGCCATACAAATATTTGTTCCGTGCGGAAATCGAACCCGCGACACGCAGCGCAGCAGACATTCGCTTAACCACTGCGCCAACCGTGTCGTCTATAATTAGCAGGTACGTGTCAGTATGTATGTTGATTAAAATATGATTTCATGTAATAGTTATTCAATAGGGTAATATGAACTTAGAGAGTTCGATAATTTTTATGCCGCGAATCATATTTAGGGACTAAACAGCTTTTGTGCATAGAAAACAACGATTTTGTATGGAGATGCATACGGATCCGTTCAGCTTTCCGCATCAATCAGATGCGTACGCATCTCCATACAAAATCGTTGTTTTCTATGGACAAAAGCTGAATAGAGCTGAATAAGTGTGGTTAGTCCCTTAGATCAACATACAACCTGATACTGACCTGCAAATTGCAAATAACGTATGGAAATTTGAATTTCGCGGGTAAAAAATTTAACAATTAACATTTTTTATATTCAAGTCGGTTAACCTCCGGCCTGGCATGCCAATTTTTGAAATGAGCACTTCTCTAAGTTCATTGAGCTATTTTTGGTGGTGTTGCGCTTGGCCAGCAGTGAACGCATAGGTACATTTTAATTTACAAATGATTAAATTTTAATTTCTGGTACTGCAATTAAAACTTATTTAATTAAAAACGTTTAACGGGCCCCTGCGAGTTGGCTACGGCCCCTCGTACGCGTTCCAAAGGTCCGGGACCCAAAAGTCCCCAAAAAATGTCAAGAGACAGAGAAACCCTGCCTCTCAGACTAGGTAACTTGTATCTTGAGAGACAGTGATTCAGCTTAAAATATGGTGCTTTATGTACAAAAGTAGACTGTGTCGATCTACCTGAGTGATTGAAAGATACTAAAGCTTATTTAGGTATACATTTTATACGTGATGGGTGTAATTTGCTCTGACATAGAGAAGAACTAGCTTTTGCCCGCGGCTCTTCCCGCGTAGATGTCGGTTATCGCGTAAACAGTAGCCTATGTCCTTCTCCATATCCCAGGCTATATCTCTGCCAAATTTCATGACGATCGGTTCAGCGGTTTAGGCGTGAAAAGGTAACATACAGACAGACAGACAGACAGACAGAGTTACTTTAGAATTTATAATATTAGTATGGATGGATTAGTATCGATATGGAGTAGGTACCTAAAATAAGTTAGTAAATGATGTGCGGTGATTAGTAAGAAAATATTGCCTTAATCACCTCACTTGGCGAACAGAATGCTGATCGCACGAAAATTGTATTTAGGTTATAGTAGCCACGGGTACTAGTCGCCAGGATCGGGCGAAATTTGTCTCTGCTGGAGGGAAATGGCCTCCTTCTGTGAGACCGTGATGGTTCAGAAGAAGGCTGCCGGGCGGGATCGTGAGAGGGCTGATCCCGCTCGTAGAAGAAAACGTTGGGGAGGCAATCGCCTCGACGCCTAATACGCTGAAACCCCGCCTGCATCCTTTAAGGCAGGCGGGAATTTAGGTTCACGGCCGCTCAGAGTGGGGACTCTGTTCGCCTACTGAATGACCTTAGGGAAGACGGCGCACAGTGGTCACGTGCTGCCTTGCACAGTCAGGTTTCGGGGAGAACAATTTACAGTCTCCCCAGAGATGTGCCTTAACAGGCATTGCATAGAGGGGGTTTCGGATTGGTCTTTTGAAAGGTAAAGGTCCATGTGCAGATTGGGACCACCGCTGCACCGGGGTGGTTTTAGTGAGGTAAAAATCCCATACTCCCCGGTCATATCCCCAAAGCCCGGGCGCCTATAGAAAGATTTACCAACGAAAAAAAAAAAAAGAAGGTTTTAGTAGCTAGCTCCTTACAAGCCACTTTTAGTCGCATTACAAAACCCACGTTTTGGGTGATTTCAGGTGCGGCCTATTTTATTAACCAAAATCTTGTTCGACATTTTCTTGTAACAAACAACTTTAGTCTATCAACTGAATCTTTATTAAAAAGATAGTTGAAAGCACCATTAAGTAATAGCATAATCAATATACCATTAAACGCTTCACCAAACCCATTTTCCGAGCATAAAAGTTAATCGAACACAAACGAATTAGTTAACACAAAATCAACATACCATTTAAAAGTCGCATCAAGCCATAGTAAGAGTAGTATTTTTTCACAAAATTACAGTAATAAAAGTGGGATACAGACGCCTTAGGAATTTTAATTGAGTTCCCCGCTTTTGGTGTATGTTCCAAGTTACAAGACGATCGAGGGTTGTTCTATTGTTTGAATTGAATGAAAAATTCCCGTCAAATGTAGAAAGAGAAAGCATAGACAAAGGTTCGTGGCATTACGTCGCTTCTTTGTGTGCCGGGCGCCCCCATTGCTTTTACTTTATTTTATTTTGATGCTGACAACGTGTGGCGGGATTTAAATTTAAAAATAAAAATGGTCTGAGAATTCGAGAGTTGCGTGTTTCATTATTGTTGGTACGAGGTTATAAAAGACATTTCGGTCACCAGAAACGTTTTTAAAAGTGCTTTAAATGCAATAGTTCAACGTCATAAGATAGCATAGTAGAAAACTTTTGAATTTTAGCCTAGTGTTACATGTAGTTTATTGCGTTTAGTTTCATGACTTTTGTTTCTAAAATAAGTTGGGTTCTTAGCCGTTTTACTGCCAACTGTAATTATTGTCTAATTGCTATGATTTTTTTGTATAAACTGAACACGAGTGCATGCTGTTTTTAATATGTTTGTAATTAAAATAGCCAACAGCACTAATTTCTGCATGTTAAATTAAATACTTCTTGGTAATGGGAAAACTATGAACAAACTATTTTGATATTTTTTATTACTAACCTCAAACGGCGTAAATATAACAACCCTTTATGCGGTATGTTTGAGCCGTTTGGGATTGAAACACTAGGACCGTGGTTCGAGTGCTCATCGAGTATTTCGGGATCTCGCCAAGCGGTTGGTCGACCCTTCACATGACCAGAGGGCTGGCCTATTTTTAGGTCAAAGATGCCATCCAACGTGGCAACGCTGCCAGTCTTTTGAGCACTTTTCCCACTGACAGCGATGAGGACGAGTTTTTTGATGCCCAATGAGCTCTTCCTCTTTTTGTTTGTGTACATAATATAAATATTTTAGTGTTAGATTGTATATTGTATTTTGATTAGGTTGGTGGACCTTCGATATTATAATAATTACTGTAATATCGCACTATCTTATCACTTAAAACTAACCAAAGTAAAAGCTCCTGAAACAAGATGGGTCTCAACAAAATATGGCGTCATTAATACCAAATTCTGTTCTTTTTCGCTTTTATCCTGACTAAAATAGGCTGAAAACGTTTTCAGGCTAGTGGTTGGTAGTAATACTAGGTTGCCAGCGAAAAGGGTGAAGTAAATTGCTTGGTGTAATAGGCTGTAATTGTTGTAAAATTAGTTTAAGTCTTAACTGCCACCAAGCTAGCTGCATTTTCCTACACAATTGTTCAGGACATACTGTGAAAACCATATATTTTAATATCTTCATCTTCTGTGTTACTTTGCTTTAAGCATGAAACTTTGAAATTCAAAAGTAATTATTTGTTTTTTTCAAATTTTCCAATAACAATTTGCTGTCCATAACATGTAATTTTCAAACGGACCTTGGCAAGAGTCAAAAAAACTACTAAGAAGATTGAAACAACGCAATTTATTCATATCCAATAACTATTTCTTGGATAAAGAATCAGCATTGCCATGCAACGTGGCAATTCTGCGAGCCTTTTGGGAACTTTTTCTGTTGACAGCGATGCGGACGAATTTTTATGATTCTTTCCCCTAACTTTTCTTTATACTAGCACAAATTATTATTTTAAGACTATTAGCTTTTAAAATATGTTAATATCATCCAGAAATAAACGAGATTCATATCAAAACTTTTGCTCAACAAAACGCTGGTATAATAAAACTTCGTATCCAACCGAAACAAACCCAGTGTCACATCTGTTTTCCCTCATTCTTGTCCCGGGTTCCTATTTTCAGTTTTAAGAGTTTTTTATGGGGATAAAATGGAAAACTGCTGACTATTTGACATATGGCGGCCGTGTTCTGTGAAAAATGGTCCGGACATTGTTTTGAGTCTCGTTGCATTGTTATGCCGACAAAATAGTATGCTCTGGCTATTTTGTTATTTATCTTTGTTAGAATAAGGGGACCTTGTTTCGGTACCATTGTATTTGCATGTATAATGTTGGGGACTCGGGAATTTTCAGAAAAATTATAAATTATTTAAAAAATCAGTACGGTATTTAAACGATTTCAAATATTTTTTTGTTAATCAGTTCACTTTTTAAATATTACACCTTAAGATTTTTCGTTGAATAAATGTTGGACCCCATAACACAGTGAATAAGCATGACTTTATTGGACGATTTCTTAATTTTATGATTTCTTAGCAGTTTAAGTTATATTTAAATTAGATACTTATTAGCTAATAGGCTAGATATTAATATGAATAAAGTAACACCGACTGTGATACTTTACATATATAAAATAAACAAAATAAAATTATACAGGGTGGGTAAAAAATCGTAGATCAAATGAAACAGGGCGATTTCGATCAAACAAAACTGGGTTATATGCAGTAAAAAATATAATAGAAAAATATATATATATATGTAAATTGCTGCAAATAACCCCAACTATTGCCCTGTTTCGTTTGATCCACGATTTTTTACCCAGCCTGTATATTATAATAAAATATTGGTCCTTCTGGTATCTTGTTTTATGAAGGGTCTGAAATACAACTGAAACAGATATCATGAATAATTATTAATTGAATACATCATCAGAGAACATTAATAACGCAGATAGAAAATTAATAGCGTTTCAATTAGTTGATTATGGTCGTTCTAGGAAATTGGACGAGAAGCCACAAAGAGATAGTTGGTCCTTACATATTTAATATGAATTAACTTACTTTTGGTCCTTCACTCCGGGAATGTATTTTTAGCATTCTTAAAGTAATATGATTCGATGTCATTAGTGACGTTAAAGTAAAATATTTTTCAAAAGCACAAAGAATAAACTGAATAGAAGAATATCATGTCTGTATTTATGAAGGAATATTAGCGGTAAATATATCGCCGAAACGTTGAAATGGCTTTGTCTCCCTTTATGTACTGACATATTTAATATTCATTTGGTAATTTTGGTCCTTCGCTCCGGGAATGTATTTTTAATATTCTTTATGTAATATGAATCGATGTCTTTATTGTGGTCTTAAGTGAAAGTTCTGTAAATTTATAGAAGAATAAATCATCATGTCTGTATTTATGAAGAAATATTAGTGGGAAATAAATCGCCGTGGTTTGACTTTTCGGAATTGTCTTATTTTCAGATTATTTTACTATCTTTATGAATTTATTTTTTCAACAGATATAGTGTTTGATTTTTTATTATAACATGTTTCAAATGTTGCAATATTGTTGACACTAAAGGAACGTGATTTTTAAATTCCACTGGCTTTACAGAAAATCTTTATGAATGATTTTAGCCTTTCAATGTTAAGCCTTAAAAAATAGCTTTGACAACGAAACCCTCTCACGCGTTATTATTTACACAACACCGGCGCAATCCGCTTTGCGGCGGTAAATCCCGGTAAAAACTAGTTCCGCGCCGTAAAAACTAGTTTTCAAGTGTTAACTACACTTCTGCGTGACCCAGTTATAACCGGTTCCCGGTTTGGCTCGTTACTGAGGATGGAACCCGACTGCAGTCACGTTCCTGCTGTCTGTTTGTCTTTCTGCATCATTATGCGCTGACAATTAATTTGTAGCTTTTTAAAATAACAGCGAGTACTTTGAAGGAAGTATAAAAAGTGTTGTCAGTTGTTTTTTTGGTTTGGCTGTTTCTTTGTTTAACATCTCTTTGGTGTACCAGTTCAGGCTAAGATATAAACTTGTCTTTTTTAGGGTTCTGTACCTCAAAATGAAAAAACGGAACCCTTATAGGATCACTTGTATGTCTGTTCGTCTGTCACAGCCAATTTTCTCTGAATCTACTGGACCAATTAAGTTCAAATTTGGTACACATACTCGTATGAACTTCTGAGACCCAAACACGGCCGTGTAACGTAAATAAATGAATTTTGAATATGGGCTCTTTTGGGGGGTTAATTAAAATTAAAATAAAAGTTTTGCAAACTGAACCGTGTGACATATCAAATGAAAAGGTTTGTTGTAAGGATGTGCCGTGTGGTGCCGGACGTAAAGAATAGCATCACCCAATTTCCTCCCGTGGGTTACGCAAAAGGCGACTAAGGGACTTACTAAAGAATGGCCAGCAGCATTCTCTATGCATTTTTAACACCATACTGCGATCGTCAACCCGCCTGCCAAGCGTGGCGATTATGGCATACCCCCCCCTCTACTTTGGGGTAGGCCTAAGTCCGGCAGTGGACGTCTTTCGGCTGGAATGATTGTAAGGATTACAGATATATATTTTTATAATTTTAAAATATTTACTTTTGAAGTTATTTAAGAAAATAGATGAAAGTTTACCATTCGTCTATTTTCTAATTTACCATCATCATTATTCTAATTTTGAAAAAATACAGATAATATTTCTTTACTTATAGATTACAAGAAAACCTATAACAAGTCTATGTTCATAATATAACATGGTAAATCTCTTAATATTGTGCGTAAAAATTTACATTCTCAGTTGGATGTATGGAGAACTTGTTTTTCAACTACAATGTTAAGTTTCTTCTTGGGATAAATTTATCCCAACTACGGAACCCTTCATTGGTCGTGGTCTGACACGCACTTGGCCGGTTTTTATTGCTCACTAAAGCAAGATTAAGGATGAAGATTTCCTTGCTAATCTTGGCAAATATGTAATTAATGCTTTTGATTAGGTATCAGTTCATGGTTGCTAGACAAAGACAAGAGTGTCCGTGGAGTTTCTTGCCCGTTCTTCTCCATAGGAACCCACTACGCTTTGGAATGAGCAACTAGCTTCATCTTTGTGACTTACTGACTTCTTGACGATTCAAAAGTGCCTGTAAATGGTTTAATTGAAATATATGCTTTGAGTTTGAGACAGTAATATTCGTATAAGGTTTAACCCTTCATATGTGAACGTAGATCGACGCAAGACACAATAGGTTTTTAATATTATGTCTATAATTACGGCATACGAGAGGTTAAGGTCTATCTATTCATACGTGAAATATTTTAAGAGATACACCTATACGTGGTAAAGAAGCCATAGAAACATTTTTTTATTGATCTAAATATATTTATTTAAAAAATAAATAATAAATAATTACTTGACATTAATAAATTATGATAAATTATCACAAGGCACCGCGCTGGCGCGTCGGGGCGGGTCATTCAGAATAAGCAAGTAAAGGTTTTATGCAAAATATCTCAAGCAATTTTAAAATAATAATAATTACGTAAAAAAAAAAACACTTAGACAACGTTTTTTTTTCCTTTGTTATGTCTTAGTTACCACTTACAGATGTTTTTCTTAAAATATTTCGAGTTTGAATACATAGACTTTATACAGGGTGTAACAGACAGGTGTGTCAAATTTAAGGGTGCGGTACAGAACATCAAACTGAATAACTTTCTCCATGGGACCAACATCGTAATCGAGAAAAAAATATCAGCCGTTCCGTCCGTACAAAACTTCAATACCTACTCGATCCAAATGTATGGATGGCACGGCTGATAATTTTTTATCGATTATGATGTCGCTTGGAGAAAGATGTTCAGTTTGATGGTTTGTCCTCATCTGCCTAGCCTTTTCACAACTATTTTGGGGTTGGCTTCCAGTTTATCTGGATGCAGCTGAATACCAGTATTTAACATGGTGCGACTGCCTATCTGACCTCCACAACCCAGTTATTGGGTTATACGATATCCCTTGGTAAAACTGGTTGTCTGACTTTCGGGCTTCTGAAGACCCGTAACAACTGTCAAAGATCTACATAATTATGATAGCCGGGGCCAACGGCTTAACGTGATTTTCGAGGCACGGAGGGGTCTTGGTAAGTAAAGATGGTCACCCATCCACGGACCAACCACAGCAAGCGTAGCTTAACCTGATTTATCGAACCGTGCGGTAGTTTGATGGTCTGTAACACCTTTACGTTTGACCACACCTTTCTGTTACAACCTGTATACCTATTATTGCCCTTTTTGCTAGTGGTCTCTAAAAGCACAAACAAGGGTGCTTCGCAATTCAATTCGATTTTAGAAATCCTGTTAAATTGGTTTTATCAGCACGTGATGTGAACTCACTGCCCAAAACGTAAAGCTTTATTTCTCGTTTTGGGGACCAGCAAGCTTCAGGGAACCGAATTTTCATTTACCATGAAAATACCTGACATGCAACCTCGTTGTTGAATGTATTATGGCCAATAGCGTTGACTTGTTACCAACAGTTGTCAAACTGGTTATATGTATTACATTTTACAGAGGTTTAAGTTAAGGTTTCTCTTAATATGTGTGTGAGTTTAGTTTTAGTTCAATGTAATTTACACTACCCGACACCCCAACACAATTCACTACTCTACACTTACACAAAATTACGTGCGCATACACACACCGACACACACACTCATTTTTGTATTCAGTTTTTCTTGTAGATCATTTATTGATGCATATTTTTGCATGTCTTTTGGGCTGTATTATTGTCTGTTTTGAAGGGTCTCTGGCACTACAGCCGAGATACAGGACTCGGCCTGGTTCGGCTACAAATAAATTAATTAATAAATCGATAGCATTATTTTTGTATTTTCTATCTAAAGTGAACGTGTAAAATTAGCTATATTTTAACTACTGTGGGCATACTGTGGATAGGTTTGATTATTGCGCGAAAGAAAAACTAAATATCAAAATCAAAAGTCATTTACTCAACTTAGGCTGAGAATCACCACTACAAAAAGTACGTAAGACAGTCCCAAAAATGCCCGCCCTTCACCACTTCCTAGTGCTTTAGCTGGGAAGAAGAAGTGGCGCAACAAACTCCCCAGCAGCCTAGCTGTCTGTTCAGTTGGAAGAACTTGATTCTATACAGTGGTATGCAAAGTAATTAATGTGTCGTTGGTACACGACACAACTATACAGAACGCGCGACAGTGCAATCGAAAAATTTAATTTATTTGATGCATTAACAAGATCTATCTTCTACATTTATGGGACTATCTTCTTCCGTTTATGAGACCCAGTGTCGTTATGTCATAGACCATATGTAGATAGGTACTGGTATCTATGAGGGTATATGTCGTTTACCATAGAGTTTTGAATTTCGCGGGATAAAAAGAAGCAATCACTTTGCTAATGTAGTCTGAAAAGTTCTCAATTTCTAATTCTCAAATCTGAAACCGGGAACACGTTGGTAGGTGTCTATCTGTAACGAGCCTCCGAATAAACCACCCAAGCTTTGGGATTAAACTGCATGTTCAAACATGCAGGCTGCTTTGAACTCCGAAAATACGGGCAATGTTCGAAACTGTCCTATTAATGAACATGGAGTTTCAATTATTGCTTTAATTGTGGCTCAGTTTAACTCGTTTGAATCGATCGACGCTACATTGCTGTGATTTTCAATGTGGGTAATGGCGATCGTTTGACGAAGTCACGGGAATTCAATCGAGATTATCACATACTATGAACACTTCAGAGATAAGTGATAATCCATCCTTTCTTATTATAAGTTATTATCTTCTGCTCGTCTCTCTACATGTATAAAGTGAATTGCATGGGTATTTAGTTTGAACGGCCCAAAGGGAATGGCCCTCGGGCCATTCGATCGTAAACAAAAATCGTCTATGTTCCAAAGGACAAAGGATTTTATTTTACCACTTTGTTGGCGTGATACTATACCCATAGCAAATTACAGTTTTCTAGTACTATTAGTCTCTGAGCTAAGCCGCAGACAGACAGACGGACATGGCGAAACTATAAGGGTTCCTTGTTGACTACGGAATCCTAGTAAATTGTGGTAAATAATAGTGATGATCGACAAGAACTGTATGAAAATAATAATAGCTATGTCATGCCGTAGTGAAACGAGCCAGGAAGGTATTAGTGTGGCTGACAGCCCAAGGTACGCAAGATGTTGTATCTTGATGTTAACCATTCTAGTCTAACAGAAGCCTCTTTTTAGTGTCTAAAAATATTTTACTTTTGAAAAAGATTTTCATTTCAGCATCTCCAGTTTAATAATTCTAGTTTACAACAGACTGTTGACTTAAAAACCTATCTCCCTGTACGGAAGAATTTAATAGCGAAGCAGTGCGAACAAACTAAAGTGTTAGTCGCGGCTGTAGTAGTAATATATCACGAGAAATCTTCTTTATCCGACCTCGGGCGGGGGTGGGTATGTACGAAAACTAGTGGTAGGATTGGATGGAAAGTGTATGGAGATTTTTGGGATTGAAAATGAAGTTGCTATGAATGTGATTTCGAGCAGAACCAATGTCAATGGTAAAGGAAAAAGGTTTATGAGTATCCGTAGGGTTTTTACCCGTTCTTCTCCATAGGATCACCTGTATGGACAGGGCAACTAGCTTCATCTATCTAACTGACCATCAAGCCCTAGAAAATTCAAAAGTGCCTGTAATTGGTTTAATTGAAATACTTTGAGTTTGAGTTTGATAATTCATCGTTTCTAGGAATAATTGCCTTATGCCGGTTTTCACTAACGCTAAGAGACGCCTAAATAATAATTATTGTACTGTTGGATATTCCCGAGCGTTAAAAATTAAACTTTCCGTTTTTATTTAGGCAATCAATTAGGTGTCATCTAGTAAAAGTGAAAAGGCTCGATATTGGGTCCTTTCCTCTTTTTAGTATATATTAATGATCTAGCCCATTTATTAAAAAACCAACCACAAATTATTTATAAATATTATTATTAATATTATTATTTATATTTTAATTATTTATTTTGTTATTTGCTGACGATACTTCCTTAATTTTTAAGATAAATAGACGTGCATCAAATCTTGACGACGTAAATAACGCCCTATTGCAGGTCCAAAATTGGTTCACTGCTAATAATTTAGTATTAAATGGGAAAAAAACTAAATGCATAAGGTTTGCTTTACCGAATGTTAAAAGTAGTGATTGTGACATAGTATTGAATAGGGAGAAACTAGAATTCGTCGATAAAACTGTTTTCCTAGGGATCACGCTCGACTCAAGGCTGCAATGGGGTCCTCATTTAACATCTCTTGCAGGGCGGCTAAGTTCAGCAGCATATGCTGTGAGAAAAATCCGTCAATTTACTGATGTAGATACCGCTAGGCTAGTCTGTTTTAGTTACTTTCATAGTATCATGTCTTACGGTATTTTACTATGGGGACGGGCTGCAGATATCGAATCTATTTTTATTCTACAGAAAAGAGCCATCGGAGCAATATATGGCCTCCGCAGGCGCGATTCTCTAAGGGAACTGTTTAAAGATATTAACGTCATGACGGTACCTTGTCAATACATCTATGAAAACATCATGTACGTAAGGAAAAATGTAAATATTTTCAGTAAAAGAGGTGAAAGACACAATTATAGTACCAGAAATAGGGACCAATTAGTTCAACCAGGTTTCAGACTGGCTAAAGTAGACTCGTCCTTCATGGGGTACTGTTTAAAATGTTACAATAAAATACCTCCCCACATACTCCAATTGAACGAAACAAAATATAAAACTTGTATAAAACGCACACTATGCAGCCAAGCATATTATAAATTGGGGGATTACATCGCTGACAAAAATGCTTGGCTCAATGCTGGTCCTGCTCCATAAGGGCGCATAAACTAATTGATTAGCATTTGAAAATATTATTGGAGCTGCTGAAGATTGTAAACTATTTTTGAATTGTATAAACTCAATGCCCTTGAATTATATAATTGCATAGTACAGGTGTGAGTACTATGTACTATAGAGCTGCCATTTACCGGGTAATATATCTTTTATTGACTTGAATGTGCCCTGGCGGCTGAGAGTATGTCATGCTCACTCAAATGTCTCGCTGGTGGTGGCGTGTGTGTTGGATCATTAAGTTCCCTTCAAAATGGTTGAGCTAAATGGTGCTGATCCATGCGTCATGTTCGTGAACGAGCGCCGTCAGTTGGGACTGGTCATCTCTTAGCTGCCACGGCTTATTTTAATTTTTGAATTGTTTCTATTACGGACGCTTCTAACGTGCACGTCTTTCTACATTGTTCTCACATGTATAACTTTAACATGAATGATGTAACCCATATTTTGTAACAATATTTTGTTTTAAAAGAGTGTCCATGGAGTTTCTTGTCCGTTCTTCTCCATAGGAACCTACTACGCTTTGGAATGGGCAACTAGCTTCATCTTTCTGGCTGACCGACCCCTTGACAATTCAAAAGTGCCTGTAATTGGTTTATTTGAAATAAATGCTTTGAGTTTGAGTTTTGAGTTTGAAAACGGGCATTAGAGATTGTCTGGAACGGACGTGGTTTTTGATAATAAATTGTAATTGAATTTACAATGTAATTTTATGGGCAAAATACTGATTTTATTACTAACGAACCCAAGTGATTCTGTGAGCTGCGAGCTATTTATTCCACGCTTAAGTTATTCCACGGGAGCTTAATAATAAATGATTTTATTTCTGTAAGTTCTACAAACACTTTTAAGGCTCGTGCAGACTGGCGTGATATCGCGGGTGCGACAAGGGTCGCGCTGCCTGTAGCACCCGCGTTCGCGCCAGTTTGCGCAAGCCTTTACACATCAATCATATTTGAAAAAAAAAATAGATGAGGTCAGCGTTTTCTATCGGACTACTCTGAGAAGGAAGGCCGGAACAAACTCAGAGGTCACACAGTTTCTTTTAAAGTCCAGACATAATCTTGGCCAGATCATGGAAGACCATATATATTTGTGTCTGAGATGGTCTTTTGAGGAAAGAACCACACAGATTGAGATTTGATGATACAACCGGGAGTAACCGGGATAAAACATCCTATGTCCTAACCCGGGTCATGGTCTATCCGTGGGCCAAATTTCATCCAAATTTGCTCTATTAAGGCGGGAAAAGTAACAGACGGACAGACATAGTTACTTTCCCATTTATAATGTTATAGATATTACGAGTACTAGCTAAAAAAAATCCGCTTACACAATTCTTATAACTGTATATATACATATATAGTCCTCTGCAATGTATCTGGTGACAGCGACCCAGACTACTTTTCTTGTAGCTCTTTTGTGAGCTCTCAGATGACTAGCAAAACCAAATTTGGTGTGAATCCTATCACACAGTGTAAAGAAAAGCTGATCAGCATCCGTTGTATGTGTATTTAAAGGAAGGCTTTGGGTGACTTTAGCGTATTTGGCGCTTCTTGTCTGTCTCAAGACGTCAAGTCTTCAAGACGATTTGTTTTATGGCATTAAAAAAACATATCACTGTAATCGTAAATCACTGGAAAACAGAATTCCATAAAATCGGAACCTCCAAGGCTCCAATGTTCTCCAAAAGTCTGGCTATCCTACAAGGCTGTGACCCGATTCTGTGCTATTTTACTTAGGACAAAGAAAATAGAATAAGACACAGCACTAGCGGATAATGTGACGGAATGGCCAGAATTTATGCTGAAACTCTTTTAGCATAACGGGGTGTATTTAAGGCTGTCCTTAAATTAGATTTATTGCAATGTTTTTGAGTAGGGTGTTTATTAATTCTATACGGTCAGCAACAAAATTACATAAATCATAAAAATTGTCACAATGTGGTTCGACAAACTGCTCTTTATCTTTTCATTTATAATAGCTATGAGATAATATTCTTAAAGCTTTACTTCTGTTTAGATTTTAATTAAATATTTTGCTCAATAATTAAAATTAAATCAACTGCTGTGTTAGTGACCTTTGCCTGTACTTGTGGCGACATCTACAACGCCACATGCGAACTACGCATTAAAGACCTGACGTCACATAATTCCTGCATCGCGCAAGCAGAATTTACCGCGCTACTGGCATAATATACAACATCCCCACATCAACCGTCCTGTTCCTCATACCTCTATATACTTATCACACGCATTACATTAATGTTTACTTTTAGTGTTGTAAAAGAAAAATAAATGTTAATTAGAGAAAAGCTACTTCACAATTTGACAGAAATAATCGTTAGAAAAGTGTAGTCTGCATGGCAAGGATATTGTGTTATTTTGGTCTTTAAAGCGCTATGCTTTAAAGACCAAAATAACACAATATCCTTTTTTGATAACAGAGAAGTAACGAGTAATACTAACATTTTCTCACTGGATGGTTTTGACACTTGATTTTGGTTCTTAAGTTCCTCTCAATGTTTTTCTTCACCGTAAGTTACTGAATTCGATTTCACAACCTCGATTTTACAGCCTTGATATGACATTATTACAGTCTCCAAAAACGTAACTATTGGAAATCCATTAGTTTTTATAGTTCGCAATGGTGCGTTCGTTTCGACTAGCGATAGTCAGACAGAGCTTAGTCAGTACATTGACGTAAAATTGAAAGTCTAGACGACCTTTTAGTCTAGACTTATTGTCATGAAGACATTATCTAGACAATAATCATCTAACACAATAATATTCTTGCAGGATATTGTGTCTCTATATTTTTAATATATAAAACAAAGTCGGGTTATTAACACCATTTATAACTCAAGAATGGCTGGACCAATTTTTATGATCTTGGATTTGTTGTATTTATTTCCGCCCCGAATAGCAGAATAACTTTTAAAATATGCGAAAAATTCACGAAAAAAATAATATGTAGAAAATATACTTTCTCATACATTTTGTACAGAACGGCTTTTTTGATGATATCTCGAGCGGATTGGGGAACGGGAGAACAAGAAATTTCGCGCGGACGAAGTCGCGGGCAAAAGCTAGTATTAAATAAGTAATAAACGACTGAGGATCGTGGGGTCCTTTGTTCGATCCCTGGGTTGGTTTAATATTTATTAGGTTTTTAGGAAATTCTCAGTAAAAGCCCGATGTTTGGATTTGAGCCCAGGCAATGTGATCTCCACGTTCCCCTTTACAAAATGCGAGGTGTAAAGGCGGAGACTGACTTGTAACGTTTGTTTGTAATGTATTGAGTTTTAGTAACGCGTTACAGCAGTCAGTGGCCAGAGCGAGCTGAGCCGCTCGATGCGAGCTCCGGATCCTCCACTCGACGGTCGGCTTTTACGTGAATTGCTTTGCAACGCGTTACAGTAGTCAGTGCAGCGAGCCGAGCCGCTCGATGCGAGCATTGCGAGTGCATGTTTACAAACAAGCCAGTGCAGTCGTTTTGTTTTTTTTTTCTTCTTCCAATAACATTAACTAAATAAAATTGGTGGACTAACCCCCTATGTCCGCCATTCTAATAAAATTAGAGCATGCTTGAGTGAAGTGCTTTAAGCGAACGTTCGCCACTTTTAGGCCCGTATTACAGAACGTCACTCAATACTCAAGCATTACTTAAAACTAGATTCAAGCCATTTGATTGGTTGATACAAGTTTTAAGTAATGCTTGAGTATTGAGTGACGTTCTGTAATACCGGCCTTAGTGTATCGCCGTTTTGTAACAAGAAATGGAGCGCGCTTGAGCCATGTGCTCGAAGCTAGCGTTCGCCGCGTCTTGTGTATAGCCGTTTTGTAACCAAGCTCGCCTCGATTGATACATTACAAACAAGCGTTGCAAGTCAGTTTCCGCCATAATGTTATGTTGCTTTAAAGTGGCGTCACAATTTAACTCACATTTTCTCTGTTTCATTATAAACACGACAAAAACTTCAAAACTAAATGTCACCATAAACCACAAAACTTATACAAATATTACACAATAACTAATTGTTAAGACTGTTCCCGGAGTTTCGGAATGTTTCAAACTTGTGTCTGGTTTTAGTCCAGACTAATCTATAGATCGAAGTTAGCCTGTAAAGCCTGTGGAGCTTGTAATTTGAAACTTGTAAGACATTTAGCATTAAGTATTCATTGCTCTGTTGGAACTTAGTTATAAGTTGAGGAGTCTAATCTAGTGGGTGATGGAAACGGTTCGTTGGCTTTTAGCGCTTCGAACGGATACTTTTAATTGTTTTGGTCTATGGTCTCGTGTTGTTGTTTCTCGTCTGGCTGTCAACGAGTTCTGTCACTGCTGTCATTGTCAAATAAGGTTTTAGTATAGAAATAGTAATAATAAAACATAACATACAAATTTAATAAAATGCTATTATAAGGTTATTATTAAGTTTGCTTTAATATTATATGCTTTATTTTTTTATTTTTTTGTTGATGATTTTATAATTCTGTTTAATTGTACCTATGATCCAAAGTTGATTGAAGTAAGTAAATAATATTAATAATATTGCGTTTTTTTTCCTCTGCGTGGCGCGTGACGAGCGGTGCCTTTGTGTCGCGTAGCGTTATCCGCCTGTTTGTAGGTGCCTTTATAGCGAATATGAAACATTCAAAACAATGATTTCTTAATAAGCGGTAAAAAAATACTTTTTTGAACACAATTTTTGTGGGTCCAATTTCGATATCTTAAATTGTAGCTTCTCAGAATAAACCCACAACATTGTATTAATACAAGTTCAATTTGCAGTTTTTGTATTCGAAATAAAGTTATATCAGAATTGATGTTTTACAAAAAAAATATTTTCTCGTTACGAATGAGAATTTCATTTCGATTCACATGCATGTTCAGAATCGGGTGATTTAATTCAGCCATTTCGTTTCTTATGTATATGTAGATAACTGATAATGGCTTCAGTACCTAATCCCAAATTTTTTTGGACTACATTGCACAGATCATTGATTTTATTTTGGAACGTGCCGCTGCCCGCGACTTTGCCCGCGTGGCTTTTTCTATATGTATACAAATAAATAAAATTGAGGTGTCTGTTTGTAATGTAACTTTTTTTTATCCATGATGGGGAACCCGCGGGCGGCTGCTAGTCGAAAATAAAAGTAGCCTTAGTAACTCCTTATAATATCCAGCTATTTGCCAGTGAAAGTTCCGTCAAAATCGGTCCAACCGTTTCGGAGATTAGCCGGAACAAAAAGACAGACAGACAAATAAAAAATATAATATGTTTTTTTTGTATTAAATAGGTACCGTAAAAACTTTCATATTCATTTAGTAAAAAGTTATTATTTTTAATATTACAAACAGACACTTAAATTTTATTTATTTGTATGTAGTTGATGAACAGTTTGAATAAATCTAACATTTCCTAAAATTATTGCAGTATTACATTATCTTTCACATCTTAAATTCTAATGACATCTCTGATTTCTTGTTCTCCACTTTCGTCCATTTCCACATAATTTATCCGTACTCCGCCTTCATCGTCATGAAAATTATGATCATCCTAAAAAACAGCTTTAATATTATTTCTTTTTATTACTTCGGTATTCCCGTGAAAATTATCTACAGAACTTTGGAAGTCGTTACAAAATTCTGAAGGCAAGACTCCATTGGGACGGGAATTTTTTTAAAGCAATAATTCTACCGTCTTTTCCTAGGATGTTAAAGTAATTAAATTTGTTGGTGTTAAGTTCGTTTTCTTTGCAGTTAGTTGCTGTGTGCTCCGAGTACACGAGTACAAGGTAATTGTGATATAGTTGCTACAGTTATTATGTGCTTTCAACATAATTGGGATTATGGAGACTGTGGGAACTTTTAGTAAAGATTGTGAGTGCATTGTCTGGTTTGAATTGTTTGAAACTTTGTTGGAGGAGACAATACAATAATTCAAAGGATTGCAATCACACTTTGATCCCGGGCTAATTAATTTCGCAAAAAAGTGTTTAAATTCTAATAATGTTTACGGAAAACGAAAATCCTATAAGCCTTATGTAAGTTTCGAGTAGAAAGTTCATAAAACCTTTTGCAATGTAAACAACAACCGAAACGAGGTGTCCTGAAATTCCCGGTACCATAATAAAATAGAATACCCAAATTCGAGACCAACAAAGTCGTAGGGTATCCTCGCGTACCGCACTTGGAATACCTTCTTTTCGCCCAACTATATTTCCTCGCGATTATTCTCGAAACAAAGCAACAGTAAATAGAGTAAAAGCAATTTTAAAGCAAGCTTCTAGCGACCATGTCACCCTGAAATATCGTTCTACGGTGCGCTGTAACAGAAAAGGACGCAAGATAAATCGTTGTTAGCCATCCTTGTCTACCCGTGACGAATGTTCTTTAAAAATGGGGTTTTATTAAAAATAATTTTAACGTATACGTCACTGTACCGGGACGCGAGAGCGAGATAGGTTTTATTATTTCTAGGTCATTTCGCACGTCTCTTAGTTACGGCTCGAGATAAATCCAATTACTTTAAAGCTAAGGAAGAGGAAAGAAAAATAGGATATGGTTGTGCTTTTTATGTTTTTATATGTACACTGGTCGTTTTTCAATCAATTTGGGAAATTGTTCTTTTGTTCCGTATAGGTTTCTAGTTTGTGGTCCTTTGTAACTGGAAACTTTAATCTGGTGTGACTTTTGTGTAAAGATGGACGTTGGTGATCATTATTTTACTGGTTACATGGAGACATGCTTAAATATTAGTAATAATATTAATAATAATATTTAAACATGTCTCTAACATCAGTAGTTGACCGCGATGCGGAGGAATTTTTAGGTGCAATAATTTAATTTGTTATTATATAAAGGATGTTATATTATTTAATAATTACAAGTTACTAATACTTTTCATTTCCTTTGTTCTAGGTACAACTCAAAACTGACGACGCTAGCGCTACCCTCAGTGATATTCGAGCCTAAGTTCCGCGGATCGGTCCGAAACTTGGTATACTCTGACCTACCTGGACAGCCACCTCGGAGACAGGAGCTGAGGCATTCGAGAGATTTGAAGGTAAGTTTAATGAGTAAGAACTACCATCGTTACTGATTGAGTTATTATTTTATACTATCTCGATTTTTTTACCGGAATCAAGTCATGTTAATGTAAAGGAATTAGGTCGTATAAGAAGGTGCTGTATAGATTTTGTCTGGTTGGCTTTGCCAACCGACTTTTACGGATGCTTTGTAAGTTGATGGCATGTATAGAGATATACACTATTTCATATTTAGAAGCATAGAAGTGAAGAGGTCTAGTTGAAAAATAAGTATATGAAGGTATGAGGAACAGGGTGTAAAGTTCACTCATCCTCCATAGAAAAGGCAAGATCTTCCTACCGACGGGTTTTGTGTCTGGTGGACAATTGCCCGGCAGTTGCAAAAGGCCGAGACGCGATACCATAACTTGTTGGTAGTCGCTACGTCCCCGTCAGGTATCGCGGCAGACGGGTTACGGGCATGGCCCTTAAAACTTCGCGGTCTAATACGGGCACGTAGGCCTGGGGGACCATGTAGGCCTGGCCAGTGGCATGTGCGGCGGTAGCGCAACTTGCCTATGGGTGTGGATGCATTGGTGCCCGACGATTGATGTTGTATATATATAAATGCGGAAAATTTTGCTTGCGCGACGCAGGATTTTGCGTGACGCCATGTGATGCGTAGTTGGTATGTGGCGTTGTAAATGCCGCCACAAGTAATATGAATTCTATGAATAATTACGAGATAATTATTACTGACTAGCTGACCCGACAGACTTCATTCTGTCAAAAGCTATGTATTTGACTGTGGCAGTTTGTCTACGCGCAAAGGAAATATAGTATAAACTCAACTACTTTACCCTACCCCACCCTAGCCTACCTACCTACCTACCCTACCCTACCCTACCTTACCTACCTACCCTACCCTACCTACCCTACCTACCCTACCTACTCTACCTACCCTACCTACCCTACCTACCCTACCTACACTACCTACCCTACCCTAACTAACTACCTACACAAAACCTTCAAAAAAAAAATTATTGATAAAAACCTAATCTCAGACCTACCAAATGATAACTGACACGTTATGTCAAACGCCAAAAAGTTACATTGACGAACGTCAAATGTTTGACAGGAAAGTAGGTAGAACAGTTTATATGGGAAAATGAAATTGTTGTTTTTAATATCTTCCTCGCAATTTTTCCATATTTTCTCACCGTCTAAACCTTCCCTGGACTACGACAAACATTTCAAAACCAAAATCAGCTAAGTCGGCCCAGCCGTTCTTGAGTTTTAGCGAGACTAACGAACAGCAATTGATTTATATGTATATAGATATATAGAATACGCCTTTTATTAGTCCCGGAACTGCAAGAGCGTGAAACTTTTACAGTATCTAGTTATACTTAGGTAAGTAGGTTAGGTAGGTGTGTTGTAGGTTGTTTTACCTCTAAGTTAAAATTCATTAACTGGAAGCTTTAATAAACTAACAATAATTAGCGCATATTTTCCCTCAACTTGTTCTTTTCTGTGTTTGTGTTCGTTCTTTGCGGTATGTTTACTGCGAATAAACGTATTTTCTTTCTTTCTTTATTTTCTTTCACCAAGACAGTTTCGTTGCAAAAAACCCGACAGTGTCTTTAAATAAAGTAACGAATAACAAACTTTGTTTGCGCCATTTTAACATTACTATTCAGCGTTTTCTCAGCGAAAAATCAAAGTTCAAATAAAAAACTAGGTTAAAAACAATCACAAGTCTCCCCAGAGTCGACAATAGTAAACTTATGAATAAATTCACTTGTGAAGTCATTGCTTTATGCTAATCTTATTTACTTGAGGTCCGGGATAAATCAAATGAGTTTAACAAACACACCCACTCATTCTTCTTAAGTTTTCACGCCTCTAGTTTTTATAAAAGGTACAGGCAGAAGTCGAATGCTTGGCAGAAGAAGACTCATAGTAGTTGCGATGAGCTGATGGCATTTGTATGGGAGATTCTAATGTAGGAGCTAAGTAGAAGTAGACTTTAGACAAAGATTTTTGCGTAGTGCACTAAGTACTTAATCAAGAGAGAAAAGCTTTTTGTGTTATATTACAGGCACAATAACTCGGAACTTTTTCCAACGTATAATGGCAAAGCTACATATTATGTACTAAAAGCTCCTTTATTAATAAAAATTATAATACCTACCATATGGTATTATAATTATATATAGTATATAATTACCAATGGTACACCCGCGATTAACCAAAAAACTTCTCAGCCTAAGTAGAAATAACCTTAGAATAATAATAGGTACCTACAATTACGGGCCATAAACTCCTTAATAAACATCTTTTTAACATAGGCGTCACAGACAGCCCCCTTTGCTGGGGCTGCCTTGACGCCGAGGAATCAGCCGTCCACGTCATCCTGGAATGCGAGGCCGTGGCTCCACAACGTGAAGAAATCCTCGGAACAGTGAGGTCGCTTCGTGAAGCCTGTGAAGCTTCTATGCTTTTGGGCGGAGCTAGGCTGGCTTTGTTAGCCAGAATCCCCACGCACAACGGACCAAATGAGAGTCTAAGTGCGTAGAAGGGAGCCCCATCATCATCATCATACCTACCATATGCTGAATAAAACAGATGTCATGAGTACAAATAATCCTATTTATTTTAAAGCCTGAGTACGAAAATAAGGCATTTCATAAAAGATGTCGAGTTATATCTAATGGCACATTACTTACAGATAATTTTCAAATACTCCACGTTCTTTCAACAAAATCATAAACATCGCAATTTGCAAGCCATTGTCATTTCTTCAGGGTACATGCCCATGGGAATTTGATCTTTAAATCGGGTAAGGAAACGGTTGATTTTTCCGGTCTTCTATAGTCGGTTTTGCTAAGTTGGATTTAACAAAGAAATTCCATTGAGCGTTGGTTTAACCTTAGTCATGGTTTTATTGTGTGTGGCACAAGTGCAAAGCGATCTTATTTTACAGTTCTTTTTATCGAAAATACAATATCTTATCAAGAAGTTATAAAACCCGAATTTCTTATCCTAAAATTCAGTTACTTTTTTAACCGCCCGTCAACGGAAACTCCCATTTATTACAATAGCCAATATACACGTTGTAAATGATCAGCTGATTTTGTTAATAACCAACGAAAATTTTCGACTCTGGTGGGTTTTCTTGTATTGTACTGAATTAATAATATATTATCAGTTTGCACGTCGATTTCCTGCATCGATGCGTAAACTGTATTGTAGTGTACAGTATCGTAAATAAATTATATCAATAGAGTTGGTATAGAGAATTACACAGTCAATTATTGGAAACCAACCCAGTAATTCCATCAACCAGTATACTAATACCATCGTATTGCGATCTCTATTACCAGCAGCGAGGTGATTATGGCATTACCCCAGCGGGATCGTTCGTTAAAGCGGTTTAAGGCCCCTAGACAGGCGCGACTTGTCGGACGACGTGTCGCATTGCGACTCAGTTTTCATAAGAAATTGTTCTACGGATAAAGGTATGGGGCTCGTGGCTATATGATAACAGCCACGCGGGTCGATCGAAAGTTAAACTACACTTGCCGCGGTCGGTTCTTAGATGGGTGACCATCGATTATCCAAGTGATTACATATATTCAAGATAAAAACGCTTGGGAACATGCTGGTCCTGCTCCATAGGACAATTTAGTCTACTCAAAATCAAACTGGTTGCTTATTTATTTGTATCATTTATCATTTTTATGATATTCATTTTATTTTCTGTGATTAATATACTTTAACTCGCACAGTGACTTATTATATAGGTATGTTAGTATTTTAGGAAAATCATCTACTTTTACAATGTTTGTAAATATGTGAGCACCATGTATCTATTGCATAATTAATTTGTCTGTCTTTACTTCACTTTTCATTCTTTTTACCTATTGTGGTTTAGTAATATTATTCTAGGTACATCGTCAATGGTTATACAAAATATTGTTAACATTTTGAAACAGTAAGTATAGAGTTTCTTGCCCATTCTTCTCCATACGTAACTACCTTTTGGAAGGGGCAACTAGAATCAATTAATTGTTTTTGTAATTTTTGTGCCTTTTATGTGTCTATTTGAAATAAATGATTTGATTTTGACTTTGACAACCATTCTTATCACGGGGATCACCCAGCAACAAAAAAAAAAAAAAGACCCCTAGCTGATTTGCATATGCACTGCGGGAAGCGCAAGCCAGAGTGGACTGTGCAACGGTATCATTGCTGAAGACATCTCCACTACTGTCTCCAGTCATAATCACTACGAGTAGATGTTATTCCTTAATTTGTCTAAAACCCGTTTAAGAAGTGAAATGTGCTCCTCGAAGGTTGATAATGGCAAGTTGTTTAAGTTAATGGCTGTTACCCAGTACAGAGAGCAGAGAGCACAGTACTGGATTTGGAGGTCAGTTAGGCAGTCACTCCATGTACAATACTATTATTTAGCATTCGGTTAGACTGGAAGGTGACCCCAACATAGTGAGGAAAAAACTAGGCAGATTGATTGTCCTTCGGATATATATCGCAGAATCGCGTCGCACTGTCGCGTCGTGCCTGTCTGAAAGACCCTTTATGCATATGGAGTGCTGTGCATTAGCGTACCTATAGCAATCAGTTGCCTGTTGGATGGAATTAATTCAGATACTATTGTGACGTTATATTAATGTCTACAAACTGGTTTGCTAGTAAATACTGGCTATAATGTTGCAAGGTAACAATAATAATTTTATGAGACTAGTTTGCAAAGACTTACGTACCAATGCAATGAAGTAAGTAGTTTTTTCCTATGTAAGAGTATTGTACGGGGCCGCGGGGGGGTAAAAAAGCGGACATTGTTTTCGATATCCGCGTTAAGACTCCATACTCTAATTTAAAAAATACCTCTTCATGTTTTGCAGGTTTCCGAAAGAACAGTATTTATTTGGTCGTTCATCAAGGGCATCGCCAATGGGGGGCAGGGCTGGGAAGCTGCCCCCTCCTAGAGATTTAAAAAAAATGTAGCCAAATGCAAAGCAACAAAAATCCTAACTAAGAAGCATTATGGGGGATAATCGCCTCTATGGTCTGGGCATGATTACCCAGGAAACTTATTAATGAAAACTTAAAAATTTTTCATAAACAAGTGGCCGAGAAATTGAAAAAAAAAAAACCTTGGAAGATTATGTTTTAATTAACTCAAAAAAAGGGTCTCGCTTGCACTTTATTATTAAAATATTGTAACTTTATTCCATTTTTCTAATAAATGTAATACTTAACTTGGTTTACAAGTTTTATTTATTTTACAGTTAAAGAGCTCGTGGTGTTTTACACATTGGTATTTGTACCATTATTATTACAATCGTCGTAGAGGTAAGACTCGCAGTATAGCTACATGTACTCTTGACTGTACCTTCAATTCATACTTTTCGCATCCTCCATATATCATCAACTTGCCCTCTGGGCCATCGGCTTTTAGAATTACTTTAAACGCTAGCTCTTACAGTTAGACCACACTTAAATTGCGGAACTCTCACCCAGGATAAATTAAACACGACAGCTCGATTGCTCCATTTTTGTTCTACAACACTACGGTGCGCGGTGCTACTCCACCGCACTATTTATTATTTACTACACAATATTCCTAGAAGGCTATGGTCGATAGATTTATAGAACTGTCGAGCCAATTAGGTTGGCAATTTTCCGATCAATGAATATTTATTATTATGACTGTTAGGACTTGATTCTGAATTTGTAAAGTTCATAATTTCAGCCGAAAGACGTCCACTGCTGGACATAGGCCTCCCCCAAGCAAAGGGGGTGTTTGCCATAATCGCCACGCTTGGCAGACGGGCTGGCGATGGCAGTATGGTGTTAAAAATGCAAAGAGAACACTGCTGCCCATTCTCTAGTAAGTCCCTTAGTCGCCTTTTGCGACAACCCGTTCCCGTGGGTACGAGAGGAAATGGGGTGGTGCTATTCTTTACGTCCGGCACCACACGGTACAAATTGTGATCGGAAAAGTTGTGACAAAAATTAAAAAAAAAAAAAAAAAAAAAACTGAAACTCAAAGCATTTATTTCAAATAAAACAATTACAGGCACTTTTGAATCGTCAAGGAGTCGTCAGTCAGAAAGGTGAAGGTAGTTGCCCATTCCAAAGCGTAGTAGGTTCCTATGGAGAAGAACGGGCAAGAAACTCCACGGACACTTTTAAAACAAAATATTGTTACAAAATATGGGTTACATCATTCATGTTGAAGTTATACATGTGAGAACAATGTAGAAAGACGTGCACGAAGCGTCCGTAGTGAAAAAAAAAAAAAAAAAAAAAAAATTACTTGAATGAAAAGAAATTCACTCATTCAGGGCGTTTACTACTCATACTGGGTTTTTCATATTTTCTGTAAACTGCTATACAGGGTTATTGGTAAAACACTAAAAACCTTGCAGGACTGTATTACTAACATCATAAACAACAACTTTTGTTCTATGACTTTTTACAAAACATAATTTCATTTACCAAAAACAAACTTTCATGATTTCGTTGTTCTAACACATTTCAGTTCTGTATTTTGTTGTACCTACCTACGCCTCCCGTGTACTAGACACGGCAGTTTGTTTTGCTACGCTTAGAGTTCGTAACATTTAGAGCGTTGAATTTAAATATTTTTATTTGTGTATGAAAATCTGATGAATTATTAAAAGTCATAGAAGAAAAGTTGTTAGCGAGTTAAGTCCTAAGAGGTTGTTAGTGTAACCCTGGGAATAACCCTGTATACAGGGTGTAAGGGACAGCTTTACGAAAACTAACAGGGTGCATTCAGCTCCTTATTTTGAATCATATTCCACCGGAAAGCTCAGGAAAATTTTCATTTTTTATATCGTTTTTTAAGTTACTATTTGTTTATTTCAATGTAAAATTACATTCTCTGTACGCCGCACTCCATTTATGTAAATCAAACAGCTAATATAAAAAAATCCAGCAATGGATGTTGAAATACTCCAACGAACGACGCGCGAAATCAGCTGTTCACTTTCTGCCTAGCTACAGAGTTCATCGATCTCACTCGCTGCGCTGCCGTTCGCCACCTGCGTTTTACCACGGTAACGATACATTGCGTCTGAGGTAATAAAACTAATCAGATTTATTGGATTCCCATAACGTTCCTGAAATTATTTCATGTACCGGTCATCTTAGTATGATATACAGAATTCACCCCATCAGTCTGCGGAGGGCTGTCCCTGTCCTGTATACTACTGCCGTGATTATTTTCACATATCCAAGAGCAACCAATTATAAGTTGAGGTGCCTGTACTTAGCTCTGTATCTAAAAATGAGCATTACTAGCACATTGCTGGCGACTTCGTTCGCCCTATTCCCTATCCCGAAAAATCCGGCTTCATTCCTTGTCTACATCATAAAGGGAAGCTCTGTCAGCTTTCTAGGTCCAAGGGTTTGTGCTGGGCGTTAATGAGTCAGTCAGTGAGTAAGTTTATTGTTAGGATCACAATAATTTTAGTATCGCCTTTTATATTTTCTTCTATGGGTTCCGTCACAGAACCTAATACTTTCCCACTGCAATTTTACTATTTCTAAAACATACTTTTTTTTTTTAAACGTTGCCGCACGCTATGTACTTCTCCTGTATCGTGAGTGCGTTTACAAATATTTAAACTCACATACACAAACAGCCAGACCCGGAAGAACTAATTGTACTCGTAGGTCAAAAAAATGATTGTTCCGTGCGGGAATCGAACCCGCGACACGCAGCGCAGCAGTCAATCGCTTAACCACTGCACCAACCGTGTCATCATCATCATCGTGTTGTCGACATTACCTTGCGTACGTGGTTTATCAAGGCGTGGTGGCTAAATGTCAACTTGTAGGTACAGTAGGCCGCACGTCGAACCTGGCCTCTTATTCTATTAAAACTCCGTTCTACGCTAGGCCAGCTTAAGGTCAAAGTGTTACCACTGACGTGCGGCCTACTGTACAAGTTGAAATTTAGCCACCACTACCTTATAAATCAAGCCCAGTGTAATGAGATAGATATAAGATATAATCTCCCCTGCTCATGCCCTTGAGCTAGTTCCATCATGTGCTTGGCCGACCGCTATAATCGCCTCTCGCCTTCCCTACAGACGACTAATTGCGGAAAACAGTATTTTTCCTTTTTTTGGAGGGCTAAAAGTAGGATTTTTACTACGGATTTTAGTCCCGTACTGTATTGGTTTTGTACGATTATTTCTAGTTCTGTTTCAAAAAAGATTTTTTCGAGCAAAAGTAAAGCCAACGAGTTTTATGATTGATTTTTTTGGATACTTTCTGACCCGACATACGTTGTCCTGTCCATATTTCAAAAATAAATACAAAGAATTTTCGCATGTTTTAATAGTTATTCTAATTGGGGCGGAGACAAATACACGAAATCAAATATCATCAAAATCGTTCCGGCCGTTCTTGAGTTATAAATGGTGTAACTAACCTGACTTCGTTTTTCCCGGGTTCCGTAGTCAACAAGGAACCCTATTTTTTATACTTTTTTAATAATTGTGTGTTTAGTTTGTGATCTTCCTGTGCGAGTCACAATAAATACTTTTTCTTTCTTTCTGTCTTTTATAGTTTCACCAAGTCCGTCTGTCTGACTGACTGTCTGTCACTTAATCGGTTTTTAGAATTTTTGTCTGTTTGTCTGGATGTATGTTCCAGCCTCACGAAAAAACTACCTGATAGATTTTGTTCAAATTTTGTATAGATATTCCCTATAAGCCTGGTCAGTCGGTAAGGTATACACGCTATTTGAGCAGTATTGCATTATGTTCGTATTCTTATATAGTTTACCACAAATTGTAAAAGACGAGCCAAAACGTTAGAATATTGCAGCTTAACAGATTTCCCCTTTTAAATGATTATCTTCACGCTATACCTTTATGGAGTTAAGCAGTCAACCATGACTTAATCAAGGTGGATTTTCGAGACGGGGCAATAAGGGCAGGCACCTTAACCGTGGTTGATACAAGATAACGGTCTCAAGAGACTGTCCTTAAATTTTGAAAACATTTTGTTCTGTATTTACAGATTTTGAAAAAATATATTCAAACAGCCAAAAAATTAACAATTTCCACAAAAAAAAAAAAAAAAAATCCCGCGTCACCAGTCCTGAGTCTTTGTATTATTTTGACTGCTGTTACCAAAACCACAAACGTAGTATTCAGGGAAGTTTTATAAAAATGTGGCTGGTATTTTAGTATATTGTGGTGTCTTACGACTTCCACGCAAACGAAGTCGCGGACAGAATAGCTTTTGTTTGTACGAAATAAGGATAAAACATTGTAAAAACAACATTCACAAAGGCTGTTTTAAATAACAATATTTCAACGCAATAATGAATTATTTATTATCAAAAGCTTTTCACACAATTAAAATTATAATACCCTTCGCCTGCCATAATTACTGCTAATGATAAAGGTAACAAATTAAATACGGTTTCCAAAACAAACCTCGTATAGGTCGAATGTTAAAGTTATTCACAGAACGATTTTCAAGTATAGTCTGTGGTGAAACGATGATTTAGAATTACGGCCTGGAAAACCATACAAACGAAATATGTGGGATATTTCGCTTGGGATGAGTGGGCATCCGTATGGCGTAGCGTTGAGAGGCTTCCCACAAGGTGGACTCATGACCTTGTGAAGGCCACAGGAATCCGCTGGATGCGAGAAGCATAGAACCGGTCGATGTTGCGATGCTTGGGGGCCTATATCCAGCAGTGGACGTCTTCAGGAGAAATGATGGGCATCCCAAACTATTTGAGTAGGAACAATGGTACCGGGCTTGCTGATTGGCAATTTTTTTTACCACAGCACTAGTTTCATCCTTTCAGCCGAAAGATGTTCACTGCTAGATATAGGCTTCATCCAAGCACCTCCACTTCGACCGGTTCTGTGCTTCCCGCATCCAGCGGATTCCTGCGGCCTTTACAAGGTCAGCGGTTCACCTTGTGGCCGGCCTTCTAACGCTACGTCTTCCGGTACGCGGTCGCCACTCCAGAACCTTTCGACTCCATCTGTTCTGCGAGCAATGTGCCCCGCCCACTGCCACTTAAGTTTTGCAATTCTTCGGGCTATGTCGGTTACTTTGATTCTCCTGCGGTTCTCTTCATTTCAGCATTAGCTTAGCTTTTTCAAATAAAAGCACTAGAATGGCAAGCAATAGTTAAGTTTGCTCTCCATCCATAGCACCATTGCGCATTGTCACGAATCCACTAAACTTCAAAAAAAGAATGGTTTCAAAAATAAACCCGTCACTGTAGAAATTATTCACACTAAAGTTTTTAGCTGTACAATATTGTCTCTGGGATTTAATCTGTCTATATAGCCGAGGTTAGCGCGGTCAGGCGATGGAAGTCGGCACCTCGGGGTCTTGTGTTACGTGTCAACAAAAGGTTATTGTTATAAATAGATGAATGTCAATCGATGTTGTTGAGGTCTTGTGAATGGGAATGTGAATTTAAGGCGCTACCCCGAGCAAAACCTTGCGATAGTGCGTTTTTCAGAGGCTATTAACTCATAAATTAAGATAAACTACATCTAAAAGCACATTAATAATGTTCGCTATCCTATAATCACATTGCACGTTCTTATTTGTTTTTATGTGTTATAAATACATTTTAAAGCTTCTTGTGAAAAAGATACTAATATTATTGATTGCATGTATCTTTGATAAAGGTGATGTTCTATTAATTTGAGCAATACTTATACTAATGGATAGATAATTTAAACATTTAAATAATTCACGTTTTATTTTATTTCAAAAGATCACTTTTCTTTTTCTATAAATATAATTCCAAAATTTGTGTGAATTCGGCGTGCGCAGGGATCCGGACAGAGTGGCCTTGCCGCGGCAAGACAGAGAAGGACAGAGAAGGACCAAACGCTCAAGTTCGTTCGCTAAGGGAAGCGCCTTAAAAATATAGTGAAATATGAGGCGTATGTTGAGCTTTCTTTTTAAATCTCACTGCACGCACTTAACCCTATAGTTTTGGACAACTAACAAACATTTCTGAACATGGGACTCCCAATGAACGTTCAGAAAATTCCAAAAGGGATATTGAGATGATTATCATACTGGGCATATGGTTAAGACAGTTAGTACTCATATTATACTCTCATGCATTTACTGTCTCTCTTTACAATGCACAAAACAATTTGTGGCAAGAGTCCTGTAATTCATATAATACAATTTTTTTTGTAAAAAATTACTTTTCTGATTTCAGTGAAACATTAGGTGAAACAGCTCTGTGTAACAATGTCGATAATAATGATGCACGTACAAAAACTCATATCCCCTACCTTTATAACCTCCACGAGATTGCAATTTAAAATCCTTTTCACCCTATAATCTAATACTTGAGCTATCGTCAAAGCGTACTCCGGATGTCATTAAGCTATCTACAAAACGTGCATAGACAGGAACGTAAAGAAGTGTTTCAATAATGCATAGCACTTTATCTATGCCATGTCGTTTAGCGATAAGCGATGTCTCAGTTACTAAGTATGGACATTTTGTATGAACGTGATATGGATACTGGAGTAGCCGAGGACGTTTGTGTCGATGCAAACGTCTTTTACGTTTTTGGTGTGGTTTTTGAGAATCTAACTTTGAATATGACCAATGATGTTGATTTTATCTGTTTGGTGTTCCAAAAGGTAGCTGCACTATCAATAAATCGTAGGAATGTTTAAACATTCCTGTACGGAAAGCAAACTTTGCAATATCCTTCTACTGGAAGGTTACTGTAAGGTTTGTTTTCCGCTTTTCAGCTTTGTAAATCGAGATAGTCTCGTATACGTGTAGGTAGGTACGTCATTATAAGCTGTATTGTTTAAAAAGCACGTAAATGAAAGCTAATTGAATAAACGCCATACGCCGTCCTCTTTTCAACGTATTTCATCATGTCAACACGATCCCATTAATTATAAAACGCTATTAAATATGAAACAACATTTCCACTCGCTCTTTCAACCGAGAAATATTAAAATCATCCGACGAAAAGGTTGTCTCATTAAAATATCCAATATTTTCCTTGTCAACGCTCATATCGGCTTTTCGTCTAGCGTGTTCAACATAAAGGGCAGGGTAATTCAATAACTTGAAAGCAAATGAGATACGCAAGACGTTGGATAAATCCACACATCTAAAAACATAAGATGGTTAACGAGGAGTAAGGGTGATGTAGGTTGGCGGAATCCTCCCTTAAATCTAGAGTAACTGGCTATTTCTTTGTTTTCTTCACGCAAACCGCTCGGGGAGGGAAGATTGAAAGCTATTGTTCTTGTTATGAATACTAGTTTTTGGAAATGTGCTTTTATTTGTAGTGAATTATGAAGGAGTTAAAGAAATGGAAATTTATTCAGATATATATATGTATGTTTTGTGCGTCATACAGCCTCGGGAAAGAATGAGATATAGGTCAACAAAAAAAGTTTTTTTAGTCTTGCACAAAGCATTTTTGTCACAAAAAACGGCCAAAGCACAGTTTTAATAAAAGGTGTCTTTCATCGCTTCTATGATGTGTTTCTTGTTTAATGCGATCGTTAAGTGTCCCCTACTTAACACGTCTCCCCTATAAATAATCATTTAACTACACTTTAACAATTTTATGAACAACACAATTTCAAGTCATTCGTTTCAGAGCAAGTTAAAATAAAACGTGTTAAGAACGAACTACATTATCAAGAAAATTGAATTTATCTTCAAAAGTATTAGAATAATGTATAAGCTGACAGTGCATGCTGAAATATTCCTTTTGTAGTCAGAATTTAAATGTAAAAATGTGACTCGACACGATAAATAGAAACTCAATGCGTTTTTTCACCCCGACCTCCCCTCGACCGTTAGATTCAAATATTTGACACTCGTTCATGCAAATGTTTTTGCAACTTCAATATTATATTCTGTGAAATTATTGCTATATAATTTGAGTTTGTTTATTTTGAACTGTTTTGTTTTTATTGACGATATTATATATATTTAATATTTATTTATTGATGATTGAGAGAAGGGAACCTAAATTGTTTGGGATTTGCAATAATTATACGTTTAGTTTTTAACAAACTGAAAAACCGTTGCTGAAAAAAGACAGCATTTCGTACAGGACCATTTGTGAATACTTTTAACTCGTAACGACTGACATTTTTCGTCTGCAATGGCTTCGAATCTTACCTAATCTATATTCGGAATTCAGCAAAATGTCAGTAGGATTGGTAGACTTGGTTGTTACCTCGCTCACTGGTTTATTTTTACTACGAAATAAGCTATTTTAGTAAGACTTGTGCAGTTATAAGACAAAGAAACAACACAACATAACATCACGCTCGTAATCCCCGTAGGGTTAAGCAGAGGTGTTACTGACATTTTGGCAGTTATGTTTAAGTCCCATGTAATACACAAATCCAGACTCCGTTCTGCTACTGAGAAATTCTTAATGGAGCAACCCTTTATCCCTATGAAATTCTACACTTTGCCCGACCTGGGAATCAAACCGAGGACCTCATGCTCAGCAGTAGCCCTTACGACCACTAAACCAGCGCCTAATACCTACTAGCTTTTGCCCGCGGATCCGCCCGCGTGGATGCCAGTTATCGCGTAAAAAAGTAGCATATGTCCCAGGCTTTAACTCTGCCAAATTTCATGTCGATCGGTTGAGCGGTTTAGGCGTGAAAACGTAACAGACAGACAGTTACTTTTACATTTATAATATTAGTATGGATTTATGTACCTGTGTAGGTACCTATTTTATTTGTTATGTTTTTAATATGATTATTATCTCCTCTTAAACAGAGCACCTGCCATCTTATCTCTTCACCACCCTTCGTTCAATGGTAGAGCATGCCTAAGGCATTAAGTCCGCCTTTGTTCCTTATTGTGTGCCAGAAGTTTAAATAAATAAAAAATAAAAACTGGACAAGTGCTTCGGACTACGCACGATTAAGGGTTCCGTAGTTGAGATGAATTTATCCCAAGAACCCACTTAACATTGTAGTTGAAAAACATGTTCTCCCATACAGATTGTACATGAACATGTACGGAGAACATGTTTTTCAACTGCAAATTTAAGTTGGTCGACTATTACTCGGTAAATTGTAAAGCCTACTTAGCTGTGATAGTTTTTCATTTTAACTTTGTTATATACTATGCTGTGAATTTTTTCACATATCCAAATACAACCATTTAGCTGTCAGGGGGGACACTTGACTGTAACAAAAATTAGCACTTTAAAGCTTAATACGCAAAAGGATCCCTAAATCGAAAAATGGTTTTAACAAACCCGTAATATTTTTGAACGGCCTATCCAACGATAAATATATCATCCCCACTTTACGTGTGGGGGAGGTACCCTAAAAATATCATCAAGATTTTAGTTTACCACTTTGTCGGCGTGATTATTATGTACACCTATATCAAACTACAGCTAAACAGTACTAAGAGTCTCTGAGCTAAGCCGCGGACGGACGGACAGACAGACAGACATGACTAAAATATAAGGGTTCCTTGACCCAAAAAATGGGTCTCAATTTCACACCAAATAAAATACTGTTATAAAAACTTCCATAATTACCCTCATATTAACAGAATCGACTTTCCAACAGAACTTTTTCTGTAAAAATAAAGTAAAAATCTCAGTCAACATCAATCAATTCACAAAGAGCCCGGAAGCTGCGCTCAGAAATCGCGAGTCACCCTTAAACGTTGACAATGCAAACGATCGCTGCTTTACATAGCCTGAGTGACTTCATAATTTTTTAACAAGCAGCAATGGATAATTGGACTTTTTATAATGTCGTTTGTGTATTAATCATTTTGATGTTGTTAGAAAGTGAATACAGGGTGTGGATTAGGGCATGCATTCCGGAATTGAGGCGTCTAATTGCAAACCCCGCTAAAACGATTTTTCTGGATATTGAGTTATTGATGAGTTTTAAATTCAATCAAATGTAATCGCACTCCTTGGTGCACGACACATTTACACAAGTCTCCATTGGTCCGCCTTACTATTCGTAAGGTCACTTGGTGCAAAAGCAAGCGCTGTGATTGGTTGTTTTCGTTGTAGAGGAATTTGAATTGTATGATGCCATTTATAGTGGATCTTGTTACCAAGCATAAGGTTGGAGACTCAATTTAGTACTGTTAGAGAGAGATTTGCTCGGGAATGAGTTTGTCACTTAGTACAGAATTGAGAAAACTTTCAAAAGAGAGAACGAAGTCGGTTTCAAGGTAAAATCGTTTTAGCGGGTTTGCAATTAGACGCCTCAATTCCGTAACAATTTTTTTGATATTTCAATTCCGGAATTGAGAGGAGTAATATCGGAATTCCGATATTCATAATTTTTTGATATTTTGATTATTATTTTATCTAAACGCAACCAAACTAGTCTGTGGAACTTTCCACAAGCCGCTAGACGGTCAATGTTTAATTAGAGTGATTAAAAGACTAAAAATGATTAAAAGAATGATATAATTATAAATCTTGTTTGATTTGAAACAAACTTTAAATGTTACCAGTTCCGGAATTCCGGAATCAGATCTCCAGTATCGGAACTCAGTTCCGGAATTGAGAACCTTCCGATATTGCATGCCCTAGTGTGGATGTAAGTTGAAGCGTTGGTATAGAACACGAGTGTGAAAAAATTCAAAAAGTAATTTTGTACGTATTTTGGTGGAAAGTTGTTTCAATTTTCTTTCGTGAAGTATTTCAAAGATACAGAATATCACTCTTGTGGCACTCCATATCCATAGTACGTACCCATAGTATCATAATTCCAAAATCATATTTTTTTTCCGGTAAAATTTTATGTAGGTATTTTTTTATTGTTATTTTCCAATTTATATGCCAAAAAACAGCTCATGAACTACTATTGCTCCTACTGCTGCTATTTATGATGTATGAACTTAAACAAAGCAAAAAGAGTATGTAAGAATTACAGCAGGTGGCGTTCTGTAGTTTCTGCCTAGCCCCATGGGAACAGTATGCGTGGGCGTGAGTTTATGTATGAACGAAATGAAATGTGTACCAACTTATACTTAATTAACTAACTCAATATAAACATTAAATAAAATAAAAAATAATGTAAAGGCTGATTCTCGTTATTGTGCGGCGATGAATGGAAGTCAATAATAATAACGGTTCTCCAATTAGATATACAGGGTGGAAAAAAAGACCGTGGTTGAAGGAAAAGTACCCTTAATATTGATGATGACAAATTTTACTGAATGGAAACATTCCTTTATTTTCAAAAATATTTAAAACAGCATTTAAAGATTTTTTTAAAATCATCTGCTTGAGCCGGGAATAGAACCGGTGAAATGTGAAAAAAACATTCTGTATTTTATGATACCAACCGAAACAGTCATTCATAAGGATCAATTCCTTTTAAACAACATATAAAGAGGGCGCGCCTGTCTTGTGTTCGCCTTGGTTGCGCAGACTTCTAGAATATTCCACGCTGACGTCATTCGTCGTCTGCATGTGTGTGCATGCACTTGCATACATATTCGAGGCGTTAATAATACAATAAAAAAAATATATATATATTAAAGCGAAAAAAAAGTTAATTAGAAAAAAATTATACCCGAGTTAAAAATGTAATTTATATGTATACTAGCTTCTGCCCGCGACTTCGTCCGCGTGAAATTTCTTGTACCCCCGTTCCCTAATCCGTTCTCGAGATATCAACAAAAAAGCCGTTCTATAAAAAAAAAAAAAAATATGAGAAAGTCTACATAATTTTCGTGTTTTAATAGTTGTTCTGCTATTCGGGGCGGCGATAAATCCAACAAATCCCATATCATAAAATTCGGTCCAGTCCTTCTTGAGTTATAAGTGGTGTAAATAACCCGTTGTTTTCAAAGTAAAATTAAGATTAATGAATAAAGGAAATAATAAAATATCCCAACCTAACAACCAAAAGACTCGCAGTCTGCACAAAACCGTTTAAAAAGTACAAAAAAAGACGATAACAAACCAAATTAAACTCACCTACTTCCGAAACGGTTTGACACAACACATAACATAATTTTCTCTTGAAACAGAAAACCTGCCTACAATATATCTACATTTATTTATTTAGGAAGAACATCGGATGTTATCAAAGCCAATAACGTAAAGGTTTATAGAGTCATGCTGGAAATTGTAATGGCGTATTGGAAATAACAAGCTGGCTCTTTGCCTACAGTAGCGTAAGAATCAGTGCAGTTGTAGGAGTTCATAGAACAAAGTTGAGGGAATGCATTGATTTCAATTGGTCCTTTTTAGGGTTCCGTAGTCAGCAAGGAACCCTTATAGTTTCGCCATGTCCGTCTGTTTGTTTGTCTGTCCGCGGCTTAGCTCAGAGACTCATAATACAAGAAAGCTGTAATTTGGCATGGGTTAATCATGCCGACAAAGTAGTAAAATATAATCTTGTAATATTTTATTTTGGTTATCTCACCTACACAGTAAAACCTGTGTGAGGCCAAAAAGGCTCCTTGAGGTAGGAGCCTCTTTGGCCTCGCACAGGTTGTTTTTTTTATAATGCTACGATATACAAAAAATAATAATATCTGGCTGTTTGTGTAATGTGACTTTAAATGTTTGTAAACGCACCCACGATACAGGAGAAATCCTAGTGTGGGACAACGTTTAAAAAAAAAAAAAAAACATAGCTACGTCTTCAAAGTACCTATTAGGATGAGTGCATGCATCAAACGCACGATCAAAGTCAGAGAGAAGGCCGTTTGCTTATTTTTCATCAATTAAAACGGTGTCAAACCAGTCAATCTACACTGAAAAAAATATTTAGCCTAACTAATTCGGCTATTTCAGAAATAATCAAAGTTTGACAAGACTTTATAAAAGATAACTTGATTTAATAAAAGTGATACACAACAGCCAGCACAGGTTTTGGTTACATGTTGCTTAAAGTTATGTGATCACTTTTTTGTGTTACATGTTGACGAAAGTTTGGTTATGTATAAGTAAACGTTTTTTTCAGTGTACCCAGCCTTTTTCCAACTACGTCGGCTGCCAGTCTAACCAGATGCCGCTAAATACCTACCAATAAATAAATTTTACATGGAGCAATTGTCTCTCTGACCTCTACAACCCAGTTACTGGGTAACACGATACTCCTTGGTAAGACTGGTTGTCAGACTTTTGGGCTTCTGACTACCCGTAGATGTCATAGATTTACGAATTACAGCCGGGATCAACGGTTAACGTGCTTCCCGAGGCACGGAGTGGTCTCGATATGTAATGGATGGTCACCCATCCCCAGAACGACCTCGGTAAGCGTAGCTTTAACTTCGATCGACCTGTGCGGCTGGTATTACTTAGCTACGAGCCCCGGCCTCGATGGAAAAAACCAGTTACAAAAATTATAGGCACAGTTGTTAATAAACCAACAATCCCTTAAAATGTGGAATTCTCCTTGAAACTGTTCTCGTTGTCCACAATCAACTAAGTAACTACTAAAGCAATTAACGCCAGAACAATCTTATCTCAACTCAAAATCAGCCTACAAATAGAACTAGGCCAAATTTTTCAACACACTCTTTTAGAAAATCTAAAGAAGTTAGACCTCGTTCAAATATAGGCTCTAAGGTCAGCTCACTCCGACCCTGAGGTCCAAACTGGTCACTGGGACGCTAAAATGACCAACTTTGTGACCACGAGCGAAAGTCCAATTTCCTGTCTACACACGTTAAGGTTTTTATTACTTTTTGTTTCTAAATTATTTACTTCATAACGTCGTTTTTGTTCAGTGATTTGGATCGGCTAATTTGGAGTGCAGCGGAAATTATGTGGCATTAGTAATAGCTGTGATTTAGCGATGACTGTAATTGTTACATATATAGCTATTCGCTGGTAGAGCTTCATCCTAAATGGAGATGGCATTTTGAAATCGAAATGTATTTGTGTAACTATCGCAGCAATTAAGCTTCAGTGAATCAAATCACTGAAATCGATGAGGTTAATTCTGGATCATAGACAACGTGATTAGGTCACACACGTGCTTATTTTGTCTCGACCTGTTCGAAATAGTTCGGTTGAGTCAGGTAAATTCCATTCGTGATCATTAAGGCAAAGAAACGTAGGTATCAATAGCAAATAATAATAGCAAATATAAATAAAACAATACATTTAAATATATATATCTCTCTTTTATATAGATTATTTTTCTATTTTGTGAATGTAAGAACGTTGTAGGCCTACTCGTAGTAGAGTATAGATTTGTTGGCACTTTTCTATTTTGTTAAGTACCTTGTAATTGTTAAAAGGCCTACACTGTCCTCCCATACCTATTAAAACTGTTATTTGATAATATTGTAAAAGCCAATTATTCTTAAAAGAGTAATCGTGGAGTTTCTTGCCGGCTCTTCTCCATAGCGAACGACTAATTGCAACCGTGCACCTAGCTTCTGACATTTCATAAGTGCCCATGTAGGTTTATGTGAAATAAAATATTTTGATTTTGATTTTGAAATAGAATATTTTGATCCCTGAACGCCATACTTATCGTAAGCGAAATTTTTATGAAAATGCGATTTTCATCGTAAACGTTTAATAAATAAATATATTTTCTATCTTTCTTTTTCTATCTAAGTTACTGATATCAGTTACAGTTTAAAAACATTCTTTAGTCCGTTTTTACGTATCACACGACACATTTACATACATATATAAACTCACGCCTTCCCATGGTAGTAGGCAGAGACTATAGAACGCCACCTGCTACGCTCCTTTTGCTTCGTTTAAATTCATAAACATATCTGGTCATACACGCACCGAGTACGACGCAGCTGACCATTCTGAAGAACATCACGAATTAGGTCACTATAAGTCCTTCTAAGGAGTCCCCTACCGGCGTTTCCACTCACATCTGCCTTGTAAATACCTTTTGTTAGTCGCTGTTCGTTCATCCTTCAACCATCTAAGCATACTTTTTTAAATATTTGTCACTACATCTTTTTTTAAACACTGTTGCTAAGGCAACAGTGTTTAAAAGAAGATGTCACATAATTTTTCAGCCAATCATTTATACTCACGCATTCACGCATTTCCGCAGCACGACGAATTGACTGCTTGCTTTATACTTTAAGATATTCTATTCTTACTTCATGACCTAAGCAATAGAGGAAGGATAATGCTATTACCGTACCTACGTGAGCAATTGAACATTAATTAAAGACCCAGTCATAACAGCTAAACTTTCACAGGCAAGATCATTTACTCCCTCAAAAACGTCTCAAATGGATATTATAACAATTTAAAAAGGAAGAAGACGATATAGCGTCGTCGCACAATTTATGTTCCGTTCGTGACTTGTCTTTTAAAAAGGTCTTAGGTCTCTGGAGCCATACCTGGTTACTACGAATATTTTTTAGAAGCTGCGTATTTTTTTAGATAGTTATGAAAGTCGGCGTAAAGTGTTGTGTTTGAAAAATATTATTGAGTCTATTCTTCCTCAGTTACCCAGTAGCTAACTGGGTTGTGAAGGCCAGAGAGGCAATTCTCGTTATTTCAAAAACAATCTCATTCTAATCTCAGTTTCAATCGGTCAGAAATACCTCAAATGTTCCTAAATTTTTGACATGTTTTTGACAATGTCGAAACTGACATTGCGACTACATTTGGTTTTTTTTTTTTTTAATTACGGGTTACGGTTTTTTCTCAGTAGCAGCCCGAAGTCTGGATTTGTGCCCCCCTTCTACTACATGGGATTTAAACATAACTGGCGAAATGTGGATGTACCTACTATGGGTACACTTCTACCGAACCCTTCGGGGAAACCGGACTTGATGATGTGTTATGTTAATTACGGGAATTGGCTTTTAGATAGGCAACCACTCCATGTAGAAAACTGGTATTCATCAGTAGTATCCTGGAGTCTGGTTCATACAATCAGACTCCAGGATACTACTAGTTAGGTTGGTACAGATTGACTGAACACAAAAGTGAGTCAGTTTGCAATATTTATTTTTAAGCAAGACACACCAACGACATTATTGCAAGGGTAGTAACAGAAGGCTATCACGAATTATACTTATTGTACTTCTAAAGCCTATTAACGAAGGTCTTCAATTAAACCTGTTATGACTTAGGGATCCGAAACGTGTACACTCACGGTACAGCTGGTCCACCAATTCAAGGTCACTCAGCGAGCTATGTAAGCTATGTTTGGAGTCTTTCTAAGGGATCGGATCCAAAACAAAGTTATAGGTATAGCTCACAGAATAAGCAAGCTGAATTGGCAATAAGTCGGACATTTTTTTTTTAAAGCTATTTGCACAACTGAAAAAATACTGTACAAAGGCAGACTTAATGTCTGAGGCATTTTCTACCAGTTAACCTTAGGGTGATTCAGAGACAAAACATGGCAGGTGCGACATAAGGGATAGATAAGTCAAAGTCAAATCATTTATTTCAAATAGGCACGAAGATGCACTTTTGAACGTCAAAAATTACATGAATAGTTAATAGATTCTAGTTGCGCCTTCCAAAAGGTAGTTATGTATGGAGAAGAATGGGCAAGAAACTCCATACTTACTCTTTTAAAATGTTAACAATAGTTTGTATACATTAAATAATAATTATAGGTGAAAACGATGTACCTAGAATAAAAATAAAAATTACTTACCACAATTGGTAAAAAGAATGAAAAGTGAAGTAATGACAGAAAAAATAATAAATGCGATAGGTACATGGTGCTCACATATTTACAAACATTGTATATGATTTTCCAAAAAAAAAAATAAACATATAATAAGTGTGTGAGTTAAATTTATATTAATCACAGAAAATAAAAATTAATAACTCGAATAAGAAAAAAGTATATGCTAATACATAGGTACATACAAAATGAACATTGTCAGGAGAAATAACGATTGGCAGAGGAGAGAACGAATCAGCGCTGGGATGATTCTGCCAACTACTTACGAATATGTTCACGTGCCTTCACTTTAAATTATAATCGACTGGTTGCTATCCTGCTATTCAGAGGGAGCATTCCAAAGAAAGACCTATTAGCGAGAGATATTAGCCGTACAATCGATAACCGTTGGGGTAGACGTGTTTTTTAAGTAGAAACTACGAATTGGAAAACGTAAGGTAGGACGCCTTCAGGCAGGTCGAGCGACGATCTTTGCAGGGTGGCTGGTAGCAGCTGGATGAGAGACAGATGTCCACAGTGGACTGCTATAAGCTGATGATGCTAAAGAATGAAAATAAAGAAAATACGTTTATTTGAGGAAAACATAACGCAAAGAATGAACACAAAAACAAAAAAGAACAAGTTGAGGGTAAATATGCATCACATCCGATAGCTTTAGATATGTTACCGGTGCCCTAAACTATGCTCAAAAACTCAAATGGACATGTGGCGAGACTGTCTAACGAGAGGTAGACCATAAGGTCGACACGGAGGAGAGGCCCAAGTGGGAAACGCTACAGAGATAGACCGCTTACGAGATGGGCGGACGACATCAGTAAAACGGCTGGCCCAAGCTGGATACAAATAGCCCAAGATAGAGAGGGCTGAAATTCTTTGGAGGAGGTCTTCACCCGCGGAGGGGTTCTTGCAAGTTAATAACTTTTATTGTATCTATTAGATAAAGATTAGTTCACTTTGTTATTGCATGAAATAAAAGGCTTTTTATTTATTTATGCGTCACATCCACGCAAAACGGCCATTGCTCAGCATAATGTGTGTCAGCGTTGGTGGTGATGATGATGATCGAGCTGTTCTGCAAAATAATTGACAAAAATAAATAATATTCTGTCTTACTACTTATTACCTTTGATTTTAAAATACCTACGTGTAGGAAAGCTTAAGCAAGACAAAGCTAATATCATCTCGCAAAATGCTCAGGCGAATTTTGCTCGGTTGAAGAAAATTCTGCAAGATAAATTTTTCAGACGGTAGGATTAATTTATTTGAGGAGAGGTGGGACCTTTGGACCGGCTCAGCGTCGTCTGAGGGAGGAGGGGGAGAAAAATGAGTATGAATTTATGTGCATTAAGTATGAGTACATGCATTGGGGAGGTACGGGATAAATGGACATGTTAGAGTTTAGGAATTTAGCTAGGCAAATATTTTGTATTTTATTTTACGTTGTGAAAGAGAGTGGTTCTGACCTTTTCAACTACTAATGCGGTTTTTAAAGTTAATGTCTCTGCATAAAACAAAATGATACACATTTTTAAATCTAAAAATACCCCTGAGACGCATTTTCTCTCAACAGAATAATTGAAAAAAATTACTGTCCTGTTGAACGCGGTTTAACAACAAAATAATAACAGCAAAACCCAAAACACATTACGGTTTACACACATATTCCACCCTTTTCAATACCAGCTAATTTCACCCCGCAACTATAAAAAGCGCTAGATATCGGCTAGAGCGCGTAAATGGTACATCATTAAAAATCCATTACGTGGTGCATGCCCGATGGCTTTTTAATCTGAAGCTCTGCAGCGTTGAAAGGTGGCGTGACGTGCTTACAACTAGACGCGAGATTTATCTGAAGGTGCTTCAAACTGCTCGAGATTTTTTAGCTGCGTTGCGCGGGTTTAGGGTAAGATTTTATTTTTGTTTTAATAGTGTGATTGTTAGAGTTTTTGAGGGGCTAATGGCTAAATTGTTGCATTGTTTTAAATAGCTAAATTGATATTGTTGCCATCGCGGGTAGAACCCGGATGAGGCTGGCACAGGAGCGTGGGGATTGGTACAAGAAAAGTGAAGCCTATGCTCAGCAGTGGGTGAAGTCGGGCTGTAAATGATGATGAATGGCTAAATGATAATAATAACAGCCGCACGGGTTCATCGAAGGTTAAGTTACACTTGCCAGGGTCGGTTTATGGATGGGTGACCATCCATTATATTTATAGACTTCTCTATGCCTTGGAAATCACGTTAGGCCATTGGTCCCAGCTGTCATTCGTAGATTTTTGTGATAGTCACAAGTCCAAAAGTCTGACAACCAGTCTTACCAAGGGGTATCGTGTTACCCAGTAACTGGGTTGTGGAGGTTAAAAAGGCAGTCACTCTATGTAAAATACTGATATTCAGCTGAATCCGGTTAGGCTAGGCAGATTAATATTGATAGTTAGAGTTTTTATAGTAAGATATACTTTGTAGCTACTTCATAAGATTTTTACGCTAGTTTAAATATTAAAATGTTGAATAAGTGATAGGTAATAATTATTGAATAATTTTTATATGACATAATATTTTTAAACATGTAACATTTATTCTAATTTTAATTTGTTGACTTTGCTAATTTAATTTGTAATAGCCAATTATTTTTAAAGGAGTAACCGTGGAGTTTCTTGCCGGCTCTTCTCCATAGGAAACGACCAATTTTATTCGTACTGTGTATACTAACCGGCACGAGTCGTGTGCACAGATGGGCAGTAGTGGGGGCAAGCTCGCGCATGTACACTTTCGGCTAAATAAAAATGACATGCGAGAGTCCAATAGACGACGAGTATCATCTGACGAACCAGTCGCATGCAGCTCGGCGCCCCCCAGCTTCTTCATTCCGCCAAAGAGACCTAAACATTTAATACTGCGCAGGTGTCAGTTGGCGCTCATGACTCATGCCGGTTACTATATCTAGCTTCTGCTGTTTCATATAGTGCCCATGTAGGTTTATGTGAAATAAAACATTTTGATTTTGATAGCTGCAACAATTGCTGTGCCTATTTAGTTACCTATTAAAAAAACTCACGCTTTCACCAATAAAAAAGGTATAACAAAATTGTATGAACAGTAAGTTTTCCTCAAAAATTCTGAACGAAACGAAACGTTCTCAGAAGACATACCTACAAACATAATTTATTTACAGACCTGTCATTTATAGGATCTGTACGGTATTCATTTGTAGCAGTTTTCTGTTATTTCGTGGAAATAGGGATAAGCTCAGTGTAATGGGAGACATTCACGTGTCTCAGATATCGGGATATATTATTTAGGCTATCTAAGTACCTATAAGTAATTTATGAGTAAAATAAATACTGGAAAAATTATACTTTCTAATACATTTTTTGGGTCTTATTATTTTCCTTTCAAGGAATCAAGTTTAGTTTAGGAAATTTAAAAGAATAAGTAAGATTACTGGAAAGATAATGTTTTCTTGTAATATTTAGTATTCTTTTTGAGTGAAAGCTATGCTGGAGGAATATCTGATCAAACTATTTTTATCCGTAGGTAGGTTAATTAAATGATTATAAAAACCAGAATTTTTATAGAAATATTATACGTGTTTGCTGGTCGTTATTTCTCCTCTACCGATCGTCATTTCGCCTGACTAAGTTTATTCTGAATTTCTGTACGAGTGAGGGTGTATCTATTCAAACACGAAATATTTTAAGAGATACACCTATATATATATAAGTGGTAAAGAAGTCATGCCCCATCATGACCTATGCGAGTCCTGTATTTGCACACGCCAAACCCCATCTCATCCATAAGATGCAAACCCTACAGAACCGAGTCTTACGTAAAATCACGGGAGCCCCCTGGTTCGTTCGTAACACTAACCTCCACGTTGAACTCAAAATCCCCACGATAGCCCAATTCATGAAGCGCACTTCAAAGCGCTTCTTCGATTCAGCAGCCACTCATCGCAACGCTCTAGTTGTGAAAGCCGCAAGTTATGTCCCCTCTAAAATTAGTTCGACCCGCCGTCCAAGGCATGCACTGACCGACCCAGACGACCCCACTACTCTCCTCCAGGACAGTCGTAGGGAAACTAGTACAGTTCGCAAAATAAGAGCACACAATACACGATCGTCATTCCGACCTCGCCGCCGAGGCCCCGCGCGAAATCCCCGACTAACGAATAGTCCTCCCCGACCCTTGAAAGTAAGTGAAGCGCCAGCACGCGTTTTAGCTGAGCAGCATGTAATCCAAACTCCCCACGATAATAATCAAAACACTGATTTTATCCAGCCACCGTCGGTCCCTTGCCACCCTCCCTCCGACTCAGCTGCCCTAAGCCGAGGTTCGTACCCAACAGGGGGTGCCCTTAGCGAGCAGCAGTCGTTTAGTTTATAGTTTTTACGCCCTGGCTGGAGGCATTAAGTTTCGTTAGGAGCTTAAGGCAGCCACAGGAAAGTCCGGTTAAAGAGTCGGAACCTTAGTGGTTACACTCTGAGATGCCCTAGATAAAAAAAAAGAAGTCATGAAACTGCTTTTTATTTTTTTCACGTGTTTTAATATGCATAAAAAGAAAAAAAAACAATTTTAAATGTTTGTCTATCGCATTCTAATTTCTAATGTAATCCCGACCAAAATGAAATCCCGGAAAAAAGGCTTATCCATGTTATGACTTCTATGGCTATTCATCAATCTACCTACTCCGATCACCTTAATTAATTATGACATCCACAGCCCAATTATTGCGCATAGTTGTTTTTATTCTAAATACGTTTTTATTTTCACGAGTAATTACATACTTATTTTGTAATCATTTCCACCCCAAATAATTTGATAATCGAACATTGACTTCACCGATATTAACTGCCATCTGTCTGTCATAAAAAAAAAATACGATTAATAATTTATGACCTTTCTATCATTTTCTATCTTCCTTTTTACGGCGACAGGTAAAGCCATCAACACGTTAAAGTAACGTGGCTCAGAAATAAAACGCAAAAATTATATCATAAAGCGACCGAGGGTTGTAAAAATTTAATTGTTTCATTAATCTACAGAGAAATGACGATAAATTATTGTTATTGCATTTTTTTGAGGTGTAGAATGAGGGGAGAAATGGGCAGATAAATAACGTATATCGGTGACAATAACTAACGGCGGCAACACAATAGTGTTGGACTGATGTGGAGAGCTGTAAAAATGATTCTGATGGCAAAATAGATTTGCTATCGTCCATAAATTATAAATAATTTACAATATGGAGTTGAAGTTATAACATGGTGTATAGCATAATCAGACTGTAATATTCCCACTGCTGGGATACAGGCCTCCTCTCTTTGAGAATGAGTGGGGCATAATCTACCACGTGGGCTCCATATCTTGGAATTTTTGGTTCTAGGACCGGTCGGCTTCCTCGCGATGTTTTCCTCCACCGTTTTGAGAGCACAGCTTACACAGCATGGTGGTCACCTTAATTACAACTGCAGACAAAAAAAAAAATAATAGTCAGACATAACAGATTTTCAAAAGCATAATAATAGCTTTAGCAAAAGTAGAACTTTCGCTGATGCCATACCGCAAGTCGCTTTTATCTTAAAACTAGCCTTTGCTCGCGGCTTAGCCCGCGTGAATGTCGAAAATTCTTCCACGGAAATATACTACCGGGATAAAAAGGATCAGTATGTTCAGACTTCCTAAAGACAACAAATACCTACAAAAGAAAATAAAATGGATATAGTATGTTATCCTTAAGAGATAGACATATGCCATCGCGGACTTTTTTGAAGACCTTTATAAGATACATAATTCCACCATACATTATTTGTTTGTATCTCAAAGGGTTTAGACAGCGTTTTCGTTGAAAGCTCCTCGGACGGCTTATTTTTTTTCGACACCTACAAATATCGTTAATGTATACAAAAACTTAACAAGTTATATATTAAAACCTTCCTCGAGAACCACGCTATCCATTGGTGAAAACAGCATGAGAATCGGTGCAGTAGTTTTTGAGTTTATCGCGAACAGAAAGACAGATAGACAGACGCGGAGGAGGACTTTGTTTTATAATTAAAAATATGTAGTGATATAGAATGAGAGACTAGGTACACAAAATCCACCAACCAAAGTGTAGGAGCAAGTATGTATGTATATAATGTATTCATGCAAAAAGGATCACTGATAGTACCAAAATTATGTATTGTGAGCCCCCAAACTATCGAAAACTTTCGGTGCTCCGTACGGTGGCCGAATATTGATAGGGGAGGCGGAGCTCAAAAAGACACACGACAAATTTATTGGAGGCAGACATATTTTAAAGTTTGGGTAGACAGCAGCCCATTACCATGATATGCCGGTGAATAACTTTGTTTAATGTAATTCGTGTCATTTTTTGTCTGACATCCTGTTTTTGTACGCTCGATTTGAGTAATCGACTTGACATGTTGTTAAGTTCAGATATGTGTATTATTTATAGTCAATTTAAATACAAAAGTTGTTTAACATTAAAAATTGCCTGAAATGTAATGTAAAAATTTACCGACTGTTAAAACAAACAGATTACTAAGTATGTATGTATTATTTATTTATTTATTTAAACTTCATGTACAATAGTGATACATAGGCGGACTTAATGCCACAAGGCATTCTCTACCAGTCAACCTTTGGGTTAAATATCAAAACATAGTGATAGGGTACAATTTTTTTTTCTAAAATACTAACTTCTTGATTACGAGAATTTATATAGTTTTATTGATACTAATACACATATACAAATAAAATAAACTAATAGATATTTTAACAAATACCACCTAATAATAATTACTATAACTAGACTATTATTTAAGACTATTTAGTCGTAGAGAGTTTCAACTCAACTCAACTCAAAGCATTTATTTCAATTCAACCATTTACAGGCACTTTTGAATTGTCAAAGAGACGGTCAGTTAGTCAGAAAGTTGAAGCTAGATGCCCATTCCAATACGTAGATCACTATAAAGAAGAACGGACAAGAAACTCCAAGGACATTCTTTTAAATCAAGATATTACATAATCCTGGGTACATTATTCTTGTTGCTTCTATATGTGAGACAATGTAAAAACTAATAAAACAATTCAAAATATAAAATTACAAATTAAAAATAAGACCTGGCAGTCAACAGATGACCAGTCCCAACTGATGGCGCCCGTTCACGAACATGACGCATGGATCAGCACCATCCAGCTCAACCATTTTGTAGGGAACCGAATGATCCAACACACGTGCCACCATCAGTGAGACATTTAAGTGAGCATGAGTTATTTGGTTTGACTTATGTAGTGGTTACGAACTTTTCTTTTAAAAAAAAGTAAATTTGTTTTCAGCTTTTTTAATGCCAAAAGGTAGCGCGTTCCAGAGCTTTATAGTAGAGATAAAAGCAAATTAATGTAAGGATCGTATTAGGTGGCCTTCTTTTCTGCCTACTCCCACGGGAAGAAGGCGTGAGTTTTTGTTTGTTTTATTAAGGATGTGGATTGTAAATTACTTATATTTTTCGCCCTCTGAGTAAGCTAAAATTATGACTATTATAGTATTTCTATCTCACGTAGCGACGCGCGTTTTACTTGTGGTAACCATACAAACACGCTGTGCGTGCAAAATTGCACGTCACTTGGTGAGATGAAAATAATGTACATGAAGCGTAGGTGTTTAAATCCGAGGATATTACCAGCAGACCTAACCTAATCGTTCTAACGTCAGATCTCTGTCTGGCCCGAAATAGACATTTGTAGGTTTGTGGGAGGCAATTAATTACTTATCACTGGCCAGACGTTCGATATTATCTTATTAAATAAAGTATAACATTCTTAAATCACACCTTGTTTTCCCGAAGACGTGTGTAATGTATTACACACGTCCCACATGTATGTTTAAATCGCATCTAATAAGGAGCGAGACTATTGAAAATGATGTAATACAACATCACCCAATCAATCATTCAACTTGGCCTATGGCAGTCCACTACTGAACATAGATCTCTCCCAGACTGCGCGACAACACCCTTTCCTCCGCCGTCCGCATCCGGTCTGTCCCAGCCACTTTCTTAAGTTCGACGGTACAGCTAGCTGGGTGCGTCCCACACTACGCTTGCTGATACGCCGATACCTGTATCACTTTCAGGTAGTACTTGTCAGTGAGTTTCAGTACAAGGTAAGCTACCCGTGTCGACACACTATTGATTTCCACAACTCTGCTAGTTCCTTATTGACCAGAAAGCGACACCGCTTTGAGAGAGCTGATTTCCTTCGCGGAAGTGGGATAAGTCGCCTGACTCCAGGGTCACCCCAGCCACCCCAACATCACCCATTGCCCCCTAACTTCGAATTGGTGTAATATATGAACATATAGACGCGACACCCTCAATAATTTTAAACCAATTAACTAATTAATTACGTCGATACCTGCAATTCCACATCCCAGTTAATGTCACACTTGGCTCGAGACTCGTAATGAAATAGGGGTGGCATGCATGTGAATGGAATTAATATTCTGGTATATGACAATATTATTGATTGTGGTAACTTGTACACAAGTAATTCCAGTCATACAGTATCGATATTGATGTACGCAAATTATTATGAACTAGCGACCCGGCCCTGCTTCGCACGGTTTTTAAAGCATCAAGTTTAATATTAATGTATTATAGACATAAACCTTCCGGAATAAATTATCTAAATGTTGGTGTAAGAGTATCGAAATCCTTAGCGTAGTTTAGAAGAACAACGCGATCTCACAGAAAAACTCGAAAAGCGATATTAATTTGTAATATCTAAAGAGTATTCTGAAATTACCAGTGGCAACAAATGATAACATAACCATATGCGATAGGTATATAAAGTTCTTGTGTTTAGTATATTGTACTCTGCTATTCGAGTTTTGCTACTCTTTGAGTCGAAAAGTTACTTGCTAACCTCCTTACTAATAAACGTTGTATAGCGTCTGTATAGTTACACAACGCTTTGTCTTCTTCTATCGAAAGTCAAATTACTGACGAGTGAAAGAGAGAAACCGGTGTGTAACTATACAGACGCTATACAACGTTTATTAGTAAGGAGGTTTGAAAATACCACCTCAATTGAACAAGCACACCGTAAACGTTTAACCTCCTCATCCGTACAAAAATAATAGACCCAGAAACCAAAATGGCATTCATTCTCGCATCTGGATGTAAACGCAAACAGTTAGTTCACTCAATTTCCCGCGCTCAACATAAACGTCTCTCAACCCTATGACACGACACCACTCGACGGTGATTGCGGCGGCCATGTTGCTACGTCACGCCGTGACATCCCGCGAGCGAATATTAAAGCGTGTTGATAGTGGAATAAACGTGTGTGACGTAACACCCCGAACTCCCCTCGCTTACTTAATTGAAGCTTATTTTAAGGGTAATTTTGCGACGTTTTTTTAGCTGTAAAATTAAGCCTTTTTGCTTTGAATTTTGCTTCCATTTTACGGAACACAGGTTTTTACTTCAGACTTTAGTGATGTCATTTATGGTGACAGTGACGTTTCTAACATTCGCGTGACGTGCCATGGATTGAGGGTTATTTTGGGGCGAGAAGTATGGTATAGGTATGTAACGAATTTTATGGAGTCAAATGTTCAATAACCTACTTTTGTTCTTGAATTCTGATTTTGACGTTATAATAATGGCATATCCAGTCAAACTGGAAATTATAAAAGTTGAGTGAGAAAATTAAGAACTTTCGTATTTCCACTTTTAGAAGAGACAGATCCTGCTAAATATTAAGGCATTAATTTAAAAAGTATAATTTTATCATCTTTTCAGTGGGTGGGACTTTAAGAGGAAATCTAGCACAGTCTACTTATTCTGTAACTATACTGTGATCACTAACTTGTTTACTAAGCATGATTAGTGTTACAATATTGCATATACGAGGCTAATTTTACATACATTATGCATTTTGAAACTTTAATACAGTATCTAAAACTGCAGCGAGCTCTCGAACAACGGAACTTTATTTATTGGGTTTCATAGTTACATTGTATTTTAGTTCGAATTTTGCTAAAGTTGGATTGGAATTTTAATTGCCTTCATTATACAAGCGTGTGCCATATTTTTTATTTTATTTTATTACAAAATTAATTGACAGTTTAAGTGGTTGTAGGGTTAATAATTTTTGGCAGTAAAATTGCAATTGCTTGACAACAAAACTGACACACAATTCCGGGTTAACGCCGCCTAATTTCTAGTAGAGTCGAGTTTTTACGTTTATCACGCAGATTTTACATAAAAGCACACACTCGAAAATTCAAATGAATCCGTGTCACACTAAAGAAAATCGTGTGAATTCAAGCCGCAGCTAGATATATGTATTATAATAAATAAGCAACCTGTAGCCTCGGCCTGCTCGTGCTATTAATTGACACTTATTCAAAATTAGCATTACCTACCTGTATGAAAAATAAATCGACATTATTATGACAAAATCTAAAAAAACTCACATAAGAGCGTGTCAACTATGTAATACCGTGTGACATAACGCCCCGGCCTCCTCGTGACGTTAATTGAGGCTTATTTTAAAGGGATAATATATGTTACCGCAACTTTAGCACTGCAACATAATTCAAATATTAGGTAAATTATTTTTATTCCTTTAATAAAGCCAGACTGCATTTTAGTGTGATACAAAATAAACTAGTAGGTTATATTTTTGCTTAAGTTTTTTATTATGTTCATCTTACTTGTAATGAAACATTTTTTTAATTAATTGTCGATTGTAGGTAACCAACATACCTTTTGTTGGATCATTAGTAAAACTACGTTTTTTCTTGAAAATGTATTGGTGCTTTAAAATAATACAGAACGATTTGCGTGTGCGACTTGTCTTGGATGCGCTCCGTTGCAAAGTGAGTGAATGGAGGCGGGGCGCGTCGCAAAGTGTTGTGCGTGCGCCGCTCGGCATAATAGTGATGTGCTGAGGGTTAACACATTTGACAGAAAAAAAAAAACTGATTCCGAAAAAAAAACATCGCTCGTTAAAACGTAGAACAGACAAAAATTAGGTTAAACTAAAACTTTGACTTTCATCGAAAAAATCGATCCCAACTTGTAAGTTCCCAAAAAATTTCGTTCGGAAATCGTGGAACATTTCTGGCAGCAATAAATGTCGCATATTCGGCACCGGATTTAATATCCAACATCACTCGGAAGTGTCAGGAGCAAGAAGAACATATATGTAGTAAGTATAGAAGAATATAAAATAAGTAGATAGGTGCAGAAGTACAGTCGATGAAACAGATAAGTATGCAGGCAACTACTGCGATTTCAAATGTGTGCCAAGTTATGTAATTTAGTTATTGATCCAGTTCGTCTACATGTGTAAGAAATTTAGACAAACTACATTTGAACTTCTATTTGTATGCCACTAGCTGTGGCAGGACACAGTGCTACTTTATGATGTATCATCTTATAACCTGTGTGGGGTACGTGCCTAAATGATAACAGCCGCACGGGTCGATCGAAGGCTAGGCTACGCTTGCCGTGGTTAGTTCCTGGATGAGTGACCATCCAATACATATCGAGACTTCTCCGTGCCTCAGAAAGCACGTTAAGCCATCTGCTTCATCCCAGCTGTCATTCGTAGATTTTTGACAGTCGTTACGGGTAGTCAGAAGCCCAAAAGTCTGACAATCAGACTTACTAAGGGTTATCGTGTTACCCAGTAACTGGGTTGTGGGTCAGATAGGCAGTCGCTCCATGTAACATACTGATACTTAGCTGCATCCGATTAAACTGAAAACTGTCTCCAAAATAGTTGGGGTAAGGCTGGGTAGATTGTTGTTTTTTTGAAACTGAAAATATCATGCGATAAATAAAAAATAAAAATAAACAATAAAATTTTGCCTGCGCGATGAAATATGCCTTCTCTTTGCCTACATACCGGCTTGTAGCAGTCTGACTGCTTGTGATAAATCTCTTCTCGTACAGAGATGTCATGAGATGTAAATTTTAATGTAATTTCGATAAACTTGCTTGTATACCAAACTCGTTTGTCATTTGTACCGACTGTAGGGTAAGGAAAATTTCAAGGAAGCTCTATTCGGTAATAGTTAGGACTTTGACAAATGCGGTGTATTTACATGCCCGCATAAGGTTGCGTCAAAGGCTTCTCGTTCAAATAACTTGTGAGCAGTTTGTTGAGTTAAGTCGTGACTGTGTTTGTTGTTCTGATGCTGTATTTTAAATAAGATTACTTATATAGGAGACTCCTGGTCAAAAATTTTCTTTACACTTTCTCATACACAAAATTTCCCTTAATTAACGCACCCACCCTTATTAGAATATTAAGCTATTGCATAGCTTCTATCGCGGGCCTTGAAAAAAAAAAAAAATAATATCAAAGAAAAAGAAATACTGCATAAATAAAATAAATAAATAATTATAATTGCTTAAGTTGATACAAAATGCTATGCAATAGCTTTACCGCGGCAGTCCCCGAGTGCCACACGTCTTTTTTTTTATGTTATAATCATAATACATACATTGAATTTTTATTATTTTGTGTATAAAACATTGTTTACCTATTTATGAAATGTGTTATACTGATTGTAGGAGAAAAATGTGGTCATATTACAAATCTAGGCACGCACACAATCGCACTCGTATACGGGTCTAGCGTAATAAGTACTTCGTCTATTTTGGTTTGTTTTGACTGTACAGTGCAAGAGTTACAGTAATTTACGTAGTTAATTATTTAATTATATTTGGGATAAAAAATTACGTGTATTCAAAATGACAATTGACGCACAGCTTGGCCATAAAGAGTAGAAATTAAATAAAATGGAACTAAAAAGTTTCCATACTAAATTGTTCCCATGTTTAAGCATTTTACGTCAAAAATGTGACAGTTACGTAGAAAGTGGCGCCCTCATTTAATTTCTACTCTTTTATGTCGCACTCTAAACGATTCTGAATAAACTACTTTCATAATGTACTCGTTGACACTTTGTTTATGGAATCTGCCTTTTAACATATATTCTATTTTAATGTGGGCATTGCTATAGGGACAGTGGTCTTATTCAAATTTCTTCAAACGATTTTAAACTTTAAAATGTTGTCGATTAAGTTGAAAATCGAACGAGAAACTTTGACAGTTTGCGGTAACTTGATGTGCTGGCCACCGTACATCGAGTATTGTCAGTTTTTTCTAGTCTTATATTTCAAAAAACTAGTATTACTACTAGAGTAATATTAGTAGTAATATAATATTATGTATAAACATTCTAAAACAACAAACATTTTAGCAAACATGTGGAAATTCAGGGAAACATACCATACAGAGAATTACATAAATCATGCAGACATCCCCTTAAAAGCTAACGTCAGTAACATGACAAATTAAGGATGTAACACACCATCACAACTTCTGACGGGTAATATTATGTGAAACGTTGTTTAGTTACGTAGGTAGTACGTTTTTAGCATGTAACATACAATGTATCAAAATATTATACTTCACGAGCGCATTTTACAAGTTAAATGTTTTGATAACAGTATCATCTATACCTACATAGTACATTTTACTAACATAATTTGTAAAGAAATTGTTACTAACGTACTGTGTCGATGATACATGAAAAAAAAAAAAAAAAAAGTTTTATTATTATTATTTTATGACAGTACTATATTCCGTCCACTGAGAGAATGCTTTTTGACACCTGTCTGTTACATACAAACGAATATGTGTTTTACGAATTCAAACTTTATTAGTTCCAAATCTTGTACAACTGACAGTATCAAAAAAACATTCTTTAGGTGGACGGAATATAGGTGGAGCATAAGTTTATCACCTCTCTGGAAGGGGTGCATCTCATATCATATAAAGTTATTTGGTATAATTATTTTCATTTCAATAACGTTCACAAGATAGTTAAGTTGAAAAATTTGTTATTTTAAAATTATATCAATCGTTATATCAATCGTTATTTATCAAACTGATTATTATATCAAATAAAATTATAGATTTATTTGTTATATCTTGTAAATATTAGAGATTTTGTAAATTATGTCATATATTACTTACCCCTCTGGAAGATGCTCTCATTTAAAAAAAAATGGAATGTGTATAAGTCATTGCATTCATTCATTTTAAGTCTAAAGCATGCTGTCGGGTACTATACAGCGAGAAGGACGCCGGTATACGCGTGCTTTCTAGACTTGTCAAAGGCTTTTGATCGTGTCACATACGACCTTCTCTGGGAGAAGCTAGGCAGCGCGGGTGTGCCAGGGGAGTGTATCTCTCTCCTGAGGTATTGGTATGCAAACCATAAAAACCATGTGAGATGGGCTGGGGCGCTGTCGGATGAGTACAAATTGGAATGTGGCGTTAGGCAAGGTGGTTTAAGCTCACCTCTATTTTTTAACGTTTATGCTGACCAGCTTGTCAAGAGGCTCAGTAGCACACATGTCGGCTGCCACATTGATGACACGTGTTTTAACAATGTTAGCTATGCAGACGATATGGTGCTGCTGAGCCCCTCCATAAGTGGACTTAGGAAACTTTTGTCTATTTGTGAGAAGTACGCGGAGGCGCATGGGTTACAATATAACTCTAAAAAGAGTGAAATCTTAGTATTTAAATCAGGCAAACAACAGCCTACCCATGTGCCTCCTGTATTTCTCAATGGAATAGCCCTAAAGCAGGTTCAAGCTTTTAAATATCTGGGTCACATTGTGACTAGTGACCTCAGGGACGATGAGGATGTTGAGCGGGAGCGCAGGGCTCTGGCGGTGAGAGCTAATATGCTCACACGCAGGTTCGCACGGTGCACGAGAGAAGTGAAAGTAACGCTATTCAAAGCTTATTGCCAATCCTTCTACTCAAGCGGCCTGTGGGTGAGATATACGCAGCGAGCCTACAGAGCCCTGCGCACGCAGTACAATAATGCGTTCAGAAGGTTGTTGGGTCTACCGTGGCGGTGCAGCGCGTCTGGCATGTTTGCTGAGGCGCGCACAGATGGTTTTCAGGCCATCATGCGCAAAAAAGCAGCTTCCCTGCTAGCCCGTAGACGGGGTAAACAACAACGGCATTCTGAACGCATTAGCTGTACGTTTTGACTGTCCCTTTCAAAACCAGTGGGTCAAGTCTTGTGTAGGTGTGGCGAGTCATGCCAAGTAAATTTAGCTCGGTAAATGTGAATTAGGTTTAGGTTTAGGTTAAGTTTTCTATGGGTCTATGCCACCCGAAATAAAGTTTTTATTACTATTATTATTATTGCGACTTTGACATTCGTGAAGTTCACAATAGTAAAATACACATCATAAAATCATGGTGCGCTATACTCTACAAGAACGTAGAATATTATAATTGTCTCATTGTTTTTAACCAATAATATCGGTCAGTGGTATTAACACAACGTGAATTTCGTCGTCAATTTCCGTCGTGGTCGTGCAACACCAACTGCGCAAACATTACAGCGTTTGGCTACTCGTCTTATGGAGATTGGCACAACACGGAATAGTCTTAGGCATGGCAGCAGTTTTTCTGCCGAGTATATCGCTGCTGTGGATGCAAATGACCAAGACGATCCAAAAACATCAACCAGACGACGTGCTACGCAATCGGGCATCAGTAGACGGTCTTTACAGCGTATATTGGTGAAAGATTTGAAAATGTTCCGTGAAAAAATTATAAGTCCGAATGAACAATATATTAATAGCCTAAAAGATTTATCTTATTCATAAAAGAGTTATATATAGCCTTAGGAAATCAGGTGACTTATGTGCTACCTAGTATAATACAACGGCGCTTTTTGTATTTGCCTATGTAACTGCTTAGATTTTAAAAGTGCATAATGGATTTTGATGCGGATTCCGTTTCTACCATCATTTAGAGAATTTATTTCGGAAGGTTTGTGCGTAAAATACATATGTATACAGGATAAGTTTTTAATCATTGCGCAAATTTTTTTGGTGGTTCAGTATCAGTAATAGAACACATTTCTATTATTTTTTCAATACTTTTTTTTGGTCCTACTTGAATGAGCAAAATATGGATACAATCTATTCGTAATAATATCAATGGGCGAGCGCACCGCTGATAGGTACCTACTACAGCGTTCCGCTTCACAAACCGCGCCGCCGCGCTGCGCCGCTACCGGCGCGTTGCGCGACGGGTATCCATTATACCAGTTTCAAAATAAACATCTTTGGTTAACGATAATTAAATTTTTTTATACTAAGATATATCAAAATAACAAATAGGCGTATTATAAAAACACGTTTAAGTTTAAATTGTCAAAATTTGCGCACTGATTACAAAATTTTCCTGTATTAGAGCTTAGATATAGCACAGGAATCTTGATATTTTGAAATGTTATCATTGCGCCCATGCGGAGCAGGGGTCAGCCGATACTGACATATACTTTTTGTTTCAATTAAACTGATTCTAATTAGTCTTTTATTATGGTGAAATGTGAGTGTACTATATCTCTGCCTAATGTTTCGGCGCATACAAGCTGCAATATGCAAGATGTTATGTTTATAGGCCTAATCATCCATCATCATCTGCTCAGCCTTTTCCCAATTATGTTGAGGTCGGCTTCCAGTCCAACCGGATGCAGCTGAGTACATTTTACATGGAGCGACTGCCTATCTAACCTCTATAACCTAGTAACTGGGTAATACGATATCTCTTGGTAAGCTTGGTACTGGTTGGATGTAACTAATCATTGACATGATGTGAAAAGCTATTATCAATCCACTCTCTTTACTGCTTTCCACTGGCAACAGGTATCTTCCAAGTGGCTACAGTTAGAAAGAAAAAGAAAAGAAAGAAAATACGTTTTTTTGCGGTAAACATGACGCAAAGAAAGGACACAAACACGAAAATAACAAGTTGGGGAAAAATATGCGTCACATCCACGCAAAACAGAATAACACGGTCATAATATCTTATTATTTCAGAAACATAAAAAAAAACAAATTAGGATAAGATTAAAAAAATCCTAAAATATAAATTTCCAAAAAGAGTAAGGCCTAAGTAGCCCAATATTGCTATTAATTACCCAAAAATATATTAATTTTAATCACGTACGTAATACCACAAGATTTTCTTGAAATTATTTTTCCAGAACCCTAATAATATTAATCACGGATTCCAGGCATCCCAAAATAACATTCCTGAACGTATCAGATATCTCAAAGGCTCGCAATATTGTACGGAAAACGGTTCCAAAAGAAAATATTATTTTATCGTAAAATATGTAGCAATTAACGATTAATGAAAATACGCGTATTTCGCAAAAGGGTTTGCTGATGCCGCGTGGGTTGTAGGTACACACATACAGCGTGTATTAGAAATGTGTGGTCATATTTAAGAGTGTGGTGCAGACCATCAAGCTGAACAACTTTCTGCATGGGACCAACATCGTTATAGAAAAAAAAAAAAAAAAAAACCTACAGCCGAATTTATATAATAATCAGTCTATAATATTCTGGGACACAGGCCTTCTTATTGTGAGGAGTGGGCCATAATCCATGGTGGATTGGTAGATGTCACATGTCTTAGAATTTTTGGTTCTAGGACATGCCAGTTGACTCACGATGTTTTCCATGACCACGAATCACGATTTTTATTTTTTTTATTTTACTATGTGTTTGCTCTTGCCTTTGGTCTAGGTCTGGGTGACAGAGATAAAGTCTACGATGGAGTGAGCTTACCCAGAAGAAGCCTGTTCACTCTCACTTTGAATGTACACAAAGTAAAGCGCCTGTCTGAGTTTGAAACTCGTAAGTCGCGGCCGTCACCACTGGGCCACCACTGCTCTCTGAGGTTTAATATGGGACAGCTGATTTTTATTCGCAAATACGATGTTGGTCACATGGAGAAAGTTGTTCAGTTTGATGATCTGTACCACACTCTTAAATATGACCACACATTTCTGAAACACGCTGTATAGGACCGTTTTGTGTAAGAGCCTGCTATTTTATTGAGTACCTACTTATGTCAAAATATTTACGATTAAGCGGTTTTGTTACTAAAATAGTACTTTTCGATTCGGGCTGGACCATTTCTGTATTTGTGCTTTATGATGATTGTGACAATATTATCGGTTAGGAGCAATATTATCAATAATACCCTATGTAACATGGGACAAGGGATGGAAGATGATGACAGATCCCATAATAAACATACTCCAACGAGATGGAGAATAGATGAGGGTAATATTTAATCATGGAATTTCATTAGTGAACAAGCCGTGTGCCCGATGGGATGCCCCATTGGCAAAAGTGACGAACTTCCATACTAACTTTCATCCTCTATTTAACCCCTATGGATGTATTTTCGAAAATCCTTTTTTAGTGCTGACCTTGATTTTAAACGAACTCTTGTGTAAAATGTCATTCTTCTAGACCCAGCAGTTTAGGCTGTGCGTTGTCTGTCAGTGAATGAATGACAGACAGATTTTTATTTAGTAGAAGTTCTGACAAAGATATTTATTAGGGTTCTGTACGTCGGAATGAAAATACGGAACCCTTATAGGATAACTCGTCTCTCAGTCTGGCACAGTCGATTTGCTACGAATCTACAAGGCTGATTAACTTGAAATTTGGTACACATTATGAACTTCTGTGACCCAAACACGGACGTGTAACGTAAATAAATGAATTTTGAATATGGGGGTCACTCTTGGGGGCAAAGATTTTTTTTTTGCAAATTGTACCGTATGATATATCAAATGAAACAGCTTATTGTAAGGATTTCAGTTTTTTTTTTAAATAATTTTTGAATGTATACTTTGAAAGTTATTTAGGAAAACCGATGAAAACTTACCATTCCGCCTCCTTATCTCCAAAACTGCTGAGCCAAAAATTATGAAAAAATACAGAGAATAGTTCTATACTTTAAGGGAACTAATTGTGTGTGTAACTTCGGTATAACCATACATTTTTTGACGTTTATACCTAGCTTAACTTTATTCCGTGTTTATTTGTATTAGGGATAGATTACAGGAAAACCTATAAGAAGTCTATGGTCTTAATATAAACATGGTAAATCTCTCAATATTGTGCGTACAAACTCACATATGCAGTTGAAATGAATGTGAGAACTTGTTTTTCAACTATAATGTAAAGTTTTTTTTTTGGGATAAATTCATCCCAAGTCCGGATCCCTAAATTTCTAAAAGTAAAATTACAGTCCAACAGTTACTTAAAGGTAAAAACCACTTGTATAAAACAATTAATCAGAGAAATAAGCTGATTATTGAAAAATTGGTAACGTTGGTAAAAGTTACATTTAAATTAAATTAAAAAATAATACAGAAAAAGATATTTTTACTGGAAAAAATCCCTCTTTGAAGTCTAGAATATCAATTAATAAATCCCTTTCATTCATAAACCCAATTCCGTTCCATTCTGCGTGGGTGTAGCAGCCTTGGCTACGTACCACCCACTCGCCACCTACGCAGGGTTGTCCATACTCCCGTGATGCGTAATTGGCGATCCGATATGAATACGGTGAATGCTTTCAATGATCATAAATTCTCTGAAGTTTTTCAATGAATTTGTATTTTATTTAAACTTGAGTAAACTTTTACTCAATGCGTACTTTGTTGTATGGTTATGTTGGATTAATTCCGTAGAGTTCATTACGTAGGTTCGTATACTATATCAATTTTCTTAGCCTTTTCTCAACTACATTGGGGTCGGCTTCTAGTTTAACCGTATCCAGCTGCCTACCAACATTTTACATGGAGCGACTGCCTATCTGAGCTCCATAAACCAGTAACTGGGTATAGTCTAACAACCAGTTTTACCAAGGGGTATAAATCCCTTGGTAAGACTGGTTGTTAGACTTTCGGGCTATAGGGATGTTGACAAAATTCTTAATATTACGCAAACGGATCCCTGAATCGTAAAATGGTTTTCACAAACCCGCAATATTTTTGATCGGCCTATCCAACGATATGCCACACCACAGGATAGGCGAGAAAAAAAATATAATCCCACTTTGCCCTAAAAAAATATATATATATTTCAGGATTATATTTTACTACTTTGTCGGCATGATTAATATGTATATCCATGCTAATTTGCCGCTTTCTGGTACTAAGAGTCTCTGAGCTAAGCCGCGGACAGACAGACGGACAGGTTCCTTCCAACGAGTTTCCTATGGAACCCTAAAAGCACTATAAACTTTAATGTTCGGTGACACATCGTCCGAACAAATAGACTGACTGGCCAAATGACAGAAAAAAAAAAAAAAAAAATGGCGGTATGGGTGTACTATTATAGCTACAACTCTGCCTAACCCTTTGCGGATTACAGGCTTGATGTCATGTTACTCATACACATTTATATCGTTTAAATATTGTGGCGCGCCACAATTAATGCTTGGTAAATATACCACTAGCGCCATCTAGTATCGAGTAGCAGAACTAGTAGACTCAAGATTTTTCTAGAAAGTTCGATGCTAGAACTTTTTAGAACTATCGACATCTGGTCAGTCGGGCCCGGTATGTACTCGAACATTCTAGATGTTTCTACAGTAGAAGGTTCTGGAACTATCTGAGGACTATATAAGGCCGGTATGTCCCCGACCCGGACACAGTCGAAAAACAAGCGATCAAGCGACAAGTAAATTTTAAATGATACAAGCGATCTTCAAGTGCGACTTTAGAGTGATCAGTAGTGCAGTTGTGTTTTATAATTAGTGTGTTTGAGTTGTTATGAGTTGTTATCAGTGTTGTTTAATTAAAGTGTCATATTTGGTTATTTAATCGGCAGTTTTTATTGTCACGAACCCCAAGCTCGTAACAATATTTTAAAATGTCGATAATAATTTTGTAGTACGTTTTATGTATATTACAGGACTATTACATACAATACAGTTGTTGTCCAGTCATCTAGCATTATTTGCCCTTATTATTTTAATGGAACTACTGTGTTATTGTTGTTTCAACTGCTGTTTGTTTGACAAATATCATACGTATTGTATTTTCAGTAAACGCGCGTGGGTGTATCAGCCCTGAGTGTATTCCGATCGGCCCACTCAACTTCGACGCTATGCATTGCATCATAATTCAGATCGCAGCTGTGAAAAAATTTGGTATATTTACAAAGTTGAAAATTCAAAAAGAAAAAAAAAAAAAAAAAAAAAAATTTGTAAATTTCATGTCTGCTTTAAAATACGTCAAATTTTAAATATCATTTCTTTTTCGCAATAGAATTATAAAATAATCTTAGAAAAAGCTGATTAAACAGTTTCATAGACACTTTTACCAACATAATAAATTAACAACTAGTTATTTCACGGCGCAGCCGAAAATTATCTCGTTAGACCTAGCAGGTATCTAGATATCCATCCTCTAAGACCTCCAAAGATGAGTACAAAGGGTAGTACTGCAATATATTGCCAAAATAGCCCTCTTCGGTATCAGAAGCGCCGGCCGTCAAAGCGTTTCCTGGGACCGGTGCGTGGGACGGTAGGAAGGAACACAGAATAGATAAATACAGAAGGTCGGCTCCATAGAACGAGCGAAAACGCACGTTTAACCGCCGTCTTGTTTTAAGTCCGCCTGGCTAACTACCACCATCTTATCTAAGTCTGTCGCCATAACAACAATTTTAACAGCATTTGTTGTGTTTTGGCAGTTAGAGGTAAGATAGCCAGTTCCTCTGTGGATGAGGATTCTGGGTGAAGCTCGCTTCCACTATCGGCCTTATAATCACTTAGCATCAGGTGAGAAGGCCAAGAGCTACCCAGTTGTAGATAAGACAGTTGTAGATGCCGACAGAAGTGAAAACAAAAAACTTTGGAATAACTGTTCTTTTATACATATAGTTCATGGAAAGCGGTCGGGGACGATGACGCGAGTTCCATGATTTTTGTTCACCCAAAAAGTACACATACATACACAGTATACATATAGCTCATGGAAAGCGTTCGGTGACGATGACGCGAACCCATAAGTTTTTCCTCTGCCAAAAATCGCTCGACGCGACTAAAGAAGTTTTCACTTAAAAAACCTATTCATTGACACGCTGTATGTACAGCTAATGCAAGCGTTCTCGCGACTGGCATTTGTTTGAGAACTCCGTACGTACACGTCTTTGTGTGCGTTTGCCTGTTTTCACTCGTTGAATGAAGCCGACCTTCTGTACCAATCTATTTCGTGGTAGGAAGGTAGGACGGAACGTGAATATGGGCTGCACTGTAAGCGACGGAGATACGGCTCAATGCGTGGGATTGGTATTGTATCACGTAAATGTCTTTGAGTAAGGATTTATGTGATTTGGTGTGACATACACCAAATAGCTGCTTTGATCAGTGTAAGGCTCTAGAAAGGTCTATGAATACTTTTCTGTTGTGTTGAGGGTAAATTGAAGTATGCATAAAAGCCTGTACTTGTTCCAACACTACGCAAAGTTAGACTCAGCCAATCATTATCTGCCTGCCCTCACTTGGGGTCGGCGCAACCAGTTTTCTTCTTCCATTTTCCCCTGTCAACCGTCACGCTATCATTCACTCCCTTCTCTTCACACAATCCATCCATCTTTTCTTTGGCCTTCCTCTACCTCTCTAACCATTAACATTTATATTCATCACTCTTTTAGTCACATCATACTGTGTCTAAATCATCATTTCATCTCCAGACCTGAAATGATGAGTCTAACACAGAATTTAAGATTGCGTTTGATTATGTGGAGGCAGGTTAGGTACCTATCTATCTATACTAATAACTTAAAAAGGTAAAATTTGTTTGTAAGTTTATATGTAGGGGGGGAACAAAGAGATTCGCAGGAGAACCAAGGTAACCGACATAGCTCGAAGAACTGCCAAACTTAAGTGGCAATGGGCAGGGCACATTGCTCGCAGAACAGATGGCCGTTGGGGCCGAAAGGATCTGGAGTGGCGACAGTGTAGCGGAAGACGTAGCGTGGGAAGGCCTCCCACAAGGTGGACCGATGACCTTGTGAAAGCCGCAAGAATCCGCTGGATGCACAGAACCGGTCGAAGTGGCGGTGCTTGGGGGAGGCCTATATCCAGCAGTGGACGTCTTTCGGCTGAAATGATGATAATGATGTAGGGGTATCTCAGCTGGAACTACCAGTCGGATTTGAAAAATTATTTTTGCTGTTGATAGCCCAATTCTTGAGAAAGGTTATAGGCTATTTAACATCTCGATGTGACCCTTATGAGCTGAGTAAAAAGAAAAAATGCTAAGTGAAAAAATATAATACCGCGGGCGGGATATAGGTCAGAGGGATAAGACATTTCGCTTAGACGAAGTCGCGGGCAGAAGCAAGTAACCTATAAAATTCAACCTGTTAATACAGAAATTGCTGAAACATGAATACCAAATTGTACGAGTATACTCGTATAACAAAGATTTTTCATCTCTACAGTTATCTTTATGCAAATGAGACCAATTCGATGACCTTTACGGCCCTTTGATCTACCGCCCCTAGCTTTAAAGTGTGTGGGCGGACTTAATGTGACCTTTTGAGTTTAAAAATATAACTGTTTTTGTTTCACAGATTTTGCCCCTTCTCTTGTTGTTCTTAGTTAGGTAAATAAAATAAATAAAACAGAGATCTAAGCCTAAAATGTCGCCTCAATTTAAATTTTCCCTAAAATATCCACGTGGAAAATGTTTTCTGAAAATTGTGTGTGTATTTAATTTAACTTTTAGAGATTAAAAATGAAACGTAGTCTGGTTTTCGTCCTACGCAAAATGTTAATCAGGATTCCGACTGAAAGTGTGGTATTGCGGTAGCCATACGGCCGTAGGCCATTAACGAAGTTATAATTTTTGTAGTTTTTACATGAAATGTTATTTTATCTATTATTTTTTCACTTTCGATATAAAAGTTTTGTAGTTGTAGAATTGAGTTATTCCGGTCGTATCCTCCTGATCTGATCCCCTGCTGGTTATTATTATTTTTTAATTTCTGTCTGATCTACTATTAACTTTGTCATTCCGGTCTGATTTCTTGTTTTGTTTGGGAGAACATATTTTCAACTTCAATATTAAGTTTGTTCTTGGGATAAATTCATCCCACCTACGGAACCCTTCATTGTACGTGGTCCGACACGCACTTGGCCGGTTTTTTTTAATACATCAATTTGCTTGGCCGTCAATGTTATTGCGTGAAAATAATGGTTTGAGTGCAAGGGCTAATTCAATCATATTGCGCAAACTTATTTTAGGTGTAGGGGCCGCCTTAAAACGAATGGTTTGATCACTTCTTACCAAGAATACCACACCTATATCATTCTATTTAAAAACGAACAACATTAATATCACATAACGTTATTGGGAGCCATTTATATATATGAAAAATGAGCTGTTTGATTTAGCAAGTTACGACATTTTGCATTCGCATCACGTACATTGCGCGCCGTGTGAGAAATGAAAGAACCTTTCACGTACATACGCGACGTATGTACATGTAACGTATAATGACATTTCATCTTAACTTCTGATAATATTAATGTTCGACCTGAAACATTGGTATATTTATTAAAACAAGAGCGGTAAGAGCGGTGGTTCTACAGAAAGCTGATGAATGGTTTTGAACCACTTTATAACTGCGCTTCGTCCCATGTCAATTTGGGTTCGGATTCCTGACAAACCATTACACTCAAACTCAAAGCATTTTTTCCAATAAAACCATTTACAGGCACTTTTGGATTTCCAAGGAATTAGTCAGAAAGTTGAAGCCGGTTGGGCAACCAGCTTCAATTTTCTGACGAATTCAGTCTCTGATGGGGCCATCAGAGACTGAATTCTCATACCAACTTATGTATTTTGTCCCTCCACCACTTTTACAGAGTGATGATTCGGTCACTTGAAGGGTCATAAGGGGGAGATTCCACCCATTTTGCTGAACAACTTTCCCTATTAAATCCATATCCGATAAGGTTATTTTAATCTTCTGATTCTACATCTCGATAAAATAATGTATCTACTTTTTGATACGAAGGTTTGTGTATATAATTTAAGGCTTTCATGTAAATAAATATAATAAAAATTAAAATATAGAAGTATATCTAGAAAAACTCACCAACTCCTAGAACCGCGTAGACAGTAGACACCTTCAGTCAACATTCATTCTTTTGGGAATCAAATGATATCAATCATCTATTTTTACATCACTATTCTATGTTTACAATCGAGAAGAAAAACAAGCCACTTCCATTACGTCTGGTAAATAGAAAAAATATAACAAATATATTTACTATACCAAGTAACTCCCACGCAGCTGTCAAGGAAAAGCATTTTGCGTGGTATTTCGGTGAAGTACAAAAATAGTAGCGATTGTTGTGACTGTTAGTGGAAAAATGGCAGATATTGAGTAGATGTGCTCGTGGCTAAATGATAACAGCCTCACGGGTTAATCCAAGGTTAATCTATGCTTGCCACGGTCACTTCGTGGATGGGTGACTATTCATTACATAACGAGACCCCTCCGTGCCTTGGAAAGCATGTGAAGCTGTTGGTCCCGGCTATCATTTGTAAATCTTTGACAGTCTTTACGGGTTGTCAGAAGCCTAAAAGTCTGACAACCAGTCTTACCAAGCGGTATCGTGTTACCCAGTTACTGGGTTGTAGAGATCAGAAAGGCAATTGATCCATGTAAAATACTGGTATTCAGCTGCAGCAGTTAGACTGGAAGCCGGTAAATTGATGTAAAAAAGCTAGTAATAGCAGAATTATTGTGAAGGAACTCATCCATAGTAGGGGTAGTACAACTACCTATCTGCGTAAAAGCAGCGGTTTGAAGGGTAATGTAACTTTAGAGGTATAAGGATGTAAAGGGTGTAAAGTTAAAATAAAAGAAAAGAAAGAAAATACGTTTGTTTGCGGTGAACATGACGCAAACAAAGAACACAAATACAAAAAGAACAAGTTGGGGGGGAAATATAACTCATCCTCCATAGAAAAGGGAGGATCCTACTGTCCGGCTATTGATGTCGGGACATTGTATATAATGCTAGTCGCGCGGTAAACTCAGCTTGCACGATGCAGGATTTTCCGTGACGTCATTCAGTGTGATGCGCAGTTTGCATGTGCCGATGTAAATGCCGCTACATATCTATAGATACAGGCACATAAGCCATTTTATCACGGCAACGCATCTGTAATGACTCTGGTATTACAAATTTTTTTTTGCATATTTTTCTTCCAATTACAAAAAAAAATCTCCAGCGATATTTCACAACCCAGTCCTGCAACAAACTAATTCAGCAATTTCCTTACAAAACTCCGAAGTACGTGTAAAAACTTAAAATATTCGGTTTTCTTTTCAGCAATTAAAATTCAGCCGTGTTTCAGGCCATTCGTGTTTCAAGAAAGTAGTCGGTTAAAAAAATCTTTCCTAACACGGAAGCCGTGTGGCTACAGTTACTTTGTGTAATTTTAATTACTTAGCAACATTATATGTGCCTTTGGCACGACTTTTGCTAAGGGCATGCGAATTTTTGAAGGTTTTTTTTGAGGAACAAAGTTCAAGGAATAAAATATGAAATTCGGTGTAAATAACTTTCCATGTTCCATGTTATAGGGTTTTGTTTCCGCACTTAGTCCTTCAGGTGGACCATTGTATATGGGCCATGGCGGCCGTCGGTGGTTATTCCAACCAGCCCACCTCCTTCCAGAAGTTAATTACGCCTTTTGGTCTCTTTAGAACATCTGCGACAAATCTGGGTAACCCGAGGGTTTCTGTTCTAATCTGGGTAGCGCCTGTGCATTTAAAGAGCACATAAGCGACGGTTTTCTCAGCCGCCATGCAAGCCCTGCACAGTCCGTTATGCCTATTGGGTGGAAGAGCTTGTTTAGCGAGCAGTGTGTGTCACCAGGCGCAGGCAGGCCCTGTCCAGGCGTAATAAACGCCTGTTTAGCCTACTACTAAATAACTATATTGTTGATTGAATTAACGCTTCCTAATATTAGAGTTTCCCTTATTGCTTAAATAGTCAATAAGCTATTCTACACGTAATTATCAGGATAGGCACGCATTAAGGCGCTTAACTACTCGGGTTTAAATAGTTTTGGAAACACACGAACAGCACAAATAACCAATAAAGTACTCAAAAATATACGGGCAGTTTAATTTTAGGACGTGTGACTGCTGACCTTTAAATACTTAGGTTTATACAACATTTTATTATGATATATTGTATGTGTATTGGGGATAGTCACAGATAAAAGGTCAGCATCCATCCACTTGAGTTTGAACTTTGTCCTTTTAAATGTGTCATAGATAGGGGTAAATTATGTTCAGCAGGCATATAGCTAACTGCAGCATATCCATTTTGAGGAATCCGTAGTCAACAAGGAACCCATATAGTTTCGCCATGTCCGTCTGTCTGTCTGTCTATCCGCAGATTAGCTCAGAAACTCTTAGTACTAGAAAGCTAGAATTTGGCATGAGTGTACATATTAATTACGCTGACAAAAATTGTATGGTACCTTCCTTGCACGTAAAGTGGGGAGGACATCTTTTTTCTCGTCTATCCCATAATGTGGGGTACCGTTGGATAGGCCGTTCAAAAATATTGCGGGTATGTGAAAACCATTTTTCGATTCAGGGATCCGTTTACGTAATATTAAGCTTTAAAGTGCTAATTTTTGTTAGAGTCAAGTGTCCTCACACTGCCAGCTAATAGCTATTAGTAGTATTTATAACGAAGTTAAAAAAAGAAAACTATCACAGCTAAATAGGCTTTATAAGTTAACGAGTAATAGTCGACCAACTTATATTTACAATTGAAATGTATGGGAGAACATGTTTATCAACTACAATGTTAAGTTTGTTCCTGGGATAAATTCATCCCAGCTACGGGACCCTTTATTGTGCGTGGTCCGACAGCACATGGCCGGTTTTTGAACGTTTAAAATTGAACTTTTAAATAAGTGAGTATCTACCTTTAAAAGGCATTATTATGAATCCTATTTCTATACTAAGTTCTGCTGGTGGGTTTCAAATATTTTCGGTATCAATGTTAAAAGTAAGCTAATATTTTCATCAATTTTCTCGCGTTTTAAAAGCTGTTTTCATAAGTACACACTTACTACGGCTACTATTTACAAAACAAATACCTAGATTTTCATAATAACTTAGAAAACAACTTTATTCAATTACAATAAACATAAATATATTGCGTTCAACACTGCACTGACTGAAAAATGGATTTCCAGCTCACTTTCTCATTTTCAGAGTACAATTTCCAATGGCGCGTGACTGTTTCAAACAAATAAATATTTCAAAGAACTTTCAACTTTAATAAGTTGTTTTCAAAGTAGAATTTAGAGAAGTTGGATTTTTTTCGCAATGTTGATTTCGTGATCGTATGTTATGATTTATGCAAGAGGTCGATAGGTGAATGCCTTGTAAAGGATGTTTGTTTTAGAAATCGTCACCTTAGTGGTGAAGAGAGCTAAGCCACACTTTTGACCGATTTGAGTTATGAACACCACCATACTCATCGTTAGACGGAGATTCTGGTGGTGAAGAGATCTAAGTGATTGCTCAACTAGAGGTTTGGTTTTTCACTCAGACGTGAAAGGAGTTAAAAGAAACTAGGAACAAAAAATCAAGTGGTGAATTTTGGATTTATCTTTATCTTGGAACCTGTTTATTATGGAATAGCTCCCTTCACGACTAAGGCGACGAAATATTGTTTTAAATATCTTTGAGATTGCATTATAATAACAGAAATAAAGTATATTATATTATGGTCAAAGTGGGAAAATAAACAATATCTCGGAAAAAAGTAAAAAATAAATAAAAAATATACATAATTAATTGTGCTACTCGCGCAACTCTTCAATTTAGCACCAATTTTGAAGGCTTCAAAGCCTCACCAAATAGACGAAGAGAATTTTTTTTATTAAATTTATTGAAGCTCTGTTTCTGTCGTCCCACCACTTAGCATTCATCACAAAAAACACTAATTCTGTGAATACTGAGGTAGCAGAACTAACTACAATTGTTGGTGAGCAAATGGACTATAGGTATTTTGAATGAGCTGGAGGATGATGGAAACACTGTTAAACATACCTATGAGTAATTGCTATATATTAACACAATAACGGGACAAAACTATGTACAAGGCAATAGGGATCACTGACACAAGACAACAGGCTAAAACAAAACATTTCTTCTGTTCCAAAAGTATAAATGTCATTATAAAAATATATATACCTATAGTTCTTAAAGAAAAGGTGGCATCCCAGCCAGTCGCCAACAATAATACTCCATCTTAAAGGTATTCTGATAACAATTATCTATTTACTATGTCTCGAAAATTCGAGACATTCAGTTTCATTCTGAAATTAGGACTAGCTGAATCACCACACCACGCCCATATCCAGGTGCATGCACGATGTTTATTAATTTATTTATTTAACAGTTTTTTTAAATGCTTTATTAAAAAGAACTAGGTTTTAAATAATTAATTACAATCTAGCCTTTAAGACTAATAATCAATTTTAATCTAACTTAAATTTTTCTGATTTGCCTCGACGTTCACATGTCGGTGGAGTAGGTGTTCATGGGCCTCAGCAAATTTTTGAATTATGTTGGTGACAAGCTCCATTTTTAGGTCACGTTGGAGGTCATAATTTCTTAAACAACAGTTTATGTACACACGTATAAACAGACAAGAAGAAAGGAACAGAAAAATACGTACAAAATTACTACAATTGTAATTGGATGTTCTACGTAGTAGATGAAACTTTTTATTGAGGTGTAGCTCTGGATATCAGTGAAAACAGTATATTTATTTTGTTGAACAATAAATAAACAGTCTTTTAGAGTTAAAAACAGTATGGTTGGCTGCCATAATTGTAACCGTGAAAGCAGAGTTGTTTGAATCACGAACATCTAGCAAAATGGTCTATTCTGTAAAAATCTGACCGTGAAAACTTACATATGTGAAGTGAGCTTGAAGTAGGGTTGCCAACCCTACTATATTATATAGTATTTTGCTATATTAGAGACCTAAATTCTATATTTCTAATGAAAAAATATAGTAGGCAAAACTGTTATATTTTTATTTCAATACAAATTGCGAGATGATCGCAATAGGGCCAGTATTATTCATAAAAGCTGAAGTAATTGTATTTTGTTACTTTAATTTAGGGTGTAAAACAGTTACGAAACATTTAAAAATAAAATAAAAAACCTGTTAATAAAGGTTCATAGTAGCCAAAAAATATGCTTTTAAATAATAAAAATGTTTTTAGAAACATACCTACTATATTTTGTCGCTATCACTACATATTGTCTGTTCGAGATAAACTCAAAAACTAATGCACCGATTTTATGCTGTTTTCACCAATGGATAGCTTGGTTCTCGAGGAAGGTTTTAGCATATAATTTGTTAAGTTTTTGTATAGATTTTTGTATACAAAAACTATTTGTTGGAGGAGTCGGAAAAAAATTAAAATGTGGCTAGTATTTTAGTATATTGTGGTTTCTTACGACTTCCAAGCGAACGAAGTCGCGGGCAGAAGCTAGTCCATTTTATTTTTACAGGCAATGGCTTCGAAAATACTATAATTGATATAAAAAAGGTTGGCAACCCTAGCTTGAAGTAAGCTGTCATTCCATTTGCTAAGGATTTACGCTATTGACAGCTCACTTCACCACAGTTTTCACGGTGAGATTTTTGCAGAATACTCGTAGACTGTCAGTTATTTGGAATTTGCAAGAAAAATGAAAGGACATGTCGGTTGTTTTTCATCACCGTTTTGAGAGTAGTGGTGGTGAAATAATTTACAGAAAAGTGTCTGCTTGGGGCAGGGCTTTAAATACTGGTAAATTTTCATAACGTTACCTTGTATTGACAGAATTAACGTTATTATTAAAATAACGGTAATCGATTTAACGTTATTTATGCGACAAGCGTGCGGCGAGCGGGAGCCCGCCCTCGCGCCTCTCTGATGCCGTGCCGATCAAAACGTTGCCTGAATCTGCCTGATTCTTACCCACAGAATGGCAACGTAGCTTAATTAACGTTAGTTAACGTATTTTTATTAATGTTAATTATCGTTATATTACTGGTAATTTTATCAAATAACGTTAAATTTTTGTAACGTTAGTAGGTATTACATTGAAATTTAACGTTACGTAACGGTTATTATTTTGTTATTTGGTAACGTTAACAAGCCCTGGCTTGGGGTTCGAATCCACAACCTACAATTCGTTAGTCGCTGTCGTTACCGCTGTCGTTACCACTGGTCCTCCACTGCTCAAGAGGCCAGCTTATACTAGATTTGTTACTACTGACGTACAGCCTAACGTACGCATGAATTTTTTAAATGAATTTTAATCAGAATTATCTAATAATAAAAAATAAACAGATAAGGTACTGAAGAAAGTACGCTATGTTACTAAGATCCAGTTCGAGAGATAATGACAATTTGGCTTATCAACTTAATTGATATAAACACTCTCTTATGACAAACGTAAATGGTTCTTATTTGTGACTAGCTGGAGTAACTTGCTCGATTTGTTATTCAGATTTATACTAATCGTAGTTTCACTTAGTACTTGGCTTGGAATGGTTCAGGATAACATATAGGTAGTAGGCAGTGGAAGGAAACTGACATTGTTCATATATTTGCGTATTATTTTCTTGCTACATAAGCCTTGATAAATTACAAATAATAAGTACATAAACGCAATGGCTATTGATTAATCAGGAGCAAAAGAAAAAGATGATTAAGAGAAAAACAAAAGAACAAAACATAAAACTTGGAACTATACCCATGGCAAAAGCGGTCATTGACCTACATTTTCTAGCATTCTTTATTTGAAAAACTGAAATAAATTCCGTTAACGTCCTGAATCTTGAACATGTTTCAATAACGAAAAACCATACATGTTTATTGTTTGGGTTTCTACGGAGAGATATTAGGAAAAGGGTAATGACCGCTAGTGCCATGCTCAAGCGGGTATACCATTTTTTTTTTACTAAGATATTTACCTACTTAACACTAAAATAAACTACTGATTAATAAGAAACGATATGGTGCTATGTAGATTGATGTACATAACTAGATTTAACCACCACAGACTTTTGCAAATTTTGTTAGTAGCATGCAAGCACTGTCTTCTACCTTACAGTAGGTACATAATTCTTAAACTATTTCTACAGAATGACGCTCCCCACAACTTTGTCTTCAATTTGCCTGGATTTAAACTTAAATTCCATCTCCCCAATACACGAATCCGCAATCTCTATTACCGTTTTACTTAGTAAACTTCAGATCTTTTAGACAGGTTTAGGTATTCCAAATAATCTGGATGTTTGGACGTTCGAATAACTACTTATTTGAGTTATTCGAGTTTCCAGACACGATTAAATCCCTAAGAATCGCACTCAACCGTTGCTAGTTCGTTCAGTGAACTTAAATAATGTTGTTCCGATTTAGTTCCTTTGAACGAGAGTTGATAATTGAATTTATTCTTTATTCAACACTAGCTTCTGCCCGCGACTTCGTCCGCGTGAAATTTCTTGTGCCTCCGTTCCCCAATCCGTTCTTATCGAGAACGGATTGGGGAACGGGGGCACAAGAAATTTTTATCTTCTATTATTATCATCAAAAAAGCCGTTCCATACAAAATGTATGACAAAATGAATTTTCTTCATAACATTTTATTTTGTGAATTCCTGTAATATTAGTTATTCTGCTATTTGGGGCGGATACAAATCCAACAAAATAAAGATCATACAAACCAGTTCAGCCGTTCTTAAGTTATAAATGATGTCACTAACCCGACTTTGTTTTATATATTTAGATTAATGAATGTAGTGGTGATTGAATGGGATTGAGGAATTAATGATTGATTGCTTAGTGCGTTAGAGGGAACAGTTATTGTTCGATGTTGTGTCAATTTATCAAAATAATCTTTGATGAATTGATGGAATGAAAACTAGCCTGTGTTATTTCCTGTAAAGTTATGGTTTTCTGAAGAGCGATGGCCGCCTCATAGCGTCTACAATTTTACGGTGAACGTCACTGAAACGTAATATATAATAGTTTAGCTGATGCCCGCGGATTTTCCCGCGTGGTTTTTTTTTCTGAAATAAAAGTAGCCTTAATTTCTCCTTATAGGAGATTCTGAAATAAAGTTTTTTTTTATCCCGGTAATGCTGTACGGTTAATATCCATTGAATTCATTGCAATTTCTTCAGTCGTTTCTCCGCCTCTGTGGTCTAGTGGTAAGATCACCTATCTCAGAACCAGCGGTCCCGGGTTCGATGCCCTGCGGGGAAATATTTTCTGTTCCGTTTGGTTGGTGGTAGGGCTTGTTCTAAGTCCGCCTGGCTAGCTACCACCATCTTATCTAAGTCTGTCGCCAAAAAAACAATGTTAACAACATTTGTGGTTTTGCGGCAGTTAGAGGTGCAGAACAAATATTTGTATGACCTGCAAGTAGTTGTTCCGGGTCTGGCTGTATGTGTATGTGAGTTTAAATGTATGTAAACGCACCCACAAGACAGGAAAAATTACAAGAGTGGAGCAACGTTTAAAAAAAAAAAGATGTACTCGTAAGATAGCCATTTCAATACTCAATACTCAATACTTTTATTGCATTCTCATGTAGTTATTCTTAGGTGGTAAACTTATAATTAGATCATTATGGACCCTGTCAGGCACAGCAAAATAATTGAGTTAGGAGAGAGGAAGCGTTTGTTAATTCAATTTATATAATATTACTTATCAGTACTACTTTAATATAATAATGATATAGGTATATTCTGAGATAAGCTTTACTATAAAATATAAAAACGTATCTATTGAGAGATGTAATAATAATTCAAGTCTCGAGTACATACTGGTGGCTACTCGAGTGACTTTATAAGTCTACCCGGAAGTGATTCCGGGTGAAGCTCGCTTCCAACTTCGGGTTTATCATCACTTACCATCAGGTGAGATGAAGGACAAGAGCTTACCCGTAATAGACAAAAAAAAAAAAAAAAAAAAACTCATTCTCATTTTGAATTCGAGTTTGCCAATTAGCGCTGGGACTAAAAAGGTTAGGCCAGTGTATTTATTTCGGCTTTTCAGTATTTATTTTTGCTTCAAAGGGCATCGAAAGGAGCACATAGAAAAACCAGAGCTGACCACCCATAAACTAAGGATTTCTCTGTTGAGTTTTAGAATTGTTCGAGGTCAGATTGTGGAAAAAATTGCACGTGCAGCATCGTGGGTACACGCAACTGAAACTTCTTAAAAAATTAAGAATAAGAGAGATTTAGTATGAGAGACGTAGAGAGTTATATCTTTCTTCTCTTTCATGTAACGAAATGTGCTTAAACGTGACGCGTCTTTGAAATTTCGCTCTCAATTCTCATTCAATTATCCGATCGCAAGCTAAGAAGTTTCACATAAAGAAATAAAAATAAACTGACGTAATTCTTAAGCTCTTGCCCAATGGCTACTAAAAGAACCTTTGTGTTGCAAGGTCATGGGTTCTATTCTGGCCGCTTGAAATTAATGTTATAATTCTAACATACAAATTACATAATCGTAGCCTTTGCTAACACGAGCTTTTAGCCCAGTTAGTGGCTTGAACCACGCGATGCTAGAGCGAAGTCTAGGTCTGAATGCTGGCTGGTTATAAAAAACAAATGGCTGACCCCCTGACTCCCAGTTATTTAAAGATTTTTGTTAAGCTAATTCGCCATTGAGCTCTGGTGGCTCAGTGTTATCGGCCTTGATTTACGAGTAGAAGGCCGTGAGTTCGAACCCAACCCAGGCAGGAGGGTTCTATCGTCATAATCTTAGAACAGTGACGGATCTGACATTTATGTTAAACTCTGCCGCGCGTGCAATAACAGCAGTAAGTATAATTATGTCCAAATTGAGTCAAACATAGATTCGGAATCAGCGCAATGAGCTGATTCCGAATCAATGCTCAACTAAATTTGCATGCGCGACAGAGTTTAACATAAATGTCAGATCCGTCACTGTTCTACGACTATGACGCTATGGGCCTGTGTTGCTTGAAATAAATGGTATTATTATTATTACTTCACTTTGTGTATTTAATTTCATCACCAATGCTCTCAAAACGGTGGAGAAAACATCGTGAGGAAACCGACATGTCCAAGAACCAAAAAATCGAAGACATGTGACATCCGTCAACCCGTACTGGGCCCGCGTGGTGGATTATGGCCCACTCCCTCTTACAGACAGGAGGCCTATGTCCGAGCAGTGGGAACATGCGTATAGATAGTGGAATAAAAAAAAAACGGTATATTGATAAATGTAATGTGTCGGTATATGAAAATTAATCAGTTGTCACTTGGAATCGCACTTTCATAAGTCGCTTCTATCCCGCAAATTATCTGTATTGATATTATAAAGAGGTATTTGTGAGTTTGTATGTAAGAGATAATCTTCAGAACTACTGGTTCCGAAAATTCTTTAGTTAACGGTAAGAAAGAAAAGACAGAAAAAGTATTTTTTGGTACTCATACAGGGTGATCACATTTTAAACTAAACACATTCATAGTAACATTAATAAAAACAAGCAAGCTACACAAGCAAGCTACATTATCCCAGAGTGGCATAGGCTGTGTTTTATGTAAAAACGAGAAACTTCACGTGAACAAAGTCGCGAGCAGGATGAATGAATGGTTGGCCCCCAGCGTGGTTTGACCGTTTGACCAGAGTCGATTACTTGAACGAACCCAAAGATTCACACTAGCCCCTGGAGCCTCATGTTGAAACATGAGGCTACAGAGACCATTGCATATCAAGGAGTAGACCGGGGGGCACGGTAATGGTAGGGAAGACGTGCCCATAAGATATGGAAAGATTATTAGAGCCGTACCGTATATGTATCCTAAAGTAGGCAATGGAATAGTGCTCTCCACTATTCCATTGCCTACTTTAGGATACAAATCCGGGTTCACGGGTGATATTTATCTATAGGAGGGCAACTTTTAATGACGTTGTCGCCTGGTTGGCTCAGGTCCAGCTGCTTTCTCGACTTTTTTCTATGTCACTGCTATGCTGTGTTAGAAGTTTACACGTTGCTGTTTCCAAAGTCTTCCTCTGAGGTCTTGCTACTATCCGTTTCAGGTTTTTTGTAAATATCGCTAGCATGCTTTTCTCGCGAACGAAGTCGCGGGTAGAAGCTAGTAATTCATGAATACAAGTTATTCAATGGCTTCTTACTGATTGGATCCAGCCAGCGCCATTTACAGAAACCACCAGGTATTTACTCTTCCAAGACTCCTTATTTATGTATTGAATGGAATTCATTATGAGAAAATAATTCTGTACTTGTAAGAAAATGAGAGAACACTTTTCTATATTTAATATTCCGTTTATCTTGATAGTTATTTATAAAGGTTCTGCTCTATTTCACTTTATTATCTAAGAAAAATATTTTTCAAAATTTATTCAACTCTAAAGCAGTCCGACGCTGGTTTAAAGTTTATTTGAAACTAGATGCTGCACGCGGCATTTCCCGCGTGGCTTTTTCTAAAATCAAAGTAGCTTTAGTTAATCCTTATAACATCAGCTATCTGCCAGTGAAAGTCCCGTCGAAATCGGTCCAGCCGTTTTGGAGATTATCCGGAGCAAACAAACAGACAGACATACCGACAGAAGACAGACAGAAAAATATTTTAGGTTTGTTTTTTTGTTATAAGTACTGTATACACTAGGTGGCGCATAAGTTATCACCTCTCTGGAAGATGCACTCACGCACTATCTCATGCACTTTGACATTTGTTAAGTACGAGTATACAAATGTAAAATACATATCCTATAATCATGGTGCGCTACACTCTATAAGAACGCGGCATAAATGTCTCATTGTTTTTAACCAATACTCGCTAAGTGCACTGAAAAAATGTTTACTTATACATAACCAAACTTTCGTCAAAATGTAACAAAAAAGTGATCACATAACTTTATGCAACATGTAACCAAAACCTGTGCTGGCTGTTGTGTATCACTTTTATTAAATCAAGTTAACTTTTATAAAGTCTTGTCAAACTTTGATTATTCTTGAAATAGCCGAAATAGTTAGGCTAAATATTTTTTTCAGTGTGGTGTTAACCCAATGTGAATTTCGTTGTCAATTCCTGTCATGGTCGTGCAATACCAACTGCGCAAACATGTAATAATAAGCAAAGTTTTTTTGTTTTTTTTTTGTTTGGCCACTCGTCTTATGGAGACTGGCTCAACACGGGATAGTTTTAGGCATGGCCGTACCCGGAGTAGTTCTGCCAAGAATATCGCTGCTGTGGATGCAAGTGTCCACGTCGACCCAGAAACATCAACCAGACGACGTGCTACGCAACCAGATGACGGTCTTTACAGCGTATATTGGTGAAAGATGTTCCGTGAAAAAATTATAAGTTCGAATAAACAATATTTTCACTTCTCATGCTCTAAAAGTATGCCAATATAGCCCTACGAAGCGGGACTCAAGTGACCACTTTAGGTTCTAGGGAGTGAAAAGTAATTAGTTTTTTATTTTCCTTCATGTGACATAGACAAACTCAAACAGCCAGTAAATATACTATTATCTGTGGAGTGTGGACCATCTTCATTTCGAAAATGTTGAGAGTTTTAGTTCCATGGTTTTTCCGCCAAGAAGGTGGCGCCATGTGTTTTAAATTGTTAATCTGTGACTGGTTTAGAAGAAAAAACTGACCGCGAAAATTTCAAAATTTTTGTCGAGTGTTAATTTGTTCGGTTTTAAATAACTTTATTAAGAATGTCCAGTGACCGTGAAGAGTTTGACGTCGAGCAAAGAGCAAAAGACATAATAGATAATCTTTTGCCACTAAAGTCGCGGAAAATTTACCTAAAAACTTACGAAAGTTTTATGGACTGGAGGAAGGGTCTTTGGGAGGTTTTTGTACTAAATTGACTATTTTTCTCGCACTCAAAATGAAAAGTACAGTTTGCACCTCGAGACTAAACGCCAACTTAAATATACCCTCGGTCTCATTGACACGCTCGGGAGTCAATCCACCTCTGGTATATTATGGCTTCGTTTAGTCCCTCGATATAAAATATACTTAACAATAACCAGAAAGATTTTTATTTACAAAAAAAGTTATAGCCAATACGAGTAAGCTTTCAAATCGATATCAGGTTTTAGGATTAGGATTACTTATGCGCTAGTGAGTACTTTCATTTTATCTTTAGAAAAAGCTGTTTTTTGAATTTTATTTATTTGTATTATGAACGAAATCGCGAGAAACACTAAAATGTTTCGTAAAGTAAGCTTTACGAAACCAATTTGTATTATTTCTAGTAAACTAGCTGATATTAATTTTAAGAAAACCGCTTGTAAATTGGGTTTACCCCTAACGAGCAGATTATCCAGTAATTGGGTTTAGATCTAGACTTGGCTTAGAAGCGCTGGTCTAGACGCTAGATCTTAATATGCCAGGATAAACTAGTACTGTCGTTAGTGAGCGGCTATGAAATCAGCGATGATTGTAGGCCGTTTTTAAATACGGTTTAACTTAAGGCGAGGTTCTTCGAGCGTGCATTTTTGTTCTTGAGGTGGCAGCTGGGCGCAAGTAAATTGTGCCGTGTCCTACGCATCCCGTGCACTGTCACTCGTAAGACACGGCAGTATGTTTCGCTACGCGCAGAGTTCGTAGCATTTAGAGAGTGCAATTATTATTATTTTTTGTAAAAAATATGATACATTTAAATTTGATGAATTATTACAAGTTATAGAACAAAAGTAGATGTTGTTGTAGATGTGTGTGTGATGATGTTAGTAATATAGTCATGAGAGGTTTTTAGTATTTTAACAATGACCCTGTATACTAATAAAAACTTGCGAAAACAATACATTGTTTTCCGACAAATCGTTCATGCTTCATTGTCTTTAATTAATCTTATGTTATTCCCAGCAAGACTATTATTCTACCTACCATGTTAAGATTACGAAATGCGATAATTCTTCATCATTCGCCTTCTAGGTACCAAAAAAAAAAAAAAAAATGTACCTTAAGAAACGAAGCTACGCATCTTTTCCATCCTTGATGCCTCCAGAGGGTTGCTAAGCTGGCGATGCCTAACCCTGGCGTAAGTGCTAACCCCTGACGCAAGAAGACACAAGCCCGTGGATAATATTATCATTGTGTTACAGACAACGTCATTATCTGCCGCAAGCGTTGACACTCCTACGGCTGGTTGCTCTCAGACCTCTTGCGGCAGCTTGCCCCTCTGAGGTTGGCGAATTGGAGGCCTGACTCGAGCCTTTTTCTCCATGAAACCCCTGGACCTCTCATTCCCAAGGACCTCCAACGTTTCTTCTCCCCGGTTTCCCTGGCTTTGTATAACTTTGTTAGGACCCTCCAGCACCCATTTGGTAGGGCCTGATAAATCTGATATGATAGATTAGATATCTAATTGTTTTATTTATTAAAACTGTTTACTGTTAACTCTTTTTTTTTCTTTTAAGTCGGGACTCCTCCAGTTCTGATGATTGGTAGGTAGGTGGTAGTTGTTTCACTGTCGTTACATTTTTCCCCTCCCGGAAAAATGTAACGTTACAGTACACAGTAAAATACATAAAGAGAAAAGACATAACTTTTGAGTACAAAGGCACTGGTGTCGATTCCCTTAAACTAAATTTAAGTTCAGTGCATCTTTTTTTTCTTTTTCATTTGAAAAGGACAGAAGATAAATTTTAGTTTAGTCCTGTCAAATTAATCAGCGCTTGACGTAAATTGACGTAATTTTAGTCGGCAAGTTTTTAATCACGTCTAAACTTGTATGGAGTAGTGACAGGCGCTGATTAATTTGACAGGACTAAATTAAAATTTATCTTCTGTCCTTTTCTTAATGAAATAGAAAGAAAAAGATGAACTGAACTTAAATTTAGTTTAGTTTGTGAACAAGAGAATCGGCACCATTGTTTATTTCATGAGAAATTTCTTTCAGCCGACTTGCGCAAGGAATGATAAAGAAGTTTAGACGATAGTGTATAAGAACAAGAAGATGAGGTTACCAGAATATACTCTAATACTTTAATTATTATCTCCACGCTAATTTCAAGGCCTATTTTATAGCCAGCCCAGTTAATCTTGCAAACTGGCTAGACGCTAAGTTTAATCTGATAATAGACAGAAACCAGTACGAACTAGTTTTCTGCGGTTTTGCCCAGAAGGCATTATGGTGTAATTCTGGATGTTCAGCTGTGGCCTTAATTGGTGGGCAAATATAGATTCGGTAGAGGTGAATGAACGTATTGTAAATTGAGCTAAGGCAAAATATTGTTAATCTATTACACGGTATTACACTAATACAGTATGTTTAAGGGATGTCCAGAAAAGCTCTTGTAAAGAACCTAAAAGATGTAGGTACTTAAAGCTTAATACAGTATGAAAGAAAATAAAACCTATATTTGGCACAATACTGTAAACAAGAAACGAACAAATTAAAAACTAACCATATGAATCTCTGACGTAGGTACCATCGCGGTCTCAGACCACCGTAAGGACTATTCTTGCTTGGAGTGCTCCGCCGCTATGGTAAAGCTTACATGCGCTCATCGCTGAGCCCCTTATATTTGTAAATTAAAAAAAAAAAAAAAAAAAAAAAGGTGGTCAGACATCTGTGATCATTGTAACAGAGCCTGAGAAATTTATTTAAACAAAAGTTTTTATTTTTATTGGTCGTCATAAAAAAGGGTGGTAATCAGATGTGGTCATCGTGTGCACGGGATATTGTTTTCAAGGTGGTTAGATTTTCGTGCCACCGATAGTACCAATCATACAATTTTGTCGACAGCGACCAAGCGCCCCAAATGGAGATTTCGGATAGGACACTTTCAGCTCAAATATAAATAAGGCAATAACAATGCGTCGACCCAAGATACGTTTTAGTGTCCACACATTAAAATGAAAACCCAGCACACATTCAGCAGAAACCTTTAAATAATTATCATGATTAAACCGAGTTAATTACTTCCTTTATGACCTAACATACAAGTGACGGTACGGAATTATAATAAGTAAGCATAAAGAGCTAATATTCAGCATAATCAAGTACCCTAAAGTTGTAGGCACACTGAAGGTGAATTGCGAGCGGCGTTTGACTTCTGCTGATCAATTCAGGAATGAAGTATACAGGTTATATCTTAACGAAAAGTATGAATAAACTACGTAATGTTATTTTTACGAGTTTTTCGAGAACCCATTTTCTCTTATTATGTGGAAATAGCGGCCTTGCTAATAAACAAATGTCTAGCCAACAACGTTGACTAACAAAATTCCTCTGAAAAATAATATTGTCGTGAGCTATTCGTATTTACTTTCCTAGTTTATCTTTGGACATCACATCGGTGAAGGAAAGCCGTAAAGGAGACCTGGAATTAATTATAATATAAGTCTGAAATCGCCAACCCGTTTTGAGCAAGCATGGTAATCAAGGCTCATACCTTCTCTGCAGAAGGAATTTCACCAATCAAACTGAACGCGTTCAGCAAACAGCGTTCAAGAGCTTTCAGCCGGTCTATTCTGTAAAAATCTCACCGTGAAAACTTAGGTGAAGTGAGTTTTAGTGAATTGTCATCCCATCCGATACTAGGGATTGTTACTATCGACAGCTCACTTCACCTAAGTTTTCACGGTGAAATTTTGACAGAATAGCACTACAGGTCAAAATTGTTATGGAATATTGTCACTGACAGCTCTTGAACGTGGCTTAGAAGTGCTGATCGTGTTCAGTTTTGTTGATGAAATCCTCGCTTAGTACTTATTTTGATAGAACTAATGTCACTTTTCATGTGTCAGGTAAAACTTCGCTTTTAAACTTACCAGAAACTCGCGCTCAGTGTGACAAAGGCTTAAAATGGTTAAAAAGACCTAAAATGTTGAATTTATAATGCCTATGCCGCATCCCTAATTATGTTACAATGTTCAACACCAGTCTTTTTGGTTATTAACAAAGTCTTCCTACCTTCATAATATACTTGAATTATTTGTTTTGAAAATCCCAACTACCTCATGAATGTACTGAAACTTCTATGTATCGTTTTATCCTTACCGTTTTAGCTTTTATCATACAAGAACTAAAAATAGTAAAACCGTAGTAATAGTTATTACTCTTTGGTGGAACTGTGGGGTGATTGCTTAACACACTTTGACAGTTCAACAACATTCATTGCGTCATTCACGTTGTTTAGAAGTAAATTTTTCATAGAAATATAAATGTAAAATAAATGGCTTTTGCACGTAACAAAGATAGCGACCGATGTTTTCGTGTGAGTAAGTTGTACCACAGAGTTGTACGGTGCATGGTAAATTTAAGCTGTTTGGTGGGATGAGGTTTTGATTTAATTGTGTGTACGTTCTCTATTATCTATTACTTTTACTGAATTACATGTGTAGTTGTGGCGAGTGGTAGCGACAAACTGGAGACACCGGGTTCCAATAAATTTTCAATTACCTACCAGGCGTATATCTCCTTCTTTTTTATATCTGTGGTTTACAACTTAGCTGGATGAATGATGTGACCATCTTTGGGTGTTTGGTGCAACATAAGACGATAGATACGTAGATAAAATTTACTTTATTGTACACCAGTTGTAAGAGCTCGTAGCTAAATAATAACAGGCACACGGGTTGATCTTCAGGGTTAAGCAACGCTTGCCGAGGTCGGCCCATGGATGAGTGACCATCCATAACATACCGAGACACCTCCGTACCTAGGAAAGCACGTTAAGCAGTGGATTCCGGCTGCCATTCGTAGATCCGTGATAGTCATTACGAGTATTCAGAAGCCCGAAAGCGCCAGTAACTGGGATGTGGAGGTCAGATAGGCGCTCCATGTAAAATACTGGTATTCAACTGCATCCGGTTAGAGTGGAAGCCGACTTCAACATAGTTGGGAAAAGGCTAGGCATATACCGGATGATTTTTTTAACCGTCTCGAAAAAAATTGGGTATACTTAGGTGAACGGAGTAGAAGCCTATTGCAGTTTTTTTTTCCTTTTTTCAGAAATATAACAACAAAAAAAGATAAAAAATATAGAAATTTGGGTGCGTATGATTTAAATTTCAATATTATTTATCTTACCTATTTATTTATTTATTTTTTATTAAATTTCTGTGTTTATTGTTATAGTATGATAAGTTTACTTCAAATGTGTGGTATTTATCAATAAATCAATTTATTTCTAGGTTAAGGAAAAAAAAAAAAAAAAACTATATCCTAGGCTTCCACTTCGTTCACCTCAAGTTCACCTAGTATACCCAATTTTTTTCGAGACGGGAAAAATGTCATCCGGTATAGTTGTAACGCAGCCCATCCATACTAATATTAGAAATGTGAAAGTAACTCTGTCTGTCTGTTTATCTGTCTGTCTGTCTGTATGTTACGTTTTCACGCTTAAACCGCTGAACCGATCGTCATGAAATTTGGCAGAGATATAGCCTGGGATATGGAGAAGGACATAGGCTACTTTATTACGCGATAACCGACATCCACACGGGCGGAGCCGCGGGCAAAAGCTAGTATACAATATCGTTAATTTTAAGGGCATATAAACATTGGCGATCTTATCGTGTAGGATACATTTTGGTATGACGTAGCTTGCTTGGCATTACAACAATTAAGGATATCGCACACATAGTTGCGTACTATGCGGCATGCTCGACATTTTTACGGTACGGTTTTAAGGTATTAAATAGGATTTATATGTAAACTTTGTTTTCACGCCCGTAGTAACAAACTTAAGCAGCTACACTTCAGGACCCTACTCGACAGTGGCGCCAACAGGTGAGCGAAAAAATGGTAGCCCTCATTGTAATAGGCAGAGCTTACCGTTTACAAAATTAAATGTTTTTAAAATTACTGAATACTTACGACTTAAAATAACCCTTCCCCAAGTAGCCCTATTACTCGTAAATATTTTTTCTCTGAAGTTAACAAACTTTGTGATGAAACGGTTTTAAAATGATAAAGTCCTTTAATTAACCGCTAACAATAAGTTTTTGTTTGTCCTGCTCAACTTTTGAGCCTTCTGAGGTTAAGTTTGTTTGTCTCTGTCGTCAATGGTACGTCATAGTATGACAGCGTGGGTACTGATATGGTCCGACTAGTAGTAATAGCTTATTTTGAAACTTGTTATTATTTGTAAATAACACTGCGATGATAATATTAATTTTAAAACTTGTAATTATTTGTAAAATACGTACCAAACAGACCACTATTATTATGTCAAAGACAAAGACATTTATTCGTCGGACATGGTACTCGTAGGTATAAAGTTGGTAAGTGTAATTATGTTCAGGACACATCCGTCGCTAAAAGCGGCATACGAATATTAACAGTACTAGCAGCCCGTCCCGGCTTCGCACGGGGTAGACCATTTTTCTACACCTTCGGTTACATTGTTCAAATTTTACCAAGGATCCCTAATTTTTTTCAAAATGAAATGTAGCCTATGTCAAATTGGAAGAATGTAGCATTCTATTGGTGAAAGAATTTTTTAAATCGGCCCAGTACTTTTTGAGCCTATTCATTACAAACATACAAACATACAAAAATAGGTACAAATCTTTCCTCTTTATAATATTAGTGTAGAAGTGTAGATTACACATGGCCATAGAACCTATCTTATACGAGTATACTACTTATAGTCCGATAAAAAATACAAAAGACTATAGACTGTAAATCTAACAATATAAAAAATTCAACAACAACAAAATTTGTTAGTATTATAAAACTAAATAAATCTTTTTTATTTTATCTATACTCCATTTATTATAACAATCGACAAATAACTGTTCTCACCCTTTCGTTATTTCGATGTAAACGTTTAATAAACTCCGTTATTTCACGATAAATACAAAGCGCTGTAATCTATTTACCATTTACATAAAAAAAATAACTCTAAAGTGCAGTAATTTCAACAATATTACACAATAACTGTCGTTATTTAGCCGTTATTTGTCTAATGCTATAGTAAATGGAGTATAGGGCATCTCGGAGTGTAACCAAGAGGGATTTCGACTCTTTAACCGGACTTTCCTGTGGTTGCCTTAAGCTCCTAACGAAACTTAATGCCTCCAGCCAGGGCGTAAACACTTATAAGCTAAACGACTGCACGCTAAGGGCACCCCCTGTGGGGTACGAACCTCGGCTTAGGGCAGCGTCGGAGGGAGGGTGGCAAGGGACCGTCGGTGGCTGGAAATAAATCTAATATTTACCTTTATACTTATAGACGTATGAGGAACAGGCTGCAGAAGGTAATTCACCGCTCGAAAGCTTGAGGAAGTGATGATTATGACGTCACGCTGAAGTAGGTAGTTGCACGAAGGCTACGCTGACGATCGCGACGGGGTCACCAGTATAGAGGTATGAGGAACAGGGTGTAAAGTTCACTCATCCTCCTCTCAGGCAGGATCCTCCAACCAGACGAGTGTTGTGTCTGGTGGGCAACTGCCCGACGGTTGCTTGCTTCGAGGTCGTCTCTGCGTCCCCCAAAGGGGGCCCGAGGAATCGGTATTGTGGCTTTTGGGAACTTGACCGTGGCATGGGTCTCTCGGTCCTCACAAATGGGGACCCGTCATTGAGTTTTCCCCCCCCCTCCCGTGAGATGGGTGGGAGTGCTTTATCGCACACCTAGCCGGTCGAGAGGGGGTTCCCCTCAGCGGTCTAAAGTGTGTTTTTGGTTTTTGGTGGTGTAACTGTGGAAGCGTCCGAAGTTCTTCATGGCGCCCGTGCGACCAGGCCCCTGCTAGGTGAGATCCCCAGTTCCCTGGGGAAGGCCCGGCAGGAGCCGATCTAGCAACAAGGGCGCCGGTTTTGGTTGGCGCTTGTCTACAGTGGGTGCTTTCCCCGCCCCCTACAACGTAACCAGAGCGAGCCTGTAGCGTTGCAGGGCGCGTGGCGTTGTGGTGTATGAGCGATTTGATATGTGTGTGCGTCGCTCGTGTGGTTAATCTTGTGTGTACTCTGTGAGTGTCGAGTGATGCGTGAGTGTGCCGCGCGCGTGTCGCCTATATTAACTAAGAAGGCTTTGTGCGCAGCGGGTGTCGTGGGCCCGACGGTAGATGTCGGGATGATGTATATATACCAGTCCCGCGGTAAACTCTATTTGCGCGATGTAGGATTCGTGTGACGTCAGGTCAGTTGTAGCCTGGGCGTTGTAGATGCCACCACATATTCATATCAACCCAAATGAATAAAAAACAAATAACCAAGTGTTTCTAAAATACGATGACTGCTATACATATACAAATTTGTAATTGGTATAATATAAAAAGAGGAATAAGACGAATTGAAAACATGTTTCCGCGTCATTATGAAGTTCGCTGTAATTGCATGGATTTAAGCCCGGTTTATGGCAGTATCCCCCTATTACATGGGATTTATAACATATTATAACCGGAAAAAATATTGATCTATACACCTCTGCTATCCCTTCAGAGAATACTTAAAATCAAATCAAATCAAATACACTAGCTTCTGCTCAAGACTGCGTCCGCGTGAAATTTCGTCCCCCGTGTTCTTTCTGACTTTTTCTCTTTTCGCTCGGCTCCTAAGGGATTTAGCGTGTGCATCCGTGCTCAAGAATTGGCTATTCAAATGGAAAAAATATTTTTTCAAATCCGAATAGTAATTTCAGAGATTATCGCGTTCAAAAAAAAAACTATTCAATTTTATTATAAATATATTAGTTTAAAATTATGTAGATTACAAGATTTTGAGTGATTGCGCAGTTCACTATGTTCTACCAACTAGATGCACAATTTAAAAATTACGTATACTTATAACAATAAAAAAATATTAAGATTGAATAGTAGACGTTAAAGTAAATTTATCTCTTGTTCCAGTCATCCCGGATCAGCAATGCGAGTGGAGACGCGTGTGAAAGGCGCGACCCCTGCCAGCATGGTGGCGTTTGCATCAGCACTGACGATGGACCGATCTGCGAATGTCGAGATGGAGACTACGAAGGGGCGTTCTGTGAGAGAGGTAAGTGAAATTAGTCTTGTATTATTTTGGGGTATAGCGACTTTAAGTATGAGTTAAGAAAAGCAGTTTTTGTTTGTTTTATCATGTTTAGATATCGATAGAAAGAAAGAAAATATTTTATTTGGGACACGCACAGGAAATAAAAACAGCATTTAAAACTAACAAAATTTAATTTGAAAAAAAAAAAAAAAAAAGGACCTGTGCGAGGTAAAAAAGGCTTTTATCTCAGCATAATGCTGCGATATTTAAACCGATCACGTCTGCGGAGATTCGCTAGCTACATTAATTTGACTCTGTATACCACGTATGAACGGCATCTTAGGTAATTAACTATTCTAGGCCTAAGCGTGTGTTGAAGGGTAGGATGATTTATATACAGGAAAACAGCATGTCTGTTGCATGAATTTTCATTCATTAATCTGAATAGTTTTTCCACGCTGATTTCAAAAACATATGCTGTTTTTATCTAGCAGCTCTATTTTAGCGGCTATGAAGAGACGGAATTTTTCACTAAAACTGTACATAATTTAAGGTATAAAATGTTTTAAATATATATATTCTGATTGAAACTTTCTATTATATGATTTTCTTGCATGAGGTGTGTTAGATATTTATAATGCTCCAACAATAATAATCAGCCATCATAATTTACGTTCTAATATCCCTGATATATCTCCTCCATGGTGCGAATATCCTGGTGAAAACGTTCCCCTTGTTAGCTGAGGAAAATATTCTAGATAACTGTGAAGGTAGTGAAGCTTAATATTCATATTGCATCCAAGCTGCTGAAAGTATATCAGAAACAACGTACTGAATGTAGCCATCAGACTTTCTATTTCCCAAAAAAATCCTTATTACCTAAACAAACTCTTGCCATGCACATTTCTCGATAGCTGTCATATGGTTGATATTTGTGTTATCTATCAACTTCCTGATTTGTAGACCATCGAAAATGGCCACTTTAATTTCTCACTACTCAATTTTGGGAACACTTTTGCAATAGATTTGAAACATTGGTCGTCTTATTATTAACATAAGCGGGATATTTACCATGTTTATTCATTTTTCTGAGTTCCCGATATTTCGGCGCTGTTGCAAGCACCATGATCACGGATAAACTGTAGTCACTCAGGTCATCTCGACAGAACGCCACTATATTCCTAGACTGGTTAGAGAAGCTATTGAGATTACTAAATATAGGAACTTCAACCGGGATGATGGGTTTCAACTGTCGAGAGCCTGGAATCCAGTGGTTCAGCTGTGTAAAAACCGAAGAAGTGCCGAAAAAAGTTCGCGAGCGGACACAGTGAGTTTCGTGTGTCGGGAACAGAATCGAGTTGCGAGTGACAGTGGTAGCGGTACTGAGTGCAAAAAACGAACAAGAAAGAGGGTAGACCGTTTTGTCTGCTCATAAACACCCACCCGCAGTGACTTCAGTTTATCCGTGATCATGGTGCTTGCAACAGCGCCGAAATATCGGGAACTCAGAAAAATGAATAAACATGGTAAATATCCCGCTTATGTTAATAATAATGTTAGTGACCATGACAGTTTAAAAACTTATATTGGTCGTCTTATTGGTCTTCGTTTACGAATTGTAATTAACCCCAGTTTTTATATGCAAAGGAGCCAATTTTATATCATTCGGTCTCTGGATACTAGTGGAGCATAAACCACATTTTGTTTGCCAATAATCAATGCATTTCCTCTTTTTTTCCAGTGCTCGGCTTAAGCTCGGCTGTCCCATAAGCGTACGGGTAGGAAACAGGGATACTTTGTGTAGCCACTTTGTTGGCCTAAGAGGAAATTTACCATTTTCAAATCAACACAATACCCAGTTATGTTCATGGTACCTGATTTAGTTCAGAATTAGGGATATTGTAGGATATTCTTCTTTAACTTTTGTAGAATGAGCAATGGGTAAAGAACCTAGTTTCCACTTAGCTCTTACATAATATTCCACAGTTGAAGTAAACGACTAAAATCCCACTTCAACAAACAATAAACATTAGCAGCACATTCCCGCACTTCATCATCTCACAAAAACAATCGCGTGTTAATATTCACTAACATCTTAAACCACGTTTAGTAAAACACGTCTTGGTTAAATATAACTGTGGCGTTAAACTAACCTCGGTTTGAACCTTAGCTAACGTTCCATTACGTGAAATGTCAGCTCTTGAGCGAGTGAACGAACGATAACTAAATGCTGTGTTGGCACGCGATCATCCGAAAATTTAGCTTTTTAGCTCACATGTTAGAGCTAGAATGTAGGGTTTTGATTTGGAGAGTTCTAGGTGATTTTGTTCAAGTATATTATTGACTGTAAATTGACTTTGCCGAAACATAATTAGCCAATATTATTCCCACTGCTCGGACACAGGCATCCTCTCTTCGTGAGTAAAAAGGGTTGTAGTCGACGACGCGGGCCCAGTGCGGGTTGGTTGTTGGTTCTAGGATATGCCGGTTTCCTCACGATGTTTTGTTTCACAGTTTTGCGAGAGACCTTTGCAGGAAGTCTTTATTGAATAAATAGCTGCTGCCCGCGACTTCGTCTACGATTCAGGATGAAATGTAGCCTATGTCCTTCTAATATAATTCAATCATTATTCGAAATACACGTGGCGCCATCTATTATTATAAGAACGTTATTGTTTATTATTATTATAAAAACGTGGATGGTGAAAGGTACCTTATTTCCGTTTCTGTACTCCTGAAATTTTTTGATTAAGTAAACCGTTCGTGACTTATCAAGCTTTAAAGTACCAATTTTCGTTAGAGTCAAGTGTCCGCCCCCTCTACCAACTAAACGGTTGTAGTTAGAAATTCAAATTTCACGCCAGTAGTACCTATATATAACGAAGTTAAAAGAAAAACTATCAAGCTAAGTAGGCTTTACAATTTACCGAGTAATTGGCGACCAACTTACATTTACAGTTGAAAAAAATGTTCTCCCATACATTCTGTATAGGAAAACATGTTTTTCAACTATATGATAGGTATGTTCTTGGGATAAATTCATCCCAACTACGGAACCCTTCATTTTGCGTGGTCCTACACGCTCATGGCCGGTTTTTTCATAATTCCTTCTCAGTCACGAGATATATTTTTTAAGGGGTGGCGCTAGTGGACCGGTGAGCGCGCTCTTAAAGGTATGGTAAATAAATTATGATCTGCCAAAATATTGCGCGACAAAAAACAAAAAACCACTTTCGAACCGAGCTCAACAGAACTATGTATAATGGAGCTTTAATATTAACATCATACATTACCTTTTCCTCGCACAAAGTGTAAAGGGCAGTGGCTGTCAAACTTTTTGCCGTCGACACGTGTTACAAGTAGTTTCGTTACGGTGGAACTAAAGTTGGAATGGTTTGTGTAGGGATGGCAACTATGTATTTTATTAAAGGTATGTATATGTATGCAATGATTAAATGAGACCACACATGTTAAAGTGATCGTGGCTGTAGTATTTTCTATTTTCCAAAAAGTGGGAGTGATTTTGACCTGAGTAATCACTATTGTAAGTAGTTCTATAGTCATTGTTTTCAACAATCTATTTTCACGTGTAACTCAATCAGATTAGGTAAACGCTAGGGGTAGGGGTAGGGGGTCTATACATAAATTGTGTCTCCTTCATTTAGTAAACTTTTCTTGATATGTACACGAAACTGTCAAATTTCCCCAAACGATTTTGAACTTTAAAATGTTGACGATTAAGTTCAAAATCGAACGAGAAAATTTGACAGTTTGTGGTAACTTGATGTGCTGGCCACCGTACCTATGTGCTAACCGCTTCAATGAATGGAAGTAAGCAAATACAAAAAAAAAATACAAATTGGTTTACTGGTAAAGAAGAAAAGGTGATGACATACAGTAATTACAGCTTACATTTAATAAAATTAAGTTTACAGCACAATTTTTTGGTTTGACCGTTGACCCCCAAACTAAGAGGGGCTTTCATCTTGGGGATCGGAGTGCGATTAAGCAGAAAGAAATATGTCAGTTTTAAAGGTTAGTATAGTAAAGCGTATGTGTTCTGTTTGTGTGTTTTTGGGGGTGAAAGCGTGAGAGAGGTTATAATGCCTTTTAAATTTTGATCACTAGCTTTAGTACCAATTCGCCGCAAATACATACGGTGACATAGCACCGCCGTATCGAATAATGAATGAAACTATTGTACTCCATATCAAAGGGCAGCGGCTGTCAAAGTTTTGGCGACCGACACGTGTAGGTGCTGAACCAGTTCTAAAGTTGGCACAATCCGCGCAGGGCTGTCAAACTTCGGAACATATCGCTCGATTAATTATAAGTGAGCTGGATCGCTGCGTTCTAGTTTAGTTATTGGTAGTTTATAGGGGTAGCTGTTATTGTTATTGATTAGGGCAAATTTTATTACCAATCTATGTGTTGTATTTAATTTTAATAAAATATGTCCAAAAAATTTGTAAGAAAAGCAAAGATGGGATGGGTAAGACTAAAACTGTGATCATAGACAAACAAGTTAGTAAAATTATTATATTTATTTAATGACAAAAAAAGGCACAGCCTAAGCAGCTAGGTATATTTAGAAGCATAATATTTTGCATAAGAGTTCCTTTTTATAACGAAAGTGAGCACTAAAGAAGGATTGAGAAAATTCTTTCCCTTAAGGGTTTAAATAAGGGATGAAAGTTTGTTTGGAAGTTCATCATTTTTAGGGTTCCATAGTCAACAAGGAACCCATCTCCGTTTGTCTGTCCGCGGCTTAGCTCAGAGACTCTTAGCACTAGGAAGCTGTAATTTGGCATGGGTGTACATATTAATCACGCCGAAAAAGTGGTAAAACAATGTGGACAATATTTTTTTTTCTTGTCTATCTCATGATGTGATAAATTTGTTAGATAGGCCGTTCAAAAATATTGCGGGTTTGTGAAAGCCATTTTTCGATTCAGGGATACGTTTGTGAAATATTAAGCTTCAAAGTGCTCATTTTTGTTAGAGACAAGTGTCCCTGCCACCTAAATGGTTGTATTTTGATTTGTGAAAAAAAATCGCGGCGGTATTATATATAACTAAGTTAAAAGGAAAACATAAAGAATAGCACCACCCCATTTCCTCCCGCGGGTGTCGTAAAAGGCGACTAAGGGACTTACTAGAGGAGAATGGGCAGCAGCGTTTTCTATGCATTTTTAACACCATACTGCGATCGCCAACCCGCCTGCCAAGCGTGGCGATTATGGCAAACCCCCCCCAAAAATGACAAGCACAAATAAAAAATAGTGCTTGCCTATGTCCAGCAGTGGACGTCTTTCGGCTGAAATGATGAAAAGGAAAACTATCACAGCTAAGTAGGCTTTACAGGTTAACGAGTAAATAGTCAACCAACTTACATTTGCAGTTGGTGAATTGACCGACACGTATATTGATGTATAGGAGAACATGTATTTCAACTGCAATGTTAAGTTTGTTTTTGGGATAAATTTTACCGAGCTACGGAACCCTTCATTGTGCGTGGTCCGACACGCATTTGGCCGAAAAGTTATTTTATTTATAGGAAACTTATTTATAGCAGTACTTCTAGCTTATACAATTTTTTTGTTAATGAAAAGAAAAAAAATGTTACAATGCCATTACCTAGTCCTGTTTTATTAAAACACCACTTCGTGACAGCCCTACTACGAGAGCGGAAATGATGTCGAGAGTAGTTGGGTACGAAGTGTTTTGCCTGTATTATGTATCGGCGGACATTTTGTACTACGAATAGGTACTTGACAACATTATGTTATGTGTGTTTGTACTTGATGTTACATTAGGTGTAAAGGTTAGGTCAGAGGTCTGTATTTAGTATTGTGTATTGTGAGATAATATTATTTATTTATTTTATTTTATTCTATTCGGGAAACTTACAGCTAACATAAACAGTGTTCTTAAACAATATGCATTTGAAGGTCATTTACAAGTTTCCACTGATAAACACTTGAAACAAAAAGACAACAAATAAGGTCGGTACAAAATATTTATAACATAAAGTAGGAAACAAAAAACACGATCGATTAACACAAACTAAAAATCATTCAGATGCAAACAATTACTTTTCCGTAAAAAAACTTTCCACCAACAACTGCTTAAGCAGAGAAACACTGGTATTGAAAATGTCCAAATCATATTCACCAGTTAGTTTATTAAAACTTCTGCTCGCACGAATAAGATACGAATTCTGCCTGTACACGGACTTGGTATATGGGACATGCAACAAGCTATACCCAAAGTCTCTAATTCAGATAATTTATGTAAACAAAGTAATGTCAAGAAATGTCACTGTCAAAATGACAGGACAGTGGTGCAAAACATATTATCATATTTTTTTTTGTAAATAATTATCTACAATATAAACGTGAATTAATTATAAGAACTATACAAACAAAATACCGTTGCCAAACAATGTGTTGTGCAGTGTGTCGGAGACACGGCCTATGATCATCATAATCATCCCTTTTAAGTCCACTGCTAGACGTAGGCCTCCCAAAATCGATTTCCACTCGAAACAGTTTACAGCCGTTTTCATCCAAAATATGGCTACATACGAGTATGCTACTTACAATATGAATCTATGAATGAGAGTTGTAATATTAGTATTGTTGAAGACGTAAAAAAAATAAAAATGTTTAGATCTCCTCCATTGTTACCAGTATCATAAAATATTAACTACCAGAAAAATCTCCTTTTTTAATAACTTTGTTTAAAACCAAAATTTTATAAAAATAATTACGGTATGATTATTTTTTAATTATTATTTATTAAAATCAGTACTTAAAAGAAAATTGAACCTTTTTTTTTCGCCATTTTATGTGAATTACCATTACGAAGATATTTTTTTGATATGTTATCCCCTTTGTTTACATAAATTATCTGAATTTGAGACTTTGGGTATATGATTGCGAAACATTTTGCAGTGTGTAACTAATCCTAAGCTGCCTAACACTTCAGGGCAATCTGTAGTACCATTTGCGATTTTAAATAAATATGCCATGTCAGCAATACGTCATGCAGTGGTAATATATGAAACCTCTTGCATCTCGCTACATAATTAGGAGAATATTTAATATATATATATATATTTTTTTTATAAGGTTTACTATCTTGCAAGGAAGGGTATAAACATAATATTTCGATGCTTATTTGTATTTGATTCTGCCTACCCCCATGGGGAAAAAGGCGTGTGTACAGTCTCAGGAATATATTACTTATGTACATCATAAACAACAACTTTTGTTTTATGACTTTTAATCATTCATTAGATTTTTTTTCATCAGACTTTCATACAATAGTACATTATTGCAAAGGCCGGGAAATAGGCATTTGCAGGTCGAGTATGAGTATGTAGGCCGAGCCGTAGGCGAGGACTTTACTAATACGAGACAGGCAACTGCCATTTCCGCCGAGGCATTTATAGTGCTTTTTTCAAAAGAATGCAGGGAAAAAAGACTTTGCTGGAGCGTTGTAATGTTCCAAATTCAAAAAACGCTCCTGCAATGGATTTGGTTTTCTTTGTCCGTAAATTCGATACTTAGCGTGTTCTTTTTTCGAAAATAATGACGATATTTCCATGCATGTTTGAGAAAAATAAAAATATTTAAATTCAATGCTCTAAATGTATAAACAACGAAATCTTGAAGATTTGTTTTTGGTAAATATGTATTATGTTTTGTAAAAAGTCATAGAATAAAAGTTGTTGTATATGATGTTAGTAATACAGTCTTACAAGGTTGTTAGTGTTTTACCATCAATAACTCTGTATATGTATTTGTATTATTCAGCAAGGCTTTCTTAAAATCTCCATGACTATTTAGAGTAGGGAGTAGGTTCATTGATCGTTATTATCAGTTTTGGAGATGAATCCCTTTTCTTTACTCAATTAAACTCTCTGAAATCTCGGTGTTTTGACATATCACTATATTACCTGAGCAAAGCGTGGGCGGGTCGCTAGTTTTTAATTATTACCAAATTAACCAAGTTAACTATTAACCTGCTAAGGGCGGAAATGACATCGCGAACTACGACCGGCAACAAAGTGCCCTCAGTTTATTATTTACTTGCGGCGATGTTGTTCAGAGCCAGTGGTTGCACTGCTAGAATTAACTTTTAATTGGTCTGTATTATTTCAGGCTGTGGTCTATATATGGATACTAGGGTTCTAGTATTGATTGTTGACAATTTTGTTTGGGAATAAGTGTGGTCATCAAATTAGACCTACATAGGTAAGGCCCTTTGTACACAAACGTTTTTCTTGCGTGAAAAACTGCGGTTTAGCCGCCGTGTGTAGCGGTCGCTGTTAGCTGATGATAGGTTTTTCGCGATTACGGTGTTGGTCCTATGGAGAGAGTTAATCGGTTTGGTTGTCTGTACCAAACCCTTAAATATGACCACCCATTTCTAAAACACGCTGTATTATAATCAATACCAAAATAAACACCACACAGCTTCTGTTTACCCCTTTCGCTATTAAAAAGTGTAATCACAAACCCCTCCACCACACACTTCGTTTCCTACCAAGTTCCCCGCTGCAAGGAAACAATCTTCGTAAGAAATTGCGTGAAGTCCTTACTTCCAATTGTTTTGAAGTGCAGTAATTAAATCCTGCATGCAGACTGCACATGTCTGCACTTTGCAGGATATGCTTGAGGGTTTTATGTAGGGAAAAGTTTTGTGAGAGGAATTAGATACGGCAAAAATTATGAATTTCCGCACAAATTTTAATGTTCTATTTTAACTCCTTTACGAGATGAATTTTCACATATCCTTAGCACATGAGTAAAGAACGGAACAGAGGCAAAGCTTCTATAGAGTGTATAAAATTTATAAACCTACTAGCTGTTGCCCGCGGCTCCGCCCGCGTGGATGTCGGTTATCGCGTAAAAAAGTAGCCTATGTCCTTCTCCATATCCCAGGCTATATCTCTGCCAAATTTCATAACGATCGGTTCAGCGGTTTAGGCGTGAAAACGTAACATACAGACGGACAGACAGACAGAAAGGCAGACAAACAGACAGACTGAGCTACTTTCACATTTATAATATTAAGTATGGATTTTGGTAGGGTTGGCATAGAAGGATAAAACTAAATTAACAGAACGTTAATCACCTTACATGTTTCCATTTGTAAACATAATTATTCAATCACTAATAGGTCTGTAGGTATTACCTACATATTTCAATTCATAAACACCAATCATCTGGCATGAATTGTTACAAAAAGTTCTCAAACAGTCGTTATTTTTGTTCTAAAACGGACCGTTTACGAGATGGGTACCTATTCTGCGCCACTTACTAAAAAACTATTAAACCATTTACGATCAATACCAAAACTTTTTTGCATCACCGAATTGATTTTCTTTCGATGTTGAGGTATGAGCTATCTATCTACCACATTGTTTGATTCATGTCAAAACGTGAAACGTAGCCCTGAGCGATTCAACTGGCCGAGCCGATAGAAACCGGTTTCTCTTCGTACGCGACGAAGCCGCCAGTGGTACGCACACACGCGTCTCCTTGAAATGGGTTGTAATAGCCAATATCATGCCTTTATATATCATAGGACACGATCTGGTAGGCAAATAGGAAACAATTTTTTTTTTTTGCAATAAAATAATAATAATATGGAGCTCCGGAACAGCAAGAATAACCAAAATATCCTTGCAAACTGATATATAACTATTTATTTTTGATTTTTTGACATACTTCATATGGCGCGCCTGTGTGCCTTTAAGGATTAGATGAGACTGATTCTTAAAGTTGTAATGGTGCAAAAAGGAACAAGCAGGTACCTATTGCCTACTTCTGTTTTACGTCAAGGCATGTCGGTATACTTGAACATCACACTACCTTTACATAAAAAATATATTAATGATACGGTAATTATTAATAAATAATTTAATAAATAATATAACAATAATAATAATTTAAGGCTTTGACTGCCAGACAACAGACACAATAGAAAAACTATTGTTAGCGGTCACCAGTGACCGCGGTGGCAGTCAATGTGTTAATAAAATAGCAATAATAACAAATAAATAATATAGCAATAATAATTATTCAAAGAAAAACAATTTATGTAAGTGAATAAACAGAATTATCATACACTAGCTTCTGCCCGCGACTTCGTCCGCGTGAAATTTCGGGCCACCCATCGCGTCGCAACCCGTCGCTCGCCCGCGCTATAACTTCGTTATCACTTAGCGTTCTTTCTGACTTTTGTTCTTTTCGCTTGGTTCCTAAGGATCTCATCATCATCATCATCATTTCAGCCGAAAGACGTCCATTGCTGGACATAGGCCTCCCCCAATTGGGGGGGGTTTGCCATAATCGCCACACTTGGCAGGCGGGTTGGCGATCGCAGTATGGTGTTAAAAATAAATAGAGAACGCTGCTGCCCATTCTCTAGTAAATCCCTTAGAGCTCTTACACACGAGCGGCATGTTCCCAACGGCAAAGGTAACTGCAGCCGTCAACGCGCGTCGGCGGCAACCGTCGACGCATCGACGGCTTCCGTTGACGCGTCGACGGCAGCCGTCGACATTTCAACTTCGAAGATCAGCGGCAGCCGTCGTCTGCTCTCTTAGTGTAGGAGTCAGTTGTAAAATGGATTCCGAAGAAGAAACACTGTTATTGCTTTTACTTTGTCGACGCCGACGGAAACGAAAAATAAAAACATTAATGGCGGACGCGGCACACTATAACTGCAAGTGTCGCTATAGGTCGACTGCTGCCGTCGACGCGTCGACGGTTGCCGCCGACGCGCGTCGACGGCTGCAGTTACCTCTGCCGTTGGGAACATGCCGCTCGTGTGTAAGAGCTCTTAGTCGCCTTTTACGACACCCACGGTAGGAAATGGGATGGAGCTATTCTTTACGTCCGGCACCACACGGAACTAAGGATCTAACGTGATGTTATATAGCCTTCCTCGATAAATGGGCTATCCAACACTAAAATAATTTTCTATTCGAACCAGTATCTAGTTCAAAGTCTTCTTTATACTGTACTGTATAGCTTTATAATATAGGTGACCCGCGCAACTTCGTCTGCGTCCCCTAAGAGAGAGAGTGGTTTAAGTAATGAATTTACTACTTATTTTGTTACGGAGTTATATTAAAATTATGATATTTTCTAAGATGTTGATTGAAATCAAGTGATGTCAAGGACAATTTTGTTTACATTTAAATACTTGTGATTAATAACATATTTATTTGGATAAGGATTAATATTATGTTCATAAAACTCCTTCGCAAATAATACACTAATTTCGAAAAAAAAAAAAAAAATATTATTACCTTAAAAAAAGGTTATAGTGATTCAATCTTAAAAGATAGATATATGCTGTCGGGGACTTTTTATTAGAACTTTTAAAGAGGAACAATTCCATCATACATGATATTTGCGTAACTTAAACCGTTTACGCAGCGCACGCAACGGAAGCTCTCAAAAAGGAATATTTCTTCCCGTTTTTGTAACATTTTTCATTTATGCTCCGCTCCTATTAGTAGTAGCGTGATGTGATATAGCCTATAATATTTCTCAATAAATGGACTATCCAACACAAAAATAATTTTTCAATTCCAACCAGTAGTTCCTGAGATTAGCGCGTTCAAACAAACAAACAAACAAACAAACTCTTCAGCTTTATATATTAAAAAGTATAGATATATACAGGTATATAAAAATTCTCTAAAATATTTAAGTGCATTTGCAGATAAAATAATACATCAATAATAAACGAAAGCGAAATGTTAATAACTTATTCGCGATCTCCTGACTTTGATTGTAAGTTAAAACTTGTTCCCACAAAAACAACTTTATGATCTCCTAAAACAGGGCTTCCTCTCTCTCTACCCTTTTGCTGTGCCCTACAGGGTCCATAATGATCTAAATTATAAAGTTACCACATAAGTACACATTATGGTAAAGCAACAAAGATATTGAGTATTAAGGATACTTGAGCTACTGCGCTATGACGTTGTGCTATGTCAAAAGCTTCTATGTCGAAGGAGAGATAGAGAAAAGTTTTAAAATTAGATAAGCTTATGTAAGATTGTGAAATGTGTGTTCCGTGTGGTGCCGGACGTAAAGAATATCACCACCCCATTTCCTCCTGTGGGTGTCGTAAAAGGCGAATAAGGGACTTACTAGAGAATGGGCGTTCTCTATGTATTTTTAACACCATACTGCGATCGCCAACCCGCTTGCCAAGCGTGGCGATTATGGTAAATCCCCTCTTTTTGGGGAGGCCTATGTCCAGCAGTGGACGTCTTTCGGTTGAAATGATGAAGATTGTGAAATGTAATGCTCACATTTTGCAATTTTACATAACCATACGTCAAGTAACTTAGTCATTTGTTCAAATTTTCGTTCCTAATTAGTTTTATTATGAAGTTATTTAATATTAAGATGTTAGCGTAAATTCTCAACTTTCAAAATGACGAGTAATTCAATGAAGTTGGCAACATCGTGTAAAACAAGCTAATTCTGGCCGTTATAATTTAATAAATGCTCCTTTATTACTGCTATGGATTACTTGAGAAGTTGCCCCAATTTTTCAAATAACTCTCATTGGGTTCATACTATGAGTTACAGTTTCGATGTGATCTCGAAAGTGAGGAATATGTGATAAAAACACCGGCTAAGTGCGTGTAAAAGGGTCTTGTTAGGCAGACAGACGGACGGACGGAAAACGAAGTGATCCTATAAGGGTTCCGTTTTTTCCTTTTGAGGTACGGAACCCTAAGAACATACACACACACATGAACTCACGCCTACCTCCCATGGGGGTCAGCAGAAAATAAAGAACGCCACCTGCTACGATCCTTACATAAAATCATTCATCATCATTCTGAAAGTAAAAAAAAATAAAAAAAACACAAGTATCAAAAACCAACTAAGTATCAACATTCATTTTCATTTTGTTTCAAACTGTCAACGCATAAGTTTTATAATTAGTTTATTCTTATTATATTTTTTTTATTTTTTATTACTTCATTAGAATTAAAATTTTCTAAAGATGTCAAAAAAAGTAAATTAATTTAATTGAACTAAAAACAAATTGGTGGGCTACCTACATACGTCTTTGACAATCTTCAACAAGCCTAAATAAATGTGATTAGTTTCATAGAGCTATAATCTGGGTAGTTTTAATGTTCATCTCGCATCCATTGAATTATATTTGTTCAAGGCTCAATGCTTATGGAGAAAGCGTCAGGGTAGTACGTGAAATTATTTTCTTAATTTTTGAGTAATTTTATTTATTTATTTATTTAAACTTCATGTACAATAGTGGTACATAGGCGGACTTAATGCCACAAGGCATTCTCTACCAGTCAACCTTTGGGTTAAATATAAAAACAGTGGTAGGGTACAAAAATAATGTCAAAAATACTAACTTCTTGATTAAGAGAATTTATATAGATTTATTGATACTAATACACATATACAAATAAAATAAACTAATAGATATTTTAACAAATAATAATAAATAATATAATAAATATATTTATTAATATATTATTAATAAATATATTATTTATTAATAATATATTATATATATTATATTTTTTTTATATTATTTTATTATTTTTATTAATATATATATTTTAATTTTCAGGCCAGTGTCAGGTTGTATGTGGATTTAAATATGATTTGCGGCCGTATCAAATATTTATTTACAGAGTTATAATCATAAAAATCATCAATACAACTCTTCGTTCATATAATCCTATTGAATGATCATTTCATGAAATCATTACATTTTAGGATTGTATTAACTTAAAGAGTTGTATTACTGGTAATAACAATAACCAATGGCTGGAGAAGGTACTGGGGTTTGAAAGAGATTATGTAAGATAAAAACCTTCAGATGAATATAAAAAAGCAAACTATTTAACACGTGTACTACCAGTTCTCATGTACGGCAGCCCATGGACCCAACATGGACCTTATCACAAATCACGACTAGCAAACTTGCAACATGCCAATACACAATGGAAAAAAGCATGATGAATGTGAAAAAGTCAGACCGACTGAGAAACCGTCTAATAAGAAGCAAAACAAAGGCTACAGACGTAACGTGCAAAATTAGAAGGCTTAAATGGCGGTGGGCAGGCCATATGATAAGAGGGAAAGACAAATGGAGCAAAATTGTGACACGATGGCATCCTAGAGAACGCAAAAGGAAAAGAGGTAGACCAAAAAAAAGATGGGATGACGACATAAGAGAAGTTTTCTATGTATTTTGTCATAATTATATGAAATTGTAATATGGATTTGAACAAAAGGCTATATTATAATTAATTCCTTTATTCAAATAAATACATATAAATTATATTTTTAAATATTAGAATAAAAAATATAAAAAAATATAAAAATATAAAAAATAGTAGCCTACCGGTATCGGGAACAGGGTCCAAGCTACCGGCGGTCAGGGCTCCAGAGAGAGGAACCTCCTAACAATGCGAGCCGTGTCCAGACGTACCGCTTTCTGAATCAAGCCCTTGATCCAGCTGCCCAACTCGTTGGGCAGCTGGAAAGAGGATCTCGATCCTCTTTAGGTGTTGGTGGAGGCTCTTGGCAAATAAACCATTGGCTGATACTACTACCGGCACAATGATCGCTGAGTCCACATCCCACATGTCGACAACCTCGCGAGCCAAGTCAAGATACTTGATTTGTTTATCTTTCTCGGCTTTCACGAGGTTCTCGTCATGTGGGACTGTTATGTGATCCATCACCACTATATCAGGCTATATTTCAGAGCAAGTTACTGTTGGATAATCCTGGCTACAAGGTTGTGTCTATGCAAGTACTCTTCGTTAGCTAGACGAGAACAACCGGAGATAATGTGTCGGATTGATTCTCCCGGACGGTGGCATGCCCGACAAATGTCAACCGTACCATCCTTCACAATAAATCTACGGTAATTGTTCGACAATCGAAAACGATTAATGTCAAACACAATGGAAAAAAAAAAAACAAGAAAAATAAAAAAGCCTTTGAAAAATATTCAACGAATATAAATACAGCGATCAATTTATTTATTTTTTGTTAAATTGATAACTGACATAGAAATAGAAAATATTTTACTGTCCTAGTAATATAGTAAGCAGGTTCACAGGTTAACAGCAAGTTGAGAAGACATGAGTAGCTTAAAATAATGCCATTTTTGTTTACAATATATTATTTAGATTTATTTTATTTTAGATTCGGAGCCAATTGGATGTGACAGACGGACAGACAGACACACAAGTGGTCCTATAAGGGTTCCGTTATTAATTCGAACGTATGGAACCCAAAAAACAGCAAGAGTTATGACGATGAATTTTACGACGAATAAGTGGCTCCATATTTAATAATATTGAAGGTTTAAAATATTCGTGTTACATATGGATATGGGGTGAGGTATTTTTAGGCACAGTATCTTCAGTCTGATTTCCCTAAGGGGTAAACATTTTATTTGGTGGCCTACTAAGGTGGAACATGTGTAATAATGTTACGTATTTCCAGAATTCTTTTGACAACGTGTTCTACTCTACTTGCAATGTGTAAATGGACCTTGATGCACCACTTATGAAAAAGATGTATGCAACTTATTTCACTCTGTGTTTGCACAATTTTTATCAGAATAAGGAATTACTTGTACAGGTATTCTATATCTCTTAACTTTTGTGCTATGGTTGCGTTTAAAGATTGCAAAAGGTGTATATATTCTGCAATGCACCGTCCAATCAACTCATTATTAGCGCATCGCCCCCGTTGTCTTAATTCATGTATAGTCGAAGCAGTAGGTATTTTCTTCTTTGCCTTTATTTTCAATTTCTACCCGATTCTGATAGATATGTTGTTTTTAGACAGTTTCTCTTTATATTGCCATTCACAATTCCACTTCCTTGTATATATGCTCGTTCCTTCGCACCACATGTCTGACAAACGATTGCTACTCAAGCATTCTGTCACCGTGGCGCTACTTTGAAACTCCCTCTTACCTATTCATTCCTTATTCTATCCACCACATAACAGTTCAATGCAGCCACCTCTTCTAAACTAAGTATAGATAGCCACTGGTAGGGGCGTCGACGAACGTCCACAAAGTTGGATCGCTTGGCTCTGATAGCACAAGTTTCCGAATCTTGAAGTATGGCGAGAATATTTGGGTGAATTTTTCAGATCTCCGTAAGTATTAAAACTTTGCTTTATGTACCAAACTGTTCAAGAGCCGAGGATTCCGAAGTAATTATGGGTTCGTTGTAATCTTGGAGTATTTTTTTTTTTCAACTTTTGGGAATTTTAGACTCTTTATAAAGGAACGGTGAGGAATTGATCAAGGCTTGTTTATTTTTCTGGATCGCAATTTATATATTTTATGGGAAATTTAGTTATCCAATAGCCCATTCCTGGAAAATTTGCCATTCGATTATTATCCATAAACTTAGGTTCTGTTATTTCCGTCCCTTGAGGCATTACTTAAATCTTTGTTTTTCCCAAAAAAAAAAAAAAAGTTCTGTCGCCAGCACATCAAACCATAAATTGTCCAATTTTCTTATTCGATTTAGAACTTAACCATCAAGATTTTAACGTTTAAAATTGTTTGAAGAAATTTGACAGTTTCGTATAGCTTGATGTGTTCGCGACAGTACATACATATTTTAGAAACCTACTTAGATTCAAATAAAACCGTGTCATTGTTCAGGCTTTAAATTTTATTTAGAGACCTTACTTTGAGACTTGATGGACTGTTTTACAGGTAGCTATACAAGTTTTTTATTGTTCAAGATAAAATTCAAGGCAAGCATATTTATTGATAAAAGAATTCCCTCTAAAAATCATTCCTTATTAGTTTACTGTGCTCTATGTTCTACCAACAAAAATGGGGTAACACGGAATTTTATCTCACCTACTTAACTTTCTCTTTTTTGTGGCTTTTTGATGGTCCGTTGCCAAGATTCAATCAAAAGGAAAGTTATCGATAGCATTTCAACCAGTTCGTAAAACATTCTTTCGAGAAAAATGCTAGAATATAAAATACGAACTACACATAACTCACATACTTCGACCACACAATTTCTCCCTCAGTTCGCACAGTTTACCTCCTCGTTAGGTCACAAAGTTAAAATTTTGAACGGAGCATAGCATAGCATATAATGTATGCATTGGTTACGTTCATACATGGCTTTATCATGTTTCACGGACGATTTGCTGGATCAAACGCGCAGTTTAGGGTTTACTCTTTCGCGTTATTCTAAAAGGGTTATTTTTATGCGTGTGGATTTTTTCTCGTTTTTTGTTTAGAATTAAACGATTTGCCGGTAACTGTATGATATTGGGTTTTCCTCGTTTTTATTAGGGCTGTTTTCCGGGCGATTTATTTCTGGTTCTCTTTGCTTTGTTTTTGTTTTGTGCTGATCATTAGTGGTTCTTTCTAGTCATGTCATTTTTAGGACTTTTTGTTACGAAAAACGGAACCCTGACCGGTCCAAACGGAGGGATATAATCCCCTGGGACAGTGTTTTTACTAGCAGAATTCCTGCATATCCCCTTAAAGATAATATGCGTGTTATTGTATGTGTTTCCTTGTTATTAATTTGCTGCTTGGTCGTGTCGCAGCTTAACCCAATTATCTGGTGTTGTCAGCCATAAGCTCTCATATCCTTGCATGCATTCATGATTATAATGAATTGTAATTTTGTCAATCAATTTGTGTTCGTTTATTTTGTTTCCATGATGTTTAAATACGAATTATTTATTATTTCAATGTAGCACAATGAGTTTCTTGTCGTACAGAGCTTTTATAGAAAGTCCGACTAAAGAAAACTCAAACAATCAGTCTGCCTCGCATTTTCCCAACTATGTTGAGGTCGACTTCCAGTCTAACCAGATGCAGCTGAATACCTGTATTTTACATGGAGTGACTGTCTATCTGACCTCCACAACCCAGTAACTGGGTACTACGATATCCCTTGGTAAGATTTGTTGTCAGATTTACGGGCTTCTGACGACCCGTAACGAATGTCAAAGATCCACGAATGACAGCCGGGACCAACCGCTTAACATGCTTTCCGAGGGACGGAGGGGTTTTGGTATGTAAAGATGGTCACCCATTCACGGACCAACCCCGGCAAGCGTAGCTTAACTTGATAGATCGAATCTTGTGACTGTTATTATTTAGCCACGAGCTCCTCCTCTACAGTATCTAAAGAACTGATGCATTGAAAAAAACCAGTAAAAGTCAGTCATGGGTCAGATCAAACCAGATTGACATAATGTTCTCTGCTCTCTCTCTCCCTGCTGGGTGTGGGTTACTAATCCAATGTTAAAGCACATAAAAAAATTCGTCCGCATTGCTGTCAACAGGAAATGTGCCCAAAATGCTGGCAGCAATGGCCACGTTGTATGGCAAGGCTGATTCTTTGGCCAAGAAATACGCCAGCCCTCTGGTCACGTGAAGAATTGATTTGGTACTTTCCCCTCCCTTTTTTATATACTTGTACATATTATTATTTAGAATTCAATGTTGAGTGACAATAACGATCTGCTGCCAAACCTTTTCGCTGATTCGTTTCATTCTTAGAATCTTGCGATACAACCCCAATCCGTGATACCAGAAAAACCAACCATCGAAACCCAACGTATATGTTAACACATACCTAACAATGTTTCCCACTACTTCGAACTCATCACTATATTGCGACGAATAGATTTCAAGATGTATAGCCGTTTTCGATATTCCACTTCTTCGTTCAAATACGATGTGGTCCTTGTGTATAATCCCTCAGGAATTTAACATTGCCGAGAGGGGAAGTTGTGGGATATAAGGGGAACTTATCGGAACTAGGGGAAGTAAGCACTGGCAGTTATTTGACGTGGAATTGTGTACGGAAGTGGTACTACTATGTATGTATGATATACTATATCGTTTTTTTAAGAATGTCGGGCATGTCATGTGTGTTTTGGTTTGACGGAAATGTAGGATATTTGAAGAATGTGTTAAGAGGTGGTGGATTCGATTTTTAAATAGGAAGATTTAAAAATTGCAGTATTGTATAATCCAGTTTTGATCATCAGATAGTAATGCGATTGTTCTGGGTCCATAGAAGTGTGAGAGATTTCTGTCTGAAAAACAAAGGAAGAGCTACCGGTAGGTACGCAAACGATATACAAGACGTTCTAGTAAGGAAAAATCATTATATTATTTCTAGACAAAATCAAACTGGTTGCTAATTTAACTGTATAATTTATAATTTTTATGATATTTTCTGTGATTAATATTTTAACTCACACACTGACTTATTATATGTTGTTTTTATTTTTTATTTTTTTGGGAAATCATATACAATGTTTGTAAATATGTGAGCACCATGTACCTATCGCATTTATTAATTTTTCTGTTATTACTTCACTTTTCATTCTTTTTACCAATTGTGGTAAGTAATTTTGATGAAATTTTTATATGTTTTATTTATTTATTCTAGGTACATAGTCTTCACCTATAAATATTAATTAATGTATACAAACTATTGTTAACATTTTAAAAGAGTAAGTATGGAGTTTCTTGCCCATTCTTCTCCATACATAACTACATTTTGGAAGGCGCAACTAGAATCAATTAACTATTCATGTAATTTTTGACGTTCAAAAGTGCATCTTCGTGCCTATTTGAAATAAATTATTTGACTTTGACTTTGACTTTGAATTAATCTTTGTCGGTTCCCACATAATATTGACCCAGTAAAAATATAAAAAAACCGGCCAAGTGCGTGTCGTAACACGCACGATGAAGGGGTTCGTAGTTTTAACGAATATATCCCAATAAAAAACTTAACATTGTGGTTGAGATACATGTTCTCCCATACATCGATATACGTGACGGTAAATTCTCTAACTGCAAATGTAAGTTGGTTGACTATTACTCGTTATTTTGTAAAGCCTACTTTTCTGTGATAGTTTTCCTTCTAACTTCGTTATATATACTACTGCCGTGAATTTTTCACGTACTTGAAATCAACCGTTTGGCATGCAGCGGGGAGACGGCGACATTTGACTTTAACAAAAATTTGCACTTTAAAGCTTAGTATTTCGCAAAAGGATCTCTGAATCAAAAATGGTTTTCACAAACCCGATTTTTTTTTAACTACCTACCCAACGATATCCCACACCATGGGATAGATGAGAAAAAAATATTATCCTCACTTTAGGTGTAGGGGTATTTTACCACTTTGTCGGTGTGTATACCCATATCAAATTACAGCTTTCTAGTACTAAGAGTCTCTGAGCTAAGCTGGGGACGGACAGACAGAAGGACATGGCGAAACTATAAGGGTTCCTTGTTGACCTGAACCTTAAAAAGATGAACCACTTAGAACGAAACAAAAAACAGCAACAAGAACCGCTTCAGACTTTATTAAAGACTTACTATAACACTAACTAACTAATAACTTAACTTCCTATCTCTTTGCTATCTTCGCAAAACTTAAATCAAGCTAAAGCTGTGGCTAATGAAAAATCCATTTCGAATTTTACTTTTTAAATAAAATAGAACCCCGGGAAGAGGTAAAGGGAACTGATTCCCATTTGTTATCTTGGATAACCCTCGGATAAGGCAGAGGAAATTCTTCTTACTTACCTACGTTTATGCGCTTTTCCCCGAGGTGGCTGTATTTTTAAGCGGCATCCATGGTTTATGCGACTGTTAGATTTTAGTTTGGACTCTGCACTTAGTTGTGGTGATATAAGAGGTACCTTAATCTGTTTTCGGTTATAAAAATAAAAATAAACTGAGCAATGAATAAAGTCCTCGGGATTCGGTTATGGAAACGTGACAGCAATTTTATGTCACCAAGTTTAGATGGAAGTTTTATTCACACCCAGTTTTACACACGTAAAACTATTTTGCATCCGGTTTTCACATCCATTTTTCAATACCAAAAGCCTTTTACAGGCTTTTCGAATATTAGTTTTCATTGGAACGCACTGCGCAGTTTTTACTTTTCAAAAATATCTTTCGTCTAAAAGTCCGGGAGCCAATCACGTAGCGGCAGTAGACCGACATCCCCCGACGTCCTCCGGTGTCTCCCGAGCGTGCGCATACGAGGTCACTCTTGTCCAGAGCGTTTCCGGGGTCCGTCATCGTCCCCATTTCCTGTGACATGCGTCGTCCGCCATTATTCCAGCCGACGTGCGACGGAAATCGCCGAGCGCACCCGAAGGCGATCGTTCGGAAATTTGAATTGGGAACTATCTGAGTAGCCGTTGTGTAGGGTTGTCAGGTTTGACATAAATGTATGTTACAAAATGTTATAATGTTGTGTCGTTAGGTAGTAGCGCAACAAATATATTTTGTAACTTTAGTGCTGGTATGAGAGCCTAATGCCTCTGTTAATGGCTGTACGCCAATTAAAAGGTATCGATCGATGTGTTTTCCAATAGTTATTACATTGAGCATATCTGTTGTTACGTTACGAATCTATGGAAGAACAATAAAATCAAAACAAATCCACATGCAACTCATTCCTATTTCCCACGGTACCCGTCCCAAATCCTACAACTCCTAAAAATTTAATCAAATCCTCTGACTACATTTGATAGCCCTACCCGCATGTGCCAAATTGGGTAGCAAAGGGTGCTATGCAGATTTACGGAACCTCGTAGTGTGGCGGTGCGATATTGAGGTCTCGTCTCACTCCCTGACGAATTTGAATATTAGATCGGTTACCTAACCATTTGTGAGGTTATAACGCGTCGGTAGATTAGTGAATGGAGCGATGGGTAGATTATTATGGCTCGGAGTGTATTGTGGTAGTTGAAAGTCAAGGGCGCGGCGGGCTTAGGAAGTGGAGCTGGTATAACGAGATATTGGGACAGACTGCTGGGGAGTTTGTTGTGCCACTGCTTTTTCTTAGCTAAAACACTAGGAAGTAGTAAAGGGCGGGCATTTTAGGGGACTGTCTTAAATACATAATTTTGACGTTCGAATACTGCTAATTCTCAGCTTAATTTAAATTAATGACATTTGTTTTTGATTGTGACTGGTTTTTAAATAATTTTTATAATCTTATTAGAGCGCTCAGTGGCGCCTTCATCGTTTGTTTGGTGATTTATTTTATTTTAGAATGAAAATGGAGAAAATAAGTACGTTGCGTTGTGCTCCACGAAACTATACGTTATTATTATTACAAACAGTAGTTTTAAATTTTTTATTGTAATCCTTAAAACGGAGCTTAGTGTCCATTATTTTCCATTTTAAGGATTACAATAAAACTTAATAATTTAAGAAATAAATCACCAAACAAACGATGAGAGTGCCACTGCGTGGTCGGTACCCTCTTAACTACTGACTATACTGATTGTGATTAGCGTGGCTATTCAAAGGTTTTACTTCTAAAAACTGGTTAAAATTCAGTTCTTGTAAAACACATATCGTGACACACCGGACGTTTGTATGTCCCTCGTCAATATGGAAAAATATATGTTCGTTATATGGTTATCAGATCGAACATCAATACGGTCAAGCTGATTGTTATTGTGTGCCAATGCAAAGCAAATACATTTGTCACTCGGTACAACGCAGTAAGCAATTTAACCTTATGACTTTGGAGAAATCTATAGAGTAGGTACCAAGAAGTGTATCAATCTATGCAAGATTTTGCTATAGTCCTTGCACGGTTATATATCTTTGACAGCAACCCAAAGAGCAACTCACTAGCATCTTTATGGCAATAAGAAAAGAAAAAAAAAAACAGAAATATCACTTTGATTTTGACAGGGAAGCAAACTCAGGTTAAAACAATGTAAAAAGGAGTGTAGCTAGCAGGTAGGTCCTAAATAATTTGTCTCTTAAGATACAGGTAAGCCTAGTTTAAGAGGCAGGGCTCACCAATTATTGCCAATTATTGCTTACAGATTTCTGGAGTATAGATTATTCGCTATGTACTTACCTGAGACCGCTAGCTGTAATTATACATATACACACACACACATACATTTTACTTTTGTTTTTATTTGTGTTACTATGAGTGTGTTTAGTTTAAAATGTGAACTTCCTGTATGAGTCCGAATAAATACTTTTTCTTTCTTTTCTTTTTTATAACAAAAACGTATAAGTAAATTAAGTCTGTAACCTTTATGAAATAAATAAATTTTATTATGTCGTTGATAAATTAATTTATATTCTTATCTAATATAATTTTAAATATTTCTTTATTTATTTATTTATTTTTAAAAGTATGAAAACATAAAAATAAAAAAATTGGACTGGTTAATTAAAACTATGGAAGGACTATGGCCCCTGCCTGATCAATGTTTTATTGTACAAGGACAAAATGGCAGGGGGTGACTTACACACTTAATAATGAGCCCCCGAAAACGGTCGCTACGTAGCAACAAGGGGACAACATATCCTGAGCCGTGGAATACCTCTCTAGTGAGAGGTATTCCATGGCTATCAGAACAATCCCAGAGTCCGGAAGATGGTTAAGATACCTACCAGCCCCTACTGGAATACTTCCTTCTTCCGAGCACGTTTGCTCTTGCGAATCTCCACTCAAGCCGGCTAATAAAGGCAAGAATGAGGTGGGAGCTCAGTTTCTCGTCAGTGTTCACTCCAGCCGACCAATAAAGGCAAGCCAGAGATGAGGAACATGACTTCTCCCGGGAGATAGGGTCCGTGGGGTCGCAACTGCCCACCAACTCGCGACATGCTGCCCTGCGGGTTTCTGTATCTCTCTTGGTCTGGCTCCTGACCCTCGACCTATTTAGGCAAAGTAAACTCTACCGGCACAGACTTAGAGTTCGGAGCAAGCCCTGCTACTACGTCAACGTAGAGATACGGTGGTGGGTTATTATTATTAAAAAAAAAGTACATGCTGGCTACCAAGTATTTCGTCCACCATGTTTCAGTTAAACTTGTTATCCAAACATAGAACAGAAAAATCCGATCAACTATTCCATTTTGACAATCAGATCGAAGTGTTAACGTTACGGACGCCTACACTCACTACATAGGAACAATTAAAAAGTCCTCTCCGTAGCACAATATTGGAAACAATCCGCTTGCGTCACGGCTCCAAAAATTCCATTTCAATTAATCGACGAACGTCGCCTAACGGCCCTAGTATGAACGCGCGGAGTAAGCGTAACGTAAAATCAAACGATTTTAAAATTAGAAGTAGTTTCGCACATCATATTTTAAGACTTTATTCATATCTATGGGTGATGCTTATTGTGCTTGTCATAAAAATTTAAACCAAAATGGGAATGAAACCAAAATTGACGTTATGTTCAACGTCGTGCGTTCGGGCTAGTCCCTCAGAGGACCTAGTGTGAATTTCTTTTAAGCATCTCGATTTTACGCATCGAGCGCGTACGGCGTTCCGATTGGCCTCCGATTGGTCCTTCACCAATCGGAATGCTGAACGCACTCGATGCGTAAATTCGATATGATAAAAATAAACTCTCACTAAGGCGAAGAGTGAACTTGGTCGTGACTTCCATGCGTCCCTGATCCTCGTAAAAGTTAGTAAAGTTTTATAATATCGTTCTTTATGATTATGAACGTCGTGATAACACTTTCTTCCTGACTTGTTTGTTAATCTTGTGATGAAATTGGTCTGCTGGCCCTAATATCCTGTTATTTTCTTCAAGTTGCTGTTATGTAATTAATTATTTGCTGCATACTCTGCAATTCAACTTTTAAAATGGTCAACTTTTTAACGATAAAACACTCAGATCAATGAAAAATACTAAAACCCACTTGCCTTCTAAGTACATATAGCTGCTCAATGTGATAACGGAGCCTGAGTATGAAAGGGTTTCTTGGTAAATGATGGATGCGCAGCCACTAATTCCACCTTCATCGAAATCAAAGTATAGGACTTTCAAAGTACAACTTCGCCTATTTCTTCTGGATTTACAAGCAGGCTAGTATGAGCATCGCAAAAAAAAAAAATACTGCCAGTTCTATATTGGACACAATCCTGGCGGTCCAAAATTCAATTTTCAATTAATCGGCGTTGGTATGGGAGTGTGAGCTCGGGCGTGAATTTATTACACTCTTCTGCACGTCTATAGGAACAATTTGACATTGCCAACGCTCTTATTTCGTAGCTGTAAAGGCGGCTTTCGTTGTTTCAAGTGTGGTTGAGTGTACAGCATGTACTGTTCTTTGAATTTTACTATTATGTTGGTGTCGTGTGTAATCATTTTTAGTGGGACCTAATAAAAATGAATTACGCTGTACTTACAAGAACTGTTATGGGGAACGTTATACCAGAAAAATATAGCCCGTGTTTAATTAAACGAGCGTGTTGAAGGAAGTAGAATCATAGTGTATATGGTTTGAAATAAGCATGTGTGAGTTTACAACGAATGAGAGTGTATTTCCGCTGTCCCGACCGTCCGTGTCCCCATTAATGGTATGCATATTATATTTCACACGAAATGGCGAAAAAAAACATAAAAAAAGGGTTCCATTTTCTTTTAAGTACTGTTTTTTTTTTTATTATTACTAAAATCAGTACTTAAAAGAAGATGGAACCTTTAGTTTCGCCATTTTATGTGAATTACCATTAATGGGGACACGGGCGGTGTCCCCACTACCCATGTCCCCATTAATATAGGACTCGTGTTTGTGTTGTTCACAACAAATGTGGATAATGGGAAATTTTCGTATGATTAATATTAATAATAAACAGTCACGTGAGTAAAGCCGCGAGCACGGCTAGTGATTAATATGAGTAAAGTGTCAGAATAAGTGGAACAGTAAAATTATGTAATTTTATTACTATAACGATCAATTTCAAAATCTAGACGAAAATTGTACCAATGTTGACTTCGATCATATTTAATTAAGTTATAGTTAATGTACTATAATTCTAGCAAATAAATTTCATTTTGTTTAACAGTAGTTACCTATAGCCAACGACAAATAAACCTCCAAACCGAATTCCCCAAATAGCTCTAGACTAAAACCAAAAATAGCTCAATCCACTAAATCTCTAAAAGCTCTTAGATAACCACATTACAAATGGTGAAGGAATCAACCAAATAGATTCAGAAATAGAGACTTGAACACTCAAGTTAGAACGTCTTGGTTCCTACAGATGTTGCATTTCAAGAACGCGTGTCAATCATTCTAAGTTATACCTTATTGCAATGCCATAAGAGTCACATGACGTACATTTGTGAATTGCAATATCTGTATCAGGGGATTGGAGAGCCGTTTAGTGCAGCTAACCGGAACTAACTTTGTCCAAGTTTATAGACTGGGTTGGTTGATTGGTTGGTTGATTTTGTTTTGTTAAACAAGATCTTACAAACAGTTTTATTGTACTTTCAAAGATCAACACATCTGGTGACATACCTAACTAATACAGAACACAGGCCCTATCAGAACACCAATCGCTGCGGTATTTATTTTGTAAATATCACATCACAGCATTATGCTGAGATAGGAGCCGTTATGACCTCGGACAAGTTTTTTTTTGTTGTTATTTTTTGTTATTAATGTAAATTTTGTTAGTTTTAAATGCTCCTTTTTACTGTTTGTGCGTGTCCCAATTTCACAAATAAAATATTTTTCTTTCTTTCTTTACAAAAATGCAGTCATAGAACTGACAGATGTCAATTTCGTTTTTGTTTTTCTCATCATTCACACTAAAAGACTTGGCTATGCGTTGCTAACGCATAGCCAAGTCTTTTAGTGTTGCAGGTGCCCTAGGTGGTGATAATTACATTACATTAAGATCGAAAGTACGTCAGATTGCTGACCTAGATAATAAAACATTAAAAATCAACATAGCCCTTGTTTTTTGAGTTTATTTTGTCGTATAACAGTGCAGTTTATGTTAATATTGGCTAGCAGTACAATCCATATATATGAGTGGCTTACATCAATAGAACATGTATGATGAAAGTCGAGTGTTCAAATACTGCACTGGACAGTAATAATAATAAATAAAGGCACATTGTCAAAAAATATTTTTTTGAACACAATTCCCAACCTCATTCAAACTTTTTCAAAAATATCTTTATTTCCGCAACACATTTTGCTTCGTTCGTTGTGTCATTGTGTCAAGTTTTAAAGAGTCAATCGAGGGAAATTGGTTTTTGGCATAGTTCCACAAACAGGTTTCCGGAATTACACAGTAGATAGGTCTATTGTGCATTTTTGTATGAAAGAAGATGAGCGAAAGAAAAACAAGTATTACAGATTAACTTCTGAGGTACTCTTGAAAACGTTAGTTATTCGTTCAGAGTTGCGCTTAACTGCCTTCTAATAATTCAAGATAGTGAATACTCAACATCTGATTTCGAACAACTATTATCAGTAACAAAATTCCTACCTTCCTTGTCCGTCACAATTTCAAAGTCTAACAATTATACCATCATGCTCATATCTCCAGTTAGTCCAAGTCTTGATCGCTATCTGGGGAATAGCCCTGTCACTTCACTCAAGCTAACCGGAAGATACGTCCGCTTGTCCAACTTTGCGAGCAGATGGTAAATGCGATCGTTGTGGGAGGCTTCCTGTGATATGAGATGTTAGTTGGAATTTAGGTGTATACTGCAAAAGTTCGCTATAATAATTCAAGTATTTTATAAGGTTCAAATTATGTAACATAAAATTTTGAACAAACAAGGTATTAATGGTCCGCTTCGATATTGTATCGAAAATAGTTTGAAAAAGATGACATTCAACAATATTAGTTTGTTTCTAGGTGGCTCCAATATCGACCCTTTAGGAACTCCGCAGGCTCGTCACGTTTTTTACGTAACTAAGTAATTATTTACTGTTTTAACACCCTATTCTATAAAATCTCACTTTTCGGCTCTTTTCTTGCCAATAACGTGGTATTTGGAATATAAAGAGTCTCCTATATTTGTGTATAGCTCCGGTCAGTCGGTCAAAGGCTATAGCCGTAACAGTAAACTTTTACGACCGCAGCAAAGATAAGGAGCGCACATGTTATACTTTTATCAGCACCTACGTGGTAACAATGTGTTTCTTTTGTCATTGTTTTGTGTATTCTTTGTTTAGTATAAATATTTGCAGGAATTCTGTGGGCATTTAAAATTGAGGAAGAAGAAGATCTTACAGTACACAGTAACAACAAAAAAATACACAAGTATTTTGCGAATAAAAATTATTCATGTGTGCAGGATGAGTATTCTGATGTTAATGACTATGTAGTAAAATTAATGATTAAAATATTCTTTCAATGTGGCAAAAAATGGGACAGACGTTACAAAAAACTTTGTTTTAAAGTGCAATTCGAAAAAGTAGTATTCAAATTCGAAGACAACCTAGTAACTTCAAGCCACGTTCATGCATTCAGTGGGAACAGCTTTGAATTTCGTTCAGCCCGTTTAGAAAATACTGCGAAGTCAACTTCCAACAATCTCGTATAATAGAATCTGCAACTGACAAAGACAACAACAACAACAACCTATCTTGAAAACATCGCGACCCATTTACTGGAACGAGAATCTAAAATTGGGCTCGTTTTCAGTTTGGTAATAGGCTATTTAGCACCGCTCGGAATGAGAAAACCAGTAAAGGTGGCAGAAAATATAGTGCGCCCTAATACCACAAATCCTTCGCGTTTAATTAACGTAATAATTTTCAAAAGCAATTCGAATACAATCGAAAGCTATGGCAGAACAGTAACTCCATTTTATGATACCTTTGGGTATTAGCATGCAGATTGTTACTGCTATTCCGGTACGTAGCGGTTTGATGTGGTTCTAACTGGTTCCAACTGCTTCACGCCGGATTCTAGTAATCCATGTTGCGTTTTATCTATGCGTAGAATCTAGAAATGATTTTGGTCATAATGTTTGGTATATTTTACGATGTTAGATAGAAGTTTTTTGCGTGTGTTGGGCTATGAAATGGTTTGACACAAATCGTTCTGAAAATAGACTAGGCATGCTATACGACCTTCGAAGGAAATGTAAAATTGTTTTATGTAGCGTACTACATTTTTAATAGCGTCATTATATTTATATTAACTTCAAACTGAACTGATTCCTAGCATGGAATATTTTAACGACTTCTCGATATTTACTAGTTAAATAAAAAAATATCATACTTGTGCTATCCAACAAGCAAGTATTGTAACTTTACAGAATGTGGTTTATTTGTGAACATTGTATTATTTGTGGAGGATGCTTAGCTTAAGACACTTGTATTCTCTTAGTCCTCCTTATTATAATCCTTGTTGGATACACCAGTACTACAAGTACTGGTGTATTCAACAGTATTACAAGTACTGGTAGGTACTCTTCTTGTTACTTAATAAAGTGCTGTTTAAGCTTGCTTGAGAAATACTACAACAAGCTGAACCAAAATTGGTACAAGTTGCTAAATTTATTCTTTCATTAGAACCTACAGTTTACTTTACACTTCTTTTTCAAAACGTTTAAAAGCCACAAATTACTTTCTGCATTAGTAAGAACGAAAAGAAATGAAGGAAAAGTTTATTTTTAAAATAAAAAAGATTTTGCCTCCTTCATTTTCTTTTACTGTATCTTTACGGAGTTGAAAATGTAAACAAACAAAATTCTTCACACCAAAAATCACGCTCTAATACTTAGAAACAACTTCCAGATGAAAACACATGAATAATTCCAACACGGCTAATACGCTTTCATCAAACTTCGTTACATAATGAAAGGCAAAGGACCAAAATACGTGGTCCTAAGTTACGAACAACGTAAGGGTTTTACATATGAGCCAATTAGGAAACTTATACAACGATTTCAATAGAAATAAATTGCTAATCTGCGTTTAAATATTTGATGGCTTCCGTTTGGCTTTAGCTAAGGTTATCATATATGTAAGTAAAACATATTATTTAATCGTTTTCCTGACTTCATGATTTTAAGTCTTTACAGTAGTGGGTTGAATTTCATTTCGCGAAATGGATATTTTTTTCTTTGGCCAACTATTTGTCTACAAATAGTTTTATGTAAGTTGTTGCGTGTTTTATCATATCCTACTAAACTATAAAGAGTAATCCCGTACCTTGTTTCATAAAAACAGTAATATTAAGCAAGGCATCTGGCTGGTTGCTAGAGCGTTCAGGCAGCCTTAAATTTCATAATATTCTAAATATATGAAGCTCCTAATTTTTCCTCGCAACAGTTTTTAAGGATTCAACCCGAAAGTAAACGAAGACGGGCAGGCTTAATCAAGTATAAATAAAGGATTATAGGGATGAAAGGGTCGAAAGGATAGTTCTAAAAATATTCTTGCTTTGTAATCACTTCAAAAGATTTTGTACCTATTCCAGTGGTTTTGCATAAAACTAAAATATGGAAGTTAACTGATAGTTGAGTGAATGTATGGTCCTTTTTTATCGCAAAGATGAGGGTTAAACATGACACAGAAAGTCAGTTCCAGAAATGATAGGCTTTCTTCAAAAATCGTATCGGATTTGAGGGGTCTCTTTTAAGAATATACATCCATACGATCTGTTTGATACCGCGACAGTAAATTCTATCTCAATCAACACCAGAGTACATCATCATTATCATCATTTCAGCCGAAAGACGTCCACTGCTGGACATAGGCCTCTCCCAAGCACCGCCACCTCGACCGGTTCTGAGCTTCCCGCATCCAGCGGATTCCTGCGGCGTTCATAAGGTCATCGGTCCACCTTATGGGAGACCTTCCAACGCTACGTCTTCCGGTAACTACGCGGTCGCCACTCCAGAACCTTTCGGCCTCAACGGCCATCTGTTCTGCGCGCAACGTGCCCTGCCCATTGTCACTTAAGTTTGGCAATTCTTCGAGCTATGTTGGTTGCCTTGGTTCTCCTGCGGATCCAAATAACCAGCCTATAATGTTCCCACTGTTGGGACACAGGCCGTGGGTCGCTATCAACTAAGTGGTTCCAGTGCGGGTTTAGTAGATGTCACATGTCTTCGAATTTTTGGTTCTAGGATATGCCGGTTTCCTCACGATGTTTTCCTTCACCGTTTTCAGAGCAGTGGTGACGAAATTATTAACAAAAAGTAAAGCGCCTGCCTGGGATCGAATCCACCTACCAGATTAAAGTTTGTTTAAAAAGATATTCAGTTTCAAAAGTTCCATTAAAGTAAGGTACCGAAATTAGAATAAACCGCGTCTAATAAAATTTGCATACAGTGCGGGTCGCGTACACGTCCAAAATTGAGTTTCCCATGCCTATCCTAAAACCAATATGGCTTCTATCCACCTTTTCCAAACATAGCCTCTTTACCATGATACGACAAACGACACTAGAGAACCGACGAAACGTTTATATCCACACCCATCGCTTACAACATCAGCATGGCATACGAATCTGTCTCAAAATTACCGTCAATGTATAACTACATTGCGCGCTCTCCGCTTCTGCTTAACACACGCTTGTAGAAGTTACAACCCCATTCCAGAGATTGTTTTGTTTCTTGTGCAAATTTTCTTTGTTCACGAAAATGGCTTTAATGTGTGTATTTTGTGGTTTAATAAAGGACCTTATTGTTAATGTTATAAGTTGTGTGGTATATAAAGGTCGTGTTACATAAAGCCGTTTCAACCATTTCACTGAACCGACATTTCTCGCTTTGCGCTTGTTGTAATATTAATATCATCAAAAAGCTTTTAATAGAAACATGAGAAAATAATTTAATCCAAAACGGCTTTGCAATAATTTATCTTAAAGATTCCGCTGTGTCCGTTATCTGAGATGAAAAAATAATTGAATAACCTACAACTACGAACAAAAGATAGGGAAATAATTTTCTTTGCTCTGCTTTTAATTCAATCTAAAATGAAACCTGATGTAGTTTCCATCCTGTTAAGACGATTAAGTTTATAACACGAAGTAACTTTTAATGAAAATGTTTTAAAGGACTTCTAATTGCTATAATTTGGGTACTTTTTTTTTTTTGGGTGGGAAATTATCAAATAACTTCTGCCGCTCTGGGCGGAGCGGGAGGGTGTGTCAGACTTCTACTGACTAAAACCCACCCGTGTTCCTTCAGTTGCCTGTGTGCACGGTATCCCTTTCGGACCAACCCGCAACCGTGGCAGGCACCGGTCCTAGCGGACCCCGTCCGTGCGTGCTGACATCTCTTTGAGGCGCGCGTGAAACACAACGCGCCGACGACCCGGGCCTGGTCCTTACCGGACGGCGAGCTGCCCATAGCTCGCCGTCCGCAAGCCCGCGGCGGGAATCGCTATCGATTCCCGCCGCTCAGGGCGTCTCCTGCGGCGACTAGGGACGTGGGGGCGCACAGACTGCCGCTCCCTCACGCGTTCCGCCTCCTCCTTCGCGAGCATTACTACTTCGCAGAAGGAGGTGACTGCCTCCCATGCACTCTCGCTCCGGACCATGGCCTGGACCAGGGCCGGACGCGAAAGATCACCGCCGCCAATCGCCTCCGTGAGGACACGGCGGTGCTCTGCCCAAGCCGGGCAGACCTCCACCGTATGCACCACCGTGTCCTTCGATAATTTAGGTACTAAGTTTATCATTTTTACCGTATAAAATTACATAATTTTATTAAAAAAAAAAAAAAATTTTTGTTTGATAAATTAGGTAGATACGAGTAAACATAGGTAGGTACATAAAACAATCGTCACATTAAAATCATTAAGTTATACATAATATATCAACATGTTATCTATAGATATATCAGTATCTAATTTTCGACGTAAAACGCACTCTGACGAATACATCAGCTCTAATGGATAATGCATGTAAATCGATCAACACTTGAAGCCATCCGCAATATTGAACGTTCCTTGCGCCCATATTTTTTATATATGATGGGGAATTCCGTTTGATGGCTCCTCTCGTATGTCACCTCGAAAACATGCAAATACTTCCACAAACTTTAAACGCCTTTTTAAGGAAAACGCATCAATGTCATATTTGGGACCGAAATGGAAGATTTTCCCGTTTCTTGACAAGATAATTTTAATTTAATATTTATGGCTCTTCTTATCGAGATAAATTATGTTTTTTTGGAATGGAAATTGGATTTTACGTTGTTTGGGCGGTTCTTGGAACGATGAAGACTTTTTGTTTTGCAATGGTTAGGTGCGGCGTCAACTTGAAATATGAATTTATGGTGCATTGGAAGACAACTTACTAACTAAACAAGAGCGAGTCGGACTCGCGCAGCAAAATTGCTGTGCTGAGACACGATAAAATTGTTTACTTAGAGCAAAGTAAAACCTATCAAAACAACCAACACAGCTCTAAAAGGAAACCATCGAAATCACCAGAGAACCAAAGAACTTTCAGACCATATCAAGAAAACAGGACATCACTCTCGCAACGCTCAACCAAAAAAAACTAAGTTTGTAGATATGAGAAACTATTTGGTACCAAATGAAACAGACAAAAGTTCTTCTCCCACACTTACTACAACTCAAACCATGTGTGATACCCAAATTGAACAATAGCAACCAGCAGGCCTTCCTCCTCCTAAATACTACGAAAACGGCAAAACTACCCTTACTACCCTTCACTCTCCCGGCACGGCTGGTCCCCGTGGGAGCAGTAGACCAGACCCCTCCATCAAAAACAAAGACAACATAAACAATAGAAAAAGCAAATATCTCTACATTTGCACATTGAATGTGAGATCGCTGATTGATACGTCAAGATTTACCGAATTGAAATAAGTTATAGCTAAGGTAAACTGGCATGTAATTGGACTCTCTGAAATAAAACTGAAAGGCATGGAAATTATAGAACATCATGATTTTATCTTTATGTACTACGGACAAACCCATAACAGGAACGGCATTGGATTTTTAGTAAAAAAAGAACTAAAAGAAAACATCAAAGACTTTGTACCGGTATCCGACAGAGTAGCAAAGTTAAGCTTATACATAGAATGCAAAACAATGCATATTATCCAAGTGTATGTGCCAACAGAACAATCACCATTGGAGGATATAGATCGATTTTATGACGATCTTAGAAAAGCGATGGAAAACACAAACAGAGATACATACATTGATCATAGGCGATTTCAATGCACAGATTGGCATGCCCACTAATGATGATAAAGATGTTATGGGATTGTGGGGATACGGGAAACGGAGTCCAAGAGGTCAGATACTAATAAATTTTTGTTTTGAACAGCAACTACATATTTAAAATACTCATTTTAAGAAGAACCCGAATCGTCGATGGACTTGGATACACCCTAATAGCATTACACGGAATGAAATCGACTACATCTTAACAAAGAACAATAACAGTATTCATAAAGTCGACGTCATACCTACTACACACCCTACTGATCATAGACTGGTACGTGCATCACTAATCATCATCATCATGCATGCATCATCATGCATGCAAGATAATAATATATATATTTTTTTTTTTTAACTTTGCCCCACACTAGGAAAAACACTACACAATACAATACAATACTTCGCAACAAGCGCATTACCACCAGAAAACATTTTGGAGAAAAAAAAAACCATCGATATTGTGCCTCCAGAGCAAGAGTATTTAAAAGAAGAATTTTCACAAGTAATCACAAACATGAAATTTATAAACTTACAACACACCTACTCCACGTTAGTCACAAAAATTAGAAACAGTAAAAATAAACTAAAAAACCACAAAAAGTGCAATGAACCTGTTGTTCAAGAAAACCTAGCAAGACTAATAAAGGAAAGGACTCTGTTAAAAGAAAAGAAAAACAAAACTAGCATAGAAAGGAAACATTTATCGGCATTATACAAATTAATTAGAAAGCAAATACAAAGGAAATCAAAAGAACATAGATATAATATTATTGAATACGAATTAGAAAAATTTGCATCAGTCAGAAGAGCTTAGATTAGATTTAGAAGAAGATTAGAGCTTAGAAGAGACTAGATTCCAGCAAAAGATGGATTACACAACTTACAAAACAAAGGCACGAAGTAACGGACAGAAACCATATATTAAACGTTGCGACAGAATTTTATACTAAATTATATGAGCATCCTGCCTCACACGAAGACTCAGTCCGAGTTTTGGAGTCACTCGATTCAGACTGTGTACCTGAATTTCTGGAGTACGAAATTAGCCAATCCATACATCAACTGAAATCGAAGAAAAGCCCTGGAGAAGATCACATAACAAATGACATATTAAAAGCCATCAGAGAACCAATAACACCTATTTTAACCACATTATTCAACGAAATATTGAAACAAGAGTCGATACCATCTGACTGGAATACTGCTATTATAACCTTACTCTATAAAAAAGGGGATCCAGGCAATATGGACAACTACCGACCGCTGAGTATGCTACAGACACTTTATATATTATTTACCAGCCTAATACTAAAAAGGATCTCAAAGATCTTAGACGAAAACCAACCTATAGAACAAGCTGGATTCAGATCGGGCTTCTCTACAAACGACCACATTTTCACGCTAACACAGATAATCGAGAAGTACAATGAACACAATAAAGAGCTTTACGTAGCCTTTGTAGACTACTCCAAAGCGTTTGACTCTATCTCCCATGAATCTCTATGGTGCTCTCTTCGAGAACAAGGAGTCCACACAAAATACATAAACCTTTTGAAAGAAATTTACAAGAACAGCAGAGCAATAATTAAGCTGGAGAAAACCATTTAACATCCAAAAAGGAGTCAGGCAGGGTGATCCCATCTCACCAAATCTATTCAACGCAGTTTTGGAGCATATCTTCAGACAGCTAAATTGGCGCGATGTCGGTATCAAAATAAACGGCGAGTTTCTCAACCATCTCCGCTTCGCAGATGACATTGTTTTGTTATGCGAAACACATACAGATCTTGAGAGCATGCTGAAGTCTCTAGATAAGGAAAGTCGAAACTGTGGTCTCCATATGGACGCGGGAAAGACATGCCTTTTAACCAACAGCATAAGAGTACCAACAGTGATACAAAGCACGCCAATCGCGTACGTAGATAACTGTGTTAACTGTGTTTGGGCAAAGCATTACATTTAACAAACCGACAGAAAATGAAGTAGATCGCAGAATAAAGAGTGCTTGGAGAAGATATTGGTCGTTGAAAGAAGTATTTAAATCACCCATCCCGATTCGATTGAAAAAGAAAGCTATGGACACCATTATATTACCTACTCTACTCTACGGTTGTCAAAGTTGGACACTAACAAAGGCAGTTACAAACAAACTTCACGCATTCCAACGAGCAATGGAGAGGAGTGTGTTAGGAATTAAACTCCGAGACCGTAAAAGAAGCAAAGACATACGACTATGTACTAAAATAATAGATGCTGTGGAATTAGCTTGCAAGTTGAAATGGGCAGGACACGTAGCCAGAGCCACAGATGGACGATGGAGTGAGAAGGTCCTCCATTGGTACTCTCGTGATGCACCGCGCACCCGAGGCAGACCCAGGCGCCGGTGGTGCGATGATATTATGGCCGTGACCGGCCCTACCTGGACTAGAATAGCCCAAGACAGAGAGGAATGGCGAAAGATGGAGGAGGCCTTCGCCCTTAAATGGCTCCCAATAATAATGAATTAAAATATTTATTTATATTATTCAATTTATAAAATCAATCTACTTATTCGTTAAAATGCATGATTCAAATATTATTATTCAGATTATATTTAGGAATGAGATATGTATATTTTATTATAAATTGTAATTAATTTTATTTTTTTTTGGGTAATAAAAGGCTTAAATAATAATAATAATTATATAATTATAATACTACCTAAATTACAATGATGTCTCTAATTCTTGTGGAATTAAGACGATATCTGTTTTTTTTTGAAAAATATAAAAGGGTAAAAAAACTTCATATTACAAAACATAGCATTTAATTAACATGAAGCAATGCTTAATTGAGTTTTCTAAACCGTATTTGACGCAGTTACACTTACGTTATACGGTCGTTACAACGCATTGCCAACATAAAACTAGTTACAAGTACACAAATAGACCATGAATAGTACTCCGGGGCGGAATTGTGACGATTTCCTGGAAACGTCGAGACTTGTAGGGGATAGTTAGTAGGGTGTGCCTCAGGGTACGTCGTTCGGACCTCTATTATTGAGCCACGAATTAGTATCCTTTCTATTAACCTAACTAGTTTAATGTGAGTTGGAATTTACGGGTTCACGGGTAATTTAAGTTATTTATTGTGGGTAAATTCTCCTCTATCGTACAATACGTTGTTATTGTTTTACGCCATATAATGTTAAGCTTGAAGTTAACGTTGGTGCATACTGACAGCTTGTTGTGTACAAGGAACATTAATCTATTGTTCTCAGGCGACTCCTACAACGTGCACGGAATAATAAACAGTAGATACAATTTCCTTTTATAACCAACATTTATTAAGATGATGAATTTTGTTATACTCGAGCGAATAAAATATTCAGGTGATCAAAGTTGAATGCCAAAATGCCTTTCACTTTATAAGTAGATATTTTACAAATAAATCAACAAGTAACAATTTATCTTTCCGAACAATTTACCAGAAATACTATAACTTACCGACGTTGTTTAGACTAACGATATTCTATGCGATTCGGAATATCAACAAGCTATTTTTTGTAATGAAACTTTGCAGAACCTTGTATAAAACAGTAGGAACTTCATCGTATTTTCAAAGGAGTGAAACCTTAAAGTTTGTTCCGGTTTAAGGCCGATGGTTCGGTAACTCTTGTCCGTTGTTTTGTCAAATTTAAGTCGACCAACTGTTGTGTTACAGTTCGTAAACTGATTTTAAGGTAAATGGATTAGTTTGGGAAATGGTAGGGTACTTCGACATGTTTGTTTATAGATTTAATTTGTTCGTTGATTTATTAGTCTAAGTGTCTATTGGCTGACGAGATTAAGCTTAACAGAAATGATCCTTTAAAAAAAAATTGAACTATATAGTTCAATAAGAAAATTCAATTCAATTCGATTAATCTTTATTGCAATCCATGTGTGTATACATAATTACAGATCGCAAGTTTTTAGATCGTAATGCTGTAATGCTATTAAAAACTCCTACTTCTTAGATAAAAAACGTAAATAGCAAAGTATTAACTTCGTCGCTGGTAATAATGTGCGCTAGTGCTTGTAATGATGGCCTGTTTCCTTTTAGAATCGAGCTATGAAAAGCTTTTTAACTTAGTGACTCGGACGGAACAAGAGTTTTTATTTCATTTTTCTATTACTTTTAATAGCAGCGGAGAATAAAGAGTTCATCATTTTAACTATCTTAAGTTCTACTTCAAGTACTTATTGTATTGAACATTTTTGTTTGATTACTACTCTAAAAATCGTATTGGATTGGGTAGTATTTAAAAAAAATAAAAAAATAGAAAGAGTAATTGTCGGAGCTTGTGACTAAGTAATAACAGCCGCATGGTTCGATCGATCAGGTTAAGCTACGCTTGCCACGGTTGGTCCGTGGATGTGTGACTTATCTTAACATACCAAGACCCCTCCGTGCCTTGAAAAGCACGTTAAGCTGTTGGTCCCGGTTGTCATTCGTGAATCTTTGACAGACGTTAGGGGTCGTCGATCCTCGAAAGTCTGACAACTAGTCTTACCAAGGGATATCGTATTACCCAGTTACTGGGTTGTGGAGGTTAGATGGCAGTCGCTCCATATAAAAAATCGTATTCAGCTGCATCTGGTTAGACTGAAACCCAACCCCAACATATTTGGGAATAGGCTAGGTAGATGATGATGATGATAAAAAAAAAAAGAAGAAAAAAGAAGAGGAAAAGAAAAAAAAAAAAAAAAAAATTAACACAGAACATGCATATAAAAAGATAATATAACTTAGAATTTATGGATAGAAAAACAAAAGCTGTAATTATAAGAACGAAGCAGAAATAATCGGTAACTGCACGTCATAACTGTGACTGGAACGCTTCTACTCAACATAATATTTTGCCCACCACAGCACTGCGCTGATTTTCAGTGGTCATGATGATAATCGACGATAATCATAAACTCTAACCATTATCTCAGTTTATTGTAGGTACTTGTGATAAAACGAAGCCACACGAAGCCACACTAAAGCTTAGACATAACCTGAATAGCTGAAAACTCAAGCAAATAACGTTCATATGTCTAAAGCAAGCACCGCTGTGTTCCTTATATTCTGTGCCCGTGCAAACATCTTTGCACTATGAACAATCTAGTTTATTGAAATACTTTCATTATAATTCATTCACGTTTGCTCTCTCTGTTACCAAAGTTAAAGGAACTTCACTGATTATTATCAAATTCATGGTGTTTTCAACTTTGTAACTTTTTATCTCCCATGCTTTGGGATGTGAAAAATTAAGTTCATTCAAGAAAGTTTTGGTAAGAATCCTTGATATTTTCGAACGTTTTCTCTAGAATTAATTAATTTTAGGTCATTGGTCAGTTTGATGTTTATTGTCTAGCTTTTTGTTGAGAAGATTATACTTTGCCTTTGAAGTACATCAGTATTTTCGTATTTTGTAAATGTTACCCACTTATAAAAATGTTTTTGCTTTAGCAATTTATGCTCAAGAGCTAGACTAACATCAACAAATTCAAAATATTTTTTTATCTTCACGAAATAATTTTAGTTCTCAAAAATATGTACTTGAATGTTAAATTAATGTAGATTTCATTGTCTTTAGGTTTTTATTATATTATGTATTATACAATAGAATCTTCTTGAAGGATTTTTAAAAACTACTGATTTTCTTCAGAAATTATTTCCATCGCCAACATTAGATTCTACGGTTTAATGTCCTTCCCATTAACTTCAAGCGTCGTGGTTAGCAAAGTTTATTTTTTTTACACCACTCCATATTACCCAAGAGGGTAGTTGTAACTAATCTGACGTCACAATTTCCCAGTTCGGTCAGTTTCGCAACAAGCAGAATTTTACGTTCATTTTTATTCCTGGAACTTGCCATGGTTATGATTTCTTTGAAAGTGTGATACAAGTTTTTATTGATGTCTTAGCAGTTTCAGGCGTTGGAATTTTAGTAGCCTTTTTTATTTTTAGGTCACGTTCTTCTTCTTTATAGGTAGGTACGATCAATATTGTAACGTTGTCTTCGTAAAAATATTGAAAGGATTACTTGGAGCGACAACTTTAAAGATCACTAAAACCGTAGTTGTTTTTATTGAATATCAAGTTCATATTGAGTAAAAAGAACGAGAATCATGTTTGAACAGAATAAATTCTTTGTTAATATGTTTATGAAAATATCTGACGATAATTGCACTGCTTTTTTGTGGAAGATGTACCTGCGTTTTGTGTAACCTTTATTTGTGGTGCTACTTTTTAAAAATTATTCAAGGCAACTTAATATAAAGCAAAGTAAGCATACACCAAATCGAATACAAGCAATTCGGGACGAATCATCTCTCCTGAACAAGCAACCCATCAACTGTTGACGCCTCGACCAACAGTTTGCCTCAACCACAACCAATAGTGATGTCAATTAGCTTTGCTATCTCATATTGTACCTCCGCTTTACCTCCGTGTTAATCTCAAGATTACTCGTCGGCGTCAACCCTCTCAGTTATATTACGTCATTATGCTTCTCTACTGCCAGGTGTTTGAAGATACGCGCTACTAACCGTTACTGTATTGGCTTCATCGGCTGTATACTGTTATGTTATGATTAGGAATTTATTAAAAAAAATTGAGTTCATGTGATGGTTTGGAGATGCTTTTAGATTTGGAAATGGCGTATCTTAATTTTCGTTCGTTCCTTTCTGATGTTGTTATACTATTAAACAACTAAGATGTTGTGTTGTATGTTTCTTTTAAATGCGTCGGTATATTCTTAAAAGTATGTTATAGTAGTTGGCGTTCTGTAGTTCCTGCGAACCCCCATGCGATGCCTTGGGGAAAAAAGCGTGAGTTTATGTATGTATGTAAGTGTATATTTTTCGAATAGGTTTTTGTTTCTTTAGCCCTCTTTAGCAAAGGTATAGCTAGTTAATCTGGAAGAAACAAAAATCGTATTGTATAGCTTTAAACACTATTCTCAATACAATCTCCAACTATCACAATACTGCCAGCAGCCTTCTCAAGCAACAAATGAAGCCATAAAAAGAGCAGCGAGAAATTAAAAAAATCTGCTTCGTAAAACTTGCAGCGATTAATCAATTTCCAAGAGTACAGGTGCCGCCAAGTTTTGGCTTCGATTAAAACTGCATAAAGCCGTAACTAGGCAAGAGTGTTTCATTATTAGTTCAACGGCAGTGTGAAACTACGGGGCTACTGGCGTTCTTTTATGAGCTTATTTTATTAAAGAACTTGGGCTAGTATACTCGACTATATATTTTAACTTTATTTTTAAAAGGTTGGCAACTTTTTGAAACACACCCTGGTGTTCCATAGGTCACATTAAAGGTGGCGATTATTATTATTCTATCTGTGGGTTTTGGCCTATTTTCCAACTTCTTCGTCACCATTTCAGTCTGGATACACCCACTGCTTCGGTTTCCTGCATTTTTAATTTCTCTCATTCCTGGTCTTTCCTTCCTTGCGATTTGTGTGAAATCATATATTCCAACTTATTACATTAAACCTAAAAGGTTCGTTTGGATGACTAATTGTATTAAATAAAAAGTATTAGCCAAATTCCAATTCTTATATTTTAATACGTACGTGTTTTTCAGTAACTTAGGTAACAACAACGTCAAAAAATAAAAAAGTATATAGAAAACAATAAAAAACTACCTAAAAAGAGTATTAGCAACGGTCGTCGGCCACATCCTCCCCCTTTTATAACAAAACTATTTTCTTTAGAGGTCGCCGCAACGTCCCCGCCATAGTGTTCACATCCACAACCCTCGTGACACCATCGCGGCCTGGATAAGTCGCAGTAATTCTGCCTCGTGGCCATGTTCCCCTAGGTAAATCTCCATCAGCTATGAGTACGGGATCTCCAATTTTAACTGCGGTCGTAACTCCGCGAACACGTCGTGGGGCCAAAATTGGCAAATATTCTAAAATCCACCGTCGCCAAAAGTGATCAGTTAATCGTACTGCTTTACGCCACCCACTTCTGCTGCATAGGTCAGAATCCGTGAGTTGGGCTGGTAATGGGCGACCCGATGAGGAGCCGAGCAGAAAATGTGCTAAGTATTTTGATGCGTTTTAGGGAAGGAAGGATCGCCCTGACAGCCGATATTAAGGAAATGTTTCCACAGATTAAGATAATTCCACAAGACAGGGACGCCCAACGATTTCTGTGGCGTGACGATCCTTCAGGTCCTATAAAAATATATCGCATGAGTTCTATGATTTTTGGTGCTTGTTCAAGTCCGTCAACGGCAATTTATATAATAAACTTAAACGCGTCAGAGTTCCGAGACGAGTTTCCCGAGACCGTGGACGTTATCAAGAGCAATATTTACATGGATGACTTTATCAGCAGCGTTGATAGCGTAGAGTCCGCAGTGCGTCTGGCTGCTGAAGTGGTGACCATCCATAAACGCGGCGGTTTCGAAATGCGCGGCTGGACGTCTAATGAACCAGCTGCCTTTGCCATGTTTCCAAAAGAGTTGCTGTCCGATGTGATGAACAGCAAGATTGACGGCGTAGATTTGTGTAAGGACTCTGTGGCTCGCACTCTAGGTCTCATTTGGCAACCTATACACGATCAATTTAAATTTAATTCTGGGTTAACAAGCGAGTCATGGGCTCCTACAACTAAACGGCAAGCTTTAACGCAAGTCATGCGTATTTATGATCCTTTAGGAATCTTGTCACCGATTATAGTTAGAGGTAGAATTCTTTTTCAAAATCTGTGGCGCAAAGGTTTGGATTGGGATGATGGGCTGTGCGAAGACGACTGCAAAGTGTGGCACGAGTGGTATGATAGTCTAAAGTCGATTTCAGAATTACGATTACCTCGGTGGTATAATTTGTGTGATATGGACGTTGCAGAACGAGAGTTACACGTTTTTTGCGACTCGAGTGAGCAAGCGTACGCGGCAGTCGCTTATTGGCGTTTCGTAGATGCTTTGGGCCAGGCACGTCTTTCTCTTATTGCAAGCAAGACACGTGTATCTCCATTAAAACCTACTTCTATACCACGCCTCGAACTACAGGCTGCCTTGATAGCCACTCGTCTCGCCACATTTATTTGCGAAGCGCATCATTTCAAACCAAACCGGCGCTACTTCTGGTCCGACTCAATGACTGTATTAGGTTGGTTGCGCAGTGATGGTCGGAAGTTTAAGCCTTTCGTAGCCAACCGAGTAGGTGAAATTTTGGAAAATAGTGATATCTCTACATGGCGTTGGGTCCCTACGGATCTTAACGTCGCCGATGACGCTACTCGCACTAATTGCTGCACGTTAAATGTTGAGTCGCGCTGGATTTCAGGTCCCGAATTTTTACTTCGTGCTTCCAGTGATTGGCCATCTAATCCAGTAGGTAGTGTTATCATTGATCCATTAGTGGAAGTAGAAATGAAATCATCTGCACGTACTATAGAGTCACCATCGGTATGCTTAAAATCAACCTCAACCTCATCACCTAGAAATGATTTTTGTAATTACAATGATGTAAGCACGTTGCCCATGCCAGTAGTTGCTGATCCAACTCATTTTACTTCTTGGCTAAGGATGGTAAGGGCAACTGCTAGAGCTCACCAGTTTATTGCTATATGCATTATGAAGGTTAAAGGGGTTCCGCGTAACTTTGTCCTTTCTCAACTCAGCATAACAAATGTTAATTCTCAAATAAGACCCTTAAGGCCATTAAATATGCAAAGCCTCAAAATTGCTTGCGTCCACATCCTACGCCAAAGTCAAAAGAATAAATTTGATAAAGAACTACAATGCCTGCAGCGTGGACGCCCCATATCACCTAAGAGTCGTCTCGTGAGCTTGTCCCCAGCTCTAAACCAAGACGGTTTGATTTATCTACAAGGACGTATAAACGCTGTCGAGAACGTAGAAGAACACACCAAGCATCCAATCATATTAGACGGGAAAGACCCAGCCGTGCGCCTACTCGTCAGTCATTTCCACAAGAAATTCGCACATGCCAACACGGAGACCGTGATAAATGAACTTCGGCAAGAATACTGGATACTGAGTCTGAGGAATACAGTTAGATCTATCGTCTACAACTGCCAACAATGTAAGTTGCTGCGCGGAAAACCTTTGCAACCACCTATGGGCAATTTACCTGAAGCTCGGCTCTCCCACCACAAGCGACCCTTTACGTTCGTTGGAGTCGATTACTTCGGCCCTCTACAAGTGATGGTGCGCCGTAAACAAGAGAAACGTTGGGTTGCGTTGTTTACGTGTTTATCTACCAGGGCTTTACACCTTGAAGTGGTACACAGCTTGTCAGCTGATGCAGCCATAATGTGCCTTCGCCGTTTTATATCTCGAAGAGGTACGCCAAGTCAAATATTCTCCGATAATGGAACGGCCTTCGTCGGCGCGAACCGGGAGCTGCGTACACTTTATGATCAGGCCGTCACCGACTATACCTCAAATATGAAAATTGAGTGGGTTTTCATCCCGCCATCAGCCCCGTTCATGGGGGGAGCGTGGGAGCGCTTGGTAAAGAGCGTCAAGACAGCTCTCCGCGTAACACTTCGGGAACGTACCCCAACCGATGAAGTCCTCGCGACGCTTTTGGCAGAGGCCGAGGCATTAGTTAATGCGCGGCCCCTTACTCACATCATTACCCTTACTCACATCCTCCCCCCTATCAACGCTGCTGATAAAGTCATCCATGTAAATATTGCTCTTGATAACGTCCACGGTCTCGGGAAACTCGTCTCGGAACTCTGACGCGTTTAAGTTTATTATATAAATTGCCGTTGACGGACTTGAACAAGCACCAAAAATCATAGAACTCATGCGATATATTTTTATAGGACCTGAAGGATCGTCACGCCACAGAAATCGTTGGGCGTCCCTGTCTTGTGGAATTATCTTAATCTGTGGAAACATTTCCTTAATATCGGCTGTCAGGGCGATCCTTCCTTCCCTAAAACGCATCAAAATACTTAGTTGGTTTTGCAAGAGGTCAGGGCCCGTCAGCAACAGTTACGCGGAACCCCTTTAACCTTCATAATGCATATAGCAATAAACTGGTGAGCTCTAGCAGTTGCCCTTACCATCGGTATGCTTAAAATCAACCTCAACCTCATCACCTAGAAATGATTTTTGTAATTACAATGATGTAAGCACGTTGCCCATGCCAGTAGTTGCTGATCCAACTCATTTTACTTCTTGGCTAAGGATGGTAAGGGCAACTGCTAGAGCTCACCAGTTTATTGCTATATGCATTATGAAGGTTAAAGGGGTTCCGCGTAACTTTGTCCTTTCTCAACTCAGCATAACAAATGTTAATTCTCAAATAAGACCCTTAAGGCCATTAAATATGCAAAGCCTCAAAATTGCTTGCGTCCACATCCTACGCCAAAGTCAAAAGAATAAATTTGATAAAGAACTACAATGCCTGCAGCGTGGTCGCCCCATATCACCTAAGAGTCGTCTCGTGAGCTTGTCCCCAGCTCTAAACCAAGACGGTTTGATTTATCTACAAGGACGTATAAACGCTGTCGAGAACGTAGAAGAACACACCAAGCATCCAATCATATTAGACGGGAAAGACCCAGCCGTGCGCCTACTCGTCAGTCATTTCCACAAGAAATTCGCACATGCCAACACGGAGACCGTGATAAATGAACTTCGGCAAGAATACTGGATACTGAGTCTGAGGAATACAGTTAGATCTATCGTCTACAACTTACCGTGGACGTTATCAAGAGCAATATTTACATGGATGACTTTATCAGCAGCGTTGATAGGGGGGAGGATGTGAGTAAGGGAAACATTTCCTTAATATCGGCTGTCAGGGCGATCCTTCCTTCCCTAAAACGCATCAAAATACTTAGTTGGTTTTGCAAGAGGTCAGGGCCCGTCAGCAACATTGAGTTCAGAGACACCCCCCAAGAACGTGCAGCAGCATCGTGGACGACTCGAAGCTTTGCGGGCTTGTTCGGATTTATTACACCGAAGTGTGGTAAATACCAACAAAAACCGGAGGGCTCTACCCTGCTACACTCTTCGGCATAATTTTTCTCTAAGGTGTCATAAATATTCTTTCGATACCGTTCGGCAAAATTGGGTTCCCTCGACATCTTTTTCTCTAAACTCTTAAACCTAGACAAAGCTAAAGGAAGGCTGTCTGGCGCTTTTATGTTTTCCGTTTTCCAGAGAAGACCTACTTCGTAACGCCCAGAAGGCAGTCGACGTGCAGTGCGGGATAATATTTCCAATGCGCGCTGATCGTCAGTACTACGCGCCTCGTGCTTGGTGATTCCGACAGAGTCTAACTTATAATGCGCTTTAATAAGCTCTTCAAGTTCAGACTTAGGGTCATCAAGTTCAGTCGAATACGCATGGTTTATGGATTCGGCAGGCCTAAATGATTTGACGGGCCTAGTTTTACTATTCGAAAACCCGAAAAGAACCCAACCCAATGCAGTTTGAATCGCTACCGGTTGTGATTTTGTGCCTTTCCTCGTGGCGGTCGCAAATGACAAATGCCAGTTATCAATCCCTATTACAAGCATAGGAGAAGCATTGTCATAACACAGTTCATTGGATAAATCAGATAGGTAAGGATAACGAAGTAAATCATCGCTACTGACTGACTGATTACATACTATTCCTAAATTTTTGATCGAGCGAGCTCTACGAACTGAATATGTTTGACTAGAGTGCAGGCCTTTTATTTCAAAATCAACGTAATTCACAGACGTTTCTCGACACAAACCACCTACACAATCCAAATAAATTTGTCCCACTGGACCATTAGCACCAATGCGGGAGGAAATATCAGAATCTATGAATGTAGACGTGGAGCCGTCGTCTAAGAGAGCATACGTGTCAACACTTCCAGAAGGCCCCGAGACTGTAACTGCGACTATCTTCAAGAGGGGGCGGAGACTAGAGCTTGTGCTTATACCTAAATTTGTGTTTGTGTGGGTCACTAAGTCTCTCGCCGTATATTCTTCTGCGTTGCTTGTAGTTGGTGCAGAGGAAGTCTTTAAAGTAGATGTTGTAGGAGCACATTGTACCTGATTACTGTGTGCAGATGCCGTAGGAATAAAGTTTGGATTATGTAGTAATGTGTGATGCTTACGCTTGCAATCCTTTATTTCGCACTTATTTTTATTTTTATTACACAACCTAAAGTTATGTGAACCTCCTTTTAAGCAACGATAGCAAATTTTATTTTCTTTTATGAAACGCCACCTGTCTTCTACTGACATTGCCTTAAAGTTGTCACACGACGACATGTCATGTGCTTGTTTACAAACAATACAATATTTATTCGAATCAATTTTAATGTTTTTAGGTTTATTTCTCGTATGTGATACCTTTGGTGGGTCTGATTCGGACTCCGATACAGCATGAGCACGTTCCCGTGGCACATGTGGTGACTCGACGGAAGTACCAAAATGAATGTGTAGGTCCACTTCTCGCGATAGAAAATCGGACAATAATCCCACTTTAGCACTAGACTCCGCAGTAGAGGTAGCGTGAGCTGCTGCGTAGTCTAACCATCGTGTGCGCAACAATGGATGAAGCTTGTTGATTAGCGACCCAAATAGCTCAGGTGAACGTAAATAATCAGTTTCGTTTAATAGCTTAACTACTTCCACACAGTTGCGCACGCGAGAAGCAAATATAGTAAGTTCTTTAATATCGTTGCCGACTTTGGGCAAGGCACGGATAGCCGCAACCTCTTTCAGCACAATTAACTCCGGACGCCCGAAAAGCCTTTCTAGTTCCTGCATTATTACCTTGGGATCAAGCGCTGTCACAAGAAGTATACAGACCGCGTCCCGGGCTGCTCCCTTTAAGGCCGTGCTGAGGCGAGCTAGGTTTTGAGCTGCTGTATAAGATGATTGGGAATTAATAAATGAACGCTTAAAAACAAGCCAATCCATTGGGGATTTACCATCGAAAATTGGGAGCTCAATTTTGTATTTTTGAGTATTTTTATTAGGCCCTAGCTTGTTTACTAAGCTTTCAAAGGTGTTTACTAGCCGTGAGATACTATCTTCATTCTTTCCTTCAGAAATATCAGCTGCTACAGGGTCATCATTCACGTTATCGGTTACCGCTTGGCAATGACTGGACCGAGACGTTGTTAGTTTTTCCCCTCCTAAAGGTATGGGTAAAGCGGCACCATTATTGTTTGATGAGAAAACCTGAAACTGGTTTAAAGTGTTAGCAAGCTCTTGGGGTTGAGAAAACTGTATTTGAGTTGTCATTGGTTCGGCGGCAGAGTTGCTGAGTTGGTTGTATGGTAAGAAGTCGTATGTATCGTTGCGATTTTGGCGCATAACGACATCATGTTTACCTGTCTCTTCTAACCACTCTTTTATACTACCTCTGCTCCTACCACTTGTTGTACCATGTTCACTATTTTCTGCGTCAATCGCTGCAAGTTGGGCTTGGTATTCTAACTCAGCCGTTGTCCTCTCAAGCTCCACCTCTCTAGCCTTCATTTTGGCTTCTTGCGCAGCCAACTCTAATCGTGCGAGGTAACGGGCGTGCTGTGCCTCCGCTGCGAGTTTCCTCGCAGTGACCATCGCGGAAGAGTGGCTCGTGCGTGATGAAGTAGATCGGGTTCGTGAGGGATTAGGCGTAGATGCATTGCCACCGGTACTAGTTTGAGCTACCTGAGTAACCGTCGCAACGTTACCTGTGGTTTCCGCTTGCGTATCTACAGAAGATTCTACCAACCGTGTTTGACTACGAGTTACAACCATTATAATAAAATTGCACTGGTTTTATTCTTTAAAAACAAATCGAAGGACCAATATTTGGATGACTAATTGTATTAAATAAAAAGTATTAGCCAAATTCCAATTCTTATATTTTAATACGTACGTGTTTTTCAGTAACTTAGGTAACAACAACGTCAAAAAATAAAAAAGTATATAGAAAACAATAAAAAACTACCTAAAAAGAGTATTAGCAACGGTCGTCGGCCACAGTTCGTTTTGGCATTAAACCTGATTTTATCTTGAATCTTAGTTTCGATCCCAACGATGAAATATCAACAGTTTCCGATGATATCATGTGATGGATGACCGGTAAAATATGATACTCAAATTGCCCCTTATTATCCTTAAGTATCGCTAACGATGTGGATATAGCACCGAGAAATTAAAAAGGCATTATATGTCATAAATCTATAGCCTCAAAAAATGTAGTCCCTGAAATTTGTACTTTGATCTTACTGATAACACGTCCTGCAGTTTTAGTTTTCAAATACTCGAGTAGACTTTGTAAGGTGTTTAGTTTCTCTTCTAAAACTGTACAACCTAAGCTAGACTGTTCTAATTTTAGTTCAGTAACTTCAGATCTTTTATAGGCTTTATCGACGGAGAAGATATTATTTAATGGGGCATGAGATAAGAATAGACAACAAAGAACTTTTGTGGAAGAGTGATAAAAATAGTATCATTCAACCTTCTATCTGGAGTTAAGAAAAAAAGTGTACTCATGGGAACTGTATATATGTGGAGTATGTGGTAGGTACCTTAGGCAGAAATTAGACCATTATTGCCGTTGCGAAATTCCTTAGCGAAGGACCGCCCCGCGAGAATAGGGCAATAATACACTGAAGATTGAATACATTATTATTTTTATACACACTTGATTGTCTATCCATATCGTGTGAGCTGTACATCTTCTGAGTAGAAAATCTGTCAATGTTATGCATAATGAAGCAACTAGAGTAAGTGTGACAATATTATTAATCTAGTAGTAGTTTCTTAGAATTTTGACGAGACCCCACTCCCCAACTTTAATGTGTTTTATCTAAGTCATTTTTTATTAATATGATAAAGCAAAAAATTCGTGTCTAATATTTTCTCTTTACATGACGGATACAATTTTTTTTTTAGTAAACACCCTCATTTTCAAAACCTAATCCAAATCGGAGTTATAACAGCCTGCTGGTTTAATTAAAATGTTTAAATTAATCATTTTAGTAACAGATTTAAAATCACAACCGCTGAACAACAATTATTCTCAACGTGCACCGAGACGAAACTCACTCCCTAAAAATACAAACTAAACCAGTTAATTAATCAAGCCTTCGTTCATTGTATCATCGTGTATTTTCGCTGAAATTCATTACATCCCAATACATTTCAGTTATTTATCATCCAGTGCGAGTGTTCTGAATTAATCATCGTTCGCCTGCACATCGCGAGGTAATTTATGAACTCCATCCATTGCATTAAGCGCGTATACTAATAAAGGCTCAATTTGGGAATGTTGGAATATGATATTTATTTAGTTTACAAGTGTTTGTTTAATGTGTGCGCTATCATCGATAGTGGATGTGTCATTTGTGTTATTTGCATTTGGGAGATTTTTATTTGGTGCTAATTGTTTATTTTAAGGTTAATATCTTTCTCATTAATAAAGTGCCTAAAAATATTAACGACTGTTCGCACTTTGTCCAGGACAGTATTGTTGATTTTGTGAAAGGCAAGATTAGTGTTACTTTTACCATGTTTATGGGAGGAATTTGCAGTTTCAAATCTGGTGTCCCTAAATACTATTAGTTAAATATTCATCAGATGATCTCTTAGTATTATGACGGTTTCAGCCACCATCAATATATATAATTTCCTACAATATGTTATGAACAATATAATCTAACTACTCATACATAGTTTTAGTTACAAATTTTATTGGAGTAGGTCAACGAGGATCGAAAACTAATTATATTCCTAATTACAATGTCGTGGTTTTGTGTATTGGGCAGCTGTATGATTAGTTATATTACTTTGTTACCCAGAGCAATTTCTGATGTGGTTTTCGATACGGGTAATTATGTTATTTCGTAATATTATTATTTTATCTGGGGCAGTTATTTACAAGGATCACCTAATTAATGGAATCCTAACTAATATTATAACATACTACTTACTTTATTTATTACTTGAGACTAGAGGTGCAGATGCATTCCACCAGTTTCTATGATAAATCTTTTACAGTTCAAGCAACGCGGTTATGTAATGCCTTGCCCGTGTTGATAAGACGTGTTCAATATTTGTCCATTTTTAAAACTATGATAAAAAAACACAATTTCTCTCCTTAAGCATTTTTTTTTGTTTTTTGCTTTTGTTTCATGATTATTATTGTATATATTTATATAGATAAGTATAACATGTTTTATGTATGTATGTATTTATTGTATATAAGCTACACCACAGACTACCTGAAGTATTGTCTCTCCTTCCCCTTTAATCCATCCAAAGGTTGTCTTTAAAAGATCGTTTCTAGCGATACTCGTAAGACCGCTCATTGTGTCACCCCTTGTAAAATGTCTACTTATAAATCTGTAATTTTTATGGTGTGCAATAAAGGGTATTCTATATATTCTATTCTATAAATTCGAAAATGAGGTTGTTTGTTACGCTTTCATGCTAAAACGGCTGAACAGATTTGGATAAATTTTTCCAGATTGGTAGCCTGGAGAAAGACATAGGCTACTTTTCATCCTGTATCACAGACGAAGGCGCGGGTAGCTAGTAATAAAATACATTTTGTTGAAAACGGCATTGAAAATTGAACAATAGAATATATCCATAATAAGAATGAATAGCGAGATAATAAAATGGCATAAATATTACCTAGTAATAACTTAAATTAATTCTTTGTGAATAGACCTGAGATTTAGTATTAAAAGTTTTTCTTGCTCTAGGCGAACATAAATTACCTTAAGAGTCTATTGTATTTAATTGAATTGAACAATAATATTGTTACAAAATTCTTTTCTGTATTTACTTCATTAGATTCAATATTTTTATTATATAAGTGTATGCCCTTTGGCGTTGTTCCAATTTTAAGAAGTAGGCTGTTATGATTTTCTAGAGTTTGTTTTTGTAAAGCCCAATCCATACTAATATTATAAATGTGAAAGTAACTCTGTCTGTCTGTCTGTATGTTACGTTTTCACGCCTAAATCGCTAAACCGAACGTCATGAAATTTGGCAGAGATATAGCCTGGGATATGGAGAAGGACATAGGCTACTTTTTTACGCGATAACCGACGCGCCATCCACGTGGGCGGTGCCGCTGGCAAAAGCTAGTCCATACTAATATTATAAATGTGAAAGTAACCCTGTCTGTCTGTCTGTCTGTCTGTATGTTACGTTTTCACGCCTAAACCGCTGAACTGATTGTCATGAAATTTGGCAGAGATATAGCCTGGGATATGGAGAAGGACATAGGCTACTTTTTTACGCGATAACTGACCACCACGCGGGCGGAGCCGTGGGAAAAAGCTAGTATAGAATAAAATTAAAATTAAATAAACTTTTTTCCAGACTAAGGTCCATAATTTTGTTAGTTTTGTGGCGTTAGTAACAATAGTGATTAGGTAAATAGGTTAGTTTTCACAAATTCATTTATTCATTCAGACCTATGACTGACCCCACCCAGTGTCCCTGAAAGGGACAGTCCACTCTGGCAGCGATCATTTTTAGACCATGCAGGCACTGTAGCCGGGCCGCTTTCTTTCGCATTATGTCATGGAAACCATCTGTGCGAGCCTCCGCGAACATTCTCGGAACGCTACAACGCCAGGGCAGTCCCAACAGCATCATAAAATACGGTGGCTAATTAGTGATGAAATAGGTTCATTTATTTATGTTTTGGGTTTTGCAAAATAAAAATATTTGTCCATCAGCCCTTATGGACAAACATTAGTACAACATGTTGAAATTTTTCCTCGTGGGAAATCGACAAACCCCAATTTAAAGCTATAATAATAATAATATTAATCAATAAATAAAAAGCCTTTTATTTCCAGTTTTACAGATTGACATAATGTTGTATCCACCTTAAACTTAGCTAAAAAAGGATGAGTAAAATAGAGAAATTAATATCTATGTAACATATTTTAAATAGGTAGGCACTAGTATTATATACTATAGTATTATATATTATTATTTATTATAGTATTGTATATTGTACAACTGGGACCCCCCTCAGGTAAAGGCCTCCTCCAAAGGTTTCCATTTCTCTCGGTCTTGGACTATTTGTTCCCATTGTGGACCCGCATTTTTTTTAATATCATCTTCCCATCTAGTGAGCGGTCTTCCTCTATAACGTTTATCCGATGGGCCTTTCCATAACGTAACTGTTTTTGTCCATCTATGATCTTTAAGACGTGCTATATGACCGGCCCATTTCCACTTTAACTTTTGGCTATAGTTGAGAGCATCTATCGCTTTTGTTTTAGATCTTATTTTAGTGTTTTATTTTTTGTATTTTCTTCTTCTTTTAATTTAGGGCTAGTGGAACGAAAAGGTCCGCGTAATCTAACAGAATAAGTTTTAAATAGAGTCCTTATATTGATGGTTTCAACATTATCCTGCGAGAAAGGATTGCATCCATGATGCGCAGAGTGCGTGGGACCGTCAACACCAATCTGAAGGTCATCAGTGATAAGCCATGTTGTGCCAATATGGCGCATTGGGTTCACGTACATGTGCATGTACCTGGTGCGTCAGGTGAATGCCGAAGATACATGAATTGAAATATTCTATTACATTTTTACTAACGTAGTTTTTAAGTACTGTGTATTATTAACATCATATGGATTAAGGTCTGAATTCAAGTATTTTTATTTATTTTTATACCTAAATGATGATGGATAAAAAGTCGACAAGAGATCCAAAAATTATTGTTGAAACTTTCTTTCATGTTTACTAAATGTTTTCTATACCAACCGGATCTTTAGATTAACTAAGGGTCCGTTCACACGTACCACAACCATTCCAGCTCGCAGCGACAAAATGTGGGCAAGCCGTGGTTACGTGTGAATAGTGTAGCTGCAACTTCTTGCAGTTGCGTTGTGCTTGCGTTGTCGCTAGTAATTGCGATGTGGTTACGTTGTGGCTAGTGTTTATAGACAGATCTACTCCGGCTGTGGCAGTGTCGTGGCGTCGACGCAACGTAGTGGTTGCGTTGTGGTTGCGACGTCGCCTTAAAGAAAGAAAGAAAATATGTTTATTTGCGGTAAACATAACGCAAAGAAAGAACACAAACACGAAAAGAACAAGTGAGGGGAAAATATGCGTCACATCCACGCAAAACGGCCATCGCTCAGCATAATGCTGCGACTCTATGTGAGACAGAGCCCTAGCGCTTTTTTTCAGCGACAGTCGGTGTTGACGTGATGACTGGTGCCTTGATGTGGTCGGTATCGCCCACACGGTTGATTTTGACGGCCAAACCATTCATTTTCGTACAAATTAGCACCCGTCCACGATGTGTGTGGTTTTGGTACGTGTGATTGGGCCCTTGCTTAGTTATTACAACATAAATAATGTGTCCAATATTATGGCTAACAGTGCTTTTCTTTTCAGATAAGGCACCATCTGAGGCAACATTTCGCGGTGCAGAGTTCCTTTCGTACGACCTGACGCAGACCGGCGGCGAGCCTATAGTCAGCACACAAGACGCCATCTCACTGTACTTCAAGACGCGGCAGCCTAATGGACTCCTCTTTTACACTGGTAAGCTTTTCTTTGCCTTTGTAGTAACTATGAGTAGCGTAAAAGCCTTACTTTTAACTAAAATGAGTACTTTTTCTACAGTCTCTATGAATAAGCTTCTTTCTTTGCTGTAATAATTTGTTCGACAGTTTTCAAATCAATGACTGAAAGAAAGTACGACTGGAAGTAATAATAAAATATACCTATAAACCAATATGAACGATGTAACCAGAACATTGCAACATATTTTTATTTAAAAGAATCCATGGAGTTTCTTGTCCGTTCTTCTCCATAGGACCCTTCTACGCTTTGGAATTGGCAACTAGCTTCATCTTTCCGACTGACGGACTTCTTGATAATTTGAAAGTGCCTGGAAATGGTTTATTTGACATAGATTCTTCGAGTTGAGTTGAGTTACTTTTTTTAGTTTATAAAATAAATAAGAATTTACATACACTTCTTCCCATGGGGGTAAGCAGAAACTATAGATTTGCTTCATTTACATTCATAAATCTGGTAAACTCGTACGCCGGTTGCGAGTGCTACGCACCTGACCTATCTGAAGAACATCGTCAATTAGGTCACTATATGTTCTCCTAAGGCGTCCCCTCCAGGCGTTTCTACTCACATCTGCCTTGTAAATACCTTATGTTAGTCGCCGTTCATTCATTTAAATAAGAATTTAAGTTCTAATAAATAATAAACAACTCTAGCAAGCCAAGTATAGTTATTGTATCCCGTAACTTCCTTTTAATTCACTAACATTCTCTTAGCCGAGAATAAAGGCGAAGTAAATTCATGAAGATAATTTTATTTAACAAAGTCTTTTGCATTCAGGTCATGAAGCTGATTACCTCAACCTCGCTGTTCGAGATGGTGGCGTCTCCCTTACTATGGGTCTCGGCAATGGGAAGCAGGAGATGCATATCAAACCAGCTAAGACGAGGTTCGATGACCATCAGTGGCATAAGTTGACGGTGCATCGGAGGATACAAGAGGTGAGAACTTTTTTGAGACCTTAACTTTTATGTTAAGAATCCAAGTGATGTACAGTCGAACTCATAATTACTTTACCACAAGCACGTCATAAATCGACTAAATTCTGGGCGCCGAGAATATGCATTCCTGACACCCTTCAGTAGGACACGATTAGGAACTAATAGAATAGAATAGAATTGTCTTTATTCAAGCATCATATGATTCAAAAATGATTAGTAAGACTTACAACTATATTAGTAAGTACTGACACTTCACAAAAACAAACAAATAGTATTGGATCACCGTTGTGGCAACCCATATAAGATGGCACAACAGTGACCCACGAAAACACAGTCTAGGCGACTTGAAATCATGCTTGGGATACTGTTGGAGCTGCTCCACACCCTGTGCGCATGGTTGTGTAGAAACAATCTACATGCGTATCAGTGAACATCTCCGACGCACTACAGAAGCGGGGCAGCCCCACCAGCATCCTAAACGCGTTATTATACTGAACGCGGAGAGTGTTGTACGATCTTTGCGTATATCTAGCCCAAAGGCTGCTCGTGTAATAAAGTTTAAATTCATAAGACACGTTTTCCTTTGTACTCCGGAACGCATTTTCTCATCGGTCGGAGTTTAGGTACATTTGTCTATGTGACAGACATATAGTTTCTAACTCAGTGAATCTTAGTTTTTTTAACCCAAGGCAACGTCTGACTTTTTGGATTGATGTGTGTATTAATATAATTACCAATTGCTTAAAAAAATGATGAACGTAAATATTGTGAGTAAAGCATACCTGAGAAATATTTCTGCGGCATAAAAACTCTGACACCAGGTTAGTCCCTAACCACACTAAATGAAGAAGACTTTAGTGAAGTTTCAATTTACTGGGAATTGTGGTCAAAAATCGTAAAGCGTTTCTTTAGGATTTTTAAATAGTCGTAAAAGATACCTATGGAGGAGGAAGTTTATTCGGGAGAAATCATTGTTTTCTTTTCTGCGAATCTCTTCATAATATTTCTTCTGTGATCTCCCGGCGTATCACAATATGCATTTTCCATAAGTTCGTTACAAAAAAAAATACAAAAAAAAAAAAAAAATATCGGCCTCCAAAAAAACACTACAAGTCAAAAATAACTTTAATTTCGGAAGTCGTGGCAAAAAAAACTAAAATATAGATCTATCGAAAGACTTTTATTTTATTTTTTTAAGTTTTTAGTTCTGTTTATAAAAAATCTTCATTTTCACTTTTTAGTTATTGTAACTACCCCACACCATATCGTCTTCCACTACTTGCTATGTACAACAGTGACAGGAAGTATTATAACATAATCATCAAGATAGACAAAGTGGATTAAATACGTTTTATCGAAGTTAACTTTAAAACTGCTTAATCAAAGTTAATACAATTTATATGGAACCACCGCGCAAGTTTCTTCTACCAAACAAAAACAGAAAATTTCAGAATCGGCTCACACTTGACGGAGAAAACGATGGAAAAAAAAAAACATACAGTCGAACATAGAACCTCCTACTTTTTGGTTAAAAGTGATTATATTCTTGTACAGTGGCCTCGTGACAGCTATACGAAACTGTTAAATTTCTCCAAACGATTTTAAACTTTAAGATGTTGATGACTAAGTTCGAAAATCTAACGAGAAAGTTTTTCAGTTTGTGGTAACTTGATGTGTTGGCCACCGTACATAATTTCACATAAAACTTAATAGCTCATGTAACCATCAACGTTGCTACAATCAACGACTGTCGGTTGTACCCTTTCTTATTTATACAGCCCCCATGTTCCCAGATTTCATCAGCCGAATATAAAGCGCTTTCATCGCTGTACAAATATTTTATGACCTCAGGCCCGTATTGCAAACTCTATGCCTTGAACTCAGATCGATAGCATTCGACTTATGGCCCATTGGCGTGTTTAAACCGAGATCCATCCATCATTGGAGCCATTACTTCAAAAAACCGAATCGATTCGTATCCGAGTAATTTGATTATTAAAGTCAGAACGATTTTTTGTTGAAAGGCAGATTTTTCCAAGTGTTTTGGCATTCTGAACGTAATTAGCGTGGGGATCGACTTTGGTACCTATGGCCTTTGTAATTGAAGCAATTTTGTGGCGATAAATTCGGTCGGTAGTGGTGTAGGGATAGGTGTAAATGAGTACACGAATTGATGTATAATACTCGTCTTTATTAGCAAACCATTCAATATATAGACTTAGGCTACTTACACATATAAACATAGACATAGTTGTATAACACCTACACTACACCTCCTACATAATAAAAAATAAAAAATAAACCTTACATATGTTTTTTATTTATTTACTTACTCTAAATGTTTTAAACTATGTTAACAGACACTTAAAAAAAAAAAATCTACTAGGTACAATATAACTTAGTTCTATTCTTATGCACTATATCAACTTTACCTTTTCTTATTATTTCTACGTTTGGTGCTAAGTCCCTTACAACTACATATGGTCCTGAAAAAATGGGACTGAACTTGTTTCCAGTTTCTATTTTTAAAAGGATTTGATCGTTTGGTTTGTAAATGATTGGTCTCATATTGGAATCATATCGTTGCTTCCGCAAGATTTTTTGTTGTATTAAATTATTTCTTGCTTCAGACTGTGACACCTGTAATCTATATTTCAGCTCAAGCGGGTAACTCTCATGATTATAAAGTGGTTCAATTGACTTTGATAAATTATTAGGCAAATTACATTTTTTCCCATAAACCAATTCAAATGGAGTGTGATTTGTTGCACTATGCACGGAAGTGTTATATGAGAAGCACCAATAGGGTAACCATGAGCTCCATGTTTCAGGATGATTATCCGTCTGAATTCTCAAGAATGCTCCTAAGTGTTTATGAGCATTCTCCAACGCACCTATGCTTTCGTGATGGTATGCCGTGGAATTAAGCTTTTTTATATTTAGTAATTTACATACCTCCGTCATTGTTGCGCTGATAAACTCTGCTCCTCGATCGGTCGCTATAGTATTTGGAATACCATACTTTAGAATAACATTTTCTGCAAATGCTTTTGCAACCTCGTCTGATTTTTTAGAAACAAGTGGACAAGCGATTATATATTTTGATAATTCACATTGTGTGGTTAATATATACGAAAAATTATACCTATCCTTATCTAAGGGCCCTACTATGTCTAAATAAACCTTCTGAAAGGCTGTATGAGCAGTAGTCGTCACTACCATTGGCTCTTTATTGTATATGCTATATTTTTGAGTTTGGCATTTATGACATTTCATCACAAAATCATGAACATCTCGTTCCATGCTAGGCCAGAAATAATATTTACGGATATTATTTAGCATACGTCTCATACCCGCGTGGCCACTCGTGGGTAAAAGATGAAAGTCATTAATTATGACTCTTCTGTCATCCTTGTCATCTACCCTTTCTACATCTTTTAATACACATAACCTTGGCCCGGACCATTTTCTATCTTTCTTTATTTCGGATATCAACTTTCCAATAAACAAATTATTTGTGCCATTTTTAATTAAGTATATCTCTTCTATATCATTAATATTACAATATTCCCCGAACTCCCTCGCAAATGCGGCTGGCGTCATCTGCGATCGGGACGCTGGGTTTATATACAATGTCATCCGAGACGGCACAAAACACAATGTATTCTGACTACTTAACTTTACATTATTATTTTCGTCTCTTAATCTATCCCAATTATTTCTATCCACAAATATCATCTCAACAGAGTCCTTCGGTTTACTATGAGTTTCCACAACTTTTGGTTGATCAGGCCAAATGTCAGTGTTAACCATATCTTCCGTAGAACTGCTCTCCAATAACTTCCGTTTTTGTCCTCTAGTCATAACGTTTACAACACACTCATGCATTTCTTTCAGTTCTTTCGATGACACACTTATTCTCGATAATGCGTCTGCTGCCACATTATTTTTACCTGGCACATATTCGATATCAAAATCGTACTCATCCAAAACCAATCTAAACTTTAATAGTCTACTTGAAGGATCCTTTAAATTAAATAAATATATTAAAGGTTTATGGTCTGTATAAATCTTAAATTTGCGACCATACAAATATGGACGAAAATGTTTAATACTCCACACTATAGCTAATAATTCTTTTTCTATAGTGGGATAGTTTCGTTCAGCTTTATTTAAACTTCTGCTTGCATAAGCAATTGGCCTTCCATTCTGATTAGACAATACGGCGCCTAACGCGTATCCTGATGCATCTGTTTGTAAGTTGAATATATTGTCACTAGAAAAACATGGGTATTGTAAAACTGGGGCAGATATCATACGCTGTTTTAATGTATCAAAACTACCCTGGCAATCCTTATCCCATTTAAATGTTAAATTTTTCCTACTCAAATTATTCAAAGGATTAGCTATATCAGCAAAATTTTTAATGAATTTCCTATAGTAATTCGCAAACGCTACGAAGCGTTTTACCTCATCTACCGTTTTTGGTATGGGATAATTTTTCATAACACTAATTTTTTCAGGGTCAGGTAAAACACCATCGCCAGAGACTACGTGACCTAAATATAACATATCCTTTTTCAGAAATTCACATTTGGACGGATTCAATTTAAGATTCACTTTCCGAAGTCTTTCAAAAATGTCGATTAAATTTTTATTATGTTGACTGAGACAATTTCCATACACAATTAAATCGTCCTGATAGACGAGACATTTTTCAAAATTAAGACCTGCCATTGCCATAGTCATCATCCTTGAAAATGAGCTAGGACTTGTTTTAAGCCCCATGGGCATCCTAGTCATTTGATATTGCCCAGAACCAAAAGCAGTATATTTCCTACTATTTGGGTCTAAACCTACATTATAATATGCTTGATGAAGATCTAAGTGTGAGAAGTAGATGCATCCCGATAACGAGTCTAAAATTTCTGTTATATTAGGAAGAGGGAAATTATCATTTTCAATATTATTATTTAATTTGCGATAGTCAATAACTAACCTCCACCTCTTTTGTCCATTTGCGTCTATTTTCTTGGGTACCAGCAAAATTGGACTAGACCAATCACTTACGCATGACTCTATGATGCCGTCAGCTAACATATTTTGAAGTTGTTTATGTACCTCATCTTTCTGTGAATGGGGTAACCTATACGGTTTAACAAATACGGGTTGTACATTAGGCTTTACGTGAATAGAATGTTGATAAATATGCGTAGTTGTCAGTTTATCCCCCGGTAAAAAGAATATATCAGCATATTTGGCACATACTTTTTCAATTGATATCTGCTCTTCTTTGTTTAAATGTTTTGTATTCAGCAGTAAAAACATTTTTTTAACGCGACTCGCATTTTTGTCACATTTATCAAAACTGCAAATATTGTAATCCGATGCGCTGTGTATAATCGGGTCTAATTTATCTAAAGTTAACTCATTCTCAGTTGTGTTAAGTATTCGTACCGGTATTTTACCACAAGTGGGTTTTACTAATGTGCTAGCTATAAACACACCTTCGCCACATTCAGAAGCACAAACAATACATTCTTCTTCCATATTAGTTTGTATGAAATGGATCGTCTCCGATCTGGGTGGTAAAATAAACATATCATTTTTACTATCAGATATCTTAATAGGCAACGTAATAGGATTACCATTTAAAGTGTGTACAGATAAACTATTATTCTTGTAATCTAATAACGCTTTATGTTTTCGTAAGTAATCGTCACCGATGATTCCATGCGCCTTACATGGCAAAGAATTAAAAACAATAAACTTATGCCTAAACGTTGCATCATTTGTTACTAAGTCTAAATAAACGTAACCTAAAGACTGTACTTTGCCCCCTAGTCCATTAATCTCAATACTCTCAAGATGGCATGAAATATTTTGTTCGACAAGATGTTTATATTTGATGGCCGAAATTGATGCCCCCGTGTCAATTAACCATTGGAATGGACTGCCATTTACGGAAAGTTCGACAGTCGTATTATTATCACATGACATAATATAATTTTTAGGCACGAAAAAACTGATTTTCGGATTCACAATTTTTAGGTGTATCCTCGGTCATAACCTGCACAGTTTCCGAATTACGTGTCCACTTGTTTCGGTTATTATGAAAAGAAAACCTACCTCGATTCGATCTTCTTGAATTCCGCCACGATCCCCGAGGTGCACGGCCACGCCCTGCGTACTGGTTTGTCTCATTATGGTCACCTCCACGCAAGTGACCCTGGTTTGAGTGTCCTCTGAACGCTCGTCCATGCTGACTCCTAAAATGATTATTTGAAGCACGCCTGTAATTATACCGATTATTTTGATTAAATGCCATAATCTCACCTGATGAAATCGATGGCGTCGAAGTCTCCTCATCTACTGCTGCTTGAACTGCATCTTTGAGGGATTTAAAATTTCTCGCTGCAATAATAGTGCTTAATCGACGGTTTCGCAATCCGTCGGCAAACCGTTTGATGGCTTGTTTTTCGTTAAGCGGTTTCAATACCTGGTAATTACTGGGTTCCCCTTCGGATTGCGCTATCGTCAAATCCACGAACATCTCAGTTATAGCTTTTCCATACTCGTCAATTGACATTTGTTTTTGGTAGAAAGAATGTAATTTGTTCTGTATTGCCGTAGCAGACTTTGTTGGCAACAGTTGAACCCTCATATCGTCTAATAGACCCTTAACTGAGTCATAATTTGAAGCTAACTTTAATTTTGCTGCCTGGGACAATCGACTTTTCAAAACAAACGTAATTAATTGTTCTTGCGATTGACTATCTAAAATAGAACTGTAGTATTCAATCCCATCGATTAACTGATTAATACAAGACTCGTCATTTGTCATGACAGACAACAAATTCAGTGCTGTCTTAAGATCAAATTTCGCCATTTTAACTATTTTCTCTTCGTCTTCGCTTAAACTTTCAAAATCTGAGTTACTATAACTACTTTCGTTTTCACATAACTCTTTAATTTCTACGTATAATTCCTTTATCTTATAACGATACTCGTTTATTAATATTAACTCCTCATTCTTGAATTCTTTTATGTTAGTTTCTACTTCTTTACATATTTTTTTAAATGAGTACCATATATCTGTAGACTCTCCTAATTTTCTACTAGAAACCTCAGATTCTAATCTTCGCTTAGGACCTATTTTTATTAAATATGTACGTATTTTCCGTAACTCATTATATATGTTATCAAATTCCTTAGCCATAAAACACTTTTTTTTTTTTATTTCTTTAGACGACACTGCATAGTTTAGAATTTGTCTTACACAGCCACTACATAAAGTACTTTCCTGCTTACTTTCTTCCCGAATACCTTACGTACGTACACAAACACTTATTACGCACTTTGAACACACTTATTAGTTCACTGATCTACACTGACATTCACTTTCTGCTACTTTCGGAGTGTTTTGGCAACGACCTCGTCCAGACAATCGTATGCCCCTGAAAGCGTGATGGTTGATCTCCTGACGCATCCAACGAGCATGGCATTTTTTATATGCCTTAAATCCCAAGTAGAGAAGCACTGCACCCATCAAACAGATAATTATTGTAGTCATAATAGTTTGGATGCTCAAATGTGTGCCAATCTCTTTCAAATTCGCACTATTTCCAGCACTGGCTGCGTTTTGAGCTAGAAAAACCTCTTCCTTGGTCTGGTATGATTGACACATCTTGCTTTTCCGAATAATTTTGCACCAATTAAAAATGAAGCCAGTTGTAACGCGACACGACCATTATGCGCGGCTTGCCCGAAGGCAGGGTCGCCATGTAGGGATAGGTGTAAATGAGTACACGAATTGATGTATAATACTCGTCTTTATTAGCAAACCATTCAATATATAGACTTAGGCTACTTACACATATAAACATAGACATAGTTGTATAACACCTACACTACAGTGGAATTGGGTATATGTTTCCTGTATGCTCGGGTCGACGTCTGGTGGAGTGTTTGAACGATGATCGTTTTACTGGCGCGTAATTAATTTTGAAAAATGTGTTAGCCTGGAAATAGTCTTTGAAAGCTTTTGTTGTTGTTTTTGCCTTCGCCCTACTTTACTGTGGGTCATGATTGATGCTTTTCTATTACTTTGGTCTACTTTGAAATAGTTCTCTACCTTTCTTGATGAGCATCGGCGCCAGATATGTTGTTTCTTAGGGTGCATGCGCAAAGATAGCCCGCGGAATTTAAATTTTCATACGTTTTTTGCAATTTTCAGATCAGTGTCATCTTGATCAAAATATGATTCGCGACCATAACAATATTTATTTACAGAATTATAATCATTAATACATCTCTCTAGGTTAGAATTGGCCTATTGAATGACTTTTTGAAATCCTGACATTTGAATTTCGCGAGCTACCTTTCCGCATCCACTTTAAAGTAGATATTTAATAAAATTATGAGAACCAAATTTTTGGTGGTGTTTTACTATGCAGAAAGCACGAGTACCAACTAGCTTTGGTACCTACAATAAATTATTTTTTCACTCTTGCTCAAAAAGGCCGTCATTGTATCGTACCAGACTGAGGAAAAAATAACATATTTACCACTAGGGGATAAAGTGTTTTTTTTTTCTGTTTTTTGAAAATGGAAGAAGAATGGAGAAGCGGCGATCTCTTCGGTAGAAGGCGTGCATTCCGTTGTTGCGGTTAAAAAAGAAGACGTTGGCGCGAATTCTTTAGAATTTTTCTCTAATTTGCAAATTGAATTAGTGGCCGTAATTTATGTTTAATATTGTATTGGATTCTTTTATTTTCTTGCAATCGTAGTGAAAAGTAGAGTGTAACACACGGCGCTGAAAACCCATTTATAACTCGGTTTCTATTTACTCCCTCTCTAAAGCTCGGGAGTAAAACTACCCTGTATATATAGGTAATTTTAGCCCCTTGTATAACAATCTACTATTGACTGTATTTAATTCAATCAATCAATCATTTATTTTGTTAAACATAGGTATGGTTACAGATAATATATTGTCTAAAATATGTGCACTATGTTTTGCCAATTTATGACGTCCAAATTAACATAAACAAGCAATTACAATTAAGGTGACATGTCAATAGAATACAAAATAAAAATAAATAAAAAATAAACAATTAAAAATATGTCAGAAATGTAAAGAAGTAATAAATAAAATCATAAGTGTTTAATTAGCAAGTCGGACTCATCATACCTCTGTTTATCAGTAGTAAACCAAAATTCGTATTACTCTTTATTTATTAACACTTTATGCACAAGTGATAAAATACTGTACAAAGGAGGATTTAATGCCTGAGGCATTTTCTACCAGTCAACCTTAACGCTGCTTACTTTAAACCTTTATGACTTTCATCCCAAACCAGTTTTATTTCAACGAATCTTACTTCAGCAATTTCAACATCAATGAATGTTTGTACAATTTAAAAAATTAATAAACATTGCAACATTCGTCGACGTTGCATTTTATTTATGTTTCGTTTTTAAATTTTATCCTCGAGCCTGTCATGATTACGTGTGCTCCGAGCGGCCGGAGCGTCGGGAAAACAAAATTGAACAATAAATGTGGAGTAATTTAATCGGTAGTTGGTTTTATTTCTGCACTCAATGCTGATGAGACGCAACGAAACGAATTTTTAAGCTTTGCTTGCTAATGTAAAATGAAAGTTGAATTATCAAAGTAGAGCGTTGTTAATGAGAAGTTTATGTTTTGAGTATTAAAAAAAAAAAAACATAGTTTCCAAGAACTCTGTAGATGGCGTTGAACTGACTACGTTATAACTAGGGGCAAACCCAAAAAAAAAAAAAAAAAAACATTGCGTCACGTCACATACGCTCGTTGACTGACACTCGTTAACTTACGCTTCAGAATTTAATCTAGTTTTCTCGTGCTTTGTTAAAATTCAGTTTTGTTTGTTCGTTGTTTTATTAAATATCTATTTTCAAAATGTCATTGTGATGTGATGTGATAATGACATGACATGACATGACATTAATCACGTTTTTATGTACGTTTCGTTTTACGATCTCAAAATTACATCCAAGTGAAATAATCAAAAAATTATGTGACGTTCCGTTCCATGCAGTAACTTACCAAGTTCAACGCCATCTATCCAGCGACTAGGGAAGAGTTTAAAAAATAAAAAATAAATCCCTCATTAGTCAAATATGACACCATGTCTTACATAATTGTCCTGAACTTTCACATTATGTGGCCGCCCTTCGATTGCTTTTAACAACTTTGACAATGTGCCAAAGCATAAGCGTATCAGCCCATTTAAGCATAATTTCTGATTCCATAACTTTCGATGGACCAATTTTCCGCAGAATTATAGCAACTTTATCAAGAGGAGCTGGTGTATGTATGGTGTTGGTGTTATCCATTAGCTTTATACACAAAAAACTCTCACAAAAAACTCATTTATTTTCATCCGAAACAAATCAAATTCCATTCATTTTCATTCTATCTCTAGTCAACCCTACCGCATCAAACCATTTACACCATTCAAGTGAACTAACCATTCAGAACGAGGCACAAACCGCTAGTAAATAGTTTATTTACGTACTGCGTGCGGGCCTCCATCCCTACCTATTCCGTTATCGTTAATTATGTATTTATGTGGGGCTTTCTCATTCTTTGAGAATATTGGAGGCTTATCGAAACTGCCTATGAGCTAGTGGCCTGGATTTAATGCGCAGATTTATGTTCTTCAAGCTTTGTGATAGATTAGTTTTTTGTCCGGTTTATATGGTCGGAGTTTATTTATTTGGGTTCTTTAGCGCTAACTTGGGTTAAGGAATATTTAGGTCCAAGTATAGACTACATTGAACTGTCGCTAAAAAAAAATAAAAAAAAATGTCTTCTGGTCTTTTTATTTATTTATTTATGTACACACAAAATACATGACAGAACAGTATAATAACATAGAAGAGCACAAAGGTACTGCTTATTTCAAAAGAAATTTCGTCCAGCAGACCAGCGAGAGGAAAGTTGGATAAGAAATGTAGACACAGTGTGTAGAAAGGTTAAACAAGAAAATTTAAATTAAAACAAAACTATAACTATATAAAATAAACATACATACAAATACATACACATATAAATATTACCTATAATATACATACATATATATTATATGTGTATGTATATTATACATACACATATAATATATGGTGTTATATTACTGTATAGAAGAGAGGTAATGCTCTTTGACTTGCTTTTTAAAGAGAAATAAAGTTTTAGAATCTCGAATGTTAGGCGGAAGTGAGTTCGTACTGCGTGAACAGAGAAGGAGTAGGAATACATTTCAGTTTATGTTTTTGATTAACGAAAAATGTTGTGTTAATGTATCTTTTTCTCACGGATGTCAACAACGCGGAACGTTGTTCCGCATACTAATGAGGCTTATTATTGTTTCAGATCACGCCGTTTACGAGTTTCTGCAGAGTAAGTAATATTAATTAATACTGTTACCAATCTTCCTTAAGACTTCCGTTATCTTTGTCTGCGTTATCAAACAATGTGACAATTTTTTATTCAGTGTATATTTTTAAGGCACCTATTTCTTAGAACATAACTGTGTCATAAAATAAACACAGAATACGTAAATTGGATGTTTTTAATAACAGCAATTGCTCCACTTTCTTCTTAGAAACAACTTTTCTCGTAAATAAATTTAATTTTATTGACAATTTGCATAAGTAATAATACCATGAGGACTGTACCACGAATTATATAATTGCTGCAGGACTTAGTTGGAATTTGAATTCTCTAGAAGTCATTTTGCAGCAGACAGCAATTTGTTTCTGTTCTAGAAATCTCATTGTGGAAATATTCATTTAACTAATGTGGAAAGCTATTTCAGTTTCCTGTTGAAATTTATTTGGTTTTAATAAGCGGAATAAAGCGTTGTAGGGAAAATAATAATGATATCAACAAATATCAAGCCTTGAAGGGCGATGAAGCTAATTATTATATTTAAGCAAAGACGTAAATAAAGTCTCAACAAAAGAAAAACGAAAATCTGTTTTTCTTACACTCAGAGCTGCTAAGAGTTTTAATAAATGTCTTTTTTGTATGGAAATAAATCTTTGATTAATTATAGTTACTTTTACTCTGGTGACTTTGTTTCGTTACCCCATAACCTTTTTTATTTATAATTTCTATTGTATAGATGGGAAACTATTGTGTACCTCCCATATAGCGAGTGGAACCTTCTCAACCGGTAATACTACACGCTATGGATCTGAAGATAGGGGACTGGTAATGGGCATGCACCTTAGAAGAACACCGTTTTGTGTGGTGTGTGCAGGAAACATTTGGGGAGAATCACGAGCGCCTAAATAAACCTTTTTATACCATCTTATTAAAGACAAGTTGGGTGGTCCATGTCGAATCTTAAAATAGAAGTCATTTACAAAACTGTTTCTTTTTTTAACTTTAATTCATGTTAGAAAGGCTCTTAAAAAACCAAATAGAAATGATTGTGACTTAAGAGACCAACTCATCGACCAGCATTAATTGCATAACACACTTTCAAATCACAATCTGAATGATTTTGAAGGATATTGCTAATCCATTGCTTCATATGTTAGAAAATTTTGTCCGCTCAACAACGTAAATAACGCAATTAATGTTGTTGAACTGTCAAAATGAAAGCCTTATACATCGTGGCATTTTAACCGTCTTACAACGGCAGCCCACTTCATGTATCCAATCATTCATTTCAGCTGAAAGACGTCCATTACTGGACATAGGCCTCCACCAATTAGGGGGTTTTGCCATAATTGCCACGCTTGGCAGGCGGGTTGGCGATCGCAGTATGGTGTTAAAAATGCATACAGAAAACTGCTGCCCATTCTCTAGTAAATCCCTTAGTAGCCTTTTACGACACCCACTGGAGGAAATGGGTGGTGCTATTCTTTACGTCCGGCGTCATACGGAACTATGTATCCAATGCCTACTAATAATTCTTATTATTTTTTGTGAACACTTGGATAATTAAAAAATAAATAAAAATATTATTCATTATGACTATATATATTATAATTATGGATTGCGCTTTTGTATCGAAAAAATCCCGCGGATCCGGGATTGACAACTTTAGGTTTCTAATTATAGAATCGCATGTATACCTATTACATTCAAATGTTGGCTTATATGAAATGCACTTTTGTATCGATCGTAAAATCCCGCGATTTCGGGTTCGACAAATTAAGTGTTTTGTTCTGACTATAGAATTGGATGCATATCTGCCTACCTAAGTAGCCGAGGTAATATTTACGCCCAATCAGGATATAGTAATTAATTTAAAAAAAATATATATACAATAGATTTTTTTGTTTTTGTTTTAACTAACACACACCGCCCCTTCTCTAACACCCTACATATACATATTTGCACTGTGGATTACCTAAACATAAATTTTAAATATTTATGCATCTGAATAGTTATGCAAAAAAGACTTACTTATTTTATTTTTATTTTTTATTGATGTGACTATGCTGACATTTTTTATTTATTATTTGTAATTCCAATGACCTATTACTTATTTTTATTAGGAATTGTAAACCTTTGCATGCCAATGTGACGGCAAAATATGGAGAACTTTATTATAAAAACACCTATGTAATATACCCATGTTTGCAAAGAAATAAATGATTTGATTTGATTTGCAATCCAAGAATCCCGGGTTATTTTTTTTATTATATTTGTTTTATTAGCCGGATCCATACTATACATTTGACTATACCCAAAGTGTCAAATTCAGATAATTTATGTAAACAAAGGGGATAACATATCAAAAAAATACCTTCGTAATGGTAATTCACATAAAATGGCGACAAAAAGGTTCCATTTTCTTTTAAGTACTGAATTTAAGAAATAATATTCTTTAAATAATCATACCGTAAATATTTTTATAAATTTTCGGTTTTAAACAAAGTTATTAAAAAAAGGAGATTTTCTAGTATAAAATATTTTATGATACTGGTAACAATGCAAGGAGATCCAAACATTTTCAAATTTTTTACATCGTCGACAACACTAATATTACAACTCTCATTAATAGATTCATATTGTATGTAGCATTTAGGATGAAAACGGCTGTAAACTGTTTCGAGAGGAAATCGATTTTGGGAGGCCTAGGTCTAGCAGTGGACTTAAAAAAGCTGATTATGACGATCATAGGCCGTGTCTCCGACACACTACATAAAACATTGTTTGGTAACGGTATTTTGTTTGCATAGTTCTTATAATTAATTCAGTTTAATTTCATAGATGATAACTTACAAAAAAAAAAAAAATGTTAAAATGTTTTGTACCACTGTCCTGTCATTTTGACGGTGACATTTCTTGACATTACTTTGTTTACATAAATTATCTGATTTAGAGACTGGGTATAGTTATGTGTTCCCGGTGTTTCTGGCATCCCGGATTTTCTATTCGACAAAAACAAAAAAACAAAAAAAGAATCCGCTTCCATACTTTCTTAGCTAAAATTACTTTAGGTAAATATGCATCCGAATATCCGATCTCTAATTATGACACATGACGAAACTACGTCATGTGTCAAACACTCTGTTACGAGCGTAGTCCGAGTCTTGCGTTCCAAGGGAGGCGCGGAATGGAGCGGTACATCTTTATCGGAGTTCATTCACCCTAGCGCAAAAATGTGTTTCTTACTATTGCAAATTAATCTTAATTACAATCTTTCTTTTTTAATCGCGCCTAGAGGCATTTTATGTCGGATCCATTGAGTGGACCACTTTTGTAAGACGACTAAAATGTCACGGTGTATAGTTGTAATTGCTCCTGTAGGTGTATTACAGAACTACCCCGCAGGTTAATTCAATAAAACACAAATCGTAAATCATATGGAAGTATTACACAAAATAACTGTTAATGAAAAAGCAGAAAATTGCTCGAATTATAACTAGCACCAAATTAATAAAGACGAGAATGACTAACGCGATGTTCAAACAGCTGTTATTCTCGTAAAACTTATTAAACTTGCAACGATATTGAATTAAATAGCCCGTGTTTATAATGACTGAAAGTATAATTATTTTTTTAATATAACTCTGTTAGCAGAAATTAAAAAAAAGTATGATATCCGAATACTACTACTGTTTAATCTTTTATTTAATTAACTCCTTGCTATTTTTACATTAGTTACGGAGGAGATAAGAGAGAGTAAAAGAGAGAGAGGAGGAGAGAAAGAGATAGAGAGAGTAAGGGCTAGCTCTAGATAGAATCCTGTTGATTTGAACGACGTAGTGAATGTAAAAAATAGCTCTTTATTCATTCACTTTGTTCTATCTTTGACCTTTATTTTATTTAGAAACTTAGCATGCACAGGAAGAGTAAAAAGTGCACAAATAATGATATAATGACACATATCAAGTTAACAAAGTGTCTATATTATTATATATAAAACTCTAAGAAAATAGAAAAGCCTAGTGCAAAGTACAAATCTACACTATTCAAAGTATTAAAATAACTATCACGTAGAAAATTTAGTTAGTTTAAAATTGCTTAATAGTCTTATCTATCTAGTATTATCTAACCCAGATAGCAGTGAATTAGTAAGAACCTGTGAGGTAGGTACACTCACCTGCAAAATTGCATGGATAACTTTGTTTTCTATTTTCCAGTGAACGTTTGAGTTCAAATTTTCGAAAATAGAACTAGCTTTCGCTTTTCGCTTCACACGATTTTGTTTCTGTATTGTCCATGGATTTTTGCAGTCGACCGTACCTGCAACACACATAAAACGACAGTTGATCGCAATTCCTTTCATTTTGAGAGCAGCTTTGAGAGCAGTGGTGGGCCAGTGGTAACGGCCCCGAATTACGAGTTGTAAGGTTGTAGGTTCGAACCCACACAGGCGTTGCACTTTGTGTAAATGGTTTCATCACCACTGCTCTCAAAACGGTGAAGGAAAACATCGTAAGGAAACCGGCATGTCCTGGAACCAGAAATCTGCACTGGGCCGTTAATAATAAATAATAATAATAAATCATTTATTTGCATGAAATACGGTTACACAAGATGTTAAATTATTATTATATGTTTAATTATAGCACGGGACATATTTCACCCTCATTAAAGGTATGCAAAATTATAATTAATTTACAACAATTATTAGAATCATTTAAATTAAAATTATTAGAAATATAGTGATTTCAATTACTTAAATTATTGAAATTATTACTAAAGACAAAGTCACAGGAAATAAGACGAAGAACCAGTATCTTAGTGGACACCAAATCGGCATGTGCTTTTATTCAAAAAGTCTTTGACAGTTTCTACACTGTCAAAGACTTTTTGAATAAAAGCACATTCTCCGCGATTAACCATTTTCGCAAGGCACAACAGAATTTTTTATATGGCAGGTCAGTCATTCCTTTGGGCAAATAGTTATATATTAGAGGTGCCATATAGGCACAGTTCTTTCTGAAAAGTTCTAGCTTAGGAACAGGCATTAAGTTGCTGGTTGCTGTTACGTAATTAAGTTGCTGGTTCTTTTTAATAAAAGATAAAAATATATATACAGGTGCACCAACCTAATTCTACAGGATTTTATCAGTTTTTTTTTAGTTCTTTCTTAGGTATTGTTCGTCGAATCGTTGAGCTCTTGAGTTGAGCTGTACGATTACTGGCAAATGCGTCCACTGTTTGGACAGGTCCACTCAATCTGAGTGGTTCTTTCTTCAAAAGACCATTTCAGACACCAATCTACATGGTCTTCACATGATTTGACCAAGATTATGTCTGGACTTAAAAGAGATTGTGACTGTGTGTTCTGAGTTTGTCTTTTTTCTCAGAGTAGTCCGATACGAAACGCCGACCTCATCTTGTTTTAAAATATGATTGACGTGTAAAAGTGTTTGTACAAACCTACTTACAGAAATAAAATCATTTATCATTATCATTTATTTCTCTCTGCAGAATGAACCAGGAAATCAAATAAAACTTTCATAGATTTAAAAGCGAGACGGCAAAAGTTAAAAATAGTTGCTGAATTAAAACTTTCCTGGACTAAAAGAGTCGCTCAGTAATGGGGGCGCTACTGTCAATGAATGGGCGTTGACAATAGTCGCACCACAATGGTTCGCAGTTGAAATAGAAATTAATGTGTGACTGTTTATACTGGGTCTCATTATGAAACAGGACTCTGTATCAGTTTGCATTAGGAAATGGATATTATCTAAATATTACATTATCATGATAAACAAATTAATAGAATTTGCCCAATTAATTATATTATATGTTTATTCAGTTATGATTTGTGATGTTAACGTGAATTATGGAATTTAATTTTGGATCTCTTATTAATGATGGAAATAAATTATGTTATAATGAAAATCGTCGGGACATAGATATTTGTAAATATTTCCTTAATGATATATTTTTGGACTCTGAACTTGAGTCTAAAATAATAAGTAGTGGGACTTGTCATTTTAGACTAAGTTTGAATGTCAGCGATTACATCGTATAAGACATTCAACATTCTTTTTTTAATCAATCGTTGTTAGTTGTTCCTTATAATCTTAAACCCAACGACGACATAATATGCGGCGACGCTTGGGGGAGACCTATGTCCAGCAGTGGACGTCTTTCGGCTGAAATTATGATGATGATGTAACATACAATTTCAATTTTTCGGTGAAAGACTTCAATTTTAATAACATTAAAGACAAGCCTTACGATAAATATTTATCTTTATAACGACACGATGCTTAATTACGATTCCGTTTCTCGATTTTCCATTATCTCGGGGCAATTACAAAACATTGTTCGATTAACAAAATGGAGTGCCGATCGATGGTTCAATCAATCAACAAGTAAGTAATGGCTCCGTTACTTTATAACTTGTTTGGAAATTGTAATTTGGTTATTTGAATATTCATCATATTTGGCTGCCCCTATTGTTTTTATGATGACGGGTGTGCGGTCCTTGATAAGACTTATCTTGATAATACAGCCGGTATCAGAAAAGTCCTGCCAGGGTTCGGGTTTGTCCGAAAGGGATACCGTGGCCCTGGCATACAGGCAACTGAAGGAACGGGTGAGTTTTAGTCAGTAAAAGTCTGACACGCCCTCCCGCTCCGCCCAGAGCGGGAGAAGTTATTTGATAATTTCCCGTAAAAAAAAGGTGTGGTCATATTTAAGGGATACAGGCCATGAAACTGCCCAATCCCATCACTATGTATGGCAAGCCGATCCCTTGGGAGAAATGTAACTAAATACCTAGGTGTGATCCTTGACCATAGCTTTACCTTCAGTGAGCACATAGGGCGGCTCGTTTGCGCGCCTCTTTCGCTCTCGGTAGGCTTCATTTCATACTGACCGCACGCAGCAAATTTTCACTCAAGTGCAAATTGCGCATCTACACCGCGGTTATCCATCCTATCCCATGCTGACTTACGCTTGCGTCGCCTTCACACACGCATAAGCCACGATATCTCAATAGGTTGCAGACTCTAGAACCGTTTCATTAGAATGGTTACAGGTGCTTCTATGTTCGCAATTTCGATCTACACATTGATCTCAAAATGCCCACCGTCCAGCAGTTCATGAAACGCCTCTCAAACCGTTTTTTGACTCAATCCCCTGATTGCGGTGGCCGCTAGATACATTTCCTCCCATTATCAACCGTCCCATACAAAACTTCAATACCTACTCGACCCAAATGTATGGGACAGCTGGTACATACATTTTTCGCGATACATGCTATATACAAGAACTAGCTTTTGCTTTTGGCACTGGATCGTGAGGATTGGCTCTAACAAAGAGAGAGCAGTATCATAAAGTATTCATAAAGGAATACAAAAAAAGATGTTTTTAAATGTGACTAATTAAAAGTCAGTCGTTGATTACTGTAAATAATAAGGCCAAGAATTAAAAAAGTACCCGATGACCAAATCGTGATTCTTCATTTATCGCCTCTGAATTTATAGGAGCTATTTAAAAATGACAATAATGTAGATACCTACATTCAGTAATAAAAAAAGACATATTTAATGCAATGCACTTTAAATAAATCAAGACATATTAATCATAAACAATATAAATTGTTTTTCAAGATTACCACAAATACCAAACAAAACTACAAACAAATGAATATTTATCAGCGCATTTTTTAAACCCAATAAACCAGCAGCTGGTGACGTTATGAATAAACTGGTCCAATTAGTGAGGTGTTTAATTACCAGTTCCTTTGTCTTATGCAAAACAATGGGACTTTTTTTAAGGGTGGACGTCTGGATGCCGTATTTGATCATGAATCACATGTAATTGAAGTTGTGGAAATGTTAATTTTAACTGACCTTGGAGATTTGTGTAGGCCTACGGATATATACAGGAAATTTTTTTAGTCAGTGCGCAAATTTTGTCAAATTAAACTTAAACGTGTTTTATTATACACCTATTTCTTATTTTGATATCTGTCATAGTACAAAAAAATTAAGTTATCGTTAACGAAAGATGTTTATTTTGAAACTGGTTTAATGGATACTCGCCGCGCAACTCGCCGGCGGCGTGGTCAGTGAAGCGGAACGCAGTAGTAGGTACCTATTAGCTGTGCGCTCGCCCATTGATATTATTTTAAGATTATTAAGATTGTATCCATATTTTGCTGATTTCAAGTAGGACCAAAAAAAAAAGTATTAACCAAATATTGGAAATGTGTTCTATTACGGATACTGAAACACCAAAAAAAAAAAAATGTGCACTGATTAAAACTTATCCTGTATAGTACTACATATTATAGTAGAGCAGTTTTGTCCCAGTGGTAACGGCAGTGGTGGCGGCCGGTGGTGGTAGTGATAAGGTCGTAGGTTCGAACTCAGGCAGGCGCCACCACTGCGTTCACAACGTTGAAGGAAAACATCATGAGGAAACCGACATGTCTTGGAACCAAAAATTCGAAGATATGTGGCATCTACCAACCCACACTGGGCGAGAGTGGTAGATTACAGGCCAATCCCTTTCGAAGAGAGGAGGCGCCACAGGCGTGTGATTAAAGTAAATTGGAACTGCAGCTTGTTTCTGGCATGAGATATCGAGAGAAACTGAAAACAGGGTGGATAGATGTAGTAACGTGATTCCAACATGAATGTAGGAAGGACAAAACTAAGTGGAGAAGAAAGTTATGAAAGGCTGAACCTACCATCTAGAATTACAAGCCCGGAAGAGGAAAAAGTAAATAGAATATGCTAAAAAGAGAAGAAAATCATATAAGATAAAAACATCGCAAAACCGATAAAGATATTGCAACTGAAACAAAAGGCAACACAATAGCACATACTGAAATTAAAGTACATACGAAGACATAATTGAATAGACGACCATGCAGAGTAATTATTGGTACTCGATATAACCGTCACGTTTGTAAACCATACAGCAGGTGATGTGGCTCCCAGAGCTGTTACACAATTTGAATTTATTATTGGACGCTCGTCACCGATCATCAAGATTTTAAAGGGGAAATTTGAAATGGGTGAATTGAAATGTTGACAGTTTTGATGGGTGCGTTGTATCGGATCTTTTGTTATGATGGCTTATGGTTACAGTGTGTGTGTTTTGAGGATAATTGCTTGAGTTAAGATTTTGCATAGAGCTTTTTTATAAAAAAATAAAAAAATATTGCCTATATATAATATAGCGAACTGTAAAAATAATTCATGCTTATTCTTGTCTTTGAAAAGCAGACTGAATTCGGGTTTGTTTTATCAGATTGCTCAAAAGATACATCCAAGAGAGAAATACAGGATCTGGTAATGTTAATTGGTATTGAAATCTAAACTAATATCAAAATTCAGTTTAAAATAATATTGTACCTAAAACACCGAGCTTCTAAAACAAATATATGGGTCACTGAAAACTGGAACTAGCAATTCAATCTCAATTTATGAACTGCACCATAACTAGTCTAATTGGTAGCGAGCTTCTTGTTACTGTTGCTACTCCAATTTATTACAGTGTATATTTTCTTTAGATTGAGTACGAACTAAGGATAGATATAGTTACTGGGACGATACAAAAGGTGAATATTAAAATTGAGGTAGCTTGACAAGTGTAGATAATGAAATTTTAATAAATTGTAAAAGAAATAGAAACTTGAGGTGGTTAATCAGCTGGTACCTTCTATCAGCTAATGTAAAAATGGTTCTGTTATTCGTGCTTATTGGCTAATTTCATCTCATAGATTTTCACGGGCATTTTTCCTTGAGGTGTCCAAGCCTGACACCGTATGTATTTTTTTCATGAAATAGTATCCATAAGCAACTTTTTTAGCTAACGATTGTCAGTGGAATATTATTCACTTGGTGTCTCAAGATTATACAATTACTTCTAAAGAAAACTTTTAAGTTACCAACGAGTTTATCTCAATCTTGTAAAATATAAAAGTTGACGCAGATATTTCTGAAAACTTAGTTACTGAACTTGTTAGTTTTTCCCGATATTATATCTTTTACGCCGGACCATCGGATAAAGCGATCGGAGAGCTTCCATTTACTAGAAATATGAGAAAAGTGAAACAATTCTTTATAATGTTTAATGGAAAATGATGATCCGATAGTTGGGGAAGTTGCTTGTTCTTTTATAAGACAAGTCGGATTTATTATCAAGATATCCGATTGAAATAGTAGAGAAGGGTTTTCGAAGATGGTGGAAAACAAAGGTTGGTTGTAAAAAAATGGCAATACGTATATTCGTATACTTTCGTGAAAACATCGAAATCCATCTTTAACTCTATAAAGATTTTGCATGAATCTTTAATTTTATGAATCATTAATGAAGCTTTAATCGAAAGTCCTACGTTTGGAAAAAAATGGTTACTAGGAATAAACAGTCTTCATGACTGTGATGCGGAGAAATGTGGAATATATTGTGAGAAAAGTTTTGAGTATGACTATTGATCGCTATGAGAGTAGGGAAAGACCAAAATAACGATGGATAGATTGTTTGAAAGATGATGTGGCTAATAAGGGGGTGACTACCGAGAATACGACTAATAGAGAAGTATGGAAGAAGACATGCTAGGCCGAAGAAAATTGGTATAAGGCTAAGAGAAAGACGTTGAAAGAGACTGTATAAGCTAGCACGATACGAAGAGGAATCTAAAATTTGTATTAGATTAAAATTATAAATGTAGGCCTACATATTAGATTCATATCACACTCAGAGCTTAATAGACTTTCGTATTCCCCGAAGGTGTCTAACGATAACTTAACTTTCATGAGTAATTACAAATTCAGTTTATTTTATGTCTGCCTGTCCTAGGCTTTATGGTTCAATTTACGTTTGACGAAAATTTTAATTCGTTAATTATAGTTTCTGGAATAGACTGAATAGATAGTTAATAAAATCTGACAGTGATGAAGTTGGAGTCGTTTTAATGACGATATTGCGAATCAATGAGGTAGGTATGTAAGTATGTGTATGTTTTTGAGCTCGAAAAATAAGGAAGTTAACTTTTGAATTAAGGCGCTATGTCGACTCGCGAAATCGCGAATGGTTGTCTCGCGCATTTGGTGGGTATTTAAACATCATATATTTTTTAAGTAATTTTATCTAGATAAACTCAGTGAATTGTGCTAAACAATCGTACTATCTTTTCATTTATATTAAAAATATGAAAAAAAAAAAAGAAAAACTGTTTTCTATCTATGAGATTGACGACATTAAGAAAAGGGGTAACTTAGTAAAAAAATTTTCTATAAAGTTTATCTTATCGTGTTATTAAAAGTGATTGCATGTCCTCTAGTTCTCTAAATAAGATATATCTTTTTTTCAGAATTTAGTGACGCTGTTTTATATGTTTTCCATGGATTAAAAAAACTAGTAAACGTGGTCTTTGTCGGGTCATACCGCCTTAAGCGATTAAAATTACGCATGACATAATGTGAATCCTACCAAACACAGTAGTAAAACGCTGTGAAGCAATAGCAATTAAATAATTATTAAAACGTGTTTCCTTTCCTGAACGACTAGTAGAAATCTTTTATTGAATCATTGCAATGAAGCATTCAAAGGCGCGTATTTTCCTTATAACTCTTACATCATCAACATAAGGTTCAAACTCTAACGTTCCAAACGGCTTCTTAAAAAGCTCTGAAGCGACAGCAAACAAAAAATAGCATTCTATTTACACAGCCAGGCTTTTCAGCCGGTCATGGTCAACAGCTTACATACGGTATACCATCTATACGTTTGTCTTTTGTGACGTCATCACCTAACTTAACGATAGGGACATCTGGCTGCTGGTAGTGTTTATCCAATATGTTTTACGAGTAATAATAAGTGAAAGGCAACTTTCTTTAGAGCCTCTGTGGTTCGATATGAAAAAAGTTTTGTTTTACATTTATTAAGAAACTTCGAGTGGGTGTGCGTTTGGCTGCAAAGTACGTGGAGTTAATTAAGTCTTTATTTTTTATTGCCTTAATAAATTGGGCGTGTTAGATTAATTGTGGTTTGGAGAACTTGGAACAGGGCATCGATTTTATATTTTATCTTAGGAGCATCAGTAATATCGTAGAAACTTTTAGTTGTAACTTTTAATTAAAACACACACCCTCATACACGCACACATACCCTCACACACACACTCGCATAATACAGAACAGCAGCATTAACGGAAATCAAACAAAGCTTTATCTTTTGTATTTAAATTCTATTATAAGAATTGATTTTAGTTTTCCCTTAATTAATTTGTTAATTAGTTTTGTAGTCTAGATGAGGCTAACTATACCCAGTCTCTAATTCAGATAATTTATGTGAACGAAGTAATGTCAAGAAATGTCACTGTCAAAATGACAGGACAGTGGTGCAAAACATTTTATCATTAAATGTTTTTGTAAATAATCAACGATAAAATTAAAGTGAATTAATTATAAGAACTATGCAAACAAAATACCGTTGCTAAACAATGTTTTTTGTAGTGTGTCGGAGACACGGTATATGATAGTCATAATCAGCCCTTTTAAGCCCAGTGTAGGCGTAGGCGTCAAAAAATTGATTTCCAATCGTAATAGTTTACAGCCGTTTTTATCCAAAATGTGGCTAGATATGCTACTTACAATATGAATCTATTTATGAGAGTTGTAATACCTATTAGTGTTGTTGAAGATGTAAAAAAATTGAAAATATTTGGATCTCCTGCATTGTTACCAGTATCATAAAATATTTTATAGCAGAAAATCTCCTTTTATTAATAATTTTGTTTAAAACCGAAAATTTATAAAAATAATTACGGTATGATTATTTTTTCATTATTATTTCTTAAAATCAGTACTTAAAAGAAAATAGAACCTCGTTTTTCGCAATTTTATTGTGAATTAACATTACGAATATATTTTTTGCTATGTTATCCCCTTTGTTTACATAAATTATCTGAATTTGAGACTTTGGGTATAGCTTGTCTGTAGCCAATTCCAACTTTTATTTTATTTTATTTTTGAAATCACCCAAAATTTTGTTTACTTAAAGGTGCCCAAGATACAGGCTATGCCTAGTTTGGGACCAACGATACTTCAATGTTGTAATTTTTAATGTTAAAATAACCGATTTTTTACTTTACTTTTTTACTATTTTTGTTACTGATCTTGATTATACTTAAAATGATAGCCACAAACCAACCACTTGATTAGCTTCTGGTCTAGCTGGCCATTGAAAACCATGACCCTATCGACTGGTCTTGCCAAATGCCATTGGAGAAGTAACCAAAACAAATGTATTTATTAATAAATTGAAACAATTTCTGGAATCCAAGTCCTACTACTCAGTAAAGGAGTTTTTAGATGACAAATCGTTTTCAAAATAAAATTATTCTCTCTCTCATACACCAAACATTATGAATTATATATAATATAATATGGAATATAGAAAATCTAATATAAATATTAAAATATTAACATAATTTATTAACAATGAAAATACTTCTAAGAATTGCATAATAATTACCTACATAATTTTATTCTTATGCAATACCTACATAAAATTAAAATAACTAATATACTATACCTATACATACAAAACTTATAATATACCGGATGACATTTTTTACCGTCTCGTAAAAATTTGGGTATACTAGGTGAACGGAGTAGAAGCCTATGGCATAGTTTTTATTATTTTTTCTTTAAACTAGAAAGAAATTGATATATGGATAAATACCACACATTTGAAGTAAACTTATCATACTATAACAATAAACACAGAAATTTAACAAAATACATAATTTAATAAATAAATACGATAAATAATATTTAAATTTAAGTCATACGCACCCAAATTTCTATATTTTTATCTTTTACTTTAGTTTTATTTCTGAAAAAAAAAAAAAAAAAATATTGCTATGCCATAGGCTTCTACTCCGTTCACCTAGTATACCCATTTTTTTTCGAGACGGTAAAAAAAGTCATCCGGTATATATACATATACATAATTATACACAAAATTAAACACATCTAATCATTTATAATAATATTGAATTGCTTGAATTGTTACTTAGTCCTCTTCCTCTCTCCTAATTTTGCTGTGCCCGACAGGGTCCATATTGATCTTTTACTCTGTTTTACCATCTATGTAATACATATGGAATGCAATAAAGAATTGAGTATTGGTACAAAGTGAAAAGCAGTGATAGCATAGTCAACCTATAATGTTTCTCCCACTGCTCGGATACAGGCCATCTCTTGGTGAGAGGGAGTGTCCGTAATCCACCACGCGGGCCCAGTACGGGATGGTAGATGTCACATGTCTTCGTATTTTTGGTTCTAGGACATGCCGGTTTCCTCACGATGTTTTCCTTCACCATTTTGAGAGCAATGGTGATAAAACAATTTACACAAGCACCTACAACTCATAAGTCGCGAGCGTTGCTTCTAAGCCACCATTGCTGTCAAAAGCCCGTCACCAAATTAATTGCCAGCGATAACGATGATGAATTATTCAAAAATGTATTGGAATGATAAGCTATCGAAAAGCCACTTACTTACTGTCATCTGTGAAGCTACCTTATATAAAATAAATAAATAAATCCTTTGGAAAGTCGTAGAAAAACGAAACGCTTTGGAAGCGATTGTTACTTGCCTTGGCCCTCTGCTTTCCGTCTGGATACCCGTTTACCGACAAGACCGTAGCTAGTGAAATTGACAAAAAAAAAAATCTGTACTACCTTTTTTTACCCTGTATAGAACTCTGAACTGTCCTTCTAAGTGCAATTTCTTCCAGAATCCATACTAATATTATAAATGTGAAAGTAACTCTGTCTGTCTGTCTGTCTGTCTGTCTGTATGTTACGTTTTCACGCCTAAACCACTGAACCGATCGTCATGAAATTTGGCAGAGATATAGCCTGGGATGTAGAGAAGGACATAGGCTACTTTTTTGGCCGCGGGCAACAGCTAGTCTTCTATAAAATCAAAATCAAAAGTCATTTATTCAAATTAACATTTATCTAAATTTCAACTTAATTTTTACCTTTATCTAAATTTTAAATGTATTAATTTATTGTTCAATAAAAAACTAATTACTACTTGTACTGCTACTAAAACTCCTAGCGATAACACTTTATTTCAACTTTTTATCTTACTGTGGACAGCCTTGTGGGTTACATTACCTATTACAAAAATTGATTTTGTTATATTAGTTGTAAGTTCTTATAATGTAACTGTTTGCTGTTCCTTTCAATCAAAATAAAATTATGCCGAGAATCAGCACTTTTTGAACTTCATAATTAGTCCCCCATAACGCCTGCCCTTCAGCACTTCCTAGTGCTTTAGCTGGAAAGAAGAAGTGGCGCAACAACTCCCCAAATATAATATCTTTTACGTCTTGTTCCCAGGTATCAGCAGTTGTTGACGATGTTTACTCAGACCACTCCCACGTGGCTGGTTCCTTCACTATGCTGGCGTCATCCAGGGCTCATGTTGGAGGTTCGCTCAACGCTAGGGCTTTACCGGGAGCGAGGGTGCATACCAACTTTATTGGTTGTTTGAAGAAGGTGAGTTGAACCAGAAAAACATCATATTTTTCATGAGTAAGAAAGTAGAATAAATGCTGTGGAAATGCTTTCCTTGCGAAGCATGTGTGGCGTGACTAAGAAGATGTAGTAACAAAAATTGAAAAGATTATGTTTAGATGGTTTGATCAAGATGAAAGGATGAATCAAAGGCGACTAACAAAAGGTATCTACAAGGCAGATGTGAGTGGAAACGCTGGGATGCCCTAGGAGGTCATAAAGTGACCTATTGGTGATGTTCTTCAGAAAGGTTAGGTGCGTAGCACTTGCAACCGGCGTGCATGTATGACCAGATGTATGAATGTAAACGAAGCAGAAGGAGTTTGTAAGGAGCGTAGCAGGTGGCGTCCTATAGTTTCTGCCTACCCTCATGCGAAGAAGGTGTGAGTTTATATATTTTTCAAGAATGGGGTCTAAAAATTTGGAATGGCGACATTGATATTATGATTAGTGAAAATCCACATGCTGAGTTTAGCAAAATACTTGTCTTGGTGATAAGGAATCCAGAATAACATGTTATTCATTTTGGTGTAGATAAATCGTTACAAATACGTAGGATTCATTTTCAGAATTGTTTTTTCATTCAACTGGTCATTGTTATTTCTACAGGCAGTGTCTACAGGCGCGCTGATAAATACTGACTATATCAGTATTTATCAGCGCGCCTGTAGACACTCGTTTGTTTAGTTGCTCGTTAATTGCGTTTGCGTGAAGATTTGCATGCTGCATGCGACGAGGTGGTCTAACGCGCGTTAGTTAGTTTCTGGAAGCCTACCAAAGGGAAGCACTATTATGGAATCCAAAGGATGTCAGGTAGGTACTAATACACTAGACTCTTTGACGAGATCAGATATAACGAGTGTGTACATGGTGTGCTCTCGTGTCGAGTCTCTACGCGACGAGAGGCACGCGAGGTGACGAGAAGAGCGTGTATAGCCGCCATCAAAATATTTATCTAAGTATACGTAACCTTGAGCAAATCAAATTACGCAAGAATGTGCTACTCGAAACGGTACCGAGGAAAATGTTGCAGAAATGCATTTATTGCCTATTCAATATTCAGCTAAAGTGACCAACACAAAGGCTTGCTATTTTTAAAGAAAACTTTGTATGAAAGTTTGTTTAGGAATACGCGATTTTTGCCTCGGTGCTTTTTAGCAGACAACAGCTTTTTCTAGTCTCGATGTGAATAACATTTTTATTATATAACTAGCTGTTGCTCGCGGCTTCGCCGGCGTGGCTTTTTCTAAAATAAAAGTAGCTTAATTTACTCCTAAAAACATTAGCTATCTTCCAGTGAAATTCGCGTCAAAATCAGTCCAGCCGTTTCGGAGATTTGTCGGAAAAACAGACAGAACTAATATTAAAAAAAAATCTCATAATGCATTTAGTAAAAAGCTGTTATTTTGACATCACACACAGACACTTTAATTTTATTTATTTGTACTTATACATATAAATGCAATTTAGGTTTCTACTCACAGATAAAATAAAAGAAATTAAATAGTTTTAATGTCAAGTCACGTTTTCTTCTAGAAACAAAAACAGAAGAACTTCTATCTTCTATCTTCAAGGTAAGATAGGTCTCTAAGATAGGTGCTCAAGATTTTGTTTTCAAAGTGGTCAGATGTCCGTGACATCTATTGTTTTCAAAATGAGAATTATTCATTTGTTTTTTCTGTTACCAGGTGGAATTCTCAGCGGACACTCTTCGCCTGAACCTTATCGACCTGGCGCGAACTGGCAGCAAGCTGATCACAGTCACTGGTCGTCTGGAGTACGCATGCACTGCTACTGATTCTGCTGATCCCGTCACCTTTACTACTAGGGATGCGCATTTGGTAAGTGAAGATATTGTCGAAGGTTTTTTGATAAGAGGTGCTCTTCGGCTGTCTGATCTCCTGGTACTGCAATCGGTAAAGTTAGTCGAAGGTTGGCGACATTTTATTGATTGGTATGATTAGTTTTTTTACCGAAGAAAAATATGAAGAAAGTTTGGAATTAATCTAAGTAAAGCCAGACCAATAATAAAAGCACTTTTCGAAAGTAAATACAAAACTAACATATAATGTATTTTTTTATTTAACCACTGAACATTTTAACAAGGTAAAACTTAAATAAATACTCTGTAGAAGGTAAGAACAAACACTTTCAATAACAATTCGAGAGTTTTAAAGAATATTCCTAATTCATTGCTTCATAGGCTTCGGGCCCTTTCAGAATACCAGCGCTGCGGTATTTATTTTTTAAATAACGCAGCATTATGATGAGGTAGGAGCCTTTTTGGCCTCGCACAGGTCTATCGCAAAAAATTGTAAACAACAACAAAAAACATAATAGAAAAACTATTATGTTTTTTGTTGTGGTTTACAATGTAAATTTTGTAAGTTTTAAGAGCGTTGTCACCGGTCCACTAGCGCCACTCCTTTAAAAACATATTATCTCGTGACTGAGAAGGAATTATGAAAAATGGCTCAATCAACTATATCGGTAAATGTGTCTAGAATTTTCTAATACCTTTTATAAAGTTTCATATTGAGACACGGAGCAAAAAAATTCAATCTAAAGAATTGTTGCCGTTATTCTTTAGAATGAATTTTGTTGCTTCGTATCTCAATATGAAACTTTATAAAAGGTATTATAAGCATCAAAATTCATTCTTAAGAAAAACGGCCACATTCCTCTTTTCATTGCCGTTTTTCATAATTCCTTGTCAGTTACGAGATAATTTTAAAGGAGTGGTGCTACTGGACCGGTGACAGCGCTCTTAAATACTCCTTTTTTACTGTTTGTATTTTTTGTGCGTGCCCCAAATAAAATAGTTTTCTTTCTTTCTTTATAGGTTTTATAAATTCGTCTGCTCAACGATGTAAATAACGCGCTGGATTATGTCCCAAACTTACCTTGAAATAAACTTATCCATCTCATTAATTTACACGCGAATCTTTTGTTACTAAGACAATCCAGGTTATCAGTACCAGCTTATCACAGTAAGAAAGAGTAGGTAATACCAGCACTAAATTATCTAACCATAATTACACCTAACGACGTCTGTTAGGAAAATGAAGCAAAAGCAGCTCTAGAAGGAAATCCCTCTCGGAGGTCGACTTTGTCTGTCCGTACTTGCAATTAATTACCTGAATAGCAAGTTCCTCTTTAACGAAATAGGACACATTCATTTAAAAGAAAAAGTATCTGATTTTTTAAATAGGTGTAACTTGATAGATTCCAAGATCTTTCAGAATTGTTTTTATGATCTTGTTCACAAGTAAAATACGTATTCAAATTAGCTTAACTGATTTTATTGGCAATTGCTTTTACAAAATTTAGCTCAGGTCGACTAGCACAAACGACACAAAGTCCCACTGTTATTCCACTTACAGCTAAAAACAAACATTTGACGCTCAAAACCAATATGGCGGCCAAAACCCATATTTGCGTCCACAATAACCTAAACAAAACGTAACCGGACATTTTAATTAGCCAATACAACTTTCCGATAATAAACAGAGTCCAGAAGTACTCATTTTATTACGAAACCGTCCGTCCGTCGCAAAAACTAAGTAGCAATTAAAAACAATGGCAGCTCGGAAAAATCGTGCAAAAACCCGGATCATTTAAGATGACCATTGGACGTTCGAGAGCACTTTAGAAAGCGGGCTCTTGAATTTGGTCGAGTGTCACCGGCAACCTGATTAGATCGAAGTGGCGGTTATTTGATTTGAGTTAGGGATGGGTTAGACTGTATTGATTGAATGTAACGTTTGGGCCAATGGCTGTTAAGTTTCGTGGGATTTCGAAACGGTATGATTTATGATTTTCGGTGACAGGTTCGGGTCGTTTATGAGAAGTAATTATGGGAAATGTGTAGCTGGGTAATGACGGGCATTGCTGATGTCGGGCAGGCATTCTATGGTATTTTGGATAGACGTTATAGCTTTAAGTAATTAAAATGTAGGTATAACTAATGGATAATATAAAATTGTTTCGTGTGATATTTAATACTGCTTACATAATATTCCTACTGAGTCAATATTGATTTGAGTTGAGTAACGTAGACAAGGTTCAATGAACTTTTTGAATTGGGCGGCCCGGCCGTTACGCTTCGAGCATTATCATTGTTATGAGTGTGAAAACATGCTTTCAGCCGCAATCAATCATTTATATTGACACTAGCTTTTGACCGTGGCTCCGCCCGCGTGGATGTCGGTTACCGCGTAAAAAAGTAGCCTATGTCTTTCTGTATATCCCAGGCTATATTTCTGCAAAAATTTCATGACGATCGGTTCAGCGGTTTAGGCGTGAAAACGTAGCAGACAGACAGGCAGACAGACTTACTTTCACATTTATAATGTTAGTATGGATAAAATTTTGTACTTAATATTATTGTTAGGTCCGCTAATATTTAACCTACATAAAAGCTTTTTGTCAAATGTCAATAATATAAACAGAACATAACATATCATCACGCTTGTATTCTCCAAAGGGTTAGGCAGGGGTATAACACCCACATTTCGCCAATTATGTTTATTTCCCATGTAATAGGGGCGAGCTTATTGCCAGCAACCGGGCACAAATCCAGACTCCGGGCTGCTACTGAGAAATACTAAAACCCAATGACACTTGGGCCGACCTTGGGATCGAACCCAGGAGCTCTTGCTCAGCGGTAGCACTTGCGACCACTAGACCCACGAGGTAGTTGTAAATACACGAATACAGACACACAGAAATGGAATATAAACTACAATTTACTTCAAAAATGCTGATTTTTAACCTTTAAGGCGACGATAGCCGACTTTTAATGATTTTATACTAAAGATCACGTCTAAACGAGTAGTGTTAATAATTTGGAAAAAATTTATGTTAAATTAGTGTTTTTTTTAATAATCTAATATACGAATATTTTAGATTATGTTTATTATTATTATATAGTGAAATTAATTTGTAAATTGATGTCTAACACGGATAAAAAACTGAGAATCACGCAAAATCTACTGAACGTTTTTTTCTGAATCCTTCACCTTTTTAAAGATAATTTAATTATTGATCTTTTAGTATACTTGTTTTATTAAAATACCTTTTGTTTTATGTATAATAAATTAATAATGCATCTTATGGATCCTGATGGATGGGCGAGTCCTATTACTGGCTGGACGTACGACGCGTTGCGTGAGCTCAAGGTCACTGGCATATATCTGCGTCTTGAAAAGCTATAAAAAGGCTCGCTCATGTCGATTTTCAACCTTTGAAAAGCCATAAAAAAGCTCACTCATGCTGATTGTTAACCTTTAAAAAGCCATCAAATTGCCACCCTGTAAAAGCGATTGCCAACTCAAACCAACACAAACAATTTGTATTTACTTTTGACTTTATCAATGTCACCAAGGTTAACCGTATTTCCACTTAATTCGCCTGAAACCACCTAATGTGTCTATAGCAGTTCTTAGTAAAGGACATAACGTATTCAGTGGTTTCCAAGTAAGTGCTTGAAAGGTGATTAAGTGACCTTTTAGAAGTACCAACATGGAACGTTTGGTGATTGCATTCAGTGTGTACACGACCTTAATCAGTTTCAAGTTCATTTAATTTATTTAATGTTGGAGGGGTGGCACTGTTTTATTCCACAGAACTATTATGTTTGTTGTTGGTTTTATTTTTACTATGAATCTGATAAAGTAAAAAAATGTGCAAGGTTAATTTCTTCTGCGAGGTCAAGCTATACCTGCAGTGAGTAATGGGCTGTATTATCAGAAAGAAGTTAATGATGTTGAATGGATGAAATTTTGTTAACACCTAGTATTTTAAATACATACACATAAATCATAATCAGCCCAGGTTCCCAGTGCTGGGACACAGGCCTCTTCTCTTCGAGTCCGCTCTTCGAGTCCTCTCTTCGAGTCCTCTCCTCGAGAGGGAGTGCGCTGTACTCTACCACGCGGGCTTAGTGCACGTTGGTAGGTGTCACATGACTTCGAATTTTTGGTTCTAAGACATGTCGGTTTTTTCACGATGTTTCCTTTACCGTTTTGAAATAATGTTTTAAATATAACCATTACCAATTCATTGCTCAAGTGTGGCGATTATGGCCGTAGAAGTCGGCTTTCTCCTCTTATGTGTAGGGTAGGATGCCGAGAAGGGAAGTTATTCGGTGTAAATTATTCCTCCTGAAATTAAATACCTTTTCAGTATGAACATTTCTGTATTTATATTCTTGCACACATACAAACTTGGCATATAGTAATATTTAACAAACTACTTAATTAGGAGACTTGAGACTTCTTGAAGACAACCTTAAGATTCCGAGGCGCGAAGAGAACTGACTTTTTTGCACGAGCCAACGGCGAAACATTATGTTTCCATTAGAAAAAACCAGTAAGAGTCAAATGAGATACTTTTAAACTTCATGACTATGCTGATACAAAAGTCAATTGAGGCAATCACACTTTCAATAGTAAGTATTTAAAATCACTACAAATCTTATTAAGAATTAAGAGACATAATTGGCGAAATGTGGGTATACTACAGGTACTGCATAACCCTTCGAGGAATACAAGCGTGATATCATAATCACAAGTCATCAAGTAATAAGCTGATAAATAAAATATTTTACCTAGAGCACTACAGACCACAATCATTAACGAACGTGTAACACTGACATTTTCCTCCATCCAAAAGCACTTAATTACTCTCTAGCTAGGTCCTTCTTATCCCTTACTAACTAAATATATTTTCACACAATATATCGGTAGTTTTATTCAGCGCTGAATCTCTCCCAGGCGTCTCTCCGATATATTCCCGCCTCTAAGTGGTGCCAATGGACAGGTAAATATCATAGGTTCACTACAAGCTGCTGTAAGTGCAGGATTACGCGTATTAAAGAGAGGCAAGTGTAGTTACAGGTAGAGAAAATATGGCAGTCTTAAAACAGCTGCCGTTTAAAATATTACTCTACCTCTGTAGTATTTAATATTTTACTCTGGGAAGTAAATGTAATATTTTTGAAAGAATAAAGGAAGACGCTTGGAACTTGTGAGCTTGTTTTTTGAGACCGTTTTGGATCTTGAGCTAGGTTCCTAAGGGTTACAGATCTTCCCTAAGAAGTAGACCTCGGATTGGAATAGTGACTGATAAAGGCAATGGCGTCTTCCTAATCTTCGACAGAAATAACCATTGGTAGAATGAGTGTAAAACATAAATAGAGCCTGTCACGACATTGGTCTTCTGAACTAAAAACCTTTTTGTGCGATAACATACTGAGGGAAATACCGTTTTCCTGAGCAGCCCGATACTCGCCATTAAAGTAAATTATTATAACCCAAGTGGGCAGTTAGCTGAGTCGCGCAGAGAACTAGCTTTAGCCCAGCTTGACTACTAAACGTTATCGTTGAGGTAAATAGCTCCACGATTTGTCCAAGAATTTATATTTTTAGTGAGACGAATGACTTCACAAATGGGCTGACAACATGTCTTAGTAATTTTCAAGGGTTAGAAAATAATGTGTGCAACATTATAAACGGCCTATAATGTTCTGGAACACAGGCCTCCTCTCGATGAGAGAGAGTGGGCCGTAATTCACTACGCTGGCCCAGTGCAGGTTGGTAAATGTCACATGTCTTCGAATTTTTGGTTCTCGGACATGCTGGTTTCCTCACGATGTTTTCCTTCGCCGTTTTTAGAGCAGTGGTGATGAAATAATTTACACATAGTAAAGTGCCTGCCTGGGTTCGCACTTGCGACCTACAACTCGTAAGTCGGGCTACCAATGGCCTACCACTGCTCAACATGTGCATGTGTGCAACATGTGACCCACAAAAGTCTGTAAAGTAACGTGTAAAAAGAATTCATTTGGATAAAAAGACAATAGACCGGACCGTATTCCAATATCATCATCATCAGCCTAGCCTTTTCGCAACTATGTTGGGGTCGGCTCCCAGTCTAACCGGATTTAGCTGGATATCAGTATTTTACATGGAGCGAAGGCCGCAGCAATTCGCTGGATGTGGGAAGCACAGAACCGGTTGAAGTGGGGGTGATTGGGGGAGGGCTATGTCCAGCAGTGGACGTCTTCCAGCTGAAATGGTGACATAGAGCAACTGTACCAATGTGGTAACGGAAAAATCTAGGCATATAGGCGTCTAATCTATTAAGGATAAGTTTTCAACACAAAATCTCAATTCAGAAACCGGTTTATTTCTTGTCTTTCCCTTATAACTATTATTACAGGGTCATCACCTAATAATAGTTATATGATAGCTATAAATTACCCAATAAGTAAGAGGTCTAAAGAAAGCAGCTTCACGACCTCCTAAATAAAGACATCATAATCGTTGGCAAAAAAAAAAAAGGCACGCAAACCAAGGAAATGCAAGTCGGCACATTTTTCGCTCAGCTCCGCCCTCGTCTCGCTTTCGCTGAACCAACCTTTACGCCTCAGTTGTTGGGGTTAATGGAAATAACTGATTTTAATGTAAAGATAAGGGCGCGGGGGAAATGTGAGTGCCATTGAGAACGGATCGGGGACTTGGTCGGTCCTTATGTTTCGATTTTTGGTTGGCACGCGGTTCTTAACGACTTATATGAGGTGTATATTTGATTCCGAGCTTGGGGTTATGTGGTGGTGATTACAGAGATAAGACAATGAAAAATAGTATTTTGGGAACAGTTTATTTTATTTTTGTAACGTATCAAAGGTCGTGAGATATCTTTCAAAGTGATAGCCACTTTGCCCTTAGTTGATCAGCTTAGGGATGATGACAAAAAATCGGCCAAGTGCGTGTCACAATGAAAGTTTCCGTAGTTGAGATTAATTATTTATCCCACGAACAACCTTAACATTGTAGTTGAAAAACATGTGCTCCCATACATTCCAACTGTAAATGTAAATTTGTACGCACAATATTGAGCAATTTACCATGATATTTTAAGACTAAAAGTTTTCTTCTTCTTAAAGGTTCTCCTGTAATCAATAAGTATATAACTATTCTCTGGCTCAGCAGTTTCGGAGATAGCAGGGGATGGTCATTTCGGACCTAACATGGTTTCGGAGATAAGGATTTCGGGGGATGATGATGATGATGATGGTGATGGTTTGATGGTGATGGAGGATTTGGTGGGGGGATGGTACTTTCCCATCTATTTTCCGTATTTTTCCCCCAAAAGTAAACCACATATTCTATATTCAGGGGCAAATCGGCTGTGACAGACGGACACATAAACACGAGTAATCCTATAAGGGTTCCGTTGTTTCCCCTTGAGGTACGGAACCCTAAAAATGAATATAAAATTCTATCAGTATATAAATAGTTCTAGACAGAAAACTGTTATCTCATCATGATCAGCTTTTATCGTTCCCACCGCTGGGACACTCTGTAAGGGATAGTGGGCCATAAACCACCACGTGGTCCCAGTACGGGTTGGTGGATGTGTGCTGCTTATCCGTGTAAATTAAAAAGCGTAGGGATTAACACATTAGAGCAACAGAGGATTACAAAACACAAGCAAAGCACGTAACCACTACAAAACACCACCATTAAGACGTGGGTAGTTAGGTATATTTAATCCTCATAGAATTCCACCAAAGCTTGCTTTTAACGGATTACGGAAAGGGTAATTACGGGCTATTTTAGTTACCTACATGAAAGTATTTTACGAAGCTAGCAGGTTTAACGAATATACACAAGTCCAGGAGATTGTACAAAAGGTTTTTTGTAGAAATAATTGTAAAAGTACTTGCCTTTTCCATGCTTCAATTTAGGAGTCCATTCTATGTTCTGTGTTGGCTTTTATCATTTCATGCAATTTGTAAGTCTGATGAGAGTTGCATGCAATGTTATGTAGCAAAATTATAATATCACTAGCTTTTGCCCGCGGCTCCGCCCGCGTGGATGTCCGTTATCGCATAAAAAAGTAGCCTATGTCCTTCTGCGTATCCCAGGCTATATCTCTGCCAAATTTCATGACGATCGGTTCAGCGGTTTAGGCGTGGAAACGTAACGTACAGACAGACAGACAGAGTTACTTTCACATTTATAATATTTGTATGGATATAGTGCAGATAATACTCTTCTAATATTGTCGCATGACAATAAGTTTTTTCGGGACTGTGTTCGAAATTACTGGAGCGAAAACATATTGATATTAAATCGCAATATTAAATCGTTTGAGCCGAATGGAATTTATAGACAGTCTGTTACCTACTCCAGTTACTCGAGTAGTTTTGAGGGTTCCGTAGTCAACAAGGAACCCTAGTTTCGCCATGTCTGTCTGTCTATCTGTCCGCGGCTTAGCTCAGAGACTATAAGTACTCGGAAGCTGTAATTTGGCATGGGTATACAAGAGTGGTCAAATAAAATCTTGTAAAATGTACCTCCCTGGGACGTAAAGCTTAAATAGTTTTCACAGACCTGCAATTTGTTAGAGTTAAGTGTGCCCCCTAAATGGTTGTTTTTGAGTATGTGAAAAGATTTACGGCGGTAGTATATATATAACGAAGTTAAAAGGCTGCTGATGTGCTGGTGCCTACGCGTATGTATGGAAGTGAATGTTGGGTGTGGCAAAAGAAGCATGAAAGTCGAATAAATGCTGTGGAAATGCGTTCCTTGCGAAGCATGTGTGGCGTGACTGCGAATGATAGGTTCAAAAATAATGTGATAGGACAACGGTGTGGTTAAAAAAAAGATGTAGTGACAAACATTGAAAAGAGTTTGGTCATGTTGAGAGGATGATTGAAAGGCGACTTACAAAGGGTATTTACAAGGCAGATGTAAGTGGAAACGTCGGGAGGGGACGCCCTAGGAGAACATATAGTGACCTAATTGGTGATGAATTTTCTTCAGAAAGGTCAGGTGTTCAGCACTCGCAACTGGCGTGCATGTATGACCAGATGTATGAATGTAAACGAAGCAAAAGAAGTATGTAAGGAGCGTAGCAGGTGACGCTCTATAGTTTCTGCCTACGCCCATGGGAAAAAGGCGTGAGTTTATGTATGTATGTAAAAGGAAAACTATCACAGAAAAGTAAGCTTTACGAAATAACGAGTAATAGTAAACCAACTTACATTTGCAGTTGGAATGTATGGGAGAACATGTATTCCAACTACAATGTTAAGTTTGTTCTTGGGAAAAATTCGTCCCAACTCCGGAACCCTTCATTGTGCGTGATCCGACACGCATTTGGCCAAGAGAATGAAGAAAACCATCACTTTTCGGTTCAAGTAAATAGGAAATTGATCAATTATCCAACATACAGTAGTCATTAATTCTAGACCTTTCACATTTGTGAAAGCCATTTTAATCGTACTTAGGATCTCCAATGTTCACCTCCACGACCTGTGACCTTGGCAACCCTCGTGTATATACGTATTTGTTCGTGAACCTTCGTCATTAGTTTTCCTAGTTGGTGTATACAATTCGCAGTATTGTTTACTTGTTCGAAGGTTCCTGGAACACTATTTGTAAAACATTGTTTTTCATATTCGTGGAATGAACAGATTATTGGTTATTGATTGCGTGTTTTCTGCGTAAAAGGATACGAAACAACTTTTATTGTTCATCGTACAACGTATATTATGATTGCGGACTGTTCTTGCTATTATGGCACCATTATTATTCACAAGGGTTTCCATAGTTGCTGGTTTCATTACATGGAATGAATTGTTATTGAAGCGCACTGCTTGCTGCAAATTCTGTTAACTGTCAACTTAAAAACAATCTTGATTTGAATCTTACTAGTAGAAGTAAGATTAATAATAATGATGATGTGATGTCACTAGCCTCATTTGGATAGTCAATATTCTTTTTAGGGTTTCGATATAACTATCGGAACCCTAAAAATAATATTGATATTTGCAATGATGAGTATATATTATGTTGTACAACTTCGGTTTAAATTTCAACTCTAGTTCAAACACAAAACAATCAATCAGTCTGACGAATCTTTTCCCAGCTATAATGTTGGGGTCGGCTTCCAGTCTTCTACAGCTTCTTCTTCGAATGCAGCTGAATACCAGTATTTTACATGGAGAGACTACCTATCAGACCTCCACAACCCAGTTACTTGGTAACACGATACCCCTTGGTAAGACTGGTTGTTAGACTTTGGTATCCTTAATACCCGAATGACTGTTAAAGATCTACGAATGACAGCCAACTGCTTAACGTGCTTTCCAAGATACGGAGGGGTCTCGATATGTAATGGATGGTCACCCATCCACGGACCGACCGCGGCAAGCGCAGCTTAACCTTCGACCGACTTGTGCGGCAGTTATTATTTAGCTACAAGCCCCTCCAAACAAATTCGCATACACATACAATTATAAACGATGCAATAGGGTATTTGACTAGACTACTTTTACTTGAATTTTCTAAAGTAAAGCCGCAATAATTTTTTTTTTTGTCAAAATGTCTCAAAAGTACCGAAGTTGTATGCGATTTAAAGTCTATGGTAGACAGAGATAGCCATTACTGCGATCTGTCGACACAACACAGGAGCGCCATAGTAACTTCGCGCCATTCCGTACAATGATCGTTTTGCGTGACAAGGATGGAAAAATCGGTTCAAATGCGTATAATTTCTCTGTTTTTCCACTGATTATATTATTTTCTTGTTTAGTAACATCTTTCATGTATCTTTTTGATAGTAGTCAAATACCCTATTGGATTCAAAATCACACTCATTTTCCAAACTCAGGTACCTACACACAAGCAATATCCACTAATTTACGAATCCACCCGTGCCTAAGCTATAAATGTATTGATTCTACCCAGTTTCAGTGGTTCTCAATAATTCACCAACTAATGTACAAATGATGTACAGAACTAATATGTTATTGATTCCAATTGTAGTGAGATCGAAGCGTGATTGTTCGTTGAATTTTGAATTATATTTGGTTAATTCGCTTACATTAATGGTGTATCTGGCATGCCACGGCTCGTCGGGTAAGTGTGGCAAAGTCACAGCCTCATAGTTCGATTGATAAAAGGTTAAAAGCTATGCTTGCCGCGATCGGTCTGTGGATGGGATGGGTGACCATCCATTACACATCGAGTCGCCTCGCTGCCCCAGAACTTGTTACGGGTAGTCCCAAAGTCTAACAATTGTACTCCATTTGAAATAAAATTAGAAATTTAAATAAACTTTTTTTACGGAATAGGAGACAAAATCGGTTGAACGAACAGTCCGAAACAACCGATTTTGACTTCTATTCCGTAGGCATATGGATGGCATTAAAAGAAAAAAGTGGTTACAATACCAACTGTTTACTGCAGCTGGTATTTGTCATGTCAATAACGCAATAGAAGTCAAAATCTGTTGAACGGACTGTAAAAAAGGTTTATTTAAATGTCTAATCTTTTTTCAAACGGAGTAAAGTCTAACCAAAGGGTATCGTACGAGTATTACCCATTTTACTGTATTGTGGCAGTTAGGCAGTCACTCCAAATAATAAAATACTGGTATTCAGCTGCATTCAAGACTGGAAGCCAAGCAGATCCCAATGTAGTTGGGAAAAGGCAAGGTATTTGATGATGATATGTCACGTTAAGATATTGACGGTTAACAGATTCCCAAATTACCTTGTATAGAGTTAAGGCTGTTGAAAATGGTCTTAATGAAAAATGAAATTTATTTTGTGAATTGGTTAAAAAAAAAAAAAAAACGGTTTTCACGTCAATGGTATTTTTTAACCGATTACTCTGAGCATAAAGATCGGAACAAACTCGGAGGTCACAGTCTCTTTTAAAGTTCAGACATAATTCTTAGTCAGGCCTTATGCGGACAGGTTAGCTTCTGAGATGGTTTTCTGAAGAAAGAACCACACAGATTTGAGTAGACCTATACATTTAGTGCACAAATATTTTGTCAGTAATCGTGTAGCTCAACCCAGAACTTATGGAGCTGAACGATTCGACGAACAATACCAGTGAAAGGCCATTTGGGTAGGCCGCATAAAGTACTCAAACCGCCAGACAATCGTTAAAAATTTAATTTAAAAAAGAAGGCATACATAGTCATTACAATTTTCATTACATTCACAATAATTAAAATATTAATAATATTGTACTTTACAAAGTAAATCTTTATGTCATTTTGTACATGCAACTATTGCAAATGTTAGATGAATGAAATATGACTCTCCCTACCACAAGCCTACACAATAAAAGCTAACACACTGACGAAATAGGAAAACAATGATGTGTTTTTTTTTTTTAATTCTACATTATATTATGAGTTATCGTTAGGAATGAAGAGTGCCATAAATCTCCGTAAAATAGAGTGAATCCTATTTGCTCTGACGTAACCAACAATAGGGGCGCCATCCTGATCGCTGATAATGCTACGGATTTTCTCTTCAAAAGCTTAGAGAATTTAAGGCTTTTGCTGAATAGCGTGCATAACTTTCAACATTCCTTAATCAAGGCCCTGAAAATATTTTTGTACTGAATGTCTAATAATGCTAAGTGCTGTCTCAATCAGGGTCCGGAAACTTTATTGTAATATTTTCGGGATTTTTCTTTATCAATAAATAAGTAAGTAAGCCTCTAAGCTGGCCGTTATTTTGTTCCTTAGATACTGATGATCGATTTTTTATGTCGAATATTATGTTTGTAACTTCCGAAGATTTTTCCTTGAGAGATTTTGAATTTATTTAAAAAGCCAAAGTACCTAAGAATTACGGTTATTTGTTTATTTGTTATTATTGTGGAAAAGTAGTTTTATTTCTATTTGTGTAAAGGTCATGGTGATGTACCTTTCGAAAAATGTGATTTACGTCACCAAATTCATTTCTGATTCACAGATCCTACCAAAATGGGAAGCGGTGAAGACTGGAACGATATCTTTCAAATTTCGAACGAACGAACCGAACGGGCTCGTACTCTTCAACATGGGCGCCAAGCCACCAAGGGTAGGTTGCACGGTAAGGGGTGGAGCTTTTGGGGTTAGACCAATCACTTAAGAGATAACCATCATCATCATTAAAGAGTCAATCACTATCATGATCATTGAGGACGCTTTGTGGGGTATCGCATTTATTTTATTTTGGTCCTAAATTAGCTGTTCCTGATTCAATTGTGAGAAGTGTGGTGAAATTGGTTAGAAGTGCTTAGGTTATTATGGTTGGTCTGTAATGTTTTATGAAGAGGCTGCTTGGGCTAACATCAAATCATTATCATTAATATGTACTTTAAATTCACTGTTCCCATCACTTTTGAATAGGCAATCATTAATTTTAGTTTTATAAAAATTTTGATTATTTACTTCTCTTTTAGTTTTCTGTAACTTTTGATTGAAATAGTTTACAATGACGACAATAAAGACGACAAATATTAAATTCAATAACTGACTTGCGAAACCCCACCAACCCCAATGGTGGCTAAAATTCACGAGGGAGAATTAAGAAGTCCCTTTTATTAAATCGTTTCATGTAATATGGACCGACTTATAATAAAATTTTGATTAAATCTGTTGAAGTGTTCAATTTAATGAAATCATCGCTATCCATTGAGGTGCTGCATGGTAGGACCAAGTTCAAGAGATATAAAGAAACTAAGAACACAGACATAGGGGAATTTGTGTATGGTACCTTATAAAGTTTCACCCACTTTGATGATGTGAATTTTTTATGTTTATCTGTCTGTAACCTGGTACGCACCGTAGAATCCAAAGCACAAATTGACTCCCCAGCACAACACAAAATGCTTTTTACGAGTAACACGTTAATCGAAATAAAACTGTTTTTATTTTCCAATTGGTGTTTGAATTTTCAGTTTGATATTGTTGATGCTAGGCAAATTCTTGGGACCAACTAACGTACAGACTTCTGTAGAAAGGGCTTTATTAATACCTACACAAATTCGCACCATTTTCGTCCTTAGAATCACTTTTGATTTAAATAGATTTTCTGCTACAATAAAGATGATCTTGCCTAGATTATATACAATTTGAATACATTTCGCTTGTCTTTGTAACTCAATATTTTCAATAACTCCCACATTGAATATAAACTAACTTACTGCGGGATAGTTGGTACAAATTTAGTAGAATTTGCATGTCTGGTCCCGAATGTTAGTATTCAAATAGTTCGCGACTGGTTTGCATGTATTACGTGCAGTCAGACGTAACCGTTTTTTTATTTAGCTTTTAGATTTAGATAGGTACGCTTTTATTGATTTCAGCTGTACCAACGATATTCGGTATTTTATAAGGATTAGTATAGCTTTTTATTTATTTGAGTTTCGTATCTATCTGATCTACGACTAACCTTTTATTCGATTACTTAGATAAAGTTTTATTTCTGCTTTTCTGCCGAAAGAGCTAATATATTTTTTACCTCACTGCTTAGCTTATCTAAATATTTATTTAAGTAGACTATGTAGTATATAATATCATTATAGTAGTTTTTAAAACACACTTTACTTATAATTATTATATTAAAAATTATATTTAAGTATTCTATGTATAAATATGATTGTTATTTTCTGACACGTTGGTAAAACAGGATATATTCCAAAAACAACTCTTGTTTTAAATTTTTATTTTTCAATCGCTCTTGTATGATACACTACAGCGATACAATAGATGTTGTCTGTGAACAGCACTTCCACCACTCTAGATGTTGTGACAATCAGGCCGAGATTAATTAACCTTACTTAGTACGCACTTTGTCTTAGTATTATTCCTGTCACTGTCGAATGACTGTCAAACTACATGTGCAAGACAGAGATAAGAATATATCTAAGCCAAAGCACGCGCAGCAAGTTTATCAATCTTGGTCTTAGTGTTGTGGAGTTCCAATGAATCCTTCAACAAATCTTTAGCAAATTCCTCATCAGTGTCACCATCGTATTTCAGGCCGATCTATTCGCCGTTGAAATCCTCAACGGTTACATATACGTGCACATAGACCTGGGTTCTGGTGGAGTCAGGGTCAGGGCATCCAGAAGAAGAGTTGACGACTCCCACTGGCATGACTTCCTGCTCAGGAGGAGTGGGAGAGATGGAAGGGTGACGGTCGATGGAGCTAATGCTGAGTTTAAAACGCCTGGTAATTTAATTATTCTTGTTTAAAGTGAGTTAGTTTACAGCGACTTACCCGGTTTCTATAACTTACTGACAATCGATGGCTAAATCGTCAACCTCTTAATGTTGGCAATGTTGAGGCGTAGTTACATCAACCCCTTTCGGTTTTTGGACGCATATAAGAATACGTAATATTCTTAATTCTAACTTGAATCTTCATGGTTCTCTTTGTATCTTATACGAAGCTATAATTCAGCATCTTTACCATGCCATATATGTATTATGTACACTCGCCCCGTCTGACTACCCCGTTGGTCTCATGCTCACAAGTGCGACTGCTGAGCGTGGGGTCCTGGGTTCAATTCCAAGGCCGGGCAGTGTTATTAGGTTTTTCAATTAGGAATTTATTAGTAACGGTCCAGAGTTTGGAAGTTGGCGGTGTGATACCCCCGTGCCTCGGAAAGTACGTTAAGCCTTTGGCCCTGCGCCTGATCTCTCTCCGGTCGTGTCGGATTGCCGTCCTATTGGACTATGAGAGTGAGGGAAGAGAGAGTGTACCTGTGTCTACGCACACACTAACCCGTGTCTGCGTGCACTGTAATATCTCCCGCGTCGAAGGCTAGTCTCCGCTGAGACTGGTCGCCATGGCTGAAATTCGGTCTGGAAGACTATTTATTTTATTTATGTACACATAGTTTTGATTAGCGATAAAAGGAGCAATTTCATAGTGACGTCCTATAAACTTGATTTAACATGTTCCTATCTACGCACCACCTATGGCAAAGGTCATTACGGGTTTATCTCAATTTAATGGCTTCTACTTAATTACCATTGAGTTGATTCAATTTATGTGTGTCATGACAATTAATATGCACGATAAAGCATTGTCAATTAATTTCACATACATTTTGGAGATAATCAAAGCCATAAGTCTGATTGAATAATTATAATGATGTTGTTATGAATACATTTCTCTATTCATGTATATTGTAGTCACAATTATTAGTATCTACATTTGAGATTAGCAAAGCTGAAATCATAAGCAGTCTATACATTTGCACTGCTGATACTCAGGGTTCCTCTCTGTGAGAGAGAGTGTATCTTGGTCCACAACACATGAGCTCACTGTGGGTTGATTAAGTGTTTCCAATTTGCTCTTCGCTATTCTAATCCAAATCAATCTTAAACAAATTATTCCAGGAGAATCAAACCAGCTGGAACTAGATGGACCACTGTTCGTCGGAGGTCTTGGGTCGGAGTACTCCGCATCAAGAACGCCACCTGCTTTGTGGACAGCGGCTTTGAGGCAAGGATTTGTGGGATGCATCCGTGACCTAGTGCTTAATGGAAAACCTCAGGATCTGACTGCGTTTGCACGGCAGCAGGATTCTGGTAAGTTTAAACACTGTCGAATTCGAAGTTAAAGTATAGTTAGATCAATTATTCCTTGACCTTTTAAAGGAGGCTGAGAAGGCCCAGTTGAAATAATATAAAAGCTAAGTTAGATTATGACGTTGTTGTTTCAAATAACTCAACGTTTTTTAGTTAGTATAAAACTAGCAGTGCCCTATATTACTTTACAAGCTTATCAAAATGTACCTATAGTATGATAACCCAGGCCAAGAACACGCATCTTTATCTATGATAAAAAAAACATGTGAAGTAGAGAAGTAAAAACATCTCTTTTGTTAAACACAAACAGAAAAATAAAATAAAATGGCGTGTAACTATTTCTGTCCTTCATCTTAGCATATTAAGCGTTAAGTTTTGTAATAATTACATTAAGTTCTTTAATAATTATGATGATCATCATCATCCACAGCCTGATCGTCCTTGTAAAGGTCAATGACTTTATTTTTGGTTCTTTCAGCATCAGTCCGACCCGCATGCCACGTGCTGATGAAGCAGTGCGTCAGTTCGCCATGTCAGCATGGTGCCCCCTGCTCTGAAGGATGGAACCGACCGCTTTGTGACTGCTCCATGACAAGTTATGGAGGTCCTACGTGTGGAAGAGGTCAGTTTGCAGTATTACTTCTTTAGGCACATTGGGCATTGGGCACTTTTGGGATAGGAAAACCGACCGTCAAGCTCAGATACATATTTACATTATGAGCTAAAAAGTTTTCACATATGACGTGCAGTCCTACGACTGACAGTATTTTTTTTTGTTTTCATTTTTGATGTTGTTCTGATTTTTTATTCTTAAAATAGTATGGTACAAAAACCAAAGATAGAAGAAAAAAAAAAATCATCTGATGAAAAATGGTTTATTATTTAAACAAGGGAATATCTTAACGACTTACTGATTGGAAGTTGGCTTGTTTTTTTTACTTGTCTTGTTTACTTTTACAGAAACCGCAACAATTTATCTCAACGGCAGCCAGCACCTCACAGCAGCATTAGGTCCTGAGCACATAACACAAACTGAGGAGCTGTTGCTTCGGTTCCGCACCAATAGGGCTGGTCTTTTGCTCCGGACGGCTTCTGAACATTCTGCTGATAGGATCGAGTTGGCTGTGGCAGCTGGGAGGGTTAGAGCCAGTGTTAGACTTGGGGACAGAGAAAAGGTGGGTAAATAAGATATGAAATAAGGATTAAAAGTTCTCGGGGCTCGAGGACTAAAGAATCTCAGAGAACAGATGGATAAATTGAATGATTTTGAGTAAAAAGTAAGAGTCTTGATTGAAATCTGAAAGTAGGTAATTTTTTTTTCTGTGACGTATTTTTTTTTTTGGGTGGGTAATTATCAAATAACTTACTTCTCCCGCTCTGGGCGGAACGGGAGGGTGTACCAGACTTCTACTAACTAAAACCCACCCGTGTTCCTTCAGTTGCCTGTGTGCCAGGACCACGGTTTCCCCTTCGGACAAACCCGCAACCGTGGCAAGCACCGGTCCTAGCGGACCCCGTCAGTACGCGCCGTCGACCCGGGCTTGGTCCTTACCGGACGGCGAGCTGCCCATAGCTCGCCGTCTGCAAGCCCGCGCCTACGGTGGCCGGGAATCGGTCGATTCCCGCCACCCAGGGCGTCTCCTGCGGCTACTAGTGGCGTGAGGGCGCACAGACTGCCGCTCCCTCACGCGTCCCGCCTCCTCCTTCGCGAGCATTACTGCTTCGCAGAAGGAGGTGACTGCCTCCCATGCACTCTCACTCCGGACCATGGCCTGGACCAGGGCCGGAGGCGAGAGATCACCGCCGCCAATCGCCTCCGTGAGGACACGGCGGTACTCTGCCCAAGCTGGGCAGACCTCCACTGTATGTACCACCGTGTCCTCCGGGCGATCCACACAGTGGTAATACCCGGGCGTTTTCCTCCCGCCTAATCCGAAACAGGAATCTCCCGAACCACCCGTGTCCGGTGAGGACCTGTGTCAGGCGAAAGGTGAGGACGCCGTGGCGCCTCTCTAGCCACTCCTCAAAGAGGGGACTTATCGCCACAATTGTGGCGTGCCCATTCTGTGTCGTCCTGGGTTTGAATTCTAGGTCGGGGAAACTGTAATTCAGTTTTTCGAGCCTGCATTTGTGGTAAATGGCAATAGGGTCGCCCCTAATTCATGGGGCTTACACAGAACTGGTAAAAAGTGGATGCACTATCCTGTAGCTATCTCATCGGGCGTGTAAAATACATGCGTGATATTATGTTAGTGATTTGTGATTCAGATTTTGTATAGGAATAATATTGATTCTGTTTCGTCTCTTTTTCCAGAACCTTCTAGCAGGCACAAACGTAGCGGACGACACTTGGCATACAGTAAGGTTTTCCCGCCGCGCCTCCAACCTAAAGCTCCAAGTGGATGGAGCGCAGCCCGTGCGCGGTATGTTATGTACGTATGCACGGGCACCACCCGCACACCTTTTGTTTTGACCCCTAAGTAGACGACGATAAGGTTGGTTTTGCTTTGGCTGCGTTGGTGGAGTTTTGTGAAGAGAAGGAATGAATTGCTGAACTGAACACACACATACATGAACTAATACAGCGTCTTCACACATGTAAATTAAGGTTTAATTCTAATTAAAACCTATTTCTTTAAATGTAACTGTACACCCGTGGTAAGAAGACCACATTATTGTGCATAAATAACTCAGCATAACTAAAAATAAGTATTTGAGAAAGTGCCATTTGAATTTGAGTCATCATTTTATAACTGGTAGATGATGGTGCGAAATGATTTACATTGGCTTAGCGCTCAAGTGTAGTCATCAGTTTCCGAAATATCTAATACAGAAAAAAAAAAACACGTCTTAAATAAGTACCTTGGAAAATATAACGTTTAGTTTATTTGGAACTTGAGAAACATACATAACAAATTACATGAACTGTCGTGCGACCTCTTACAGGTCGGTAACAATAGAAAACTAATTGTGTCTCACTACATGACGGTTGAGCTCCATAAAGATCTAATAAATAAATATTAAAAGTGCCAACGTAGTCAAACCAAATATAGAACTTAAGCCAAAATTTGAATTACCTTGACACGAACCAAGCAAATTCAAATTTGACACTTTTCGACCTCTTCTGGAAAGTGTATATCTGTTAGACGTCCTATTAGAGTGTAGTTAGCTGCTTTATTTCCGTTGTTTGATAGCTGGCACTGTGTATCACCTTTCTGTTGTTCGCTATTGTTTCTTACTTCGTTTATATTCATTTCTTCTAGTAGTGTCCTTTGTGTATGTGCTGAAGTAGTAATTAGAGCTGATAAATGCTGCTCAGATTTAACATCATTTAAATTAGTCTTGGTTATAATGTCCAACAATTTAATATCTGTAATCGCAATATATATTTGTCCTTTGAGTCAAAAAAGACATGAACGATTTGAGCAGCTTTTATTTAATTAAATGTGTAAGGGAAAAAAAATGCGATTCTAAATTATTTATTGATGAATTAACTAGTTTGGTCCATTACGTTATAAAATACAGTTTTTATGAGTTTTTTATGACGTAATATATCCAGAATTATAAATATTTGAAAGTTTATGCATTAAATAAAGAAAATTACTAAGTATCGTGGCAATTGAATGAATATTACAAGTAGTAAGACAATGCTGATAACTTCTGCTAGTTTATTTGCTCTAGATGATCTATTTGTACTATAAGAGAAATCTTTACAATGTTGTCGCTATGCATCTTCTAGCAATTGATTAACTGTCTCCATTAACATCTGTCTAAGCTTGTCTATCACGTAACAGCAGATATAAGTGTAAATAACTTCAAAATGGCTGCTAATAACAGTTCTATGAGAGTTTACTTTGCTAATTTATTTTTCGTTTACAGTCAATGTTGTGGTTAGGTGTGTTGCATTGTACATATTTTTAAGTCTATTTGATACTAAAACATAAGTTGGTTTTACAGCTGAGACGATTTTAGGAAAAGCGTCAACGTTAGAGATTTCGACGTTACATTTAGGAGGATTATTCCACCCTGAAGAAGAAATCCAGATGACGTCGACTTTGCCAAATTTTGTTGGCTACCTACAGAAGTTTGTTTTCAACGGAATTAGATACATTGACATGGCGAAGACACTCGGAGTAGGCACCAATGAAGAGACCAACAATATCTACGACACTTCGAATTTAATCTTTACTGGAAAGTTCGTAAAACCTGATTCGCTAAATGTTTATAAATCTGTTACTTTTAAATCTAAGCATACATACGTTGGGTTGCCGCTATTGAAGGCGTATGCGAATACTTACTTGGACTTTTACTTCCGTACCACTGAAATGGACGGGTTACTCTTTTACAATGGTGGAAAGAAACAGGATTTTATAGCGGTTGAGCTGGTGAATGGCCATATACACTGCGTGTTCAACCTCGGTGATGGAGTGGTGACTATGAAGGATAAACTGAAGAATTTCTTGAATGACAATCGATGGCACACGGTGTCTGTGCGGAGGCCGACACCTAAAATTCATACATTACAGGTTGATGAGGATTTAGAAATGCACACTACAAGTAAGTGGATGATCACGATCGTAATATAGTTTTTTTTTTTAACTTGAGTCTGAACAATTTACAACTAAGGCAAATTCTAAATTGTAAATATAAAAATAATTATAATATATTTTTAAGTTTTAAACCAGTGCATCAATTTTTTTTGGTGGTTCAGTATCAGTAATAGAACACATTTCCATTATTTGTTCAATACTTTATTTTTTGGTCCACTTGAAATCAGAAAAATATGGGTACAATCTATTCGTAATAATATCAATGAGCGTGCGCACAGCTGATAGGTACCTACTACTGCGTTCCGCTTCACTGACCGCATCGCAGGCACGTTGCGCGACGAGTATCCATTATACAAGTTTCAAAATAAATATTTTTCGTTAATGATAACTTAATTTTTTTGTACTAAGACATATCAAAATAAGAAACATGTGTATAATAAAACACGTTTAAGTTTAATTTGTCAAATATAGCGCACCGATTAAAAACTTTTCCTGTATATTTTTTAAAATTCTAAATTGTTTAAACTCCATTTACTCCATTTATTAGACAAATAACGGCTAAATAACGACAGTTGTGTAATATTTTTGAAATTTCTGCACTTTAGATGTTATATTAAATGGAGTTTAGTAGAAAGGCCTTTAATGAAATGCAATGTTTTAAACAATGGTCTATACATTTTAGAGATTAGGTCACCCATTTTGTAAAGAATCTTTAAGATTTTTGTATTTTTGAATACTTTGAATAACAAAACCACAGTAAAAACAAGTATTTTCTAATGCCATAATACATTTTTCAGGTTCTAATCTCATGTTGGAACTAGACAGCGTGTTATACGTGGGAGGAGTACCGAAAGACATGTTCACTGCGTTACCTGTAGGAGTCCTGTCCAGGCAAGGGTTTGAAGGATGCATGTCTAGCTTGGATCTCCCTGGAGAATCACCGTCGTTGATGGAAGATGCTGTTGTTCCTAGCTCTTCATTAGGTTCGGGATGTGAAGGTAAGATTGAGGATTAAGTCAGTAATTGTATAATGATAAATCTATAATTGTTTAATAGCAAAGAGCATAGTACAGTCAGCTGCAGAGAAATTTCACCCCCTAGCAATGAATTAAATACATTGTTAGGGGGTGAGATTTCTCTGCAGCTGACCGTACAGTCAGTACAATGAAAGTTTGGCGTGTTATGTCCACATATGAGCAAGACTGACAAAAAACGCAATTGGACTATAATATGATCAATTTATGTAGATACTTAATTTTCTGAACAATTATTTTTCCTGACTGTGAATTACAAAAACTGATAGCAATATTTATTACTATACCAGTAAGTAATGTGAGCATACTCCTACGCATAAAACCCAAATAATCTTTACCGCTAGTTTACATTATGAAAAGTTAGCTCATAGCTTTATTTGCAGGTCCAACGAAATGTACGCACAATGCGTGCGCGAACAAAGGCGTTTGTGTGCAGCAGTGGAATACTTACGTTTGTGATTGTGACTTGACGTCATTCACTGGACCTACGTGTTATGATGGTATGTGATTGGTGGAAATGATAACTAAAAATAATTCATCTCTGAAGAATAACTCTTCACACAGGCAGACATTTTGACTAGACAATCCTTGTTTCTATATGCATTAGGTATCATCTACCATCCACCGACCTACTCGCTTAATCTGCTGTGACATATCATTTTCGAATTAGTATGTTTTGTCGACTATTTTATTGATCTATAAACAGTCTGTTGTCTGTATATTCGCTTATTACTTCGAATCTTTGGATTTCGATTGGGTTCATCGTCATTTAGACAGTTGTAAAAGGTTTTCCATGCATAGTATCTACATTTGACGGCACGGTTGGCGCAGTGGTTAAGCGATTGACTGTTGCGCTGCGTGTTGAGGGTTCGATTCCTGCACGGAACAAATATTTGTATGACCTACAAGTAGTTGTTCCTGGTCTGGCTGTTAGTGTATGTGAGTTTAAATGTTTGTAAACGCACCCACAATACAGGAGAAATTCCTAGTGTGGGACAACGTTTTTAATAAAAATAAAAATAAACATATTTCAGCCGTTCGAAGTTGGGTTGGTTACTAGCGCTACTGTATGTATTCTTATTAACGGTAAGTGTTTTTTTTTTAGAATCGGTGGCATATGAGTTCGGACCAGGCCGAGGGATTATCACTTACACGTTCCCAACTGACTCTGTAGCAGACACAGAGACAGACAAGGTAGCTCTAGGCTTTGTCACCAGCAAAGCTGATGCAGTGCTGCTGAGGATCGAATCTTCCAACACACAGGATTATATGCAGATGGAGATTGTGAGTAATGGGGTATTGAAGAATTAATTGTTAATGATTTTGAAATGAGAGGGGTCAAATTGAGGGTTGACAAAAAATATTAAGATACGTGCTGACTGACTAGCGTTAGATGATATCGCAGAAAGGAATGAGGCCTTTCCCTGGTGATAATAATGATGATGATGTGCTGAGTAATTAGCTAAAGATGATATTGGTTAGCTAGCACCACTTGTATTCAATATAATAATGCATTTGAAATTTTTCTGTATCTAGATTTAATTCTCTATCTTACTCTTTCCACACCAAAAAGGAATTTGATAAATATAAAATAATTAATTTGGACACTGACAACCAACTGACATCGTTCTGTCAGATCCGTGGCCACCTCTTCATGGTGTACAACGTGGGGGGCGGTGACCACCCGCTGGGCGACGAGACGGCGCGCGTCGACGACGGCGCGTACCACGTGGCACGCTTCACGAGGAACGGCAGCAGAGCGTCTCTGCAACTCGACAACTATGCTGTTATTATCAGACATCCGCAGGGTAAGTTGTTATTTTTTTTATTTATTTTTTATTCATCATTCAAAAACAAAATCAAAATCAAAATATTTTATTTCACATAAACCTACATGGGCACTTATGAAACGTCAGAAGCTAGGTGCACGGTTCGAGTTAGTCGTTTCCTATGGAGAAGAGCCGGCAAGAAACTCCACGGTTACTCTTTTAAAAATAATTGGCTTTACAATATCATTAAATAACAGTGATAAGTAATAGGTATGGGAGGACAGTGTAGGCCTTTCAACAATTACCAGGTACTTAACAAAATAGAAAACCGCCAACAAATCTACACTCTACTAGGCCTACAACGTTCTCACATTCTCAAAATATAAAATAATCTAAGTATATAAAATATTAATGACATGATTGCAATTACAACTACAGTAACATATCTGAATAAATATCATGTCCACAAAAGCCACTAATAAAGAATTGGAATTCGATTTGTAAGTAAATAATGTCAAATAATGAAAAGATTATGTCAAGGAAATATGTAAAATAAAAAAATAAAAAAAAATTCTAAATAAACATCGTTACTTGGGAGCAGTTAATAGACATTGACATAGTTATGTTGTTTATGAGGTACCAGGGAAGCCACATGTGCAGAAGGAATTATTGCCAAACTTCCTTGTCTTCAACGTAGTCTTTTATCTTATAATATGCTTTTTTGATAAGGACACGTTTGATGTGGGTTTTGAACTTTCCGTCGCTAAGTTCTGTAACCGACTTTGGCAACTTGTTATAAAAGCGGATACTGTTTATAAGAAATGACTTGCTAGTTTTAGTTAATCTGAATTTGGGTATCACAATTTCATGTTTACTACGTGTATTTATATTATGGAAATCGCTTCTTATTTTGAAAAGTCCTAAGTTTTTGCGAACATACAAAATACTTTCTAAGATATAAAGAGAAGGCAAAGTTAGTATATCAATTACTTTGAATTTATTTCTAAGGGACTCACGAGGACCCATTTTATAAATCGCGCGGATTGCTCTCTTGCGGATTCATACAAAAGAACACAGGATTACTTAATAAATAGCAACCAAAAACCACTAAGGTTTAAACTTGTGCTATCATGAGTCTATCTCAATATCTAACTATACAATGAAGCATTTTATATGTACGCGTTATTGCCGATACAATTAATAACAACTTTAATTCCATAAATACAATTAAAAATAAACAAATGAGTAGGTGCAATTTATGAGGGTCTCATTATTAAAATTAAAATAAAATGACAAATTATAACGGCAACAGAATTTTTGAATTGAGCCCATGCCTACTCCATTACTCCTCACAGACATGTACCAGCTTCCTCAGGCTACAGATCGACGTGCTCAGCAGCATCATATCGTCAGCATAACTAAGATTGTTGACGCAGACACCATCAACGTGGCAGCCGACATGCCGACTGCTGAGCGCGACGATCAGCGCGTCCATGTAGAGGTTGAAAAGGATTGGCGAGGTCGATCCACCCTGCCTCACTCCTCACTCAAGTTGATACGGTTCCGACATAGCCCCCGCCCATCTGACGCTGTTGACCTGATGTGTATAACAATACTTGAAAATAGTCACAAGCTCACGCGGCAGGTTAATACCGTTTAACTTATCCCAAAGAATATCGTACGCAACCAGGTCGAAGGCCTTAGAAAAGTCGAGGAAACACGCGTATGCAGGGGTCTTACGATCCGTGTAATATCTGACGGTATGCTTAAGACACAGTATAGCACTTTCTGTAGACAGTTGAGGTCTAAAACCAAACTGGTTATCGTGTAGCCTTACATAATTATCCAACTGTGTGTTAAGCAAACCGTCAAACATTTTGGCTATAATGATCGCTAGGGAAATTGGCCTGTAGTTTGATTTATCGGTAAGGTCGCCCATTTTATTTTTCACAATAGGCACCACCACCAGACTTCATAAGATCCGACGGCAGGTAAGAGTGGCTCACGCACAGTGAGAAGACAGAACCTGCTCAATTGCTCGATATAGCGGTATATTTTTATTTGAGTCACAATAGCTATTGTTTTGATAATCGAGTAGATAGGATAATCCCACAGGGCCACTATCCAATAACCAGGCACCACGCTTTGTGTTCACTTTAGACACGGATGTAGGGGGTAGTGAATCGTTCTTCAGTTGACTTCACGTCAGCTTTCAATGCACTCAAATGATCCAGAGTAGCATACGTTGACTTTATTTCTTTAATTGAGATTTGCATTCGCAAGAGATCCTTCAGAAGCTTTGTGCAATCCTTCAGATGGTCAAAGATGATAGGCGGTAATTTCCAGTTGCCTTGCCACGAACACTGGAAGTTCGTCCGGGTGACTTCTCAAAAGTTTCATAATATCTGCTAGATCTCGTTTCTCCTTGCCTTTGTTTTTACGAACAATTTTTCGCATATCACTACGAATCGAATCGAATAGCATCGATTTCGACTTTTTAATCTCCGCATTGGTAAATGCTGATGTACAAATTTTCACCAGTGTCACTTCGTCAATAATCGACACTTTGTTCATGATATATGATCTCGTCGATTATGATGTTACACGAATTGCACTTAAGAACGTCCGTCATTTTCACTCGATAATTAGCACTGTCGACGATACGCGCCTGTCATAGTTGGGTGCGCGACCGAGAATGACAATGTCCCCGTTTATTTGTTTAAACATTGTTTTAACCTAGGTACTTCATACTTTATTTCTTTCCAGGAGGCCAACAATCCACGATCTTCAACGGCATGTCCACCATCGCCGTGGGCGGCGGCGCGGGGGGCTCGCGCACGTTCAGCGGCGTGATGGCGGGCGCCGTGCTGGCCGGCGTGCGCGTGCTGGACCTGGCCGCCGCCGGGGACCCCGCCGTGTCCGTCAGGGGAGACGCGCGGAGGGCCCACACTCCGCTGGACAGGGATATTAATAGGATGCAACAGGTGGGTCATTGGTCAGTGATGGCGGGCGCCGTGCTGGCCGGCGTGCGCGTGCTGGACCTGGCCGCCGCCGGGGACCCCGCCGTGTCCGTCAGGGGAGACGCGCGGAGGGCCCACACTCCGCTGGACAGGGATATTAATAGGATGCAACAGGTGGGTCATTGGTCAGTGATGGCGGGCGCCGTGCTGGCCGGCGTGCGCGTGCTGGACCTGGCCGCCGCCGGGGACCCCGCCGTGTCCGTCAGGGGAGACGCGCGGAGGGCCCACACTCCGCTGGACAGGGATATTAATAGGATGCAACAGGTGGGTCATTGGTCAGTGATGGCGGGCGCCGTGCTGGCCGGCGTGCGCGTGCTGGACCTGGCCGCCGCCGGGGACCCCGCCGTGTCCGTCAGGGGAGACGCGCGGAGGGCCCACACTCCGCTGGACAGGGATATTAATAGGATGCAACAGGTGGGTCATTGGTCAGTGATGGCGGGCGCCGTGCTGGCCGGCGTGCGCGTGCTGGACCTGGCCGCCGCCGGGGACCCCGCCGTGTCCGTCAGGGGAGACGCGCGGAGGGCCCACACTCCGCTGGACAGGGATATTAATAGGATGCAACAGGTGGGTCATTGGTCAGTGATGGCGGGCGCCGTGCTGGCCGGCGTGCGCGTGCTGGACCTGGCCGCCGCCGGGGACCCCGCCGTGTCCGTCAGGGGAGACGCGCGGAGGGCCCACACTCCGCTGGACAGGGATATTAATAGGATGCAACAGGTGGGTCATTGGTCAGTGATGGCGGGCGCCGTGCTGGCCGGCGTGCGCGTGCTGGACCTGGCCGCCGCCGGGGACCCCGCCGTGTCCGTCAGGGGAGACGCGCGGAGGGCCCACACTCCGCTGGACAGGGATATTAATAGGATGCAACAGGTGGGTCATTGGTCTGAAACTAGAAACGTTTCTAGAATACGCCCTCAGAACAAGACACGCAAGCTGGCCGGCTAATAATATAAGGCTAATTAATAATTAATAATAATAAATAAGGCTACTTTGATTTAGATGATTATTTTAAAATTTCAATCACTCATGTAATTTTTTAAATTGCTTCTTTGTTTTTTTCTACTTTGTTTTTAATTGTATAGTACAGTGCTTGTGGCATATTGATTACGTTTATGGCAGTGTTGGGCGTTAATCAATTAATGTTTCAATCAACTCGTTAATTGACTAAAAAAGTAATTGCGATTAAATTAATTGCAATTAATCGCAATTAAACGTTGAATTGCATATTGCAATTAAATTATTTGAATTAATGTATATTAATCGTAACTCGTAATTAAAATATATGCAATTAACTTTTTTAATTGTTCTATGAAACAATTAAAACTAACAATTAATTTACTTACCTTTACCAAAATCAATTAAGTGACAGGGATAATGACAAATCTGCCGAAGAGTCACAAATAGACCAACATTGGTAAGAGAGTCGGTCACAAATGCCTCTAAACTAGACTAAAAATCACGAAAATGTATACCATTCCCCCTCTAAAAAGCACTTTAAATCACTATTCGACCTTCATCTCAATGCTATACAACCTCCTTTCAAAAAATAGGTACTCGATACAAACAATACTCGACGGCACGGTTGAAGCGATTGACTGCTGCGCTGCGTGTCGCGGGTTCGATTCCCGAACGGAACCAATATTTGTATGACCTACAAGTAGTTGTTCCGGGTCTGGCTGTTTGTGTATGTGAATTTAAATGTTTGTGTGGGGCAACAAAAAAAAATTGTGTACTTGTGCACTCCACGCCCTTCAACGTCCAAAGATGCCCCAGAGTTTCCTCCAGCAGAAAGTTCTGACCATCGACAGGAAATAAATATCGCTTTACAGGTTGACCATCCTAAGTAATAAGAAAATTAATTTAACATTCCTTTTTTCTTTTGTCAAACATTATTTTATAATTTTATTTTAACTATGTGAACAGTTGTTGGTTGGCCATAAAAGAACACAAAAAAAAAAAAACATTGGATAATATTTAAATTTGCATTTGAGTCCTTAATGCTGTACGCTGTAGTCATAGATAGATAGCACGCAGTGTTTAATTATATCCAAAGTGATGACTGAAACTCTGACATTGAATAGGAATAAGGTACCTTACTTTTTTTAGGTGAAGATTCCGCAAAATAAGATTAAGTGTTTTGTCGCAACATAAAAAGTAATAGTTATAAAAACGAAACATTTATTAACTATATGTATATACTTTGACGTTTCCAGACGCCACCTTCAGGATATGGCGGCCCTGGAGTACTAGACGAGCTGGTTTACTCCGGTGCGGGGTCAGGGTGCAGAGATGATGATGAAGACGCCTGCGTGCTACCTGACGCGGGGTCCGGTGACGATCTCATCACGCCGGTGTATGTACCGTCCACGAGGCGACCTCCGTCCAGGTTACATAAGGTACGATCAAAATGATGTTTGTGACTTAAGTTGTCCATATATTCAAATCACAACTGTCAATCTTTGAAATTGTTATAACGCGGAAAATTGACGTAGTGTCAATCTGCTCAACCATCAAGTTCCATTTTTTTTGGGTGGGAAATTATCAAATAATTTCTCGCGCTCTGGGCGGAGCGGGAGAAGTTATTTGAGTATCCCGTGTTCCTTCAGTTGCCTGTGCGCCAGGGCCACGGTATCCCTTTCGGACAAACCTGCAACCCTGGCAGGCTCCGGTCCTAGCAGACCCCGTCAAGTACCCTAATAGTACAATGAATAGAAAAAAAAAATCCTGACTTAGTTTTAACAAAATAATACTGTGTTCTTGATCTTATCCTGGATATGTCACACGAATCAATTGTGTGAACTCATGACAAAAACGAGACATCGCCAAGCGTTTGGTCGACTCTTTGGGAGACCAGAGGGCTGGTCTATTTCTATGCGAAATAATGTCACATTTGTAAGGCAATGCTGCAAGCCGTTTGGGCACTTTTCCTGTTGACAGCGATGCGGACGAATTTTTGCCTGCCTTTTATACATATTTGTGCATATTACTATTATTTTAAGACTTAAGACTAATAACAATATGTATAAATACCTTACCTCCTACCAACCAATAAATAAAGAATAAGTTGATACGACTTCGATATAAGACTATACAGATGATTATGTTCAGGGTGACGCAAGTGGCAAGCTGATGAAACCGTGTGATGACGAAGACTGTATCGAAGGTTCTGGCTCTAACGAAAACGAAATCACGGAACCTGACCATCCAATGACCACGTAAGTTTCCTTTACAAAATTAAACCATAATGAAACTCTGTGACTAGCATAATAAAGAGATTCTCATGGACAATGATGTGTCAAGCAAATCCATGCAAATAGCGTAACACATAAAGGATGCTTGTGTTCTAGCTGTTAAAACGTTATAGGCTCAGACCTCCTTTCTTTGTTATGCATGATGACTATATTGCATGTTTTCCTTAATGCGAAATTCTTTTAGCTCGATTTTTTCCCTTTGTTATTAAGAACACTAACTAATTAAAATTCTAAAAATACAATGTTTAATTCCAGGTCTGGAGCAAGCAGTACCCACAGCATGACATCACCAACAGTCATCATCGTATCTACTGAACACGTTGACAAGACTCTCGAAGGTTCCACCGACGGGTCCACAGGTTCTAGTGAGACTACTAAGAGTAGTAGCACAGCTGGGCAGCCAACGTTGCCCGATCATGACAATATGCATGCTGGCACTGTGGATACTGCTACACCGCCTGAGAGAAGAACTACGCCTACTGATGGTAAAAATATCAGATGTTACTTTTCAGTCCATCTTTTCAAATGTCTTTTCTATGAGGCCACGTTCATGACAAATGTAACGTCAGCTGCTGATTAGGGTTTACTCTTTTTTCAAACATATTCGTTCATACCAAACCGACAACACGTTATTACAAGCGAATACGCTTTTAGCAAGCTTGCTCAAAAATCGGCGGCATTTTGTGTGAACGTGGCATTAGGCCACCACTCAAGCAACGAAAAACAAGTGTCTATACAAATATTAAAACATTTTTTTAGAACCATTATTATGCTCTTTCTTGTTCTATCTACATGGTCTTCGCATGATCTGACCAAGATTATGTCTGGACTTTCAAAGAGACTGTGACCTCTGAGTTTGTTTCGGCCTTTCTCCTCAGAGTAGTCAAATAGGAAACGCCGACTTCATCTAGTTTTAAAAATATGGTTGACGTGTAAAAGTATATGCACAATCCTACTTACAGAAATAAAATCATTTATCGAAGTCCATCATACGAGTAATATATTAATTGCAACTTCTATAAACGAGTCCAAGCGGTTACCTATCTTTGATTGAATCTTGGCTTTTGAGTTCTAATTCTTCATTGTAGTTTATTTCCAGTAAGGTGATTATTTATATTTCCTTTATTATCAACAGATCACTCCCATACACGAACAAGTTACCACTTCACACCAACGCTAACAGGGAGACATATACCAGACGAGCCAACTCATACAACTGAAGAAGACACCAACCACATACCGGAATACGAAGACCGGCGCGAGAACGAGATAGAAACGCGAACACCTACTTATGAGACCGAGAGTGAGCAGGACAGAATACCAGGCAGAGTTCATCCTGAATACAATGGGTATGACGTCACGCCTAAGTGGTACCATCCGAAGACGACTGATAATAGGGTTGTGCCGCCTGAATCAGAGTTCTTTGCGACTATTGTTGGTAAGTTCAAAAATGTATTGATGAGGCGGTACTTTATTATTTAATTAATTTTGTATTCAACCGCACAATCATAAAATATTGCAATAGTACAATAGCGGAATGAAAAGTTACGACAAAAAAAAAACACATTCCGTTTGTAAAAATAAATGGAAAGAGAGGGGAGCCTATGCCTAACAATGCGTGAATATATAGGCAGCAAAGATGATGATCAATACTTTTATTTATGAAACAGAATACATAATAACAAACAATATTCTACTTTGCAGGTATAGTGGCGTCGGTGCTGATAGCAATAATATTGATAGTGATCATAGTGCTCAAGTACATCGTGTTCAAGTTTGACCCCTCGTATAAGGTAACAGAGGATAAGAATTATCAGCAAGGAGCCAGTGCGGCGCTTTTGGGCAACCAGGTAATGTTTTATATTCCAATTTGGTCTTCGTCTACCTGGGCACTTTGTTCTTTCTACTGACTATCAACTGTGTCTTCTGTTTAGGTCTATTAAATCCAGTTTTTTTTTTCAATATATTTTTCACCTTGAATTTCTAGCTTATTTTGTCAGATATCGTGTCAATTGTATGTTTATTTCCTAAGCTCATTAGAGCTACTAAAGATTTGCTTTAGATCCATATAATATTTTTGACTTTGACCTTGTAGCCTAGGTTTTCAGATAACCTAACAATTTGTGTTATTTATTTTCTAGGCTCATTCGAGCTACCAAAGCGGAGCATCAAGCGCTCCAACGGGAGGTGCGGTACGGAACCTGCAACCTCTCCCTCTCAACAGAAACGGAACTGCGCCCTCCGCACCACTCGCGCCCATACCAACACAGCCCGTCAAACGAGACGGCATCAAAGAGTGGTACGTTTAAACCCAAGTGCGAAAGAGACGACTATAGTTTTCTGTGTGTTGGACATATCAAGAACATAGTGAGTGGTTGTTAGACGCTTCGAATCGAACCTCGCCAGAACATTGGGCGTTAATGCTTTAAGATGTTAAGACATAATGACTGATACGCAAGTGTTTTTAGAATTTTGTAAATATTAAGTAATAATGTTTATAGAGATGGGTCACTTGTGTGTACGGATGCGATTGTTGAGACTTGTGTGTACTAGATTTGTAGCAATGAGATAATGAAATCCTTCCTTAAACTTAAATCTTGTAAGAAGTCATCAATGTTAAATGTATTCTAAAAACAGAGGAAGAAGATAAATTCTTTCGAAACTGTTAAAGTCTAGTATGCAAACGGTCGTGATAGAAAAACCTAGAGATTATGGAATTGCATTTTACTATTGTATAGTTACGTTTCATTTGTTTTTGTTACTGATGTTTTATTGTTAAACCTTAGCTTTTCTGACCTGTACATTGCTATAATTCATGTATTTGCGACTTAACTTTTCTATCTACATTGCCTTTAATAGTTTAAATTAAACTAAGACTAATGTATATTGGTTGTAGACATTAAATTGTTGGTGTATCATGATTGGATCAATTAAAATTGTGGTTTTTTTCATGCAATTTTATTACTGTTGTTTTTACAAACCAATAAAGTTACAACTCCGTGTAAAAAACCGCCATATACTTATCAGGGAGCTTTTTAAGTTAAATTACATAATTATCCAATTTTGATATACAATCAAACCTTGTTAATGATCCTATGACTAAGTAAGACATAAGATGAAAATGCTATATTTGGAGCTGCCATCACGAAATTGAAGCATATCGTTCAATTGAAGACTACAGTACTTTTACGATTCTCAATAATCTTTCCTATATATATTAGATGTTATACAATATTTTTAAATAGGCAGGGCGAGGCGAGTAGAATAGAAAAAGGAATCATAATCATCAGAGTATAAGACCTAAATTCGCTTGGAGTTAGAAATGAAAACAGGTATATTATTGTAGGACGCGTAACAAGTATGAGCTTGTAGATTTGGTATGGAATATAGATGTTCTAAGTTTTAACATATCCTCCACATAGTATTCTGTATTTATATTGGGACACTTTAATTGTTCGACCACCGGTGCAACTCTTGGTTAAAATCTATTGTATTTTTAAAGGGTTTCTCAAGATCGTGTCCCACAATATTGTCAAGAGTTTCGTTTGTGATCCATTCCCTTAATTCCCTCCCCTTAAAAATTTATTTGCTCAACTTTTCCTCGATTACTTTGATCTCAGGCCTAATTGACTTATAGTGAGAAAGTTAATTAAATAATAAATATGCTGTCAATTTATCCTCAAATGAATTCCTGTAAAATGTATAAGGATGAAAAATACATACAATGGAATTTTGAATCGAATACGATATTTCGTAAAGAAACTATGCAATAAAGAATGAAAAGGAAATGGTTCTTAAGCAAGCGTTCGATACACTTCAGCAAGGGTTTGTGATACTCGGAGCCCTACCGTGTTCATTAAAATTAACATAAGAAGTCATCAAAACTCATAAAATATTTACCAAAAGCTTTGTGCGAAGAAAAAGGCTACGCGATATAAAAAACATATGCATAAGTATTGGCGTGCCACAAAGACCCGATATTTACCCGCTATTGTCTTTTGGTGTATGATCCTTAACAAAGCTAACATTATTTTCATCATCACGATTGAACATAATGTCAATGGGCAGTTACTGAAAGTAAGATAGTAAAACTGTTAACTACAATAAAGTCTACTTAATTGGCAATGTCTCTTCAGTAATCTTAAGCTGCCTTCACTGACATCTATTTTATAGCGTCAGGCAATTTTCTGGCTACCCTCCTGAAAATATTGCATGCAATTTCCTCTTCGAACCATAACTTATAAAAAAGCTGCTTATATTTTTACATCTAGTGTGTATTTGTACATCCACCGTCCCGATTTCCTCTTTCCGATTAATAAAAACTTGAATTAGCTTTAAAATAAGACGAAAAAATAACATATTTATATAGATTGTTATAAAGCACAGGTTTTAGGTATTCGGAGTTGCATTTAATGTGATGTTTGAGTGTATGGAATAAAGATAAGCGACTGGAAATGGCGTCTAAAACACTTGTATCTAAATCATTGCATCTCACCATTATTTTCTTGCTAGAAGAAAAATAGGATAGAAAAACCATATCAACTAAACGCCAATTTTTTAAAAGTTTACTTTGTAAAATTTTCTCTAATCGGTAAACTTTTATTACCGTATAAGCTATCGATTCCTTTCTGTCATTACTCGGACGTCAATCAATCGCTTACTTTTATTATTTGCACCCAAACACAGCATTTATTGTAAATAGTTATTCAATATAATACTGTAAACATAAGCGGTACTGTACGGTGTATGTCACACTCGTTTTACGGCACAAAATGTTAGTAAAGAAAAAAATAATTTGTTTATCTGTCAATTTTAGACGTAATGTTTAGTGTGTTAATCATTTATACCGTGATGTAATTATATTGTAATGATTGTAGCGTTTTCTACAGACACAATTATGCAATGGAGGCAAAAATAAATATTATGAATAATGCCTGTCTAAATAAAGGTAAAATAAAAAGATATAAAAATATAAAACACGAATATGATATAATTAAAGAAATAATAAATGTAAGTGATGTGAAGACATGAAATAAATTCGCACAAAAGTAACAAATACATTTTGCGGTTGCTCTCGATGACTTATACAGTCAATTTGAAGTAACTCACGATAAATAAACAAAGCCTATTGTGATACTGATAATGCGGGTATAATCAGGTATGTAGGTATTTCATAGTTGTGTCTGTAGGGAATAAATGTGAAAATAATTTTGTTCGTTACACCATGTTTAACTGAAGTTGTTACTCACGATTCCGGTCGGACCAATTTTAGTTTCAATGTAAAAGCGACAGTTTTTAAAAATAATAATATATTATGTAAATTACATGGCGACATTGTTTTATTCAATCCTTGTCCGAAGTTATCCATTGACATGGAGCTCTTACTCCTTAAGAGAGGCGTTAAAGGCAATAAATGAAAATAAAAACAATTCTAGGATAGGCTGTTCATTGATAAATTAATACAGCAACGCTTCTAATTAATGGTTAGAACCTTTTGGGTAGTCGAAAACTTTCTCATAGCCAGTCAAGATTATAACAAAGGTAAGAATATTAAAAAAAAAAGAAATTATTAGGGTATGAGTATTTATTGAGACCGATTAATAAAACTATTGTCTGACTCAAGTTCCCAAAAGCTGTTTTTGCCGTATTATATCTGACATATATACTTAATAGTAGGCAGGTACAGTATGGTTTTGCTTTTTAGGGTTCCGTAGTCAACAATAGACTCTTATATTTTCGCCATGTCCGTCTGTCCGCGGCTTAGCTCAGAGGCTCTTAGTACTACATAGAATGCTGTGATTTGGCATAGTTATACATATTAATCACTCCAAAAAACTGCTAAAATAAAATCTTGTTTTTCTTTTATGGGTTACTTCCCCTACACGTAAAGTGGTATTTTTTTTTCTCGTCCACCTCATGGTGTTGGGTATCTTTGGATAGGCCGTTCAAAAATATTGCGGGTTTATTCAAATCATTTTTCGATTCAGGGATCCGTTTACGTAATAATAAGCTTTAACGTGCAAATTTTTGTTAGTGTCGTCGTCCCTGCCAGCTAAATGGTTGTATTTGGATATGTGCAAAAAATCACAGCAGTAGTATATATAACGAAGTTAATAAAAAAGGAAAACTATCACAGCTAAGTAGGCTTTACAAGTTACCGAGTAATAGTGGACCAACTTACATTTGCATTTGAAAAACACCCTTCAAATATAATACTAAAACACGTTTCTCAACTATAATGCATTTGGCCGGTTTTTTAAGACTGCTGGCGTAAAAAATAGCAAACTAACAGCCTTCTTTTTTATTAGGCCACAGTCTCCCGCTGCTGGGCAAAGGCCTGCCCCAAATTCTTCCAGATATCCTTTTCCTGAGGCACTTCGAATCAACCCTTGTGGTATGCGTATAGGTTGTCTCGCCACCTCTTCCTCTCACCGTCCATCCTTAGGTGAGACTGATTCCCAGCGGTCACTATGCATACGGCTGACATGACGTGAAATCGTCTTTTACAAATTTATGATATAAATCATAAATTCGCCCTGCTGCATGCCGCGTCAAAAGATGGTCGTGTTTCTGTTTCGCTTTGATAATCCATGTACGTTCCAACAAGTAAAGATTAGATTTCTTTACAGCAGTCAAAACCACGCGCATAGAAATAAAAGCATTTATCTTAATGTTGTAATCAGATTCGAACTCCAGAAAACTTTCGTCGTAAGTTCGGTCACAAATCATGAACTGCGCACAAAGTTGAGCCAAAAAGGGGCAAAGATCTTAACGATACGCACATACATTACAGACGATTATGAAAGTAATCGATAGACTCTTTTGTACATTCGAATAATAATAACAGCTTTAGGCAAATTACCGTGCAGTTGGGGAAAATTATTGTTAAGTGAGTGAATTAAACTTACATTGTCAGTGTATTAAAATCTTATGATTTGAATACACTGACAATTACTTCTTTCTGTCATTCCTTGACAGGTTCGTAAATAAAAAATGTAAAAAAATGTTAGGTTAGGTTTAGTTAAGTTCCCCCCTCCGCCCGATGGGTTCCCGCATTGTCGAGGCGGGGAGGCTCAGTAGCCGTGGCTTGAGCCCACGGTGAAGCTAAGAAGAACCCGAGGAGGGGCCGCTCGTCAGGGCTTTTGCCCACAAGCAGACGACGTAGCGGCCAAAAGTGGTAGGCGGCGGGGCCACTGATCTGACCCGTCGTAGGGGGACCAAGGGCGCCTAGACACGGGGTCATCTGGCGCCCCTGTGCTGGTTTGGTCCCTGGGGTGGTCACGGCGCGCAGTGTGTTCTGGTGCACCGGTGATGGGGGTTACTCCTCAGAGGAGGGTCCGGTGACGGACGGCCGCGGCGTGTTCACGGATGACTTCAAGTTCCCGTGTTCCCGCCATAAGCGACAGAGGAGGACACCGTGGAGTTTTAGTGTAGTGGGTTGGAGTCCCACATTACTGCACTGCCTACCCGTGGTAGTGTAGTATGCGTGCGCATTACATTGCACACACAAGAAAAAAAAAAAAAAGTTTTAGTTAAGTTCACCGGGGGCCGGGATCGCTCATTGAAGTCGGAGGGGCTCGAATCGCTGTCGAGTCAACCATGACGTACTATTGGTGCTCTCTATTTTCAGTGGCTAGTGCCCAAGTTGATGAGCGAGGCGGGTGCGCTGTCAACGCTGCTTCCCATTTTGGGGGACCCAAGCACCGCCAGATTTACGCGATTATACGTCGGAATCATGCGATCGAAGGCCCTATATAGAGCCCCGGTGTGGCAGCTGATCTGACGGCCCGTGATGGCCATCAGAGTCATTAGAGGATATCACATGATCTCTTACTAGGCGGCTTGCGTATTGGCCGGATTCCTACCCTAGGAACTGGACACGAAAATAATCGTGACATTGCATCTATGGCGCGAAGAGGCCAAAACACGTGGCAAGAGACTGGTGCAGCGACAAATCACGATGTGCCAGTCGAAGTTCCATCTCGTCATGGTGGCGGAACGGTGGGGGAGGCTTTGAACATTACGCGCCGCCGTCTCGGGTCTTACGGAAGGGGGGATGGTCCTGGACCCACTTAGGGGGGCTGGAAGAGGGCGTAATCCGCCCTCCGCCGACGCCCAATGCGCCTGCTGCGAGACGGAAGAGCACTCGTGGTTCTCCCTTTCTCTTTCTGCAGCTTCCTTCTGTGAGATAATTGTTTCGCAGAAGGATACCACCTCGTCGCAGGATACCGCACTATTGACCATTAAACGAATTACGCTCGGCGGCGGCAGGTCGCTCCCCACTTGCTCCCCCAAAGCGTCCAGCGCATCCAGCCGTTAAGGCGTGAAAAGTTACAGACATACAGACAAAGTTAGTTGGGCATTTATCTTTTTACAGTATTCAAGTATAGGATATAATATCTGTACACCACGCCCTTGAACTCCCACCTTCAAAAGGGAAATCGAACGATACATTAAAGTAATCACATCGTGATTAAACAAAATATGAAGATTGTTCTGAACTTCGATATTTTCGTAAAAGCCTCGCGTGCTGAGGGAAGGTATAAATATTGATTGTAATGGCACTGCTATTTTATATAATGTCACATATTACGGAAACCTTCATTATGATTAATACTGAGTATAAGCAGGAATCTGCAACCTTTTTAATTTTTGTCTATGACGGTTCAAGGTGGCGCTAGCAAAGAATTTCTGGGAGGACTTTAGAGAGGCCTTTGTCTAGCAGTGGGACTGCGTGGGCTAAAAAAAAAGAAGATTAACTAAGAAAAAAAAAGAAAGAAAGAAGAAGAGAAGGAGAATTTGCCTGTTGTCAAGGAGTACTTTTTATTCATCGCGATAACTACATCGAAGTATCAAGCGTCTGTGTTGTGCAGGAAAATGGAACCAATCCCCAAAATGCAACGTAACAGGACAAAATAATCAATTATTAAATAAGACCATGTTAATTAAGATCAGATTGTTTACGTTGTAATATAATAGTTAGATAATAAGAAAACGTAAACAGTTATATACCTCTGAGCTTAAAAGTTCAAAGTTTTTACCCCACAATGAATCAGTTCACCATTAGTGCAGCCTTCGTGAACATTAGCGGTCGTCCAAGATGTTCTCTGTTATTTCTGCACTTTTATTTTTCATACATTTTACTTCAACCATGAGTGAAAACCCACTACTAATGACAACTGGAAATTCTGGACAAATAACAAAAACAGCTGAATGCGTTTTAAAACTCTCCGCAAAATATTTCGTTGAGAAAAAGGCTCTAAGTGGCAGCATTGTGATAATCAACATCAACTCTTATACGTCCACTACACAAGGACTATTATTGCAAACTGTACACAGCGGTATCAAATATTCTATTATGGTAAAAGATTCTTTTTACCCGCATGCAAATGCTTCACATTTCCCTGAGAAAGCGCAAAATTATATGTTGATTTTGGAAGAGAAATCTGAACTGGAGAGAAATATACTACAATTGAACAAATTGCCTACTTGGAATCCTCTTGCTAAAGCTATAGTGTTTTATCAGTTGAAATATAACGACACCGCAGAGGAGACGGCTATGGAATTCATTAACAAACTTCGAGATTACAAGTTGTTTAGAACAATTGTGTTCATTTACGACGAATATAATGATGTGGTTATATCTTACACTTGGAGACCTTACAGCGACACTAATTGTGGAGGAAAATGTGACTCTGTATACATATTAGACCGGTGTACAAATAACACAATTAACGAGTTTCAAAAACAGCACGAAATGTTCCCTTCAGATTTAAAAGGCTGCCCTTTGGTGGCTTATGCTGTCATAGCTGAGCCATACGTAATGCCTTCAGTAAGAAAGCTTAGTAATACTACGTTTCAAGACGCCCACGAGTTTGCGAAGGGCGGCGAAATAAACATCGTCAAAATTATAAGCCAGTTTACAAATATGTCGTTAATAACTAGAACATCACAGATTCAAGAAAATTGGGGTGAGGTCTACCAAAATGGAACTGCAACGGGAGCTTTTAAGGTGCTCAGGAATGAGTCAGCCGATTTGGTGATGGGAAATGTAGAAGTGACGAGGATACTCCGAAAGTGGTTCCATCCAACAGTGAACTATTTACAAGATGAGATGACGTTCTGTCTGCCAAAAGCTGGTCAAGCACCTACCTGGGACAACCTGGTCATCATATTCCAATGGACTACGTGGGTGGCCACATTCTGCAGCCTTGTCATAATGGGTCTGATGTTCCATGTCTTCTACTATAGAGAGCACAATAAAGTGACAAAATGGCCGACAAATTCTTTGCTGATGACGCTCAGCATGCTCCTAGGCTGGGGTGCTACCTTCGAACCGAAAAGCCTCACGTTCCGAATTCTAGTATTCGCTTGGCTCTGTTTTAGTGTAAACATGGGGATATCATACGAATCGTTTCTTAGAAGTTTCCTAATGCATCCGCGATTTGAAAAGCAGATAAGTACTGAGGCGGATCTTATACTGTCTGGAATTCCGCTGGGAGGTAGAGAGATTTATCGGTCTTATTTTGAGACTAATAACGCGAGTTCGTTTTATTTATATCGCAAGTACAATTCGACTACGTTTTCCGAGGGTGTAAGACGGGCAGCTTTGCAGAGAAACTTCGCCGTCGTTTCGTCGAGACGTCAAGCCGTCTACCAAGACCAGAAATTGGGTAAGGGCGCGCCATTAATTTACTGTTTCCCTGAAAGTAATAATATGTATAAGTACGGGGTAGCTATTCTGACAAGGCGTTGGTTCCCTATGTTGGAGAGGTTTAATAATATTATTCGAAGTGTGACAGAGAATGGGTTGATAGATAAGTGGATGAATGAGCTTCTGATCCACTCCGGTAATTCTGAGGAATCTAGTACAATAGTGCCTCTAAGCATCCAGAACTTACTAGGCGCCTTCATGTTTATAGGTTTCATGTATGCAGCTAGTATTGTTATTTTCTTAGGAGAAGTAGCTATCGGTGTTATCGAACAAAGAAAACAAGGTAGACCTAGAAAGGTAGTATTTAAGCGTTCACGCTAACCTTTATAATTAACTTCAAAGAATGAAACTTTGGAATTATTGGAATAGGTACAAATTTATAATATATTGTAGTGCAATAGAGCGGAGATAGTTCGATGATTATGAATATTTAATAATGTTAATATTCCAGGTTTGTATTTACTAATGCGTAGAGTAAATTCAATTGCTGTTATTTATAATACCTGCGACACCAACATTCTATAGATTATAATGCTTGTTTTTCTCTTTTCAGTTATGTGTTTTTGCAGTCGGGTTTTTTTTTTTTTTGTTTAATAAATTTATGTATTTGGAATTGTCTCATTACTAGCTTGTATTAGATACCAATATTGTTGTAAATTTTTTTAAACCATCTCCTCCCTTTTTTGTTGTATTTCCAGATAAAATATATAAATATTATATAGTCTATGTCACTCCTACAATTAAGACGAATCTAATGACACCTCATAGGTTAAAATTCATCAAGCTGTTTAGGCTACAGAGCGTGCCAAAGAAATAAATATACATGCATACTCTCGAAAAACATTACCCTCGTCCTGGGGCAATTGGGTCAAAATACTTCAAATGTATTGCCAGCATCAAACAGAATGAACCCGCAAGAACAATTATGGAATTTCTATTTACTTATTATGAACTTACGCATTCGTCACGCCATTCACGCGAATGTGTTAATACGGTAGGTATAATCTGCCTGCCTCGTTGATCTAGTTGTCACAAGTGCTCCTGCTGAGCATGAGGTCTTGGGTTCAATACCCAGGTCAGGCAAAGTGTTATCAAATTGGTTTTCCATCTGGAATTTCTCAGTAGCAGCCCGGACTATAGATATGTGCCCGGTTAAATGGTTGTACGGTCAGCTGCAGAGAAATCTCACCCCCTAGCAATGTATTTATTCATTGCTAGGGGGTGAGAGTTCTCTGCAGCTGACAGTGCCCAATTGAAAAAAAATATATATATATGTTGACTGTATCATCACTTTGTGTCCATGAAGCCTGTATCTTTTTAAAAAGCAACATGAATTTATATAAATCAGTCGAAAGTCAACGGCGCTCAAAAAAGTTGCATCCTTTATGCACTTAAACCAAATTTCCTAACAATAGTATCTAAGCAATGGCTCCAAAACTTTATAAAATGTTCTGATCACATTGTTTCAAGTAACAACATAAATGAGTTTAAACGTAAGCTTTTAAATAACTAAAACTAAAATATCTTAATGACAAATTAAAATAATATCTACATAATTGTATATCTGTCTGTATAATTAAAATGTTGCTACATAATGATATTCTTTATTTACATTTTTATTTCATGTATTATTGTATACGATATTGCGACTTAGTTCTACCTATTTGTTTATTGTGCCGTGTTGGGCATGAAATTGTGACATCTACTTTATTTTGACTTTATTGCATTTTTTGTTTTTATTTTGTTATGTGACATTCGATTACCAAAGCTTAGCGTATGCCTTCTGGCGGAACACAGCATGGACCAATTTTTTTATTTCTTATATAACATCTTTATAATTTTACCCTATGTTCACAAATAGAATAAATTAATTAATTCACAGCAGTAGCAATTAAAACTATCACAGCTCAGTAGGCTTTACAAGTTAACGAGTATCGACATTTTCAACTACAATGTTAAATTTGTTCTTGGGATAAATTCATTCCAACTACGGAACCCTCCATTGTGCGTGTTCCGACACGCACTTGGCCAATTTTTAGGTAGGTATTAAAATAAATAAATAAAATAATATTAGCTTTATTTTTCCTTCTACGATTTTGTTTGACTTAACTAATGATTAGTGTTACAAATTTGACTCGTATAATGTTAGTAATAATATGTTTCTTGATTTCTATGTACCTACCGTTATTTAATATTATGTACGGTTGACTGCAAAAGTCCATGGACAGTACAGAAACAAAATCGTGTGAAGCGAAAAGCGAAAGTTAGTTCTATTTTCGAAAATTTGAACTCAAACGTTCACTGGAAAATAGACACTAAGGTATCCATGCAATTTTGTAGGTGAGTGTACAAGGACCGCTAGTCAATAGCGGTAAAAGCCTCCTCCATTCGTTTCCATGCTATTCTGTCTGTAGCTACTAGGTAGGTATTACGTCTCTCAAATCCTCCTAAGTTTTGACCTTCTAAGCGTTGACACAGTTTCCAAATGACATGGCCGCCATATTATTACGTCAATTAGTGTAATAAGTGATCGTAAGTGCAAACCGCATCCGTGACGTCACATGTCAACGCTAATTCTGAACATTTCTCTCATAGCTCAACCAACATACATCTTACACAAACTAACTATCTGTATAACGCTTATGAGCTTTCGTTTAAAGTTGAAATTCCAATGGTAAAGGTTTTTGGAGTTGTTGAATGATAAACTGACATTGTTTGGTGGTAAATTGAGTGAGTGTTAGTAAGTTGTAATAAAGCGGTTGTTTCAGTTTACAGTTTAATTTACTTGAAATACGCTTACGTACATCTAACACCCACTCTCATGAAGATCGAAGACGCTACACTCGAAGTTGTGGCCGAGTGTTTACCTGGGACAAACTGTCCAGTTAGGTAGGTCTCACTTAGAGAATGAGGTCAATCGTCGAATTTGACTCGACTGGTCAGCGTTCGGGAAGCTACGCAATATCTTCTCGTCCTATATACCGCAGTGTGTCAAGACGAAAGACTTTGATCAGTGCGTGTTGCCAGTGATGACTATGACACTGAAACGTGATCGCTCCCAATGTGCCTTATTAGAAGGCAAAAAATCATCCAAAGGGCAATGGAGAGGGCTTTGCTTGGAGTCTCCCTACGAGATCTAATAAAAAATGAAGAGATCGACATAGCCCGAAGAATTGCCAAACTTAGTGGCAGTGGACAGGACATATTGCTCGCCAATGGCTCATGGGGCCGAAAGGTTCTGTAGTGGCGACCGTACTATACCGGAATACGTAGCGTTGGAAGGTCTCCCACAAGGTGGACCGATGACCTTGTGAGGGCCGCAGGAATCCGCTGGATGCGGGAAGCACAGAACTGGTCGAAGTGGCGGTGTTTGGGGGAGGCCTATTGCCAGCAGTGGACGTCTTTCGGCTGAATTGATGATGATGATGACATTTATAATTTACCATATGATGTGGGAAGTAGGAGGTAGAAAGCTTTTAGGTGTTTAAAACTTGTGCAAAGCAACGACCTGAAACGACACAGCGAGGAATTCTGGACTTGATCTGAAATCGTTATACCCACGAGCAAAAGTTGCGATTAATGCTCGGTTTTTGTATGAAAATTAATTGTTAAAATGCAAATTCATATCATATGTCAATTTGCCTCGTTATAGCCATTTCTTGCAGCTGTCAAATAATAAAAGTTGCTATTGAATATACGGCCAATTTAAGTTGGTACTCAGTATTTCCCTGAATTTATTTAAAGAGCCCTTTGCTTTTCGCCCTGCTGTGGGACAATAAAACCTGATATCATTTTAACGAGAACCACGTGTAGCCAGCTTTCTGCTGTGCCCCACAAGGGAAAGCAAGCTTGAATATGTCACACAAGTGAACCCCTCAAGACACCATTTGTGTCAGTATCAGCTAATATCAAGGATATAATACTCATTTCATATTATATCGTGTATTTTGTATCATTAGAGCTATGTATTGCGCTGCTGGTAGGTATATTGACGTAATGGGAAGGTTGTAGGTAAAGTATGAAATTATGCAGTTTAAATAAAAAATCAATTGAATCGCAATCAGAAATCGTTTATTGAAATAAGATTGAGACTTAAAACTTTTTGAACTGCTAAATTACTTATGACAGCCCCAAAGAATACTAACAAGTTAAAACTTATAAAGCTAGGTATAGTAGAACGCACGTGTGGTAACACTTTGCCTTTGAGCTGACCCAGCGTAGTACCGAGCTTCAATATAATAAGAAGCCAGCTTGTACAAACTCTAATAATTTATTTCAATTAAACCCTTTACTTTTGAATCTTCAAGGAGTCGGTCAGTCAGAAATATGAGGCTAGTTGCTCATTCCAAAGCGTAGTAGGTACCCATGGAGAAGAACGGGCAAGAAACTCCATGGATTATTAGTTACATCTTTAATGTTGAATTTATAACTTTAAGAGAGAGAGAGAGATCTAAAAAAAAAAAGGTACACGTTAAAAGCGCCCAGGGTAGGTACAACAAATTGAAACAAAATAAAAACAATTCAAAAATCACATACATCACTACTAGAGGTTGACTACCAGCTCTGTCCTTGGTCATGGTGGTGTTCAGGGTGAGCTTCTATCCACTCTCAATAGTCCTCAGCTTGGACTTCCCTTCTTGTTACATACAATACGTCGCTTGCTTTTAACGTGAAATCGGATTTAAACAGGTGCATTCGTGTTTTAGAAGGAAATCAGAGCAGAGCAACAGCAACATGGTCAGACGCGATCACGAGGGTTTTTGGAGGCAGCATTTACTGAGCGGTCTACACTGCAGAAGACCGCATCCACAACATCATCATCATCATTTCAGCCGAAAGACGTCCACTGCTGGACATAGGCCTCCCCCAATTGGGGGGGTTTGCCAAAATCGCCACGCTTGGCAGGCGGGTTGGCGATCGCATTATGGTGTTAAAAATGCATATAGAACGCTGCTGCCCATTCTCTAGTAAGTCCCTTAGTCGCCTTTTACGACACTGACGGGAGGAAATGGGATGGTGCTATTCTTTACGTCCGGCGCCACACGGAACATGACACGGACATGACATCCACATACAGTACTACTATTTTCTTAATGTCCCTCAAAAACTTCGTGTTTCGTCAGTCGTCGGATTTCTATCACTTGCCCTTTGCACTTGGTGCAGACCGGACGCTCTCAATCGACTTGGAAGTATATAGAGTTGCTAATACTCTTTTAACTTTATGTAATTTACTGATAGAAATAAAACGACTGACAAAACACAAAGTTGGCCGAGGGACATTAAGAAAATAGTTGGACTGTACCTGTTACTGGGTAATACGATATCGTATTACCCAGTAACAGGTACCTTTCAATGTTTCTCCAGCTCTCTAAGGGATATCCCTTGGAGAGATGGAGAAACATTGATTGTAGATGATGATCTTAATTACTAGAGTTCTTTTAAAAAGTCTAAAACAACCCTTTACCAACAACATAAACATGTTTACGAAGCCCTATAGAGTTAAAGTGAAGCGAGATATGCCCCTATTAGGGTTACAAAATATAACGCCCATTCTCTGTAACGGTTCCGTAGGGAAATGCGCAATATTCGAACTGAAAACGAATTTCAGACACGTCGCCCGTTTAGACGTAATTCTTAGTTGTCAATATGTGTGTTATTGGGAGTACTGAAGGTAAATAATATAAGGTGAAATATTAAGGTAAATTGTATAGTGTAATGTTAACCCTTCGTTATGTTATTTACTTTTAGGGTTCCGTAGTCCACAAGTAACCTTTAAAGTTTCGCCATGTCCGTCTGTCTATCTGTCTGTCCGCCGCTTAGCTCAGAGACTCTTAGTACTAGAAAGCTGTAAGTCGGCATCGGTATACATAATACAATGAAGACAAGGTAGTCATGAAAAAATGATTTTTTGTATGGTTTCAGGGATCTGTTTGTAACTTTAAAGTGATAATATTTGTTAGTCAAATGAAAATTCGTTCATCCGTTAAGGCGTGAAAATGTAACACAGACAGATACTTTCGTTTATAAATAATTTAGTACGGATAATGGATTTTGACCGCATACCGGAAGACGTAGTGTAGGAAGGCCTCCCACAAGGTGGACTGATCACCTTGTGAACGCCGCAGGAATCCGCTGGCTGCGGGAAGCACGGAACCGGTCGAGGTGGCGATGCTTAGGGGAGGCCTATGTCCAGCAGTGGACGTCTTTCGGCTGAAATGATGAATGGATTTTGGTGGTTTTTCGTAAAGTTCTTAATTATCTTGTGATATTTCTTGATGAAGGGTTCTTTATAAATAATACGACGTTTCTGTATTCTAACTGTAGCGGAAGTTAAAAAATTACATGTAAACACACCCACACAACTACATTTCCCGATGTCGTGTGTCATGTAATCAACAACCGAAAAAGCGAGAGATAACGCGGGCCGTAGCGGGAACGAGATAGCAATAATTGTCACTGTTACGTACTGATATCAACTCAGAAACAAATAGCGACCTATAAAGCAATATTAATGAATAAGTTTTGATGTACTTACGAGTGGAAAGTAATCCCGTGGAACTTGTTTTTGGTTTGTGAAATATTTGTTCACCTTTTGAAAATACAGGAAGGCATTGTTGCTGCTTATTTAGATGATTACGGTAACTTTACATAACGTGCTGCACATGTGCTACACAAACGCCAGTGCAATTGTGACTAAGGCCAGTTGTGCCGGTCGGCATAGGTTATGCGATCCACGTCAAGGAGCGCGTATCTAATCTTCCTTTTTTATATATCAATGAAGCAGGTACAAAGTATTGTTGGGTGAACCGCTGCTCTCCTAGATGACTGAGTAATCTGTATTTAGGAGAGACAGTTTCGACTCCATTTTGAGTGTCACAATAATCATGTTAGTCACAATAATCGTTGTAGCAGTGTTCGTTAGGTTTGCTTTATTGTGTAACTAGATGTTTTTTTCTAAAGTGACTGGATAATGTAAGCAATTCTGGTGGCTTCCTGATAAGGCACGATCACTATTAAGTTTGCCATGTATGGTAATTACGGCAATATTTTCTCACTAACGTTCTTTGTAGTAATTTTCTCAAAGACTGTTCAGTCTTGTTAGGTAAGATAATGTAGCTGGCCGTTTTGAGAATTATTCACATATTAAGCATAATACGTCCAAGAATTTGTGCTAAGAATTATGTCCATTCTAGAACAATTTTATAGCCTGTAAAGAGACATTTTAGAAGATTTAAGACTTTCATCTTTGCGAGACATTTCAGTAGATTGAGAAATAGAATACGTAACACTAATGGCATGGAAACTTATCTTTACACACGTATGATTTTAAAGCGTAGTTTGGTTCTTTATCGCTGCGGTATTGCGTGGTTTGTCTTTTAGTACCTAACCGAAGTTACTCCAACTAGTAATGGGCAATAGTTTCTTAGGAATAAGTGAAGATTTCAATTACCCCTTTATATACATATCTATACAAATTAATAAAATTAAAGTGTCTGTTTGTAATGTCACAATAACAGCTTTTTACTAAATGCATATGAAAGTATATACGGTACCTATAACGAAAAAACTCTTTTGTTTTTTGTCTGTGTTTCTGTCTGTTTGTTCCGGCTTACCTCCAAATCGGCTGGACTGGTTTTGACGAAACTTTCACTGGCAGATAGCTGATGTCATAAGGAGTAACTTAGGCTACTTTTATTTAAGAAAAAGCCACGCAGGCGAAGCCGCGGGCTGCAGCTAAAATAGAACTTTAAGTTTGGTAGTCAGAAGCCCGAAACCTGAAGACCAATACCGCAATTAAAAACCTGTCAGGAGCGAGTCGAACTCGTGCACCGAGGGTTCCGTACCATCTTATATAGATAAATTCGTATAAGTACCTAAATAGTTCTGCGCCCAGAAAAAACTATAACTGTGCTTCACCCAAAGCAACGTACGTAGGAACACGTAGAAAGGACGACATTTTGGTTGTGAACCGTGAAATGTTTTTAAATTTACATCAGCGAGGCCTTTATTCGTCAGAGAATTTTAACACTGCGGTGTAGAATATTGCAGTTATAGGTCAGCGCCATCTCTTGACCGTAATGTAATTTTTGTTGATGATTTCTGAAAAAGTGTGCTATTTACAGACATCGTTTCATGTTTCCTGTAATCTTTACAAAAACTTCTATCACAACTCCATGCAAACTTCGGAGATAAGGGGTGACGTTTTTTTTTTGTGAATAGTCGAATACTAAGCGGCCAAAAAAAAATGGTTAAGAATGTGCAAATAGCGCTCTTTTATATGATACCCCACATGCCCTAGTAGCCCCAACTCAAATTTTTAAGAACCCCGTTCAGGCTTAGTTGCAAAAAAAAAAAAAACTTATTTGCAAAATAGTTGGACAAACAGTAGTTCTTGAGATATCCAGTTATGACAGACAGTCGGACAGACAGACTGAGTCGTATGGGTTCCTTTTTACCATTTTGGTACGGAACCCTAAGAACGTTCAAAATCAAGTTGCAACCTCAACTCCGCAACAATCAGTGTCAAACACTTGACAAATATTTAGCGAACAGGGAAATTAGAGACATTTTTGACAGATTGAGACTGAGCAGACTGTGAATGTTCCTAAAATTACGGGAACTACCCCTCTAGTATCGTGTTACCCAGTCACTGAATAGGGAAAAAAATAGTAATCTGTTTAGTTCGTCAATCAGATTAAAAAAAAATATATATATATATATATGTATGTATGTGTTGGGGAGTGGAGGCTAGTTACGTCACAATTCGATGGCACGGTTGGCGCAGTAGTTAAGCGATTGACTGCTGCGCTGCGTGTCGCGGGTCCGATTCCCGCACGGAACAAGTTGTTCCGGGTCTGGCTGTTTGTGTATGTGACTTTAAATGTTTGTAAACGCATCCACAATACAGGAGATATTCCTAGTGTGGGGCAAAGTATTAAAAAAAAAAAAAAAACTACCTATAAAATCTAGCATAGAGTGACGTCATCACACATTTGAACTCAATCTATCGCCTTAATTTTTAGATTACATAAAAAAAGTAAAAATACGTGTCCAATATTTTTTTAATAATCTTACGGAAAAAAAAATCTAGTCAACATCCCTATTGTGGAGGTCAGATAGGCATTTAAAATACTTGTAGTCAGCTAGATTATCGAAGGCTAGGCAGATGACGGTTTGCTTTTTTTTGTGTCGTGTGTCCTTTCCGAATAAAGGTCACATTTATTAAATCGGAAAGGGATCGTAACCGTATCGCCTTTCGCGTCGCCGTCAAACAGTCGTCAACCTTACGTAAGCACATAACCAAAGCGGATCAGAAGCTCCGAAACGTCGACTCGGCTACGGCTAGGCGACGCCGCGCTTACGGCTCGCTGACCGCTCACGTTAAGTGTAGCGCACGGTTATGTCTCGGTTCACAATACGCGAATTGGCTATCATTGCCATAGCGCTTGATGAAGAGGAAAAAGAAAATAGAAAGAAACGAAGAAAAAGAATATGGGTACACAATATGAATAAAGCAAGAAGAACTGAAGGAGAATTTCGAACTATTATAAAACATTTGATAGATGATGAAGAGAAATTTTATATTTATTTCCATATCCCAAAATATCTCTTTTATAACATACTGCAGTCTATATAAGAATGTATAAGAAAGAAGCATACAACATTTAGAGAAACGTTCGGCAACGCAGACCGCGGGAGGGGCGTGGACGAAGAGACGTAAGCTAGGGTACGGAGAGCCGTAAGCTAGGGTACGGAGACCCGTAAGCGCGGGAACTGCAAGTCGACCACGCACCGCACCGCGGTTCGTGAGCTTGTCCCGAGGCGAGGCGATTACGTTACGATTCCGATTAGTGTGCGTTGCAGTAGGGAGTTTCATACAAATAATACTGAACGGCTCGAGTTGATACGGTGACGATCCCTTTCCGATTTGATACGTGTGCTACGACCTTAAACCCACAAAATATTAAGACTCACAAAATAATTGGATAAGAAGATGAATCTTATATAACTTTTTTTTTAAACCCTTGAGGCAATTATATCACGAAAAATGACGAGCCAATGAACACGCTGTAAATTAACTTTAATATTGTAGGTACAACGTGACGAAAACCAATAAGGAAAAGATAAAATAATAAACGGTCTGATAAAGCTTTACTTCTAATAAAATATGCTGAAAATAAAATGAGTAAATGTCATCTCCTTCATAATTATTTGAGAAATTAGTTCTATCCTCATTCTGTTTTGATAAGTTCAATTTAAATCTCAATCAAAAATGACCACACACTGTTCGAAAGCCTTTCTATTTTAAAAGGAAGCGTGGATCTATAAAGACATGCAAACTACGCATCAAAGACTTGACGTCACACAAATTCTACACAAGTAGAGTTGACCACGCGACTGGCACAACAACATCCCGACATCAACCGTCGTGCTATTCGCAATTTGGATCTACACATAGATCTCCAAATGCCCACCATCCAGCAGTTCGTGAAACGCCTTTCAAAGCGTTTCTTCGACTCTGCTATAAATCACCCCAATCAATTCTCCGATTCCGACGGCCGCCCGATACACTCCCTCCTGCATTAGTAGGATTCGCCGACTTAGGCATACTCTCTCCATTCCTGATGACGCCACTTCCCTCCACTAGGACAGTTCGAAAACACACACACCGACCGCCGTCCTTCCGTCCGAGACCCGCCGCGATGTCAAAGTCAAAGTCAAATCATTTATTTCAAATAGGCATGTGAATTTTGACGTTCAAAAGTGCCTTTTATGTAAAAGGCACTTTTGAACGTCAAAATTTACAACGATAATTAATTAATTCTAGTTGCTCCTTCCAAAAGGTATGGAGAAGAATGGGCAAGAAACTTCATACTTACTCTTTTAAAGTGTTAACAATATTTGTATACATTAATTATTAATTATATATGAAGACGATGCACTTACCTAGAATAAAATCACTATACCAAAATAGGTAAAAATAATGAAAAGTGAAGCAATGACAGACAAATTAATTATGCGTTAGATACGTGGTGCTCACATATTTACAAACATTGTAAAAGTAGATCCCTAAAATTTTAACATTTAATAACCTATGTCAGTATGTGAGGTAAAGTTCCTATATTAATCACTGAAAATAAAATGAACATCTTAAAAGAAAAAAAAAATATATATATATACCGGATGACTTTTTTACCGTCTCGAAAAAAATTGGGTATACTAGGTGAACGGAGTAGAAGCCTATGGCAAAGCAATTTTTTTTTTTTTTCAGAAATAAAACTAAAATAAAAGATAAAAATATTGAAATTTGGGTGCGTATGATTTAAATTTAAATATTATTTATCGTATTTATTTATTGAATTATGTTTTTTGTTAAATTTCTGTGTTTATTGTTATAGTATGATAAGTTTACTTCAAATGTGTGGTACTTATCCATAGATCAATTTCTTTCTAGGTTAAAGAAAAAATAATAAAAACTATGCCATAGGCTTCTACTCCGTTCACCTAGTATACCCAAATTTTTACGAGACGGTAAAAAATGTCATCCGGTATATATATACAATTAAATTGTTGATGTCCCCGTCCATCCCCTCCCCGACCCTTGCACAAGCCAGCCCGCTGAGCTCGTAGCTTTAAATTCGTCTCCTAATAATCATAATCCGATCCAGTCTGTCCTTTGCTGTCCTCCCCCAGCGACGCCCTAAGCCAAGGTCCGTACCCCACAGGGGATGCAGCCCTTTATAGCTTGTAATCGCTTAGTTTATGAGTTTTTTGTCCTGGCTGGAGGCTTTAATTTACCCACAGGAAAGTCTTGATAAGCAGACGACAACCTCCTAGGTTGACCTGCGAATTGCCATTTAGAAAAAAAAAAAAAAAAACATCCGTCGTGCAGTTGCCCACCAGACACAACACCCGTCTGGTCGGAGGATCCTCCCTTTTCTATGGAGAATGAGTGAACTTTACACCATATTCCTCATACCTATAATTACAGATTTTGTGGGTTAAAATCGCAACACTGTTTGGATTTTGAAGTCTCTTAGCGTGTCTAATAGTAGCTACGAGTATCAGCCCATACCTTAGCTAGTTATTAAACATTATCAATAGCGTCCATTATTTACTTCGAAATGATAATTAGAGGATAGATAGAGTGGCTCGTGACTAAATAGTCGCACGGACCGATCGAAGGTTAAGCTACGCTTGGCGCGGTCAGTTCGTTTGTGTTGGTCTGTGTGGGTGTGGTATGCGTATATTTTGTTTTAACAATAATAATTATTTATTTGTTTATATTTTTTGTTTGTTTCAGTCTCGTACTAATCCAACAAGATCTGCATTGTGTTCAACTGTATTAATCGAAGAATCTTACAACTTTTAGTAAGTATATATATAATATTTTTTATTAATATTTTTTTTCTCATGCACACTTGTTTTTCTAGCTCACTTAAGACATCGGCATCGGCATCGGCTTTGCATGCTATTTAGGAAACATAGAATAGTATAAATATTGCGTAATTTAATGCGTTGTACAATACCGGCAAATTATTTTAAAAAAAAAGACTAAATGCGTATTGCAGTGGAAATTATCTACCTTTGTAACAAACAACAAATTACAAGTAAGATTAAACCGTGCGTCGCATGTGTGCAAGAACAGGTCGATGCTCAGCAAAATGATACTACTATAACATACTTATTGTAACACTAATGTTAGGATGTTACTTTGGACGAGATAGAGCAATAACTGATTTTATCTGCAAAAAAGCGTGGCCTTGTTTCCCAAAACTACCATGAAACTTACCGACTTTAAACGAACATTAATTACACCCATATACTACAGGATATGATAGGAAAAAGATAGGACGGTAGTGACGTAGATTGCACACACTCATAAACAAAAACACACACATACACACAAGCAATGAAGATAAGTTCCCACTAATGATGGGCCACACACCACGCCACTTAGTTGACAACTGTATCTCAGGTCAGGTGGCACCATGAGCTAGTTAAAACGATGATCAAAATTGTATGTGGTTTAAAAGCTTAGACTGCTATTGTTGGAAGGAGAAATCGCGGCCAAACGTATGTATAGTTAACTGCACATCAGAGGTAAAATTTAATTATGAAAACTGTCCTTACTGCTCGATATAAAGGCGCTATTACTGCATAATTGCAACGGACATGGATACATGGTTGAACTTTCTGTTACCTATAGAATAACGAACAACGAGACTTCACAGATGATGATCCCAAAGGACATCCGAAACACTATGGGCGGACAGCTTCTTGCATGCTGATTGGCTTATCTTTTTACAACTTTAAGTGCTACTCCTATAATAAAAAATGTGTAATTAAATCCATTTCACATAATACTACACATGTTTATTATCAAATCTGGTTGTTTAAATTCTAAAATCAATCTAGCTATCTAATCCAACTAACGCCAGTTAACAAACAGTGCCACCTAGCTTTCTGTAACAATTCATCTCGGCGTACGTTTGAAACTGACAAGTGCCTCTGAAGGGCCCACAGCCATTTGTTATAGCTAACCAACGATATATTCACGACTTTTTACGAACGGAGTCGAGCAGCGCCAAATGACATAATTTATGAGAGCATTAAAATACGCTGCGTCATTTTTATGTTTGTCTTTTTTGATTGAGTGAATTTGGGATTAAAATTAAAGTTGATAATAAATAGATAAGTGATCTTATGAGTTATCAGAGTGCTTGACAATCTATATATAGGTATATATGGATAAGCATGGTCTTAAATATAATGTTAAAAAGTGCCAAACAATGTGTTTTCGTTACGACAACAGCACATTTCATATACCCGGCCTATTTCTATGCAACGCTAAGTTGGAATCTGTCAAGTCTTTCACATATTTAGGTCATAAACTGACTGAAAAACTTAAAGATGACGAGGACATTGAAAGACAAATACGTGCACTCGCTGCTAAGAGTAATATGCTGGCACGACGATTTGAGAAATGCTCAAAGCAAGTTAAAATCACCCTGTTTAACGCATACTGCCGGAACCTTTACATTTGTACTCTAAGGTACAGATACACGCAGCGTGCATACAACACGTTACGTGTTCAATATAATAACGCATTCAGATGCATACTGGGGCTGACTTGGCGGTGTAGTGCGTGCGTGTATTTTTTCGTACATATATAATGGCAATTAATATTCCATCTAAAATAATACATGACTATGTAGTGTAATTTATTTATTATACCCATATATTTGAAATTTTGTAATCTGGTGTAAATATTTTTTGTAATCTGGTGTAAATTTTATATGGGTGTATTCCTGAAATAAAAATGATTTCATTTGATTTTGATTTGAATATTATTGATCACGCTTTGGATAGAAAGTCCACTCTAGATATTTTTCATAGTAGTTCAAACATCGTTATTATTTTGATATCATACTTCATCAAAATCCCGGGTAAGAAGGTAATAGTAGTAAAATTATGAACTCCACATTTCTAGGATACATTGTAATGTAACAAAGTCTATTTGGTGATTTCTGAAACAAAGGACTAGTTGGAACTACAGACAGACGATCCCAAAACTCGAAAGACACTTGAGTTTGAACATCAGTTTGGAAGATTGCAAATCCAATTTCACCTATCGACAAAACTGACGATCGATCAAACATCCATCAACCGTCCCACAACTTCACGATGTCACGAAGCCGACACTCCTTCAAATTCAAGCTATGACGTCCAACACTTCAGTCAAACCAACTTTCTTTCTGTCAGAAATGCAGAATCTAAAGCAGGACGTTCAAGAATAGATGGGAGTCTAAAATTAAAATCGGCACATGCTATATACGGACTAAGTAAAGGAACGTCAGTCAAAGACCACCTACCGTGTGACAGTTGGGCTCAGCCATTCATCTTTATTCACTCAAAACCACTTTTGCAATAGCGGTTTCCACTACCTCTATGATTGCGGAGATAGGGTTGGTTTTTGCGTGTGGTTGGTTGCTGTAAAATTGTGCCAAGGAGACGTGTAATTTATAGAGGGAAACAGTGCTCCGTAGCGAGCTTGTGTTGTCTGCTCATCCACCTTTTGTAAAAGGGATGAAGGTTTATATATTTAGTACGATGGTGTCTCAAATACAGTGGTATCGTTTGATTTGCGGTTCTCTTGATTAATTTGCTTGAAGCGCAATGTATTTGAGTAATTATTTACTTTGTTGTGTGAATTTCTGGCATAGTTTGAGGGGACTAAATATAGTTAATTAGTTTGTCGTCTTGTGTTTGTCGGGATGGGAAGGAAATTGGTAACGGGCTTGCGAATTATTGGTTTGCACGGGAGTAGTATTATCTGTGGTACAGGTATAGGATGTCTGTAATTCGGAGCTTATTGAATTTTCTTTCTTTGATGTAGGGTTCTCACGGTCATAACTGATGTTTACCGACTTAGAGTTTCGTTATTGAAGGTGTTATAATAATATAGCCTTTATTTCCATAACCAAAAAAATAATATTCTATTTATTCATGTGGATTACAAAAAATGACATATAAAAATATATACGTTCTAAACAATGTCCTTTTTCTACTTGGTTATGGCCTCTTTTCCTATTTTCTGCAGGTTTCCCTATTTTTGGCTGTGACCATGTTCATGACCAGTCTTTGCCTATGTTTTGGTTTAATTCGTCACCCAGTGCAGCGTTCCGATGGGCGTCCTCTGGGTCTTCTTCCTTTGGTCCCGACCATGTCGTGGTTCTCTGGGAAGGTGTGATACAATTTTTAATGTTGGACTTCCTATTTGGCTTCTTCCTAATTTTGTACTTATTTCCGACTTGGAGTTCCGTTACTCAAGGTATTTATTATACATTTTGTGAAATTTTGGATTACCTACTTGCCTCGTCCTTATTTTTTACTTACGCTGAGGATGGCCACTGTAGCACTTGACGGAGTATCTACAAAGACATGTCACTTTTAGCTGGATGGTGCTGATCTATGCGTCATGTTCGTGAACGGGCGCCGTCAGTTGGGACTGGTCATCTCTTGACTGCCAGGGTTTATTTTTAATTGGTAATTTTATATTTCAAATTTGTCTCACATATAGAAGCAACAAGAATAATGTATGCAGGATTTTGTAATATCTTGATTTAAAAGAGTGTCCTTGGAGTTTCTTGCCCGTTCTTCGCCATATTACGTATTGGAATAGGCATCTAGCTTCAACTTTTTGACTAATTTGACCGTCTCTTTGACAATTCAAGAGTGCCTGTAAATTGTTTAATTGGAATAAAAGCTTTGAGTTTGAGTTTATGCTAACATACCGTTATCCGTAGTTTCCCCGTCTGTGGTGGTGGTTTATCCTTGACGGAACTATACAACGGATATATACATATATAGACGGATACTTCTTGTAAGTGTAAGCTGTTGCTCAATGGTCATCACTGCCTAGCCTTTTCTGAAATATGTTGGGGCGGCTTCCAGTCTAACCGAAAGCAGCTGAATACCTTGACAAGACTGGTTGTTCGAGTTTCGGGCTTCTGACGACGTAATGACAGTCAAAGATCCATGACAGCCGGGGCCAAAGCACGGAGGGGTCTTCTATTACTTTTTATGTTGATTACATATTGATATTTGACAAAATACAGATTTTGCAAATGTTTTACTTTGCAAATATTTAAAACAAAAAATATAATTCCAAAAATATTTATTTGACAAATTGTTCGTTTGTCAAACTTGCGATTTTATAAAATGACGGTAGATAAATTGTTACTTAGTAAAATTGATTGGGTTCACCAATGTTTCACCAAAGCACCGTTGACAATTTTTTTGTTGACAACCAACGTTTCATAATTTTATTATATCATTTATTTCACAAACAACTTATTCCGCAAGTGTTAAAAATCTCGTTTATACTAAATATCATTTTATAATAAACTAGCGACCCGCTCCGGCTTCGCACGGGTGCAATGCTGATACTAAATATACTACAGAATGTCTTTATATACAACGTTCACAGCTTTTTTGTCATTAGACAATACAAACATGTTTTCTTTAGAGGTTACTCCTGAAAAAGCGACATATCCCCGGCCGGTACCGCCGCAACCGCTATGTCCCTGTATTTTAAATCTGTAATATCTTCGAAAATATTCATTTAAATTACATGCTCTACAGGGCTATATTGATCTATATTAAATGCCCAATGTATATAAGGTACTTTATTGGATGAGGATTAATGATGTATTGCTTAAAATCGCTTTGTAAATAAGCCATTATTTCTCGTAAAAAGTAAAGGATAAAAATGGTTATTGTGGTTTATTCCTAAGAGATAGACATGTACCATTGTGGACTTTTTTATAGAACTTTTTATGGTGTATATTTGTAGTACATTATTTTGACCTATCTCGTAGGGTTCAGCCAGCAATTGGAATGTAAGCGCAAAAAAAATGTGTTTATTTATGACATCACATTAGAAACCTCTAAAATTATCAGTGTTTCTCTACTATGTTATGTATGTATTATAATTATATATAAAACTTCCTCTTGAATCTCTATCTATTAAAAAAAAAAAAAATCCGTTGCGTAGTTTTGAAGATCTAAGCATACATAGGGACAGACAGCGGGAAGCGACTTTGTTTTATACTTTGTAATGAAGTGATAGTGATTTTCTAAACCAGTGACATAGTGATCATGACAGTATATTTTCTATAAATTCTAGTCATTTATGGCACTCGCCGGCCGCTGCCGCTAGTAAGATTGGTTGTCAGACTTTTGAGCTTCTGACTACCTGTAACGACTGTCAAAGATCTCCGAAAGCCGGGTCCAATGGCTTAACCAGCTTTCCGAGGCACGAAAGGTCTCGATATGTAATGGACAGTAACCCACCCACGAACCGACCGCAGCAAGCGTAGCTTAACCTTTGATGGACCCATGCCACTGTTATTATTTAGCCACGAGCCCCTTTTACACTGTAGTATGAGAGAGATATCATAAAAAGCGTCGATGACACGCTAATCGTCATAAATATGGCGAGCACTCGGGAAAGCGTGTATTATTCACGAGGAGACATTAACATAAATTGAGCTACGCTTAAGCGCGGCACACACTGTCGAAATATAGGACGGTAGTTAGGACACGGGTCTAGGAGGTAGTGGGGAAGGTACGTTTTGTTGATTAGCTAGTGGGAATTAGTAGTGTTAATTAACTGAATACGGTTTTGAGCAGTTTTGGTTGATGAGACAATTATTATTTTGTGATTAGGTATGTGATTCGAAATCGTTACTAATAACAGTTTCGATTCACATAATCCTATATTAAAATTTTATGTTAGTTTTTAATTGTTTACATATTGTGTTCCGTGTATTGTGCCAAATAAACATTTTTCTTTCCTTCTTTTTAATATTTTTAGTGAGGTTTTCAGTTAATTATCTCTTTTATAAATCGTTTTTTTTTGTATGTTTCATCGTTGAGGGCTAAGTAATAAGAGCCGCACGGGTCGATCCATCAGGTTAAGCTACGCTTGCCGGGGTTGGTCCATGGAGCGGTGACCCCTCCGTGCCTCGGAAAGCACGTTAACCCGTTGGTCTCGGCTGTCATTCGTGGGTCTTTGACAGTTGTTAAGGGTCGTCAGAAGCCCGAAAGTCTGACAACCAGTCTTACCAAGGGATATCGTATTACTCAGTAATTGTAATACCCAATTATTTTTAAAAGAGTAACCGTGGTGTTTTTTGCCGGTTCTTCTCCATAGGAAACGACCCATTGGAACCGTGCACCTAGCTTCTGACGTTTCATAAGTGCCCATGTAGGTTTATGTGAAATAAAATATTTTGATTCTGATTTGATTTTGACTGGGTTGTGGAGGTCAAATAGGCAGTCGCTTCATGTTAAATAATGGTATTCATCTGCATCTGGTTAGACTGGAAGCCAACCCCAACATTGTTGGGAAAAGGCTAGGCAGATTGATTTTATCTTTCATGGTTAATTTGGTTACTGGTGTAGATCTTACTGATAGTGATATTCCTTGGGTAAAAAAAAATAAAAAAAACAGTTTCGTCCGTAAGTCAAATAATAATAAAAATATTAGACACCTATTTTTTTGCTTTATTATATGAATAATAAACGACTTAGATACATATATAGAGGTATGAAGAACACAGTGTAAAGTTCACTCATCCTCCATAGAAAAGGGAGGATCCTCCGACCAGACTGGTGTCTTGTCTGGTGGGCAACTGCCCGACAGTTGATGTCGGAATCTTGTATAGGTATTATATGCTATTCGCGCGGTAAACACTGATTGCACGATGCAGGATTTGTGACGTCAGGTCTTTGATGCGTAGTTCGCATGTAGCGCTGTAGATGCCGCCACAGATAAAACACATGAAAGTTGGGGAGTGGGGGCTCGTTACGTCACAATTCTAACAAACTACGTATAAAATCTAGCATAGAGTGACGTCACGCCACATGAACTCAGTGTATTAATTGCCTTAATGTTTTGATTACGTAAAAAAAGAAAAAAAAAAAAAAAAGTGTCCAATATTTCTTTATAATCTACATGACGAATATTTTTTTTTTGTCTATATCTCTATTGTTCAAAGCAAAACCAACTCACATTACTTAAGACTGACATTCGATGTAATAAAAGTTTATCAGTAACTATTTAAACCTAGATGGAAACTTTGTATTTAAACTTGATTGATACTATAGTTCACCACAGTTTAGCAACATTGATCCTCAGCCTCAAATAAAGACAACACTGTTGCTACCTCCAACTAAGAAGATGCACTAGCCAACATCGCTGCCCAACAGCCCAGTAAAAGATAAAACCGAACCGTTTTATCTTTTCGACTAACTTCCCCGCACTAAAACACCAATATTCACTAACAATAAAAGTGCAGATAACCAGCAGAGAACACACTAAGCCCGGTCTACACAGATCCTTATGTAATATTTCCGTTTCAAAATTTTACAGTTTGCAACGGTTTTGTGCTGTAAAATTTTACGGGCGGCGCGGGAACTCGATGTTTTACCCGATGTGGGAAACTTTTATGTTTTTGGGTTGATGTAGTAAATATCGGCGGAATTTAGCGTTCAACGCGTAAGTGTAATGTTTTATTAATTTTATGAAGAGTCTGTGAGGTGGAATGGAATTTGCATTGGTTTGATTTGGTTTATTTCTTAGATATTACTTAAACATGGTGTAAAATAAATGGAACTTTACTATTTCTTAAGAGCGTTGTTACCGGTCCCTTTAAAAACATATTATCTCGTGACTGAGAAGGAATTATGAAAAACGGCTCAATCAACTATATTGGTAAGTGTGTCTAGAATTTTCTAATACCTTTTATAAAGTTTCATATCTTGAGACACGAAGCAACAAAATACGATCTAGAGGAATGTGGCCGTTTTTATTTAGATCGAATTTTATTGCTTCGTTTTTATGCTTTTTAATTTGTTCTTCTTTATCTTGTTGTTAGGGTTCCGTACCAAAATGGTAAAAAGGAACCCTTATGATGCGACTTTGTCTGTCCGTCTGTCTGCCAGAGCTGGATATCTCAAGAAATACTAATGCTATCATTTGAAATTTGGAATAGTTTTAGATGACGTTTGCCCAACTATTTTGCAAATAGGAAAGATTTTTTTTTTTTTTTGCAATAGTGACTGAACGGGTTTCTTAAAAAATCGAAATGGGGCTACTATGGCATGTGGAGAATCATATGAAAAAGCGCTATTTGCACATTTTCAAACATTTTTCTTTTTTTTATGTCGTATAATTTTCGACTTTTGACGAAAATTAATAAAAAATACTGTTCACCCTTATCTCCGAAGTTTGCATTGAGAAAAATCTGAAATTATTGTATGTGATAAAGTTTTTTATAAAGATTACAGGAAAAATAAAATGATGTTTCTAAATAGCAAACTTTTTTCTAATTTAATTTTTAGGTCAGCGCCATCTTTTGACCGATAGTGGAACAAATGTTTTTTTCTTTTTAATGATTTTCGATGGTACGAAACCCTCGGTGCGCGAGTCCGACTTACACTTTTTTTTTCTTCTTGATTCACTTTCTTGACCTATAATCTTTTCTATGAGGTCTTTTGTCGTTTTTTGTTCTTTTAATATTTCTTCAAAAGTTTTATAATGAAATTCATCGGTCGGTAAAAAGCGTGCGGAGACTCACACCTAATGAAAATGAGCCTTCAAAGCAACTGCCAAATGGTGCGGTGCTGGTTCCCCATATACCGCAATCGTTCCCTATCGACTAATGAAAACGGTTTTCTGCGGGCTCTATGGCATGCGTTACAGAAATATCCTCCACCCCGAATACGAGCCATACATTGAAAAAAAAAAAAAAAAAAGTAGTTGCCACAATCAAGATTTTGTTTAGATTGACTAAGTACCTAACTTGTATGCATCTGAGCCTATCAAGCACAATGATCACAGCTACTACTTTTATTTGATTGACATTTGAAACGGATCTAGATTGGGGTTATCAAAAAACCTATTTGCAGCAATTAAGTCAAAACATAGTTGCTCCAACCAAGATTTTTAGATTAAAGTTTCAATGATCAATGATTTTAAACTAACTTACTTTGTTACAGTATAAAAAAAAATAACTTCTCTTTTTTAACTCTTCTATAATGATGTCATGTTAAGGGTAATCGAGAAACTTGTTTGAGCGTTCTATCATTTGAACTAGTATTGCCGCAATCATATCGTGATGATCAGCTTAACTAACATTTTGATTAATCTAAACAAGATATCGTCAATCAAGTTAAAAAGTCACTTGATTAGAGTTTATCCACCAATGAAAATGAGCCTTTAGGTAATCACTTCATTCCTCAAATCATTCAATTACAATTTGAAGCCAAACTTACAAAAAAGTACCTGCATACTCGCACCAACCCGTTAACTCCCGATACAATCTCACACCCACCGAACATCAAATATCACCACGATTTCGACCCGTACATAATCCTCCATCGTCATAATAACGGGCTAGTTTCGGGAGGTACTAAGTGTTCCCCTAAATTGCACACAACGTCACTACTTAGTGGCATTAGGTACCAGATGGTAACATGTTAAGTAATTTCCGATATCTTAGTAACTGGTTCATGGTTGACTTGACTAAGTAAGTAGTAAGTATTTAGGGCTTATGGGCTACATGTGGGAAGGTGTAGTACAATCCCGCAATCACTACATATTATAAAACAAAGTCCTCCGCCGCGTGTCAGTCTGTCTGTTCGCGATAAACTCAAAAACTGCTGCACCGATTTTCATTCTGTTTTCACCAATAGATAGCGTGGTTCTCGAGGAAGGTTTTAGTATATAATTTGTTAAGTTTTTGTATACATTTTTGTATAAATTACCGATATTTGTTGGAGGTGTCGGAAAAAAATAAGCCGTCTGGGAGCTTTCAACGAAAACGCTGTCTAAACCCTTTGAGATATAACAAAATAATGTATGGTGGAATTGTGTATCTTATATACGTCTACAGAAAAGTCCATGTTGGCATATGTCTATCTGAAAGAAAAAAAGAAAAAAAAAAAAAAAGTTTCTTTGCGGTAAACATGACGCAATAAAGAACATAAACTAAAAAAAAAAAAAAAAACTATGACTATCTCTTAAGGATAACATACTATATCCATTTTATTAACTTTTTGTAGGTATTTGTTGTCTTAAGGCAGTCGGAATACACTTATCCTTTTTATACCGGTAGTATATTTCTGTGGGAGTATTTCCGACATTCACGCGGGCGAAGCCGCGGGAAAAGCCTAGTATTTAATATTAAAAAATGCATATCATTTATTTGCGTAAATAAAGAAGAAGTTCTTAAAGTTATTTACATAGATATTTTGTTCTGCTTTTAATTTCGGCGTGCAGACATAGGTGTACGGTGGCCTGCACATCAAGTTACCACAAACTGTAAAATTTTCTCGTTCTATCTTGAACTTAATTTACAACATTTTAAAGTTTAAAATCGTTTGGAGAAATTTGACAGTTTCGTGTAGCTTGTTGTGCTGGCGACTGTACTTAAATTATTATATTATGAAACTAGCTGCTTCCCGCGGCTTCGCCCGCGTTAATTTTTCTAAAATAAAAGTAGCCTAAGTTAATCCTTTTAACATCAGCTAGTGAATAGCATAGCAGTGAATTTCTTGTCGAAATCGGTCCAGCCGTTTCGGAAATAAGTCGGAACAAACAGACAGAAATTAAAAAAGAAAAAATATAATAAGTACCTAGGTACTGCTATACCTACTTTACTGTATTTAGTAAAAAGCTTGTATTTTGACATTACAAACAGACACTGTGAGTGACACTAAGAATTACGTAGTTATATTCAGGGTTGTTTTTTTTAATTTTGTAATCTTCCAAGTTCTTCTATTGCAGAAAGTTCAAAAAAAAAAAATATCATGACAAACAAAAGTATTATTACAAACAGACATTTTATTTAGTTATATGAAATAGCTATACATTGTTTTTTTTTTTTTTTAATGGAATGGAATTTTAGGCCAAACTTATTTGTTAACTTTCTGCCATTAGACACGCTAAGAACATAGCATATTACAAAATAAAAATAAAAACCCTGAATATAACTACGTATTCTTAGGCCCGTATTACAGAACGTCACTCAATACTCAAGTATTAAATAAAACTAGATTCAAGCCATTTGATTGGTTGAAACTAGTTTTAAGTAATGCTTGGGTATTGAGTGACGTTCTGTAATACGGGCGTTAGACCCCAAGTGTCACTCACTGCTTGAGTAAGCTTTGAAAATACAGAAAAGACGACGCAGAGAGTGACGTTTAGGTGGTATGGAAATGAGCGAGTTACATTTCTTTGCTGGAACTACATGCAATAAGTTGATTAAATAAAAGTAGTGCTAAGAGAATATTAGTAGGCATTTTATTTAGGCAGACGTAAGGTAGGCCCTCAGGCTAGGTGGAGCGACGGCGTTCACAGGGTGGCTGGTAGCAGCTGGATTAGAGTTGCCGAGAATCTAGTTGAATGGCGTGCAATTGGAGGGGCCTATGTCCAGCAGTGGACTGCTGTAGGCTGTAGGATGATGATGATAATGATGAGACGTACCTACCTACTTCTGCTTAAGTAACTCAGTAATTTTGTGAGTTAGGCGACTTAAGAATTGACTTATCAAGTATAAATTCTTCTCCAAAACAATGTATTTCTTTACAACAAAACATTTAGGTAGGTTATCTAAGGATCTATGTCAGGTACCTATTAAAATAACACGGGCTTACACGGATTTTTTTTATTAAGTACAAATTCATTATGTAATAAAGCAGCAGGAAACTTAAATTAATAATAACAATATCAACAAAACACAAACATGTTATCCTTCTACTGGCTTTACGATACGTTGCGATAACCGTTTTGCTTCTAGCTGCCAACTATGGAAAAATAGCATTCGAAAATGGATGTTATTAACGCAACATTAAAACTCATTTTCGCACGCAACAATCACGCGGCATGACAATATTGAGACGGTTGTGAATGCCCGTGCATTGGAGAATGGACGTTATTTCCCGCACGATGTAATTCGTTTTAGAACGCTCGTCAACGCGCGGTGACGACAGCTGAGGGCGACGCGAAAACGCCCGTATACGCGCGAGCTGACAACAACGCTTGGATGTATCGACCAGCCCCGCGCTTACCCCTCACTCCTCCTCACGGCCCGTTCGCCACTTCGCCTCGTACGCCGTCAGTTTGTTATCTCATCGCGGGCAAATACGCGCGTTCCAAAATGAACGATACAATGAATTATTGTGTTAGACGTTTAATTAATGAAATAGAATCACGCCCGACAATATGGGACAGTAGGATTAAGGCGTATAGCGATAGGGCGTTGAAACGAGAAGCTTGGGAAGAATTGTGTGCTTCATTTGTACCTAACTACTATGAGTCATCCGATGCAGAAAGAAATGGCATAGGTAGGTACCTAAATGATTTATTTCCTTGCTAGCAGTATCGGCTTCGGCGGGCTTCGCCTGCAATGAATTGAGGGTCACTTTTTTGTGTTGCGGTGTCATGGCGCGGTAGACTTGTGACGTCATAATTTAGGTACTATACCACTGGCAGATTCACACATTATTGTAGTTTATTGTGTCGTGACTAGTCGTTCATGTTTGTCAATGTGAAGTTTGTGTTAAATAATACTGAAGGAAAAATACGAGTATAAGGTGCTAAAAAAGAACTCTAAAAACTTTAAAATTTGATTTATACCATCGAACTGAATAACTTTTACCATGGGTCCAACTTTGAAATCGCGAAAAAAAATCTGCTGTTCCATACTAAAGTTTAATACCAACTGTTCTAAACTGTATGGGACAGCTGTTTATTCTTTTCGCGATTTCAAAGCTGTTCCCATAGTAAAAGTTATTCAGTTCGATGGTCTAAAGCACTCTTAAAGTTTGTAAAGTAAATTTTGTAACACCTTATATAATTAATCATTATCCTTTAACCTGCATTACCTGATGTGATTTGATATAGATATTTTTCATTGTAGAGTCATCCAATTTGTATTATTTACTGTGTGTGCACCCGCGGGTCACTTCGTCTATAATAAGTTAATTGTATTGATACTTGCAAAACCCGTTCGCCCTCAATTGTATCCTGAAAAAAGAATGAAAACGTTAAAACACTTAATCAATAAAATGGCTTAGGTAAAGAAAAGAAAGAAAGAAAAAACGTTTATTTGCGGTAAACATGACGCAAAAAAAGAACACAACACAAAAAAAAATTAGTTAATTATTATTACTTCGAATTGATTGTATTGTTATCAAAATAATTCGTAATTCGCCCTTAACGTAGAATCTCCGAGTTCTGTGGTTTTGCGGGAGTATCACATAAACAACTTGTTCTTTTTTTTACCGCCAAAACAGCACGGCTAGCTATCGATGCCGGCTGGCCGCGTTGGCGGTCCACAGCAGAATGCGATGGCGCATGGTTCTGATGGTGTGTGTGTGCACTTGACTGAATTCCTCATTCCAAATGTGTACACTGTGTACAGTCAACCGACGGTTGTAGCTTGACTTTCATAGCGGCTTTATTGCAGTAAGGACGGTTTTTGTAGTTCAACTAACGTGCGGTTGACTGTGCATTAGATATGACTGAATGTAGTAGTTGTGAATTGTAATTACTTTGTTTTGATGACAATTTGAATGGATTCATTGATTTCGTACGGTAATGACTCATAACAATATATAGGTACATAAATTGTTATGAGTCATTACGGCCAAACGATTTTAAACCTTAATACAAAATCGGAAAAATTTACAATTTGTGGTAACTTGATGTGCCGGCCACCGTACATAAAGTTATTGGTAATCTAATCATATAAAGTTGTCTTTTAAATGTAACAAACTTGTGAAAGTAAGGCCGCTTTCACACTAAACATATTGTCAGCCGCCGACTGTGAGCGAGCTGACACAGTTTATTACTTTTTCATACATATTCAACTTTTCGTTCACATCAAATCTTCAATACACTATGCTCCATTTGAAATAAGATTAGACATTTACAGTCCGTTCAACTGATTTTGGCTTATATTGCGTTGGTGGCATGATAATTAATGGCAGCTGCTTTTGCTTTTAATGCCATCCCTATGACTACGGAATAGAAGTCAAAATCGGTTGAACGGACTGTTAAAAAGGTTTATAATACGCAAACGGAGTGTAGGTACCTATTAAGAGCTAGCTAATACCATGGGCGTTCTCAGCATTTTTTTGGGGTGGGGCAGAAGTAAATAACCTCGATAAGTAGTAGGAAGTTAAAAATGCTGTTTATTTACTAACCTTATTTCAATATTAACCTGCAAAAGTTCTGGCTTAATCTAGAAAACATTTCGTTTTACATTTTTGTGCTATATAATTATTGATGGCAGAGCACATAGATTTTGCATCCATAGCAGTCCTAGAAACTGTTCACGAACCACCATTTTTCTTCATAAAAAAATCTAATACCAATGGAAAGTTGCTCTTTTTCTGATGTGTCACAGCTGTCGTCTGCCAGGATACAGGAGGCACGTGCATTCTTAACATCAGCTGTGATATTGTCTCTAATGACATCCCTAAATAGATCGATATTATGAATAATTAATGTTGTTACTTAATTAACTAAATTTTTTAGCTTCGAGTCAGGGATCAGTGTGGGGCAGATGCCTCACCTTACCCCACCGTGGGTACGCCCATGGCTAATACGCTATTAGTGAGCCTGCTCTCAATCGGCGGCTGACTATACGTTTGGTGTGAAGGCGGCCTTACTTTCACAAGTTTGTTTGTTTTATCGTGTTTAGATATCAATTCCACATCACACTGTGTTTTATGAAGACCATTTTTCGACAAACACATTTTTATTAAAAAAAAGCTGATAGAAATAATCATTTAAATGCAAGATTTCGTATCCCCATTTAGCTATCATGTCTAGTTCTTGAGTAATATTTTTTTGAAAATCGACCATTTTCCATCTCGATATTTAGAATTAAAAAAATATACACTTAAACTAAGCATGATACGAAATGACGATGTTAGGAACATTTATGGTGTCTCTTATTCTGAGTATTTTAAAGCACAAATGAACCTCGTAACTTTGCTAGATCCAGATATATACGAGTTTTGTGTTTTATTTTATTTTTCTCGAAAAGTCCGCCATATTGGGAAATGTTATTTATACTGATATAATTCTGTTTACTTCCTCAACACACCACATAATTATGACATCCCAAATCCATGGAACTTAGAAACCACGATGTTTTTAAGTTTGATCCGGATTTTTTTTTATGTTGTTTGGGTTGTCACGATCTCAGATAATGATTTATTCGGATCTGATGACTTTGCCAAAAAAATATCTACCTGGGAGCATTCGTGTTGGTAAAATCAAGTGGTTTGGATTATCTGATGTACGACGCTAGGATACCAGCTTGGTATCTAAAAAAAAAAACTTATTAATAAACTTATTAATAATCAATATCGAATAAAAATTCGGTCAACAAAATCCGGATAAAAATGTGACAACCCTAACAAAAATAGTTAAACAAGAACAACTTCTAAATTTCATAGATTTGGGATGTCATAATTATGAGGTGTTGGGGAACATCAAGCTACCACAAACTGTCAAATTTTCTCGTACGATTTTGGACTTAATCGTTAACATTTTAAAGTTTAAAATCGTTTGGAGAAATCGTGTAGCTTGATGTGCTGGCCACTGTATTTAACATCATTATTTCGTATCATGCTTAGTTTAAGCGTAATATTTTTTTTCTAAATATCGATATGGAAAATGGTCGATTTTCAAAAAAGATATTACTCAAAAACTAGACATGTTAGCTAAATGGGAATACGACATCTTGCATTTAAATGATTATTTATATCAGCTTTTTGAATAAAAATGTGATGTCCGAAAATAATCATAATTTAATTTGATCCTGTATTTATAAAGGATCAAATTAAATTGTAATTCTATTCTTTATAATACAGGATTAAAAAAAAAAATTGTCTCTGTTTGATCAGGCTAATCTCCGAAACAGCTCGACGGATTTTGACGGGACTTTGACTGGCAGATAGCTGATGTTATACGGAGTAACTGAGGCTTTTTATTTTAGAAAAAGCTATGCGGTCCAAGCCCCGGGCATCAGCTAGTTATACCTAGCTTTAGTAACTTTTACAAATTCAAACATTTATTTACTTATTTATGAATAAACTAGCTTTTGCCCGCGACAGCGCCCGCGTGGATGTCGGTTATCGCGTAAAAAAGTAGCCTATCCCAGGCTATATCTCTGTCAAATTTCATGACGATCAGTTCAGCGGTTTAGGCGTGAAAACGTAACATACAGACAGACAGACAGAGTTACTTTCAAATTTATAATAGATAAGACTAACTTTTGCCCGCGGCTCCACCCGCGTGGGTGTCGGTTATCGCGCAAAAAGTAGCCTATCCCAGGCTATATCTCTGTCAAATTTCATGACGATCAGTTCAGCGGTTTAGGCGTGAAAACGTAACATACAGGCAGACAGACAGAGTTACTTTCACATTTATAATAATACTAGCTTTTGCCCGCGGCTCCGCTCGCGTGGATGTCGGTTATCGCGTAAAAAAGTAGCCTATGTCCTTCTCCATATCCCAGGCTATATTTCTGCCAAATTTCATGACGATCGGTTCAGCGGTTTAGGCGTGAAAATGTAACATACAGACAGACAGGCAGACAGACAGACAGACAGACAGAGTTACTTTCTCATTTATAATATTAGTATGGATAAATGTTTAATGTGTTAGTAAAAAGCTGTTATTTAAAAATTACAAACAGACACTTCTATTTTATTTATTTGTATAGATACATAAACTCACGTCTTCTTCCCATGGGGGGGCAGAAACTATGAACGCCACTTCAATTTTATTTATTCGTATATAATCAAAATCAAAAGTCATTTATTCAAATTAGGCCGAGAATCAGCACTTTTCGAACGTTAAAGACAAAATTACATAAGAAAGTCCTCTAAAACGCCCGCCCTTCACCACTTCCTAGTGCTTTATTTATTTAAACTTCATGTACAATAGTGGTACATAGGCGGACTTAATGCCACAAGGTATAGCTTGCTTTAGCTAGGAAAAAGAAGATATAGATGTGAATAACGCACTATAATGAAATTGTTTATTATTTTTCAGTCGCAACCATGCAGAGAAAATGGAAAAGCGTTAGAGATGCGTTCTTACGAGAACTGAAGAAGAGTGCAAGACCCTTGCCTGGGATCAAATATACAAAACCTTATGCGTACTATGACAATTTATTGTTCTTGAAACCTGTTTGTGAGGCAAGGCCAAGAAAAGACGATGATGATCCCATCTTCGGTAATGAAACCGTCACCATTGAATATGATAATAAAGACGACAGTGATAATGATAATAATTCTAGAAGTTCAGCTACTTTTACCGAAAATAAAGTACTTTGTGCTCAACCAGCTCCGAAAAGAAAGCGAACAGAAGAAAGAGAAGATAAAGAAGAAAGTGTGTTCAACATGCTAGCAGACCATATAAAAAATAAAAGAAAAAGAGATGGGCCTGAAGACCCAGACAGACAGTTCTTATTGTCGTTGCTGCCTGACTTACAAAGTATGGATCCGAGCATAAAATTCGATTTGAAATATGAAATTATGACTGTTGTAAAGAGATATAAAGATGAAAATGTGAAGTTTGTTGCTGCGTACCACCAAGAATAGGTTATCTTTCTTTCTTTAATCAATGGTAAACACTCCAGCTGTAAAGTATTTTTACGTCACACCTGGCCATAATGTGAGTTTTACTGCACGCTACGCGTACAGTAAAACTTGCATTGTGGCCAGGTGAAGACGTAAAATTGTGTACTCACCACGGGCAGTAAAAAATAAAGCCCTCAATCGCATATTTACAACCCTCGCCTGCGGCTCGGGTCACAAATACCTGCGATTTCGGCTTTTCTTTCTTTTACAGCCCTTGGTAAGTAATGTACTATTATCTCACGCACGAAGTGACGTGCGCTTTACTTGTGGTTACCAAGTGTATAAACGGTGTGAATGTGTGTGTTAGCGCAGGAGCTCTCGGTACTGTCCGAGAAAATGGCGACGTCGGACGTGTGTGTGTGTGTTATGTGCTGACGCTACTCGTCTTCACGTCTTCGTCACACTTGTTGACCACAAGTAAAGCGCGCGTTGTCGTTTCAAGAGATAAAAATACTATATCTCATCACTAAATATTATAAAACAAAGTCCTCCGCCGCGTCTGTCTGTCTGTCTGTTCGCGATAAAGTCAAAAACTACTGCACCGATTTTCATGCTGTTTTCACCAATGGATAGCGTCGTTCTTGAGGAAGATTTTAATATATAATTTGTTAATTTTTTGTATACATTAACGATATTAGTTGGAGGTGTCGGAAAAAAAATAAAATGTGGCTGGTATTTTAGTATATTGTGGTTTCTTACGATTTCCACGCGAACGAAGTCGCGGGCAGAAGCTAGTTTAAAATAAATATATTTCTTTTTGTTTTATTATTCAAAACTGCAATGAATAAGATTGTTCACAGGCGAATAAAGACAATTATTACTTGATTATTATCGAAGTATGGCTTTTATTAACGTAATCCAAGCTTATGCTCACACTTATATTTCCCGAACGGGTAGGCAAAAGTGTACCTAAGTACACAAATTTTTCGCTAGTTTATTTATTTCCCAGGAAACTGTGCGAGCTTATTGCCCTCGACAAGTCACAAATCCAGACTTCGGGCTGATAGTCACAATCATAAGCATAATCAGCCTAAAATGTTCCTACTGCTGGGTCACAGGCCTTCTATCTTCGCGAGTAGGGCTATAACCTTCCACGCGGACCCAGTGCGGGTTGGTAGATGTCACGTCTTCGAATTTTCAGTTCTAGACATGCTGGTTTCCTCACGATGTTTTCCTTCACCGTTTTGAGAGCAGTTGTAATGAAATTATTGACATACCAAATGAAAGGGTTTATTGTAAGGATTTCAGATATTTTTTTATTTTAAATACGTACTTTTAAAGCTATTTAAGAAAATAGATGAAAATTGACCATTCCACCCTTGTCTCAAAAAAAAAAAAAAAAATTATGAAATTAGGTTTATACTTATAGATTGCCGGAAAACCTATAAGAAGTCTATGGGTCTTCACATAAAATGGTTAATCACCCGATATTGTGATACCAATCACCCAGCTAGAATGTATGGGACATGTTTTTCAACTACAATGTTAGGCTCCTTCAAATAGGCGCGACACGCGACGCGATACAAAGACACCGCGAGTCGCGCCACGAGCGGTGCCTTTGTGTCGTTTCCCATTTCGCGCCTGTTTGTAGGAGCCTTTAGGTTTGTTCTTGGGGTAAATTCATCCAAACTACGGAACCCTTCATTGTGCGTGGTCCGACACGCACTTGGCCGGTTTTTCTTTTTTCTCGGCTCGGTTTAATAGCCTATGGCTATCCTCAAGAATTGGGCTATCAAATGCAAGATGTTTTTTTAATCCGACTAGTTGTTCCAAAGATTAGCGCATTCAAACAAACAAAAATACTTCCGATTTATTTTTAGTAAGTATAGATTACAATGAAGTCTATCTTCTAGTAGCTAGACGATAGATTTCACTGTAATCTATTTCTTTTTCTTTAAAATAACAAAACCATCATAGTTCCCCATCGAAGGCCAACCATGTCCCAAGTCGATGTGTCTAGGAGAGTACCACAATAAGTAATATGAAGCTTCATGTGTGGGTAGCATAGCAACGACTTAGGAAAGTGCAGTGTCACAAAGGCACTCAGTTCCTACTAGTACGTCGAGTCGGAAAATTTATTTTTGTGTGACGTCTTTAGGCTGTGGTGTGGGGAATCGGCTGAAGCGGGTGAGATTGTGAGTTGGGATCATTGTCAAGAGGAAGCCGTGATAATTATAGCATCATTATTAGTATTCTGTAGGTACCTGGTGCTCTCAAGGTTGTTCGAGAATATGTTTACCTCAGACAAACTCAGCAGTTTGGTAGAAAAACTTTGAGAGGGAGGCTAACAGAAGAATTCAGCTTGGCAGTGCAGCGTTTGGGAAGTTTCGTCGTGTCTTCTCGTCGCGTATTCCACAGAGCCTAAAGACTGTGCCTCAATCAGTGCGTCCTGCCTGTTATGAATTACGTAGCCGAAACATGGACCCTCACGGTACGGCTGGTTTATAAATTCAGGGCCGCTCAACGAGCTATGGATCGGGCTATGCTTGGAGTCTCTCTGAGGTATCGAATCCGGAACGACGTGAACCGGAAGAGAAACAAAGTTGTCGACATAGCTCACAGAAAAAGCAGGCGGAATGGCAATGGGCCGGCCATAGTAGCCGTAGAACCGATGACGGTTGGGGCACGTATGTCGATTCGCACACTATAAATTAACTTAATGCGAATCGCCTACAGAAAAATAATATTATTTAAAAGTAGTGATTCACCCATTTTGAGCGAGATAATTCGTGTGAAGCAACCAATAAGCCAAAACGTCGCAATTTGATAGATATAGTCGACCTCGTAATTGTTTTACCACTTTTAACAAAGAATCACAGTAAACTGATACTTTTAACACACGCACATAAATATGTTTATTTCCAGTAACATAAATATAATATATCAAAACAATAGGGCTCGGGACGAAGATAGAGGTTTCGTAAATTGTATGATAATTATAATATTATCACTATCATACAATTTACAAATTATTTAAATAATATTTATTAAAAAATTAAAAAAAACCGTGTTTCTTGGATTGCATAACTATTCAGATGCATATTTATTTAATATTAATGTTTAACCCCCGATGCAAATATAGGGTGTGGCGGCAACTACAACGCCAAATGCGAACTACGCATCAAAGACCTGACGTCACAAATCCTACATCGCACAACGCGAGTTTACCATGAAACTCGCATATATACATCTCAAGATCAAGCCGCGTCGGGCAGTTGCCCACTAGACACCACCGTTTGGTCGGAGGATCCACCCTTTTCTATAGAGTATAAGTGAACTTTACACCCTGTGCCTCATACCTCTATATATGAGGAAGGGTGGTGTGTGTTAGTTAAATAGTGACATTAATCTGATTTTATTTTCTATTGTATAATGTAATGATTGACATACCATAATTACAACTAATTATAACTTGACAAGACATATTTACTGCCTATCTCTTATTTGACTACCTATCTGCTAATAATATCTGACTTATGACTCTATCTGTGTTTTTGTGTGTTATTATATAATGTTCATTACTGTTTACTGACATCATATTATATATTTTTTTGAAACTTATTTTATTGTAGTTTTAAAAGTCTGACTCAATTTATGTTAATTCTATAAACTCAACAGCAAGCCAGCATTTATGTTTTGCAGCGCCCTGACTGGGTTCATGTCCAAAAACCGACTATAATCTTTTGTAAAATGTGTGATGTGCATGAGAGAAAATAAATAAATAAAACATAATTTAAAAAATATTTTTTAAATTAAATTAAGTACTATAACTTGATTGGGCGTAAAAATTAACCTCGGCTACTTAGGTAGGTAGATATGCATCCGATTCACTATTATCATTATCATTATCACTATTATTACTTTCTATTATCATTATCACTCAGAAAAAAAAAAGCAAGCGATTCCGGAATCGCGGGATTTTTACTATCGATACAAAAGTGCATTTCATAAAAGCTTAGGTGAATATGCATAGGAATATCCGATCTCTACTTATCGTACCTGTTGGTACCTATCAGTTTATAACTTGGACCAAACGAAAAGCACAACTTTAATTTTATAGATCAAAAGACAGATGCGGTGTCTTGCTTTTAGACATACAACAATATGCGCCTCATGACGCATGCGCGACATAGACGAAACATTTTGTTAGGAATATGGGCTGACGTCAAAATAGTGGGTCAAAGTAGATAAAGTATTCATTCCGGGTGTATAAATATGAAGAAAATTATATTTTTCTTGATGGTGATGAAAGTTATTTTAGTAACTATATAAAAATAAAAGATATATACAAATAAATAAAATTAAAGTATCTGTTTGTAATGTCAAAATAACACGTTTTTACTAAATGCGTGTATAATTTACGGGCCATCTAAAAAAAAAAAAATTGTTTGTTGGTTTGTCTGTCTGTCTGTCTGTTTGTTCCGGCTGATCTCTGCAGCAGGATTTTAATATAAAAGATTTCGGAACAAAACATTTCTAACAATAGAGCAGGTATACCTACCTACGCCAGTTGATACAAAATTAAACGCAAAAATGCAGAACACTTTGTTCTAAGCAAATACCTACCTCACCTGCAAACTTCTTAAAAAAAAAAAAATGTATTCATTACTAGCTGCTGCCCCCGGTTTCACCCGCGTTGCTTTTTCTAAAAAGCTGCAGCTATCTACCAGTGAAAGTCCCGTCAAAATCAGTCCAACCGTTTCGGAGATTAGTCGGAACAAACAAAGAGACAGATAGAATGACAAAAAAAAATTAAAAATAGTTTTTTTGTTGTAAGTAGGTACCGTATAAACTTTCATAAGCATTTAGTAAAACGCTGTTATTGTGACATTACACACATACACTTTAATTTTATTTATTTGTGTTGAAGATTCCTATACTTCATTTAAATACAAAGCACAGTAATCTATATTTTTTTTCTATTTTTTTTTCTTTTTTATTTACCATTTACATTAAAAAAATAACTCTAAAGTGCAGTACTTTCAACAATATTATACAATAACTGTCGTTATTTACCCGTTATTTGTCTAATGCTATTAAATGGAGTATAGCCTAATTAGTCTGTGGTAGCTTCCTTTTTTCTATACCCGTATGAATCTACGTATAGTTATTTATTACCTGTGGTTTTCCATATGCGACAGCTTACAAAAAAAAAATCGTCTTACCTACCAATAAAAAATAAAAATTGTCTAGTCACCTTAACACGAAATGTGACTATACCCAAAGTCTCTAATTCAGATAATTTTTGTAAACAAAGTAATGTCAAGAAATGTCACTGTCAAAATGACAGGACAGTGGTGCAAAACATTTTATCGTTATTTTTTTTTGTAAATAATCATCTATGAAATTAAAGTTAATTATAAGAACTATGCAAACAAAATACCGTTGCTAAACAATGTTTTATGTAGTGTGTCGGAGACACGGCCTATGGTCGTCATAATCAGCCCTTTTAAGTCCATTGTTAGACGTAGGCCTGCCAAAATCGATTTCCACTCGGAACAGTTTACAGCCGTTTTCATCCAAAATGTGGCTAGATATGCTACATACAATATGAATCTATGAATGAGAGTTGTAATATTAGTGTTGTTGAAGATGTAAAAAATGTGAAAATGTTTAGATCTCCTGTACTGTTACCAGTATCATAAAATATTTTATTCCAGAAAATCTCCTTTTTTAATAACTTTGTTTAAAACCGAAAATTCAGAAAAATAATTACGGTATGATTATTTTTTAATTATTATTTCTTAAATTCAGTACTTAAAAGAAAATGGAACCATTTTTCGCCATTTTATGTGAATTACCGTTACGAAGATACTTTTTTGATATGTTATCCCCTTTGTTTACATAAATTATCTGAATGCGAGACTTTGGGTATAGGTACTCACACTATTATTATTGCTACTATTGCTCTTTAATTATTTTATTTTTAATAGTTTTTTTTTTTTTTTTTTTATTTGTTGTACCTACTCTTGACGCTTTTAACGTGTACATTTTCTTGGGGTTCCGTAGTAAACAAGTACCGCTTATAGTTTCGCCATGACCGTCTGCCCGCGGCTTAGCTCAGAAAATGTAATAGTAAATGGAGTATAATAATTCAAAGCAAAATATCGCTAAACGAGACGATCGACAGAGTACTGACTGACTGTAATTTAATCAAAATACCTAGTACTTGGTATTGTTACTTAAACTTAAATAAACTTTGAATTTGTCTCAGACTTATCAGATTATAAAGTTGTCTAATATATCACTTGAGGACGACGTTATTAATAGTCCTCGTAACAGACACCTACTATTTGTTACAAGTCTCATTTTAAGCTAAGGACATGGTTCACCGCTTTCTGATACAGTTTTAACTGGCAGACACGTTACGTATCTGAACTCTACAACCCAGTAACTGGGTATCACGATACACCATGGTAAGACTGGTCTTTCGGGCTTCTGTACCCCTACCATGAGTTGTTGTCGAAAACTTACTCGCTATCGTTAAACTCGCTAGCGTATGAACGTGGATCGAATAGATTTCGATAATGCTTGCACCATGAGTTTTACGGAGTCTTACGCGGGCGCTAACGTAAGCTCGATAGATCGTGTCGTCTAGCTAACTTCACTCCTATGTTTTTGTTTCTTTCTTTCTCAGTAATAAGAAGCGAGAACGGCTAAAAATGTAATGACAGTCAATATCACGAAATAATCCGACTAAACAGAAAGGTTGGCGGTTAGTGGACTACGTAAGTAATTTCATTGTTATTGAATTTTTATTCCATATAGTATGTCATTGTCGTCTATTCAATTTGTAGTTTTGCTGACGATATAGGTTCGAGTTGTTGAATTACTCGGTTCGCGGGGTTTTTTATTTTTAAAAGTGATATAACTTAAAAAAAAAAAAAAAAAATATTACAATGAGGACAATGACAAATGGTGGTGGAGTTCATGGAAAGGTGTGTTTTTACTTTATGTTAATTTCTTACAAAACTTAAAGTTAAGTAATTACCAAATAGTTGCCCCTTAACCAATATTCCCTGCTAAATAAGCTCTTCCAGACATTATTCAGCCTCTAATGGACTAAAAACGTATATAATTTTAATGTAAACCTACGTTTCACACCTCAAGAAGCTAGTGAGCTACGTAACTACTATCGTAAGCGTATTTTTCGATAGTAGATTTTGATATTTTCGCGCTGAAAAGAATGGTTTCACAATCTCTTGCAAGTCGCATAAAAGACGGATGCTCCTGTCATCTGCTTCCTTCGATTCGTCGGTAGGTATATAGTGTTTTTCTTCTAAATATGTACTTTTTTCTTTATTTCTTTTTCGTTTAATATGCGTTCATTTTTATACTCCGATGTCACTTCTTGGACAATAGTGTGGGTTATACGTGTTTTCGACAGTAATGTAACAAATTTTTGTAAATGTTGTAATGTAGGTATGTGTAACAGTTTTTTGTCCCACATAAATAAAATAAAAATAAAACATGTTCTTTTAATTCAAACAATCTTCTCTTATCAGCAAACGTCAAAACATAAATCTCGAAATGCAGATATAAATTGCAACTAACTTTGAGGGCCAGTTCCACTATCATGCCAAGCGATTACGTTTCATAGTCCTCATAATACCATACGTGGTTAGAGACACGTGCGCGACCTAATTATTATTTAACCATCGTCAGATGTCTTTAATGGCAGACGAGTAAGGCATGACCGCCATTAGGTAGGGTGGCCAGGCGATCGATCTTGGTTAGGATTTTGATAAAGTATATATTATTATGTTCCTTTATATTATGGAGGTATTTATTTAATTTAAATACTTTTTAAATTAATTCATTTAATTCGATATATTTATTGTACCTTGTGGCGGCATTTACAACGCCACATGCGAACTATGCATCAGAGACCTGACGTCACAAATCCTGCATCGCGCAATCAGAGTTTACCGCGCGACTAGCATATTATACAACATCTCGACATCAACCGTCGGGCAGTTGCCCACCAGACACAACACTCGTCTGGTCGGAGGACCCTCCCGTTTCTACGGAGGGTGAGCGAACTTTACACCCTGTTCCTCATACCTCTATAACCTAATTACAGTTCTTATTTGTTTGTTGTTTCTCTAAATTATATTTTATTGTTTTATATTTCTTAATCACCCGAGTGGGACATTTAGATGTCCGTAGATGTGTCCGTGGTATTACTGCGGGCCCTATCAGAATACCAGCGCTGCGGTATTTATATTTTAAATATCGCAGCATTATGCTGACATAGGAGCTCTTTTGGCCTCGCACAGGTCTTTTTCTATTATGTTTTTTTTTTTTTGTTATTGTTCATAATGTAAATTTTGTTAGTTTTAAATGTTCCTTTTTTACTCTTTGTATTTCCATCGCGTGTGCCAAATAAAACATATTTCTTTCTTTAAATAAAGTTACAATCATGTAAAAAATGTAGAATCACCTACATATGTATATAGCTAAGCAGATATCATGATAACTAGGACATTGTTAAGTTAATGTATTTATGATATACTAAAACAGAAAAATGGATTGATAACGATTGAAGTAGTGTTCAGTCAAAATTGTTAAACGAAAAGATTAATTTATTCATTTATTTGGATGGAAAAATATATGCTATTTTATTTATTTATTTTATTGTATAAATAAATAAAATTTAAGTGTTTTGTTGTGATGTCAAAATAACAGCTTTTTACTAAATGCATTTGTAAGAATGCTATATATGTCTGTCTGTTTCGGCTACTCTCTGAAACGACTGGACCAATTTTGACGGGACTTTCACTGGCAGTTTTTTTTTTTTTGTAAATAGATTTTTATGTTCTTTACAGTAGTAGGTAAGCCTTTGGCCTTTCATTTTAAGAAGAAGTCGTTCGCTGGCTCTTTAAAAACTTCTATAGATACGAGCTACCCCTAAAAATACCCAAGCCATATCCCGTCTCACCAAACCAACATGGCGACAGTACCTACTATTAACCCGCTCCATGCCTGTCGCATGCTTAAATACTAATGTTACTGTTATAACCCTACGTATTCGTAACCCCTGGTGCCTGCCATGTTTGTATAAATTACTTAGCTGGACCCACCCGATATGATCTGGGATGACTTCAGAGGACAAAATAGTTAAGTAGAGTAGAAAGGGGGAATTAAAACTAATTTGCCAGTAAATGCAGCTGGATTATGTTCTAGACCTGGGCATGAAGAAAGGAGGATGGTGTGGCTCGAAATGGGAGTTCGTTTTAGAGGGGGTAAGGATGATAGCGCTGGATTTAATGCAGTTATAAGGGTGTCACCACACCAATCGATCGATGCCATCGATCGACGTCGATCAATCATCGTTTATTTCGATAATCCGGGGGAAGTATGTCTCATAATAATGGCCTGTTTTTGAATTGCTCGATGAATTCCAAATTTTTTGCGTTTGTCCAAGTTGCCGCTGCCATTTGGCTCGTTACATAGAACTCGTGTTATTACTCGCGTACTTCACACATAACTGACGCCAGGCTGCGCGGGCGAAGGTTGGCGTACGACGCAACAGTCATGAGACGAGGGGCGACAGGTGAAGCGGAGCGGGACGACTCGGACGTCGATTGATCTATTCTATCGTCGATCCATCGATTGGCCACACCAATCGAATAACAACTGACGATTGACGTTGAATGATCCATTCTATCATCGATCGACAATCGAGCGATTGGTGTGGTGGCACCCAAAAATACCACACTTAAAACCTAGGCAGTAATTTTAGCATTATTAAACATGATGCCTGAAGTAGACCACTAAATTGACTAAGTTGACTAAACGATAGAATTGAGTTGAAGAAAACATATTCTAGTATCGTTTAGCAAAATACGAGCCCAAAAGATTGTTTAACGTTAAGGCTCCTACAAACAGGCGCGATACGCGACGCGACACAACAAGTCCGCTCGTCGCGCGGCACCCTGTGTTTATTCAGTGTGTCTGGGGCCAAACTAAAGAAATAATAACGCAACATAAATATAGAATATTTTAAAATAATATTTATAAATTATTTAAATACCTATTCTGAATCATATACATAGAACGTCGACACCTACAGGCTACAGATGTCAGTCGTTACTCCATTATGAATGATGATGATACTAATACGTTATGTAAAAATAGAACAAATTACGCACAAGTTTTTATTTATTTGATAGTCTTACAATTTATATAAGTAAAATCATTTTCGTGCAAGGCCTCATGTCTAAAAACTATGTTTATATTCCAAGCTTTTTAATACGTCTGACGTCTCGTCTTTTATTATTTTTAACACATAACATAACATCAAACCTGCATATAATTCTGGAGGGTTAGGCAGAGGTATAGCTCAATAGGTACCCACATTTTTACCGCTATATTTAAGTTCCATGTAATAGAGGGTGAGCCTATTGCAAACAACCGAATACAAATCTAGACGCCGAGCTGCTACCACATGAGTAAAGAAACGGAACAGAGACAAAGCTTCATACAACCGCGCTATGATAGGTACACTACTACAAGCATGAGGCGCGTGTATGCGTGCCACTGGCGGCTTCGTCGCGTACGAATAAAAATTGGTTTATACGGGCTCGCCCAGTTGAATCGATCCGCGTCGCGCATCATGTTTGTTAACGTTTCACGTTTTAATTTAACAATGAAAGCACATGAGTAAATAATAATAATTATGGTTTACTGTACTGTATAATGAACAATACTTGAAGGAATAAAACATTATAATTTTTAAATGACTGAACTTGATTATAGTCGATAGGTAGGTACCTCATACCTCAACATCGAAAGAAAACACGGTGGTCCAAAGAAGCTTTGGTATTGATCGTAAATAGTTTAGTAGTTTTTTTTTAAGTGGCACAGAATAGGTACCTACCTATCTTGTAAACCGTTTGTTCAAGAACAAATACATATAACTACTATTTGAGATATTTTTTTTACAATTCATGCCAGATGATTGGTGTTTATGATTTGATATACGTAGGTAATAGCTACCGACCTAAAAGTGATTGGATGATTATGTTTATAAATTGAAATACGTAAGCTGATTAGCGTTCTGTTTATTTTGTTTTATCCTCCTGTGCCAGCCCTCCCAAAATAGGTGCCTATCAATTTTGCATGCTCTTTAGAAGTTTTGTCTCTGTTCCGTTTGTTTACTCTGTGTTGCTACTGAGAAAATCCATGCGCTTGCGAAAACTACACCAACGAGGTAGGTAGGTATTATTATTTTCTTAGTTTTTTTCATTTCATTTTTCTTAAGTCGTGGTAAATGTAACCCATTCAGCAACGTGATAGTTGGGCAGGGCTTAAATACGTTGGAAATAATTATATTACTAGCCAATCCATTGATAATTTACATTGCCAACGCTAGCTCTGCAGGTAATTTAGGTACAGAGAAATAATCCTTAGATTCTACGACATTTGGGTAATTACTCGTCCTAGGACTCTAATGGATTTAGGGTTACAGCCAGATATACGATTATAACGTGATCACTGTAATTTCAAATAACCGAAATGTGGGAGAAATTAAGCTGTGAATTATATTAGAATGGTAGATTTTGAGAGTAAAATAGTTTATGAAATATGGAGTTTACGTTTTACTCTTTAGGTACCTACACGAGTACCGTTGTACGGAGTTGTAGGTCGCGGGTTCAAACCCAGGCCTATGTCCCAACAGTGGCATCATTATAGGCTGATTATACTATGCGTACCTGCCAGAGGTGAAGTCTTGAATTTATTTTGAGGCGACGTATAATCGCCAGCATACCAAGTTACCACAAACTGTTAAATTTTCTCATTCAATTTTGAACTTTATCATCAACATTTTAAGTTTTAAAATCGTTTGATGAAAGTCAGTTTCGTATTACCTGGTATATGCTGGCCACCGTACCTAAGCGTTAGGAAAGGTCAACGTATTTATTTTGGTGAGGCCACTTTATTAATCAATTTATTGAATACTGTATGCACATAAAATGTTTTTATTGTTAATTAACTAAATCTAAATTAACTTAATTACCTATTTTGCATGGAACGTCATTCCATTCTGTATCTGGAGAGAGGTGTTGATAGCTGCGCTACAGTTTATACTTTTGCGGCTATCATCGTTCTACTTGTTGTACTTTTCTTGTATTATTGTTCCGTAATAAACTTTTTTACCACATTTATAACACAATCAGAAGCAGAATAGAGAAGTGGGCCAAAGACTTCACTGAACGGTATCATACCCGAGAGAGGAGATGAGGAAACGGGGAAGGCCAGTGTGTAGATGGGAGCTTGATATCAGTTCGTCGACGGCAGGTGCCGCGTGGAGGAGAAAAGCACAAGATCGTGGAATTTGGAAGGGGGGGAGGCCTATTCTGGTGAGTAAGACAAACCAACCGGTATCTGTTAGTCACAGTAAAATATGTAAAAAATAGTTTTATTTTTGTTAATAAAGGCTATTTGAATTTGAATTATTATTTTTTATTATTAAAATAGACAATTAATTATCGTGTATGTCCGATGCTTTTATTGCACAGGGCGATTCTAGACATTGTCCTTTAAGAAAGAAGTTAGACGGTTTGTAGTGTAACTGATAGTGTTGACTGCCTCGTTGGTCTAGTGGTAGCAAGCTCTACTTCTGAGCATGAGCTCCTGGGTGCGATTTCCGATTCGGGCAAAGTGTTATTGCGTTTTTCTATCTGGAATTTTTCGATCTGTAGCAGCTCGGAGTCTGGATTTTGTGCCCGGATGATGGCAATAGGCTCGCCCCCTATTACATGGAATTTAAACATAATTGGCGAAATGTGGGTGTACTTATGGATACACCTCTGCTTAATCCTTCGAGAGATACAGGCGTGATGTTATGCTATGTACTATCCCTAAAGAAAGGTCAAACTATTTTATATATTTTTTAAGTTATACGGTTTCTAGTTTAGTGTAAGTTGGTTTTAGCATTTTCCAATCTTCGTAGCTAGATTATAAAACTGTGTAACATGACGACGATTTCGTCTTATTTTAATGAAATTTGAAGACTTATGGAAATATGTATGAGTAACTAAATACTAAGGTATAAGGAACAGGGTGTCAAGTTCTCTGGTCCTGCTCCATAGGACAATTTAGAGTCTAGACAAAATCAAACTGGTTGCTAATTTAACTGTATAATTTATAATTTTTATGATATTAATTTTATTTTCTGTGATTAATATTTTAACTCACACACTGACTTATTATATGTTGTTTTTTTTTTTTTTTTTTTTTTTGGGAAATCATATACAATGTTTGTAAATATGTGAGCACCATGTACCTATCGCATTTATTAATTTTTCTGTTATTACTTCACTTTTCATTCTTTTTACCAATTGTGGTAAGTAATTTTGATGAATTTTTTTATATTTTTTATTTTTTTATTCTAGGTACATAGTCTTCACCTATAAATATTAATTAATGTATACAAACTATTGTTAACATTTTAAAAGAGTAAGTATGGAGTTTCTTGCCCATTCTTCTCCATACATAACTACATTTTGGAAGGCGCAACTAGAATCAATTAACTATTCATGTAATTTTTGACGTTCAAAAGTGCATCTTCGTGCCTATTTGAAATAAATTATTTGACTTTGACTTTGACTTTGACTCATATTATATGGAAAAGGGAGGATCCTCCGACCAGATGGGTGTCGTGTGTGGTTGGCAACTGCCCGACGGTTGATGTCGGAATGTTGTATTTATGCTAGTCGCGCGGTAAACTCTGATTGCGCGATGCAGGATTTGTGCGTAGTTCACATGTGGCGTTGTAGATGCCGCCACAATACTACCCACAATACTACTAAGAAGTTGACAAAAGGATCCTGGAAAACTTCGTCCAGTCTTCTCGTCACCTGTTCCACAGTGTTTGAAGACTAAGGTCTTCAGCCAGTGCGTCCTAACCGTTATGACATATAGTACCGAAACGTAGACACTGACAGTCGGGCTGGTTCACAAATTCAAGGTCACTTAGCACGCTATGGAGCGGACTATATTCGGAGTTTCTTTGAAGGATAAATTCAGCAACGAAGTTATCCGGAAAAGAACTGTAGTTACCGACATAGCTCGCAAAGTAAGCAAGCTGAAGCGGCAGTGGGCTGGCCATGTTTGTCGAAGGACTGATGGACGGTGGAGCAGATGAGTCTTGGAGTGGACACCGTGGATCGGTAAGCGAGGTGTGGGATGCCCCTCCCTAGATGAACCGACGATCTTAAAATGGTGGCTGGAACAGACTGGATGCAGAAGGTGGAGAACAGGGTGTTGTGGCGAAGCTTGGGAGAGGCCTATGTCTAGCAGTGGACTGCGAGAGACTGAGTTGATTTGTTGATTGAACTACGTACGACAATGTGTTAAGCTATATTTTAGTCCAAAACAAGCTTCACCTAAACCTACATAGTAGAAGATATATAGTGTATAAAATTGAGGTTTTTATTTGTTTTTGTTTGTTGTTTTTCTTTTTTTTTGTATTTTATATTTTTTTATCCCCTAGTGGAACATATAGATGTTTGCAGGTATGTTCGTGGTATTACTGCGGGCCCTATCAACGCCGTGGTATTTATTTTTAAATATCGCAGCATAATGCTGAGATAGGAGCCTTTTTAGCCTCGCACAGGTCTTTTTTTATAATGTTTTTATTTTTACTCCTTTTTTACTGTTTGTATTTACAGTGCGTGTCCCAAATAAAATATTTTTCTTTCTTTCTTTCTTTCTTTCTTACATATTTAAGCAAATGACCTACTTTCAAAGCAAAATAACCTAGTTTACTATTCAATTACACCATAAACCAGACACCATGAATAGGGGTCACGTCTTTATTTAATGCTGGAATTAAAGCGTGAATCCTCAGTCGTAAATCTGGCTTTAATCTATTAGATTAAGATGGAGCTATGTATGTTTTTAGGTATGGGTTTTGAAGCAAAACGGTACTGAGGTAAGCAGGCTTTTGAAGAAATCTTCTCCGTTAAATGATGAATGATTTTATTTCTGTAAATAGGTTTGTTATGTTATGTTTTTTGTTGTTTTTTTTGCAACTTTTTTTTGTGCATCCGGCGTGCATGTATGATCAGATGTATGAATGTAAACGAAGCAAAAGGAGTATGTAAGGAGCGTAGCAGGTGGTGCTCTTATAGTTTCTGCCTACCCCCATGAGAAAAAGGCGTATGTTTATGTATGTATGTATGTTTATACAAACACTTTTACACGTCAATCGTATTTTAAAACTAGATGAGGTCGGCATTTCATATCTGACTACTTCAGAGTAGTCAGATATGAAACGCCGGCTTATTTATTTATTTATACAATTTTAAGAAAGCCACAAATCCCCCCTGAAAAATCCCCCTTAGGAGGAAAAGTGGAATATATAAAAACCAGTCTAGAATTCACCCCTGCTGATTTCACTAATCCCCCAGAGAATCCCTCTCAGTGGGGAAAACTGAACCCTAATGTAAAAAAAAATCACTTTCAGGGGGTCTTTGTATAAGTTTTTTTTTCAATTCTAGTTTTCCCCCCTAAGCGGGATTATCAGGGGTGAATTCTAGACTGTTTTTTATAGATTCCACTTTTCCTCCTAAGGGGGATTTGTGGAATAAGCCGAAACGCCGACCAGAAGAAAGGCCAAAATAAACGAGGTCACAGTCTCTTTTAAAGTCCAGACATAATCTTGGTCAAGTCATATGAAGACCATGTAGATTGGTGTCTGAAATGGTCTTTTGAGGAAAGAACCACAAAGATGGAGTGGACCTGTCCAGTGCACGCATTTGTTAGTAATCGTGCAGCTCAACTTAGAACATAAGAAGCTCAACAATTCGACAAACAATACCAATAAAAGGAGATTTGGTTAGGCCGCATGTCAATCAATCAAAATTACATAAGACAGTCCCCCAAAATGCCCGCCCTTAACCACTTCCTAGTGCTTTAGCTGGGAAGAAGAAGTAGATCAACAAACTCCCCAACAGCACATCTGTCTGTTCAATTAGACAAACCCGACTGTGTACAATAGTAGGTATGCAAAGTAATTAACATTACGAGACACAGAACAGTCAATTAAATTATTTTACATATGTCAGCTAGCCAATATACCAGCAAATACAGTAAAAAACTATGCTCACGCAAAAAAAAAAACTAATTACCAAAATAAAAGTCTCCTGGCATATAAAGGGCGTGCCCACTTACATATGCAATGCTGGATTATGTAACACAAAATGATAAACTAGGACCATCGAAGTAAATTAAATAAACAGTTAATTACTAATAACAATAACGAAACCATGGTCAGCAAGACGACCAGGCACCACAAGCAGCACCCGTTCACGAGCATAACACAAAGATCAGCCACTACCCCCCTCGCCATATTTGAGGGAAGGAGGCAACCCAACCCCCGACGTTACCGCAAGCAGTGACATCTAAGGGAGAATGACGAACTTGCTGCTGGTTGCTCAGAAGAATAATACCATCAACTGTCGAGGTCGTCAGCTAACCACATAAATTACTCAAACTGCCATACCATGACCATCAGTTAATACAGGACATTATAATGGAAAAAAAAAAAACTGAGTGTTAATTTCCATAGCATTATTCCCAGGAGAGTGATTTTATGGAAACGTTAATCCTCACAATGTTTCATGTGAGCGCACTGTAATTGCATGGCTCAAGTCCAGGCTGATATTTTATTTAAGACATGCTTCTGCCCGCGACTTTGTCCGCATGAAATATCGTACCCCCGGTGCAACATTGTCACTTATGCAAAAAGCAACTTTTTCAGGAAAAGTATTTTAAACTTTAGTATCCTATCCTATATAAAGTTGATGACACTTCCTGATTTAGGGAAGATGGATAGGTTATATCCTGACGTATTATTTTAAGTTTATAAACCAAATAATTAAAATTAATACACTTTTCCTGAAGCATAAGTATTTAATAGTTTGCATAAGTGAATGTTGCGCCGGGGGGGTGCAATATCTTGTTCCCCTTTTTTCTTCGTTTCCGCTTAGCGTTTTTCTGACTTTATTCTTTCTGCTCAGCTCCTAAGGGTCCTAGCGTGATGTTAAATAAACTAGAGTCTTTCTAAAGAATTAAGCTAAAAAATGCAAAAAGATTTTTTCAAATCCGACTAGTAGAACTAGATAGACTAGGTAGACTGCTAAAGAGATTAGCGAGTTCAAACAAACAAAAAAAAAAAAAAACAAACTCTTCAGCTTTATCTATACAACATACAAATAAAAAAAAAATAAGTGTCTGTAATGTCAACATAACAGCTTTTTGCACTTTCGGTCAGTCCGTCTATCTATTAGTCTGTATTTCTGTTTGTTCCGGCTAATCTCCGAAACGGTTAGACCGATTTTGACGGGACTTTAAGTGGCAGATAGCTGATAATGGTGCCGATTCCCTTGTTCACAAACTAAACGAAATTTAAGTTCAGTGCACCTTTTTCTTTCTATTTCAATAAGAAAAGGACAGAAGATACATTTTTGTTTAGTCCTGTCAAATTAATCAGCGCCTGTCAAGTTTAGACATGATTAAAAATTTTCCGACTAAAATTACGTCAATTTACGTCAAGCGCTGATTAATTTGACAGGACTAAACTAACATTTATCTTCTGTCCTTTTCTAAATGAAATAGAAAGAAAAAGATGCACTGAACTTAAATTTAGTTTAGTTTGTGAACAAGGAAATCGGCACCATTATATGGAGTAACTAAGGCTACTTTTATTTTAGATAAAGCGAGGGCAAAGCCGCGGGTAGCAGCTATTTATTAGAATATAGATAGATGTATCATATCTCACAACGTCTTTCAGACAGATTTCAACGCATTGTTAAAGAGAAAGAACATTAAATCCCTCTTCTTACAGATAAACCTACAGACTGCTCTGAGATACCTGGACCGGGATGACAAAGAATACACAATAAGATACTGAAAAAAAAAAAAAATAATCGGCTAAGTGCATGGTTCCGTAGTTGGGATGAATTTATCCCAAGAACAAACTTAACATTGTAGTTAAAAAACATTGCAAATTTAAGTTGGTCGACTATTACTCGGTAACTTGTAAGGCCTACTTAACTGTGATAGTTTTTCTTAGAACTTCGTTATGGATACTACTGCTGTGAATTTTTTCACATATCTAAATACAACCATTTAGCTGGCAGGGGCAATCATCATCATCAGACTATAGCAGTCCACTGCTGGACATAGGCCTCTCCAATTGCACGCTATTCAGCTCGATTCTCGGCAACTCTCATCCAGTTGCTACCAGCCACCTACATATCTTACGTTTGCGGATTCGTGGTCTCCACTCAAGAACACGTCTACCCCAACGGTCATCAGTTCTACGGCTAATATGGCCGGCCCATTGCCGCTTCAGCTTGCTTATTCTGTGAGCTATGTCGAAAACTTTGGTTCTCTGCCTAATCACCTCGTTCCGGATTCGAACCAATAGGGCCATACTTGACTTTAACAAAAATTTGCACTTTAAAACTTAATAGTACGCAAACGGATTTCTCAACCAAAAAATGGTTTTCACAAACCTGCCATATTTTGAAACGGCCTATCCAATGATTCCCCACATCATGGGATAGAGGAGGAAAAAATATCATCCCCACTTTAGATGTAGCGGAGGTACCCTAAAATTTTTTTTTTCAAGATTTTTTTTACACTTTGTTGGTGTGATTAATATGTATACTCATATCAAATTACACGAGTCTCTGAGTTAAGCCGCGGACAGATGGATAGATGGACAGACAGACAAACGGACATGGCGAAACTGTAAGGGTTCCTTGTTGACTATGGAACCCTAAAAAGTTAGTTAATCAATAAGATTGGTAGTTGATTATACAGTTTTGAACGAATACTGGTAAAGCTAATTACCTCCTCAATTTCCTCTAATATTACCCAGATAAAGTATGATTAGACTCTGAACAATAAGCTCTTAAAAGTACATTTAATTTTAACTTCATACATGGAACAGTTGGGAGTGTGAACGAGGCATGTGGCGCTCCTGCCAGTGTTACCAACTTTGCGAGACAAAAAGTTGGTGGAAAAAAGTGTGGCGCGGACAGCAACGTAAAACTCACCCTGATGGTCAGTGGGAAACAAAAGATAGGTGATGCAGATGTGGCGTTAGGTAGATTAAGTTTGGAAATATTTTTCAACATTGTGATGTTTTGAAAGTGTTTAAAAGGCAATCATCATCGTAATGATGATGACTGTTGAGATAAGATACACGTAGACTACAAGTGAGGATGTGCCTTTAAAACTAGTCACAGAATTCATAATAACGGAATGTTGGCGCCACTGCTCGCCAAGTTGACGCTGTCAAATGTGTCGATGTCTAGTTTTAGACCATAATTATATAGACTGTACCCCTACCATGAGTTGTTATCGAAAACTTACTCGCTATCGTTAAACTCGCTAGCGTATTAACGTGGATCGAATAGATTTCGATAATGCTTGCACCATGAGTTTTACGGAGTCTTACGCGGGCGCTAACGTAAGCTCGATAGATCGTGTCGTCTAGCTAACTTCACTCCATAAGTTTTGTTTCTTTCTTTCTAAGTAATAAGAAGAGAGAAGGCATATACTCAAAATGTACTAGCTACACAGTCAATGATCCGACTAAATAGAAAGGTTGCCATTTAGTGAACTACTTAAGGTATTTAGTGGTTGTTGAATTTGTATTCGTTATAAGTATATGTCACTGTTGTATTATCGAGTTTGTTTACGTTGTGTGGTTCGCGGAGTTAAATAAGTTTATAAGATAACAATACAATGAGGACCCTGTGTGGCACAATTTCAACTGATGGTGGAGTTCATGGAAAGGTATGTTTCAACTTATTTTAATAATTAGGGGGAAGCGCCAGGGTAGCCAGGGTTGATTGATATTTATTTTCAATGAAATAGATATTCCATTTTATTTTTGTCATTTTGGCTTGAAATTCACGTTATTCACGTCGTTGGTCTTCTAATTCAGCGGCTGCTAACATATTCCATGCCAAATAATATCTTCCAGACATTATTTTTACTTAATTGGACTCAAAATCGGTTATAATTTTATTGTAAACTACGTTTCACTCGTCAAAATGCTAGTGAGTAACGTAACTGCAATGCTAGTGAGTAAGCGTATTTTTCGATAGCGTCTGTTAAATTAGTGGCTCATGGTGCCGTTTTGTATGGCGACAGCTGAAAAACGTTAGTGACTATCGAATAGATTACGTTAGGTTTCTTACCTATCGAAATCTATAGTGCTCATGGTACGCACTTTAATTCTTTCAGTGACCGCTAGGGGCGCTGTATAGTATTTCATACATATTATTTACGGAGACGCTAGCGAGTATTGGCTGTGCAAACTCATGGTAGAGCTACTGAATGACATGCGTTATCGTGTCTCCATAATTTTTTTCACTGTATTTTCTAAAATAAATTTTAATTAAAACCGTTACACCATCAAATACCAGGAGTCTTTATTCAACTCCCAAACACGGAAGTAAGGACATAAGCGTTCTAAAATGATGTCAAAATAATGATACGAACGTATGAACGTCATCAAATAGAACGTCATTGTGGCGATTCTCGCTTCCAGTGGAAGTAAGTCACCAGTGGAAGTCTTTTGGCTGAAATAATGACACTGAGTTGAACCACATACAGATGCTTGCAGATTTATACCAGTTTCATGTATCCTCACAGATCCTCCACAAAATAGGCTCAATAGAATCCCTGTCTTCAGAACTCGAGACTCCGTACTCTTTGCCCCAAGCGTTCAGCTTATGCATGGCTGTAAAATTTAACGGTTCACAATAAAGTACTGGAACTAAGTCCGAGCGCGCACTGTGGGTAATAACTTGACGAGCATGTGCGCCTGCGTTTGCAGTAAAGTCATCCGTCCACTACTCTGAAGGATGTGCACGGGGTTTTTTGCCACGCTCGCGCTAGCTGCGCGGTTCATTTGTTTTCCAGCCACGCATTCGTGTTTAGCATAGCCGTGGCCGTGGGTCGCAGTGGTTGATCCCGCCTACATTTTTATTACAAAGCGAAACTAAGTATACATGCGTAGCATAGCCGTATGTCGCTGTATAGTGGCGCCTTAAAGATATAACCAGCTATAGGATTTTAGTGGTGTCCTTTTTATTCCTACTTTTACATTTAATACATTTCGGCGTAAGGGTTTCTTTCATTGGTCATTGTTTGCGGTTTTTCTTGCTGAGTTTATGTATAAGATGTGTGAAATTGCGGTGATTGGGTTTTTGTGAAGAAATATGAGGTTTTACGCTGTTTTGAAATCAATGATAAACTTAAAAGGCGTTTCTTATCTGATCTTGAATAGGTTTGCTAACATTACACCTGATGGTGTTGGCACTGATTAATTCACCAAGATATCTTAGGATATTGGTTGTTATGTCAACAAGGAACATCTATAAACTCAAACTCAAACTCAAAGCATTTATTTCAAATAAACCAATTACAGGCACTTTTGAATTGTCAAGGGGTCGGTCAGTCAGAAAGATGAAGCTAGTTGCCCATTCCAAAGCGTAGTAGGTTCCTATGGAGAAGAACGGACAAGAAACTCCATGGACACTCTTTTAAAACAAAATATTGTTACAAAATATGGGTTACATCATTCATGTTGAAGTTATACATGTGAGAACAATGTAGAAAGACGTGCACGTTAGAAGCGTCCGTAATAGAAACAATTCAAAAATTAAAAATTAAAATAAGCCGTGGCAGCTAAGAGATGACCAGTCCCAACTGACGGCGCCCGTTCACGAACATGACGCATGGATCAGCACCATTTAGCTCAACCATTTTGAAGGGAACTTAATGATCCAACACACACGCATATAATTTCACCATGTCCGTCTGTCTGTCTGTCCGCGGCTTATATCAGAGACTCTTAGTACCTACTAGAAATCTGTTATTTGCCATGGGTATACATATTGATCACGCTGGCTAAGTGGTAAAATTAAATCTAGATAAATTTTTTTTTGGTTAAGTGGGTTGATTTTTTTTCTCGTCTATCCTATGGTGTGGGGTGTCGTAGGATAGGCTGTTCAAAAATATTGCAGGTGTGTACAAACCATTTTTGGATTCAGGGATCCGTTTACGAAATATTAAGCTTAAAAGTGCTCATTTTCGTTAGAGTCAAGTGTCCCCCCCGGCCAGCTAAATGGTTGTTTTAGGATATTATATGATCAAATTCACGACAGTAGTATAACGAAGGTAAAAGGAAAACTATCACAGAAAAGTACGCTTTACAATATAACGAGCAATAGTCAACCACTTAGAGTGAGTGAGTGAGTTAACCACAACAAAAATTTGCGGTTGAAATGTATCGGAGAGCATGTATTTCAACTACAATATTAAGTTTGTTCTGGGGATAAATTCGTCCCAACTACGGAACCTTTCATTGTGTCTGATCCGACACGCACTTGGCCGGTTTATTAATATATCACTGTTTGTTATCTTTAATGAAATAAAATAAAATAAAATACAATGTCAAGCCGTGCTCAATGGCGTGCAGATTTGAAAAATTTCCTTCTTTCTAATTTAACCTCAATTAATAGCTCTGTAAGACCGGCCATATTAGCCCGAGAACCGATCACTGTTGGTGTAGACGTGTTCTTGAGTGGACACCGCGAATCGGCAAACGTAAGGTAGGACGCCTTCAGGCTAGGTGGAGCGACAATCTTCGCAGGGTGGCAGCTGGATGAGAGTTGCCGAGAATCGAGCTGAATGTCGTGCAATTGGAGAGGCCTATATCCAGCAGTGGACTGCTATAGTCTGATGATGATGATTGCCCCTGCCAGCTAAATGGTTGTATTTAGATATGTGAAAAAATTCACAGCAGTACTCGTAGTATCCATAACGAAGTTCTAAGAAAAACTATCACAGCTAAGTAGGCTTTACAAGTTACCGAGTAATAGTCGACCAACTTAAATTTGCAATGTTTTTTAACTACAGTGTTAAGTTTGTTCTTGGGATAAATTCATCCCAACTACGGAACCACGTACTTAGCCGATTTTTTTTTATTTTCAGTATCGTATTGTGTATTCTTTGTCATCCCGGTCCAGGTATCTCAGAGCAGTCTGTAGGTTTATCTGTAAGAAGAGGGATTTAATGTGTTTTCTCTCTATAGGCTCATGGTGAAGTTGATGAATATTCTTCAGTTAAGCAATCGACAAGATCAACACATTAAATTCCGTTCGTTCGATATTTGGTGATGCTTCCTCATCTATACGCCCTTCGGTCTACACAGACTAGTCTACCTCCGCACCTGTATAGCTAGATAGATTAATGCACTCCCCTTTTTCGATTTACATTGCAAGGCAAATAGGGAGTAGCTATTCCATCAATATTGCAAACATTCAGAGGCTATATTGAGCAATAGCTACAGCTCTGATAAAGGGGGACAGGGTTAGACATCGGACAAACAGACAGATATTTACCATTTATAGGTAACAATTCGTGTGTCCGATTAGATTTCCCAGCGTGAAAAATGAAGATAAGGTAAGATCATTTATTTGCCCAAACCATAATGTTACATTAAATTATATCACAGTCATGTTTTGCCTTAACGGCGGCGTACAAATATAAATAGGTAGGTTATTTTTATTAGTAGGATATAAACATTAATAATTTAAAAATTTGTAGATTAGTCAAAGGAATTAACATATCAAATATACCAACTTTATTGGTTGCCAAGCCACCGCCAAGTGTTTGGTCGACTCTTCACTTGACCAGAGGGCTGGTCTATTTTTAGGCCTTAGAATCAGCATTGCCATCCAACGTTGCAACGCTGCCAGCCTTTTGGGCACTTCTCCCACTGAAAGCAATGCGGACGAATTATTTGATGTCCAAACCTCTTCCCCTTTTTTATTTGTACAAAATATAAAAAATTTAGTGTTGGTGTGTTTTAGTTTTTATTTTTATTTACGATCAAATTAAAACTTAATCAGACGAATCATAACAACTGTATGTACTACGGAATAGTGTCATCAACTCATTACAGAAATATATTTATAATCAAACTAGCCAGTTAAAATTCAAAGTAATCTATACAAATAAATAAAATTGAAGTGTCTGTTTGTAATGTCAAAATAACAAATTGAAGAACTCCCATACAACCTAGAGGATAAATCTAGGAAAATCCTTCCTTAGTGCTCACATAATCTGGTTAACCTTTTCCAAACTATGTTGGGGTTTGCTTCCAGTGTATCCGGATGCAGCTGAATACAAGGCTCTCTTGTGTAAAATTCCATGCTTCAAGAGCCAGCAGTTTAGGTTGTGTGATGTCTGTCAGTGAATTTAAGATTTTTATTAAGCGAGAAGACAAGCCCTGATGGATTTTTCTATCGTCAAAATGTCGAACTTCAAACTGTCATCCCCTACCCACCTATGACTTCGTCCGCGTGAAATTTTTTGTACCCCCGTCGCATCGCACCGCCTCGGCCTGCCCGAGGTTTTACTTCATTTTCGCGTAGCGTTCTTTCTTGCTTTTTTTTTTTTGTTTTTTCGCGGCTCCTAAGGACCCTAGCGTGAGTTAAATAGCATAATTGTAGCCTTCCTCAAGAATTAGGCTATTCAATGTAAAAACTTTTCAAATCCGACTGCTAGTTCCAGAGATTAGCGCGTTCAAACAAACGAAAAAAAAAAACAAACTCTTCAGCTTTTTAGTAGCTTATAATTACTTATATATTATTATACTCGTATTAGACTCTGTAGGGCTAGTAGAGTTTTGTATTAATCAGTATAGTCCTTGCAAATAAATTGAATTAGTACCAGATTCCCTTCTTCACAAACTACTTAGATCGAAAGGATCAGTAATACCAGTTTTCTCTCCAATATTAATTAAGGTACCGACGGATCACGGATACTAAGACAAAACAAACGGTAAGGCAATATTGTATTTTATTTTGTTAATTAACTAGGAGTAAGCTTTCAAACTACAATTAAGTTATCTACAATATTAGGAATTTTAGTTTTGGCTATTAATCTAGATATTTCTATAGATATAATTATATGCATAGATATTAGATAAAAAAGGAAAAATAATTTGTTTATTTATTTTTCTCATTTGTTGATGCCAGTCGATAGCGTGCACTAAATCACATTATTAGAAAGAAAAAAAAACTGGCTAAGTGCGTGTTGGACCACGGATAATGAAGGGATCCGTAGTTGGAAAGAACAAACTTAACATTGTAATTAAAAAACATGTTCTACTACCGACTATTACTCGTTAACTTGAAAAGTATGTACTTAAAAATGGAAACCTATCAAGTTTTTCTTTTAACTTATATAAATATACTACTGCCGTGATTTTTTTTACATATCCATTAACAACTATTTCGCTGGCAGGAACACTTGACTCTGACAAAAATTTGCACTTCAAAAATTTGCGCTTAATATTACACAAACGGATCCTTGAATCGATTTCACAGCCCCGCAATATTTTTGAACGACCTATCCAAAGATACCCCACACCATGAGATAGACGAGAAAAAAATATTATTCCCACTTTACGTGAAAGGGAGGTACCCAACAAAAATTCGGGGCGATTACTGTGTATACACATGCCAAATTACAGCTTTCTAGTACTAAGAGCCTCTGAGCTAAGCCGAGGAAACTATAAGGGTTCCTTGTTGAGTACGCAACCCTAAAAAGGAAAAAAAAATACTTGGTTTGCTTATTTTTCTCTGTTCTTGATGCCAGTCGATAACGCGCACCAAATCACGTTATTTTTATAAAAAGTGACTGACGTTTGAAAATAAAAACTACTCTTTTGCTTATTTCACCTCGTTTTTGACTGTATTTCATAGGAATGACACCGGGAATTCCTGCCCACGTGATTTCACAGCATTATTAAACTACAATCGCACTGACACTAACTCTCCAATACTTCAAAAATTATTGGCAAAGTTGAGCATATGACATACGAAGAATGCTCAAATATAGCAACTGAAGCATCGATATGAAGCATTTTGCACCGCGATCCTGCTTGATTAACCTCTGTTCATAGTTACTGAACTTCTAGTATGAATTTTCTGAATAGTTTCCGCTTTATTCGGGCTTCGCATGGCGAGGGTTAGGTGTCGGATGAAGATAGTGTAGCTGTATCGATGTGGTAGGGGAGGATTTATTAATCTAGTGGATTTTTGGTGGCTCGAGCGAAAGAATGTCATGATTTAACTACTATGAAAGAACGAAAGAAAAAACGTTTATTTGCGGTAAACATGACCCTATGCGAGACAGAGAGCCCCAGCGCTGGTTCTCAGCGACAGCCGGCGTTGACGTGATGACGTCAACCAGTGCAGCATACAATGAGATAAAAATAAAACAAATTTACAATAAATAATTATTACTATGTGTTTTTTATAAAAATAATATTTTAAATATTTAAAGTGGCAACATTCCATTCCGCCGGCAGGGGCGTACTCGCCGCCCCGGCTTAGAGTTATCTGTGCGTGCAGAGTATAGTATAAAGTACTCTGTGGCGTGCAGTTTAGAAATTATGACATAATCAATCATGAATATAATCAATAATATGGCGCATGATGTAATATTATGATGGAATTATGTTAACAAAGGACATATGACTTATGACTTGTGTAGGTTTCAAGTTATACAGGGTGAAATTAAATTAATGGGCATCCTTCTAAGGGGTCATTATACTAATCATCAACAACAACTTTCACTATGGATGGGACCAACCCTGAAATCTCGAAAATAAAAACTGCTTTTCCCCACATTTTGACGAGTTAAGCGAACATAAATGTAGGGAACAGCAGATTTTTTTTTCACGATTTCAGGGTTGGTCTCATATAGAAAGTTGTTCATAATGATGAGTACGATGACCCCTTGAGAGGATGCCCATTAATTCAATTTCACTTTGTATAACGAAACATGGTTTACAATAATGTTGCATCAAAAGAACAACTAAATTATTAAAATTGTGATATGGCGAAATACGTTCATGTAGAGGCATATCAAGCAGTTGCATCCGGTTAGACCGGAAGCCGACCCCAACATTGGTAGGAAAAGGCCAGGCAGATGATGATGACAAGCATATCAAGCATTACTACTTTCCTAATATTACTATAGGTCTCTTCTTCTTCGCTTCGCTCTTGGCAAAGCGGTTGTGGTCACAATGAGTTTTGTCCAATGGCAGGTGTTGTCGTAACTCGCCTAACGATCTCCCTCCATCTGGTTCTGTTAGATGACAGTCTGGCGCATTCACTAACAGGGCCTCCAACCGCGGATTTAATTTGATTGGTCCACCTAATCGGTGACCTAACGCGTGGCCTATTACCTACCTTACCTTCTACTCTGCCTTGCACCACTAGATGCTCTATGGAATCATTGTTACTATAGGTACCTATGGTAAATATCTACAAATAGACTCGCCTCTTATTACACACCGACTTGCCCTCCATCACATGGGATTCAAAATGTTACTGGCAAAATGTGGGAGTAATATACGGCTCTGCTTACTTCGGTGTTTTTTGTTGTTTACATCTGAGACCACGAACATTATCCGAGGAGTGAGGGGCAATTCCCGTAATTTTAAGAATGTTCGCATTCCAATCTCTGTCTCAATCTGTCTAATGCTGCTGTCCATCGGGCCGCTTTCTTACAGTCAAGGTCACGCCAGGCCAGCAACCGTTGAGGCCTCCGGTGGCCTGTCGTCGCAACTGAATAAAACAGCGGCTGCATACGCAGCCATGAGCTCGGTGTCACTTGATATGTTGGAATAGCGGCCAACAGGCCGCACCAGGCCAACACACGTCATGAGAAAGGCCGCGACGGGCCTCGATAGGTGTGGTAACGTCTGGCGCGGCCTGTCAGTAAACGGGCCGTGGGACCGCAGCATTAGATAGCTCCAACCCTACATTTGAAGTGAAAACTTCTTTAGGCGCGTTGAGCACTTCTTGGTAGGGGAAAAACTTATGGTTTCGCGATCGTCACCGAACGCTTTCCATGAGCTATATTATGTATAAAAGAACAGTTAATCCAAAGTTTGTGTTTTCACTTCTGTCGGCAGTCCTTATGACTGCCAATTTTTTATGGGTGACTGTTCTTTCATGGGTGCGTTTTGCTATTTTGACGAAAAGCTTAGCTATTATTTAAATAATTGTTTCTTGGATACAATTAAATAACAAAAAAACCGGCCAAGTGCGTGTCGGAACACGCACAATGAAGGGTTCCGTACTTGGAAAGAATTTATCCTAAGAACAAACTTAACATTGTAGTTGGTAAACATAATCTCCCATACATTCCAACTGCAAATGTAAGTTTGTACGCAGAATATCGAGAGATTTACCATGTTATTTTAAGACTATAGACTTCTTATATATTTTCCTGTAATCTATAAGTATATAACTACTTTCTGTATTTTTTTCAAAATTTTAGGTTCAGTAGTTTCGGAGATAAGGGGGGGAATGGTCAATTTTCGTCATACATTTGAGACCCTCACAGTAAGCCCTTTCATTCGATATGTCACACGGTACAGTTTGCAAAACTTTTTATTTTAATTATCTTGTTTGCCCCCCAAAACTGACCCCAATATTCTAAATTTATTTATTTACGGTTCACGTCCGTGTTTGGGTCACTCAAATTGATATGTACACCAAATTTCAACTTAATCGGTCCATTAAATTCAGAGCAAATTGGCTGTGACAGACGGACAGACAGACAGACAGACACACGAGTGATCCTATAAGGGTTCCGTTTTTTCCTTTTGAGGTACGAAACCCTAAAAACCGACACAACCCGAATAACAATCATCAAAATTAGAGACACGACGTAAGCGGAAATCTGCGTTCACTGTAGCTCCGACCAACACGTCCCTATTTTGAAGACTACAATAAGGGTGGATTCACAGCACGGAGAGCGGCCGCGAGCTGCGAGCGTTAGTAAATATTCTAATTTGGGGACTGGAAACAACAACGGTGTTAGATGAAAATCTGAATTTGGGTTGTAGATTAGGGCTTAATTTTTTTTAGATTAGGATTTTTTTCCTTATGTTTATTTTCTTTAAGTGAAATAACGTAATCAGATATTTAAAAATAAAAATCATTTGCCATGGAAACGATAAAAAAATCTAATTATATTATTTAAAAAAATAAAAAACTTGATGTGATGATTAATTATCAAAAGGCCCAGCGCCCGCGCCGCCACCATGGATCGCTGTTTCGAAGCAGGTAATTCATAAAGTAAGTAAGTAAAGGTTTTTTGCAAAAACTAAGCAATTTTAAAATTATAATAATAACGTAAAAATAAAAACACTTAGATAAAAATAATAAAAAATTCATTGCTGTGGCTTTTTACCGGATAGATGTTTCTCTTAAAATATTTCGTGTATGAATACGCTTCGGCCACCCAATCTATATAACGGTGTATACCGTTATATAGATTGGGTGGCGTATTATCAGACCTAGTATTCATTGATAAAGATGATTCCCTCATCGACTTCTTACTCAAAACTCCCATAAATCTACTTACAATCAACCAACCAACCACCAATTAACCTTACAATCATCTAAAACAGTACCATTTCGTCACAAAACAATAGCGTTTACGAGTATACCTAACATTTTTTTTTTTAGTAAGAGTACAGAAGCCTGCCACACAGGTTGCAGGAAAAATAATGAGCGGCGCGTCGAGTCGTCAAGTGATTTCAGGCGTAAGTCACATTCTAAAACTAAACTCCAGTACAAAGTTAGTTATTTCCTGCTCAGAGAAATTTAAACTTCACATTTGAATGACTAGGAAAATTATTTAAACAAACTAGCTTTTTAGGGTTCCGTAGCCAACAAGGAACCCTTATAGCTTCGCTATGTCCGTCTGTCTGCCCGCAGCTTAGCTCAAAGACGCTTAGTACCTACTAGAAAGCTGTAATTTGGCATGGGTATATATACATATTAATCACGCCGATAATGTGAAGAAATAAAATCTTGAAAAAAAAAAAAAAAAAATTCGGTACCTCGCTTGCACGTAACGCGTGATATTTTTTTTTTCTCATCTATCCCTTGTCGTGGGTTGTGAAAACCATTTTTCGGTTCAGGTAATATAAGCTTTAAAGTGGTAATTTTTTTTAGAGACAAGTGTCCCTCCCCCCTTCTGCTAAATGATGGTATGTAGGTAAGCAATGGATATGTGAAAAAATAACAGCAAAACTGTATACAGGATAAGTTTTTAACTAGTGAGCAAATTTTTTTTTGGTGGATCAGTATCAGTAATAGAATACATTTCCATTATTTGTTCTATACTTTTTTATCTTTCTTTTTATTAAAATTGCGATTAATAATCTGCTTAAAACATACATCAGCGAATTGCGCGGGCACACAGCTGATTCAACTGCGTTCCGCTTCACTGCACGCGCCGTCGCGTCGCGCGGCATGTATCTCATACTAGTTAGAAGTTAAAAGGAAAACTATGATAGCTAAGGCTTTACAAGTTACCGAGTAATAGTCGACCAACTTACATTTGCAGTTGAAAAACATGACACAACGAATAGAAGTTTTTGAACTACAATGTTAAGTTTGTTCTTGGGATAAATGCAACTACGGAACCCTATATTGTGCGTGGAACGACACGCACTTGGGCGGATTTTTCTCTTTCCAGTCGGAATTGTTTTTTTTTAATGTGAAACATCTTTTGGCGCGCTTTGACAGTAAAACCGACGTACGATGCCGTGACGGCCCCCTCTACACCACTGGTCTCTCTTGCACCTCAGACAGTACGCATGACAAAATTCGATGAAAATTGAAAAATGTTCTGTATGCTGCATACTGAACATTTTTCAATTTTCAGCGAATCTTGTCATGCCTACTGTGTGAGGGGCACTCTCAACCATAGGTACTGTGTAGTCGAGGTTCGTTTACCTAAGGGGGGTGAGATTCGATTGTCTATCTGTTTCATTTCCTGCACGTTGATTGCGTAAATCATAGTGTTAGGGAGCCGTTCACGTCCTAATTGGAATGGTTTTGAATCGATGAGGAGCGTCATATTTTAAATATTGGTAAATTTTTAGTACTTTTTTGCGTTCGTCTTAATAGAAGGTAACGGTTTATATTCATACTTTATTTAATTAATACTAGCTTTAGCAAACGGTTCTCCTCGCGTGGATGTCGGTTATCGCGTAAAAAGAAGCCTATGTCCTTCTCCATATCATACGATCCCGTGAGATAATTTTCTACCTCCACGCGGATGACGCCACGGGCAAAAGCTAGCAATTCACACTGTCATTACATAAAATATAAATATTACGGACACTTGCTTATATTTGTAACAAAATTATAAACATCCTGTTTTACAGAATTGTGAGGATTTTAATACAAACCGGCCAAATGCAAAATCGGACCACGCACAATGAAGGGTTCCGCAGATGGGACGAATTTATACCAAGAACAAACTTAACATTGTAATTGAAATACATGTTCTCCCATACATTCCAACTGTAAATGTAAGTTTGAACGCTCAATATCGAGAGATTTACCATGTTATATTAAGACCATAGACTTCTTATTAATTTTCCTGTACCTAATTTATAAGTACAGAACTATTCTCTGTATTTTATTTTCAAAATCTTAGGTTCAGTAGTTTCGGAGATAAGGGAATGGTCAATTTTCATTTATTTTCTTAATAACTTTAAATAAAGTGTGTCTAAAATCCTCACAATAAGTTTTTTTCATTTGATATGTGACACAGTAAAGTTTGCAAAATCTTTTTTTTATGTTTCTAGTTTACCCCCCAGAAGTGAAAATAAATGAATTTTGAATATGGGGGATTAAAAATTCATTTATTTTCGTTACATTTCCGTGTTCGGGTCACGAAAGGTCATATGTGTACAAAATTTCAACTTAATCGGTCCAGTAGATTCGGAGCAAATTGACTGTAACCTTCTTTCTTATATATATGGCTGTGACAGACGGACAGACAGACAGACATACGAGTGATCCTATAAGGGTTACGTTTTCCCTTTTGAGGTACGGAACCCTAACAAATAAAATTGTACAAAATCTGGACTCTTCCTATGACCATGGTGGCCATATGGTCATAAACCACACCATAACTAATACTCCTTAAAATGGGCCTCGGTCCTAATTAAAACTGGTTACACCTCCATCTGCTTCAAGTCATAAAATATGCAAAATCGTTAATTTTATTTGCAGCATTGTACGTAGGTTTTGGTTTTGTTTGGTATTGGTTTTGTTTGCACATGTTTTACGTCACTAAAAACGATGGCGAAGTAGATCGGACTGTTAAGGCCCAGATATATGCCAGTGGCCTTGAGTGGTTAGCTTGTGTGTTCTGTACTGAGCTCACGTAACGCGTCGTACGTCCAGCCAGTAATAGGACTCGCCCATCGAGGAGCGCGAGCGCTCTCCCAAATAAGACGCATTATTAATTTATTATACATAAAACAAATGGTATTTTAATAAAACACGTATACTAAAAGATTAATAATTAAATTATCTTTAAAATGGTGAAGATTTCAGGAAAATACGCTTGATTGATTATTCGCAATTTTCAATTTTTATCCGCGTTAGACTTAACTTTACAAATTAATTTCACTATGTAATATAAAAATAATCTAAAATATATACATATTACGTTATTAAGAAAATGCTCAAATTTAACATATATTTTTTTTCCAAATCATTAACACTACTCGTTTAGACGTGATCTTCAGTATAAAATCATTAAAAGTCGGTTATCGTCGCCTTAAGCACAGAATTAACACTGGATGGATGTAATGGCCAAAGGTCATGGAAACAATCTGCTACTCCCGCATTCTCCTTAAACTTAAGGGGAAGATTTATAAAACAATGGTTAGACCAAGCTGTCTTGTATGGTTGTTGGGCCGCAAAAGGGTTGAATGAAATCCAGCTGAGATGAGAATGGTATGAGGTGTGGTGAATATTGAATTACTGATTGAAAGATCAATTAACTTTTTTTAAATTAATAAACGTTTATTGGCTTAATCATAAGTCTCCTTATACCAATTTATTTTTGGTCGGCGCAATATCTAAAATTTTAATTTCAACTCTTTATTAGTTGCTTTTGCGGACATGATATTTATTTAGATTTGTAACTGTAGTTGTGGCAACCATATCATTTGTTTTAAATAGATTTCATTTTTAGGGTTCCGTACCTCAAAAGAATAAAAAAAGGAACCCTTATAGGAGCTTCTATCAAGACTCTTTTTCTCAGGAACGCGTGGAGATATCAAGTTTAAATTGATTTCAAATACGAAGGTTTATGCTTTCTAGGAGCTCTAAAAAAATCAAGCTTCTAATTCAACGCAATAAAAAGATAAAGCCATTTATGCGACATTTAGGCGATATTCGCAAGTAAATCAAAACCTATAGGGTACTTCCCGTTGACCTAGAATCATGAAATTTTGCAGGAAGCAAGGTCTCATAGCACAAGTAAAGGAAAAAGTCCAAAAATTATTAATTTGTAGTTTTTATCACATAAAAAAATCGTTTTTGCGTTTACAAACTTAAAGCAGTTGGAGAATTGACCGTCACGTATATCGATGTATGGGAGAAAATTTTTTCAACTGCAAAATTAAGGTTTGTACGGAACCCTCGGTGCGCGATTCAGACTAGCACTTGCCCGGTTTTTTTTTTAAATCTTTATATAAATTTCATATTTTGTGAATATGAGAACGTTGAAGGCCTAGTAGACTGTAGATTCGTTGACCATTTTCTATTTTGTTAAGTACCAGGGGGCCAAGTCTACTAATGTACAAACGTTGCAATGGTCTCTTCATTGTGAGTTTTTAACAGATTTGCCATACAAACACTGTCAAATACTCACAATGTCGCAGACCATTCTGACACTATTGTAATAACAGAATTGAGGCCCTGGTAATTGTTGAAAAGCCTTCACATTCTTCCCATACCTATTAACACAATAATATTTGAAAATATTGTAAAAAAACTATTATTTTTAAAAGAGTAACCGTGGAATTTCTCCTTGTTCCTAGCTTCTGACGTTTCATGAGTGCCCACGTCGGTTTATGTGAAATAAAATATTTTAATTTTTGATTTTGATTTGAGTAACTTTTATATTACATTCTAGAAATCTTTATCACATCTTAACACATCGTTATCACCACGTAGGAACAATGGCTTACTTGCTCGCTGTCATTGTCCTTAAATTAAAGCCATATTTTATTTTAAAGGCAATCAAAAATAACTCTTTCCCACTACTCTTACGCACTGAAACAAAAGGACAAAATTTTCTAACACCCATTAACGACACATGGCGGCATCATGTCAGAGATTCAATCGTAACTCATTCTAGGAAGTGATGCACTAAAAATTATATTAACCGAAACTTAAGGACGGTTCACACTAAATGTCACGCTCGCTCGACGTCAGCCCGCACAGTCAACCATCGGTGGGTGGCGGACGTTGATTTTTAGGAGTTCTGTAGCCAAAGGGTGCCAAACAGGACTTTTTACTAAGCCTATGCCACAAAGCGGTATCTTTTTACAAGCTTTATATTAACTTGCTTCGTTCGTGTGGGTTTCCCGTTACTCCTTTTACCATCCATTTTTCAAGCACATCCTGGCATCCGATTGAGCTGAAACTTGGCATGCTTATGTAATTTTCGAGATATTTAAAAAATATGATACCATGGAGCTGCTCTGATGTTAGAACCAAAGGCCATAGGAACTCCTCAATCAAACAAGAAAACACAATCGTGTTTAGACTCATTGGATATGTATTGAGCTTCGTCGTGTGTGGTTTCATTCGATTTGTCTTGACAAGTGTTAGTATACTAGCTGGTATTCAGGGTCTGATGATGGAGCCGGAATGTGGCCACAGAAACTTCATAACAAAAAAATAATATTTATACGGTCGAATTGAGAAACCTCCTCCTTTTTTAAAGTCGGTTAAAAACAAGATAGAACCTGATTGTACTGGTTGACTTTGACTTATTTGCCCAAGGTTGTATCCAGGGTCTCATGATGGTGTCAGAATGTGGCCATAGGAACTCTTCAACCGAACAAGATAGCACCATCGTGTTTGGACTTATTGAATTTGCATTGACAAGTATCTTACAAGTGCAGGTAATAGAACAGATATTTAAACAAATTCTAATGCTAAAAAGTAAAAAAATAAACTTTAGGTAAAAATCTTTTTAAATACAAGCTTTTAATGAACTAAGCTAACAAAATTAAAATATTATTATTAGGAATATTATTATGGAAAAAGTTAATACATTTTCCACCAGAACTAAAGTTCTTTTCAGTATTTGTCATGATAGAGACAACACGAATTCTCTAAAAAAAAAAAAAAAATACAACTGGCTACATATTATGATGTATAAAATTTAGTTATAAGTCTTTTTAAAAACAAACTTTTAATGAACTAAAAAATACGAAATAAAACTTACGTAAACATAGAACTTTATTATTTTCTTAAAAGTTTGAGGCGCGACTTCCTTCTTACACTTAAAGATAAGCAAAGACAGGTGGGTTGTGTTACATATTTAAAAATATTATGTCATATAAAAGTTATGTAATAATTAGGTATTACATATTCAACATTTTAATATTGTAAAATAGAAAAGAGGGACAGATAATGAACAATAATGTGTTATCTATGATTATTTCATTGTTATTGTCACTACATTAAACATACAACAATGGTTAATGTAGTGACAGTCGAACCTCTCAGCCATCATTCTCAAGGTGTTGGAGCTGGCGCGGACCCTGCGCACCAAGGATTGTGCATGCTGTGGACTCCTATAAGTGAAGCAGTACACCTACTTAGTACCTGATGTTGCTCTTTATTTATGTGTCATGTATTGTGTACGTATTTTGTTGGAGATCCTTAATCAAGATATAAAAGACGCCATCGCCACTCCGGCTCGCATTTCGTTATAATTTTATCTTTACGCTGACACTCGGTAGCTGACTGCGCTTAGTGTGAACCGTCCTTAACAGTTAACTTTCAGTTAAAAAGAAGAAATCTTTCCCACAATGTTTTGTTATGGTCCAAATATTTTTATAGATGTGACGCATTCTGATTTGTTGAATGTTTCTGGCTTGCTCTTGATTGTTGAAACTTTTGAGACGGAAGATGGATAATGGCTTGAGATTTGAAGTTTTATTAGGGTTTACATCGTTTGGTGAAGTTAAATGAACCTACGTTTTGACATTTTATTTATTTATTTATTTAAACTTCATGTACAATAGTGGTAATATCAATTGATTAATGGCAATTCGACAGAAGACTTGACGAACTATCTACACATACAAATAAATAAAACTGAAGTGTCTGTTTGTAATGTCAAAATAACGGTTTTTTACTAATAAGCTAAGTATATATAGTACATAATTATAACAAAAATAAGGCCAAATGCGTATTGGACCACGCACAATGAAGGGTTGAAGTTGGGACGAATTTATCCCAAGAACAAAATTAACATTGTATTTGAAATACCTACATGTTCTCCCAATCATTAAAACTGCAAATTGATTGACTATTACTCGTTATCTTGTAAAACCTACTTTCTAGTTTTCTTTTTAACTTTGTTATACTACTGCCGTGAATTTTTTCACATATCCAAAAACAACCATTTAGCTGGCAGGGGTCAAAACGATTGACTCTAACAAAAATTAGCACTTTAAAGTTTAATATTTCGCAAACGGATCCTTGAGTCGAAAAATGGTTTAGTCTAAACCATTTTTCGACTCAAGGATCCGTTTATATAAATATTGCGGATCTGTCGAAACTAACAGATCCGCAATACTTTGGGATAGATGAGAAAAAATAATATCATCCCCATTTTACGTGTAGGGGAGGTACCCTAAAAAAGCTTTTATTATACCACTTTGCCGGCGTGATCAATATATTGTATACCCATGCCAAATTACAGCTCCATTAGCCAACGTAGGTTTATGTGAAATAAAATATTTTGATTTTGTTTAAATTCGTAAAACACAAAATCGTTTGTATGAAACTGACAGGTGTCAAAAAATCATTCTCTCGGTAGACGGAACATAGATGTCAGCATTAAAAACAATAGCAATCCACCTGTCTTTAGCATTCAACTCAAACACCGCGAAGTACTTTAAATTCAATATTCCAGAGCTGACAATACAGCTCTCATAAAATCATACAGCGTTGGATCATGTGGTATTGAGCATAGCATGGTAGTAGGGGGGAGGCTCAATGGAAACCTATTCGCAGACAAGTGCATCGCAACACCTGGGGCGTGCGATTATAGGCCAGGAGCTCGGGTGCTAAAGATTTAGTGTTAGAGGCGTCTTTATCGTTAAAGTTGAGGTTCTTAGGGGATGTTTCTGTTGTGGGGGGGATATTACAATAAAATGTATTGGTATGGCACGGAATAGATTCTTTTCTTCTTTTTTTGAATAGTGTTTTGAATATTTTGATTAAAGTTCCAATTTTATATGGATTAAAGTTACAAACCTATTTTTGTACACGCTATGTTACAACTGCAACACTGCCTGATGTTTTCGTATCTGGCGTTGGGAGTCTTTTTGTAGGCATTACGCTAGATGCGAATGGTAGCTGCTCTAGCGTGGTACGGAGTTTCAATACAATAAGAGACCAGCTTGTTTTACTTGTTTTTTTACCGCTGACGCGCGATTGATTGTACCTAAAACCACCACGATTATTATCATCATCTTCCTGCCCTTATCCGATGTCACTTGAGGTTGGCGTAACACGTTTGACGCGCGATATCGCGGGCGCGACAGGCACCGACAAAGAAATTGTGCTACTAGTGTCGCGTCGCGCTCGCGACATAGCACTAGTCTGTACGAGCCTTTATTCTTCCATTCACTTTTGTCAACCGTCACGCTATCATTCACTTCGTTCTCTTTCATATCATTCCTCACACAATTCATCCATCTTTTCTTTGGCCACCACGAAAATCTCTATAATATTTCAAATTCCAGATTTAACACATCCTCCACACAGTCCATCTGTAAGCAAATCCGCTGGACACAAACAAAACAAACTTGACGCCGCAGCCACACACGCAATTGAAGCAAGCTTTGCGAACTCCACATTTTAGCCGGACCAATGTTTTTCACGGCGGCACCGATCGCCGGTAATCCTCCTGTTGCCTTCACAGCTCTCACGTGTAATCTGATCGTGACTTGTATAAAACAATTTGTTTAGAACCGGTTTCCAATTTGCCTTGGCATGATAGGTTTTTTAAACGGATTTTGTAACCCCGGATTAGGTTTATAGATTGAAATTTAATCTGTAATAGATATCTGTGTTGATGGGATTTGCAATGGTTATTGTGGTTTGTTTTGTTTTTGTTTTATAGTGTCGGAGAATATTTTTTAGTACTTGGTGTATCTTACCAAAAAGAGGTATGAAAATGTCCCTGTTTTATATACATCAAACGTCTTATTAACTATCTTATCCGTAGTTTCTAAAATAATTATCAAACCTAGTGTTAAATCTTAAGTTTACTTACTTTACTTAAGTTATACTTTTTTAAATAGTAATTTAGGTTTTCAGCAAACCGAAATAATTACAAAAGGCAAGATGAAGAATCTAATTTCTTAGACCTCCGCCAACTTGCAACACCACACGCCTGATTCACTTCTTTACAACGAAAACACTCTATTTCCATAGAAACATAAAAAATACAGGTTGTATCTAAACCAACTCTACACGGTGCTATAATAATAAAGCTCCCTAGCTCCTGAACATGTCACGCTACGTTTGACGTGTCATCGAGCGATTGTAGACGCGCCTCGCTCCGTGCCGTTTACCTTATATTTTTATATAATACAAATCTTATGCCCTATCTTGATGGTTGGGATTGGATATCGGGTTTATGGGAACTATTTTGCATGATAGTGGGATGTCGGTATATATTTTAACTGTAAATGACTTTTATAACAGGATTTTTTATAAATTGTATAAGATTCCAAACCGAACTTAATTTACTACGGTATATACATAGACACAACTGCTCGGTAGATACAACTAGACTAAATTTTAGAAAGAAGTCGACAGAAGGATCCTTTTGGGTTGAGCAGCGTTTGGAATACTTAATCAAGTCTTCTCGTCGCCTATCCCGCAGTGTTTGAAGACTAAGGTCTTTAACCAGTGTGTCCTGCCAGTTATGACATACGGTGCCGAATCATGGACACTGGCAGTCGGGCTGGTCCACAAATACAAGATCGCGCAGCGCGAGTCCGAGTCTCTTCACTGAAAAAAATGCACTCCAATCAAGTGACTTTTCAGCTTGATTGACGATTTCTTGTTTAGATTAATCAAAATCTTAGTTAAGTTGATCATCACGACATGATTGCAACAATACTAGTTCAAATGATTGAACGCTCAAACAAGTTTCTCGATTACCCTTAACATGACATCATTGTAGAAGAGTTAAAAAAGAGACAAATTAAAAAAATGTTAACTGTAACAAAATAAGTTAGTTGTGTCAATCAGGCATTTTGATTAGATACCTCAAAGATCATTGAAACTTTAGTCTAATAATCTTGGTTGGAGCAACTATGTTTTGACTTGATTGCTGCAAATAGGTTTTGTGATAACTCCAATCAAGATCCGTTTCAAATCTCAATCAAATAAAAGTAGTAGCTGTGATCATTGTGCTTGATAGGCTCAGATGCAAACAACTTAGTCAATCTAAATAAAATCTTGATTGTGGCAACTACTTTTTTTTTTTTCAGTGTTTGAATGATAAAATCAGGAATTAAATTATCCGGAAAAGAACCTGAGTTACCGACATAGCTTGCAGAGTCGACGGCACGGTTGGTGCAGTGGTTAAACGAATGACTGCTGCGCTGCGTGTCGCGGGTTCGATTCCCGGACGGAACAAATATTAATTTGAATGACCTACAAATAGTTGTTCCGGGTCTGGCTGTTTGTGTATGTGAGTTTGAATGTTTGTAAACGCACCCACAATACAGGAGACATTTCTAGTGTGGTGCAACGTTAAAAAAAAAAGATTTAGCAAACTGAGGTTGCAGTGGTTAAGAAGGTGGGTGGGGCAGACTGGATGTGGAAGGCGGAGGACAGAGGGTTGTGGCGCAACCTGGGAAAGGTTTCTGTCCAGCAGTGGACTGCGATAGGCTGAGTTGATTGATTTCATAGACGTGTTTTGGTTTTTAGATAAAAAAAAATTGGTTGTCTGTAAAGTTGGTTTACGGACGATAGTTTAACGTGACAACGTCATAACAAAACATCAATGCGGCGCAAGCGTACAATGAGCGTAACGGGACAATGAGTCATCCTTTTTTGTGTATGTAGCCGGCGTTCATCGATTTATTAGACGTTGTCACGTCAAAAAATTCAGTGGCTGTCTGTAATGTGGTTTTGTGCCAGGGCCTCAAGTCTGCTATTACAATAGTGTCAGAATGGTCTCGCCATTGTGAGTATTTGACAGTGTTTGTATGGCAAATCTGTCAAAAACTCACAATGAAGAGACCATTCTGACACTATTGTAATAGCAGACTTGAGGCCCTGGTTTATGGCAATAAGTCATAAGTCATAAGTGATTTATTTCATAACAATATAGGTACATTGCGTTGAAAAATTAAAACAATTACATTATACAATTACAATTAAAATAAAATTAATTAAATACATTTAGAAAAGTCAATAAAAACAATAACGGTAAATTGAATTCAAATACAATAGATTATAAATAATAAATGTCAAATTAGTACGATCAATCATAAGTTACAATATCATATGTCATCTAGGAATTCATTGATACTGTAATAGCCAATAAGCTTGGCGCGGAGATCAAAAGGTAACTGAATAAGTAAGTGTAAGTGTTTAATACACTCCTTGTAAGATATTCGGGGAGTCAGGTGTTGTAGGCGGGGGTGTCGAAAGGTTACCAACGCACTTACTCGTAACCAGTGAAAACCACACTGTCAGATTAAACACTTGTATAATCAATAAAATAACACACGATAATTACAGTCAACAAAAATAGAGTCACAATATATAAATCAGCACTTACGAACTAATAGAATATCTAGAAACTACCTTAAACTGAAATTATTGGCTAACTTAAACTGACTTTATTAAAACTATCTAAGCGCGGAGCGACTAATTCTCGAATATATGTGGAGAGCAACTGAATCGTACGGAGAGATTATTGCTATTGAGAGATTTACTTGATGTATTACTGATGTACTACCAATGTACTACTGATGTACTACAAAAATCAACTTTTTTTTTTTTTTTTTTTTTTTTTTTTGTGTATGGCATCTCGGAGGTATAACCACTGGGGGTTCCTGCTCCTTAACCGGGCTTTCCTGTGGTGCCGCAAGCTCCTAACGAAGTTTACGCCTCCAGCCAGGGGACAAAAATCATTTTTTTTTTTTTTTTTTTTTTTTTTTTTTTTTGTGTATGGCATCTCGGAGGTATAACCACTGGGGGTTCCTGCTCCTTAACCGGGCTTTCCTGTGGTGCCGCAAGCTCCTAACGAAGTTTACGCCTCCAGCCAGGGGGTTTTTACTATAATCTACTTAAGCTAGACGACTGCTCGCTAAGGGCACCCCAGGTGGGGCTCGAACCTCGGCTTAGGGCAGTGTCGGAGGGAGGATGGCAAGGGACCGTCGGTGGCTGGATAATATCAGGGTTCTGATTATTAATCGGGGGAGTTTGGATTACAGGCTCAGCTAAACCACATGCTGGCACATCGTTAAGCGTCGTCAAGGGACGGGGAGGGCTATTATTATTGACGATAATAATAGTGGATCGGGGTGGGTTTCGCGCGGGACCTCTAAAGCGAGGTCGGAATTGTGATCGTGTTCGTGTTGTGTGTACTCTCCTGGATGAGAGTGGTGGGGTCGTCTGGGTCGGTCAGTGTGTCAAAAAAAAAAAAAAAAAAAAAAAAAAAAAAATCAACTTGCTCGGGTTCCCTTTATAGGTTTTACACATGATCACAAGTTGCGGGTAACCCTTGGTCGTATACTACCTGATGAGGGGGTGTTGAAGGGGAACGGGTGTCTGCGGGGTATTGCGCAGTTAGCTCTCCTTAGACGTAGGAGGGGTACGGGAGACGTGGTTCTACGCAGTATGAAAATGGTACATAACACTGTTTACTTTCCGATACAATGGATTTTACTTTAATCGGTACCCCGGGGGTATATACTGTTATATAAAATAGGTAATTAGGGGGTAAATGCTCCAACTAAGCTAATGGCAGTGTTCAAATTACGCTATCTCTTTACAGTTCTGAGATATCGATCATTTTCGTTAGTATATAAAGCTATTTAAGCAATTTATATTAGAATATTCGTCTCCACGGAACAATCGATACATTTCAATCATTTGACGACATATATAATTCATTTTAAGCTCGAATTATGGTGCTTTCCGTTACACTCCTGGCTATATTATTCTGTGAAAATATTATGATGTGTAACATTTAGCACACACCAATACGAGACAAATTTTATTGAAGACCTAGCTGTTGTCCGCGACTTCGCCCGCTTCGCTTTTTTTAAAATAAAAGTAGCCGTAGTTACTTAAGATGTACAGTTTTTAATTTATGTTGATCTAACATCGATCCAAGCGTCGTTGTGAGCGTGGTCTTTTAACTATCCGTCATATAACTTACTAGCTTCGGCCCGCAGCTTCGCTCGCGTGGCTTTTTCGGTTAGTATGGTATAGTAGCCTAAGTTACTCCATATAATATCGACTATCTGCCGGTGAAAGTTCCGCCAAAATTGGTCCAGCCGTTTCGGAGACTAGCCGGAACAAACAGACAGACAAAAAAAACCGTTTTTTGTAAAACAATATATAATATAATTAATATAATATCCATACTAATATTATAAATGTAAAAGTTACTCTTGTCTGTCTGTATGTTACGTTTTCACGCCTAAACCGCTGAACCGATCGTCATGAAATTTGGCAGAGATGTAGCCTGGGATATAGGCTACTTTTTTACGCGATAACCGACATCCACGCGGGCGGAGCCGCGGGCATAAGCTAGTAAATATATAATTGCATATGCATTACGTAAAAAGCTGTTATTTTGACATTAAAACAGACACTTAAATTTTATTTATTTGTATAGAAGTTCCTTAATAAAATAGCAAAAAAACACCTATATTTATGCACCTCTTACTTCTGACGTTTCTATGCAATCAAAATATTAACGTACTCATCCATGATACTCAAACAAAACAAAATCTCATTCGAACCTCAAGTAATCTAAAAGAAAAATAACCTATCAACCAATCCAATTCAATTTCGCAACAAATGAGTTCTGATTGGTTTATTTGAACGTCTATTAAGTATGAAGCCGAAGTCTTACGTTTTCGAGAAAATTAATATCGTCGGTTATTTTAGTGAGGGTAGGTCCTTGCGTATGTGAGGGTAGCCATAGTAGGAAAATTTTGCCTACACGTGTCCTGTGTGTATGAGTGTTGTAGTGTGAGTGTGAAACAGAGATTTTCTAAGAAACATTATTTTGGTTGTAAATTGCTAATGGATGTTTATAGAGTGGTTGTAAGGGGCTGTATAATTTTGATTCAAAATTGGTTCCTAGAAAGTGTTGCCTAGGTAATCAGTTAGGTTGTGTTGAATAATTAGGTGTTGGCCTAATTTCTGGCATTCTACGTGAAAATCATAGAGACTGAAATGCTCAGTAATTCTAATTATAATACCTATAACAATACCTACTCAAACAAAAATCCGACACCAGATTCAGTAATAATTGTTGGTCGTTTGTCAAAGAGAAATGAAATCGTGACATTACAACTGTGTTGTTGTTTGTTCTACTGTAAGTATGTAATCATGTAAATAATATTTATGAATTAAAACAATTCCAGAAAATGTAACAAATCTTATTTTCAAAGTTCGCCCAGTAAAATACCTAAACGTATTCGAAAATATTAGCCAAATACGTTAACGTACGCAAAATACGCGCTTGGACGTGGAGTTAAGGGTCCCATAAATGATCAATTGCAATTGTAATGTTTTACAAGATTGATACACATTGATGCGCAAATTTATCGTCTACCAAATGCAATTGAAGAGATTGACAATTTTTCTACAATTGCAATTGATTACAATTGATCGTTTCGGGGCCCTTTAAAGAAAGAAAGAAAAATATTTTATTTGGGAAACGTACAGGAAATACAAACAGTAAAAAAAGGAGCATTTAGGTACATTAAAAACAAAAAATATAAATAAGAACATAATAAAAAATAAAAAATCGCAGGCATAAGGACTGCCGACAGAAGTGGAAACACAAAACTTTGGAATAACTATTCTTTTATACATATAGCTCATGGAAAGCGTTCGTTGACGATGACGCGAGTTCCATGATTTTTTTTCACCCAAAACGTACACATATATACACAGTATACATATAGCCCATGGAAAGGGTTCGGTGACGATCGCGAACCCATAAATTTTTCCCCTTCCTCGCATAGGTCCCCCAGGTACCGACCTGTGCGAGGCCAAATAGGCTCCTGTCTTAGCATAATGCTGCGATTTTTGAAAATAATACTGCAGCGCTGGTATTCTGATAGGGCCCGTACATCGTCGCCTTTACGGTCACCAGCCCGTACTACTACTATTTACTACTAACTGCTAGCGAAATTCGATACCCAGTCATTTCCCGATAATCCAAACTATCTCATTTCCCTACCACATGAAGACACGTATCGTCTAACAGACTGCTGTGTTGAGGAAGTTAGCGAGAACATTGTGATTAAATTCCTTTGCGGCGAGCAACATAACCAGCTGTTTTACTTACTGTCTTGTCTAGTTAACTAGACACGGTTCGTCAATTGGGTGAAAGTAATTTTTAGTTTGAAAGTTTGGCTGAGTCGTGGGACTGTGTTTGATTAAAATGAAGTTCGGAGAACCAAGGCTTAAGACTTCCATTAAACTCATTGACATATATATTACTGCGTAAGGACTGGGCGGACCGCATGTTATAATGACGCCTCGAACTTGGTCCCAAAATGGTCTTCCCTATAACGAAGTGAACTAGAACGCGTTCGGCTGTCTTCGGGAGCGGTCGTAAAATTTTACAAGCAAAAATGCCAAGTTGTCGTGAAGGGTTGCGTGAACTACGACAAAAAGCACAATAAAACAATTGATAACATTTCATATCACCGATAAGTTAAACATATGTAATAATATCAACTTCTAACATTATTTAAAACAATTTCTTTCTAATTTGTCTCAACGTTTGGCAAAGACGAAGCGAAGCCGCGTAAAAGTGTGACATAACTTTGCAGCGGCGCGCGTTTTTATCCGATGAAATGAAAAGATTTATTATTATTACTATATGATTTAATTATGTATAAAATTATTTTTATTGTTTATTAAAAGCAAATTAAAATGTGTTTTTATGTACTTACTGCTAAAAAATCTGTAAGTACAGTAAAATACGTATTTATTTTGCAGATTTCCTTCTGATTCCGTGCGAAATAAAGTTTGGAGTCGTGTCATAAGTTAAAAAAAATAAGTTTAAAAATATTGTTTTATTCGAAGGCCAATGGAAATTTTATAACACAAACAAACTGCAATAAATATAAATTTCGAAAAATAGGTTTTTTTATTTCTTTGTACCTCGAAAAATACCCGCTCTTACAAGTTTACGTCTAGGAGCAGACCACGCCGATTGACATCGTAGTTCTAATAGATGGCGCTAGTGTTTTTGTATGGCGACCGTGTCCGGCAAACGTTCGGACGACCGTATCTTTACTATTTATATCAATGATTAAACTACATACTTTGGACCATTGAAGAATAGCCTACAGCACGCAGCACGCAGCTGAGAAGGAAAACAGCGTGAGGATACCTGGGCTTATCGACGTATACAAATAAATAATAATTTAAAAAAAAAAAAAATTGTCTTCTACTCTTACAGACGTTGTCCACATCTCTATATCTACTTTCCTATCGCAGGTATGCTGGAAGAGATTTCATTAGAAATAAGATAGATAGATAGATACATAGAATACTCTTTATTATGTACACCATAAAAATTACAGATATAAATGTAGAACTGTTACATAGGCTGACCTTTGTACGTATTTTTCTGTTCCTTTCTTCTTGTCTGTTTATATGTGTGTACATACATTGTTAAATAAATAAATATATAAAATTGAAGTGTTTTTGTAATGTAATTGTGGTCAAAATAACTGTTTTTTACTAAATGCATACGGTACTTAACAAAAAAAACTTTTTCTGTTTGTCTATTTGTTCCGGCTAGTTTCCAAAACGGCTGGACCAATTTTGTCGGGACTTTTTTATTTTAGAAAAAGCGCGGGCGAAGCCACAGGCAGGAGCTAGCAGAATATAAGTGTGAAATCGCCTACCCGTCTTCAGCAAGCGTGGTGATCAATGCTCGCGCTGTCTCTGTATGAGAAGAGGCCTTTGCCCAGCAGTGGGGCAATAATAGGCTGGTACTATTATTATTAAATACACGACGAAAGAAAGTAACGGATAGAGGCTTTTAGCTCGTAGTGGGTCAGATTATCAGCCATTGAGGCACCATGGGCGGAGTTAGCTTACAGACCTACGCTTATCAACCAATAGCAAGGCAGCATCAGATGTTTGCTGAGCCCCTTGTTTTTTTAATAAAATAAAAAGACCGTAAAAAACAAACACATACTAACCCTAGAATAAGTACCTAATAATCCAAACTCAAGTTATGAGGGTTAAAAAAAAAAAAAAAAAAACTACGAATCGCCCTTGCGCTTCGCTTGGCTCGTCTAGTCGGTCAATAATGTAATGTCTTTTTTCTGGTTTTATAGAACTTACCGTGTTCCGTGTGGCGCCGGACGTAAAGAATAGCACCATCCCATTTCCTCCCGTGGGTGTCGTAAAAGGCGACTAAGGGACTTACTAGAGAATAGGCAGCAGCGTTCTCTATGCATTTTTAACACCATACTGCGATCGCCAACCCGCCTGCCAAGCTTGGCGATTATGGCAAACCCCCCAATTGGGGGACGTCTATGTTCACCAGTGGACGTCTTTCGGCTGAAGTGAGTGAGTGATAACTTACAGCATTTATGTACGAGTGTATAATCCTAAATAAATGTAACTGCTTCCAAAGGGGTGAAAACCTAGTGTCCTGATCTTACGCCTAGCTTAGGCACCTGCCTCCCACAGTATAATTAAACTATTATGTTTTGTTCTTGATCATTTGAAAATATACTTCTATATTGTTGTGAGAAATAAATCTTTATCTTTATCTTTCTTTATTATTGAAACAGAGCCTGAGAGATTTATTAAAACAAAAGCTTTTTTATTGGTTGTCGCTAAAAGGGGCGGTTAACAGATGTGGTCATCGTGTGCACGGAATTTTGTTTTCGAAGTGGTCTTATGTCCATGACCGTCATAGTACAACAATAATTAGTTATGTATGTATAACACGAGTCATGCTAAATGAAACAACATCGGGCTCCCTGAACAAAAAGACAGGCGGTAGAATTGACATAACAACCGCGCTGAACAGTGGTTGGTTAACAAAATTAAAAGGTAAACCCGAGCTCTTAATATTCACACAAACCAAACAAACCGAGTTTTCACACCAAGAATTTCACGGAAAATAAGGCAAAGCAGACTAAGTAAATAACTACTGAAATACGTGTATGTGTGTGTATTAACACCGTAGTACGAATGTATGAGAGATCAAAGGGCAAATTTTAATGAAGCCTAGAACCGCTTTAATGCAATATCTAGGCGATAAATTGTTCACCATCCATCAATATGTTTTACTTGCGCGATTTCACTTTCAAAGCTGCACTTGCTACGGTCTCTTCTTATGGCTTTAATCAACTCAGCCTACTCCCTGTCCACTGCTGGAAATAGGCTTCTCCCACACTGCGCCACAACACTCTGTCCTCTGCCTTCTGCATGCAGTCTGTCCCAGCAACCCTTTAAGGTCGTCGGTCCATCTAGCTGGGGGGCGCTCCACACTACGGTTGCCGATACACAGTCTCCTCCAAGACTCGTCTGCTCCACCAGCTATCGGGTCTTCGAGAAACCTGGCTAGCCCACTACCACTTCAGCTTGCTTACTCTGCTATGTCGTCTATGTCGGTAACTCCGGTTCTTTTCCGGTTCTTCTTTTTTTATGGCTTAGCCAATAATAACTAGACGAATACTAATTTCCTAAATAGTTGACATTGTTTTTCAAACATATACGAGCTTCGTAATTATTGTTTAAAGCAACTTCAATTGCCTCTGGTTATCACGAGGGTTTAGAAGTTTTTACCCCTTTAGATATGGGAAAGTCAAAAGGAAATATTAAAGACATGCATTTAAATATTTAACAATAAAAACAGGATGCTGTCGGATCGTGACCTACACAAAATTGTACTTAGACATTTTAAGTTTTCATACCATTATATAGTTCCAACTTCGAGATAGAAGTCAATCGTCGAATCCGACTCTGCTGGCGTTCGGGAAGTTACGCAATATCTTCTCATCTGAAATACCGCAGTGTCTCAAGATGAAAGTCTTTGACCAGTGCATGTTGCCAGTGATGACCTTTTAAGCACTGAAACGTGGTCTATACGGAAAAGTCACCTAAAGGGCAATGGAGAAGGCTATGCTTAGAGTTTCCCTACGCGATCAAATCAGAAATGAAGAGATCTTCAGGAGAATTAAGGTAACCGACATAAACCCGAAGAATTGCCAAACTTTAGTGCCAGGCGGCAGGGCACATTACTCGCAGAACAGATGGCCGATAGGGACCATGTATCGGAAGACGTAGCATTGGAAGGCTTCCCACATGGTTGTGAAGGCCGCAGGAATCTGCTGGATGCGGGAAACATAGAACTGGTTGAATTGGCGGTGCTTGGGGGAGGCCTATGCCAGCAATGGACGTCTTTCGGCTGATGAATGATAATGAGTAGTTAACGTTGAGCAGTTGTTACACTGTTAACTTCGTACCATTTAAATATTCACCTAATTGTTACATTCAGCGGATGCAATCCTATACATTATGATAGCACTACATGAAATGCCCCGCTCGAGCCGTAGCTCAATATTCATGAACAGCGCGGTCGGCGATCAATTTTCATCTTCCGATTTACATGTATCGATGTAATTAAATAGGAATCGACGTTTAGATCATCGACTGGCAGTCGGTTAATTGCTCGATTGTTAGGGTTAGTATCGATTTATGGGCAGTTTAAGGGCTACATGTTTTTTTTTTTTTGTTTGGGCTGAGGGCGAATATATGAAGCAAGACTGAATTTTCGACATAAGCACTATTCAAACTAATCAAACTGGTTGCTAATTCATTGTTTAATTTATTATTTTTATGTCATTGATTTTATATTCTGTGATTCCTGACACTTGATTTCACTGAGTGTATACCTCACACACTGACTTATTACTTGTTTTTTATGATCATCGCCTAATTTAACAATGTTTGTAAATATGTGAGCACCATGTATCTACCACATAATTAATTTATCTGTAATTGCTTTATTTTAAATTAGTTTTACCTATTATAATGTAGTAATTTTATTCTAGGTGCATCGTCTTCATTTAAAATTATACAGGTTGGAAAAAAAAAGACCGTGGTTGGAGGAAAAGTACCCTTAATATTGATGATGGCAAATTTTACTGAAAGGAAACATTCCTTTATTTTCAAAAATAATTAAAACTGCATTTAATGATTTTTGAAAAATCACCTGCTTGAGCCGGGAATAGAACCGGTGAAATGTGAAAAAAAAAACACCTTTATTTTATGATACCAACCGAAAGAGTCATTCATAAGGATCAATTTCTTTGAAATAACATAGTATCTTAAATTAAAGAAAGACCAAGAATTTTTTTTTTCCTCCCTGTATAGTTAATGTATACAAAATATTGTAAAACATTTTGAAAGAGTGACGTTAGAGCTTCTTGCCCATTCTTCTCCATACGAAACTACCTTTTGGAAGTGGCAACTAGAATCATTTTTTTCTGTAAATTTGCGATAAAAATGCCTTTTAAGTGCCTATTTGAAATAAGTGATTTGACTTTGAATTTTAGAGTTTTTTACGAGTCAATAAATCGAGAATGAAACGGAACCGGTAAGTACCTATGGCAGAAGTAATATAACAAACAGTGGATGATTCCAGGTCAATGAAACCGAGAATATCGGTTATGTACAGTCAACCACTCGTCAGTGGTAACACTTGAACTGCTATACCGTGACGATGATCGACTTCATCATTATTTTGCCCTTATCCCAATTTAATTGATTTCGTAGAAGTCTTCTTAGGAGCTTGTGGCTAAGTAATAACAGCCGCACAGTTCGATCCATCAGGTTAAGCTACGCTTGCCGGGGTTGGTCCGTGGATGGGTGACCATCTTTAAAAACCCAGACTCCTTTATAGGGGTATGAGGAACAGGGTGCGAAGATCACTTATACTCTATAATAAAGGGGAGGATCCTCCGACCAGACGGGTGTCGTGTCTGGTGGGCAACTGCCCATAGGTTGATGTCGGGATGTTGTATATATGCTAGTCGCGCGGTAAACTCTGATTGCGCGATGCAGGATTTGTGACGTCAGGTCTTTGAAGCGTAGCTCGCATGTGGTGTTGTAGATGCCGCCCTACTCTTATGGTCCACATTCATACTCAACTCTTTCTCTTCTATCGATACGATGATATCGTAGCTAGTCACGAGTTATGGTGCTCGAACCGACTGAAGTAGCCTCGCGAAGTCGCGAGTGGTTGCCTTGCGCATTTGTCGCTTCCGCGGACAAGTTCCACAGGATAGCACAAAGTGCAGCTAGTGCAAAGTAAAGTGCAACTAACATAGTCTTAAGCCTTTTTATTAAAACAAATTTTATATTAAAATATGTATGTTTAGGTTAAGGTATTTTTCTATGGGCCTGTGTTGCCTGAAATAAATGGTATTATTTTTATTATTATTTGTTTGGTATATGTTTAATGTAGTAATTATTAGCTAGATGGACCGACGACCTCAAAAAGGTCGCTGGGACAGACTGGATGCGGAAGGCGGAGGACAGGGTATTGTGGATTTGTGGCGCAGCATGGGAGAGCAGTGGTCTGCGATAGGCTGAGTTATGAATTATTTTAACCATTTTATCTAGACAAACTCAGCGAATTGTGCTTAACAATCTTACTATCTTTTTATTTATATAAAAAAAATAAAAAAAGCGTCTATTTTATAGCTATGAGATTGATTAAACATTACGGTAAAAAGGGTAGCTTCGGGAGTTTTTCTATACAGCAAAGTTAATCTAATCGTGTTATTAAAAGCGATTGCATGTCCGCCAGATCCTTAAATAAGATAATATCTTTTTTTCAGAATCTTATAACACTGTTTTTAGGGTTTCGTAGTAAACAAGGAACCTATCTTACAAAAATTAGCACATTGAACTGTCCCCCCCTGCCAGCTAAATGATTGTATTAAGTTACGTAAAAAAATTCACAGCAGTAGTATATATAACGAAGTTAAAAGGAAAACTATCACAGCTAAGTAGGCTTTACATGTTACCGAGTAATAGTCGATCAACATAAATTTGCAGTTCAACTACAATGTCAAGTTTGTTCTTAGGATAAATTCATCCCAATTACGGAATCCTTCATTGTACAAGGTCCGACACGCACTTGGCCGGTTTTTTATGTTTCCCATGGATTCAAAAACTAGTAAGAAATCAAAATCATACATCAATCATACCGCCTTAATAACACCCCCCTTGATCCCCCCCATATGAAACCTCCTAAATTAGTTTTTCATTGAATGAATCACGAGGTAATTTAACGTTACGTAGGATAATAAAAAAGACATTCGTTATCTTTTGTCACTTCACGAACATGAAGTAAAACCACACAATTAGGGGCAATCAAAGTGTTATTAACTGTTAATTACTTGGGCTGTGAACTGTCACTATGATTGGTCGCACTTAACCCGATACAAACTATAATTTTATTGTGATTGGGACTTTAACACGGAACGACGTTGTATACAAAATTGACAAAATATCTTGTGCAATAATTTGCAATAGTTTGGGCTATTAAGCTATAATAAGCTTAATAGCCCAGACAAATAAGCTGGGCTTTCTGCCTACGAATTCCTGCAGTCGCTGATTCCAAGCTTTTACCAAGTTGGTGTTTCTATGAAGTTGTTTGTAACAACACCATTTACATATCATGTCCAAAGGCTCAAGCCATTGGTCGACAAAATGATCATTGAACTTGTAGCAAGATGTTTGTTAAAAAATCATTTTCTGCAAATTACAAAATATGAGTATGTACTTTAGTTTGATACACTTACTACCATCTTTAATAGTGCTATTAACATATTATATGACGAGTAAAGACTTAAAATATTCTTTGAATGTAAAACATACAAACTTACCGTCTAAATTTGTTTCTTTGTAGTATTGGATATATTTTTTCGAACTCACTAGCCAAAATTATATAAAGGCTTCTGTGGTTTTTATTATATAATATTTTAAACTCTGCGATCTACATTTTGAACATTAATAAAAAATTAAAAAAACTTGTTTATTTTATCTGCAGAAATAATGGTTGCGACGAGCTATAGATGTACAAATTCGGTCTCTTAGATAATCTTTATAAAATGGTTCCTAAAATAATATTTCGGTGGTTGCACTTTCTTGCTTAACAGTAATATAAGAGCTCAGAAAAACAAGGTAAAAGTTTAAATAAATATTTAATTAAAAATACACATATGTAGTACAGCAAAATGTTAAGTCGAAAATGTTGAGCCGTCGGTATCCGCCAGAAAAGAGAACGTCCGCCTCGGTGCCCGATGCCACCTAGGCGCGCCGCTCGCGCGTTGCTATCTTCGCACTTGTCAACTTCATGGTGGTTCTCGAGCGCCATCTAGTTCCTTACAGTACTTAATTTTCAAATTTCGGGGGTAATTGAGAATGTAATAAGCGATATTTTACTATAACTTTTGGGAGAAACAAGAACGGGGGGAATAAGTTCTAACCCATTATTTCTTGTTATTTTATCATTACTTGAATAAATCCGTAGAGTCAATAATTATGTGAAATACCATCATCATCTACCTAATCTTTTCTCAACTATATTGGGGTCGGCTTCCAGTCTAACTGGATGCAGCTGAAGAAAAAATACTTTTTATAGAACGATTACTTACCTGTCTGACCTTCTCAACTCAGTTAATGGAACACCTCTTGGTACGACTGTACCCTAATTGCGTAACACACAATCAATCGCAATCTGAATGATTTTGAAGCGGATTGCTAATCCATTGCTTGATATGTTCGAAAAATTTGTCCGCTCAACAACGTAAATAATGCAATGAATTTTGTTGAACTGTCAATATGAAACTAATTCCTACTGATGATAGTGTTACGCAATCTAGTTTGACTCTTCTGACTCCCCACATTGAAAATTCCTTCTCATCGCTGTTGACTGATAAATAATACCTCATTATCATCTTCTTCCCCGGATCCCAAAAAATTTGGGGTCGGTGCAGCATGTCTACTTCTTTCATACTTTTCTGTTACTACATCTCCGTAGTCACCCCCTTTTTAGCCATTTTATCTTTCACACATCCATCCATGGTCTTCCCCTACGCTCACATGAATACCTATCCATATTAATTCTTAAAAACTTTCCTCACGTCATAGTTATTTAGAAAACACATATTTTCTCAAATATTTTGATCGTGTCGTGTCGTGAGCTGTAAATCTCCTTTTATTGCATAGTAATTGCTATTACCCATAGTTTTTGCTATCGTCAGTTTCCCAGTGGTTTTTGTGCAACCATTCTAACACTATCGCAAAATTGATTGTAAATATTATAGGTACCAGCTTCTATTGCTACGACAGCTTCAAATATATTGAATCCATTAATTTTATTTGAATATTTCTGGTCTCTGATTACGCAATAAAACATTATTGCAGGAGTTTCTACGATTAAGATACAGCTTTTCAATTAGTCACAACAGTTACAGCTTCTTAATTTGTCATGAGGACAGTTAAGTTAAAATTATGTTATAAATGCAGGAATTGTGCATTGCTTATATTATTTCATCAGATTTGTACCAGAAATTCTGCGAGAAATCTGATGTGTGATCTATTTGGTGGCTATTATTGGACCTTACATTTATGCGTATCGATATAATGCATCATTCTTTAGAAGGCATGAAGATGAGATACACGTGATGTCGGTCTTTAAAAAAATAGATAATAAGTACTGGTGTCTGCAACTCCACGTCAAAGCGCGTATTTTGCGTACATGTTTTTACACAAGCGAGCGACAGAACGTTAAATTATCTACTCAAGGAATGGACTAAACATTTTCGGCAAAAGAATATTACTTGTCCAAACTTCCCAGAATTTATTGCCATACTCAACCCGAGTATTCTGTAAGATCAGCGCTGCAGCGCTTCCTACATTAAATGAGAGCTGCAAAGAAAAACTTAGACGTACAAATGTCTCAGTTGCAAATAGAATTGAATAATTGAATTTATAGTAGTTCCAGAATTTCATGTGGCAACTCTGGCCTGGCAAGATTCCAGGTATCGTGGGTCTAACTTTGTAATTGAAAGTTTCCCGCGCTCGTACGAAATGTGAACTGTTTCGGACATGATATATCATTGTTTTATTAAATTAGGATGATTCATTATTGTTATGATTCAATAGATTTATTGGAGTTTTCTTAGCTTTTAACTCTAAATTGGCGGGGTTTGGTAATATATTAGAATTGTAGGAACTATCGATATCAATGTTAGAGATGTTTATCCAGATTTTTTCTTTCTTTTGGCTAATAGGCACTTAATTATGATAAAGTATTATAATAATCAATCATGCCTTTGCAATCATAGGTAGGTAATATATATATAGTACTAGCTTTTGCCAGCGGCACCACCTGCGTGGATGGCGCGTCGGTTATCGCGTAAAAAAGTAGCCTATGTCCTTCTCCATATCCCAGGCTATATCTCTGCTAAATTTTATGACGATCGGTTCAGCGGTTATGGCGTGAAAACTTAACAGACAGACAGGGTTACTTTCACGTTTATAATATTAGTATGGATTGTTCACAAGATTGAATGTGGCTTTGTACTTACTCATTTTTGCCAATATACATACGCTTGGAACTATAGCTATTTTTTTTTCATAGTTTTCAAATGTATGACTGTCTAAATGTCAAGAGTCACAAGAAGGTATCCACTGAAGAGCTGGTACCACAAAAAATAGTTCTTACTTCTGTCGATACAAGCACCATAAAGGCTCCTAAAAACAGGCGCGACACGTTACAGGCAAGACACCGCGTGTCGCGCGACGTGCGGTGCCTTCCTGTCGCGTCGTATGTCGCGCCTGTTTGTAGGAGCCTTAAATAGGACAGTCATTGCCAAGTCCAATACGACTATCAACGCCAACCATCATTCCAGTCCCTTCGTTCCACTTTCCGTCGGTCCCACGCCCCAGGTGGTACAGGACCTGTCATCCCAGAGGACTTACGATAATAACTCCAAACCAATGTTTGCCAAACATGCCAAGTGCTGCAATATTACAAACACTCCAATATGTCAGCGAATTGTCAATTAGTATAGATTTATCAACCGCCATTGAGAGTTTAAGGATCGGTTCAAATTATTTTTGGCCTGTTATTGTAAATGGGGTGATAAATATTCATTGTGTACCTTACCTTTATGTTTATGGGTGGTAGATAAATAGGAGGATTTATGTAAGGCCTTGTTGCTAGCGACGTATTTGTTGCCTAGTGAACTAGTGGTTACAATAAAATGATCAGTGTTAACAATAGTTAGTACAGTATTCTCGTTTTTAATGGGCTGCAGACTAAGCAAGCTGAAGTGTCAGTGGGCTGGCCATGTTTGTCAAAGGACTGATGGCCGGTGGAGCAGACGAGCCTTGGAGTGGAGACGGTGCCAAGCGTAGTGTGGGACGCCCCCAGCTAGATGGACAGATGACCTCTAAAAAGGTGGCTGGGACAGACTGGATGCGGAAAGCCGTGGACAGAATGTTGTGGTGCAGCTAGGAAGAGACCTGTATCCAGCAAGGGACTGCGATAGGTTAATTGTTGATAATGGGCTGCATTATGATAATTTCAATGAGTGATTACTACAAGTTGTACGAAAGTGAGTTGTCGTTGTTGTTATTTTTGACAGAATAGCACTACTCCAACCTAGATATTAATAATTCTCTCTAAAAATATCTCTCTCTCTCTCTCTCTCTTTAAATCTATACAACTAAATAAAATTGAAGTGTCTGAAATGTCAAAATAACAGCTTTTTACTAAATGCTGTATAAAAGAAAACAATAAAAAAAAATTGTCTGTTTGTTTTTTCCGGCTTATCTCCGAAACGGCAGGACCGATTTGGCAGAACTTTCACTGACAGATATATAAGGAGTATTGTAGGCTACTTGTATTTCAGAAAAAGGCTAACGCGGGCGTAGCTGCGGGCAGCAGATAGTTTCTAATATATAGTTAGAAGCTAGATTTATATGGAAATACATATAACGTCGTAGAAATTAATTAAATAATTCCAGTAACATGTTTCATGGAAATATTATATGCCTTAATTAGTGAAATAGGTAATTCTGCTTGGTTTATAACTTTTGTAATAGTTTATAATATAACATGTACTAATATATCTATGAATATTGATGGAGGCTGGATGGAGGTCTATAATAATAATAACGATATCAAGTACCTAAACGTGTTGGTGTTGGGATCTTCATGATATTGTCTAAAGTCTGTGGCTTATCATAGTTGAAGCAACAATAAAAGTTGCATCATCTAAACAGTGTTTAGACGATGCAAGCCATTTGTTGCTTCAATTTTATTGTATGCCGCAGGCAAGAAACGGGGTTGCGGGTTTGTCCGAACGGGATACCGAGGCCTTGGCATACAGGCAATTGAAAGAACACGAGTGGGTTTTAGTCAGTAAAAGTCTGACACGCCCTCCCGCTCCGCCAGAGCGGGTGAAGGCGGGAAGCGGGGCGGGGATTGGAAGTTATCATATAACTTCTTATATGATAATTTCCAATCCAAAAAAAAAATCAAGTAACTTTCATCGTTTAAATGGTGTTTTACAAATAGTAAGAGAAAATGTTATGATTACTTTACAACGCGACTACTTATGTATACATATTTCTGATGACATCTTATTTTCTCATTTGATATTGGGTTCGTATGAGCCAATTTCTTTGATGATGTGCAAAAAAGGTATGAAGCTTATCAAAATAAGCTTGCTATATTCGCAAATATGATACACATGAAATGTTTTAAGTACATTTTTCCGTAGATTACTCTCAGCTAACACTCATGGTCAATTTTCTCTCTAAGACCCCACCTCTACCTACCCCACTAAACATTCCCGAAAACAAAGATCAAACAAGTTTCTAAACCCATAGCTAAATATCGACTCTCCCCAATCCGGTATGCTAATCTGTCTTGACGTGCATCTACTCTTTCTTATTTCCACATTCAATACCACAGTGTATCTACTACTTACAAAGGTTCATCGACATATACATTAAAACGATTTTTTTTACCTAATTGGTTTTTGGGTGACGTCTCTGAGAGTGGAAATTGTGACTACATTGTTGTATTGGGTTCCCACCAGTACAAATAAACGTAAGTGGTAATAGTTAGGTAATAAATACAGGGTGGCAGGCACATCGACGTGAAGCCTGTTACCATGGATTCAGTCATGATTCTGGACCCCACTGCGTTGAAATTATTCGTCGGTATACACCGTGGCATTTTAATCGTCTTACAACGACAGTCCACTTCATGTATCCAATAATTAATCCATTAAAAAAAAATTTTTTTTTTGACTATTTGAATAATATTTTTCCGCAGTCCGGGCCTTGTGTTCCATGGGTGGCGCGGAATGGAGCGGCGACATCTTTATCAGAGTTCATTCTCCCTAACGCAAAAATATGTTTCTTACTATTGCAACTTAAACTTGATCTAAATCTTAATCTTTCTTTTTTAAGCACGCCTAGAAATATTTTATGTCGGCTTCGTTGAGGGACCACCTTTGTAAGACGACTAAAATGTCACGGTGTATGAAAAAAAAAAAAAATGCGGTACCATACATTTTGGCCGCGTAGGTATTGCACATTTTATAGAAAATAGCAGTTTAAAAAATAACCGATTAAAAATTTCAACGCAGGGGGGTCCAAAATCATATACTGAATTCATGGTAACCGCTTTCGCGTCGATGTCCCTTCCACTCTGTATATTTGACGGGGTTTGAGAAATTTCAGACATGAGAAATCTTAATTAGTCTTCTGGTTAGTATGTCCCAAGCTGCAACATGGTTGTTTGGCACATAAACTCCATTGTCTTCCACGTTAGACTGCTTTGCGAAAACGCTCACGTTGAGCAACTCAGCCTAGTCCACTTCTGGATACAAGCCTTTCTAACGCTCGGTTCTCCGTCTTCAGCATCCAGTCTGTCCTAGCTGAATTTGATTTATTCATCAATCATCATTCTCCCCTCAGTTTATTTGTCAGCACAGCGTGTCTTCTTCTATACTCGTACTTATCTTTTAGCTGTCATCTTTTCTGACATTGACCAACTGTAAGGGGCTCATAAAGGTAGCCTGTGACAATACTTAGGCACAAAGACAGCAGATGCTCATCTAAGCACTAAGCATCCAAGGTCGCATAGTCGGACACGCGGCAATGCTAACAATAGAGTCGACTGTCGCACGTTTTCCAACATTCTTGCTATAAATAACGTAAGAATATTCTGACTAAGAGTAAATGCGTAGAGGTGATGTGTAGGCATAAATGTTGGCTATATAGTACCGTAACTATATTTATACACTTCAATGTTACTACATTGAACGGTATTAATATAAAAACAACGTGACATCGTGAGGAAACCAGGATTTCCTAGAAACAAAAATTCGTCTTGTTGTTGGATTAATTTTCTAAACATTCCGTCCTATGATTCATTTTCATTGGGTTTCTTGATTTTGGAAGCTATGCTGCATATCCTTTATGATTTATGTTTGTGTATTTGTTTTACATCCTAACTAATATTATAAATGTGAAAGTTTGTTTTTTTCTTTGTTACCTTTTCACGCCTAAACCATTGAACCGATCATCCTGAAATTTTACATATACGTTGTCAGGTGTACAGAAACGGACATAGGGGGTACCCTATGTCAGTTTCTGAACAGAACAAGAACAGTACTTTTCGGGAAAAAAGTACTGTTCCCAAAACTGGAAAACAACGATAACGTTCACATGATAATAGATGGCGCCACGTGTCTTACGAATCATGACTGAACTATATTATTTTAGAAACTTAAGTAGTGTGTTTTAACCCGAATCGACTGTCAAATTCTAAATTAACGCGAGCGTAGCCGCGGGCAAAAGCTGGTACATACATAAACTCACGCCTTCTTCCTATGGTGGTAGGCATAAACTATAGAACATCAACTCCTATGCTCCTTACATATTCCTTTTGCTTCGTTTACATTCATGCATCTGGTCATACACGCAAGCCGGTTGCGAGTGCTACGCACCTGGCCTTTCTAGAGAACATCAATTAGGTCACTTTATGTGCTCCTAGGGCGTCCCCTTCCGGCGTTTCCACTCACATCTGCCTTCTAAATACCTTTTGTAAGTCGCCTTTCTTTCATCCTCTGAACATGACCAAACCATCTAAGCATACTTTTTCAGTATTAAATATTATTATTAAATATTCGTTTTCAAAACGTTTTAAAAGCATTAAGTAGTGTAACGTCAGATTTTTTGGCATACGAAGACTAAAAGTATCGAAATATTATTAATAACGCTCCGTCACATCTACTTTATAATCTATGCCGCGACAACACAAAACCGTTCACAAATCAGTCTCCATGTATCGACAAAGAAATGCCTTTTAACCGTTATTTATATCGTCATTTGTGTAGTTATTTATAACGTTATTTCTGTTTCAGATGTTCGTGTGTTTACAGTCCGTGAAACGATTAGATGTTTTATTTATACAAGATTATTGGGTTTCGTAGGAACTGTTATGGTGGTATAATTGAGCTTCTGTGGTAGCTGGAATGTGTTGGATTCGATTGATTTATTTATAGGTTTTATTCCCTTTTGTGTTGAGATGAAAGTATTCGCTGCGGCCGTGAACTTGTTGCTACAGTTTATACATAAACTTGCTGAAGATAAACTTTGCATGAAATGTTCTCGTGGGTGACTACTAAATAAATGACAGTACCCACCAAAAGTTTTGTTTATGTTTATAACCTTTGTCGTGGCTATTATTTAGTGAATTAACTTAATGAAGTTGTGACGGCATCTTCAACGCCATCACATGCAAACTACGCATCAAAGACCTGACGTCAGACAAAACCTGCATCGCGTAATCAGAGTTGACCGCGCGACTGGCATACATACAACAGGTCTGGTGGACAACTGCCCGACGGTTGATGTCGGGACATCAACCGTCGGGCAGTTGTCCACCAGACACAACACCCGTCTGGTCGGAGGATCCTTCCTATTCCATAGAGTATGAGTGAATCTTACACCCTGTTCCTCATACTTCTATAAAGTCAGTTAGAAAGGATACCTACCGTAACGCCCGTCTTATTATATCAATTAACTACTAGCTTCTGTCCACGGATTCGCCCGCGTGGCTTTTTCTATACAAATGAATAAAATTGAAATGTCAGTTGGTAACAATCCATTTTTTTTTAAACCGCCCAGGGCAGCAGCTAGTCGGAAATAAAAGTAGCCTCAGTAAAAAGTAAAAGTAAAAAAGTTTTTATTTTGGAACAATAACAAATTGACATAATTACAATAGAAACGGTGATAGCTACAAAATACTCCTTAAAATATCAGCTATCTGCCAATGAAAGTCCCGTCAAAATCTGTCCAGCCGTTTCGGAGATTAGCCGGAACAAACAGACAGACAGACAGACAAAAATGTTTTTTTTTTTTAATTTAGTAAAAAGCTGTTATTTTGACATTACAAACAGACACTTCAATTTTATTTATTTGTATAGATTAATGAGACCTTTTTTATCACTTAAGAGGTTGACTTTCAAAAAAAAAAAGAACATGTTTTATGTTGCCAAATGTATCATTGCCTTTTTGCAGTTCTTTTAAAACAGAACGTACATGAGATTGATTTATTTAAATGGGCCTAAGCGAAGAAGCCAAACGTTCAGCCACTGCGTCATTTATGCCTTTTTACACTAACACTAGGCGACACCTAAATTGATGCCTAAAAAAAAACGCGCTGTTCGATTCTCAACTTTCGGCGTTAAGACGAGCGTTGAACACTCAACAGCGTGTAGGTACGTGTTGCCTAGTGATAGTGACAACAGGCATTACGTATGTACCTAACTTTACTGTTTAATATATTTTACGCAGTATCACACTTACTTTTTACAGTTTCTCTGAAAGCGTTAAAACTTATTTTAGTATTAATAACATTCGAAACTTTTCTCATAAAGGATTAAGTGTTGGCGCTTATATTTCAGACGAGACTTTATAGTAGCGTTAAAATTAATTTAGTAGGCATATCAGACTTTAATGTTGTCATCTCCCTGAAGCTGCGTGCGCCCTAATAAAGCATAAGAGACCGTCACTAATTATAAGAGAGTGATAACAACTAAGGGATAGAATAGGGTTTGGCACAAACAAGGGAGGCAGTGAGTGAAATTCGGGCTATGAATGATGATTATGATGAAGGAGTTAAATTTACGGCGTGATTTAAACATGACTTAACAACATATCTAATAGGTACACTGCAACAATGTTTTGAGATCATAGTAAAAGCAGGAAAAGACAGACAAGAGGTTTGAGAAGGCAAAGCAAAAACAGTAATTGTTGCTTTAACAAATTTTTGTGGCATTTGAATAGTCGGGAAGAATATTTATCAAGGCTGTTGGAAAAACTAAGAATAGAAGACGAATCATTCTTTATGAAAGCAGCACATAATCTAGGTTTCAATATCCTTTTTAATAAACCGGCTTAATTTCTAAGCACAGTTGAAATAATGGTAGTACCATCACCATGGCTTCAATAAAGCGGATTGAATCAATTACGTTGCTAAGGCGGCGGGCAAACGAGCGGATCGCATGTCGACAAATGTGGACGTGGCCTTATCCTCGTTCGGTGTTTATTTCGAAACATAATTATTAAGTGAATTACAGCAGTTACACAAGACTCGGTAGAAATTCATTAGAAAATTGTGTCTTCACCCTTTTAAAATTTGGGTCAGGCGCCCGCAGTAGGGTAATTGAATTTTATTCCTTCTGGGTTTTGAAGTATTTTTCTGGCTGTAATTTAATGTAATTTTGAAAGGCCGTATACCGAAAATTAACTGGGACCTCTATCTATAGTTGCACTAATTGTTGTAACTCGTCTCGTGGCCTTAATCTAGTCTTATAAATCAAAACACATCCATACTAATATTATAAATGTGAAAGTAACTCTGTCTGTCTGTATGTTACCTTTTCACGCCTAAACCGCTGACCCGATCGTCATGAAATTTGGCAGAGATATAGCCTGGGATATGGAGAAGGACATAAGTTACTTTTTTACGCGATAACCGACATCTACGCGGGCAAAGCCGCGGAACAAATTTAGTACATACATAAGCTCACGCCTTCTTCCCATGGGTGTAGGCAGAAAATACACGGAGTGAAATGTACAGACAAGGAGCGTGCTTTCATTGCTCAAAAACGTTGCATCAGGGCTACATTTATGTTATATGAAACTGACTCCTGTAAACCATTTTTGAAAAAGATGAACGTATTCATAATCAAAATTGGGGGTTTGCCATAATCGTCGCGCTTGGCAGGCGGGTTGGCGATCGTAGTATAGTGTTAAAAATGCATAGAGAACGCTTTTGCCCATTCTCTAGTAAATCCCTTAGTCGCCTTTTACGACACTCACGGGAGGAAATGGGGTGGTGCTATTCTTTACGTCCGGCACCACACGGAACACTGCCATATGTCTATATATTTGAGGCCGCAGTTTATGTCAAAAATAATATTGGCTTGTCTAATACGCCGAATACGCGAATACGGCGTAAGGACAAATTGCACTTTGACAATGACTTTTATACAGCTTCACGCATCTTTAATAATATTCTGGGGCCTACTAGAATAATTACGGAAATGAAAAAAATTAAAAAGAATCTCCATGAACTGTTAGTAGACAAGTGCTACTACTCTTTAAAAGACTTTTATCAGACAAATCACTTTTACGATACAGTACCTCAGTCATGATGCGTTCAGTGTCCCACTGATGTGTTCCTACCTAAATTCGTTCCGTTTTATTATTATCTTTTTTTTTAATATTCTATGTGAAATCTTAATAATTTGTAACAATAATATAAATGTAATTTCTATATACCTAATTGTGTGTTTCTATTGTATGCCCTAAGGGCGAGACATAGCTGATCACAATTACAATTTTTAAGACCTGTATTATGTACCTACCTATGATCCACAATAAAGATATTGATTGACTGATTGATATAGAACGCCACCTGCTACGCTCCTACATACTCTCTTGCTTCGTTTATGTCCATACATCCTGGTCATACACACACGCCGGTTGCGATTTATACGCACCTGACCTGGGGCCCAAGGCTGCTATTTTTATAATGTAGTGTGCAGCTCGCCTAACCTTATATTTGTAACTGCACACACTAATTATTAGCATTATTACACGAATCGTTGACTTGAATAGTTCTCTTTTATTTAGCCTACGTCACTCTAATACATGGCGACCCTGCCATGTATTAGAGTGTAATACAATAAATTTGTCACTCCAACACGATCCCATTGTCATTTTGCTAAAAGTTCGTAATCTGCTAAATTCATAATGGTCGATCATTGGTCGGTCAATGGTCTCGTAATAGAATTGTATTACAATGGCATTTTGAACATGTATTCATGCCAGATTTCATTTATGTATATATATTTTTAGATATTATTTATTAGTGTTATAAGCAATCTAACAAGCAAGTAGTAGGAAGTTGGAAGTTTAGTAGGAAGTTTCATTTGTCATTATGTACGAGATTACCAATTCTTTCAATGGAGTGTCAGTGGCTGACCATTGGAAAGTCATAATGACGTCATTATATTAGTAGATTACCAAACTTGTCAAAATCAACAATAATGAAATCAATGATAGACCATTCTGACACTATTGTAATAGCAGACTTGAGGCCCTGTTTGTCACTATTACTCGTATGTCCTCTCCTAGGGCGTCCTCTCCCGGCATTTCCACTCACATCTGCCTTGTAAATACCTTTTGTTAGTCGCCTTTCATTCACCCTCTCAGCATGACTATGAACATCTAAGAATACTCTTTAAAAATGTTGTCACTACGTTTTTTTTTTAACTCATCGTTGCCTTACCACGTCACGTTTTTTCAGCCTATCATTCATAGTCACGCAAATGATTAGAAATAAAACGATAAGACGTATACAGGTACACTGTCGTATAGTACACCCTCAGTTTCCCAGTTATATTTAAGTCCTATGTAATAAGAGGCGACCCTATTGCCATCAATCGGGCACAAATCCAGACTCCGGGCAAAAAATGATGTACATATGTTGTTTATAATTACAACATACAGAATCATTGTAATTTTCAATTTGTAGGTATTACATAAATTTCTTACAGAATTTGAAATAATAGAGTGATTTCAGTCCTTCAACAATGTGTAATGCTTGCTTCAAAGTAGTTATTTGACCTTATTCAAAGTTTTACTAGAATAAAGCTTTCCGACCTTCCTCATCAAATAGCCCAAATCTGTAACGAAGACTTTGCCAAAGTACATAAATGTTTCAGGGTCAGCCAGAATAAGGAATTTGCTTATATGGGATGATTTTATAAAGACCACCGATTTTTTTTTTGTGACTTAAGTATGAAAAATGATTTTACATTTTAGGGTAAAATAAAATCAAATCAAATCTTTTTATTGGCATAGGTTATACAGACAGATGTATAGGTAAATTACAGATCCATTATGTCCTGCCTAGTAGGCATACAATCATAAATTATGTCAACATGCAACTTATCATAAATTTCATTGGTCATCACATATAAAGCAAATCTTACAAAATAAGAATTAGGTGTATTGTGACAGATTGTAGTAGGTACTAATTATTAAGAAAATCTCGGATCATGTAGTAACCTTTGTCAATTAAAAATTACGTAATTTATATTTGAATAGTGGGAGTTCCTTGTGTTTAAAATGTCCACAGGTATTTTATTGTAAATTTTAGATGCCATTCCAAAATAACTTTTGCACAGAAGAGCAGTTTTATATGGTATACTAGATATTTTAAGTACTATTACTAGTAGTATTTTACTTACTCAAAGGGTAAAACGGAACTCTATTACTGAGCCTATGTTTGTCCGTCCGGTTTCTGTATGTCTTTCTGTCCTTCCGTCTGTCTTACATAGAAGTGATGTGGATGGCTGTAAGAGTAGGGGAGACCAAAGAAACTATGGATGGACTGTGGGAAAGACGATATGGATAAAAAGGGGGTGACTCTTGAGATGACAACTATTAGAGAAGCATGGAAGAAAACGACTTGTTGCGCCGACCATACATACATGGGATAAGGGCAAGAGAATTATGATGTCTGTCCGTCGGTCTGTCTGACATAGAACCGAAATCATTAGTTCATAGAGTCTACGATGACAAATCAAATCAAATCAATGTTTATTTGTTAGGCTATTAATGAAATTATGTCGTTTTTGCATGTAGTGGATTAAAGGCAATTTTTACTTTATTATATTATTAATGATTTATCCTCTAAGTATTCTTGAACATTGTAATATTTTTTTTCTAATAACAGTCTGAACTATTGTTCAAGATTTGCCATTGCCGTTGTTCAAAAGGGTACCTATTCTCTTTTGAACAACGGCAATGGCAAATCTTGAGTACAATTTGGCAAATCATTAAATATTATAAAACAAAGTCCTCCGCCGCGTCTGTCTGTCTGTCTGTTTGTTCGCGATAAACTCAAAAACTGCTGCACCGATTCTTATGCTGTTTTCACCAATGGATAGCTTGGTTCTCGAAGAAGGTTTTAGTATATAATTTGTTAACTTTTTGTATGCATTTCTGTATGAATTAACGATATTTGTTGGAGGTGTCGGAAAAAAATAAGCCGTCTGGGAGTTTCAACGAAAACGCTGTCTAAACCCTTTGAGATATAACAAAATAATGTATGGTGGGATTATGTATCTTATAAAGATCTTTAAAAAATTCCGCAATGGCATATGTCTATCTCTTAAGGATAACATACTATATCCATTTTATTGTCTTTTTGTAGGTATTTGTTTGCCGAATTTTACTCTTGGAAATACGATTACGATAACAATACGCTATAATATCAGTAGCTATTAGCCAAATTATGTTCGTAGATAAATAAGCTAGCTACTTATGTGTATTTCAAACAGTATACAAGAATATTTATCATGAAAACATTACTCAACACGGCGGCCTTATGATCAAAATTTGTGCATTCCAAAACTTTCGTTACTTTTTCACTGACATATTTATCACTTTTTGATAAACTAACACTCAATACGAAATCTACACTTATTTCTCAGTAATTCTGTATAAGATTCTTTTAAGATTAAAACGTTTTCACATTGAATCCATTACTTTACGCATGTACAACCTTAATGAATGTTTACATTAAACACCGCGCCACACCGCCACATGACCACAGAGTACAAACGTATTTTGTTTTCTTTTTTTTTTCGTTCGTTTAGTGGTGTTCCCGCTAAAATGTCAACCGGTCAAGTATTAGTCGATTAATCGAATTCCACAGCCAGATCGTGTTGCAAGTACAAAATAAATGTCAAATATTTCGTCCAATTGCGAACGTGACCCTGAGAAAAGTTATGCACCAATGGTGTTCATTAGATATTTCGAGCGTTTTATCAGCACAAGCGGTGTATCATGCGACATTTCGGAGGATTTCGTTTTGTTTTCACATTGTTGGTACTTAAGTGAATTATTTTAAAATTATTATTTGTGTCGCACTTCTATTTCGTGTTGTAATTTGGTACAATTGATTGCTTTAAGAATGTGAGTGAAATTTCGTATTTTGATTTTGTGTTTGTTATCTTTAGGTAAAGACTCATTAACGTTCAGAACATAAGTACTTTTATTATATTAAATCATTTGTTTCGGTTTCTATTCACATAGTGAATTACATTAAAATTAATATTAAGTTAGGATTTTGAGATATAGCCTGGGATATGGAGAAGGACATAGGGTACTTTTTTATGCGATAACCGACATCCACGCGGGCGAAGCCGCGGGCAAAAGCTAGTGGTTATATATAATAATTGCCATGCAGTAAGTATTTCTTTTAAATAGCATGCGTTTTATTTAGGGTAATTTCAGTTTGTCTTTGTGCCGTGTTCTACTATTTATTCTGTAACAGATTTTTTCGAATAATTTTTTTTTTTTTTTTTTACAAAGACTATAATAGCAACCAAGAAGTACTACATCAGGTGGAAAGGGAAAAACTACATTTTCTTACGTCATACGGTGTGATAATGTAGAAGCGGGTCGTCTAATTGCATTTAACCTTGTTCCTTTAGTAAGAGTAGTCTAGACAAAGGTTTACCGTGACAACATTGATGTATAAAAAAAGGGAGACTAGGTACGCGCTCTTCGACGTGGACCGCATAACTTATGCCGACCGGTACAACTGACCTTAGTCACAATCGTACTGGCGTTTGTGTAGCACACGTGCAGAACGTTAAGTAAAATTATCGTAGTCGTCTAAATAAGCAGCAACAATAACTTCCTGTGTTTTCAAAATGTGCACAAATAATTCACAAACCAAAAACAAGTTCCACGGCATTACTTTCCTCTCATAAGTACATCAAAACTTATTTTCTTTGAAATTATCCTGAATAATATTGCTTTATAGGTCGCCATTTGTTTCTGAGTATATAAAGGTACGTAACAGTGACAATTATTGCTATCTCGGTCCCGCTACAGTACACGTCATATCTCTCGCTTTTTTGGTTGTTGATGACACACGACATCGGGAAATGTAGTTGTGTGGGTGTGTTTACATATAATTGTTTCTAATCCAATAATTTTTACGTGAAATTCGAGCGGTGCCTTATCTTCCTTTTTTTATACATCAATGCTTGACAATATAAATTCAAGCCCTTTTAATAAAGCTCTCTCAGTAAAAGCTGCCTCTTAAGTGGAGTTTTATCTTATAAGATTGTTCCATGTGAGGGTAAAGTTAATGAAATTCAGATGACATACTTATATTTCCAATTTAATCAACTTAGCCTATCGCAGTCCACTGCTGGACATAGGCCTCTTCCAGGCTGCGCCACAACACCCTGTCCTCAGCCTTCCGCGCCCCGTCTGTCCCAGCCACCTTTCTAAGGTCATCGATCGATCTAGCTGGGGGGCGTTCTACACTACGCCGTCTGCTTCACCGGCCAGTCGGTCCTTTGACAAACATGGCCAGCCCACTGCCACTTCAGCTTGCTTACTCTGCACTTATATTTTGCCCGTTCATTATAATTGAGCATTTGAATAAAGTCAAATCTACATAGATTTGACTTTATATGTGTAGGTATTTTATCGATGACCATTGGGGTAGACGTGTTATTGAGTGGAGACCGCGAATCGGCAAAGATAACGTATTTGTCAGGCTAGGTGGAGCTACAATCTTCGAAAGGTGGCTGGTAGCAGCTGGATGAGAGTTGCCGAGAATAGAGTTGAATGAGGTCATTAATCTGCACCGGTTGCCGTTATCACGTCAACACCAGCTGTCGCTGAAAACTAGCGCTGGGGCTCTGTTTCGCAGCATTATGCTGAGCGATAGCCGTTTTGTATGGATGTGACGCATATTTTCCCCCAACTTGTTCTTTTCGTGATTGTGTTCTTTCTTTGCGTCACGTTTACCGCAAATAAACGTATTTTCTTTCAAACTCAAACTCAAATCATTTATTTCAATTAAACCATTTACAGGCACTTTTGAATTATCAAGGAGTCGGTCAGTAAGAAAAATGTAGCTACATGCCCATTCCAAAGCGTAGGTACCTATGGAGAAGAACGGGCAAGAAACTCCATGGACAATCTTTTAAATTAAATTGTTACAAAAGTATTCGTTACATCTATAATGTTGAATTTATAACTGAATGTGAGAACGACGTAAAAATAAAAAAATAAAAACTTACACGTTAAAAGCGTCCAGAGTACGTACAACAAATAGAAACAAAATAAAATAATTAAAATAACCCGTGGCAGCTAAGAGATGACCAGTCCCAACTGACGGCGCCCGTTCACGAACATGATGCATGGATTAGCACCATTCAGCTCAACCATTTTGAAGGGAGCTAAATGATCCAACACACACGCCACCATCAGCGAGACATCTGAGTGAGCATGACATACTCTCAGCCGCCAGGGCACATTCAAGTCAATGAAGGACATTTTACCCGGTCAATGGTAGCTCTATAGTACATAGAACTGACACCTGTGCTATGCAATTATATAATACAATTCTTCTTTCTTGTAGGCAGATGATGGTCATGATTATGTAGGTATTATATTATTTTTGATAGTTTACTCAGTATTTAATTTCCGCTATTTTTATATACGAAAAAATCTTCAACATCTTAATCCCCCTGTATCCGTATTGTCCGTCCATCTCGTAAACAGGCACCCTTTATTGACATGATAGTTTACAGCATCTACACATGATTCAAACAGTTTTATGCTGGCCATGTGTTATTTGATTAGCTATCCGTTTATTTGGGTATTACTCGCATCGATTTAGCAATGAATGTATAGTTTGTTTGATCCGAATATATTAGTTGCCTTCGATGTAAGCAATTTTGTTTGTTTATGGTATACAAATGTTGTGTTCGTTGGGATTTGGGACGGCAGTTGGGACTAGCAGATAGTGAAAACTGTCCAATCATAGTTGTTATGGATTATGAGAAAGACACTACCACAGATTAAAACTACTGCGACTGTGGCGTATAGTTAAATTCTCATTCCTTTAGATTCCACTAGGTGTTGTCAGTGACTTCGTCTGCGTTTGTTTTTCATCATTTTTACAAGCATTGTATTAGCTTGCTTCGTTCTTGTGTTTCCAGTTACTCCCTTTGTCATCCATTTTTCAAGCACTTCCTGGCATCCGTTCGAGCTGAAATTGGAAGGTGGCCAATGGATCTTCTCAACAAAACTGGATAGCCCTGATGTGTCTGGGCTCGTAAATTTTTGTCTTGACAAAAACCAAGGTGTAGCCCAGCGTCTGATTAAAGAGCCGGAAGGTGGCCAAAAGAAATCAGCAACTTTACAATATAGCCAGCCCTGTTGTGTTGAGCTCGACAGATTAATCTTGACAAGCATTTTACAAGTGAAGGTGATAGAACAGATATTTAAACGAATACCTAAACTTATATTAAAATATATTTTTTAAATAACTTTTAATGAACTTAGTAGTAAATAAAACTTCCGGTAACATAGAACTTTAATATTTTCATAAAAGCTTGAGGCGTGAATGTCCTTCTTACACTTAAAGATAAGCTTAAGTAATAGTGTTGATAGGTATGGGAGAAAATGGCAGTGTAAGCTGTTAAAAAAGTACCAAGTACTTAACAAAATAGAAAATGGTCAACAAATCTACAGTCTACCAGGCCTTAAAAGGTTTTTACCTATATTATATTTAATACACATCCAGGATGAAAATAGCCCATGTCCTTATCTAGATTTCAGGCTACCTATCTGTGGGCACGCCACAATTGTGGCGATAAGTCCTCTCTTTGAGGAGTGGCTAGAGAGGCGCCACGGCGTTCTCACCTTCCGCCTGACACAGGTCCTTACCGGACATATTGTTTCGGGAGGTTCCGGTTTCGGAGGAAACGCCTGGGTGTTACCACTGTGTGGATCGTTCGGAGGACACGGTGGAGCATACGGTGGAGGTCTGCCCAGCTTGGGCAGAACACCAGCGTGTCCTCACGAAGGCGATCGGCGGCGGCGATCTCTCGCGTCCGGTCCTGGTCCAGGCCATGGCCCGGAGCGAGAGTGCATGGGAGGCAGTCACCTCCTTCTGCGAAGCAGTAATGTTCGCGAAGGAGGAGGCGGAACGCGTGAGAGAACGGCAGTCTGTGCGCTCTGTGTGCAGTCTGTGTCTAGTCGCCGCAGGAGATGCCCTGGGCGGCGGGAATCGATAGCCGATTTCCGGCCACCGTAGGCGCAGGCTTGCGGACGGCGAGCTATGGGCAGCTCGCCTTCCGGTAAGGACCAGGCCCGGGTCGACGGCGCGTTGTGTTCCGCGCGCGCCTCAAAGAGATGTCAGCACGCACTGACGGGATCTGCCGGGAGCGGTGCCTGCCAGGGTTGCGGGTTTGTCCGAAAGGGATACCGTGGCCCTGGCACACAGGCAACTGAAGGAACACGGGTGGGTTTTAGCCAGTAAAAGTCTGACACGCCCTCCGTGAGAAGTTATTTGATAATTAACCACGCGAAAAAAAAAAAAGATTTCTATCTGTCTTTTATAACGATTGGTTCAGTGGGTAAAGCTGCTTTCAGACTACGCTATAATATAATAGCATGTATTATAGCGCATACATAGCTCATAGCACAACAATATCGCGCACCATACATTGTTATGGACACGTTCACACTGTACTGTACTATATATTATTGGAATATATGGTGCGCGCTATTGTTGAGCTATGAACTATATGCTATTATATTATAGCGTAGTCTGAAAAGAGCTTTAGGCGTGAAAAAGTACCGTTACTTTTACACGCCTAAGTAACTCTTAACTTATTTTCGTATTTATAATATTAGTATAGATGAGCAGTCCTGGAATAATGAAGATCATCATTCTCCTGCCCATATACCAATATATTTGAAGTCGGCGCGACATGTCCCTTTCTTTTATACTTCGCTATTAGTCGGCATCTCCATAGTCACTCCCTTTCTAGCGTTATCATCTTTCACCCAGTCTATCCTTCGCTTCTTTGATCTGTTTCTATTCTTAAAGCCATCGACATTGTACTCAAAACTTTCCTTACGACATTCAAAGTCTCCTTTGATGCGAACGAAGGGATGAGGAATCCCTTCGTTCGCATCAAAGGAGACTTTTATGCTATGGTAAAGTATATGTAAGGATTTGCATCTGCTAGTCGAAGGGGTTGGTTAGTTGACTAATATATGCCAAACCTCATCATCATCATCATCATTTCAGCCGAAAGACGTCCACTGCTGGACTCCCCCATTGGCCTCCCCAATCCCGTTCCCGATTCGAAAATCCCGTTTCAAATCTCAATCAAATAAAAGTAGTGGCTGTGATCATTGTGATTGGTAGGCTCAGATGCAAACAAGTTACTTAGTCAATCTAAACAAAATCTTGACGTGGCAACTACTTTTTTTTTCAGTTTTGTTTCCTTATCATACAAATGACGCAGCAATTAATTCCTTTATTACACCACGTCACGAGCTCGGATTAGCCCTTTCTTTGCCCAGACAACTCGGCCGGTATGCAGACAGTCAAAATAAGCAAAAGTACTCACTGAGTCACACAACGATTGCTGTTGTAAATGCATCAATCTAACATCAAACTTTAACCACTTCATTCATATTCATTTTCCTAGGTTACTTAGGGCGTGTGTATAATACTCTACTTTTCGACGCGTCCATTGTATTTTTTTTGAGTTCCATGTAATTCCCTAACGAATATTATAAATGCGAAAGTATGTTTGTTAGTTTTTTACCTTTTCACGCCTAAACCACGGAACCGATCATTCTGAAATTTTGCATAGGTATACGTTGTCAGGTGTAAACGGACATAGGGTAACTTTCATCCCAAAAAAACAGTACTGTTTCCGAGGAAAACAACAATAACGTTCTTATGATAATAGATTGCGCCACTTGTGTTTCGTGCGGCTACACAACAAGCAGAGTACAACCAAAATTGATGGTCAAATTATAAATTAACGCGAGCGAAGTCACGGGCAAAAGCTAGTTTAAACATAATTGGCGAAATGTGGGTGTCCTTTAGGTGCAGCTCTGCTAACCCATCGGGGAATACAGGCGAGATGTTATGTTGTTATGTAATGCGAGTTTTTCTTTTACATTTTGCAAATGAGCATCCAAAAGGATATTTATAGTGAAAAGCACAAAACTCTTTATTCTATTGATATACTAGAAAAGCTTCGTACAATTCTTGTTGGTACAATTCAATATCATCATTATCATCATCAGCCTATACCGGTCAACTGCTGGACATAGGCCTCTCCAATAGGAATGTTGACAAATTTTTTTTTTCTCTGTCATGTAGATGATTAAAAATATTGGACACGTATTTTTTTACGTAATCAAAAAATTAAGGCACTCTAGATTTTATACATAGTTTGTTAGAATTGTAACGTAACGAGCCCCCACTTCCTAACTTTAATGTGTTTTATCTAAGTCATTTTTTATTAATATGATAAAGCAAAAAATACGTGTTTAATATTTTTTTATTATCTGACTGACAGACAAAACAGATTTTTTTTACCCAGGAAACGTTGCACGCCATTCGACTCGATTCTCGGCAACTCTTATCCAGCTGCTACCAGCCACCCTGCGAAGATCGTCGCTCCATCTAGGCTGAGGACGTTTGCCGATTCGCGGTTATTTATTTATTTACCTTACAATTCAATATGCATTTTACACATTAAGTCGGCAGTTATTCTCCAGACAATAACAACCGTCTGGCTGGAAGATCCTTCCGATTCAATGGAGGAACATCACGTGTACGTTTGGAGGTGGAGGACCGAAGTGTTCCTCTACCTCCAACCTTTTTCTCACCTGTGCCATATCCTTCTACGTACTTGACCTCCTGTGGCTTCACCTGCACTTCCTTGTAAAACTTTCTAATGAACCCAGCAGTACTCTGAGGGTTTCGCTAGCACCCGAATTTGTGTCCCATTTCGTCACTCAATACAGAAATGAATTCATTTTTGACATGTAATAGTTCCGCGTAGACTCTAAAAATACAACAAAATATTGTAAAGATAAGCAACTTTTTAACTTCTGGACGATTTTCAATCTACGAATTAATGTTTACCTCTTCGCATCTTTTGATTTCTGTAAAAATACTACACTGATTGCGTCAGACAAAATATAACCATCGGCGTCTTGTGCGAATGACTATGTCGTGTCATCTTGTGAGACGGTAGCAGCAAGCCTGAAAAAATCTACCAAAACAATTGCTAGCTGGCTGTTAGAGTTTGTAGCTTTTTTTTATCTAGGTCATCTCAGAGTTAACCTTGAGAGGTTGAGACTCTTTAACCGGTCTTTCCTGTGGTTGCCTTAAGCTCCTAAAAACTTAAAGCCTCCAGCCAGGGCGTAAAACTTATAAACTAAACGACTGCGCGCTAAGGGCACCCCCTGTGGGGTACGAACCTCGGCTTAAGGCAGAGTCGGAGGGAGGATGGCAAGGGACCAACGGTGGCTAGAGTTTGTAGCAGGACATACATGGTTAAATAGGTACCGTTAAATACCAGTTATGGGACGCCACTTGGTCTTGCTTGCATTTTCTGCAGTTATAATAAAATATCAGTGTGTCACACTTAGCCCCAACCTGAACTAAATTTTCTTTAGACGTTGTCAAAATTAATCTGCCTAGCCTTTTCTCAACTATGTAGGGGTCGGCTTCCAGTCTAACCCGCAGTCTAAGTTTCGGATGCAGCTGAATACCAGTATTTTATATGGAGCGACTGCCTTACGGCAGTCGAGCTTCTGACGACCCGTAACAACTGTCAAAGATACATGATTGACAGCGGGACCAATGGCTTAACGTGCTTTCCGAGGCACGGTGGAGCTTCGGTATGAAGACATCGTGAAGACATTTAGACACACTATCTACTCAGACGCCGATCTAGCCTAAAAATAGCAAGTTCTCGGCTAAAAATGCACTCTACATCTACAAGTCCCTATCACCCGGTTTCTGATTTGAGTAAAGTAGCAAATCTTAACTGATTTTTCTCAAATACATAAGTATGCGCTTAAGTTTTTTGCGTTTCACAAGTTAAAATCGAATTTCGTTAAACCATAATCAACTGATCATTTACTTATGTATTCCTGATCAAAGCTAACACGTTCCAATTTACATTCAAAAACCGGTATTTTTCATAAACTCATAATATTAAATCATTTTATTCTTATAAATTTAAAGCAGACTTAAAAAGTAAGTTAATTTTGAATAGCGGCATTAATTTCAACAAAATTATGTTATTAGAGTTGCTAATGCATATTTTAGCAATTTAATATTTGACGTGTTTATACGAGTATGAAACGAATCGTGAATGTCAAACTGAAAGTAAATAAACACAAGTTTTATTGGAATTCTGTTCTGTTACTATTTTTACTTAAACTACCTATTGTACCAATTAAAATGGATAAAGATAAGAAAAAGAGATCGCCTAACTATACTCTAGAGGAGAAAGAACATCTTCTTTCAATAATAACAAAGTAAGTACATAATAACCTATGATGTTTACCATAATATAATTAATTTTACGTTTCACCAAATTAGTTATATAAATGTTTGTGATCATCATTGCTTCAGATACCAAAGTGTAATAGAGTGCAAAAGGACAGGGGCTTATTATATTAAAAAGAAACAGGAAGCCTGGAAGTCCATCACTAAAGAGTACAATAGCCTATGCACGACTGGGCCTAGGGATGAAACAATGCTAAAACATTTTTATAATAATATCAAGCATCGTGCAAGAAAAGATTCAGCAAATGAGAATGTGAGCATAAAAATTTAATATCATTTAGGTGCCTACTTACTGATAAGATAATTCTTATGTTCATTATCATATTACTCTAAAACTAAACTGGTCATATTCCTAGTAGGTATAGTGAATATACATAACATTTTTATGAATCTCAAAGGAAAGGTTCTGTTTGTTCACATGCAGACATAAAAATTTCATTATTTAGCTATAGAAACCATAGATTGAGACTTGCATCTAGACATTCCCATATTTTTAAAGCATGTAACTGAAGGTAACAAAGATGTCGAAATAAAATACTCTACTAACAAACATTTTTCAGAAGCAAAGTTACCTCAATACACTCTCAGATGAGATAAACATTATGGAAGTCTCCCATCCACCACAAAACAATGAGACTGAGCAACATTTAAATGTGGATGAGGTAAATAATGACAATGTACTTATGTAGTAAACCTATTTAAAGTGGTAGTATATTGTTAGTCAATTACTTTTTATGTTTTCTTCATTTTATTTTAACCATGTTTCTGCTTATAGAAATATTAAAATATCATGAAACCATGTTTAATTTATTTAGCTTATTGTGTTTTTTGGTTTCCAGATTATAGTCGTAAATGAACATTTAATAAAGGATTTAAAGAAGAAATGGTCTAATGAGCAGGTTACACATTCAGCAGTGATATTATCAAATTTGGTTGATTTTGGAAGTTGGTTTAATCTTTGGCATATCTTTTTTAGAAAAACTTAAAGAAGACTGGTGGTGGGTCATTCACTCCTATATTAAACGATGCTGATCATCAAAACCTTTCCTTCTTAGATGATCAAATACGTCCAGATGAGAATCCATATGATGAAGCAGCTGAATATTTTGGTGGGTATACATAGAATCATAGATCAATATTTTTCATGGCATTCTATACACCATAGAATGATGTATATTTAAAGTATTATATAAACTTTAAATTTTATGTTTCAGGAGAACAAATTGAAGTAATTTCCAAAGAGTCTAACCCAGTACCAGAATCCAATCCACTATCAGAACCTCGTAATCCAGTACCTGTGTTAAGGAAACGAAAACTTGTGCCAAAACAAAAAAAGAAGACGATAGATAGCTTATCACTTATAAAGCATTCAGCTGAAGCTCTGAAGAAAATTTATTTTAAGAAAAAAATAGAACTTGCTTACTACCAAAAAAGAAACGAGATGCAAAAATTTAGATTTGAACAGAAGAAGTATGAACTGGAAATACAAATGTTAAAAAAGCAGTTGGAAAAGGCTGATAGGGATTTGCCGTCGTAAATTACCTTATTTATAGTGTAGTATAGTATAGTATAGTAGTAGCATACTTATAACGAATAACTTTGATGTATAAAATATTTATCCTGTGATTTCTAAATGCAAGGGAAAAATACATAACTGTACCTATTTATTTTTATATTAGGTGCCATAATTATTATGAATAGCTGTGATTTCTAATTGTTAGTGATTATTACATAAAACTGCACCTTTTTATTTTATATTACGTGTCATGATTATAATGAGTAGCTGTGATTTCTGATAAAAACTTTTTAACAAATAAAAAAACAACCGACTTTCAAAAGAAAAAAAAAAAACACTAAACATACATTGTTTTATTACGGAGTTCCGGTGCATACCTTCCGGCTTCATCTTCAGATCAGTTCGATGGTACCATTTTTATCAGAATTATTTATTTAAATTTGCTTTTCGTCGCTTAACTATCTTAATCGAAATATCTTATCGCCATCCATGAAATACTTATCATTGAGGAGTTCCGGTGGCCATTTGTGGTCTTCTTCATCAAATGATACTTTCTGAATGCAAATGCTTGAGTTGTTGATGAAAATACAAAAATCGCTATATGTTTGCCTATAAAATTTGAGGAGTGCCCTCAATTACTCATGGATCCCACCATCAGAACTGGATTTTTGGGGTAGTATGTATATCCTTTCAAATAAAAAAAATAATTTTCCAAATCCAAAAAACATACAAAAAAATAAACAACCGAATACGATAACCTCCTCCTTTTTGGAAAGTCGGTTAAAAATGTAAGTGATCGCTACATACAACTGTACTTGCGTAAAATTTATTTTAAGTTACCATAATTATTATAAATACCTACCTTTCTGTAATTTTCTATGTAACTGATAAAACTAGGAGTAATTAAAATCATTACAATATAATTTTTTTTTATTGTACTACAGACTTGTGTAGGGCAGCCAGGGCAACACTGCTCTTGTGAACAGGCGCATTGTCGTGCAAGAGCAAGACGCCTTTTGTCAATTTTCCTCGTCTTTTCTCTTTGATGGCTTCCCTCAAACGTTTCAAAATTGACGCATAGTATTCTCCGGTTATATTAATACCTTTGTCCTTATAATCTATCAGCAGGATTCCTTCAGTATCTAAGAAAACAGTCGCCATGAGTTTTCTGGCCGACTACGACACCTTGAACTTCTTAGGCGGTGGTTTGCCTGTTTTATGCCACTGCATAGAGTCTTGTTTAGATTCAGGTTAATAATGATGAACCCAAGTTTCATCTCCAGTCACAATTCTCCTCAAGATACCCTCTTGATCTTCGTTACAGAGGTCCAAAAACGCACGTGCACTCTCTACGCGCTGTTGTTTTTGCGGCGGTGTGAGCATTCTCGGCACCCATCTTGCACTGACCTTAGTCATACCGAGATGGTCATGAAGAGCTTTAAAAATGGTTGTATCGGATACTCCAACCATTTCTGCAAGCTGTTTCTTCTAAGACGAGCGTCTTCCAATATTAATTTTTCGACTTTAGCGATGATTTCTGGTGTGGTCACCTCGATGGGGCGCCCAGGCCGGTGATCGTCTTCAAGTGATTCTCGTCTTTGCTTGAATAGACGATGCCACTTGTAAACCATGGTTTTACAAGGGCAAGATTCTCCATAAACGGAGGAATTCTCTTCCGTAATGGTTTGGACGTTTTTTCCTTGCTTGGTAAGGAACTTTATAACGGCGCGGTGCTCGATTTTTTCCATTGTGAATGCTGCCTCCCCGATTAAGCTGCTTGGTTGATGGTAGTTCAGAAACTAATGAGCCGATCGTAATAATACTCGGTATTTATACTAATAGTGAATCACTCAACTCGTTGAGGTACTAATGAGACCCCTCACCCCTCTTCAACCCCGCCATTCCACGAACTTAAAAACGCACCCTCGTATTTACACTTTTAATGGGTAAAATAATTTTGTACTATGGATGTTCTGACAGCAAAATTTTGGGTATTTGACACTTGAGGTTCATCACTTTCTTCTTGTACATGTTCATTATATTCCACGATGTAGTCATCAAGATGAAGAGTCATATTATGAAGAATAACACACGCCACAATCACCTTCAATACTTTTGGAAGTTTTAGTTGCATTCCTGAATGTAGACATGGAAATCTTCTTTTAAGAACTCCAAAACACCTTTCAATTGTGTTTCGTGATGCTATCTGCGCTTTATTATAGGCTTCTTGGGATGGAGAGGCAGGGTTCAAAAAGGGTGTCATGAGATACCTAAGGCATGGGTAACCACTATCTCCTAGAATAAGATATGACCCAAATCTGCCAGCTTCAAATTGAGCTGCAAGTGGTGAGTCATTCCAAATAGTAGTGTCGTGTACGGAGCCTGGCCAACGTGCAATGACACTAGTTATTTGTAAATTGGCATCACAGATGGCTTGGACATTTATAGAAAAAAAACCTTTTCTGTTCCTATACAGCTCAGCTCTGCTCCCTCCTGGTGAATTTATTTTTACATGTGTGCAGTCTACAGCACCTATGCCTCTAGGGAATCCAGCTATGTCAAAAAATCGAGCCGCCACGGATGGTCTCTCCTGTGCAGTGGGCATACGAACATATTGCGGTCTCAACAATGCTATCGCACTAGTCACCCTCTCTACCACGCGGCACACCGTCGCCTTGCTCACATTCACGGTGTCCCCCACAACAGCTTGAAAGCTACCAGTCGCGTAAAACCTAAGAGCTATTAGTAGCTGCAACATGGGAGAAATGCAGTCCCGCCGTTGAATACGACAGGTCAGTTTAGGCATTATTTTGTTAAAAATAAACCTAACCGACTCCTTCGTAAAGCGGAACCGACTCTTAAATTGTTCATCGGTTAGCGTGATGAACAAGTTAGGCCGTTGTCCTGCTATTCTTCGCCGTGGTTGTCTGCTTTGAGGCATCTCCAATGATGAAAGGGAAGTGTCGTCGTCACTCATTATGAAGATATCGCTTACACAAAATCACTAGCAATAATATCTGAATAGCTGATTACAGTTTGAGTAGCCGAAATTGGTGTGTCAACTTTCAACTGCTTATCTTGACGTTGATAATGCTTTGAGTATTGTCAAACACGTTTTTCTTAGTTCAGAAACGCAACTGACGACCTTAAACATGAGTTAAGCATGCTTTCTGTCAAATTTGAGTAAATGATGTTAAATTACTCAAATCTTGATTAGACTTAAAAGAAACTTAATTCAGAAACGAAAAAATGCTTAAGTTATACTTAAGTACAGATTAGGACGTTCTCAACTTCAAATTCTCAATTCAGAAACCGGATGTATGTAATGTCCATTAAATTATATAATAAACTACCCGCACCAATGAAAAACAAGAGTTTAACATATTTTTTAAAAATACTTCGTCAATTTTTGCTAAATAAAAGCTACTACTCGGTAAAATATCTAACATCCGGTTTCTGAATTGAGAATTTGAAGTTGAGAACGTCCTAATCTGTACTTAAGTATAACTTAAGCATTTTTTCGTTTCTGAATTAAGTTTCTTTTAAGTCTAATCAAGATTTGAGTAATTTAACATCATTTACTCAAATTTGACAGAAAGCATGCTTAACTCATGTTTAAGGTCGTCAGTTGCGTTTCTGAACTAAGAAAAACGTGTTTGACAATACTCAAAGCATTATCAACGTCAAGATAAGCAGTTGAAAGTTGACACACCAATTTCGGCTACTCAAACTGTAATCAGCTATTCAGATATTATTGCTAGTGATTTTGTGTAAGCGATATCTTCATAATGAGTGACGACGACACTTCCCTTTCATCATTGGAGATGCCTCAAAGCAGACAACCACGGCGAAGAATAGCAGGACAACGGCCTAACTTGTTCATCACGCTAACCGATGAACAATTTAAGAGTCGGTTCCGCTTTACGAAGGAGTCGGTTAGGTTTATTTTTAACAAAATAATGCCTAAACTGACCTGTCGTATTCAACGGCGGGACTGCATTTCTCCCATGTTGCAGCTACTAATAGCTCTTAGGTTTTACGCGACTGGTAGCTTTCAAGCTGTTGTGGGGGACACCGTGAATGTGAGCAAGGCGACGGTGTGCCGCGTGGTAGAGAGGGTGACTAGTGCGATAGCATTGTTGAGACCGCAATATGTTCGTATGCCCACTGCACAGGAGAGACCATCCGTGGCGGCTCGATTTTTTGACATAGCTGGATTCCCTAGAGGCATAGGTGCTGTAGACTGCACACATGTAAAAATAAATTCACCAGGAGGGAGCAGAGCTGAGCTGTATAGGAACAGAAAAGGTTTTTTTTCTATAAATGTCCAAGCCATCTGTGATGCCAATTTACAAATAACTAGTGTCATTGCACGTTGGCCAGGCTCCGTACACGACACTACTATTTGGAATGACTCACCACTTGCAGCTCAATTTGAAGCTGGCAGATTTGGGTCATATCTTATTCTAGGAGATAGTGGTTACCCATGCCTTAGGTATCTCATGACACCCTTTTTGAACCCTGCCTCTCCATCCCAAGAAGCCTATAATAAAGCGCAGATAGCATCACGAAACACAATTGAAAGGTGTTTTGGAGTTCTTAAAAGAAGATTTCCATGTCTACATTCAGGAATGCAACTAAAACTTCCAAAAGTATTGAAGGTGATTGTGGCGTGTGTTATTCTTCATAATATGACTCTTCATCTTGATGACTACATCGTGGAATATAATGAACATGTACAAGAAGAAAGTGATGAACCTCAAGTGTCAAATACCCAAAATTTTGCTGTCAGAACATCCATAGTACAAAATTATTTTACCCATTAAAAGTGTAAATACGAGGGTGCGTTTTTAAGTTCGTGGAATGGCGGGGTTGAAGAGGGGTGAGGGGTCTCATTAGTACCTCAACGAGTTGAGTGATTCACTATTAGTATAAATACCGAGTATTATTACGATCGGCTCATTAGTTTCTGAACTACCATCAACCAAGCAGCTTAATCGGGGAGGCAGCATTCACAATGGAAAAAATCGAGCACCGCGCCGTTATAAAGTTCCTTACCAAGCAAGGAAAAAACGTCCAAACCATTACGGAAGAGAATTCCTCCGTTTATGGAGAATCTTGCCCTTGTAAAACCATGGTTTACAAGTGGCATCGTCTATTCAAGCAAAGACGAGAATCACTTGAAGACGATCACCGGCCTGGGCGCCCCATCGAGGTGACCACACCAGAAATCATCGCTAAAGTCGAAAAATTAATATTGGAAGACGCTCGTCTTAGAAGAAACAGCTTGCAGAAATGGTTGGAGTATCCGATACAACCATTTTTAAAGCTCTTCATGACCATCTCGGTATGACTAAGGTCAGTGCAAGATGGGTGCCGAGAATGCTCACACCGCCGCAAAAACAACAGCGCGTAGAGAGTGCACGTGCGTTTTTGGACCTCTGTAACGAAGATCAAGAGGGTATCTTGAGGAGAATTGTGACTGGAGATGAAACTTGGGTTCATCATTATTAACCTGAATCTAAACAAGACTCTATGCAGTGGCATAAAACAGGCAAACCACCGCCTAAGAAGTTCAAGGTGTCGTAGTCGGCCAGAAAACTCATGGCGACTGTTTTCTTAGATACTGAAGGAATCCTGCTGATAGATTATAAGGACAAAGGTATTAATATAACCGGAGAATACTATGCGTCAATTTTGAAACGTTTGAGGGAAGCCATCAAAGAGAAAAGACGAGGAAAATTGACAAAAGGCGTCTTGCTCTTGCACGACAATGCGCCTGTTCACAAGAGCAGTGTTGCCCTGGCTGCCCTACACAAGTCTGTAGTACAATAAAAAAAAATTATATTGTAATGATTTTAATTACTCCTAGTTTTATCAGTTACATAGAAAATTACAGAAAGGTAGGTATTTATAATAATTATGGTAACTTAAAATAAATTTTACGCAAGTACAGTTGTATGTAGCGATCACTTACATTTTTAACCGACTTTCCAAAAAGGAGGAGGTTATCGTATTCGGTTGTTTATTTTTTTGTATGTTTTTTGGATTTGGAAAATTATTTTTTTTATTTGAAAGGATATACATACTACCCCAAAAATCCAGTTCTGATGGTGGGATCCATGAGTAATTGAGGGCACTCCTCAAATTTTATAGGCAAACATATAGCGATTTTTGTATTTTCATCAACAACTCAAGCATTTGCATTCAGAAAGTATCATTTGATGAAGAAGACCACAAATGGCCACCGGAACTCCTCAATGATAAGTATTTCATGGATGGCGATAAGATATTTCGATTAAGATAGTTAAGCGACGAAAAGCAAATTTAAATAAATAATTCTGATAAAAATGGTACCATCGAACTGATCTGAAGATGAAGCCGGAAGGTATGCACCGGAACTCCGTAATAAAACAATGTATGTTTAGTGTTTTTTTTTTTTCTTTTGAAAGTCGGTTGTTTTTTTATTTGTTAAAAAGTTTTTATCAGAAATCACAGCTACTCATTATAATCATGACACGTAATATAAAATAAAAAGGTGCAGTTTTATGTAATAATCACTAACAATTAGAAATCACAGCTATTCATAATAATTATGGCACCTAATATAAAAATAAATAGGTACAGTTATGTATTTTTCCCTTGCATTTAGAAATCACAGGATAAATATTTTATACATCAAAGTTATTCGTTATAAGTATGCTACTACTATACTATACTATACTACACTATAAATAAGGTAATTTACGACGGCAAATCCCTATCAGCCTTTTCCAACTGCTTTTTTAACATTTGTATTTCCAGTTCATACTTCTTCTGTTCAAATCTAAATTTTTGCATCTCGTTTCTTTTTTGGTAGTAAGCAAGTTCTATTTTTTTCTTAAAATAAATTTTCTTCAGAGCTTCAGCTGAATGCTTTATAAGTGATAAGCTATCTATCGTCTTCTTTTTTTGTTTTGGCACAAGTTTTCGTTTCCTTAACACAGGTACTGGATTACGAGGTTCTGATAGTGGATTGGATTCTGGTACTGGGTTAGACTCTTTGGAAATTACTTCAATTTGTTCTCCTGAAACATAAAATTTAAAGTTTATATAATACTTTAAATATACATCATTCTATGGTGTATAGAATGCCATGAAAAATATTGATCTATGATTCTATGTATACCCACCAAAATATTCAGCTGCTTCATCATATGGATTCTCATCTGGACGTATTTGATCATCTAAGAAGGAAAGGTTTTGATGATCAGCATCGTTTAATATAGGAGTGAATGACCCACCACCAGTCTTCTTTAAGTTTTTCTAAAAAAGATATGCCAAAGATTAAACCAACTTCCAAAATCAACCAAATTTGATAATATCACTGCTGAATGTGTAACCTGCTCATTAGACCATTTCTTCTTTAAATCCTTTATTAAATGTTCATTTACGACTATAATCTGGAAACCAAAAAACACAATAAGCTAAATAAATTAAACATGGTTTCATGATATTTTAATATTTCTATAAGCAGAAACATGGTTAAAATAAAATGAAGAAAACATAAAAAGTAATTGACTAACAATATACTACCACTTTAAATAGGTTTACTACATAAGTACATTGTCATTATTTACCTCATCCACATTTAAATGTTGCTCAGTCTCATTGTTTTGTGGTGGATGGGAGACTTCCATAATGTTTATCTCATCTGAGAGTGTATTGAGGTAACTTTGCTTCTGAAAAATGTTTGTTAGTAGAGTATTTTATTTCGACATCTTTGTTACCTTCAGTTACATGCTTTAAAAATATGGGAATGTCTAGATGCAAGTCTCAATCTATGGTTTCTATAGCTAAATAATGAAATTTTTATGTCTGCATGTGAACAAACAGAACCTTTCCTTTGAGATTCATAAAAATGTTATGTATATTCACTATACCTACTAGGAATATGACCAGTTTAGTTTTAGAGTAATATGATAATGAACATAAGAATTATCTTATCAGTAAGTAGGCACCTAAATGATATTAAATTTTTATGCTCACATTCTCATTTGCTGAATCTTTTCTTGCACGATGCTTGATATTATTATAAAAATGTTTTAGCATTGTTTCATCCCTAGGCCCAGTCGTGCATAGGCTATTGTACTCTTTAGTGATGGACTTCCAGGCTTCCTGTTTCTTTTTAATATAATAAGCCCCTGTCCTTTTGCACTCTATTACACTTTGGTATCTGAAGCAATGATGATCACAAACATTTATATAACTAATTTGGTGAAACGTAAAATTAATTATATTATGGTAAACATCATAGGTTATTATGTACTTACTTTGTTATTATTGAAAGAAGATGTTCTTTCTCCTCTAGAGTATAGTTAGGCGATCTCTTTTTCTTATCTTTATCCATTTTAATTGGTACAATAGGTAGTTTAAGTAAAAATAGTAACAGAACAGAATTCCAATAAAACTTGTGTTTATTTACTTTCAGTTTGACATTCACGATTCGTTTCATACTCGTATAAACACGTCAAATATTAAATTGCTAAAATATGCATTAGCAACTCTAATAACATAATTTTGTTGAAATTAATGCCGCTATTCAAAATTAACTTACTTTTTAAGTCTGCTTTAAATTTATAAGAATAAAATGATTTAATATTATGAGTTTATGAAAAATACCGGTTTTTGAATGTAAATTGGAACGTGTTAGCTTTGATCAGGAATACATAAGTAAATGATCAGTTGATTATGGTTTAACGAAATTCGATTTTAACTTGTGAAACGCAAAAAACTTAAGCGCATACTTATGTATTTGAGAAAAATCAGTTAAGATTTGCTACTTTACTCAAATCAGAAACCGGGTGTAAGTGAATATCTAAGTGATAGACTTATAAATTCATAACTTAAGTACTCGAGACTTCAAGTTTTAATTGATTTATGAATTATTATTACATCTCTCAATAGATACTTTTCTAAATTTTATAGTAAAGCTTATTTCAGAAAATACCTATATCCATACTAATATTATAAATGTCAAAGTAACTCTGTCTGTCTGTATGTTACGTTTTCACGCCCCGATCCGATCGTCATGAAGTTTGGCAGAGATATAGCCTGGGATATGGTGAAGGACAAAGGCTGATTTTTTACGTGATAACCGACGTCTAAGCGGGCGGAGCTGCGAGCAAAAGCTAGTCATTATTATATAATAGTAGTACTGCTCAGTAATGTTATAAATTAACAAATGCTTTCTTTCTCCTAACTCACTTATTTTGCTGTGCCTGACAGCGTCCATAATGATCTAATTATAAGTTTACCACCTAAGAATACTTACATGTGGAATGCAATAAAAGTATTGAGTATGTGAAGGTTGTCACCCATCCACGGACTAACCCCAACAAGCGTAGCTTAACCTGATGGATCGACCAGTGCGACTGTTATTACTTAGCCACGAGCTCCTTTCGACTTTTCTTTAGACGTTGTATTGTGGCAAAATCGACTCGTAAAATGTGACGGGAGCGTAGTACGGGACGCCCCCCAGGTAGATTGAATGACGAAGAAAGCGGAAAGCGGAGGACAGGTGTTGTGGCGCAGCCTGAGAGGGGCTTATGTCTAGCAGTGTGAGCTGAGGCTCAGTTGAAGCCGTGACTAGAACGTTCAAACGAGACATAGCTTCACGGGTGAGCTCTAGTTCTAACCAAGACTAAAACACATTATGGCTGTTTCGCAACCAAGCCTAGCAAAGACGCGTCTAAACGCGCCTCAACTATCAACGTCATTAATATCGCTTGCACCACAATTAGCGACGGATATCATGTTTTACTGCACCCAGTTGATCCAGTTGCTCTAATAAACGTTACGACATTTTAATAAAAGCGAATTAATCAAGTACTGCGGTGTAACAGATCTTAAGGTCTGTGTGAGACTGCATAGTTGGTTTTATGAGTGGTACGTGTCGGTTAATCTGTGGATTAGCCAGTAGCATTGGCCAGTGGTATTCTACGCATGTTTATAGTGTTTTTTTTCTTTTACTAGGCTGACTGTTGCTGGGTTATGATTTTCTTCATGTGCGCGTTATTAAAAGCAGTCGTTTAGTGCATAGCGCATCCTACCTTTGTTTGTTTGTTACGCTTTCACGCTAAAGCGGCTGAACAGATTAGGATGAAATTTGGCATATGGGTAGACCATGATCTGGGTTAGGACATAGAATACTTTTTTCCCGATATTACCACGGGATCGAGACTTATACGGGTGAAACCGCGAGGCCGCGGGGTATACCTCGCAAAACGAGGTAAACCTCGGTAAACGGGTCGGTATTAAGATTATGGAACCACTAGGTATACCTAGTGGTTCCATAATCTTAATACCGACCCGTTTTCTCAAAGTTCTTCAGAAAGATACTACTTCAGGAGAATTAAGTTATTTACCGACCTGTCTGAATACTGTTCTGATGATTCGACGTGCGTTCAACAAAATAAAGGTACTTGAGGGGATTTAAAAAACCCGGCCTAGTGCATGTCGGACCACGCACGTAATCATAGACATTCCAACTGCAAATGTAAGTTGGTAGACTATTACTCGTTAAATTGTAAAGCCTACTTAGATATGACAGTTTTCGTTTTAATTTCGTTATATATATATTCTATTGCCGTGATTTTTTCAAATATCCAAAAACAACCATTTAGGTGGCAGGGACTTGACTCTAACAAAAATTAGCACATTCAAGCTTAATATTACGCAAACGGATCCCTGAATTGAAAAATGGTTTTCACAAACCCGCAATATTTTTTAACGGCGTATGCAACACTACCCACCATGAGATCACCAAGAGTCTCTGAGCTAAGCCGCAGACAGACAGTCAGACAGACATGGCGAAACTATAAAAAAATGCCGCCAGAATGTTTAACAATCTTCAATATTTCAACATTCAGTTAACTCCGTTGTTTCCTACAAACTATCCACTGACTAACACACAAAGCACAAAAAAGAAATCCACTGACATATTCATACAAATATAATCGGAAATACTCCGCCTCCTACATTTGTTTGGACTCCAACGAAACAACATGGGACGGAATAAAAAAACGAATTTCAAAAGACAATTTCGTGTCCATTCACGGAGCATGTTCCCTCGAATCACGGCTAACTAGTTGTCAAAGGCATCGCACGTGCCGGTCCGGCTTTTTCTGGACGTTTCTAACCGTTTCCACGAACTTATTGGCCGGTTCCGGTGTTTTTCGGAAGGTCTGAAACGTTTTTGAGCGGCGCCGCGTGAAATTGGGGGTTGAATCCGATGCGTTTTGATGATAGATGCGTTCTGAATGAGCAATAATATGAGATTGTATGAGTTTTGGTGTTTAGCACTTGTGTATAATGCATGCACGGGTGGTGAATGTGGAAAGTTAACTCCATGGGCGTACCCACGGCGGGGCAAGGTGGAGCACCTGCCCCACCCTGGTCCCTGACTCGAAGCTAAAAAATTAGGTTTATTAAATAACAACATTAATTATTCATATAATCGGTCTATTTGGGGATGTCATTAGAGACAATATCACAGCTGATGTAAAGATTGCACGTGCCTTCAGTATCTTGGCAGACGACAGCTGTGACACATCAGGAAAAGAGCAACTTCCCATTGGTATTAGACTTTTTTCTGAAGAAAAATGGTGGTTCGTGTAGAGTTTCTAGGTTTTGTGGAATTGACTGCAATGGATGCTAAATCTATGTCCTCTGCCATCAATAATTATATAGCATAAAAATGTAAAAATAAATATTTGCTAGATTTAGCCAGAACCCTCGCAGGTTATTATTGAAATAAGGTTAGTAAATAAAGAGCATTTTTAAATTCCTACTACTTATCGAGTTAATTTACTTCTGCTCCACCCCAAAAAAATGCTGGGTACGCTTATGGTTAAGTCTGCTAGCAACCGGGTTGAGCATATAATTATGTGTATCATAACAAAAAATTATCCGGAAAAGAACCGGATTTACCGACATAGCTTGCAGATTAAGCAAGCTGAAGTGGCAGTGCGCTGGCCATGTTTGTCGAAGGACCGCTGGCAGGTGGAGCAGACGAGTCCTGGAGCGGAGACCGCGTATTTGCAAGCATAGTGTGGGACGCCCCCCAGCTAGGACCGACGACCTCAAAAAGGTGGCTGGGACAGACTGGATGCGGAAGGCGGAGGACAGAGTCCTGTGGCGCAATCAGACTGCGATAGGCTGAGTTTATAACAATAGGAATTGGTACTTTTGTCCACATAGCATAATGAGCCTAAAATGTTCCCACTGCTGGGACACAGGCCTTCTCATTGTGAGAGGAAGTGGGCCATAATCCATCACGCGGCCCCAGTGGGGATTGGTGCATGTCACATGTCTTGGAATTTTTCGGTTCTAGGACATGCCGGTTTCCAAAATGCATAAAGAACGCTGCTGCCCATTCTCTAGTAAGTCCCTTAGTCGCCTTTTACGACACCCACGGGAGGAAATGGGGTGGTGGTATTCTTTACGTGCGGCACCACACGGCACTGCGGCATCACACGGCACTGCGGCATCACACGGCACTGCGGCATCACACGGCACTGCGGCATCACACGGCACTGCGGCATCACACGGCACTGCGGCATCACACGGCACTGCGGCATCACACGGCACTGCGGCATCACACGGCACTGCGGCATCACACGGCACACATAATATATATTAATTTATGATTATTTACTTTTTGTATTTCGTAAATCCTTCACCTACTAGTTTCGGACTCAAATTATTTAGCTAATACAAGTTAGTGAACCGAAACAGATCTAGATAGAAAAGGATTGTCTAGCTTATTTCTCGCCCATAATAAGCTTAAAATTTATAGAAATTGTCCTTTTAACGACCAACTACAATCTTAATTCAGGCACAGTCTGAACTCTTATCTTAAATTCAAAGGTTATAATAGAGATTGTTAATGAAAATTACTGTCACCTAAACTGCTGGCTTTAACCGTTAATATTATTTTTAAGATACACTTAAAAATAATATTCCATTTAGTGCTTTTGGAATATTAATTTTATGTTTCTAGAATAATTGTAAAAATGGTGATTGTCTACGAATGGTGACTTCATTATCTATACAAACAAATAAATTTGAAGTGTCTGTTTGGAATGTCAAAATAAAAGCTTTTTACTAAATGCATATGAAAGCTTATACAGTACTTATACTAAAAAATCTTTTTTTTTTATGTTGTCTGTCTGTCGGTCTGTTTGTCTGTCAGTCTGTCTATTTGTTCCTGCTAATCTCCGGAACGGCTGGACCGATTTTTAAGGGACTTTCACTGGCAGAATAACTGATGTTATACGGAGTAATTAAGGCTACTTTTATTTTAGAAAAAGCCACGCGTACGGGGCAGCAGCTAGTAATGACTCTAGTAATGACTATAACCTAGTTGCCAAGTAATGACAAGCTGTCATTTAAGAATTTAGGAATTAGCGGTTTGCGGGGCACCCGAAAGAAGACGGAGAATAATAAATTGGAGTTTAATGTTGAACATAATTGAATGAATTTGAATTTTCAAGTAGATACTTTTATTTACGTTTAACCAGAATTTTACGATTTAGGGCTCGTACACATAGCGATCCGTTTTACAGGTCCGTTATTTGATGGCGTATGTAGTTATATGAGCGAGTTCACACACACAACAGTGTTCCGGATTCAGTAATCATGTCGCACCGGTCCAATTCTGATCCGTTATAACGGATCCAGTCAAAACGGACCTATATGTGTACGAGCCCTCAATTGTATTCATTCTTGTAAGCAGACTGATGGCAGACATAATGTAAAGTGGTAATTAGGGTACAAGCCAAATATTCCAAATCAATAAGTTGCCAACCCTATAGATATTCTGTCCACCGAGAGAATGCTTTTTTGACTCCTGTCAGTTGTACAAGATTTGGAACTAATAAAGGTTAAATTCGTAAAACACATATTCGTTTGTATGAAACTGACAGGTGTGAAAAAAGCAATCTCTCAGTTGATGGAATATAGACAAAGTTGAAGCCACTCTTACACACTTGAAAACAGCAATGCTATAATTGGGGGCAGAAGTAAGTATAGTAGTATCGGTAGGTATAATTATTTCGACGGCTCCTAAGTATACTGAGTTAACTAACAAATTTTGGCAATTGTACTTTTTATGATATTACAAACAATTAAATCATTTACTATCCACCTGTGTTAAAAACGTTCATATTATTAGAAGTACAGTTAACTCAGTATACTTAGGAGCCGTCGATTTGTTTGTTACAAAAGTAGTTATTTTTCCACCCTGCAATCAGCATTTTGTTTTTGTTTTGATTGTTTGTTCATTTTCATTTGCCAGTGACGTAACACAGTGTAATTTTTACGCACTGTAAATTGTCTATGGTCCCTGGTACTGATCAAGCAATGGACTAAATTGTAAAACTATTTTTTGGTTGAATACGAGCCTTTTGAATTCATTGCATGTGTGTATTTTTTTATATTTTTTGTAATGTGCGTTTTGTTCTTTCTTTCTTTCTATCAAAAATATTATCGTACTGATTTTTGTATAGAAAAACTCAGTACCAGGTTGCTTAACCGAACTGTGTTGCGTACTACACATTTTTCATTAGACCATGATTTATGTGTTGGACACGGATGTTAGTTTGTTGGTGGTCCACTGGTCCATGTGGATGGCGTAAATTTAAATTATCTTTTTTTATGTCATAATAGTTGTGGCTGTCTAATTTGGTAGAATTCAGAATGAGATTACGATTTACGATCTGGACTGTGGTAATTTAGGTTGGTTTCCGCAATTTTGACCATTCATTTTATTAGTGCTATATTTACTAGCGAGTTGATAATTACTAACACGCGACTAACACACGGTTTTTTCTAGGCAGATGTGAGTGGAATCGCCGAGACGTCCTAGATCATAATTTCGGTGATGTTTTTGAGAAAGGTCAGGTGTGTTGTACTCGCAACCGGCTGCGTGCAGATGTACGAACGTAAATGAAGTAAAACGAGTATGTTAGGAGCGTAGCAGGTAGCGTTTTTTTAACAGACTTTCAAAAAAGGAGGAGTTTCTCAATTCGGTTGTATTTTTTTTTTATATATATATACTAGCTTTTGCCCGCGGCTTCGCCCGCGTGGATGTCGGTTATCGTACAGAAAAGTACCCTATGTCCTTCTCCATTTCCCTGGCTATATCTCAAAATTCTAACTTAATATTAATTTTAATGTGATTCACTATGTGAATAGAAACCGAAACAAATGATTTAATATAATAAAAGTACTGAACGTGAATGAGTCTTTAACTAAAGATAACAAACACAAAATACGAAATTACACTCAAATTCATAAAGCAATAAATTGTACCAAATTACAACACGAAATAAAAGTGCGACACAAATAATAATTCTAAAATAATTCACGTAAGTAACGTGAAAACAAAAATCCTCCGGAATGTCGCATAATACACCGTTTGTGCTGATAAAACGCTCGAAATATCAAATGAACACCATTGGTGCATAACTTTTCTCAGGGTCACGTTCGTAATTGGGCGAAATATTTGACATATTTTATTTTGTACTTGCAACACGATCTGGCTGTAGAATTCGATTAATCGACTAATACTTGACGGGTTGACATTTTAGCGGGAACACCAATAAACGAACGAAAAAAAAAAAGAAAACAAAATACGTCTGTACTCTGTGGTCGAAGCGGTATGGTCCAAGACCTTAGCCTGCCCGATTAGGGCGAAGGAAAAAAAAAACTCTGGTCGTGTGGTGGTGTGGCACGGTGCATAATGTAAGCATTCATCAAGGTTATACGTGCGTAAAGTAATGGATTCAATGAGAAAACGGTTTAATCTTAAGAATCTTAAGAATTACTGAGAAATAAGTGTAGATTTCGTATTGAGTGTTAGTTTATCAAAAAGTGATAAATATGTCAGTGAAAAAGTAACGAAGTTTTGGAATGCACAAATTTTGATCATAAGGCTGCCGTGTTTAGTAATGTTTTTATGATAATTATACTTGTATACTGTTTAAAATACACATAAGTAGCTAGATTATTTATCTACAAACATAATTTGGCTAATAGCTACTGATATTATAGCGTATTGTTATCGTAATCGTATTTCCAAGAGTAAAATTCGGCAAACAAATACCTACAAAAAGACAATAAAATGGATATAGTATGTTATCCTTAAGAGATAGACATATGCCATCACGGACTTTTTTGAAGACCTTTATAAGATACATAATTTCACCATACATTATTTTGTTATATCTCAAAGGGTTTCGACAGCGTTTTCGTTGAAAGCTCACAGACGGCTTATTTTTTTCCGACACCTCCAACAAATATCGTTAATTCATACAATAATGCATACGTAAACTTAACAAATTATATACTAAAACCTTCCTCGAGAACCAAGCTATCTATTGGTGAAAACAGCATGAGAATCAGTGCAGTAGTTTTTGAGTTTATCGCGAACAGACAGACAGACAGACAGACAGACGCGGCGGAGGATTTTGTTTTATAATATGTAGTGATATATTTTTTTTAATGTTTGTTACCTCAGTTCTCGTCGTTTATGAACCGATTTGAAAAATACTTTTTTTATTTAAAAGGATATACTTCCAGATTGGTCCCATTTTTTTTTTCAAAATGCAATTCTGATGATGGAATCCATGAGGAATTGAGGGAACTCCTCAAATTTTATAGGCAAACATATAGCGATTTTTGTATTTTCATCAACAAATCAAGCATTTCCATTCAAAAAGTATCATTTGATGAAGTGGAACTGATCAAGAAGACCACAAAAGCCACCGGAACTCCTCAATGATTAGTATTTCACGGGTGGCGATAAGATATCTCGATTAAGATTGTTAAGCGACTATGAAGCAAGTTTAAATAAATAATTCTGATGAAAATGGTACCATCGAACTGATCTGAAGATGAAGCCGGAAGGTATGCAACGGAACTCCGTAATAAAACAATATATACTAGCCGTGTTATTAACCGATTTTTATTAACTTTGCTTGGGTAGTTTTTGAGTTGTTTAGTTTGTATTTAATCTACTCCGTATAGAGAGATAAGTCGGTGGCAAAAACGAAAATACAGAACCAAGGACACCGACTTCCGAAATTAAAGTAATTTTTCACTTTTTTTTTTAATCAGTTGTTTTTTTTGTTAAAAAGTTTTTTATTTTTAAATATTATTTGCTCATACATGTGTACACATAATAGTACATCATGATATAAGTGCGGTAAGTTGAAAATTACAGCCGAGGCGATATTGCTAGCCCGAGCCGTAGGTGAGGGCTACAAGAAAGCAGAGGCTGTAATTATCAAAGCGCACGTATGTCATACGACGTTTTATAACATATTTGCGAGGAAATAAATAAAACTCGGACATTCTTAAACGAATAAATCTTTAATCACTTGTTAAAGCAGTTAGAAAAATTTGTAAAATTGATTATTACGTTGCCAGTTGGCATTTTTAATGTTGTCAAGTTATTATTATTAGTTACAATTTCACCAGTCTCTCTCTTACTCTCTTGAGTGAAAGTAGGAGAAACGAGACCACAGAGTTCTGCAGTCAGTGGCGCTGCCTCTGAGACTTGTGGCGGTTTCGAATTAATAAATTCATCATTACTTGACGAAATTTTCAAATAAAAACAATACAGCGAAAAGAAAAAGCGCGCGGAATAATTTGTACTTGTTCACAAATTAGCGATGCGCGCGCATCAGCGTTTTTTTTGTTTTAAGGAAAAGGCACGAAAACAGCCAGTATTACTAATAAAGTAAATTAATATATTTTTTTTGTTTTTGTTACAGATAAATGGTTGTAATTTATTGTCAAAATTTATTAAATAAAAGAATTAAATGTTTATTTTTTATATTTTATCTAAGAAAGTTAATTTTATTCATAAAATGTTGACCACTTTTCTGTCATAAAAACTATTTGCTAAGATTTAAAAAAAGTACCGTTCGTTTTAGACGGAGCATCTTGATCAACCGTACGTTTTACCTTATTCTAGAGAAACTCGTGCGTTTTACATTACAATAACGCACAAGTACGTAATGACATACATTACGATATTGAAATTGGTGAAATAAGAGACCCTTTACGAGCAAATGTGTTATAAAATAATAAAAATGCATGCAGGTTAACAAAACAATACAATAAAGGTTCAGACATGTTTGCTACATAAAATGGCGTACAAATATTATGATTGATAATAATTAATTTCAATACAATATATCAATTTAACGTCAATTCAGCAAAAAAAAAAATATATATAAATGTCAAAAGCAATGTTTTTTTAATAATAATTAAAATTCATAAAATCTATGTCAAAATAGAAGATTCTGCCAGAAATTAATTAATAATGCAGTATGCTTTGTTATTTAGAAATGACTTCAGTTGTTTTTTCCAAATAGCCATGCAAAAAACACTTTTGCGCATAAGTGCAGTCCTACTCCTATGCAGACACAGCTGACTTTGATCCCGCCTGTTTCTGGTGAATGTATCTGTCATTCGCGAAAATAAGGTATTATTATTTCTAACAAACATTATTGTTTCCAAAATATACAGGGTTGCCAATGTCAATTATATTTCGCAGCTTTTTTCGACGCGATTTTCTTCTTTTATATGTTGTAGCTGAGTCATAGGCATTAGCTTCACACAAATCGCGTCGAATGAAGCTGCTCATATAATAATGATCGAACTTCACGTAGGGTAAGTTCGTTTGATCATTAATATTTTATACTGTATGAATAATGGCTTATGTACAACTATCGGTGGTTTTCCATTTAAACATGGCTCTGAGACATCTCTTTTATGCTTTAAATGCAACTTCTTTATTCGTTGCGTTCTGTAGTTTCTGCCTACTCCATGGGAAGAAGGCGTGAGTTTGTGTGTTCAAAATTATAATATAACTAGTTTCTACCCGCTACTTTGTCCGGGTGAAGTTTCTTGATTTAACATAAAACATATCCTCTGGCATTTGATAATAGTGTAGCTTTCCAGCAGTGAAATAATTTTTGCAATCGAATTAGTACCTACTTCTAGAAATAACCTTTTACCAGTCCAGAAAAAAAACTATCCTTTACAATTTTATACTTAGGCTTTTTTTTGTACCGTGTGATGCCGGACGTAAAGAATAGCACCACCCTATTTCCTCCCGTGGGTGTCGTAAAAGGCGACTAAGGGACTTACTAGAGAATGGGCAGCAGCATTCTCTATGCATTTCAACACCATACTGCGATCGTCAACCTGCCTGCCAAGCGTGGCAATTATGGCAAACCCCCCACCAATTGGGGGAGGCCTATGTTCAGCAGTGGACGTCTATCGGCTGAAATGATGAATGATGATGACTTAGGCTTTCCTTAAATGCAAAGTTTGTATAAATAAATCATTAATTCATCACACATCAATTGGTAACCCTACGAATTTTAGAAAAAATTAGAAATTATTCTGCAGGGAAAGTACCTACACAAAACCACCGTACCTATTTTTTACTGTCAAATAATATTACCCAGTTACAGTATAAAGTGCATGTATGCTAGTGATATAACAACATGTTTTCCTTACTCCTGAATCAACCCCACTATCTCAGACTTGGTGGCCACGCTTAGCACCAGCGAATGGGACTAGAAGGGTCAAAATTTAATATTTATTAAATTACTTTTATTCTTTCAGAAGCCCTTTGTTGGTGATCCTAAACAAACGAAAATTATGCAAACATGGCGGCCATCTTGGCTTACTGTCAGTCGAGATTGGGAATACAAAGTTAAAATACAACTTTATATTTTTCATGTTATTAATTATTTACATTCAAAGCTTAAAAGTCTGACAACCAATCTCACAAAACTATAGATAGATGGAACGTACTACAGTGTAGCTGAGTTCCTATCGGAGAAAAATATTTGTTAATTAGTGACATCTTGATTTTTTAAATTTTGATGTGACATTTTTGATTTTTGACATTTTGATGTATGACATTTTTGATGTATGACATTTTGATCTTTGACATTTTGATTTCTGACATTTGTAAATGATTTAATGATAATGATTTGATATTTGTAACAGTCAGTTGGGACTGGTCATCTCTTAGCTGCCACGGGTTATTTTATTTTATTTTGTTTCTATTTGTTTTACCTACGCTTGACGCTTTTAACGCGTAAGTTTTAATTATTTTTACATCGTTCTCACTTTTAGTTATAAATGCAACATTATAGATGTAACGAATACTTTTGTAACAATTTAATTTAAAAGAGTGTCCATGGAGTTTCTTGCCCGTTCTTCTCCATAGGTACCTACGCTTTGGAATGGGAATGTAGCTTAATTTTTCTTACTGACCGACTGCTTGACAATTCAAAAGTGCCTGTAAATGGTTTAATTGAAATAAATGATTTGAGTTTGAGTTTGAGTTTAACAGTAATGACATGATATATTATAATCTAATGATAATCATTTATATTTTCCTTTTAATACAAACATATATTTTTAATTAAGTTGATAATTTAAAATTGTATACTAGTAATTTATAAATTGATCTAAATAAGTGTAATAACAGTGATATAAATCATTTCAAATGTTTGCACGCCGATTGGTAAAATGTGGCTGAGCTAAATGTAATCTTAAGAACTATTATGTACCTACTACCCATATTTGCAAAATAAAAATTCTATTGTATTCTACAAAAGGGTATCGTACTCGTATTACCCAGTAACTGGTTTGTAGAGGTCTGATAGGCAGTCCTAATCAGCCTATAATGTTCCCACCCACTACTGGGACACAGACTTTCTCACTAAGAGAGAGAGGCGGCCGTAATGTACCAGGCGGGCCCAGTGTGGGTTGGTGGATGTCTTCGAATTTTTGGTTCTGGGAGATGTCGGTTTCCTTACGATGTTTTCTTTCACCGTTTTGAGAGCAGTGGTGATTCAAAAAATTTACACAAAGTGCCAGTCTGGGTTCAAACCTGCAACCTAAAACTCGTAAGTCGAGACCGTTTTCAATAGACAGTTGCTCCATGTAAAAAACCGGTCAAGGGCGAGTCGTAAACTTATTCGTATAAGTAGGACCTAAATAGTTATGTGCCCAGAAAAAACTGCAACTGTGCTTCACCCAAAGCAACCTTCGGTCGGTAGGAAGGAGGATATTTTGGTTGTGAACCGCGAAATGTTTTTAAATTTTCATCGGCGAGGCCTTTATCCGTCAGTTAATTTTAACACTGCGCTGTAGAATATTGCAGTTTTAGGTCAGAGCCATCTATTGACAGATAAAGGAACTAATATAATATTTGTTGATTTCTGAAAAAGCGTGCTATTTAGACACATAGTTTTATTTTTCCTGTAATCTTTACATAAGCTTCTATCACATAGAATAATTTCAGATTCTTCTCTATGCAAAATTCGGTGATAAGGGGGGAACGGTATTTTTTTTACATTTTTCTTCAAAAGTCAAAAACTATGAGGACTAAAGAAATAAGATTTTTTTTTTGAGAATGTGCAAACAGCGCTCTTTCATATGATACCCCACGTGCCCTAATAGCGGCATTTCGAAGGCATTTTTAAGACCACATTTCAGTCCCTGTAGCAAAAAAAAAAAAAAACATTTTTGTTTATTTCTTATTTTCAAAATAGTTGGGCAAACATCATCTTAAACTATTCTAAATTTCAAGTTGATAGCTCAGTAGTTCTTGAGATATTCAGCTGTGACAGACAGACAGGCAGACAGACAGGCAGGTCATTTGATGATTTCCCATCCTCAAAAAAAAAAAAAAATAAGCTACTATATCTCTGCCAAATTTAATGACGTTAGGTTCAGCTGTTTAGGCGTGAAAACCTAACAGACAGACAGAGTTACGTTCACATTTATAATATTAATATAAAATATACCTAATTATATAGTATGGAAGGATGGATTATATAGGTAGGTCGCTTAAAAGGCTTTTTACCATGAGACCGTATTACAGTTTGGAAAGAACAATATTAAATATAGTGCTACGCGCCACAATTAATGCCTAGTACATCTTGATATTAAGTACCACTAGTGCCATCTAGTATCGAGTGGCAGAACTAGTAGACCACTAGCGCCATCTAGTACCAAGTAGCAGAACTAGTACAGTCAAGATGCTTCTAGAAAGTCCGATGCTAGAATTTTCTAGAACTATCGACATCTGATCAGTCGGCAGCTGACAGTGCGTTGAAAAAAAAAAAAAGTTTTTGCCACAATCAAGATTTTGTTTAGATTGACTAAGTAACTTGTTTGCATCTGAGCCTATCAAGCACAATAATCACAATTACTACTTTTATTTGATTGAAATTAGAAATGGGATCTTGATTGGAGTTATCAAAAAACCTTTTTGCAGCAATCAAGTCAAAACATAGTTGCTCCAACCAAGATTATTAGACTAAAGTTTCAATGATCTTTATTGAGGTATCTAATCAAAATGCCTGATTGACACAACTAACTTATTTTGTTACAGTTAACATTTTTTTAACTTGTCTCGTTTTTAACTCTTCTACAATGATGTCATGTTAAGGGTAATCGAGAAACTTGTTTGAGCATTCAATCATTTGAACTAGTATTGCTGCTATCATGTCGTGATGATCAACTTAACTAAGATTTTGATTAATCTATACATGATACACCTATCGTCAATCAAGCTAAAAAGTCACTTGATGGGAGTGCATTTTTTTCAGTGTGTTGTTTAATTAAAGTGTCATTTTTTGGTTATAAATCGGCAGTTTTTATTGTCACGGACCCCAAGCTCGTAATAATAGCAAACAGCCAGCTAGGTTCATACATCATCATCATCTACCTAGCTTTTCCCAACTCCAGTCTGACGGGATGCAGATGAATACCAGTATTTTACATGGAGCGACTGCCTATCTGATCTCCACAACCCAGTTATTGCGTAACACGATACCCCTTCGTAAGACTGATTGTCAGACTTTCGGGCTTTTGACGACCTGTAAGAACTGTCAAAGATCTACAAGTGACGGCCCGGACCGGCTCAACGTGTTTTCCGAGGCTCGGAGGGTCTTGGTATGTAAAGATGGTCACCCATCCTCGGGCCAACCACGGCAAGCGTGGATTAACCTGATCGATCGACCAGAGCGTCTGTTATTACTTAGCCAGAAGCCCCTCAATAGGTTCAATACATACCGAATAATATAAAATAAGTATACTAATAAAAGTCAAAATTATCCATACCTACACTATAGAGAGAGCAAAAATGGTTTTAGGCAGGCAAAAAAATACTTAAAATATCATTAGGTATGCAGGCAATTACAATGAATACTGCATGTTAAACTTAAAAACCGGCAAAGTGCGAGTCGGATTCGCGCACGAAGGGTTCCGTACCATTATCTATAAAAACGGCAAAAAAATCATGTTTGTTGTATGGGAGCCCCCCTTCAATATTTTATTTTAATTTTAATTTAATCATTTATTTTTAATGTGAATATATAACTAAATATTCTGTGAATATTTCAAGAGTCTACCTGTTGCCGTTATCATTATCGAGCAAAAACGAGCAAAAAAAACACGTTTGTTGTATGGAAGCCCCTTATTTTATTTTCTAGTATTTGTTGTTAAAGCTGCAATAGAAATACATCATCTATGAAAATTTCAACGGTCTAACTATAACGGTTAGTGAGATACAGCCTGGTGACAGACGGACAGACAGACGGACAGACGGACAGCGGAGTCTTAGTACCCTGCACACCTACCTATGTAGTTATGTTTCTTTTTTGTAAGCTGTATTATTGTAAAATTTACCCCGAATTTTCACATACAAACGAATCTGAAATACCCGTAATAATAAATAGAGCCATACCAGCCTTGATTCACAGAAACGCAGCGTTTACGCAGCATTCACGCTGCGTTCCCACAATGCAGCCGTCTCGCTGATTTACGATCGCCGAATCGCAGGAAGTAACAGATCGGCACCTTTGATACCAAATGTTCTTTGTTTGATACAGGAAATCAAATTGATGTTACTAATTTTGGATATAATTTCTATTGAAGTTTAGGTGCAATGGTATGGTAACCAAATAATTAAGTTGCTTAAGTATAATCACAGGAGAAGATTTCTTTGTGGCTAGTCCGTACATTTTGTGAGCCTTATATTCTCCACAGCAAAAGGCAAAGAGAAAGTTCCCACCACTTTCCTCGGACGAAAACCTATTAGTGATTATAGTTCGTAAATAATAATATTAAAACCACTTTATTCCTTAATATATTTTTTTTACGGAGTACCAAAAAGAGAAAAAAAAAAAAAAGCGTGAAGTTTAGATAACATTGGGATAATTAATTTAGAACCCCTCTTTGGGTAAAGATCTCCTCCCTTGCTTGCCACTCTTTCCTGTCCTGTGCAGCTGCAGGCCAATTCTGGACCGCTACTTTTTTGGTCTCGTTGACCTATCTTTACATCCTCGTTTTCTTTTTGGACCTGCCCACCTCGATGGTTTTTTTACTCAATTTTTTTAATTTCAGAGCTTGCTACGTATCCAGTTCGTAAATACTAGCTCATAATTTATATAAGGTATATTCACACAGACCAGAGCAGCACTGACCGACCCAGACGACCCCACAACTCTCCTCCAGGAGAGCAGTAGGGAAACAAGTACAGCAGCTCGCAAACACAATACACGATCGTCATTCCGGCCTCGCCGCCGAGGCCCATCGCGATATCTCCAACTAAATAGTCCTCTCCGACCCTTTCTCGTAAGCGAAGCTCCAGCCCGCGCCATAGCTGAGCCTGTAGCTTTAAATCCTCCAAATAATAATCATAACCCTGATTTTATCCAGCCACCGTCGGTAGGCTTGCCATCCTCCCTCCAAATCTGCCCTAAGCCGAGGTTCGTACTCCACAGGGGTTGCCCTTAGCACGCAGTCGTTTAGTTTATAAGTTTTTGCTTCCTGGCTGGAGGCTTTAAGTTTTTAGGACCTTAAGACAACCACAGGAAAGACCGGTTAAAGAGTCTCAACCTCTCAAGGTAAATTCTGAGATGCACTAGCGAAAAAAAAAAAAAAAACCAGAGCAGTTGTGGCCCAGTTGCTGGTAGGCAGTAGGTGGTATCGGCCCTGACTTACGAGTTGTATTGAAGGTCGTGAGTTCGAACCCAAGCAGGTCCTTTACTTTGTGTAAATAATTTAATCACCACTACTCTCAAAACCGTGAAGGAAAATATCGTAGAACCAAAAATTCGAAGACGTGGGAAAACCCACTCGCGCTGGGCCCGTGTGGTGGATTAGCTCACTACCTCTTGAAGAGAGGAGGCCTGAGCCCCAGCGGATCATTATTGGCTAATTATGCTAATTATGCTTATAGTCACACAGACCAGGGTAGCATGACATAAAAAGGCTGAGGCCTATACTTATTAGTGGGTGGAACGAGAATGATGAATGAATCCATACTAATATTATAAATGTGAAAATAACTCTGTCTGTCTGTCTGTATGTTACGTTTTCACGCCTAACCGGCTGAACCGACCGTCATGAAATTTGGCAGAGATATAGCCTCGGATATGGAGAAGGACATAGGCTACTTTTTTACGCGATAACCGACTTTCACGCGGGCGGAGCCGCGGGCAAAAGCTAATAAGTAATATAATGAATAATAAATAATGAATAATATAATGAATAATAAATAATGAATACCAATAATGATGGTGATGATGAATTTATATTAAATATTAAATACTCTACCTCCCAGGATTACGCAGAGATTAGTACAGAGTCGTAAATTTTTATATAAGAAAATATTATTCGACTTCCTAATTAAAAACAAGGTGTAAGGATCCATTTCGTTATTTAAAAAACATACAATTCAATATCAAAAGCGTTCCGAAACAAACATTCTGCGCAGCTCCAAAGAAACTTCATAAAAACCACTAGTATTTAACAAAAACAATATGGCATTATATCATTAGAAAACTTCGCCGTAAACCAATTAAAACTCAACCTTACTCCCACAAAATAAAGTCCTTATACGTTCACTCAGGAAATGAATCATGATTAAAGAAAAACCAACCTAACTTTGCGGTCGCCTAATTTAATTTACCGCAAGAAATGAAGCGTGTGGCGAGTTAACCGAGCGCAAAAACAAATTTGTTACGTCAAGAAAAAGCTTCAGTGACGGAAAATAAAGAGATTTTGCTGGAAATGACAAAAGAAAACCGCAAAAATCGAAACAATAGGTTTAAACAAAGGGCCGTGTGACGAATTGTGTAGTTGGTATGGCCTGCGAAATGAGATTGGAATAAAAAAATTAAGGGACAGTTCCATCTTATTAGTGTAATGATGGTGAAGCCGTAAAACTACCCTACATGAAGTTGCGACATAGTTTTGGTAGTAACTTGGCGTTAGTTTATCTGTGGTCGCGTTTATTTGGCTAATAAATAATATGTCAATCCACACAGAACATTAATATACAGTCGAAATAGTATCGAAGCAAAAGGATTTCACTATTGTGTAACTCACATACTTCTATTTTACACATTAGTTGCTACTATGAATTAAAAACGAAGATTGGCATTTTTTTAAATTAGTTTGCGAGTTAATTTGGATGTTTTCCTTAAAAAATGCAAGTGGATAGTAGAGCAGAGTTGTTACCAATGGAAAGAATTAAACGTTGTGTGCATTACCTACTTGAAAAGCACCTACCATACCCCTTACCCTTACCCCGGGACCCTTTACGAATATGGTAGGTGCTTTTAATTTCCAATAGTTTTTATAGAAATAGTTCTACTAGAGTAGCGTCGCGCCTGTCTGAGCCTTAACTATTATGTACATATTTTTATTATGCCTATACTTTTTACATATATAGGTATACAGCAAGCATGTATCAGAAAGGTGTGGTCGTCTTAATTGGTGTGATGTGGTACAGATAATCAAACTGAACAACTTCCTCCATGGATCAGCATCGTAACCGCGAAAAAATTAACCTACTCGACCCAAATTGGTGAACGGCTGATAATAATAATAATTTATTTATTCAACAAACTGGATCCAATTACAATAATACTTCAAATTCTAGATGTTAGTTACAATTTAACTTATTTGCTATGTTAGTGCTTAAATTCTACTACTGACAGGGTGGTTTTTATAAGGTGCTTCTATGTTCTGTATTCTATGTAAGAGGGTTTGGTTAGTCCTTCAGATGGACCATTGAGCGTGGGCCATGGCGGCCGTCGGTGGTTATTCCAACCAGCCCACCTCCTTCCAGAAGTTAATTACGTCTCCAGGTGTGTGTTTCCACATTCCTCAGAACATCGGTGAAGGATCTGGGTGCCCCGAGGGTTACTATTCTATTTTGGGTGACGCCTGTGCATTCGAAGAGCACATGCACAACGGTTTCCTCCGCCTCCATGCAGGCCCTGCTAGTGCTTCCAAAATTACGGATTTGCTAATTACGTAACTAGTTACGCATTTTGATGCTTCAATTACGTAACTACGTAATTACGTACTTAACTGTTTTGATTTTTTAAAGCACGATAAATTCTGGGCTTATTACGTATTTTAGAAGTAAAAAATCAAACAACTTCAAATGAAAAAAATTATAATATTAAGGAATTAAAAGTAAATTACAGATTAAAATGATAATTTTAAAATTAAACTCAAAATCAAAATCGTCAATCAAATCAAAATGTAATATTTTGATTTGATTGACGATTTTGATTTTGACTAAACTCAATCAACAATTCAAACAAAACATGTACCACGCACAAATGGTTTAAAAGTAAGAAACAATATAAAATATGGTTATTTTTCCAATCTTTGTTCTTGATAATATGATCTCATAAATGATAACGAATGCAATGTTCTGTCACCAAGGGAACTTCTTAGTTTAGAACAAAGATAGCCGACAGAAGAAAATGCCCGTTCTGCTTCAACACTAATAGGCATTATACATAGTAAATAATTATAAGCTGCTGTTAGGAAAACTTCACGACCGCCGCCAGTGCTATCGTAGATACACATTTCAACTCTGATGATGGATTCAAGATCTGTGTTTACTCCAGATTTGTTTACTGTAGACATAGTTTTCTGTATTTCTTTTTCTAGTTGCTGTGCAACAGTCAACTCGTCGCCACAACCATCATTAGCATCATTGTCATCTGCTTCGGAATCTAAACTCATTTGTGTACTTGTAGGCGGTGTAAATTTGAGCCTTTCTAATAAGTTTGCAACATATGTTCTAATATAATCCGACGTCGGTTTTGTAAAAGTTTCTGTTTCTTCGGTTTTATAATATTCTTCATTATTATGCAAATACTGCAAGACACCAGACACATTTGTTCGCCTTTCTTTTATTCTTTTTCTAAGGGATACAGCAAGCTTGTCACTGAGCCCATTGGACTGAGCATCAAGCTTATTTAACATAAACTGAAGCGCAGCATCTGCTGCTAACAAATTCGAGTCACGGCGACACAATGCCATCACTGTAGTTTTTATTATATCTAAACTATGATGAATGTTATGTAGATCTTGTATTTCTGTGTCTGTGAAACTTATATTTGATTTTAAGTCTAATAAAGCCTTAAATAAACTTGATTTCAATTTCAGAAATCGTCCAACCATATCTGATAAGCTGTTCCATCGCGTTTTGCAGTCTAGTATAAGATCGAGGCTTTTACCATGCTCTTGTAAAGAATATTTTTGCAACAAATCGGTCTTCAGTGGTGATTTTTTGAATGATTTAACAAGTTTTCTTACTTTTACTATAATATCTTTGTACAGAAACTCTGGTTCTAGAACTCTAGGTACTTCTATGAAAAGTCCGCCATCGTTTTCTTCAATTTCTTCAGTGTCAGTATCTGAAGCTTCATCTTCTAGTTCTGGTTCAGTAGTTGTACTTTTCCGTGTCTTATATAATACGTCCAGCACTGTAAGTTGTATTCCGTGAGCAAAACACAACTGATGGTGACCATCAAAATTTTTGCCCATTTTAACCATAACACTGGCTCCGTCCGTTGTGAATGCAATTATATCTTCAAGTTTCAAATAAAAGTCATTTAGATGATTTTCTAACAGTACAGTTCCAACGTGAGCTGGCATTGAACCCTTTATCCTTACTAGTCCTAAATTTTTATATTTAGCTGGTTCTAGGTCTTTATTATGAATATTTATATTCATATACCTCCGGTTCCGGGTAGAGGTCCATTCATCAAACGTTATAGTAAACCGTTTTTTTTGGGACTTCATATCTTTAAACTGATTTATTAATTGTTTTTTTATGGCACAACTCTGTTCCAGGACAATTTTGGTAATAGTTGAAGGAGATTTCGGTAGATCATAGCCAGATTTTTTGAAAACATACCTTAGATCTTCAGAAGTACAAAATTTGCTTAATGGGATGCCATCCAATGCTGCCATTCTAGTCACTATAACGTCCAAGGAATACTCAGTGGAAAAGTAATCCGTTAGTTTAGTTTTCTTCGATGGAGGTTCTAAACTTTTTCTTGCTTGAAAGCACGATGAAGTACTTGCCCTTTGCGCATCTTGCTCTTGTGACATCTCGCCAATATGTTTAGCACGCATATGTGTATGTAGTGCTCCAGTAGCACCACCAGGAGTCTTCAAATTTTTTTGACAATGTTTACATTGGACACTTTGCCCATTTTCAGCCCTCAAAAAGTGTTCCCATATAGCTGATTGTGTGCGTTTGTTCAAAAACTCCTTATAAATAGTCTTCTTTACTGCAGACCTAAAACAATATATAAATATTTCATAGTTTAATAGTTAGGTAATACATATAAATAGCATCTATAGTTAGGCACTACACTTAAAACGGGATACATTTACATACGTACCGTGAACTCATAATCAATGTCTATTTGCACAGACATCTAACAAGCAACAATAAAATAAAATCGCACATATTTTTTTTTTTTTTTAAACGTCGCACCACACTAGGAATTACTGCTGTATCGTGGGTGCACTCACAATCATGTAAACTAACATACACAAGACACCCAGACCCGGAACACCTATCTGTAGGTCATACAAATATTTGTTCCGTACGGGAATCGAACCCGTGACCCGCAGCGCAGCAGCCAATCACTCAACTACTGCGCCAACCGTGCCGTCAACAATATAAAATCAACTACTAAATTATATGTATAAACTCTCACACAATACCCTAGAAACAAAGTAAGTAGACAAGTAAAGTAATGTTAAAATAGGTACTTACATTTTCGTTGAAGTATCTCTACTCGTGTATGGTGATATCTACTTAGAAACTTGTAATGAAAAGCTTCTGAAAACCAAGCGTCAAACTTTGCGGCACATACACAAAATCACAAAAGTCAATAAAATAAGCTTAGACCAGGCAGGACAGTATCTCGCAGGTGTACGTAAGACGACTGAGTACCGAGTATTGAGATTGTTTCTAAATTCACGAAAGTAAAGAAAAATGTAGGGAGTTCCCTTAGCTTGCTCAATCCACAATATTAAACTTTATTATCTACGAGGTAGATCAAATACTTGCGAAACACTTATAAACTTTGATTGTGTTACGTACCGAACTATCCACAACCAACGGGGATTCCCTTCGTTTCCCGATTGGTCAACAATGAACTCTATTCTGTACGACTAAGAAATTAAATCTTGCGGACTCAAATTGGAAGTTATAAAATAAACCCCGGGAATTCGGGGGATACCCACAGAAAGGGTTTTGGTGTTGTCATAATGTAAGTCGTAGGTTAACTAAATTAAGGTAAATTGTAAATACACAGATAAACCCATGCCTTTTTCCCATGGAGTAGGCAGAAACTATAGAACTAAATAAATGGGTACCTAAATTAATTAATATTATCCTATAGTTACGTTATTACGGACTGCAGCTCTTCAGTTACGTATTTGTGAGATTTCTAAAATCTGTCCGTAATTACGTAATTGCGTAATTACGTAATTACGTAATGGAAGCCCTAGGCCCTGCACAGAGGGCTGTCCGTTATCCCTATTGTGTGGAAATGTTTGTTAAGCGAGCAGTGTCCCGTGATGGTCTGTACCCTATAATATGACCACACATTTTTGATACATGTTGTGGAAAATATTTTTTGCCAAAATATTTTTCTCTCACCAATTGTAATATGTACATTATTAATTAATGGTCAAAATTAAATAAAACATGGAATACTTGTGGTGGTGTACTTGTTATCTACAACGCCACATGCGAATATGCATTCGACAAAGTTTGGCACAACGGCTTACTATAATAAGCTGTACCGACTCAGAGTGCCTGACCGTCTCGTGCTCATCTTACGGGACTTTCTGCCGGATCACACTTTCTGTTATCGCATCGAGGGTTCACTCTTCTCCCCTCGCCCCATTCGCACGGGAGTCCCTCAGGGCTCCGTGTTATCTCCCCCCATCTTCACGCTTTTCACCAGTGGCATTCCAAAAACTAGAAAGGCTCAGTTGGCTCTATTCGCCGACGACACTGTCATCTACCCCACCGGTCGCTGTGGAAACACGATCACCCACTCCCTCCACAAACGCCTTAGGCGATTGGTTCCGGAAATGGAGAATCGAGGTAAACCCTGACAAGAGTCAGGTGGTTCTCTATTCTTGAATCGAGAACCGTCTCTATTCTTGAATAGAGAACCGCCTCTCTTCTGTCTTGACAGAAGAGTCTTTTTGCTCCCCTGCCCCCAGTCCGATCACTATGTAGGTACGGCAAGCCGATCCCTTGGGAGAATCGAGGCGAATACCTAGGTGTTATCCTTGACCAGAACCTCACTTTCAGCGAGCACATAAAGACTGCTCATTCGCGGGCTGCTTTCGCTCTCGGTAGACTCCATTTCATGTTGTCCGCGTGCAGCAAATTGTCACTTAAGTGCAAATTGCGCACCTACACCGCGGTTATCCATCCCATTATGACCTACGCTTGCATCGTCTTCGCACACGCTAAACCCCGTTATATCCACAGGAGGCAGACTCTCCAGAACAGATTTCTTAGAAAGGTAACAGGTGCCCCCTTCAACGTACGCAATATGGATCTACACATAGATGATGATCTACACGTGATTGCGGCCGCCGCCCACTCTACATACACTCCCTCTGGCATTAGTAGGATTCGCCAACCAAGGCATACTCTCACCATTCCCGATGACGCCATCACTCTCCTCCAGGAGAGTAGTCCCTCCACTAGCATTGTTAGGAAGCACATCTCCCGACATCCGTCCTTCCGTCCTTGACGAGGCCCGTTGCGACGTCCCTATCCATCCCCGCCCCGACCCTTGCTCGAGCCAGCCCGCGCCGCTGAGCCTGTAGCTTTAAATTTGTCCCCACATAATCACAATCCGATCCAGCCCGTCCTTTGCTGTCCTCCGCCAGCGACGCCCTAAGTCGAGGTTCGTACCCCCACAGGGGCTGACCTTAGCGTGTTGTCACTTAGTTTTAAGTTTTATGCCCTGGCTGTATGCCTTAATTTATTGAGGTCATCATCATCATTTCAGCCGAAATACGTCCACTACTGGATATAGGCCTCCCCCAATTGGGGGGGTTCGCCATTATCGCCACGCTTGGCAGGCGGGTTGGCGATCGCAGTATGGTGTTAAAAATGCATAGAGAACGCTGCTGCCCATTCTCTAGTTAGTTAGTTAGTTGCTTAGTCGCCTTTTAAGACACCCACGGGAGGAAATGGGGTGGTGCTATTCTTTACGTGCGACACCACACGGCACAAATTTATTGAGGTACCCACAGCAAAGTCCGGTTTAGGCAGAAGGGCAGAGACAACCTCTTAGGTTGATATGCGAGAAGCCATTATCAACAAAAAAATAACCGTCGGGCAGTTGCCCACCAGACACAACACCGGTCTGGTTGGAGGATCCTCCGTTTTCAATAGAGTATGAGTGAATTTTACACCCTGTTCCTCATACCTCTATATACTTACCAAAAGCAGTGCTGGCCAGTGGTGGTTATGGCCACGAATTACGAGTTATTATAAGGTCGTAGGTTCGAACTACTTTGTGTAATACAAATTATTTTATCACCACTATGCTTTCAAAACGGTGAAGGAAAACATCGTGAGGAAAACGGCATATCCTAGAACCAGAAATTCGAAGACATGTGACATCTACCAACCCGTACTGGGCCCGCGTGGTGGATTACGGCCCACTCCTTCTCATTGAGAGGAGGTCTGTGTCCCAAAAGTGGGAACATTATAGGCGAATTATAATATGATTCTGTAAAAAATTGACATTTAAAAGCTCCTGTACCGACCTCCAGTATTTTGTGAGACAATCCCTCACTCGTCCATTTTCTTAGAATTAATTACATCAGTGTAGATGTAATGTATGTGTATCATAATTAGTCGTTTGTTAGATCCACGGCCGCAACATATACAGAGTGTAATGTTCGCTCGTTTCCTTTTGTATTTGAGGTAATACGGGATTCTATTCGGATGTACTGAGATGTGAGAAAGGATTTTTTGGTTTATTTTTACTGTGATTAAAAGGTTTTTATTTACTCAACAATATCATCATCATAATCATAATAGTTTTTTGGTTAGGTGTATCACAATGAATTAACTAACTAAGACACTATTTAAAAAAAATGGAACTGTAAATATTGTTTAGAAATCTGTTGTCGTAATAGTAATGGTAAGAACTCATGCCGCCTGTGATACAGGTTTATCCTAGTACAGCCATCACACTTTGTAATCATTATTGTATAATTAAACATCATTAATCATCATTATTGTACCATTTTTTTATCAATAAATTTATCTATATTTTTTATTTTTTTGCATATCCGACATGGGTAGACTGTTGAGTCTAAAATGTTTACGTTTAAAATAAGAACTTGATGTACACAGTTATGCAATAAATATATCTTTATATTTTATCTTTATCATTAAAACCAGAAAACACTTGAAAAGGCCAGGTACGTATTTATTCACCACTGTACCATCACCATTCATTGTATTACCACATCTAGCTGTCACATTGGATATTCATTTTAATACGTTTTTTTTTTTAATATTTTTATCTCACTCTGTGTTATAATTATTGTATTACAGTAATTAAAGATAATATGAACAGTAAAGGCATGACAGTCAATTAATTTCTGATTGACAAATACTACAAAAAGAATAATACTAAAATAATATAATAAAGCTGAAGAGTCTGTTTTTTTTTATTTGAACGCGCTAATCTCTGGAACTACCTATCGGATTTGATTTACATTTAAGAGCCCAATTCTCGAGGAAGGTTATATGTTACGTCGCTACGAACTCTTAGAAAACGAGCAAAAAAAAAGCAGATAGCTATAAGCGAAAACTAAGAAGTAGCGCGAGCATTGCTGTGGGTCGGGGGAAAAAGAAATTTCACGCAGTCGAAGTCGCGGGCAGAAACTAGTCATTAATATTGTCAACCAGAAATGCATTCATGTTATTGATCAAACTTACTTCCCTGCCCCAATAATATACCACTTATGGTACGTACTACCCACTACAACCAACTAACTTTAAAAAAATATATAAAATATAACGAAGATCCTACCAACAATTTGTTTAGCACTCACAACTACCCACTCGTGTGTTCACACTGTATGATAATCTGAAACAAGGTCCTGAGATTAATGTCATACCACCTACGCGGGCGAGACAATTGTGTGCAGACTACCGAATTGATAAAGCTAAATAAACACTCTGTATATTTCATATTTTTTTTAGAGATCCGTAGTAAACTAGGAGTTTTAAAAACTAACCAAGTAATCCTATTCAAAAGAAAAATGCTTTATAATCGAAAGCATGAAATTGTTTTGTCATGGGAAGGCAACGCAGAAATTTAAAAATGAAAACCGCCTAAATCGAAATAATGTACCATAATACATGTTTGCATAAATCTATGTAAAAAAGTGTGTACCGAAAACTGATCATTTAAAATAATGATTTTGATTTTCAATAAAAACTTTCCCAGAAAATTTCAGAATGATTTCAAGTTTTTTCCTCAACATTGCGTTTGCAACAAATGCTGTTTTATTCAAAATATTAAACATAACATCACGCCTTGTTTCCCCGAAAGGTTCGGCAGAAGTGTACCTGTGTGTGAATGTGGGTGTAGGAACACCCACATTTCGCCAGTTATGTAACACCCACATTTCGCCAGTCATGTTTAAGTCCCATGTAATAGGGGGAGAGCCTATTGCCATCAACCGGGCACAAATCCAGACTCCGGGCTGCTACTGAGAAATTTATAATGGAAAAACCCAATAACACTTTGCTCGAACTGGTAATCGAACCCAGGACCTCATGCTCAGCAGTAGCGCTTGCGACCACTAAACCAACGAGGCAAAATAAATAATAAAAATGTATTCAAAATATTACCTTTAAGGCTCGTACAGACTCACGCGATATCGCGGGCGCGACATGCACCGACAAAGAAATTGTGCTTCAAGTATCGCGTAGCGCCCGCGATATCGCACTAGTCTGTACGAGCCTTTATGGTCATGCTGACTAGAAATCAAAACGTCTATGCCAAGTATTGCCTAAACCTTATATTGACAAGGAAGCACAATGCCTACCTTGCAGTCTATACAGTATTTGAACTAAACCTTATTCTGACTATGAAACAAAATGCCTACCTTGCAATACGTCTAATATTTTAGGAGAAGAAAGGGAGTATTGCTGTGTGGTCACAGTTCTAACCTAACCTAACCTACAGTTCAGAGGCCCTAGTGTGAGTTTATTTTAACCATCTCGACTACTTAGAAATTATTGCATTTTAGGCATTTTGCTTGTTAAACATTTTGATCTCTAGGCGATTTACAGCTTACGCAATTTGCTGTATAGACATTAATTTTAGGCATTTTGCTTCGTAGACGAATTGAAATTTAGACACTCTGATCATATACGAGTACCAAATATTACTATTAATTAAAACCAGCTATGTATATAGTTTGATGACTGTGTATTTGCTGGTAAATAGAAATTTCTATGAAAATGTTGAAAGCCGATGTATCGAGAGAGTTCGATATTGGACGGATTAGCCCCGTGTGAACACACAAATTTAACTTCGGTCTTTGTTCACATGCCATTCATTCATTGTTGAATGTTAGGTTCTAAATCGTTACTGTTGATTGCGGTAGTAGGTATTTGTGTGGATCCTATGTCAAAAATTATAAGTTCCTATAAAAATATTACTAAAAAGTGATTTTTTTTAAACCAGCGTTGTCGATATAAAAAAAAGGCAGTCATAAGAAAGAGGAAAGAGGAAGAGGGCATCGTCAATTATGGGTAGGTTGCGCAGAAGCTCCAACAGCATCCTAAGAACATTATAATTATGACAAGGTGGATAGCCCCTTTATTAGGCACTGGGTGCGGAGGCATGTGCCAACATGATGTGTTGAGCCACAATGCTATTAGTTTGTAAGTTTTACGAGTACTAACATAGTTTTTTAAGTTGTTGTTACTGTATTTTTATGTATGATCCGCAATAAATGAGAATAATAAGAAATTAAGGATTGCCGACAGAAGTGAAAACTCAAAACTTTGGAATAACTGACAGTCTGGCGCAACACATCACGAGCAAGTCACGAGCATGTCACGAATGTCGGTGACGCGAACCCATAAGTTTTCCCCCTACCTAAAATCGCTCAACGCGGTTAAAGAAGTTTTCACGTCAAAAATGTACTCACGAAACAACCAGACGGTTATAAAAATTTTCATTTCCATAAACCAACAGGTATTGTTTTATTACATTTTAATGTAAATAATTATTTATTTAATTTATTTATTTAACATAAAACGGCCAAGGCCAATTACATTAGTTAACAAAGACACTTAAACACATTATTTAAGGATAATAACAAAGTATACAACTACTCGACAGTCATACGCTCATCTCACAATACTCCAAACATACTGACAAGATCTTCTTCCATCCATCCGCGAGCACATCACAGTCGGGCTTAGCGTCCAAGAGAGCGTTGAGCGCAGACAGTGTGCGAGGGACAGGAGACGGCTCGAGCGACGGTTCGACTCCAAGGCACGGCGAACAATCTGTACCTCCAGTTACGGCTATAGTTTATTGGAGCAAAAAGATGGGACAGTTCGTCGTGTAGTTCAGGAGCATCTATTTTTTTTAAATTATGTAATATCAATGTCCCTTTGGTTTCGAGTCTAACATGCATGCGGAACCAAATAGCATTCGAGTTGATCTGACACGTGGCCATTTTATCTTTTTAGTATGTAAAAATATTCGGGGAATTGTTTCAGTACTATTTTTTTCGTGGAACAATCCCTAAACGTTATAAAGATTTTGCGTTTTAAACGTTTTTGTGAATAAAAAATCATTTATTTCCCGTTCATTTTCCATTTGTTTGGGCTCCCTGCTGGGTGATTTCTGTGACAGGGCCTTTAAAAACAGTTGCGAGTTCGATGACCATGTTGAGGCAAAAAAATCGGTGGCCTTGTTAATTTTGACCATGTTTTTTGACATTGTTTGTATGGTTAAATAATTTAGTCCTGTCCTGTTAAGGAATACGTGGTTCTGTGGGGTTTAATGGGGAGTGCAAGTGAAATCTCACTCTATGTGAATTGTCAGCACGGTTGGCGCAGTGGTTAAGCGATTGACTGCTGCGCTGCGTGTCGCTGGTTCGATTCCCGCATGGAACAAATATTTGTATGACCTACAAGTACTTGTTCCGGGTCTGGCTGTTTGTGTACGAGTATGTGAGTATAAAATGTTTGTAAACGCGCCCACAGTACAGGAAAAATTACTAGTGTGGGCCAAAAAAAAAAAATGTTTTGTTTTTTTTTGCTATTTGCAAGTCAGTGGGACGTTCATTGTTGATCAAAATATGATACACGACCATTACGTATTCACAGAATTATAAATTTATAATCATTAGAATCAGTAATACAACTCCTCAAGTTAGAATTACTCTCAAATGTAATGATTTCATGAAATAGTCATTCAACCTTCGTCGGTTGACCTTAGACAGTTGTATTGATAATTTTAATTATTATAATTGTGTAAATACACACTTGTTACGGTCGCAAATCATATTTTGATTAACATAAAACCTAATACGCATGCACATGACGCATTCTTTCCCCCAACTTGTTCTTTTCGTGTTTGCGTTCTTTCTTTGTGTCATGTTTACCGCGAATAAGCATATTTTCATTATTATTTTTTAATTTCAAAATACGTAAAAAGAATTGAATTTCCAGGGTTATCCTGTCACTTTCGCTTTAATGCAAAGTAATAAAAATACTTAGTATATTAAACTGGAAACCACAAAACAACACAACACACAACAAAATAAAAACACGCTTCGTAATAAAAAATCTACAGAATCAGCAAATAAATTACGACCTATTCCAAAAATATCGCCACTCAGCCTTATCCACAAAATCTTACATTTATATAACATCGTGAATATTCCTCCTTAGCCATCGTAAAGTGGGCACATCATTGTTTTATTATGAATCGTTGGCCATTAGAGGAATTGCGTAGATTTTGCGAACGGGTCCTATCCCGCTGACGCAGCATTTATGGTCATCCTAATAAAGAGTAAGTGCGTGACCCTATGTCTCGGACGGCCGTTTGATGATTCTTTCTGGTCGGTTTTATATCTGCGGTTTTAGATTTTGTCCTTGCGTTTGTGGAACGTTATACAGGATGTTTTTAAATTGGCTAGCTAAACCCCGCAGACGCGATGGGTATCGGTATCTAAACATGATAAAACAAAAACTGATTTAATTTGATGACTGCTTTTTGTGAGCTGACCGACTGCAGTTATTGTATTAACTTGGAGTATCCGTTTAAAAATCTGTATTATTTTCTTGTGTTAACTTCACTGACGTGATGGGAATCGATATCTTAACACGATAAAACATAAGAAATCTGTTTTCTCAACTCATACTTCTAGTAACAAACCGCCCAAAAGATAAAATAACAAATTTTATTTTATCGTGTTAAGATATTGATAGTCCGATGATTATCAATATCTCAACAGGATTTTTTTTTTCCAAAAATTTTTTTTTCTTGACCCTATTGTCTGCGGAGTTTAGCTACTAAATTTAAAATAACCCTAGTATAGACATGTCAATTTAATTTCTGATACATGAAATCTTGCAGTCTTGCCACGTGTAGGGCATTAAACGAATTATAAATATTCCTTATTTATTTATTTATTTATTTATTCAATACTTTAGCACAAAAAATATGTACAGAGGCGGACTTAATGCCATAGGCATTTTCTACCAGTCAACCTTTGGGTGGAGCAGAGACAAACAGTGGTAGGTGCAATTATGAAATTGGAGGCATAATTGTATACATATAAGAATATCCTTAGATATACCATAACTATACCATAACTATAAATAAGATAAATATACCTAATTATATATAAATATAAGAACAAATAAATACATATAAATACACGAATATACTAAAACTAATTAAACAAACAATGGGATAACATTTCCGTTATTCCTTAATGATGAATCATTTACCGATTAACATTCTATTATTCCATGTGACATTATATTTTTATTTTTCAACAAGCTAAACCGACGTATGTTGTCATATCCAAATTTCAATAATTCGTACAAATTACCAATAGAAAATGCACTTTCAGTTTTCCCGAATTTTCCAATCAAGCAGGTTCTTTATATTTTTCTTTCCGTAAGAACCTGATTCGGACTATTATTAATATTTTCCCAAATCGGTTGAGCCGTTCTGAAGTGATGCGCTTACCAACGAACACCATTTTATTTTATTTATACAGGGTTATTGGTAAAACACTAACAACCTTGACGGCATGGTTGGTGCAGTGGTTAAGCGATTGAGTGCTGCGTTGCGTGCCGCGGGTTCGATTCCCGCACGGAACAAATATTTTTATGACCTACAAACAGTTGTTCCGGGTCTAGCCGTTTGTGTAAAATGTGATTTTAAATGTTTGTAAATGCACACTACAGGAGAAATTCCTAGTGGGGCAACGATTTAAAACGTAAAAAAAAAAATACCTCTCGGGACTATATTACTAACATCATAAACAACAACTTTTGTTATGACTTTTAATAATTCATTAGATTGTAGTTCAATAGACTTTCATAAAAAAATAAAAATATTGAAATTCCAACGCTTTCAATGTATAGAACAACGAAATCTTGAAAGTTTGTTTTCTGTAAATATAATAAGTTTTGTAAAAAGTCATAGAACAAAAGTTGGTGTTAATTATGTTAATAGTACAGTCCTACAGTGCTATTCTGTAACCATCTCACCGTGAAAACTTACGTGAAGTGTAGCTCACTTCACGTAAGTTCAATAGTGTCAATCCCTAGCAATGACAGCTCACTTCACCTAAGTTTTCACGTTGAGATTTTTACAGAATAGACCGGCTGTAGTGCTATTCTGTAAAAAACTCACCGTGAGCTGCCAATTCAAACTCATAAAACTAAAACTCAAATCATTTATTTCAATTAAACCATTTACAGGCACTTTTGAATTGTCAAGGAATCGGTCAGTAGGAAAAATGAAGCTACATGCCCATTCCAAAGCGTAGTAGGTACCTATGGGGAAGAACGGGCAAGAAACTCCATGGAGACTCTTTTAAATTAAATTTTTACAAAAATAATTACTAGTTACATCATAATGTTGAATTTATAACGAAATGTGAGAACGATGTAAAAAAAAAATAAAAAAAACGTAGGTACACGTTAAAAGCGTCCAGAGTAAAAACAAACAATTCAAAAATAAAAAATTAAGCCGTGGCAGCTACGAGATGAAGAGAATAATGTCAATCCCCAGCTTATGGTGGAATGATAGCTCACTTCACTTAAGTTTTCACAGTGAGCTTTTTACAGAATAGACCGGCTGTAAGGTTGTAGGTTGCAGGTTACTGGTGTTTTACCAGTTACCCTGTATAGATAGATAGATTTAAATAAGTAGTGAAACATCCAAACGACCATACTTCTATGGAAGAAAAAGACGTGTTGCGCCGACCCCAAATAAATTGGTATAAGGGCAGGAGAATGATGATTTAGTAAAAGATTGTTTGCATAAAAGACGTAAATAAATTGTTGAAACTGAAACTACAGTCTCCCATTAAAAGGTTTAACTTTACATTTTCAATCATAATTTCATAAACAAAACAACACATTATACTTGGAGCTCAACATAAATTCGACGAACAAAACCTGAAAGTTGAGGTTTTTTTTAATAAATTTAAAATGAGACCTTTTTTGTAATGAAATACAAACGTAAGAATTATTTAGCGCTAAAAAAGTTTTAAAAAGATTTTTCTCGCAATATACTGCTTAATTATGTTAAAGAGGCGTCCCTGAAATTCAGAACGGCCTAGTTTAAGTGGCAGACATCCATTTATATTCAGTTTTAATGTTGTAACTGAAAAAATAATGCAAAAAGCTTCGACGGTCGCTTAGCTCTTTTTGAGTTACTACATTATTAAAATGTGTCTCTTCAAGTTTAAATTATTGTTTACTTGTAAAACTTCGTGTCATACAGATTAGCTAACTTTGATATTCAGTTTGTTGTTTGTTTCTATGTAAATGTCTTCGGTAATTCGGTTTCTATTTTGTGTTTTTTTTTTCAATCTCTTTTTAAGTGTCGCAAAGAATATTGGCACGGTATTTAAGTATTTTATTTTTCTGATTTATTTATTTTATTATTTATGTACACAGAAAATACATACGATATATTATTATATTCTTAATTTCTGCTGTACATGTACTAAACTTTGATTTCAAAAAAATATATACAATATATGACGCAACTAACTATGTATTTACTCTAGGTACTAAACTAACTAAATACACAAACAAGTACAAAAAAAAACCGGCCAAGTGCGTGTTGGACCATGCACAATGCAGGGTTCTGTAGGAGAGCTGAATTTATCCCAAGAACAAACTTAACATTGTAGTTGATAAACATGTGATTTTCAACCGCAAATGTAAGTTGGTCGACTATTACTCGGTAACTTGTAAACCCTACTTAGCTGTGATAGTTTTTCTTTTAACTTCGTTATATATACTACTGCTGTGATTTTTTTCGCGTATCCAAATACAACCATTTAGCTGGCAGGGGACACACACACTTAGCTAACTAAAAATTAGCACTTTGAAGCTTAATATTACGCAAACAACAACAATAGACAACTATTCGCCGAATGTCGAATAATAGACACCATTATTATTAACATAAGCGGGATATTTACCATGTTTATTGTTGTTTAACAAGAAAGAGGGTAGACCGTTTTGTCTGCTCATAAACACCCACCCGCAGTGACTTCAGTTTATCCGTGATCATGGTGCTTGCAACAGCGCCGAAATATCGGGAACTCATAACAATGAATAAACATGGTAAATATCCCGCTTATGTTAATAATAATATTAGTGACCATGACAGTTTAAAAACTTAATAGATACCATTATTAACGAAAAAAATGTCGAGTAATGCCGAATACCGAATAATAGCGAGTATTCGCGGCATCTCTAATTTTAAGATAATAATTATGTAAATTAATATTTGATACGGCCGCGAATCATATTTAGATATACATACAACCTACTACTGTTCTGCAAATTGCAAAAAAAGTAATAAAATATGAATTTAACGGGCTACCCTGACGCTTTCGCCTCAAGATCATGTCAAGTACACAATAATGAACTTGACGTCAGGTTTAAAGTTTCTTAATCTTCCAGTCTGAGTCTGTTTACAAAATACTAGGTAAGCACTGTCATATAACAAACGTTTATAAGCTTATTTATAGCAATATTAATGTTTCGTAGCATTTATGTTGCTTAAGTTAATACACAGTCATTAAGTTTAAGATTGTAATTAAACTTAGTCTGGATGAATAGGTTTGTTTTTGCCAGTTAAAGTGAGACTGAAATTGATGAAAATTTAAATTCATCAAAAGATAACTCTATTATAGGTAATCTACCAGTACAATAATAATGAGTACTAGCATTTTAGTGATTCGTTACTTTAAAGAATTATGAGATAACTAACACGAATGATTAATCTTAAGGTGAAACTAGACGATATTTTTTCCATACAAATTTCGTGGGGGTATTACTCCACTGTTTGACATTGTGCATCCAAAATTAAATATGACATCGTTTTATTTTATTATTAATTTTGTCTGTACGGAAGCAGAATATTAAAATAAAAAGCCATTAAAAAGTTATGAGCCAACAAAGATTCGTTTTTCCTGCAAATTTTAACGCAACTTTGGGCGTAAATAAGTAATGAAAGAAATATAAAATCTCCAAAACAAAGTCCGCTCCGACAAAGCTCAATTATCGAAGATTTCAATAAACTGTATTTGTAACTGATTTATCTACTAGTTTTTTTCATAAAACTTAACCTTCCAAAGGACTTTTCGTAATCTTTTACGCGCGCGGTTTACTATGAATTATCGTGCATTTCACTCAACACATGATGACAGACACGATGCTAGGTGAGACAGCGTGCTTTTTGGCCACGCCCACCAGTGAGTTCGAGCCCGCGACTAGTTGGCTCTTAAGGCGACGATAGCCAACTTTTAATGATATTATACTGAGGATCACGTCTAAACGAGGAGTGTTAATGATTTGAAAAAAATATTTGGTAAATTGGAGCATTTTCTTAATAACTTAATATATGAATTTTTTGTTTATATTACATAGTGAAATTAATTTCTTAAGTTATGTCTAACGCGGATAAAAAACTGAGAATCATGCAAAATCTATCAAGCGTATTTTTCTGATTTTTCATCTTTTTATAGATAATTTAATTATTGATCTTTTAGTATACGTGTTTTATTAAAATATCTTTTGTTTTATGTATAATAAATTAATAATGTATCTTATTTGGGACAACGCTCCTGGGTGGGTAAGTCCTATTACTGGCGGTAACGTATGACGCGTTACGTGAGCTCAATACAGGACACGCAAGGTCATTGGCATATATCTTGGCCTTAAATGCAAGCAATTAATAAAAAAGAACCCGGCCAAGTGCGTGTAGGAACATGCATAATGAAGAGTTCCGTTGTTGGGATGAATATATCCCAAGAACAAACTTAACATTGTGGTTGAAAATCCATTTTCTCCCATATATTCCAACTGCAAATGTAAGTTTGTACGCACAATATTGGGAGATTTTACCATGTTATTTTAAGACCATAGACTTCTACTACTTTAACTACTTTTACTGTAAAATTACTTTTCTCAAACATGCATGGAAATATTGTAAAGAAAAGAAAGAAAAAACGTTTATTTGCGGTAAACATGACGCAAAAAAAGAACGCAACACGCAAAATTGGGGATAAATATGCGTCACATCCACGCAAAACGGCCATTATTTTCGAAAAAAGAACACGCGAAGTATCGAACTTACGGACTAAGTAAATCAAATCCATTGCAGGAGGGTTTTTTTGAATTTGGAACATTACAACGCTCCAGCAATGTTGTATGAAACCGCGTGCTGGGGTTGATTGGATCTCTTATCATTCTTGGCATACCAAAGTAAGTCTCTTTGCTTAGCACAAATTGCGTTCACGTGGCTGTATAGCCATAAATGCGTTTGCCTTTCGGCACAGATGACAAATAGAAAATTGGCGGTAAAGCTGAAAATTTATCTTGATTTGTTATTTACATGCTTAATAAATAAAAATTTAATAATTCCAACGGTTCAGAGAGTGAAATGGAGATTGATTGTATTCCACCAGATTTAAGATCAGAAACCAAATTGGCAATGGAAAACCTGCTTCCAGCGAAGTCAAAAGATAAAAATACATGAAAGTATGTCTTATTTCCCTGCATTCTTTTGAGAAAAGCACTATATATGCCTCGGCGGAAATGGCAATTGCCTATTTCCCGGCCTTTGAATGTACTATTAAAACAATTTATTTTAAAATAATTAAAAATAATATATACATACTTGAAACCCTCAAAGTAAGCCCTTTCATTTGAAACTTTTTCAAAATTATCTTTTTTGTCTCCCAAAAGTGACCCCGTATTCAAAATTCATTTATGTACACGTCTATGTATGGGTCACACAAATTGATATGTGAACCAAACTTGAACTTAATCGGTTCATTAGATTCGGAGCAAATTGGCAGAGAAAGACGGATATACAGACAGACAAAAAGTGATCCTTTAAGGGCTACGATTTTCCTTTTCATGTACGGAACCCTAAAAACGTTATATTTTCCTACCTGCCTAAATACTAACACAGTGCTAGATCTACAAAATCAATTAGGTATTTGTATTACTAACATAACAAAACGTCACATCTGTAGTCCCCGAAGTTAGACACAGAGGGTTAGGTAGAGCTGTACCTAAATGTGGGTGTAATATCACCCATATTTCGCTAGTTATGTTTAAGTCCCATGTAATAGGGGTGAACCTATTGCCATCAACCGGACAAGAATCGGTATTTGTTACTAACCGTCTAGAAAACAGCTTTAGGCTCTAAATATGTAATTTTCCAAGAAAGGTAAGTTTTTACTTTAACGCACCAGCAACATTGCTCGTTCACCTAGAATAATCGATTAATCGCCTTTACGACACTAACCCGATTTGGATTACGTAAACATAGATTATTGAAATTATCTAATTATTTTGTTATGCCAACATGTTAACATAATTATTTATTAGAAATTATGTCTACGCCTAACAACTAGGTGGACTAACTGTGAATTATATTATTATGAGAAACTTTTTTTTTTAATATTTCCAAATTAATACTTGATTATTTTTCTAACATACATAAATACCTAGGTACCTATCTTCAAGGTATTCATTAAAGAGATTAAACACCAATATCCCTAAACGATAATCGCCACTGGAAACAGCTGGAAATCGCCAGAGCGATTTATTTATAGCGTAAAGGCAACTCACGCGCCATCATAAATTAGTATATCTTTGGAAGAGCGCGCGCGCGCGCGTCTCGCCGTTTTCGAAATAAGCATTCGAAATATGAATCGGATTCCATTAATCGATGTTCGAAATGAGAATTAGGTTTCGGTTGAATTCGATTGTCATTTGAATTGGGGTTCGAATTTTAAACGTTCCGTTTTCGTGAGTTTTTGAATTTGTGCTCGTGCTGTGTTTTTGTGAAGTGGATTTTGTTTTTATGAGGTAAATATTTTATTTTATTTAATAATATATAAATTTTACATAAGGTTTTAATAAATTACAAAACATGAACACTATATTTTTTTTCCGTCACGACTGTTTCTGGTTCCACTGTATTTTCTTATCGAAAACTAATTTTCACACCGCGGAAAATAATACAGTGGAAATCCCTATAATTTCGAGTATATGTACCGCAAAACTAAAATACATTGTTTGTCATAAGAACTTTACATTTTAACGCTAAATCACTGTTACACTTTACGCATAATATGCCTTTAGTGGCTTTTGAAGTCAAAATATTACAATACACGGTCTATTGTGTTTAGTGGAACAATTTATAATAACTAGGAGTAATGAATAACTAACATTAGGCGTACAATGAATGCCTAGTAGTGAAATCTATTGTGAACTAATGAATTGTGAGACATTTATTATTATAGATATTTACACTCGATACACTATTTTGATCGTAGTCATAACACATTTCAATTATTCATTACACCTTTGATAATATACCATGTAAAAGTAGATTAAATACTACCTTTTAACAACGACATAAGGTACTCTCAAGTACCTACTTCGTGCCGACTCGAGAGGAGCTCGTGGCTAAGTAATAACAGCCACACGGGTCGATCTATCAGATTAAGCTACGCTTACCGGGGTTGGTCCGAGGATGGGTGGCCATATTTAAATACCGAGACTACTCCGTGCTTCGGAAAGCACGTTAAGCCATTATATTCCCGGCTGTCATTCGTGTATCATTGACAGTGTTTACGGGTCGTCAGAAGCTCGAAAGTCTGACAACTAGTCTTACAAAGGGGTATCGTATTACCCAGTTACTGGGTTGTGGAGGTCAGATAGGCAGTCACTCCATGTAAAATTCCGGTACTCAGCTACATCCGGTTAGACTGGAAGACGACCCCAACATACCCATTGATACTAGAGAAGACAAATATTACCAAAAGAGTAGCGTTTTCTTCATTTTATGCATTTTGTCGTGAATTTTATCGCGCAATGGGCACAACTTTAGAATTACAAAAAACTTTTTTACAAAAAACAAAAACAACCGACTTCCAAAAGAGAAAAAAAAAACGAAAAAAAGTGAAAAATTACTTTAATTTCGGAAGTCGGTGTCTTTGGATCCGTTTTGTAGTTTTTTGTCACCGAATTCCGAAATTAATGTTATTTTTCACTTTATAGTGCTTTTTTGGTAGGCACTTTCTTTTTTGTGAAATTGTTTTTTATATTTCCTTTTTTAGTTATGGTATCTAGCCTACGATGGTATGGTATCTACGCACAAATGTGTCTGTCCTTTCCCAACTCGACATAAAGACCCGATTGTCTACAGTTTGCTTACAGCGTATTTTGACCTATTTCGGCCACATAATGCGAAAGGGAGATAGCAAGCTTGAAAAGCTGGTCATTGTTGGCAATACCGAGGGAAAGAGAGCACGAGGCCGGTCGCTAACGCGATGGTCCGACCAAGTAAAAGAAGCTACGCCCTCAAGCAAACTTCAGCAGGTGGTGATGGCAACGTTGGACCGGAGTCGATGGAGGCAGATTGTCCGCTTAAAGGGGTCCAGTGACCACGATCCTCAGTAATGAGGAACCGATTAAAGAAGAGAAGAGATCTACCCCACACCAATTCGTGTACCACAACTTGCTATGTAAAAAACAGTGACCGGAAGTATTATAACATCACCAAGATACACAAAGTGGATTAAATACGTGCTATCGAAGCTAACTAAAAAACTATCCATGCAAAGTTAATAAAATATATATAAGGGACCACCTCGAAAGTATACCCTTTCAAACAAAAAAAATATTTTCGAAATCGGTTCACAATTGACAGAGAAATCTGAGGACATACATAAAAAAAAAAAACATACGTACTGTCGAACATAGAACCTCCTACTTTTTCGAAGTCGGTTAAAAATAACTATTTAATTGACTTCTAAAAAAACCATACAATGAGTTTTCAATAGAGTATGGTGATTTACAGTTTGCGGTAGTGACAACTAATTGTGATTTGTTATTTTACGAATAAAACCATGTTTTTTATTCAAGGCAAGGGTTACTAGTGCTATCCATTACTAAAAATATTATATGCATTAATTTTTATGACAGCCACTGATCCATGATATACATGGCCACCACATCTAAACTAAAGCAATTGAAAATTATTGAAAGACTAGCTGCTGCTCGAAGCTTTGCCCGCGTGTCTCTTTCTAAAATAAACGCCTACGCTACTCCTCATAACATCAGCTATCTGCCAGTGAAAGTCCCGTCAATATTAGTCCAGCCGTTTCGGAGATTAGGCGGAACGAACACATATTCACAAAAAAAATATATATATCAGTACCGCAATATACTTTCATACGCATTTAGTAAAAAGCTGTTATTTTGACATTACATTTCATTACTAATTTTATCATTCGCAAAATCAGCACATCCATCTAGTCTGACAGTTTTTTTATTTTATTATTTGAATCTATTTATTGTGTGCTTAAAAATGCAAGTTTTCACTAAGACAGTCTACACTCATTTATTATGTACGGTCCAAATGTTTTATTTTTATCTGCAGAAACAAAAGAAGTTTTACGGATTATTTCGCTTTTTATTAATTTAATAAAATGTGAAAACTTAGAAAAATATTTTTAAGTTCGAGCGAATGAAGTGTTTTTTTTTTTCATGTTTGATCGTAGTTTTGCAAATAAATGCAAATTTACAAAAGTCTGAACTTATCCCGTTTTTATTTTGCACCATTTTTCATATAAGTAGGTAGGTAAGTACTTTCTAAAATATGTCACGATATTTATAATTTTTTAGCAATGAGAAATAGTGTGGTATTTTGCTTTAAAAAACCACATCATCTTGTCTTTTTAAGTAAGTACGAGTACATAGTTTAGAAGGTGCTGACGTTCCATTTATCTAGATTTACAGGATAAGTTTTTAACCAGTGCGCAAATTTTTTTGGTGGTTCTGTATCAGTAATAGAACTCATTTCCATTATTTGTTCAATTTTTCTTTTTTTTGGTCCACTTGAAATCAGCAAGATATGGATACAATCTATTCGTAATAATATCAATGGACGAGCGCACAGCTGATAGGTACCTAATACTGCGTTCCGCTTCACTGACCGCGCCGCGCGCCGTGGCACGTGTACATTGTAAACTAAAACAAAAAACATAATAGAAAAAGACCTGTGCGAGGCCAAAAAGGCCCCTATCTCAGCATAATGCTGATATTAAAAAAATAAATACCGCATTCTGATAATGCAAAAAAGTCAGTCGGTAAGTTTGGTAGAAGGTTCCTAAGAACTCTCTCAAGACCCTAAAGTACCTTCCTATTACATGTGTTTTACACCAAGACCATAAACCCTAGATTTTCAAATACTTTATTGGCACAGTTTTGTTCCAAATCTATCCATAAATACTGTGCGTAATACAAGAGAGGATGTGTCGAATTGAACAGGTGAGTCCCCTCCGTCGGTCGTGCGACCCGACGGCCTGTAGTGCCATTACTCTGTAAATCGCACACGCAAATTGATCCTGGCCTGAATCATGGGCTTCAATGGGTGTATCTTCAAGCTGGTTATAAGTAGAGGGTCTGTAGAGGTCCTAGAAGTAAGAGGGGTAGGCAGGATGTGACTTAACGGTAAAAATATAAATTTCAAGATTTAATTTTACCTCTTTTAATATGTATACCTATACCAAATTACAGCTTTCTAGTACTAAGAGTCTCTGAGCTAAGCCGCGGACAGACGGACAGACAGACGGACATGCGAAACTATAAAGGTTATTGACTAGGAAACCCTAATTAAAATGACACATTCAATGTTGTTCTCTTAAATCACAACGCTAATATTAACAGCAAAATAAAGATGCAAGTCAGTAACAAGTACTGACATACTTCAGACCAATTTCTATAGGCGGGATCGTCGCTTAGGGCCACTAGAACAGCGTGGCGATACTTGAAACACGTTCCGTATCACGGTGTGAAGTGGACCTGTATTTACGTACACTTCCAGTTATTTTTCGCTGGATTTTTTAAAGGTTGCTGCGAAATGCCTGATGGGAAAATGTGGTTGATTTGATTCTGAGACTCTTACTCAAACTCAAAGCATTTATTTCAATTAAACCATTTCCAGGCACTTTTGAACTGTCAAGGAGTCGGTCAGACAGAAAGATGAAGCTAGCTGCTCATTCCAAAGCGTAGTATGTTTCTATGGAGATATATTTTTATTTTTTCCATAGCATTAGTATATTAGTTTATAATGGATTACGATATATAATCATAATAATAATATACTAATACTAATATACTAATACTGATATACTAATACTAACATACTAATACTAATATGCTACTTAATATTATAAATGTAAAAAGAGCACTGTCTGTCTGTGGTCTGTGTGTCTGTTACGTTTTCACGCCTAAACCACTGAACCGATTATCATGGAATTCGGCAGGGATATAGCCTGGGATATGGAGAAGGACATAGGCTACATTTTTTCGCGATAATCGACATCCACGCGGGCGGAGCCGTGGGCAAAAGCTAGTATTGTTGTAGTTAAAACAGGATTAGTCTTTAGTACCCCCACTGCTGAGATTTGGGTCTCTTCCTCATCGTAAGAGGGAGTGGACCATGATCCACCATATGGATGTAGTAAGTGGTGGTGCACGTCACATGTATTATGGTAGCCATACACATTACACGTTACGATATACTTGCGCAAGTTTAAACTTTGCCCAAGTCTGAGTGACACCGAATCCGAATGGCTCGGATCCTTGTGCTAATTCATCCTACACACGTTAATGTATACTTGTGCAAGTCCAATTTTGCGCAAGTATATCGTAACGTGTGTGGCCTGCATTAGAATTTTGGATTCGGTAAAGGACATACAGAGTTTTTTTTTAATATTATTTTTTTTTGTAACTCGGGCTTAATCGAGCTATTTTAGCCTTCGACTTAACATCGACTCTCGGCTACGGCTCGGGTAGATAATATCCGTCTCGGGTTAAAATGGCTTCTTTTGTGCACTAGCTGTACAATCTACTATTATTTCTGTAAGTAGATTGTTACAAACACTTTTACACGTCATACATATTTTAAAACTAGATGAGGTCGGTGCACAAAATAAGATAATAATCAAAAGAAGGTTTTCAGAAACTGTAGGTAATACAGGTAGGTATAAATATAAAACATTTTGAATAAAGAATCTCGTTTATTTTTTAAGTCTGAAAAGTAAAAAACGCGACACTGTTTTTCACATTTTACTTTTAAAATCTTTGTTTAAAAAAAAAAAAATAGTAAGAAATATGTACATTTTCATCAAATTAAAAAGTCCATTTTTTTTTTAATCCAGACAAAAATACGAAAAATTATAGATAAATTTATTTCAGTAGCTTTTTCTTTTCCTACATATTCCCAACTCTGTTAATAATGTAATCATCGTTGGTGGTCTGACACAGTTGACGGACAATCTGTCACTAATTACGAACGAGTGGGAGACATAAAACATGTTATGTCTACCATACGTCCACATAATGTAATGATCCATGTTGAATTGTTTAACATGCTTTATTACTTATCGATGAACTAATTTCATGAATATACACATACAGTCAAAACCGTTTATACGAGTAATGACTTCAAAGGGACCGTCGGATTACGATTGTTGTAGCAGATAGTCATTATAACTGGCGGCATATACAACGCCACATGTAAACTACGCATCAAAGACCTGACGTCACAAATCCTGCATCGCGCAATCAGAATGTACCGCGCGACTAGCATATATACAACATCCCGACATCAACTGTTGGGCAGTTGCCCACCAGACACGACACCCGTCTGGTCGGAGGATCCTCCCTTTTCCATAGACTATGAGTGAACTTTACACACTTCCTCATACCTCTATATAACCAAAAATCTTAATACCTTATAGCCGGTACGTCGTTTTAAGCGATGTCTTTATACAGCGTGTTACGGAAAGGGTATATCCATACAAACGGGGTGAAGAGTGTATCTGGTTCAGAATCTCTGTACAAAACTTCAGCTCAAAAGCACTAACTAGAAAATGCTTAATATTTTATTTATTTCGATAGTTTATTAAATTTAAATCATAACAAACGTGTTACCGCCGTTTCTTTGTGTGTAGTTTATTGACACCGATCAGCTGACTTGATCTAGTGATGTGTAGAATTCAATTGGAAACATTTGATTTTTAGTTAAAGTTTCTTAATTTTTTATTTATGTAGGTATAGGTATTAAAAAATATTGCCCTGTAGTTTGTTATCACCAAAAGAATCCGTGCCTTTGATATGTATATACCCTTTCCGTAACACGCTGTATACGGTTTTGACTGTTCATACATAAACTCGCGCCTTCCCATGGTAGGCAGAAACTACAGTACGCAAACTGCTACGATTCTTACATAGGTACTCCTTTTGCATGCATATCTTTGTAATTCATGTGCAGATTTATTTATTAAAACTTTATGCACAAGTAAAATCTGTACAAAGGCACTTTTTACCAGTCTACCTTAGGGTGATGCAGAGACAATACACAGTAGGTGCAATAATAGAAAACAATTTAGAAGATATTTATAACAAAGATAAAGAATAAATACATATATACATACATACAACAAAAAATAAAAAGTTAAGAAAACCTTCAACAACTTAATTCTGAGACGAATCTGCCAACTTCTTGTGTATGTGTTCTCGAGCTTTCACTTTAGATTTAATTATTGATATTATGATAATATGATAATATGGCTAAACTGCAGATTTTGAAGCTGCATTACTTTTTCTTTATGCCAGACAGAGGGTAAAATAGGCATAGAACAAAATTACATCTGTCGAAACAAAAAAAGAAAACATTTTCTGAATAAATGAAATCAAAGCAAAAGTTATTTATTCCAATTAGGCTTGAGAATCAGCACTTTTCAGACGTCAAAATTACATAAGGCAGTCCCCCAAAACTCCCGCCCTTCACTTCCTAGTGCTTTAGCTGGGAAGAAGTGGCGCAACAAACTCCCCAGCAGCACATCTGTTTATTCAATTAGATAAACTTGATTCTATACAATAGTAGGTATGCAAAGTAATTAAAATTACGAGACACAGAATAGCAAATTAATTTATTTGCCATAATTATGTCAGCTAGCACACGCCAATATACCAAATACAAGAAAAACTATACTCAAGCAAGAAACTAAAAATGTTAACAAAATACCTTAATAAAAGTTTCCATGCATAGAGGGCGTGCCCGCTTACGGCTCCGTGCGCGAAAAAAACTCTCTTTTGTCAATTTCTTATCTGATTGTGAGAAAACTTGAAATAATCGAAACATTAAGAGTCTATACTACCTCAGCGCCACCTCACTCTGTATCTCGCTCGCACACTATTGCTACCGGTCACGCGAGCAAGCGAGACAGGGCAGCATGGAAAAGACTCCAAGGCGCCGATAGTTTAGGTAATTTCGTTTTACGGTGAAAATAATGGTCATTTAAAAAAAGTAAATAACATAAGACCTGCTTTATTGTTAGTTCAGTTAATATGCAAAGTTTCATCATCTAATTTGAAGTATTTTTTTAATACCAGCGGTTTATTGTTCAGTTTGGAGGTAACTTTGGATTTTTTTTCTATAGAGAAAATTTTATGGAATCGTGTTTTCGGCTAACATAGTACTTACATTAATCCTCAACTTTACCATATATTTATTTCAAAATTAATGCTGTAGTATTTTCGATATAACGGAGGATCATGCTAAGCCATTTGAGGTTGTATAGGCCCTTAAGTCTGTGTAACTATAAAAGTACAGTTTTCATGGTGCTAAACCATTCGTGTCAGTCACAGCAGCTGTTAATAATTAATCATTTTTGTGTTCTCCAAAATATAGTTTATTTCGCCGTTGATTAACTTAATGAAGATATTGTATAATCATTAAATATTTTTTTTATTATATTTTAAGGATAGCTGAAGACTAATTTTTAAATTTCTTGATATGATTTGCTAAATAATAGGAAAATATATATTACTGACGGGGTTTAAACAAAAAATAAAAAGGTTTTTTCAATATTATTTTTCGTATGGAAGTTGAAACATCATACATTAACATTATTATTAGTATTTTGTGTGTACATAAATAAATAAATAAAAAAGTGGTTCAGCCACATGCAAGTAGACCATATAATGATGTTGATCATATTTTTTAATGTTCAAAATCAAAAGTAGTTTCTTGTAGAGTGATGATCAAATGTCAGTCTCGCGTCATTTTTGGAAAACTTGTTGCGAATATTAGTGATTTACCGTGAATACTTAATTTATTTGAAAAATCTCTTTCAGCCACATGTAAAACAACGAACACGACTTTTCAAATCATAAATAATTTTGCTTAAATAATTTTTCCTTTCTCGCAAACAATGAACAAAATTGATCAAAATCTGTCGATTTCGTGCACAGCACAAATGCAATGTTGGATGATGTTCATATAGCTGTAACAAAAATGATAAACTAGGATCATCGAAGTGAAATAAATAAACAGTTAATTACTAATAACAATAATGAAATCATAAAAAGCAAAACAACCAGGCACCACAAGAAGCACCCGTTCACGAGCATAACGCGAATAAAATAAAGAAAAACTAATCCTGACAATGAGCAGGTCAAATACACTTCATAGAAAACCTTTTACTTTCCCTAAAAATAAAGCCAATCTTTCAGAACACCTTTGACATAACACCAGCTTGCATATTGTACAGCTAAGCTTATTTTTAGATTGGCAAGTAAAAAACTCTCACTAGTGGAACAAAATACTCTAATATAAATCCTTCTTACATTTAAATCTTTAACAGGGTTTTAAAACAGAACAATATTGTCCGCATAAAGACGGATTTGTCACGTTTTAAGACAAATCTAAAAACACTGGGGCACGGAGTAGGTAGCCACAAAAGGCTGGCTCCATTCAACGAGCAAAAACGCACGCACAAATAGATATACGTCTACGTACAGGGAGTACAAGCGTACTCGCGACTGGAATTTCTTTGAGATCTCCATACGTACGCGTCTATGAGTGCGTGCGCCTGTTTTCGCTCTTTTTATGGACTAGGTCTTCTGTATGAATCTATTCTGTGTTGGGAGCCTGTTTTTCTGCGTCGGCTAATGGAACGAATTAAGGCGAATTCTCAGAGAAACGTTTTATTATGTCACATTATGTTTGAAAACGTTTTGATGGTCGAAAAATGGCTGGAATTGGGGTTTGTTTTAGTGGTGTTTGAGGGTAGTGAAAATTCTGTGAAAATTCACAGTGAATCCAAGGTAATTTTCTCGGAACCTGTACTGAAAAGCCAATAATTGTTATACATTTTTAATTATTTCTGTTTTTTGACGATTTTTGACACATAAGCGAATTTGTGAATTTCTGTGTAGTGTGGGATGCCCCTACACTATGCTTGTCAATATGACCCGTGGTCTCCACTTCAGGACTGGAATGCTCCACCAGCCATCGATCCTACGACAAACATGGCCAGCCCTTTGCCATTTCAACTTGCTTAATTTATATTCGAAAAAGTAAAAATATAGCCTCATCAAAAACAGCTAACGTCTTAATTAGTACTTTCTGTAGGCGTATCTATATTAGACTTTTCAATACGCCTACACTAGTACCAGAATATATTTATACTAGCAAGTGTACACTTGTTTGGATTCATCCCACTAAAACTGCGGGCGAGTGACAGCCAAAAATATAATTTAACGGAAACCATAATGTTCAATTAGAATAATTGATGTTGGTTTCCCGTAATAAAATAGTTTAATATTTTTCTACAATGGAATTTTGTCGTATGGTATATGTTGTGGTGGGCTCATGGCTAAGTGTAGGTAATAACAGCCGTATGGGTTGATCTATTCGGTTAAGTTACGCTTTACGGGATTGGTCTGTGGATGGATGACCATCTTTTCATCCCGAGACCCCTCCGTGTCTCGAAAAGCACGATAACCCGTTGGTTCCGGCTGCCATTCGTGGATCTTTGACAGTCGTTACGGGTCGTCAGAAGCCCAAAAGTCTGACAACCAGTCTTACCAAGGGGTATCGTATTACCCAGTTACTGAGTTGTGGAGGTCAGATAGGCAGTCGCTCCATGTATAATACTGGTATTCACCTAGGTGCACCTGGTGTGCACCTAACGTCTGACGTTTAATAAGTGCCCATGTAGGTTTATGTGAGATAAAATATTTTGATTTGGTTAGACTGGAAGCTGACCGCAACATAGTTGGGAAAAGGCTAGGCAGATAAATTTTCTATGTTATTTTGAAGTTTCATATTAAGACACGAAGCAACAAAACGGCCACATTCCTTTAGATCGTATTATGTTGCTTCGTATCTCAATATGAAACTTTATAAAAGGTATTAGAAAATTCTAGACACACTTATCGAGGTTGCTGAATGAGTCGTTTTTCAAAATTCCTTCTCAGTCACGAGATAATAAATGTTTTTTTAGGAGTGGCGCTATAGTGGTGATAACCTTCTTAATACTTGCATACTTTTGTTCGAAAAACAAGTTGTTATTTCTAAAAACATGCACAAGTAAGTACGCACGCGGATTACATGATCCGTTAACAAAATATAAGAAGTTATCCGTGCGTCTAACGTGTGGGATACTGAGATAATGGTGGCGATACCCTTGTTCACAAACTAAACTAAATTTAAGTTCAGTGCATCTTTTTCTTTCTATTTCAATAAGAAAAGGACAGAAGATAAATTTTAGTTTAGTCCTGACAAATTAATCAGCACCTGTCACTACTCCATACAAGTTTAGACGTGGTTAAAAACTTGCCAACTAAAATTACGTCAATTTACATCAAGCGCTGATTAATTTGACAGGACTAAACAAAAATGTATCTTCTGTCCTTTTCTTAATGAAATAGAAAGAAAAAGATGTACTGAACTTAAATTTAGTTTAGTTTGTGAACAGGGGAATCGGCACCATTATCTCCATTCGCCATGATGCACGAATACTTCTTATTGTATAATTATGTGTGAATTTAAGTAGGTGGTAGCCGTGTTATGTACATGGTGGTGTGGTAGTTTGAATGTCAAAGTCATGAAACCAATCAGCTGTGAAGTATAAACTTGTGAAATAGAGTGGGAGTTCTGTGTTATAAAGTGCAGTTAAGTGTTAAGTGAACTCAAAATCGGTTAAAAGGACTGTAAAAAAAAATATTCATACAAAGATCCCATAGAAAATGCACTTTTAGCTATCCCGAATTATGCAACTTTTAAATTTTTTATTTCCGTAAGAACCTAATTCAAACTATTTCGAACATTTTAAAACAAAAATCAGAGACGCTGAAAACCAGCGCTGGGGCTCTGTCTTGCATAGAGCCGCAGCATAATGCTGAGCGATAGCCGTTTTGCGCGGATGTGACGCATTTTTCCTCCATAGTTTTTTTTATTTTTTTTTGTGTTTGTGTTCTTTATTGCGTCATGTTTACCGCAAATAAATGTTTTTTCTTTCTTTCTTCTTTCTTTCTTTAGACTCTTAGTAATAGAAAGCTGTAATTTGGTATGTATATTACATAACAATCACGCCGAGAAAGTGGTAAAATAAAATCTCTAATTTTGTAGGGTACTTTCTTTGCACGTAAAGTGGGGATGATATTTTGATAGGCCGTTCCAAAATATTGCGGGTCTGCGAAAACCTTTTTTTTATATAAGGATACCGCTTGCGTAATCTTAAGTTTTAAAGAGATAATTTTTGTTAGAGTTAAGTGTCCCCCTCTGCCAGCTAAATGGTTGTTTTTCGTTAAGTGATTACCAACTCGCACTAAGCGTTTTCAAACGTCTTTTATAATGCGCACAGCAAAGGAGTGGAACTCTTTGCCTGCGTCTGTGTTTCCGAATGCATACAACCCTAATCTATTCAAAGTGAGAGTGAACCGGCTTCTTCTGGGTAAGCTCACTCCATCGTTGACTTTGTCTCTGTCACCCAGACCTAGACTAAAGTCAAGAGCAAACCCATAGTAAAATAAAAAATAAAAATAAAAAAGGTGAAAGTTCACGACAGTAGTATAATTAATCGAAGTTAAAAGGAAAACTATCACAGCTAAGTAGGCTTTACATGTTAACGAGTAATAGTCGACCAACTTACATTTGCAGTTAGAATGTATGGGCGAATATGTGTTTCAACTACAATGTTAAGTTTGTTCTTGGGATAAATTCGTCCCAACTACGGAAGAAGAGGGTTGCATTGTGTGTGGTCCGATACGCACTTGGTCGGTTTTATTATATAGATTTACCTAAATTTTTTGTGCAAGTAAGTTTTTGACTTTAATTTTATCGGTAAGATGAGATGGCAACTAGAATTTGAATTAGCCTTCTGGTACCTACTGCGTGGCAACCCTGGCCCATCTGACAGTAAAGTAGTTGCTATGTGAGTTTCAGCAGACCACTGAATAACGTCATCGGAAAAATGTGGGTGTACATGTACAACTGTAGTAGCATTTACAAGCCCACGGAATACAAGCGTAACGTGTTTTTTATTGGCCTTGGCTTAGGCACAGACTAAACTATAGGGTTTGCTACATTTTTGTAGGACAAAAAAAGAAAAAGACGGAAGAAAATGAGCTGTAAAAGTGAGTCAAACTGGAACTTCCATTGCCACCCTAAAGTTGACTGTCACTTGCACGTCATAAAACAATAAGTCAATGTGACAATTAGATACAAGTTTTAACCTTAGTGAAGTTTTTGAAACAATGGGAAAGGAAACTGTCAAAAGCTATCATAACTAGTTCCCAACACAAGCTAATACTCGTAACACAAGGCGTGAGGTGGTTTAAATTTATTTTTGTGAAAATGACGCATTTTGTTCCTAAATACTACGAAGGAATTAGAAGATTGTGGCTTCAAGATATTCGCAGTTTTTTTTTTTTTTAAGCTATACAGATTTCCAGGTTATGTCAGAAACATTTTAAAGACAGTGATTACGAGGAAATATTTAAGACTAGCTTTTGCCTGCGGCTCCGCCCGCGTGGATGTCGGTTATCGCATAAAAAAGTAGCCTATGTCCTTCTCCATATCCTAGGTATTATCTCTGCCAAATTTCATGACGATCGGTTCAGCGGTTTAGGCGTGAAAACGTAACATACAGACAGACAGACAGACAGGCAGACAGACAGAGTTACTTTCACATTTATAATATTAGTATGTATTTTAAATTCTGACACCTTCCATTTCAAATAGGTACTTGATTTACAAGATTGAAATCACCGAAAATTAGTGTAATTAATAATAATAACACGAAATTTATTTCCAAAAAAATTAAAACCAAACTCATGGAATGAATAAACGAAATTGATTGTAGACCTAGCTACGATCACGCCATTTACAATTAGCTTTGCCCGGCGTTCCCCATTACGATGTCGACTACATACACCTCAATTTCGCAAGTTATATCTCTAATTTTGACAGTCGTGTCTTTGTCAGTCTCGATTTTTCTCTGGCTGTTAGTGAAGTAAAGATGATATTTAACTTTAATTTAGTCTGAACGTACCACAAACAATCTCTGACTTATCTTATGATTCTATTAGTTATAATCCTCACCCCTACAATACAATACAACATAACACCAATAAAACTTCAATCAGCAGGACACTAGGCGGGCGCACACTATTGACTGCACATTAATCATACGGTTACCGCGGCTTCCGTTTGTGTGTACCGGGCTTATTGTTATTAATCGTTCCGGATAACTCAATCGTTTTGTGTTGACTTTTATGTGTGGGGAACTAATATTTCAGAGGTATGTCGAACTATGTTTCTAACTCTATGAATTTTCATTGTTGTAGTGTTGTAGGATTAGGGTAAATTCAATATTCATTTTTGTGATTATTTAGGTACTCTGCCTTCTTCTTCTTTATCAATGAAGGATAGAGCTTTTCATAAGTTTGTAAGGGGTACAATAATTATGTAAGTACCTATTAACTGCTTCGAAATAATGATGTTTTATTTTTTACATTCTTCCTTGACATAATCAAATAATCATCTCATTATTTGACATTATGTACCTAGAATTTTAATTTCAATTCTTTATTAGTTTCTTTTATGGACATGATATTTATTCAGATTTATTACTGTAGTTGTGGCAACCATGTAATTTGGTTTAAATAGATTTTAAATAAAAAAATTATGCCGAAAAAAAAAAGGTTTTTTTTTCGCTTTTTTTGGCATGTTACATAGAAAAATTTACAGAAATAATCTTTTGGAAAGAAACAGGATTCTTTGGAATTTTTCACGTGACGTTTTGAAAAGTAAAAAAAAAAACAAGTTTTATTGAAATATTTTCTTCTACAGAATCAGAAGTCGATGGTAAATCATTGGTATTATGGAAAGAGTTAAAGCATAGATATTATTAAAAAAAAAAAAAAATGTTTCCAGTTTATTTCATAGAGTTCGGTTTTTACGGTTTTAATGAAAAAAATAAAAAAAATAATCGACGGATTTTGAGAGAAACGAGAAATTTTCCTACTTTTTTCAACGCTAGTATCAATAGCAGAAGCGATGATGTTGAATTTAGTAAAGTAAAGGAATGATTTTGATTTCTACGTAAATTAATTAATTTTGACGTAATGGTATGACTGAACAATTTCTACTTCTGCTTTTCTCCAACGAAATTTCAAGCTTCGCTACTGCAATGCTGAAGAATGTATGCTGCTGATTAATACAAAAATGTTACAAATACAAACAAACAAACAAGCAGATCTCATACCAATGTGATGTGGTGTAAGATAATCCTTTGATGGTGCAACGTCTATTAGAATTAATTAATAGGAGTGCAGTCACATGAACGAAGCATTTAATTGAACAATGCGAAACATTCATGAAAAATAAAAGATACAATGTTTATGGATGATTGCTTCATTTGTCATGTTTGATTGATGGTTTCATTCTGTACAATTTAAAAAAATATACTACAATTTTTTTTGCACTTTACACTACTGCAGTAGAGAGGGCTATGTTTGGAGTTTCAGTACGTGATCGAATCAGAAATGAAGAGATCCACAGGAGAACCAAAGTAACCGTCATAGCCCGAAGATTGACAACTTAAGTGGCAGTGGGCAGGGCACATTGCTCGCAGAACAGATGGCCGATGGCGCCAAAACGTATTTTTTTTTTGGGAATGGGAAATCATCAAATGACCCCTCCCGCTCTGGGTGGAGCGGAAGGGAGTGTCAGACTCTTACTGACTAAAACCCACCCGTGTTCCTTCCTTGGCCCTTTATGTTCCGGGGCAGCGGTACCCCTTTCGGACAATCCCGCTGACGGGCTGAAAGGTTCTGGAGTGGTGATCGTGTACCAGAAGACGTAGCGTTAGAGGGCCTCCCACAAGGTGGACCGATGACCTTCTGAAGGCCGCAGCAATCCGCTGGATGCGGGAATCACAGCATCGATCGAGGTGACGGTGCTTGGGGGAGGCCTATGTCCAGCAGTGGACGTCGTTCGGATGAAATGATGAATGATGAAGGATTTTTTGGTGCTCTAATGACGTTGGCGCTGTTGGTAAACATTTGTGAAATTGTTTTGCGAAATTTATAGAACAGAACAGATGGCCACACGACAAATAAATTTATTTATTTAGGTTAGCCAACAATTGTTTACACAAAACATTTAAAATAATTTCCTTAATAGTACATTATTTTATAAGTGCAACCAAGTACTTAAAGGGTAACACAACATGCACCAGTTATGGTTTTACATATATTACATTATACAATACTAGCTTTTGCCCGCGGCTTCGCCCGCGTGGATGTCGGTTATCGCATAAAAAAGTACCCTATGTACTACCCTCTCCATATCCCAGGCTATATCTCAAAATTCTAACTTAATATTAATTTTAATGTGACTCACTATGTGTTTATTACCGAGCTGGTAATAAGTTGAACTATCGAACTAATGTGCACACTAATAGGGTTGAAAATAAAACCACAATTGTGTACTGATCTAAGCTGGTATATTTAATTAAAATTGCGAGATCCCAACCAAGTCACGGTAACGAAACCATAGCGAGATCTATTTCGACGTCAACGCCATCTATCGAGCTTGACATCAAACTTTTAACATTTCACAATAATAACTATGGTTTTATGGTTTCTTCATGAACACTATGTGAATAGAAACCGAAACAAATGATTTAATATAGTAAAAGTACTTATGTTCTGAACGTGAATGAGTCTTTACCTAAAGATAACAAACACAAAATCAAAATACGAAATTTCACTCAAATTCTTAAAGCAATCAATTGTACCAAATACAACACGAAATAAAATTGCGACACAAATAATAATTTTAGAATAATTCACGTAAGTACTAACGATGTAAAAACAAAACGAAATCCTCCGAAATGTCGCATGGTACACCGTTTGTCCTGAGAAAACGCTCGAAATGTCTAATGACCACCATTGGTGCATAACTTTTCTCAGGGTCACGTTCGCAATTGGACGAAATATTAGACATTTATTTTGTACTTGCAACACGATCTGGATGTAGAATTCGATTAATCGACTAATACTTGACCGGTTGACATTTTAGCGGGAACACCACTAAACGAACGAAAAAAGAAAACAAAATACGTCTATACTCTGTGGTCGTGTGGCGGTGTGACGCGATGCTTAATGTAAACATTCATCAAGGTTATACGTGCGTAAAGTAATGGATTCAATGAGAAAACGGTTTAATCTTAGAAGAATCTTATACAGAATTACTGAGAAATAAGTGTAGATTTCGTATTGAGTGTTAGTTTATCGAAAAGTGATAAATAAATATGTCAGTGAAAAAGTAACGAAAGTTTTGGAATGCACAAATTTTGATCATAAGGCCGCCGTGTTTAGTAATGTTTTTATGATAAATATTCTTGTATACTGTTTGAAAGCTAGCTTATTTATCTACGAACATAATTTGGCTAATAGCTACTGATATTATAGCGTATTGTTATCGTAATCGTATTTCCAAGAGTAAAATTCGGCAAACAAATACCTACAAAAAGTCAATAAAATGGATATAGTATGTTATCCTTAAGAGATAGACATATGCCATCGCGGACTTTTTTGAAGACCTTTTTATGATACACAATTCCACCATACATTATTTTGTTATATCTCAAAGGGTTTAGACAGCGTTTTCGTTGAAAGCTCCCAGACGGCTTATTTTTTTCCGACACCTCCAACAAATATCGTTAATTCATACAAAAATGCATACAAAAACATAACAAATTATATACTAAAACCTTCCTAGAGAACCAAGCTATCCATTGGTGAAAACAGCATGAGAATCGGTGCAGTAGTATTTGAGTTTATCGCGAACAGACAGACAGACAGACAGACAGACAGACGCGGCGGAGGACTTTGTTTTATAATATGTAGTGATAGTGATAGTGATAGTGATTACGAAGCCAAATTGGATATTAACAAATTAAAGTAATTCAATGAATTTTGGTAATCCTTGCGAAACAATAACAAAAACTTCATTCTAAATAATATAGTAATTCACGTCAAATTCGCAGTAAAACATTGTTAGCTCTTTGGAGAAATTGTGCTTCCAAAGAAGTCAAGTAAATAAGGTCAAAAATTCAACATAACTGTTTTATGTTTCATAAAATCTAGACGGAGTCAAAGCTCTTAGCCTAATTAAGTTTAAAATGAAAACTATAAGTTTCTTGCCGGTAGTTTCGTAGGGAGTTTCGTCAGGAGAAAAACGGTCTTCACCTTACGAAACTACCTTTTGGAATGGAGACTCAGTATAATTATTTTTAGGGTTCCGTACTTTAAAAGGAATAAACTAAACCCATATAGGATCACTCGTGTGTCTGTCTGTCTGTCCGTCTGTAACAGCCAATTTGCTCCGAATCTAATGGACCGGTTAAGTGAAATTTGGTATTAATATCAATTTCTGTGACCCAAACACGGGTAACGTAAATAAATTAATTTTGAATATGGGGTCACTTTTGGTGGCAAAGTAGGAAAAAAAAAAGTTTTGCAAACTGTACATGATATCAAATTAAAGGGCTTATTGTTTACTTTTTCACCAACAGCTTCATCAAGCATGAAGTAAAGTTAACAAACCCATAACAGAGTCTAGACCAGGGATGGGAAAATTACGGCCCGCAGAGGATTTTAATTCGGCCCGCTACCGACATTTTGACATAAAACAAAGAAAAATTGTTTATTATATTAAACAAATAGACAAAATACACATACTAATACAAAGTACCCAAAAGCCTCGTATTCAAACCCTTAAATGTGAAAAAAAGTTAGACAATGTTGTCCATTGCTTGATGTCATGCCAAGATCAAAGACAATAATAAAAAGTTATTGCGTAATTTACTATATTCCGTCCACCGAGAGAATGCTTTTTTGACACCTCTCAGTTGTACAAGATTTGGAACTAATAAAGGTTAAATTCGTAAAACACATTCGTTTGTAAGAAACTGACAGGTTTAAAAAAAGCATTCTCTCTGTGGACGGAATAAAAGCATTGTGCAATACTGACAAATGACAACAAACAAACACAACAAAACTAAATGTCTATAGCAGTGTGGAAAGTATCTACCTTTGTAACAAACAACAAAATACAAATAAGATTAAGCCGTGCGTCGCATCTGTGCAAGGACAGGTCGTCGCTCAGCAAAATGCTATGACTTCGGACGAACCTATTGTCAACAGCGCTGATCATAAGAGTGATCACTCTCAGAAATTATGTTCTGGATTTCGTGTACTTTTAGGGTCATTGTGAACTTTATTGACCAAATACACAAATTACTGTAAGATAAAAAAAATTGCGCTGGTGCGCTCCATGATTATTTTCACGGTATGTGGAAGCATTTTACCCCTCAAAGATTCTAACGATAAATTGTAAATTAATACAAAATGCGTTTTTTTTTTATTCTGGACCCCTGAATTCCCTAAGCTTTTCTGGCTCCCGATGAAAATAGTTTGCTCACATCTTATCCTTGAAATCTCCAAGGACTGCGTTCCTTTATCATGAAACCATACTTAGTATTAGTACAATTGTTAGTGCCTCCAACTGCAGTGCATCGCGTGCGAACTGCCGGTGCTAATTGAAGGCCAGATCTGTTTGTTTAGTAGATGCTCTCTAGAATGCAGACCTTGCTTTGTCACGAACGCTTCTTAGTGAGATTGAGCTATTTGTAATGGGAGGCAAGGCGAGATGTTTTACAAAGGGGGAAGGTAGAACAATGCACTGATCTTTCAAACTCAGGGCCTTATCACTCTGGCGATTCGCGAGCGAGTTTAAAGCGAGGCGAGTGTGCAACGAGTTCGCAGCGAATTCGCAACGAACGCGTTTTGAACACTCAAAACGCGAGTGTGCAAAATAGCGTCGATGGCTGCGAACTCGCAGTGAGCTCGCTGCGCACTTGCTTCGTTTTGGACTGGCTTGCAAATTGCCAGTGTGATAAGGCCCTCAAACTCAAAGCATTTCTTTCAGTTAAACCATTTTCAGGCTCTTTTGAACTGTCAGAGTCGGTCAGTTAGTCAGAAAGTTGAAGCTGGTTGTCCATTCCAAAACGTAGATCATTAAGGAGAAGAACGGGCAAGAAACTCCAAGGACTCTCTTTTAAATCAAGATGTTACTAAATCCTGGGTACGTTCTTCTTGCTGCTTCTTTAAGAGAGAACAATGAAAAAAAAAAATATACACAATACGCCTGTACGCCCAAGGGTTAGACGACGGTTTACCAATAAGTACCACATTTCGCCAGTCATATTTAAGTTTTTTTTTTTTATAAACGTTGCCCCACACTAGGAATTTCTCCTGTATCGTGGGTGCGTTTACAAACATTTAAACTCACATACACAAACAGCCAGACCCGGAACAACTATTTGTAGGTCATACAAATATTTGATCCGTGCGGGAATCGAACCCGCGACACGCAGCGCAGCAGTCAATCGCTTAACCACTGCGCCAACCGTGCCGTCAAATATCTTACATTTACGTTTTGGAACGCGTACAAGGGGCCGAAGCCAATTCGCTGAGGCGTTCCATGCTATAGGGGCGAGCTTATTACCATAAACCGGGCACAACCGAACTTCGAGCTGCTACTGAGAAACTGGAACACTTTGCTCGACCTGCGAATCTAACCCAGGACCTCATGCTTAGTAGCGCTTGCGACCACTGGACCAACGTAATACGCAAGCATCTTTTAACTAAAAGCATCACCAACTCGATGATAACATTGTTATCTCAAACAACAAAACAAATGCACTGCTACTGCGTCATTCAGGTCGTCAAAACACAGTTTTTCAAACCACATACTTCAAAACTCCATACAGAACATTTTCTAAAGAATAACAACAATACGGACATACCTATGTTTAAACGCGATTACCATCCCACAGCGGAGCGGTTCGCGCTTGACCTATTTTCAACTACAATCGTTAACTGGGTAACTATTTACATTATAAAAGAATTCTTTAGTATAACACTTACATTTTGAAGTAGTTGGAAAGCGGCGATGTGTCTATTCTTCCTCACATTTTGCTGCGAGTTTCTGTCAATCAATTTTGGGACAGTTTTGAACGAAATAGGGCAACTTTTTGTTAAAAATTTTGCTGAACATTTGGACTGAAGTCCTGTCACTGTCAAGTTGGACTGACAGGAGTATGAGTTACGTGTTTTCATCATGTTTTTCGTAATCGTTTATTTGAAGAAGTCTTCTAAACTTTCTTTTTAAATATGAGGTAATCGGTGTTAATTTGGAAACCGATTTTGTAGAAGATAATTAACTGCGTCAGTTTCTAGGCATTCTCTGTCGAAACGGTCCGAGGTTCGTAAAATAATAGATTTCTGACGGCAGTGCTTGATTCTCCTGGTCTGTTCTGGTGTCTTATTTTCTAAGTATAATAAATGGTGTAATGAATAAAGTCTTGTTTAAATGTAAATTCGCCAATGATAAATTGGGTTTCATAGCACTAAAGTTATTATTTTTTCCTGAAAAAATCGGAAGTAAATAAGCATGTCAGAAAAAAAAAAACCTTTCTGGTAGTACTTGTTTTCATCAACAGTATCACTGTATAATAAAATAACAGCAAAACGACGCGCTTCGAAATCTCAGTATATACCAGTACGCAACAGCCTCGAGTACGCGGCAGTTACGCACAGACGCGGAAGGTTTATCTACCGAGCGGCCCTAGGTAATTATTTAAAGGTCACTGCCTTGACGTAATACTGTTACTTATTTATACTGTGACAGTACAATCACCCTCATCATACGGTTCTTCTTTAATAAAAATGAGATCTCTCAACAAAGAGATAATTTTATTATAAGCCATTCAAAAACGTCCTTGAAAAGTTAACCCGATTAATGTTTTATTACTTTTTCATTCAATGAACCGTAAATTATGTTTACACATTATACTTTACGAGCTTCTATTGAGCCAAGTGGACTAATTAAATTATTTATAGGTCTCTATGTAGATAATTAAGTTTAGGAGTAATTATAAACAATTGAAAACTGTTTTGTACCACGTGGCTTATTACGTCATAGGCTGTTTTTTAAATTTAATCTTCTTTAGCTTAATAGTTGTAAAGATACTAGGGCTTTCATCCCGGGAATCTCTCGAAAATTTCGAGAGTCTTAACGATTTTTTGGTATCTTCGAGACTCGAGACTAATATTTTCGGTCTCGGTAATAACGAGGCTTTTAAGATTTTTTCGAAGGTTTAGGGAAATACATAAGACATTGCAACACATTTAATGCGGGTTACTTTAGTAATAAATTCAAGTCCTCTGTCTGAAACTACGAATACATTAAACGTCCGCTATACTTATAGATGAAAAAAAAAAAAAAATATTTAAGGGCCCCTTTTCCCGAAAGTTTAGGCATGTTACACACCGAGACACCTTGCGCCCGCGTTGCACAGGAGCCGTCGCGATATAAACTCCGGTGACCTATGGCGGCGGGCGAGGTACACAGTATAAATAAATCAGTAGTTCAAATATTATTGGCGTGCTGGTAATAAGAGCTAGTTTGCAACAAAAACCTATAGCTTGATGTGCTGTCAACTGCATTATTGACTGTAAACACTTTTACACTTATATTGTTGTGAATGTATGACTGGTAGGCGATGATTATTTTAAAGAATTTAAAGAATGGTAGTAGAAGATTTGGTGAGTACTATAATGAAAGACAAATATGATTAATTATAATATAATAAAATAAAAAATTAAATATATAGGTAGGTAGGTTGTTGTGCCGTGATTTTTCTTGTAATTGATTAAATAAGTAATGGATATCAATAACGCGTCGTCCTGTCACTGTTTGGAACCGGTTTTCTTGAATTTCAGGTTCAACAATAAGGGAAATCATCTTCGTCTTTTCTAGTTGTCCTTTGAAACTTGTCTTCTTGATTTTCCGCTTCAACGATAAGGCGATCATCTTCGTCATTCCTAGTTTTTCTGCAACAATGGAATGTCAGTAAAGTAATGAAAGGGATTTGGTTTCCAAGTCACTGAAATAAACTTTAACGAAAAATCATTTACTGCCATGTAAAATCCAATAATAAGATACATAAAACACGCGATAAGTAAGAAAGCTAAAGCGCAACGGGAGATAACGGCAAACTTGTAGCGGACAGGTAGAACTGCTCCTGTGTAATATGTACATAATATACTTACGCATACTGCCCCTCTTTAGAGTACCCATCGGTACTCTTTTTGGACATCAAAGTACCTTTTCCGGTACGAGGTCTCAGAGCACTGGAATGGAATAAATTTCATTACTATATACATGCAGATACTTAGATACTATATTACATAGATACTTTTTTTTTGTTTGTAAATACATACTTAATATGCATATAATATAAACATCCATAACTCGGAAACAAATGTCCATGCTCATCATACAAACATTTGCTCTTACCGGGATTCGAACCCGGGACCCTAAGTACGTAAGGCAGCCTCACTACCGCTGCGCCATTCGGATCGTCAGTTAGTAGGTATGTAAAAATATAAGGTGCAGATTTGCAACCTAGTCAAAATTCACGGTACTTGGTCAATATAATAAAGCTGCTATTTTAAAATGTTTTGACAGTATTTCAGAATAACACGAAAGTTCCTAATAAACAGAATCATCCACCGCGCGACATGTCGCTATAAGTGTGTGTCGACGGTCTATGCAAGGCGCCGCGCGGTCGGCCAATTTCTACCTACTAAACGTAGCGCGACCGTAAACCGTACTCTGGGTACCTAGTGACCGATAGCCATGTTTAATTTCTTTTAAATTATTCAATAAAATCACCTAATTTTAAAGAATCATTACAATGCAGAAGCCTTACCAATGAAAGTAGTAGGTACTAGTGACCCCAAAGAAAGGTTCACGTACCTACTGTAAGTACGGTAGTTATCAGCTGATTAATAAAATGTTTGTTTTGCTTTATTACGTTTTATTGAAATCCTGCTGAACGGACAATCCCAAAAATTGGTAATCTTAGATCTGAATAATAAAAAAATGTAAAAATGAAAACAAAACACAACATAGGTACACTACCTTGAATTTGACCAGGGTGCAAAATTGCACCTTAGAAAGGTGAATGTTTCCATTAAAGAAATTCTAGTCATACTGACTTCGCTAGTCTGTGTAGAGAAGTAATTATATTGTGACGTAAAGAATAAGTGCTTACGCAATGCACTTTCGGATTTTCTTCACTTCAGATTCTTAATTATGTTTTTTTTTATTCGCCATTTTAATTACTTAAAATACAACACGTTTTTTATGCAAAAACAAATTGCATAGGTCCTCCCTCGATGACGTCCGGCAGGACACTGGCGCGTCTGGCGCGGTGCACGCGAGCCGTTTTTCACGTATTTATTTAACATAAAAAAATGCCATATTATAAATCTATCCAATAATATCCCTGTCAAACCCGATTAGTAAATGAAATATAAAATTTTCATAAAAATTGCGTTCCCCCAAGTCTCATACAACTTAAAATACTTTCAAAATCGACCTTACTTCTTATTTTTTTTATATCAAGCAAAATGTTAAATATCGTGTTTTTAACCAAAAAAGTCACTAGATCAAACATGAATCTGTACTATATATTTTTTTACGAATTTTAATATGTTGATTTCTCTGAAAACAACTCGATCTAGAAACGTAAATATCGGAAAAGGGGCCCTTAAGTTTGTATGTTTAATAAAGTGCTTGATTGAAATATCTTGTTCTGACTGCTTAAAATCCTAGCCTACTTTTTTAAATAGTCTCAAAAGTCTCGTTTTTCCCGGGAAACGACCGCATCGAGTCTCGATTTTTTTCCCGGGACTCAGAAATGCAGCGAGATTGAAACCCGAGTAGGCACTCCTTGTTAGTTTATAATCCATAATTTAATCATCCTCCTGCCCGTATCCCAATGTATTTGGGGTCGTGATTTATAGTGACTGCTAAGAATGAACACACTTTCGATATAGCCATATCTTCTATTTTACGATCTGGGAATTTGATATCATAATCAACAAATATCGATTTGTTTGTTATGTTTTCGTTAATTTTGATTCTTAGATTTTTATTTTGTTTAGTTTATTTGTATTTTTTTTTTTTTGTAATATGAAGCAAACTTATTTTAGTTTTAATACGACCATGTTTTTAAAATAATATTTAAATGGTTCACCCTCCATATTGTTGCTTGCCTAGTTTAGGGCTAATGCAAAACATAAGTAATTGTTTTATCAATAAAGTTTTATAATATAATATTATTATAATATAAAATTGTGAGTGGAATATAAAAGAAAGTACTTAATTGAGGGACATAATATGTATCCAAATCGGATGACCAAGTAAAAGTATTTTACAGAACTTCGAAAGGGCAAAGTCGACTTATGAGCTATATTATACAGGTACGCTTTGATTACATACACATTATTCAAAACGAAATTATAATACATATTGCTATGCGCAACACGACCGTGGAAAAGAAAGAATTCTATTTTTACTTCTTCCTTATTTAAGTCAAACACTATCATGTGCTCAGATATTTCCTGAGGGAAAACATTGAGAAAGGTACACAAATATCAATCCAAAAACGGTTTTCTAAATCAAGATATTCCTGGCGACAGAGGGCACAGTCCCTGTCCAAACAGATTCTTGCACGGCATCGAAACTGAAATAAACGAAAAGGAAAAAAATAGATGAACACATAAAATTCACGTCAAACGTATTATAAACAAGTAATCATTAAGGGATATATTTAACGCCACTTCTAAGTTTGTCGTCAAGTTAAAAAAAGATCACCAATAAATCTCTGCAACCTGTATTCTTTTAAGATCTTGCATTCGGAGCAAGTGAAAAAGAACTTTATGGCGAAGTAGTAGGATGTATTTTGAGGATATAAAGTTCTTTGCTACTCATTACCCTAACGTTTGATGTTAAAGTTCTTTGATCTAAGTGACATATTGTAAACTGTAGATGATTTGAGACGAGCGGGGGCACTTTCTGTAGCTAAAGATGATGTCGTACGCATTGTTCAAAATATTTTCTACTAATTATAGAAACTTTAGAGTCAAAAAGATTAATGTTCTGGGGATTGACAAGGGTTGCTATGCGAAGGGAGCACAAAAATGTGGTTATGATTGACGTGGCTATAAATAACATATTTGATAATGATAGATGTGGTGGTGTCAAAATGAAACATGACTCCATAGTTGCAATGTTTCCGGGTGCATTGAAATGCAGTGACATAAATTGAAACAAAGATACAAGTTGCTTCAGTAAAAATAATAGTATTGTCCTAAATTGTAGAGATTTAGAAGACAAAAGAAGAGAAAAAAAGGATGCTGTGCAAATTATGGTGTGTAAGCTGAAGTTCTCACACCTATACATATGTACAGTTAATTTATGGTTAAATTTAAGTATTTCAATAGTTCTGGAGTGGCGACCGCGTAACGGAAGACGTAGCGTTGGAAGGCCTCCCACAAGGTGGACCGATGACCTTATGAAATCCGCAGGAATCCGCTGGATGCGAGAAGCACAAAACCGGTCGAGGTGGCAGTGCTTGGGGAAGGCCTATGTCCAGCAGTGGACGTCTTTCGGCTGAAATGATGATGATGATGATTTCAATAGTACAAGAGTAATCGCATATAACAACAAAGCAATTTATTTGGTTGTTATAGACTTTTGTCCACTTTAAGATTTTTATCAAAAATCTACCGAATCCCTAAAATAAAGGTTTAGAAAATAAATTATGGCTAGTTGACCAATGAAATTCACATAAAACAACCCACATACAAAATTCCAAACCCACAAAATGTACCTATACGGGCAGTCTTTAATTCCTGTCTCTCTTCATACACCATGTTACAGTCACAGCAGGATATTAATAATCGACTTTATTTTAAAAATCAAGTCATTAATTAATTTAATTAACATCATACGGTCATAAAAGCATCATGTACAGAGGGGAATATACATACACCATTTCCTTTTTAAAGTCATGTTTTTTTGTTTCCAACAGCGCTGCATATACCCGAGAATAATTTTAAAAGTTGATAGAATTGGGTCAACTGTGATGTGCAATATTTACTGGGAATCTTTAAACGAAAGTAAATATAAAGAGTTATTGATGCTTTTGCTTTTGAAGGGGACTGTCAAGATTGGAATTGAGTTCAATGAAGATGATCACGTTTCATCTAAAATGTGGTATCTACCACACAATATTTGTTTATCTATAAACGTCGTAACTTGTGTTATAGAATAGTGATTATTGTTCTTTGTTGGGAAACTTCTGAGCTCTGTAAGGAACTACATTAGCTACAAAACCCATTACTATCATCTAAAGTTCTATAAAAGCAACGGATCCTTCACAATTATTTTCTACCCATGACTTAAGCTTTTCACTTATTCAATCAGCGCTCTATTTATCTGAAAGCACCGGCTTTCAAAGGGGTACACTTCCACTCTTACAGTTATTTATACAATGTCATTTTAAACATCTATTGAGATTCTCAGAATCGTCTGTGGTTAGATTTAAATAAATTTCTGTCTCGTTGGCGCCACAGCAATTAGTATCAGCTATGTGAATCATGGTAAACGCTTTGTACTTCGAAAACTTTGTGCCTTTGAATTTTCATTTGAAATTAAGTGGAGCTAAAAATATGGGTTATGAATTTTGTTGTTTTATTTGAACGTTTTATCTTTTGTGTTACCGAAACTGTTGCCTGTTTGGGAAATACGAGAGTGTTCCTGAAACAAATAAAGTTTGAGTTTGGAAAAGATTTAAATGGATACAATGTTTCAAATAAACAATTTTCACAAATAAACGTAGCTTTAGAATTTACAACCATGTCTCGTTTTAAGATTTTCAATAATAGGGATGATGACTAAAAAAAATTTTTTGTCCTTCATGTAGATTATTTAAAAAAATTGGACACGTATTTTTTCTTTTTTTACGTAATCAAAACATTACGGCGATACACTGAGTTCAAATGTGGCAGGACGTCACTTCTCACTAGATTTTATACTGAGCTGTGACGTGGTAACAAGCCCCCACTCCCCAAGTTTAATGTGTTTTATCTAAGTCATTTTTGATTAATATGATAAAGAAAAAAATACTTGTCTAATATTTTTTTATTATCTGATTGACGGACTAAACAGTTTTTCTTTTTTTTTACCCAGGCATCATCCCTATTACTAATCCTAGACCTAAACATGGAACAAAAGACAGATCAAGAAAAAATACAGCTTTTGGCCATCATCATCATCATCATCCTTTTCCCAACTATGTTAGGGTCAGCTTCCAAACTAACCGGATGCAGCTGAATACCAGTATTGCACATGGAGCGACTGCCTATCTGACCTCCACAACCCAGTTAGTGGGTAACACGATACTCCTTGGTAAGACTGGTTGTCAGACAGCCAGGACCAACAGCTTAACGTGCTTTCCGAGGCACGGAGGGTCAAATTCAAATTCAAATCACCAAAATCATCTTTCAGCATTCCATCAAAACGTTACCCAAGGTCGCAAGTGTCGCAACGATTTACTACTGCTACATATACAAAATCAATGAGCAGACATAATTTCCACAGTTCCAGTAAATCAAACTATCGAACAAATCATTCTAGATTTAGATTCCCCTGCGTTGAAGAGCCAACTGAATTGATTGGCAAGGGCCATCACAACTATCCTAACAGTGGGATAATGGTTCCCGTTTGTTGAATCAACACTCGCTGAATACGAATTGAAATTACAAATAATCTTTTGTCTAGCCATCTATTTATGTATGCTATTCTAGTAATGTGTCGGTTAGTGCGAATAATTTGAAGGATTTTAAAGAGCTTTTAAGATGATTTTTTACAGTGTTATTTTTGTAGATTTGAAGATTTTTAATGATTGATTGATTTATTGATTGGGTATGAAAATACCAACGCCAAGGTTTTTATTGCTTTCATCTTGCGGTACAATTTATTTTGTCGATTGCAGTCATAACTTTTCGATTAACATAATTATCTGAATAGTATTATGTTTAGGATTAAGTGCAGCAAGAGTTTAAAAAAAGTGAGAATGAAATTATTGATGTATATACCTTCTCATCAATTCGCGTCCTTAAATAAACGTAAAATCCGAGGTGCATGATCATTTTGATAGAATAGAAGATAAAAAAGTCTTAAAGAAAACCCCAAACTACGACAGACAAGATCTAAAATAATCTACCCGAACAATCAAACAGTACAAATGTAAAAATAAATGAGCATTAACGGCCACATCCGCATTTAGTGTCTGTTCCCAACAATCTTATCGGCAATGGTTACAAAATGCCCTCGACATGCGATGTCGTCGCGCCGATGCCATCTATATGAGAGGCCACATCATGTGGGTACCTTGACGGGACAATTTGTTGCTTTTCAACCGTCATTGGAGATTATTTTGTGGAGAGGTACATATATATGATGTGTATGAGGTTTAATGTTTGGTGTGATGAATTGGGCTTGGGGTGTGAATGTCACGATTGATAATGAAGATATCGTTGTGGTTAGGGTAAAATTGGATGGACATGCGTTTTTAATGCAGTAATTAAGTGGCAAGTCATTGTGGGTTCGATTCCCATAATTGTATTTTGCATTTTAAATAAGAATCCACCTGTTTTTGCTTTATTAACTTAGAGGAGTTAACATAGTTATATTAATAAAAAATGTGCAACCAACCCTCAAATTCGCCGTAATAAAATCATAAACAGTAGCATAACACTTGTAGATAATATAGATTTTTAGACATAAAATTGCGGTTAAGATTGTAAACAAAATTGGTATAATCCAGAGTATTATTAGGAATTCTTAGGAAAGTCTGCATATTACCATTCTATCATATCGAGCGCTTCTATCTACATCTAGACGATACTCAGTTTCCACTTAAAACGTCAGCGCACCGGTTTATTTGCTCGTATTTGTAAACCAAATATCATATCCTGCAGGAATTGTAAACAGTTGCAGAATATACGAACTAAAGTAATATAGGTAGGTATATGTACAGTACAAAAATACTTGGACGCTCACCAAACTATTTTTATATGTCTTAAAAGTATAACTTTGTCCCAAATCAGTTAGGTTATGTTATTTATTGCGAACATTTTCGTAGTAATAAAATTTTTATAATGGCCAATAGAAGTTTCGTCATTGTAATAATATTGATCATGAAAGTCTCCTTGGATGAAAATACTTAAAACTCGAAGTCCAATTTTTACTCTATCTTTTACGAAACTGTCATATAACGTAACGTATAAAAATTCTCCATCTCTACAAACAGACAGAATTCCAAACCATTTTGTTCGAGTATTTATACCCGACAGAAGTATTGTTTTTTGAAAAAACATCGAACGAACGTTCAGATGCGGCCGCCATGATATTTTTATATGGTCACCGTTTTGCAGACGTTGCTAACTCTTTGTGATGGTCGGGCAACGTTTTTCTAGTATTTTTATGAATATTTCACTTCCGACAGTTTAGGTTTTCTGTTTTAGGCTTAGGTACTCACAGTGAGCTAAAATTTTATATGACAGATTTTCGTTTAGAGATAGCATAGCTACGATTTTGTGTACTTAAGTGTCCAAATATTTATGTACAGGGCGTCCCACGACTTTACAATATTGAGGGAAAGTACCTTAAATACTGTTGATAGAAAAATTTACTGAATCAAGACTTCATTTTTATTTTAAAAACAATATCTACGTACTGCATTCAAAGAATTTTAAATAATCGCCTAACTGAACTGATTTCCTTTTTTTTTTTCACTTTCAGCGGTTCAGTCAGGCCTGTATTTGAAATTCTTTGAATGCAGTTCGTATTGTTTTTTAAATAAAAATGAAGTCTTCGTTCAGTACATTTTTCTATCTACAGTATTTAAGGTACCTACTTTCCCTTCATGTGGAAAAGTCGTGGGACGCCCTGTATGTTTTATTTGTTTATTTTTATAGTCACTCTAATAGTAAACACTTACATTATATGTAAGTACTATTTTGGAACTTATCAATATATAGATCGTTGACTAGTGTCAACAGTTTTAGTATGATTGACTAACAGAGATGTAACGGAGGCACAATTATCGGAGGTGGGCGTTTTTTATCGACTTCCGAAGTTCCACATTTGCGGAGAGACGAGGTACCGTTCCAACCCTAATGATTGACAGTACACTTGGCGCAGTGGATCAGCGTTTGGTTTCTGTGCTGTAGGTCGCGGGTTCGTCAATCCGGGGTCAAGTCTTTTACATGTGCAATATCTTTCTGAAAACGCACCCATAATCAACAGAAATCCTAGTGCGTTAAAACGTTATGTATAAACAAAATATCTCAGCAGGAAATGGTCCGCGGTAAACGAATAGTCTTTTCATATACACAGAGCAATAAAACTCCGCTATTTGCTTATTTTCCGTGTGCCATTACAGAATTAGCTCTTTTGGCCAAACAGTGTCAATAAACGAGGACCTCGGTTGCAAATCCACAATGTTCACGCCCTGCCTAGTCCAATGACGTTAGCTGTCGTAATTATATTGTCGTGCATACGCTCAGAGTGCAAACAATTGCCGCCCGCTGGAAAATTAGGTGCGCGAATTACTTTGAATGTTTAATTTAGGGAACATGTTAGTTGTATAGTGTAAAAGGGGTAATGTAATCAAATGTGAGGGCAGCAATGCCGTGGTATTTTAGGCTAGTGTTGTGAGCAAATCGTTGTAGTCTTTTGCCAAACTTAAATCGTGTAGCACGAATCATTTTAATGTTTTTCATCATTTTGGGTAGTACCTAAGCATTTGTTTTGTACACAGGTACGTAATATTAATTTATTTAAATTGAAGACATAGTTAGTTCATTTACTGTCTATATAAATTTATCCAAAATGTTTTTTATTTTATAAATGGCATCTCAGAGTTAACCACGAGGGGTTGAGACTCTTTAACCGGGCTATCCTGTGGTGCCTTAAGCTCCTAAAATAAATTTAAGGCCTTGACAGGGCATACTTATAAGCTAGCCGACTGCGCGCTAAGGGCACCCCCTGTGGGGTACGAACCTCGGCTTAGGGCAGAGTCGGAGGGAGGATAGCAAGGGACCGTCGGTGGCTGGATAAAATCAGGTTTATGATTATTATCTGGGGGATTTAAAGCTACATGCTGCTCAGCTAAAGCGCGTGCTAGCGCTTCATTTAAAGGCAAGGGTCGGAGAGGACTATTCGTTAGTCAGTGATTTCGCGCGGGGCCTCGGCGGCGAGGTCGGAATGACGATCGTGTAGTGTGTACTCTCTTTCGAACTGTGCTAGTAGACCTGTGACTCTCCTGGAGGAGAGTGATGGGGTCGTCTGGGTCGGTCAGTCCAAAATGTTTTGGGAATATTGAATTTTTATATTGATTAAAAATTAATTTACGTTATGATACCTACGTCAAAACGTTTCGTGGTAAAAGTGCAACCCACATTTTAACAAAATATATGCTGTATTTCTATTATTTTCCTGACCATGATAAACTCATAAATAATAAACATATTCATTATTAAACATTCAATACAGGAAATCCTCAGAACGGATGTAATATTATTCTCGGCTTTCAGAAAATGCTTTCAAAATAATATACTTACCTTTTGGTAAAGCCATATTTCTCCGAATTTCTGGAATCACTTTCATACTTTTAACATGAATTTCGTAATACTAATCGACATTTTTTTCCTAAAACGTCTTCAAACGTAAAAAAAATATTTCGCTTTTGCCACGCTCGCTCAAAAACCATCACATAACCTGTAAACTACTAATTGAATCAGTTAATTAACAATTTCAAGGTAAAGGAAGCATGGTATCCGCGGGTAGGTGACGCGGGAGAGGGGGGAGGTAGGGGGAATTATTATTAGGAAGCGGCGGAAGTATGACGTGCGTGACAAATATAACTTGATCTCTCACCTCGCTGAGATGTGGCGACATTTTTGTTGTATGAGTGTTTTAGTTTAGGTTTTCGGAAGTTGTGGTAACTAGTTTTTTAAATGTTGGCAATGATGATAAGGTAGCAAATGCTTTTTCAAAAGTGATATTATTAAACTTCCTTTTGCAAGACTCCACAAACAAAAAAAAAAACTTTTAAATTCTGAAAAATACAAAGACTATTCTTTGCAATACCAATAAATCATAACTCCGTTGAATTTTCGCTATGATTTTTTGTTAATGCCTTCATAAAATATAGTATTTAAAATACATTGTACGATAAAACAAAAAACAAAAAATACAATACCTAAATAAAAATAATAACTCTGCCGATCGAAAGGCACATAATTTAAATGAATTAACATTGAAACCAACCCATATTAAAACATATTATAATTTGATCATAAAACTCTTCGTACAAAAGCCAAACCATACTCCTAAATTACTTGCCATACACCTATGGGAGGTCCCCAATAAATTGGTGGGGGAGTCGAATAACTCAAAGTTTTGTTGCCTGAACAAGGTACAAGAATACTTGTGGGTATCATGGTGCTTGAGAGTTAATCATGTCAAATTACAACAACTTGGTGATGATAAACATATAGCTTCGTATTGTAAAGTTGAAGGGAGGTGGTGAAAGAAATATGGTTCTGGGTTAACTTTTCATCAATAATGGGTAAGTTGCTGTGTCACTAAATAGTTGTACTAGATAGATAGATAGTCTTTATTACATATCGACACCTCCTAAGTACAACTATGTAACTGACAAATGCAAATTTTATAGGAGAGCGAATTGAAGATTTAAATTTCTTTAAATCGCCATAGCTAGGCCCCTATATACATACGTTTGAGAAAAAAGTATGTTGGGTTAATTAAAAAATTAAATAAACTTTTATGTGGTAAATATAGGTATATAGATGCCAAAATGGAATAAAAAGCGTTTCGTGTATCTGGCAGATACATACGTATACTTAGCGGGTGTCGATATGTACACCATAAAAATTACAGATATAAATGTAGAAATGTTACATAGGGTGACACAATAGGGTGTGTAACGTTTGATATAATAACAAAAGTTCTAATGATTATAAGACCTAATTTCATCACTATCACTACATATTATAAAACAAAGTCCTCCGCCGCGTCTGTCTGTCTGTCTGTCTGTCTGTCTGTCTGTCTGTTCGTGATAAACTCAAATACTACTGCACCGATTCTCATGCTGTTTTCACCAATGGATAGCTTGGTTCTCTAGGAAGGTTTTAGTATATAATTTGTTATGTTTTTGTATGCATTTTTGTATGAATTAACGATATTTGTTGGAGGTGTCGGAAAAAAATAAGCCGTCTGGGAGCTTTCAACGAAAACGCTGTCTAAACCCTTTGAGATATAACAAAATAATGTATGGTGGAATTGTGTATCATAAAAAGGTCTTCAAAAAAGTCCGCGATGGCATGTGTCTATCTCTTAAGGATAACATACTATATCCATTTTATTGACTTTTTGTAGGTATTTGTTTGCCGAATTTTACTCTTGGAAATACGATTACGATAACAATACGCTATAATATCAGTAGCTATTAGCCAAATTATGTTCGTAGATAAATAAGCTAGCTACTTATGTGTATTTCAAAGAGTATACAAGAATATTTATCATAAAAACATTACTAAACACGGCGGCCTTATGATCAAAATTTGTGCATTCCATAACTTTCGTTACTTTTTCACTGACATATTTATCACTTTTCGATAAACTAACACTCAATACGAAATCTACACTTATTTCTCAGTAATTCTGTCTAAGATTCTTCTAAGATTAAACCGTTTTCTCATTGAATCCATTACTTTACACACGTATAACCTTGATGAATGTTTACATTAAGCCACGCGTCACACCGCCACACGACCACAGAGTATAGACGTATTTTGTTTTTTTTTTGTTCGTTTAGTGATGTTCCCGCTAAAATGTCAACCGGTCAATTATTAGTCGATTAATCGAATTCTACATCCAGATCGTGTTGCAAGTACAAAATAAATGTCTAATATTTCGTCCAATTGCGAACGTGACCCTGAGAAAAGTTAGTACTTACGTGAATTATTCTAAAATTATTATTTGTGTCGCAATTTTATTTCGTGTTGTATTTGGTACAATTGATTGCTTTAAGAATTTGAGTGAAATTTCGTATTTTGATTTTGTGTTTGTTATCTTTAGGTAAAGACTCATTCACGTTCAGAACATAAGTACTTTTACTATATTAAATCATTTGTTTCGGTTTCTATTCACATAGTGTTCATGAAGAAACCATAAAACCACAGTTATTATTGTGAAATGTTAAAAGTTTGATGTCAAGCTCGATAGATGGCGTTGACGTCGAAATAGATCTCGCTATGGTTTCGTTACCGCGATTTGGTTGGGGTCTCGCAATTTTAATTAAATATACCAGCTTAGATCAGTACACAATTGTGATTTTATTTTCAACCCTATTAGTGTGCACATTAGTTCGATAGTTCAACTCATTACCAGCTCGGTAATAAACACATAGTGAGTCACATTAAAATTAATATTAAGTTAGAATTTTGAGATATAGCCTGGGATATGGAGAGGGTAGTACATAGGGTACTTTTTTATGCGATAACCGACATCCACGCGGGCGAAGCCGCGGGCAAAAGCTAGTTTAATATATATATATTTTTTAATATAATTGCTTTTCTCAAGAACGATGCGTTACCTTAGAAAATTAGTTAATATGAAAGTTACGTCTACTGAACAATTTGAAAAAGAGCAATTTGAAAATTATATGCAATTAACGTTATACTAAAGGAAATTAGAGAAAATGAAAATTATATCAAATATAACATTAGATCATATGAATTTAAGTTAAATGTTTTTATAGCATATGAAAATTATATAATATGAAAGTTATGTCAAATGAAATTAGACTATCTTTTATTATACCAAACATTACACACCCGACACAATTGGCGATTTCATCGCTAAAAGCGATCTTTAAGGCGCAAAACACAAGGCGGGGTGAAGCAGTCTTTTTGACCGCGAAGCAATAAAGACCGCGTCTGACCGTCGATGACCGCGGCTGCCCTCACCGCGAACACAAAAGGATATGCCGTGCCGCCAGTGCCCGCCGGGCACCGGCGGCGCGGTCTTTTTGCCCTCTATGTGCGTTGGTAGTATAGGATTCCCTTTGCACTATCGTTTGCGGTCAAATTGACCGGCCCGGCCCGCGCCGCTGTGTTTTTCGCGCCTTACGGACAACCTTTGGACGGATTAAAAGTAGAAGGAGAGACAATACTGCAGGTAGTCAGTACTATTTACATATACATAGTTACATAATAAAGCATATAGATACTTATCTATATAAATATATATATTTATATATATATACTACCCGTGTTTTGTTTTTCTGACGGTTAAAACAATTCTCAAATAAGTAAAGAAAGATTTCTATTGATGTAAATGTCTAAACCCTGTCATATTAAAATTAGTAAATGATTTTATTTCATTATGTAGGTTTGTAAAATTACTTTTACATGACAATTTTTTTTTTTTTAACTGGATGAGATTAATGTTTTGAGGCTGAGAAGTAACACCGAAACAAACTCACAGTCTCTTTTAAAATCTAAACATAATCTTGGTCAGATTATGTAAAGACCATGTAGATTAGTGTCTGAAATGGTCTTTTGAGGAAAGAACCACACAGGTTTGAGTGGACCTGTCCAGTCAGTGCACGCATTTGTCAGTAATCGTGTAGCTCAACCCGTTTTTTTACTCATGTGGCTCAACTCACAACTTAAGAAGTTGACGAACAGTATCAAAGAAAGGACATTGTGGTAGGCCGCCTAGTACTGGCAGACCATAATTAAAACTAACTGATAGATATTATATCTCTTTAGGCCAGAAGACTTTTATTTAGGTAATTAGTTTTTTTTTTGCATTTTTTGTTTTTTGCTTGAGTATAGTTTTTCACTATATTTGCTGGTATAGTGACGTTTGCTAGCTGACATAATGTCAAATAATTTGATTTACTGTTCTGTGTCTCGTAATTTTAATTACTTTGCATACCTACAAAGAACCTACCTTTGTATAGAATCAAGTTTATCTAATTGAACAGACAGATGTGCTACTGGGGAGTTTGTTGCGCCACTTCTTCTTCCCAGCTAAAGCACTAGGAAGTGGTGAAGGGCGGGTGTTTTGGAGGACAGTCTTTATGTAATTTTGACGTTAGAAAAATGCTGACTCTCAGCCTAATTTGAATAAATGACTTTTGATTTTGATTGATTTTGATTTTATAACATAATAACTCCTCTTGTTCTTCAATAACTTTGTAACACTTTCTTCGTTGCCTATAATACTGAATGAATAATAGACCGAATAAATTTTATTTTCAAATATCTCGAAATCTTATGAATTATGCAAAAATTTGTTTTGTATCATCACTATCTCTCAACATAACATTAACGTTTGAGGTTCTTACAAATGCTTTGGTAACTACTATAGTTTCCACAAAAAATGTTGACACAAAAATCCGCACCAATCATTAAAACACTTCATTCACAGAAATACCGAATGTCTTAGCATTAATTCCATAACATTTGGAACATAATAAAACCGACCCAATTCCCATTGAATACACCCAACTGAACAGATGTTGAACATCCACTATTTTTGATAAACCCACTATTATTATTAGATCACACTATATAAACATGGACCAACAAGAAGTGTTTAATTTATTAAAAAATAATATTATTTTGTTTCAGATTCAATTCCGGTCACAAAACAAAAAAATATAGAGAAAAATTGGATCCGTTCCAAATTTAAAATTTGAAGATAGAAGGTGAAATAGAAATGTATCCGATGTTGAAATAAAAGTGTATTCGGTGATATCAGTGACATCAATGTGTCGTTTTGATGATTTGATCGTCGTTGGTGATTCAGTGTTGGTGATTGGGACGCCTGACAGTGATCATGGCAAAAGATATGAACTTGTGTGTGTTGGTGGTGATGATTGTGTTACAGACATTGATAGACACGAGTTTGGAGATCATAGATTCACGTGAGTATATAATATTATGTTGTGATTGTCTTAGTAGTAAGATTTTCTTTAGATAGTTAATGTTAGAAATCTGAATTTATATCAACTGAAGGTGCTATTTAAGATCATAGAATAAATATAGAGATATTGAATATAGATCATAATATAAATCATAAAGTGGTTTACATAACAGATGTATTACATAAAATGTAGTAGAGATAATCCTACTTAGTGCACAAATTTATTACTACACTTAGAAACTGTACACCGTGTTACCTGACGCAGTAATCGAATGCACCCGCACACACTCCAAACCTAAAAATATTTTTGCCAAGCGGTGTCTCCAGGTTCATCGTCCAGTCATTGTTTGAGTATCACTCAAAATATTTCGTTCTATATTTACGCTTCCTGCGGAAATACTCCTGCTGATGGATTCCCACCATTACGTCCAACTCCAACGCAATATGGAATCCGTGTTTGCCAGTTGTAAATCAAATACATCCGAGATTAAAGTTTGGTTGATTGATATAAAAACCACATGTGTTTTAAGTTTCTTATTTGTAATTTTTTTATTTACATTCAATAGCTCGTGCGGTTCCATATTGAAATTAAGCCGACTAATAATCATATGGTACATTGTAAACTGCGGTTTTAAAATAACATAACATCACGCCAGTATTTCCCGAAGAGTTTGGCAGAGTTGTGCCTATAGTACACCCACATTTCACCAGTTATTTTTAAGTCCCATGTTACAGGGGGCGAGCCTATTACCATCAACCGGGCAAAAACCCAGACTCCGGGCTCGGTTCTTTCATTCTTTAATATTCTTTCTTTTTTTCTTTCTTTACTTTGCCCGACCCGGGAATCGGAACCAAGACTTCATGCCTCAGCAGTAGCGCTTGCGACCACTAGACCAACGAGGCAGTTCACGGGTTTATTAACAAGGAATGCTGTTATAGCCATCACTGCTTTAAACACACCGTGAAATTTTAGTCGTCTTACAAAGACAGCCCACTTCATGTATCCAATGACTACTAATCATTCATGTAAAAAAAAAATTTTTTTTTTGAACATCTGATTTTTTTTTTTTTTTTTTAATTAATTATGACGCGTGACATCGTTTAAAACACCCTGTTATGAGTGCAGTCCAAGCCTTGTGATACAAGGGCGCCGCAGAATGGATTAAGATTAAGTTTAAGTTGCAATAGTAAGAAACACATTTTTGCGTTAGGGTAAATTAACTTTGATAAAGATGTCGCCGCTCCATTCCGCGGCGCCCTTAGTACACAAGGCTCGGACTGCACTCGTAACAGGGTGTTTTAAACTATGTCATGCGTCATAAATAAAAAAAATAAAAAATAAAACAATAATTCAAATGTTCAAATATTTTTTTTTTTACCTGATTGATTAATAGTCATTGGATACATGAAGTGGGCTGTCTTTGTAAGACGACTAAAATGCCACGGTGTATATATGTGGCAGGCAGATTGTATTATTCGTCTTTTTACTCGCTGTCCGAATGCTCACGGCTATGAAATATGCAAATTAGCAACTGGTTAAATTTGTATAATTTCGACATCCAGGCATCCCAACTAAATATAGGGTAACATTAGGTTGGAACTGTTAAAACCGCGCGTTAGCCGAGCGAGCGAAGCGAGCGGTGCCTCGGGAGCGACCGGCGAGCGCCTTAAGGCGACGATAACCGACTTACAATGATTTTATATTGAAGATCACGTCTAAACGAGTAGTATTACTTATTTGAAAAAAATGTATGTGAAATTAGAGCATTTTATTAATAACTTTATATGTGAATATTTTAGATCATGTCTATACTGAGAATCAAGCAAAATATATCAAGCGTATTTTTCTGAAACCTTCACCATTTTAAAGATAATTTAATTATTGATCTTTAAGAGTACGTGTTTTATTAAATTACCTTTTGTTTTATGTCTAATAAATTAAGAATGCGATTTATTTCGGACACCGCTCCTGGATGGGTGAGTCCTATTACTGGCTGGACGTACAACGCGTTGCGTGAGCTCAGTACAGAACACGAAAGCTAACTACTCAAGGTCACTGGCATATATCTGGGCCTTAAGAAATAGATTTGCATTTTTCCTTTGGCATATTTCATAATTCCGATGCGTTTTTAAACGGACGACGCCGTTTGTAAAAAAGCGGATACAAATTGCCTGCGATATATACATCACCAACAGCTTCCTTAGGATTACCAAAGTCAAGTAAATTATGCATGTTATGAACCATCGGAATCATTGAAAAATAAACTGGAAAACAGTCGTCATCGGGATGATTAAATTTAGTTTTACGTAGAAAATAGTTGAGATTATTTACGTTATGGAAATAGAAGTATTTGGCGTTTGTAAATATTTCAAGAATGACGATGATTCATTGGTTTATTTCAGCTGTACAGGATTTAAAATTAAAACTAGTTTTTTTGAAATTTTACGACTTTAGTTATTTATGTGGTTGAGTAATATTGCTATTTACATTATACTAAATCAGATAATTTCTTGGCATTTCTAAAACAACTGTTTATTTTGTAGGCGCCATTAAACGAAGACTCATCAAATATCTGACACTAGAAATGACAAATTATTAATATGTCGTCGCAGAAGTCAAAAATATTTAAGAGAAACTTGTACTCATGTATAATATTCTAGACGTAAACCCGTCTAGATTTTTAATAAAAGCTCTGTGACGTGTGTAATACTCTAGGAACAGTTTTATATTACCATTTGTCACGTCTCACATAATTTACCAGTATGTTGAGTATGGAATAAATCTTACTTTTTCGCTGCGATGACAGGATTTTTAAGCTATGAATAATTTCTTTCACGTCTTTTCTATCTCATATTCATAAAAAAAAAAACTCAAGTGTGACTTCGTTTTAGTTTCCTTGCGCTATAATTTTTCTAGAGCGACAAGTTTGAGTAAGAAATCTTGTTTCTAGGCTTAAATGTACAGTCAACCAAGGAGATTGGTATAAAGATATAATGGTATATGAGTAGTCAAGTCTCTTGTTGTAGTGGTATTTTTTTACGCTTTTAAAAGTCGTCTCCTAAAAGTGAGAGACAAACGTATTTTTTTTTATTACATATGAATAAATTAATATTGATAGTGTTGTGAAAATAAGCTAGGTGGGCCGCTGCAGGTAAAACTTAGTCACTGTCGATGTGCCTGAATTTTGGCCAAAACTTAAAAAATTGGAATTTTGGATACGACGCAGAAGTGGGAAGATATATTATATTTGCCTGTTAACCAAACTTTTTGTTCGACTGTACCTATGACTATTAGCGTTATAACGATATTGATACCACTGTGTGGGCATTGGCATTATGATTATGCGTCAGCGCCACTCAACGCGACGTGTAACAATGATATATTTCCATCGAAAGGTCACGCGCGTAAATAGTACTAAGCTCAACCTAGAAATAGTCGACAAGTTATGACCACCATATAGTAGGCAACAACAGAAGATAAACTTTTGGTAGTAATAGGAATAATTAGTATAAACAGCATTGATATACTAAAATATATATCAATGATAGACAGGAAATCTATAAAAAATCCTAAGTAAAATTGAGGTGTCTGTTTGTAATGTCAAAACAACTAAATGCTTATGAAAGTATTACTGTACTAATAGGAAAAAATCTATTTTTTAATTTTTTGGCTGTCGTTCTATGTGCTTGTTCCGACTAATCTCTGAAACGGCTTGACTGATTTTGACAGGATTTTCACTGGCAGGTATCTAATATTATAAGGAGTGGCTTAGCTTTACTTACTTTTATTTTAGAAAAAGCTACGCGGTTAAAGCCCCGGGCAGCAGCTAGTTCCTGAATAAATCAGGCAAATACTGAAGGTATAGGAGGCATTAGGAGGTCCAAATAAACGATTCGGAAATTGAAGACGATAACTAATCAAAACCAGCCGGGAACAGGAATGTTTAAACGAAGGCTAGCTTTATCGAGTCTAATAGTAGTGACGATCCTAACGATATAGTGACAAAGATAATAATAATAATAAGTTTATTTATGCATCAGTTTACAAAAAGGGGATTAGTGTTTGGAGCCTCCTTTTAAGCAAACAATGCCTGTGTTAGGAGACTCCGCTCTTCCATAGTAAAGATGATCTTTATTTATCTTAGATTATCATCTTTACTATGGAAGAGCGGAGGCTCTTCCATAGTAAAGGTGATCACATAACATGTAGGTATATTACAAAACGCCTAGGCCCATCGCATCGTCCACGACGTTACTCAAAAGTAACACATTACAAACTGAATTCACTGATGAGTAGATAGAATGTCACAGCACTACAGCTAATTTTAGCTAGTAGCATCATGGACGACGATCCTTGCAATCTGAAACTGCAGTAGCTTTTGTTCCGACTCTAACTATCCTTCTACGTGCCTAACCATCAATCATCATCATTGAAAGAAAGAAAAATATTGTATTTGCCTTACGCACAAGAAATACAAATAGTAACAAAAATAAAAAAATAAAACATTGCAACAAAATTTACATTGTAAACAACAACAAAAAACATAATAGAAAAAGTCCTGTGCGAGGCCAAAAAGGCCACTCATCATCATCATCATTTCAGCCGAAAGACGTCCACTGCTGAATATAAGCCTCCCCCAATTGGGGGGGCTTTCCATAATCACCACGCTTGGCAGGCGGGTTGGCGATCGCAGTATGGTGTTAAAAATGCATAGAGAACGCTGCTGTCCATTCTCTAGTAAGTCCCTTAGTCATCTTTTAAGACACCCACGGGAGGAAATGGGGCCACTATCTCAGCAAATACTGAGATATTTAAAAAATAAATACCCATTGGCTGCCGCAGCCTTGGTCCACCCACTGCTCAGTATAGGCCTAATCCCTTTTGTGCCATGCTTTCCTGGTCCGTGCGAGTCTCATCCAGGTCTTCCCCGCGATCTTCTGTAGGTCGCTACGCTAACGCTACTTCTACCGTTTCTCGGCAACCATTTCATCAGGCTTCAGGCATCAGGCTTTGCTCCACCTGCCATCACAATATGTAGTTTTAGTTCGAATTACCACAGCACAACACACACACACATATATGTCACAATATTTTATTTGATTGCGTATAAGCTTTTTTATATTATTACCTTTAACTTATTCTCTTAATTTATTCAAACGGACACACTTACCTATGTGTTTATTATTCTAGCGTATGGCACTCGTGGGTTGCAGCTGCAAATCAGCATCAGGTGGTACACCTTGCGCGCTCCATAGCCCCTGGTGCAACTTGAACAATCAATACCTATTTTCTTGCTTAGATTATCTAAATCAGTAGTAAACACGGATTGAACTTTCGACGTCTATTTTAGCTTCATAGAAAGTGTCGCTGTCGACCTGATTCTCTTTATTCTGGCCAACGTCCAAACTGAGCGGATATATTGCAGCAGCGGTTTTATCATAATATGCCTTGTCAATAAAATGAGCATAGATATTACTGATTTTATCTTATTTAACATTTAGAGGATATTTGTTATGGTTGTTTTCTTCCTTGTCTTTTGAGACATCATCATCTCAGTAAAAGCGTCCATTATTTTAAATGTTTTTTTTTTTTTAACTTATGTTTTTCGAACACCCATTTCGAAAAGCCACCTTATTTTTACTCAAAATTTATAATACGGATGAAAACTTTAACATTTTCCAAATATGACTGTACCTAATACTTACAATAATAATATTATAATTACAAAGGTACATGAACCAAAAATACAAAGCACAGGCGAGCTTATCACTGCTGCATTAATTTAAATACTAAACGGAGTCTTTAATCTGGCAATAAAACTCAGATTACTGCTAACCCTTCGTTAAAGTACTGCGAATTAACGCTAAGGTCAAAAAGGTCAGTTGAATTTACCAATTAACTCGACGAAGAAGCTAATGTATTTTGTGTTTCTCTTTTCCTGTACCTTAGTAGCTCATTTAAAATCTTTAATAGTTATTATTACTATGAAGCAAGTTATTTTTGTAGTTAAAGGTTACCTAACTTAAAATCTTTGTTTATTTATATATTGAGTACTATCAGAGATGACGTACAGCTTGGTCTGTGTTTTTAATGCCGTCTCATACAAAGGATTATCTTTAGTTGGGAAAGACGAAAAAATGTGTACGTAATACCAGAGATGAGCAAAACAAAGCAATAGACTTTGTTAGTATAATATACAAAGTGTATCAGCTAACTCTCTTACATCCTAATAAATAATTTTCCTATATTCCAATACCGCTCACAACACACGATTATACCAAAGAGCCACACAAAGCCACAATACCATTTAAATTTAACCAAATCACCGATAAAGCTAAGTAAATCTAGACAGCAATAAAAGAAATCACATAAACCCTGCAACACACTCCCTGCAGTCTGACCGCGGTAAGCCAAACGTTGTATTTCACTAGCGGGATTATGCAGTGCACTCCCGACTTTATCTCACACATTAAAATACTTTATAGACACTTAGTCACTGGCTACGTTTATTGGACCTCCGGCTTTAACGTGAATTATGTTAGTGTTATTTGAGTATTGGAATAATTGATTTTTTGTGCGGCATCGCTCGGGGAATTTGCTGGGGATTTGATTTTCGTGGGACTGTAAAATGAAGTACGGTTTATTGGGACTTGTTTTTCAATGTTTTGATCCAATTATGTTTTTTTTATTTATTTATTTATTACATTTGGGAAAACAAACAGTAGTATATTAAGCATAAACAATGTTGTATTAAAATTAAACTTAACAAATATACTACCCACAGCATTTTCCGCAGATTACTATATTATATAATAATAAAAAAACAAGCTGTTAGCAAACGTTAACTGTAGCAGGGCTAACTCAATGTAAAATAAAACTAAAAGAAAGGAAATAAATAGAAACGTATATGCCAGATTATCATCCCATGGAAAATAACACTGATTGAATGTTGTTAATATTAATTTTAATGTAAGTTGCATTTTTGCTGGATGATCCGGTGAAATTCCTACCACGTGAGATCGATAGAAAATTTTTGTTTTTTCGGTTTTTCGGCTGATCTTTTGGGTTTTTCCTAATTTTATTTTTCCTAAACCACCCCAAGATTTTGCGAGACTAACGCACGGCAATTGATGTTTATACAATGTGTAGACAACAATACGACAATAAATATAAACACTAGCAATACTAATGCATAGGAATATTTTGGAACAATCAAAACATCCTAACATTAAAAATAAAAAAATGTTTTTTTCAAACAAACTAAATAGTAGTGATGGGCCGACTATGGTTTTTATCAATCTTTGACTAGCTATAGCGACTGAACTATTGGATATATTTGATTGAATTTTCGTATACAGACTGGGAACGTCATTTGATAGTTGTAAGAAACTGCAACTATTTCACTCGATGAAAACTTCTATGTTGGATAAGTTTCGTCCTAGTCGCGGTCTTCAAACCAGTTGCAATGACAACCGTTTTCTGGAACCGTCGTCGGGAAAACGGATGCGTTTCGTCCGTCAAAAATTCGACAACGACCCACCACTACAGTCAATATTGTGAAAAGTAGGACTAGACAAAACACTAAATTAAAGAAGAAATGTCACAATGTCTTTAGTAAATCTCAGTACTTACATAAATCTCAAAGGACTATAGATTAAGTAATATTATCAAGATAACATTTATCTTGATAATATTACTTAATCTATAGTTACGACATCTCATAATACCGTACCATTTACTTCGTCTTTAAGCTTTATTTTCACTTAATTGCTGTTTATCTAAACCTTGTTGGATTACGTTAAGACCTTCGTTCAGATTCTTATAAGCCTACTTAAGAGCAAACACAGCATATTTTAAAACGGTGATTAAAATATGTTTATTTTAATTAAATTCGCTCTACTTTCTGTTGAGTCAGTAAATATTTTGCATTCATCACATTCCTTTGATATAATTATTACACGGTCAGCTTTTCCTCATGTTATTTAAAAAAATGCAGGATTAGCTTTGTATTTTATAAATAAAAGTTAGATTTTAGATTCTTTGAACAATTTTTTTTATCATAATATTATTTTTTGGTGAGCTTATCTTCTGCAAAATTAGTTGGTTTTGTGTTCGCAAAGCTAACATAGCATTTCTAACTTTGTAATTGTTTCACCGTTTTGGGCTCCGGGAACTTCACCACCTTGCACGATGTGACCCAAGTACTCAACCTTTGTTGTCAATATTTCACTCTTCTTCCAGTTAATCTCGAGCCCGTAATCAGATGCATTTTGTAGTTAATAATGCTGTCAATGTAAAATTTGCCAAAATATTTACTACAGCCTAAAATAACCTAGAATTATAATACTCCTTGGCAGAAACTGGATCTATTTCGGCACGAATGGAGACAGGTGTTAGAAAATCTAAATATACAAGGACATGTTTAGCTACAGCGGAGTTCAAAACCCCCTGGTAATTACTGGCGACACATTGCCAATAGCTAATAATCTGACAACCGAACAATCCATGTTTATGAGTTGAAATGTTTAGACAATTTCGTTGTTGATGGAATGTGAGGAAATACACTTTTGTTGAACTTTCATGGTTTTTAAGGTTCCGTATGTCCGAATAAAAATAAGGAATCCTTTATAGGATCACTCATCTGTCTATCTGTCCGTCTGTCACAGTCAATTTGCTCTAAATCGAATGGACCAATTAAGTTGAAATTTGGTATACATATGAATTTCTGTGACCCAAATATGTAAAGTAAATAAATGCATTTTGAATATGCGGGTAAATTTGAGGAATAAATTAAAAAAAAAGTTTTACAAACTGTATCGTGTCACATATCATATGAAAGGGTTTACTATGAGGGGCAATTTTCTTAAATTATTTTATAATAAAATTGATGAAAATGTATCTTGTCTCCGAAACTACTGAGCCAAAGAAAAAAATACAGAAAATACATAGAACATACGTATAGAATACAGGAAAACCTATAAGAAATCTATGGTCTTATAAAATAGTATGTTAAATCTCCAAATATTGTGCCTACAAACATACATTTGCAGTTGGAATGTATGGGAGAACATGTTTTTTAACTACAATGTTAAGTTTGTTCTTGAAATTTTGTGATTGTGCGTGGTCCGACACGCACTTCGCCGGCTTTTTGAGAACTGAACTTACAGAGGTTATTGCCACCTGCTGTGATATTTCTGTATATGAATGCCAATACATTTTACGTTATGAATTGGAGCAGTTTGGCTAATTTCAAATATATTGTGTATTTATTCAGTACAGTGTTTTGTTTGGCTGCTTCTTCAAAATGTATCTATGCGAACTCAATGAGACATAATGTTTTCTTTGGATGGAACTGAAAGTCGAGGAATTATTGATGAATGATTCCTTATTTTTAAATGTCGCAGCATCATGCTGAGATAGGAGCCGTTTGGCCCCGTACAGGACTTTCTGTTTTAATTTTACCTTAATTTTTTATTTATTTATAATATTGCAATGAGTGTGTTTACTTTAAAATGTGATCTTCCTGTACGACTCCCAATAAATACTCTTTTTCTTTCTTTCACATTAAAGAGTTTGAATGCATTTACAGCAATAATCTGTGAGAGAAAGAATGCAGCTGTAATTAAAAAAAGTCATTCCTTTTTTTCTACTGAAACAATTTATCAAATGCAAACTTAATTTATACATTAGCAGTAACTTGCAATTATCATTAGCTTAATGATAAAGAAATTAAAATTAGGGTTCGAACAAGATTATAATCATACAAACACAAAGTATGTCAAACGATTGAAACCTGTCATATTTCAACCCAAATGAATTTCAACGATACGAGCGTATTTATTTTTATACCTTCAAAAATATTCATTTCCGAAAAAATGGAGGGATCAAAAAATCTAGGCAGCTTTTAACTTCAGCTTCATATATCAACATCAAGCTTGGACATTGAAATCTGGTGCGTGACGTCATCTGACAGACGTCACGTTTCATCCTAGCACGAACCCGTTGATTTCGGAAAAGTTTTTTGGTAGTAAATGCTTGGAATATTTTCGTATTTCCTTTTGTCTCGACTTTAAGATGTGTGTGTGAGTGTGTGAGTATGAGTGACAAGAGCTTTTTCTCGAGAATTTCCATGTAATGTAACGTTTCTTAGCATGCTAAGAAACGTTACATTACATGGAAATTCTCGAACACAAACACACAAACACTAAAACACTTTTTTAAATTTTGCTTTGGCAAAAGCAAAATTTAAGTTAAAAATTTAAGTTTTTGTTATGTAAAGTTCCTGCGAATGCTCGACACAGTGTTCGAAGTAATGCTCATGGCGAGTGAACATGTACCTATAACATTCTTTTTTATTTTGCGTTTACTCTTCGTTGAAATGTCGGATCTGAAAACTCGATGAAATGTTACACAAATTCGCTCATTTGTTTGCAAAATTAAGTTGTAACAAAGCATCGAGCGACGTGCTCATTGTTCGGTTTTAGAAAGGTTGACAAATTAGAGCGGTTTCATGATGTGTTACAAGTAAATGCTATACTCACCGTTATATAGTTTACTTTGTATAAAGTAAGTCAAGTCAGTATGTCAAGCCGAACTTCAAAGTTATATACTGTAGGTAACGATAGTAGTAGTAGGTCTTGCTATTAAAAGTTTGTTTATTTTAAGTCCGGTCAGTCAGAAGTGGAACAACTCGAGTCTTAATGTTGGCGAAACCACCTCTGTTGTCACTCTTTCATTAATATTCGTCATACTGACGAAACTAACTAGGTTGTGGAGGTCAGATAGGCAGCCGGTAATACTGGTATTCAGGTACATCTGGTTTGACTGAAAGCTGACTGTATAGTTGGGAAAAGGCTAGACAAGTAACTCTCACATTGAATTTTGTGTCTACTTTAACATCCACCGTATTCACTCCTCCTCGTATTGAGACATTGTCTTTCTCTTGAATATCAGTATCTACCGCTGTCCCAACCAGCTGATGGTTGTCAAAAATTACACAAACAATAACAAAAGCTAACTCTACCACGTGGATACGCGTCTATATTCGTTTTGGCTCCAAGCCAATGTTCTAAGCGCTTCCTTCTACATGGAGACATATCTCGGGTACGTCTTTGCCTTTTAATTATGATTTCTTATCTTTGTGCGAGATTGTTGTTAGGAGAATCTTTGTTGGTCTTGATGCGTATCTGGTACGAGGAGTATGTTGAAATAGTTTGAATGTTTTAATCGTGTAGATTTCATGCTTTATGTGGAACATTAGAAACACAAGGCAGAATGTCAATTTTTAATAATATTGCCACCACATTTAGATGTGAATTAAACAAAAACTAAATGCTTATGGACCCAAGCTCCTTCCAGCTTTTTAGCTACGTCTAGTAAAGGAAGTGTCTTTAATTCCTTGGTTTGACTTTTACTGCACATAGTGACTACTTGTGACTTCGTGCCACACAGCTACAAAATTCTATCCTTTCCTTTTACTGCCAGATGGGTTTAGTAGAACCCAATAATAGAAATACACTACCGATTAATTTTATTACATTATGTGACCACACACAACTACGAAACTATATCTATTTGTGCCCAACAATCGTCCATAATTCTTTTGTACTAACACAGGAGCTGAGATTAAAAGACATTTACGATTTCTTCGCGACCATCAACAGTATTTAACAGCTGGAAATTAAGTCGACTGTCCACAGCTACCGAGGATGTAAAAGGAGAGATTTGCCACGTTAGCTGCGCGGTTCATTTGTTTGCTAGCCACGCATTCGTGGTCGATCCCGCCTACGAGTACATTATGACACACTGGGCATATAACGACTTTATACATATCTATTGGTGATATTAATTGTATTTGGCCTAGTAGAGTGTAGATTTGTTGGCACTTTTCTATTTTGTTAAGTACCTGGTGTTTATTGATCTGCCAACGCCGTCTAACGTAAGCGGCGTGAGGCTTCAACCGGCCGAAATGCAGTGCGGACGGTGGCACCTCCTTTGTGGATGGCTGCCGCAAGGAATAGAACATTATAAAAAAAGGAAAAACAAAAGGTGTAGAAGGAACTGTCATAAAATTTTTCTCATATGTATTTCTTGTATTTTTCTTATATTATTAAAGTTTAAATATAAAGTATTCATGTGATTGATTTTCCATCCATCACCCATACTCGTCGCATAAATATACGAGTCAGTATAAAGCGAACGCTAAGCAGCCATCTGTCGAAGGAAATTTTGAGGTTTTGTGAGGCGCCCGAACACCTGGTAATTGTTAAAAGGCCTACACTGTCCTCCCATACCTATTAACAATGTTATTTGATAATATTGTAAAGACAATTATTTTTTAAATAATAACCGTGAAGTTTCTTGCCGGCTCTTCTCCTATAGGAAACGACTAATTGGAACCGTGCACCTAGCTTCTGACGTTTCATAAGTGCCCATCTAGGTTTATGTCAAATAAAATATTTTGATTTTGATTATGATTTTGTCGCAAAAATTTAAACCAAAATGTTTTAGAATAGTTGTATTTTCGAGAAATCGTAACGTAATACGTAATGTTGACATTGCGGGTTCGTGCATGGGCCAAGGAGTGCTCATACACAAAAGCGGCAAGCGTCAACGGCATAGGCAACTGCAGTCGTCCCCTCGTGTATTGACTACGGTGCTCAAATACACGAGTGGCAATAATCCGATCCAGCATGTTCCTTGCTGTCCTCCCCCAGCGACGCAGTAAGCCGAGGTCCGTCGCTTAGTTTATAAGTTTTTTGCCTTGGCTGGAGGCCTTAAGGCGAGGTTCTTCGAGCGTGCATTTTTGTTCTAGAGGTGGCAGCTGGGCGCGAGTAAATTGGTTGAAAATTATATGTTTTACGATATTAACAATGTTAAACCCGACGGACATTAAATCATCACAGACGTTTATTTTGATGTAATTTTCAATATATAATGTGGTATAATAATGAAATAAAATGATTTTAATGTACAAAATAAGGGTATGTTTGGATTTTTTTTTTCTATCGAGCGAACTTTATCCAATTATGTAACGAGTATCCGACGTACCTACAGAAAGGTCTCAAAAGCAATATATAATTTTTTCACGTGTTTATTCATTACCATTTCTAAATAAAATCACATTAAAATTACATTTCTTAGAGGTTAATTTGCCTTAATTTATTGAGACACCCATAGGAAAGTCCGGTTAAGCGGACGACATCCTCCTAGGTTGACCTGAGAGATACAAAGCTGCAGTTGCCTTTGCCGTTGACGCGTGCCGCTTGTGTGCTCGTGTACTAAGAAGTACGCGTGCGTATATAGCTTAGCCGTGGGCCGCTGTGTAGCTTCGCCTTAACTCTTTGTCCTTTTACAACAGTCCTATTTTGATAAACTTACTGTCTTTGTTGCTTGTCTTGAAGTAGTTAAAACTATGTGTCGCTGGTTTTGATAGTCTGTTTAGTACCTTTTTATGTTTTCGAGTGGGATAAAGGGATTGTCATTGGGTGTTCCTGAGTTTTGAGAGATATCTTGGACATTGTCTATGAATTTGAATGATTTTATTACTTATCTAGCTGTTTCTCGTGAGTTAGTGGTAAGTGTATTTTGTATTTCATAATTTTTATTAAAATTATCCTGGAAGAAAAGCAGCCTATATCCTTCAGGTCCCAGGGTATCTAACTGTCCAATTTCATAGCGATTAGTGTCACGGTTCAGTGCGTTAGGCGTGAAAAGGTAGGTAAGATAGAGTTAGTTCCGTACATACAATATTAGTATGCACTAACTGCTGCCCAAGGCTTCGCCCGCGTGGCTTTTTCCAAAATAAAAGTAGCCTTATTTACTCCTTACAGCATCAGTTATTTGCCAGTGAAAGTTCCGTCAAAATCGGTCCAGCCATTTCGGGGGTTAGCCGGAACAAAAAGACGGACAGAAAGACAGACAGACAGACAGACAGAAAGACAGAAAGACAGACAGACAAACGGCAAAAAAAAAAAAATTGTATTCATTTAATAAATAGCTGTCATTTTATCAATACAAATAGTCACTTCTATTTCATTTATTTGTGTAAATTATTTAAACAAAACATTAGAATGGCTACTGGAATTTCGATAAAATGATTCTATGACCTGAATGCAGATCTCCTCGACAAACTTGACCGTCTTCTTAATTACTGCATTCGATTCGTTTTAAATCGCTTCTAAAGTGGTTGTCCATAGACCAGCGCAGAGAGCAAAAGGCACTAACCATCTTATTTTTATTTTTTGACTCTCTCACTTCCTCTAGTTATTTAGCCTTTCAGTACATTTGTGCCAACCACAATAAAAATCTACGATTATCAAATAATCGCCTTCTTCAATGTCCCACTCACTGCACAGACTTTATTCACTCTTCCTTCTTCGTTCAGTCTATCTCTCTGTAGAATGCGTTCCCTCTGGAAATCAGGATAGCAACCAACCTAATCGTCGGTTGGCTGCCATCCGTTTAAAGTAATTTAAAGTAAAAGTTCGCGAGCACATTCGTAAGAAGCTGGCAGTATCCTCACAACGTTAATGTTTTTCCATTGTTTGTCTTATTTGTTATAGTTTATTCGTGTTTATGTATGTTTATTTGTGCTTATATTTATATGTATATAATTAGATGTATATACATTCATTATATTTATATTTAAATTAATATTTATTCCTAGATTTTTCGTAATTGCACCAACCACTGTTTGTCTGATGGCGCCTTAATGCCTATGGCATTAAGGCGCCATCTCCACGGGCGAGAAAATCGCGGCGATAGTCTCGCCGTGCCATCAAATTCAATAGAATCTCTATGAATCAATCTCCACACGGCGTTATAATCGCGGCGATTATTTGAAGGCCCAGCGTGAATATCGCCGCGATTCTCTCGCCCGTGGAGATGGCGCCTAAGTCTGCCTCTGTATATTTCTGTTCTCTCTGTATATTAAATAAATAGATAAATAATTAAATTACCATTATTTTATATACTAACAGTTGGTTGCAGTTGGTTCTATTTTAATTTCTTACTCGCCCATGGTTACCGAAATAAAAGCACCAAATTATTACTTCATTTAAAGTCCATTTCCTTTTAAAGCTTATCCTAAATAGCTAGAAGCAAAAAAAAAAAGTGTCTTCTATCTTTTTTTGTACGTGGCGCTTAGGGCAGGGGCTAAATCTGGTTGATCTCTGGCTTCGCGCCAAAGCATGCCGATCCCTAAATATGCTATGTCGCCATGCAATTCTGTATTTAGGACACTTTTGATGGGGGAGCGCAGTAAAAATAGAATAGTGATGAATTTTTCTGCTATGATAATTGAGATGTGGGTGTTTCAAATGAGTGTACTTCCTCTCATTACTGTGGTGTTAGCGTTTCATTTTAATTATAATATTAATAGAAATATTCTTATACTGTTGCTGGAATCTTCATCGTGATCATGGTTTATGAGTCCTTTCAAACGTTGTTTGAAAATCTCTGGTTTCTGAATATTTATTGAGACGTGGGGTCGAATCCAGGCAGGCGCTTTACTTTGTGTAAATAATTTCATCACCACTGCTATCAAAACGATCTAGGAAAACCGCGTGTGGAAACCGGCAAGTCCTAGAACCAAAAATTCGAAGACATGTGACATCTACCAACCCTCACTGGGCGCACGTGATAAATTATAGCCCACTCCCTCTCGGAGAGAGGAGGCCTGTGTCCCAGCAGTGGGAACATTATCGTCTGATTATGCGTATTAATTAATACAATTTTCCACTCGGTTTTTAAGCCTTAGTGGGTGACTCGTTCTAATCCTCCCCGACCTTTGCTCGTAAGCGAAGCGCCAGCCCGCGCTATAGCTGAGCCTGTAGCTTTAAATTCCCCTGATAATAATCATAACCCTGATTTTATCCAGCCACTGACGGTCCCTTGCCATCCTCCCTCTGACTCTGCCCTAAGCCGAGGTTCGTACCCCATAGGGGTGCCCTTAGCTCGCAGTCGTTTAGTTTATAAGTTTTTGCGCCCTGGCTGGATGCTTTAAGTTTTTAGGACCTTAAGGCCACCACAGGAAAGACCGGTTAAAGAGTCTCAACCTCTCAAGGTTAACTCTGAGATGCACTAATAAAAAATAGTAAAAACTAATTCTAATCCAAAGCCCTCTAAAAAAATTCCAAATGTTAAGCCACAAGTTTTGATTACAGTGTTAATTTTCTCACTACCCAAACCCAACCAAGATTATGATTAACTTAACGTTAAAGGCAACAAATAGGTGTCTTCAAATAAGTATCGCGAGCATCGTCTTGTGAATAGAACATTTTTGTGGTGTACGTGATCGAAATTGTGATTTTTCTCATTTTGACGGGCCCCGCCATTTTGCGGAAATGCTCTGAGGGCTCCTCGTTGTGACTGTAAGATGTTGATAGTATTAGCTTTTATGTTGAGGATTTTTTTGCTGTAATATAGGTCATTGTAGGTAGGATGTCATTTTCGGTTCGTGTAAGGAAAATTGGCGAGAATATTATTTGTTGGGATGTCTTCATGTTGTGGTATGGCTGTATTTTGGCTGTTTTGATACGTCGTTAGTCATTGCTTAATTTTTTATTGTTTTTACCTGTTGTGGTAGAGTAATTTTATTTCTGGGTACATCGTCTTCACATGTAATGATATAACTGATGTATAAAAAGTATTGTAAAACAGTTTTAAAAGAGGAACGGTGGAGTTTCTTGCCCATTCTTCTCCATGCGAAACTACCTTTTGGCAACTAGAATCAATTTTATTTCCGTGTGTTTTTTTGACGTTCAAAAGTACCATTTATGTGCCTGTTTAAAATAAATGCTTTGACTTTGCAAGATCGTCATCATCATTATCCTTGACAGTCTTGTTCCACTCGCTTTTGAGTATAAAACTTTTGTGGATACGCCTGGATAGAGATATAACATAAAGAAAATACGTTTATTTGCGGTAAACATGATGTAAAGAAAGAACACAAACACAAAAAAAAAAACAAGTTTGGGTGAAATATGCGTCATACGCACGCAAAACGGCCATCGCTCAGCATAATGTGGCGACCCTATGTGAGACAGAGCCCCAGCGCTGGTTTTCAGCGACAGCCGGCGTTGATGGGATGACTTCGACCGGTGCAGCATATAATCAATCTATATAAATAAAAATCAGTGTTTGTATTCTATGCGTTCCTAAAATATTGATCAGCTTGTGATGAAAGTTTGGTAGGGTGTTCTGAGGATGCCCGCGAGGGTTTCTGGGCCAAAAAATAATTAAAAAAGAAGTTCGACCAAGCACTTTTTACTTTACATAACATTGCAATGCATGCATGGTGCAGCTAGTGAGATATAAATAAGAATTATTTTTTTAAATAAAATACGATGATAAGAACTTCATTGCTTAAAACCTCAAAATATTTCATTTGAGAACACTTAATAGATATGAAGATAGCCTGTTTATCTCCATGCTGTATGTTTTGATGAATAAACTAACTCCCACAAAACATATCTCTAATTTAACTGTTGAAGAAAATCACAAACCCAACGTTCAGACAGATTCCTTCAATGTAACACTGCTCAAACATGAGAAAGCCACATTTGCAACAATTGCTGCAATATCTAGCTCATGCAAATTCATGGGAGAATGCATATGTAATGCAGGCGACAATATTTATACATACTGTTACATACGTTAATTCTCTGTTGAATCTCTGACTCAAGATGGCGGATGTTTGACGACGGTTCATTTGGCAGGTTTGTTTAACTGTTTTCGAGGATGAAATAGGAGGCATGTATTGTTATTAAGTAAAAAAATACATACATACATAAACTCGGCGTGAGTTTATGTATATTGTATGTATTCTTCCATGGGGGTAGGCAGAACCTATAAAATAAAATAAAATAAAAATAAAATACATTTATTTCGAGCAACCTTAACTCATATTTGGAGTGAAATACAGAAACACATTATAAACCATAATAAAAATAAAACTAACTAAATACTTAAATCTAACCGGCCCTGCTGACATGCCTATCACAGCAGTGCCGCGTGTATGGGCAGTGCATCCGGTCCGCGATCATCGCCAGGACGACATTGGTGCTGCCCCACACCCTACGCACCAGGGATGCGCCCCGCTTGCGCATGGTAGCATGGAAGTAATCGGTACGGGCCTCAGCAAACATACCTGAGGCGCTGCAATAGCGAGGCAGCCGCAATACCGTCTTGAACGCGTTGTTGAACTGGACGCGGAGGGCTCCGTAAGTTGCACACGTGTACCTCGCCCACAGGCTGCACGTATAGAGAGACGTGCGGTACGCTCTAAAGAGCGATATCTTCACTTCCCTCGAACAGCGCGCAAACCTGCGTGCGAGCATGTTCGCCCGCACTGACAAAGCCCCCCGTTCCCGCTCCATGTCAGCATTGTCCTTGAGGTCGGTCGTAACTTAATGCCCCAGGTACTTAAATTGATCCACCCTTTCGAATGGCACGCCACCTGCTACGCTCCTTACATACTCGTTTTGTTTCATTTAAGTTCATACTTCTGGTCATACACGCACGCAAGTTGCGAGTACTACGCACCTGACCTTTCTGAAGAACATCACCAATTAGGTCACTTTATATCCTCCTAAGGTATCCCCTCCCGGCGTTCCCACTCACATCTGCCTTGTAGATCTTTTGTTAGTTACCTTTCATTCATCCTCTCAATATGACCAAACCATCTAAGCATACTCTTTAAATTTTTGTCATACATCTTCTTTTAAGCCGCACCGTTGCCTTATCACATAATTTTTCAGCCTATCATTCATAGTCACGCCACATATGCTTCGCAAGGAACGCATTTCCATAGCATTTATTCTACTTTCGTGCTTCTTTTGCCACACTCAACATTCACTTCCATAGATAAACCTAGGCACCAGCACACCACTGTGAACAGCCAGTCGAGCCTTTTTGGGCATCGAATAGTTGGTCACAGTTGCATGTAAAGCACTATTCACTTTATAACCCGCATTTACTCTCCTTTCTATATCTTCATCAACCTTTCCCTTGTAAACAGACTCCCCAAATATACCAACTCAATTACAAAAAAAAAAAAATGCTTTAATGTTTGTTGTTTGTGTTGACTAAGATTATGAATAAGACAAGACTTAAGGACCATCAATTAACTGATCGCTTTTGACTGAAAAATAACGACTTACCAAGATCTTTCATAGTGATTCTTAATTTACATCAAATAAAAAACTATAAACATAATTGGCACTGTTGTTATTCGTAGACTTCAATTATCATTAAAGTCTGAGAATGTATTTATTACATCTATATTTGCAGTGTGGTGCCGGACGTAAAGAATAGCACCACCCCATTTCCTCCCGTGGGTGTCGTAAAAGGCGACTAAGGGACTTACTAGAGAATGGGCAGCAGCGTTCTCTATGCATTTTTAACACCATACTGCGATCACCAACCCGTCTGCCAAGCGTGGCGATTATGGAAACCCCGCCCCCACCCCTTTGGGGGAGGCCTATGTCCAGCAGTGGACGTCTACCGGCTGAAATGATGATGATGATGATATTTGTACTGTCTATATCTACGACTGGAGCCGAGAGTAGAGATTCAGAGCCGAGCATACGCAATTCAGCGCCGAGCATACGCGATTCAGCGCCGAGCATACGCGATTCAGTGCTGAGCATACGCGATTAAGCGCCGAGCATACGCGATTCAGCATCACCGACCAACTGGAGCTGAGTGTACCCGATTTAGTTTCGTTTACTGCTCAGAAAGAGGATAAAATGTGCCTAAAGAAGTTTTCACTTAAAAAAGTTATCTCCTTTTCTACATTACTTATCTTTGTCAAAACAACAGCTACATCTGCCACCTTATTTTTCCTTATAACTCAAACGCAATTCAAAGTCGTCTTCTTCTCCGCCATTTACCACAGCATCCGTGTAGCACAAACGTGTATCGTAATAGCGACGGTCGCACCGCATACATAAAACATGGGCCCTTTGCCGCATCGCGCAGCTATGATCTAATAACGTGGTGCGTAGTGCTGGGGGGTTACAATGTTTGATGCGGTACGAGATTTTTGATCCTTTCTTCTTCATTTCGTGTCGACAATACTTGTTGGAGTCCAGTAGGTGGTCATGTTGATTGCGTCATCAGTGGCATACTCAAGGTTACTAAAGGTGCAAGTGAACGGTCACTTAAGACACTCCAGTAAGTGGGACATGGATCAGAATCAGTAATTCCCCACTTCGTAAAATTGCGTTTGATCTTTAAAAGTCTGCACTTGGACTTGAGCCTATCAATTAACTTAAACACTATTTATTATAGGTGTGTTGGTGATTGTTGCATTTGTAATTAGTGATCTTATAACGTGCTGGCCCCTTGTTTGGTACGGTACGAGATTTTTGATCCTGTAAAGACTTGCCGCTGAGTTGTAACTCAATGAGCGCTGTTGGGAATTGTCATTACTCTTGAAAGGTGAACTGATGATCAACGTATGTACTAGCTCGTGACTAGCGTCAGGTACATTTGCCTAATACATGCCGAGCTGGACTTCCATTTGGTGCAACCTTGAGACGTATACCGCACCTTGTATATATTGTTAATTGATTGAATTATGTCATCGTGTCACACTATTTCTTAATGTATGTTTTTCTTTTTTGTATATTGGCACCTTATTTTTATACATATTCATGTAATTTTTTATCATTTCATTGTGCTTTTGTGTGTTGTGTTATGTCTTTTGTGTGCTCTGAATGAATGCTTTATCTATAAATCTACTATTTAATTGTAGTCTTATGATATTATTTGATAGCCAGTATGATAAATAATAAATGATAAATGACGCTCTGAGTATGACGCTCAGACAGCGTAACCCCAGTACCCTTATTGGGAATCCTACACAATTTCATTTTATACAAAGAACTATTTGATTACGGTAGCTGGACCACTTGGTAACTGCTGATTCTTATAAATTATATTCGGATACTTATTAGACCAAGGATTTTAAATTACGCATATTTAATTTGTGAAAAGTATGGGTGTAAAAGAAAGGGGTTATACCCAGCAGTGGGTGATTCTGGGTTGAAATGATGATAACTTTGTGAATAGATTATCAGTGCTTAACTGCTCCTAACATGTCTGTCATGCTGCTCCTAACATGTCTGAAAGAAAGAAAAGAAAGAAAGAAAATATAGTTATTTGTCACAGAAACACGTGATAATTAACTATAACGATAATTAACACGAATAGGTAGGTAAACTGAAAAATAAAAGAAAATAGATCTACATTATAATTACGAGCTCAAAACCGAAATAGTCGGCAGCTGTACGTCATGACTGTGACAAGAAGGCTTCCACTCAGCATGATGCTGTGCCATGAGGGACCCAAAGCACAGCGCTGATTTTCAGTGGTCACCCGAAAAAGACGTACGGAAAAATTCAGTCAGGTTCTGAAAAAATTATATCATAATCCTTGCTGAACAATGGACACACGCACTGTAACTCAATTGCTAGTGTTCTCTTTTGATGTAACGCCGTCTTTTACACGCGGCCCTTACACGCTCGCTAATGCGCCACCTTATAACTATATCAAATTTGTTCTACCTTGGGGTAAGCAAAGAAAGGTGTTGTGATTTTGGGGATTTCACAGGATTATAATGCTTTTATGTGAGAGCTGTTTTATGAGTTTAAAAAGATAAGGGTGAAAATCGGATGCTTTGTTCTTCGTCTTTTTTCCTGTTCTGGTATAAGAATAATCCTTGCGCGGTGGAATGATTGGGCAATTAGCGACGTTGATTAGGCTGGTTGCCTTAAACATTTAACGGGTATCGAAGCCTTAGTGCATTTGCTGCACTTTAGATACTCCGCGACACTACCAGTCTCGCTTACTAGCAAATCTTAGCACATAAGTTTGAACTAAATTGAAATCTGAAAAAAAAAAGCTAATGATTAAAAAAAAAAAAAAACCCGACTGCAAAAACACAGAAAACCAAGCTATGTTATCATAGGGGACAAACCATTACCCGGAAATATGTTGTAACTTTTGTTTTTCCGCCTACGTTATCTTACAAAAACAATGTTCAATAGATAATAATGCTTGTTTTTATATTTTCAGTTATATTTTTCATGGAGTACTTTGGGAAGAACCCATCTGTTTTTGCAGCCGGGTTTTTTTTTACTTTTACTCGTACATCTAAGACGAATCTAACAACACTTCATAATAGGAGGGTAATGTTTTTCGAACGTGCCAAAGAAATAAACATGTATAGATACATACACTCTTAAAACATTACCCTATTTGGGGCAGTCGGGTAAATATATTATAGAGTAAATTATTATTGTATTCATGCGTCATTAGATCAGTTATTTTTATAAAGATAATATTGATGACATCACTATGATTACTGAAATGTGACTAAATAACATCTGGTGAATGATTTATGGAGAGGAAGGAATTCGTCCGTAAATAATAATTATATTATGTGTATGTTGTATGGTCAGAAAAATATTCATACAGAGGTATCGAAGAAATAAGATATGTATTCATAAGTTTTACCTAACCTTAAAGCGATTATTATTATTTATTTTATTTTAATATAAAATGGTAAGTACCTAACTTATAAACTTAGCCCCACAAAACCATTGCAATGGTTTGACTGTGGGGTCAGTGAGTCTCTAGACAATAATACTTAAACACACTTATATATTCAAAAAATATTTTTTAATTTACTTCTAAATCTATTTTTATTTGTTTCACTCCTTATGTTTGCCGGTAGACTATTCAATAGATATGGTATTCGTTTCTTTAGGGTTCTATTGCTTAGTTCAATATTAACCTTGCCAGAGTTTAAAATGGAAGTCGTAATGAATCATTCAAAAGTATTTATATAAGATTATACTTCTCTTGTTCTTACTACAGCGGCCGTTAGGGACAAGTCTCTTTGTAATGTAGGTAATGATACTCAGTTTTTTGTTCTCATAGACGCTGCAGCATCGTAGACCTAAAAATAGTCCAAGTTTTTTTCTATCCTTTTAAAGAATGTTTCTAGTTCACATGTGACACTTCCGCTCCCGCCTCCACTTTACCGATGAACCGCACTTCAACAGAACATCAATCTTCATAGCTGCTAATGAGTGGCTCCCTAAGGATTCGGACATACGAACTATGCTTGGTGGATTCATATAGTCGCTGTCCTAAATGTTACGTGACAACTTGAAAGTACCATCGACAAATTGTTATTATGAAGGTATTTGTTTAATAATTTAATTTAATCATAAGAGTTTTTCGAGACATCGCCAAGTGGTTGGTCGACTCTTCACATGACAATAGGGCTGGTCTATTTCTTGGTGAAAGAATCAGCGTAATTGCCATCCAATGTGGCAACGCTGCCAGCCTTTTGGGCACTTTTCCTGCTGAAAGCGATACGGACGAATTTTTTTATGTCCTTTGATTATTTTTCCTCTCTTTTTACATACTTGTACATTATTATTATTTTAAGACTATTAATTAGCTTTTAAATTATTGAGGTATTTCATTGAAAAGTAGGTACTCTAGATGAGTAAATACTGAAGTATGTATTTTTGTGTGTTAGCAACAAAAATGATTGCCGACATGGTAATTTTGAGAATCTGTTATAGCAGTTTATAAATGTGGACCGTCCACCAATACTATGAGTAACTAAATAAATCAATCTTTTTACTGACTAAAAATGGCAAAAGGTCATGAATAAAATATTTTTAATATAATATGAATATATCAATGATCAATGATCGCAATTAATTTCGAAGAGACAATTTCAATAACAATTTCCAAAACGCACAGGTGCAAAAGGTGTGAGTAACCCTCAAAAAGGAACACAGAAGCTTACGAATACTGTCCAAAACTAATAGTGCCAGTATGTTAAGTGTGTGATCGGCCTAACGTTGATCATGAAACTAAAGTACCTACCTCATTATTACTCACATGCATAAGTAGATACGGACGGATAAATTAGGGCTAAACGATTAATTGTTATGTTATTATTAAAATGGTTCTACTATTGTCGCAATTGGCGTCTCGCTGGGCTCGTATTGGCAAATGCTGGGAACTGGGAGCTGTTTATTAATTGACCTTATTACTTAGAGCTGATGTTTTTGCGATATTGTCACAGTGGCTGGGGGGATGTTTGATTGGTGCTTATACCCAAACGCTTCTGTAAATTGGTGGTGTGGACCTATAATGGATACTGTGCAATTTACAGGTGAAGATACAATAATATCTATTATTTTATTAGAAAAACAATGGAATGTATTAAAATAAAATTCCCGAGCGCCGTATCTACTGAGTAACTATTCGTGAGTTGCACCCAATTCAATCAGCAATCAGCGAGTTATTTACGCTGATCGGCGTATACTTTCCCTCTTAAAGGCTCGTACAGACTAGTGCGATATTGCGGGTGCGACGCGATTCTAGTAGCACAATTTCTTTGTCGCTGCCTATCGCGCCAGTTTGTAGGAGCCTTAAAAGTACACTACCTATCTATAGTTAATAACTCAGAATTTTCATAAAGGAAATTATTGTGTAAACTGGTCACCCTGCAAATCATCGAAAGCATAATTGAGGCCATGAGAACCAGAGTGGCCTATAAAACTGCTGTAAATTTACTTCGGAAACAGTTTTTTAAAATAAAATCAGCATTGAAAAAAATACAGTTAGGTCACTGTGGCTCTCTATTGTTGTGTTCCGGATATAAAGATAAGAACACGGTAAAATTACAGAGACCTTATTACATTTACTAATTATAATTTAATGGGGCTTGTGGCTAAGTAATAACGGCCACAAGGGTTGATCGATCAGGTTAAGCTACGCATGCCGCGGTTGGTCCATGGATGGGTGACCCTCTTTACATACCAAGACCCCTCCGTGCCTCGGAAAGCACGTTAAGCCGTTGGTTCCAGCTGTCATTCGTAGATTTTTGACAGTCGTTACGGGTCGTAAGAAGCCCGAAAGTCTGACAACCACTCTTACCAAGGGGTATCGTATTAGCCAGTAACACGGGGTTGTGGAGGGTAAAATGTTGGTAGCTGCACCCAGTAAGAATGGAAGCTGACCTTAACATAGTTGTGAAAAAGGGTAGGCAGATGATGTCCTTATACCATTTACGTGTGATAGCAGCAATTTCCTGGTTCCATTTTCGTGCTTTTAATTATTTCATTTAAATCAGCAATGTAGATTTTTGTTTATGTAAATAGGCACTGCTACCAATAAATAGCTTTTTTTTGACCAGCTGTGCAAAACCCTTCCCCAAGTCCTTCCAGGAACTCTTCTCCCGCACTATCTCAAACCAGCCCTCTCGGTACGCGTCCCGGTCATTGGAGATTTTTGCCCAGCAGTCATCGTGCAAGTGGCTGACGAATTGCTTAATATCCCAAACATACTTCCAGTTCAGTTCTGAAATAAAAGAAAAAAATGTCAATTACAATTTCAAAGTGTATTTACATACCTACATGATTTGGAGATCTCCTTTTAAGCATGAATTGTTCTTAGGAGACTCCGCTCTTCCACTTGCATAGTCAGCCCATAACGTTCCCAGTGCTGGAACATAGACCTCCTCTTTATGAGATCACAGGCCTCTTCCACTTAGTATTATCCTTTCATTGAAAGTTAAAAAAAATTGGTTAGTTTCAAATTATAGAAACAGCAAACTATCAATGAACGAGCAATAAACAGAGTGCCCATGCCCTTTTTATAAATAAACGATTATTATTATTTATTAAGAGAAACAGGCAAAAAATTCGCGTATTTGTGTGATGTGTGCGAGGATGGGTGAGTGTGTGCTAGTGTGGGGGTATAATGTAGTGTTTTTGTGTTAGAATTTGTATATTTAGTTTTACTATAGGTTAGGTGTAAGTGTAAGTTACTACAGTAACCAGACATTTTCATATTCTCAGAATCACTTACAATCTAAAGGCATCACAGGTTTTCCCAGTAGACATGTAACTCGAGCCTTATTCTATGTCTTGTAGAACCAAAATAGCTATTCTAAGAAATGAATTACGTTTCTGACTCAGAAAGCAATTCGTCATCTTGTCTTCGATATAATTGCTACTGCATCATCAAAAAGAAGAATGGTCATTAATATATTGTGAGCCTTCAGAAACGTAAAAAACTGCATAATTGATAATTAAATAGCATGACATCACGCCTGTGTTTTTTGAACCAGGTAGGCATAGGAGTAATTCACCCACATTTCGCCAGTTGAATCTTACGCAGATTCGGGCGGGCCGCACCGTTTTGCAAAAATCCTCCTCCACTTTCTTTCATTTTGTATGAACCCATCACATGCCTCTTTAGGGTTCCGTAGTCAAAAAGGAACCCTTACGTTTCGCCATGTCCGTTTGTCTAACTATTCGCGGCTTAGCTCAGAGACTCTTAGTACTAGAAAACTGTAATTTGGTATGGGTATACATATTAATTACGCCGACAAAGTGGTAAAATAAAAACTCGAAATTTATATTTTTTTAGGGTACCTCCCCTACACGTAAAGTGGGGATGATTTTTTATTTTTCGTCTATGCCACAGTGTGGGGTATCATTGGATAGGCCGTTCAAAAATCCGTTTGCGTAATATTAAGCTTTAAAGTACTAATTTTTATTAGAGTCAAGTGTCCCTCTCCCTGCCAGCTAAATGGTTGTATTTGGATACGTGAAAAAGACTACCACAGCTAAGTAGGCTTTACAAGTTACCAAGTAATACGAGAAGTTAACTTACGTTTACAGTTGAAAAACATGTTTTTCAACTACGATATTAAGTTTTTTCTTAGGATTAATTCATTGATCATTAATTTTCATTCATTAATTCAAAAACCGGCCAAGTGCTGACGTGATGATGTCAATCGGTGCAGCATAGAATGAGATAAAAATAACAAAATAAGAAAGAAAATAAATACAATACTTCTAAAAGTTTAAATAAATATGATATTTAAAATGGAAACATTCCATTCCGTTGGTAATGACTGAACAACTCTTGCGACGCTGGCTTTCCATTACTTAGCTTAAGGCGCTACCCCGAGCAAAACGCGTTTTTCAGAGGCTATTAACTCATTAATTAAGATAAATAAACTATATCTAAAAACACATTATTAATGTACGATATCCTATCATCACATTGCACGTTCTTATTTATTTTTATGTGTTGAAATTACATTTGAAATCTCTGTGTAAAAAAAGTACTAAAATTATTGATTGCATGCACCTTTTGCTAAAGTTGACATTCCATTAATTTGAGAGTTACACTAATGGATAGATAATTTAAAAATCTTAATAATTCACGTTTTATTTAATTTCAAAAGATCACTCTTGTTTTTTTATTAATATAATTCAAAAAATTGTATGATTTCGGCGTACGCAGGGAGCGGGACAGAGCGTCCCTGCTGTGATGGGATAGAGAAGGACCGAACGCTCACGCTAGGGGATCGCCTTAAGTCATTACTTAAGGCGATCCCCTAGCGTGAGCGTTCGGTCCATTGAAAGATTCGACTTAACACTACCCGATATGAGGACAGGTCCACATGCTCAGTAGTCGCACTTTCTCACACGTTTTCAGCGTCACACGGCAGACATCCAATTAAATTCTTCCATATGCGTAAAGGACTGGCATTACAAAGCAGCTTATGAATCTCCCACTTGACCGTTTTTGAGGATGACTGTGTACATTTTTTACTTGGTCATTTTGATGAGCTTCATAATTGGGAGGTTGAATTCATTTTAATCCTTCATGGGACCCGTCTGCTTTAATTATAGGTTCAAACGAGTTTTTGGTGTGTTATTTTTTTACATAAGGCAAAATCGACGGTACAACCAAGATGAATTTTGATAGAAAGGCGTCCAAATGAGATGCATGACTGACATTGACTAAATCACTTTTATACAAGTATCTACACGATTTGATTTGGTTGCTTTTTCCATAGTGAAAGGAATGTGTGAATCTTTATTTGGCAATTTTCTGGTGACCTGTAATACAGGTTTTTATATAAACCTATTTCAGGCTATAGTTTGCTCCTCTAAATCACATAAACCTACATTGGCCCTTATGAAACGTCAGAAGCTAGGTGCACGGTTCCAATTGGTCGTTTCCTATGGAGAAGAACCGGCAAGAAACTCCACGGTTACTCTTTTAAAATAATTGTTTTTTACAATATTAAATAGTGTTAATGGGTATGGGAGGAAGGTAGGCCTTTCAACAATCCTCACAAAGTTTGCTCCTTGTTCGTGTCAAAGTTTAGCATTAAGTTCTTAACTTGTTTAAAGAAAATAAACGTTTTATATTATTATTATTACTTATTTACGAAACACACGAACAAAAAAAAATATGTTATTTAAAGTCTGGTTTCACAGAGTTTTATAGACGGCACACACAATAGACACTCAAATTTAATACTGCAACACTCCTGGAGCAAAAAGAAAAATGGGCACCGTATTCAACTAATAGCATCCCTAAAACCTGCGCGTCGCAATATCCACAACTCCTAGATTTTTATAGTTCCAATAACACCTCGTTATTCAAGTGGGAATCACGAAATTGGAATGGAAAATGGCGTCACAATATGGCGTCGTGCTCATCCACTCATAGTGTCGCAATTTCCTCCCGCGCAGATGACGGGGTCTGTGTCAAATGTCTTATTTTATGAACTGACTGCGACGTATGCCGTTTGCATTAAATTATATGGCGTGATGAGTTTTTTAGTACTCGTTGTTGAAGATAGAGTGGAAATCTATGGTGGGAGTTTAACTTTGGGTGGGAATTTGGTTTGAGAAATAGTTTTCATTTCCAAGAGGAGAGGACAACGACTTTTCGAGAAAGTTTTAAAATAGATATAATAGTCTGTTGCAAAACACACGGACAGTGGCTTTTAGTTGCTGTTTTGTCAAATAAATTATCGAGTATAGAGTCCCAAGTTTGTGCACAAACAACATAGCATAAGGTGGTGGAACCTGCAGTGCAATTCTTTAAAAATCTCACCGTGAAAACCTAGGCGAAGTGAGCTTGAATTAATGAGCTGTCAATAGTGTCAATCCCTAATCTCAGATGGAATGACAGTTCACTTCGAGATCACTTCACTTAGGTTTTCACGGTGAGATTTTTACAGAATCGACCGGCTGGTCTATAATTATATTTTCTTTCACAATTTTCTCATGCTGCTTTCCTTACCTATAAAGAAATATATTTTTATAATTTTATTGTGGCTTTTCTCAGTACAAGAACAAAAGCTGTCCATACCTCAAAATAACGGCTCTATCATTTCCCCTTCATTATTTTATACTCTCAGTTCCCATTGTTTCCGCAAATGCGTAAAAACAGCAAAATTTAAAAGTCAAAAGTCATCCCTTATGTTCTATAAATATTTTTCAATTTCCCTAAGCGTTGTGACGTCAGCCTTAACATATATAGTTACCCTTTGTTTTACTTGTCACGTTAGTCTGATGGCAAATGGTGGGTAAGTAGGTAGGTACATTAACTGAGACCCGTATCTTGTTACTTACATCTATTTGTAGGAAATTGATATTTTTAGAATTTTGTGTAAAACTCTTTGGTGTTAATAAGTTTATGTTGTGATGAAGGTGTTTCATGTTATGTTAATTTTCCTTTCTACACGACGGCGACGGGTTGACCACTACCTCATGATGTTAAGAGGGTGCCGAGCGCGCGCAGTGGCACCCTCATCGTTTATTTGGTGATTTCTTTTGTTTTAGAATGAAAATGCAGAAAATAAACACGTTAAGTTGTACTCTACGTTATTATTATTACAAGCAGTAGTTTTACATTGTTATGTTTTATAGTAATACTTGAAACGAAGCTTAGTGGCCACTATTTTCTATTTTATGGATTACTATAAAACATAACAATGTAAAACTACTGTTTGTAATAATAATAAGGTATAATCTTGTGTAGCACAACGTTACATGCTTATTTGCTGCATTTTCATTCTAAAATAAAAGAAATCACCAAACAAGCGATGAGGGCGCCACTGTGCGCTCGATACCCTCTTAAGTGATTATGCGGTGAGCGGTGGTAGGTATATTATGCTTTGTCTCAATCAACCTATTCAGTCCTGACTTGAAAACTCCTAGATAAGAATTATTTTTGCTTTTCTTGCTAGTGTTCTTTGAAATTAACTGCGATCATCATAATAATCATTGATAGATTCATATTAAAAACGTTTTATTAATGACTATGGATCTTTAATCTGCAAAGATCCATTTATTTAGTTAGTCATAGGGTAGTCTGCATTTACTGGTGGACGATTCAGATTGATGTACTGGTATGACAAACTCCGAAAACTAAAGATTCGAATACATGTGACATCCGCCAATCCGCACTGGGCGTAGTGGATTATGACTCACTCCCACTCACTGAGAGGAGGCCTGTTTCCCAGCGTGGGAAAATTATATGCTTATTCTGCTAGTGTCCCGTATATCTTACATTTTTCAATATTGTTGGTTGAATAGAGCATCATGCATAGTTTATTCATTTTGATTTCCTTGTCTTTTCCATATCCATTAGTTACTCTAATGTTAGCATTTCCTTCATAAATGCTCGTGTGTTTAAGTAAATGCGTGTTGCGTGCTTCTCAGGTAATTGAATGTCAGTCACAGTGATGGACTATTGAGTTAAATTTGCATTAATAGAACCAGTTTGTGTCAGGTTGATATAATTATGTTGGATGGTGGTTTGAAAAAGGTGGATGAAGTTATCCCAAGAAGAAACTTAAATGTGTAATTGAAAAACATATTCTCTCATACATTCCAACTGCAAATGTGGGTTTGTAAGCACAATATTGAGAGATTTTCCATGTTATTTTAAGACCATAGACGCCTTATAGGTTTTTCTGTAATCTATAATTATAGAACTATTTTCTGTATTTTTTTTTTTTCAAAAGTTTCGGCACAGTTGTTTTGGAGTTAAGCCGTGGGGAATGGTCAATTTTCATCAATTTTCTTAAGAAACTTTAAAACTATTTATTACAAAATTATAAAACAAAAATATTGAGACCCTCAAAGTAAGCATTTGATATGTCACGCGGTAAAAATTACAAAACTTAAAAAAAAAAAAAACTTAGTTGCTTCCCAAAAGTGTGATATTCAAAATACATTTATTCACTTTACACGTCCGTGTTTGGGTTACAGAAATTCATAAATGTAAATCATTCAACCTAATCGAACGTACGGAACTCTAATAAAACATTCCATATAACACTTAATACTCAAACATTGTTCGAAGCTGCTCTTTCGTTTGCTGATATCTAATGCATAACTTCATACAAGGTCTGGGTTCACTTTGATAGTATTGCAATATCTCGGTACTGGGAAATGTTGAATTTTATCTCAATTGCTGACAGCTTCTCGGTAGGTCTCATGCTATTTACCTTAGTGTTGATAAAGTGACTTTATGTCACTGTGATTAGCTTTCTTATTTAACTTGGGATCACATATGCGTAATATTATAATATAAATCCTTTCTTAACTGACGTCATAATCTACCTCTGTGCTAAATATCATCTTTGTAAATCTAGTAGTTTTTGAAATTTCGTGATTAATCAGTGAGTGAATGAATGACTGATGTTCCGTGTGGCGCCGGACGTAAAGAATAGTAGCACCCTATTTTTTCCCGTGGGTGTCGTAAAAGGCGACTAAGGGACTTTCTAGAGAATGGGCAGCAGCGTTGTCTATGCATTTTTAACACCATACTGCGATCGCCAACCCGCCTGCCAAGCGTGGTGATTATGGCAAACCCCCCAATAGGGGGACGCCTATGTCCAGCAGGGGACGTTTTTTGGCGAAATGATGATGATGAATGAATGAATGACTGACCTTTGGCTTTTATGTATATATATACACATTTTAACATTGGGTTAAAAGTAATTAAGCTAGCGAACTAAATAAATGCGATGGAATCGTATTTTTTTTTCCAGGTACACAATATATACAAATAATCATGTATTTACATTTTTGGAAACTAAGTTGTTAACTTAGAATACATACTTTTGTCAACAAACTTTAACTAAATCACTCCAATGGCGAGACAAACTGTGAATCCGACAAACAAATTACAAAAGGTAAAAAAAATAGTGAGGCGATATTTTTTTTACCTTTCTCCTTTTACAAAAACAAAAGCATTCCCCTATCTAACAACCCGAAACAATTTAACCAGAATAAATACGATAACTGTAGGAACAGCGAGAACAGCGAGGATTGTACCAGCTGCGCTTGCTGGCTGTCGGGCGGAAATTACGGAACTACTGCATTCCGCACCTACACCCGTCTTGGAGTTAAGTCATGTGTTACTTCAGTACCTACTTTAACTGCATACATTTGGGCTACTGAAGAGGAACGGTGCTCTCTTCCTCCATATTGTTGAATCCGGGAACTTTAAAAACTCAAAGGTATAGTTGTCGATAGAGTCTGACCAAATTTCGTAGTTGTTTTTGATTTTCGGCATAAATATCAACTTTTCGTCAATTTCGGATCAGGCCGAATAAAAAAACTGCATAAGCGATATTCGAAAAAAAAAAAAAAACAGCAAGTCAATTCTAACAAATTCTTCAATTTCAGAATCAGAACTGTATTTGCTATGAATGTAGGTACAGGTGTAAGATGTTGTACATACATTAATGAGATCGGCTACAGTCTACCTTACGGCGTGCAAATTGTTGCATAAATTAAAATTTGAATAATGTCAACAAAACAAAACAGAAATTAAAGTGAAGTCAATTAATTATATTCAGGTATATTCAGGTACATAAGTCTTACACGGTCAAATTCGGGTACAATTTCTTAGGCTGATGATGATGGCTGTACTGTACGTAGTTCTTTAAGTGTATTTGACGATTTTATTGAGATGATTATCTTATTATTGCTACATAATATCCTATTAAATGTACTTATAATAACTATAGTACACCTAGTACTATAGGTACACCTCTGCCTCCCCCTTCGGGGAATACAGGCGTGATGTTATGTTACGTTAATATCCTATTAGCTTACCAATCATAATATCAATTCTGTAATCAAGTACACCACCGAACATCTAATTTCGGTACATAATAATCCATAGTCTTATAACAATTGCATCGATAACTAGTAAGTTATTACAATGCTAAGTTAGACAACACCTTGGTATTGGAATAGTGATGTCCGAGAGACAGAATTTAAGGGTGTGGACAGGCGAATATAAAACTAGCGTAGATTATGCCGCTCAAACTCAACGTGCGTACTTGAAATTACGTTGCATTTGGTTTCATAATAGTTACTTTTTTGCTTCGGGTGAAGGGGACGAGCGTAATTCGGCGTTATTTTTGCGTTGCTTTTAATTAAGTTCTCTTTAATTTATATTTTAATTACTTAATTAAGTTACCAAAATAAGCTTGCATTTGGTTTTATGTATTCGGGTTGGCGTCACAGTCGACTCAAAATGAGTCTAACCATAGTTTGAAATCGTCATACAAGTTCCTGGACTAATTTCGAGCGGTCAAAATTACACTAATGTGTACCGACCCCTTCATTTATTAACTCGTTTTCCGAGTGCAGAATTAAGCTAATCTACGCTCATCTAGCCCCACCCTTATAGTGACGTTTCAGCAACATAATAGTGACGTTCTAGCAATTTCCGTCGCCAGACGTTTCACGCTTCGCATACGTTTTATTAAGCATTTCCTAAAATTTGAGAAGCGCAGCATGTTGGCATGAGTCTAACGTAAAACGTTAATTATTTTAGACTCGATACTGCTAGTCATAGTGGTGTTGCATTGAGAGGTGCACAATTCGATGATGTGAGACAAAGCTTACTATAGAATAACTAAACTAAAAGAATAGCTAAGACAAAGCTTAATGAGGCGATAGGAGATAAGGGAACTGTGAAAAGTGTTTTTTTTTGTGTGATAGCCGTATCCGTTTTATACATGTTGTTGCGCGCCACAATTAATGCCTGGTACATCGTGACATTAAGTACCACAAGCGCCATCTAGTAGCAAGTAGCAGAACTAGTAGAGTCGAGATGCTTCTAGAAAGTTCTAGCATCGAACTTTCTAGAACTATCGACATCTGGTCGTTCGGGGCCGGTATGTACTCGAACATTCTAGATGTTTCTACAGTAGGAGGTTCTGGAACTATCTGAGGACTATATAAGGCCGGTATGGACCCCGACCCGGGTCAGTCCAAAAACAAGCGATCAAGCGACAAGTAAACTTCAAACGATACAAGCGATCTTCAAGTGCGACTTTAGAGTGATCAGTAGTGCAGTTGTTTTATAATTAGTGTGTTTGAGTTGTTATCAGTGTTGTTTAATTAAAGTGTCATTTTTGGTTATTAAATCGGCAGTTTTTATTGTCACAAACCCCAAGCTCGTTACAATATTAATTTGTTGTTAAAAGATGATATGGCTAGAAAGGGAGTGACTACCAAGATGAAGACTAATAGAGAAGTATGAAAGAAAAATACATGTTGCTTCGACCGTAAATAAATTGGGATAAGGGCAGGAAAATGACGATAATGTTGTTGTACAAGTCATAAGGACTTCTCATCAGCAAAAACTACAAGATAATCAGCCTATAATTTTACCACTGCCGAGACTATTATGTAACAGCTGAGTCTATGTTTCTGTTATGTTCAGTGTGCATAGACATCTTTGTAACAGTATTATGTACTCTATCGTAAGAGGACGCGCTCTTTGGTAGTCCGAATTGTAAATTCACTGAAACATAACAGGTAGCATATTCACTAATCAGCCTATATTGTAGGCCTCAGGACTCTGTGAGAGGGAGTGGGCCATAATTCATCACACGGGCCCAGTGCAGGTTGGTGGATGTCACATGTCTTCGAAGTTTTGGTTCCAGGACATGCCCGTTTCCTCGTAAATTACTAAATTCCATACGAAATTTCATCCCCTATTTTACCCCTTTATAGAATGTATTTAAAATAATACTTTCTTTGTGCTTACCGTCGGCGTCGCAAGGAACTCTTGTGCTTAATTTTAAGCTTCTAGACCCAGCAGATTAGGCTGTGCGCTGTCTATCAGTGCATAAATGAAGTTTAGATTTTTATTACGAAGATAATACACAAAACATGAACATGTTATCTTTGTGTATAAAAGAAACACATTCTAATGAAATGAACGAATATTCATTTCATTAGAATGTGTTTCTGTTTACTCAGCGATCTCAATCTTTTGCTAAGCGTAGTGATTTTGACAAGATTTGTTCAAAGGAGTTCATCCTTTGAACAAATCTTGTCAAAATCACTACATCACTTACTAAGGGTGTGGGTGGACACCAGTGGACATCTAACCAAACTACCCCAGTACACTTAAAGTATCACATTTTGTAACCTCAAAAGTTTTCTTCAGATTCCAAGAGAGTAAGAAAAATGGAAAGACGAAAAGGAGGCCTTGGCCCTGCAGCGGGAAACAACAGGCTCATAATGACAATAATACAAAAAAATATCCTAATAAACTTTTATAAAACAAAAATATCGCTCTATGCGTGCCATATTCAGCAGCAAATAGGGTATATATAAACAATGAGGGTAGTTTCTTTCAGGCAACGCCCCAGTTGTGAGTAAAAATGAACGTTGCTGCAACACAGTTGGATGCAAATTGAATGCGCAAGTTGGAAGTGCTCTGAACAATCGTATCGGACGCCGGCCGCAGAGTCGGGGAGAAATAGACAGGGATATGTTGGGGGAAGAAATATTATTGTTTAGTAATTTTGAGTTTTTTCGGGACACAGGGGTCCCGGACCTTTGGAACGCGTACAAGGCGCCGAAACCAACTCGCTGAGGCCCTTTCGACGTTTTTAATTAAATGAGGCATCAACTGACGATTATCCCTGCATGCACTGTGCAAGTGCACCAAAGGACAATCCCCGGTTGGTTTAGGACTATCACAGGATATGGAAACAAAGGTATTGGACTGTGGGTTTGGGTGGCTATAGTGAATTGGTTACTTTGAACTATGGAAGAATAATAAGTAGATGTCCCCTGCCGGACCAATGCTATATAATATTCACGGATAAAATGGCAGGGGCGATTTTCACACTCAATAATGGTTTACTAATATTATTAAGTTTTTAGTTGAGCGTGGAATGATTGGGTATTGAGATGAGGCGGATTATTATACAAACATAATACGGTAAAGTTTGTCTTTCTTAAATAGGTCTACGGTTCTGCTACCATCATCTTGCATTATCTCATTGCTGGGCAAAGGCCGCAACTTCATGAAACCCGGGTTTTTTCCAAAACTAATGTGAACGTACAACAACAATATAATTATGCAATCTTCCACGATTCGATGTGATCCAATGCTATTTTTTTTTGGGTAATTCAACCGAATTATACTTGAGGGGCTTGTGGCTAAGTAATAACAGCCGCACGGGTCGATCGATCAGGTAAAGCTACGCTTATTGCGGTTGGTCTGTGGATGGGTGACCATCTTTACATACTAAGACTCCTCGAAAAGCACGTTAAGCCGTTGGTCCCGACTGACATTCGTGGATCTTTGACAGTCGTTACGGGTAATCAGAAGCCCGAAAGTCTAACAACCAGTCTTACCAAGCGGTATCGTATTACCCAGTTACTGGGTTGTAGATGTCAGATAGGCAGTAACTCCATGTAAAATACTGGTATTCAGCTGAATCTGGGTAGACTGGAATAAAGATATTGAGTATTGAGTATTGACCCCAAAATAGTTGGGGAAAGGCTAGGCAGATGATGAATCAGATTATACTAAGATGAAGTGTATGTCCTAGGTTCAAACCCAGCCAGGCACATTTGTTTGCTTAATTTATTTCATAATTACAGCTGTAGAAACGGTGAAGGAAAATGGCATGTCCTACAACCAAAAATTCGAAGCAATGATATGTGACATGCACCAACTGAGTCCGCTTGGCGGATTATGGCCCACTCCCTCTCGCAGAGAGAAGGCCTGTGTCCCAGCAGTAGGAACGTTATAAGCTGATTTTGCATACTAAGACAATATCTCAATGGATCCAGTAGTTTCAAACTTCTACATTATGAAAAAAAAAAAAAAAAAAAAAAAAAAAATTGTAAAATAAAAACAACCTTGTACAATTCATGTAAGTATTAAATAAGCAGTAAAGTAGGTATTTTTTGTATCGGTACTTAGAATGGCTGCTAAAACGGAACTGATTCACTCTGTTCCCCGTACTAGTATAAACTGTACTACGGTGGAACAGTTTTCCTCGTTCTTTGTAAATTTACTTAGAGTAGCAGACTTGTGACAAAATTATTATTGTAGTAGCATAAAGAATTTTAGTTATTAATAACAGAGCAACAAAGCAAAATACAGCAGAAGTTAATTTAAGGTAGGTAAACTTAAAAAAAAAACATAACATAATGAACTTGATTTTTGTAAATTTTAGGTAGATGTGAAAGTTGACATAGTATATGCAAAATATTCAGATACTAAGTTTGTTTACATAGTGTTTGATTTTACTTTTTATCATAAATGTATGTTTACTATTAAAACCAGTTGCAAAGTTAATTTAAAATTAAATTTTAACTAAAAGTAAGTCGTAAGTATACCGTTAATCTTGTTATTACATGGATCATAGTTTAGTTTACATTCTGTTGCCTTTGTTTACTTCGAAATAGTGAGTAAACTAAACATTAACCTTCCCTTTAATTAATTATTTAGCATTCAACTTAATCCGTTAAGCAGGAAGTACGCAGCCATTTGCGTTAGCCAATTTGGCGGCTACGTTCAAGCTATTAGCCAATCCGTGGCGTGTGTCATGGTGTGTCGGATTAGCTATCGTAGAGGCTCATTACGTCACGTGTGTGCGTTCAAGCGCCAACGCACTGAGCATGGTCAAACTTGCAATCTATCACACTTACCGGTTTTTATTGTGGTCTCAGTGGTTAATCAAAGTAGTTTGAGATAGAATTTTGTTGACTGTCCGCTCGTGGTAAAGGGCTATCTATGCCTATCTAGAATCTAGTGGAATAAAAAACACGTCCATCGATGTGTGTAACAAAAAACGCTTAATGGTAATAAAATTGGTGTACAGGTTTTCCGATAACGATATCTACGTACAGATACTGGAAATAAGATTAAAACTTATTTCAACTCGTCATTCATGGTTTTTGTGGAAGAGATACCACAATTTTGCAAAATATGCCTTATATTTATGACTTACTCATACAAATGTTCTATGATAAATAATAAAAGGCGAAAGAAAAAAAAAAATTTGACGGCAAAGAGAATTTAAATTAACTTCAACAGAGTGCATTAGAAACAAACTGAAAGACTTCATCAGTAATGCTCAATGAAAGTTTTAATTTCTTAGCAACTACTTTTTAAGAACCTATATGGTAACCTTATCTCAGAAACATCACAAAAAAGAGACAAAATAAAAAGCAACTAAAACCTCATTAAAAAAAGCGCCATCTAAAATCCTCGTAAGTCTGGAACATCAAGAACAAAGATATCGACTGTCTACTAACTTTGAATGCTATCTCAGTAAATGAACAGTCTCATTCACAAATATGTATGTATTGTTTGGAACCGTCCTGAGTTAGTTATTGTCTTTACTAACTATGTGTTTGAACTGCAACATTAATCAAAGTCTTCTTGCTTAGACCTTAGGGGTGTTTTTGCTTATATACCTATAAGAACTGTGGTGTCGGTAAAGAATTGAACGTTGTTATGGAACTATGGCAGGACGATGTCTTAGATTCTGTTATGTTAATAAAAAAACCGGCCAAGTGCATGTCGATCCCACGCACTATGAAGGGTTCCGTAGTTGGGATGAATTCATCCGAAGAACAAACTTAACATTGTAGTTAAAACATAAGTGAAATCACACAACAAAACATAAGAGAACTATCACTAATGTAATGTATATGCCGGACAGTCAAGTGTAAGACCGCATCCGCTCGGCGGCAACGCCTATACCTAGCTACTTATATTCATAATAAAGTAAACAAAATTCTCCACATTAACCCACTTACAAAAAATAAAATTAAGATGAAACTAAACACACGGCTTCAAACAATGGATTACACACAGACAGAAAACATACTTAAAGAACAATACTCGTGATAAGTAAATAGTAACTATAAAAGTAGGCACACAAATCCTTACATATACCCAAAGTTCAGCCACCAAGCACAATCAATCTCACTCACATTCCATTACACCACATTACACGCGCTTACTCACACACTATTGCTGCTGTTACACGTTTTAGCGTCCCCAATTTTGTAAATAAAATAATCTTAGCGGACGAATGGATGGCCCCTATAACACAGGATTTTCCTAGCATCGGGGTCATTATTCACAAACAATGAGTACAAATGTAAAATCTAAATAATGTAACATGCATTGTATTTCTTCTTTTTGGTAAACTAATTATTATTATTATTAATTAATTAGGCGATAGATACATGGTGCTCACATATTTACAAATATTAATTTGGGGTACGGAACTCTAAAAACAGATTTAGGTATATGCCATAGGCCCCGTCCTATTTAAAAGTGACCGTCGCGCGAGTACGCGATCGTCGTGAGTATATTTCACTTTTTGTTCGGTGAAACTAATCGCGTGATCGCGCCGACAGAGGGCATTTTCCGGTTTCCCGCTTTTGAATAGGACGCGGTGTAAGACATATTCGATTAGTTTGATTTGGCGGTTTATCAGTGAAAAGTGATTAAGGCTCGTACAGACTAGTGCGATATCGCGGGCGCGACGCGACACTAATAGCACAATTTCTTTGTCGGTGTCTGTCGCGCCCGCGATATCGCGCAAGTCTGTACGAGCCTTTAGCCAGGGTGTCTAGACAAGTGGGAATCGCTTTCGAAGCGTTTCGTATCAAACAACGGCTTTCAAAAAGATTGTCATAAGCTCTTTGGTAGCTTATGTCAGTCTCGTACATTTTTGACGTTTCCATCATCGTTATCGCTGATATAGTATTAGGTTCAGTTCGTAGTTTGAGTTTTCGTGATGACAGATTGCAGACTCTACAATAATCTTTGCCTACGAAATGTTAATGTAATCCATAACTTCACCCCAAATCCTATAAAGCTCATTTTCATTGGTCGATACGGCTCGTATGCGGGATGCGGGATATTTCCGTAACGCATGCCATTGGGCCTGTATGCAGGGAATCGTTTTCAAAAGTCGATATGGCCCGAATGTGTATTCGGGAAACCGTTTTTATTAGTCTATAAGTAACGATTGCGGTTTACGAAGAACCTGCTCCGTGCGTTTGGCAGTTTTATAGGCTCATTTTCATTGGGAGTGAGTCTACGCACGCTTTTTACCCAGCTACAGGGATTCCCCGCAGACGGTATACCGACCGCGTTATTAACTTATGACTCTCATTAGTCAGTACCCCGTCTGCGGGATACTGACTAATGAGACATTACTCTAAAATCAATCTTATTTCTAAAAAGTAATTCACGTAGTAACATTTTCGTTAAAATCATGGCTAATTACCTCATAGTGAAACGTGTCGCCATGGTAACCACGTGCTCAATCATCTAGTGGACTAACTAGTCTGTTAATGAGATAAAGCATACAGACGGATGGGCGGTGATGTATTAATTTTGCACGCCTGACAATGTTCGCGAATGCTTGGCTGGGTTGCATAGGGCTGGCTGGTTAGAAAGTTTAGAGGAAGCAATTACTGTGTTTGATGTTGTTTAAAATGCTGCACAAGTGCATTGATGTATAAAAAAGGAAGACATGACACCGCTCTAATATCACGTAAACATTATTGGACTAGAAACAATTACATGTAAACACACACACACACACACACACAACTACATTTCCCGATGTCGTGGGTCATGCATCAACAACCGAAATAGAGAGCTATGACGTGGGCTGTAGCGAGAACGAGATAGCAATAATTGTCACTTTTACATACCCATAACAACTCAACACTTGGTTTGTGAATTACTTGTGCACATTTTGAAAACACAGGAAGGCATTATTGCTGCTTATTTAGACGATAACGGTTATTTAAATTAACGAGCTACACATGTGCTACACAAACGCTAGTTTGATTGTGACTAAGGTCAATTGTGCCGGCCGGCATAATTTATGCGATCCACGTCGAGGAGCGAGTACCTAATCTTCCTTTTTTAAACTTAAATGCACAAATGTATTAAATTTTATTTGTAGCTACTTTATCTGTATGAGAACTGCAGCTGGTATTCATGAGCTTGGAATCAAAGATTTAATCATAGTTTCATTGCTCTTGTTTATTACATCTTGTTTGTTACATTTATTTTTCATTTCTCCTTTCGCAGGTCTGCTGGAAGAAATTTCTTAAGAAATAAGCAGTACCTTTGTACTGAAATTATAATGATATCGTATCTCTATGTATTTAACTGTGTGTACATAAATAATAATAAAAAATAAAAAAGATACAAAATGATAGAGATGAATAAAATGGGAACTTAATATAAGACTACAATAATTTAGATAATGTTTGAACCAAATTGATAACTCACTACAGTCTAAAGCAGTAACGAACTTATTACCGGAATAGAAGCAAATAACATCGCTTATTTCAACAGCGATACTCCCGACAGCCCTGCAGCTTCCTGTCGAATAGCGCCATATGCTTTGTTCGGTCAGTGAGATTTCCACCGAGATACTATCATTAGCCGTCGGTAATTGCGAAATAGGCGGACGCAGCGGAATTGCACTAGAGAAGATTTTGAATTTCTAGGAAATCTGGTAATGGTCGTTTTGTAATTGCTTGTGGAAATCGGAAAGAGGAAGGGCACCTAGTATTTATGGGCGACTTATAATAGTGACACATTTAATGTAAAAATAAATCTCGCTAATAGCTATTAGCAAGACTTATTTTTACATTAAATGTGTCACCAATAAAAAAGGTAGGTAGTTAAAAATGTATTGTGCTTCAGAAAAAGTCTTCAAGAAGCATATTCTACACTCGCGGACTGAGAACACGGGTCAGTACGAAAAACTAAAGTTACTCTTAAAATAATAGTGATAGTGGCATGAACGAAGAAAAAAAGAAGAAGACGCCAAATGTTGGAAATATTATTAGCTTAATTGTCAAAATTCCATAAAAAAACATTAAATATCAATAATTTATACGTTGAAAAAATTATGTTTGGTACCTCACATGTAAAACAAAAACGAACATTAAAACAATGTTAATCTTCGTATTGCCTCCACGGTCTCTTCTCATAGCTACCAGGTGATTGGGCATGCTATTTATTAAGTTTATTATGCGATGTTGCGGGGTATTAGTCCATTCTTCCACAAACGCATGTTTCAGGCCTCGAAGTATGGCTAGAGCGCCACCCCACCTCCCAAGCTCGTCTCAAGCGTGTTCAATTGGATTCAGGTCCGGGCTACTCGTGGGCCAAACCATGCGATTGATGCCAACGTCCTGAAAATACTCATTCAGTTATGTTGTAGATTATTTAAGATTTTATTTCATACGATTTTAAAATTCTCTGTAATATAAAGTTAGTTCTATGCATGTACCATTACTAATTTCCATCTTGCAGGGATTTTCGTCATCGACCCGTATTATTTGAGCACGAGTGTATCTATCTGCCTTTTAAAAGCCTCAATCACCTCAGCCTATAGCAGTCTAGAGCTGGACAAAGGTCCCTCCCAAGCTGCGCCACAACACTCTGTCCTCCGCCTTCCGCATCGATCCATCCCAGCCACCTTTTCAAGGTCGTCGGTCCATCTAGCTGGGGAACGTCCCCCACTACACTTGCCGATACGCGATCTCCACCTCAGGACTTGTCTATTCCACTGGCCATATGTCCATCCCAGCTACCTTTTTAAGGTCATCGGTCCATCTAGCTGGGGAACGTCCCCCACTACACTTGCCCATATGCGATCTCCACCTCAAGACTTGTCTATTCCATTGGCCATAATTATGTCCTTCGACAAACGTGGCTAGCCATCTGCCACTTCAGCTTGCTTACTCTGCAAGTAACGTCATATTATGATTGGCTAATAATAGAAATCGAGATTTATGACATTATCAAAACCCTCACAACTTCCTGGGACAATAAAATAAGCATACCTAATCAATGACTGGACTGGAATGAATAAAAAAAAAGATTCCACAAAAATCTATAATAGACCCTAAAGTAACTTCAAACACCAAGCATGAACTGCAACATTTACAAATCCCGATTCAAAACCCCAAGGCATTAGCGTGACACCAGCTAGAATCCTCAAATCCTCACCTCAAATATTTTGATATTTGGCTGATATCATTCAGAAAGCTCCCATATTCGTTAGCCGGGCCGGATCGATGGAACTCATGCATATTCATGTCACGGAGACAATTAGCCCGCTCCATAGTTTTGAACCGGACCGAACCGTCAATTATATTTCGCAATCTGTACGACGGTTTTTGCGAAGAGCTCTGATTTGAATAGGTAACATCATGGTCAGAATATTTTACGCCGAGTGATAGTTAGGACGGAGTGTTTTGGGCTTTTTTTGATTTATTATTTTTTGAGGTTGAAAGTCCCACGAAAAATTTCTTAATTGTATTTGATGGGCACGTGATTAGGGTACTGAGTTAGCTAAGTTGACAATTTAGTTGAAGGTACTAAAATGTTTTGCTAAGTTATACACAATTGTTTAGTAGTCTAAGTAATAAGATTATATTCTAGAAAGTCTTCATAATAAAAGATGACGAATTCTTCATAAGATAGAAATGAAAATGAAAACGTTTATCTTAGGATTGTAAAAGATAATATCATACAAAATAAAACTGTGATTAATTAAATTCCGATAATATGATCATTAAAAAAATATGTAAAAAAATAAGAAAATGAATGGATGGAATGGAATGTTGTAATTTAAGAATCTTCATTACTCACAGAAAATTACAACAAAAAAAAAAAACAATGAGAAACATAATGCTTACATTAAATATAATAACAATATTAGCGAGCAGAGGTTTACAGTATTAGGTTACAGCAAACATACATGTACACTCAGTACAAAAATCATTTAATAATAAAATACGAGCCCCTGCTTCGCACAATTTTTACTTCTTGACAAAAAAATCGAGATTTTTTTATTATTTAATGTATTATCCTTTCGGAACAAATTCTATAATGGTGGTGAAAACCGCATCAAAATCTGTGGCGTGGTTTACAAGAACAACGCGGTCACACAGAAGAACACGAAAAGTGACTTTAATTTATTATTAAAGAAAAAACTTCACATGCTCAACAATAACAAAAGACGATATATTATTGAAATTAACGCAAATTAATTTAAAAATCCAGCTAATTACTGCCTAGACCAACCAATAAAATAGCCATAACACCTGATCTCACCAATATTCCCCTTATAATTATTAGCAACAAGAGTTAAAACATTGTAAACGTAAGCTTTTCTAATGTTAATACCTCCTGCTTATATTTTCAAGGGATAATAAGGGTCGGGTTTAATGGCGAAGGAATCATCAATAACTACGCATCGTAACTTTTGTTTTATGACTTCAAAATTTTCATTAGCTGTCGTAAAAAGAAGGTTATATTATCACTTAAAACTATCGTAGTGTTGAACAGAATATATGCTTTTAAGTTACAATGTTTTTGGTTGTTAAATCATAATCACAATTTGAAAATTATATAATCTCAGACTGCCTCGTTAGACTAGTATTACTAAGCGCTACTGCTGACCATAAGGTCCTGGGATCGATTCCCAGGTCGGGCAAATTATTATTGCGTTTTTCCATCAGGAACTTCGCAGTAACAGCCCGGATTTGTGATGGGTTGATAGCAAAGTAGGACATGGACAAGGACATGGGACTTAAACATAGCTGGTGAAGTGTGGGTGTACTATGTATACCTCATCCTAACTCTTTGGAAAATAACGGATGTGATGTTCATCATTCATCACCATTTCATCCGAAAGACGTCATAGGCTTCATTCAAGCGTCACCACATCTCGTTGTGTTTCTCGCGTCCAGCGGATTCCTGCATTTATGTTATGTTACAACTATCATAATGTTAAACAGAATATGTGCTTCAACAATGTTTGTGGTAATTAAACTATCTCAGCTTTGCTATACCTCGAAGTCGAGCCTTCAAAATTGCACACTGTTTACATGTCTTTCAGTATTTTCATCTCACGAAGCGACGCGCGTTTTACTTGTGGTTATCCAGTGTAAAAACATGCTGTGAACGTGTGTATAAGCGCAAGAGCTCTCGGTACCGTCCGAGACAATGGTGAAGTCGGAATTGTGTGTCTGCGTGAACGTGTGTGTGTTATGTGCAGACGCTACTCGTCTTCGTGCACACATTCAAATTGTGTGTACATTTGGTTACCACAGCTACAGCGCGCGTCGCTTCGTGAGTTAAATATATTACACTGTAGTTGAATCAGAAATATTATCAGAACTGGAAGAGCGTCAACATTCGACTATCGTGCGCTTGACATAACATTTGCATTGAGAAAATATGGTGACCTTAATTGGATAGCTAGAGCGAATGATTGACCGCATACTCAATTTTAGTAAATCTTTAAATCTAGCTCAGTTATACTAAAATATTTTTCATGATGTTAGTTAATTTATTTAATTACATTTAAGCCTGTATTGTCCCACTGCAGGGCTAAAGCTCCCCTTTTTTATCTACTCAACTCGATCCTAAGCCAATATGGAGCAATTAGTTACTTTCATTAGACAAGTTATAATAAAGGCTCGTACAGACTCGCGCGATATCGCAGGCGCGACAGGCACCGACAAAGAAATTGTGCTACTAGTGTCGCGTCGCGCCCGCGATATCGCAATGTCTGTACGAGCCTTAAATAAATGACGAATTAATTCAGATAAAGATAGAAACTGCTGAAAAAAAAAGCAATCCATAATAATATTATAAATGTGAAAATAACTCTGTCTGTCTGTCTGTCTGTATGTTACGTTTTCACGCCTAAACCGCTGAACTGATTGTCATGAAAGGCAGAGATATGGAGACTACCTTTTTACGCAATAACTGAGATCCACGCGGGCGAAGCCGCGGGCAAAAGCTAGTAACGATATAATTTAATAACGAAACGTTAAAATATACATGACTAACACACCACTCCCAACATTTTAAATTAAAATAACAAGCCACCCAGAAATTAATTCCAAAAACACCTGAAGCCAGGTACCCTATCAGAATTAATCCTTAAAATCGTACCCTTTGAAAATCCTAAACTTTGATTTCTCTCCAAACGATTCCGGGGATTACTCGCCCAGGTCGTATGTAAATCGTTCCGGGATCCCGGACACAATAAATGTGCGGAACGAAGCCCGCTTGATCCGTCCACTACCGGACAAATGGAGCCAGAATGGAAAAGTTTAATTTCCATGGAATATGGAGCGAGACTTAAAAAGATTATGGGGAAATAGAGGTTTGTTGATTCTGATGACTAAATTCTACATTATATTATATATGCTATTAAAGATATATATACAGATACAGTGAAAACATAGATGACGTAAATAAAGACACGTTTAGAGAGAAGAATAAAGAAAATGTAGGTAAGAGACATACAGGCTGTCCCAGAAATCAACCGACATACTATAGGTGGTAATAGCTTTGGTCAAGCCCTCCCAAAATAACGCTACATAATCCGCAAAATCTTATATTTTTCGAGTTATGCCTGACTTAAAAAAAAAAAAAACATTATTCAAAATAAGCGTCATGCGACTCTGGTGTGTAAATAATCTTTTTATTAATAACTTTTTCCAACAAAATATTATGATAAATTTATTTTTATTAATTTTAGGTTATTTAGTTGTTATTTTAACTATACATATATCAATGATGACGAGATATTTGTCGTGAAGGAACTTTACAAGGTAAACATACAATTTTAGTTACTTATTTCATTTCGACTTCGATGAGGAATAATTTTATTTATTGGACTCTGGTGTGTAAATAAAATCTTTTTATTAATAACTTTTTCCAACAAAATATTATGAAAGAGTGACTCTATCCGTAATTAAGTTTAATTCTCCATAAAAACTTACAAATTCAACATAAATTCACTATTATTTGTTTTTTTCCTCAAATATTTTTTTGTTAATATATTTTAAACAGTGGTGACGGAAAAAAACCGGCCAAGTGCGAGTCAGACTCGCGCACGAAGGGTTGCGTACCATTATCTATAAAAACGGTTTTTGTTGTTATAGCGGCAACAGAAATACATAATCTGTGAAAATTTGAACTGTCTAACTATCACGATTCATGAGATACAGCCTGGTAACAGACGGACGGACAGCGGAGTCTTAGTAATAGGGTCCCATTTTACCCTGTGGGTACGGAACCCTAAAAAATTATGTGGATTTTACGGAACATAGATGTTTTGTTATTTTGGGAGGCTTGACCAAAGCTATAACCACCTACATTATGTCAGTCGATTTCTGGGACATTCTGTATACAACAATAATGATTATCTTCTGCGTGTAACAAAGGACGCAAAAACAGTTTCACACGCCATTGACAAGAATAAAACTAATCCCAACGTATGTCGTGTCAATTTACTGAAAGTACCAACCCTTATTGACATAGGGCATAAAGTCAACTATAATGTGCATATGTAAAATGTTTCTACAATGAATCAGACAGTAGAACTGTACGTCGTACGGAATTACGTATGTCATTACATTCCCCGCTAACGATCAGCTCGATTAAGATTTAATTGCTCGCTACTTTAACACGAGTGCGTACAGTTGGTGCGATGATTGAGAAACGAATGAGATTATTTTTGGTTGGTGGTTGGTGACTGTATTTTACATATTATTTGAATATAGCATGCATAATCAGCATATGATGTTCCGACTGCTGGAAAACAGGACTCCTCTCAGTGAGAGGGAGTGGGCCCGCGGCGGCGTGGGCCCAGTGTGGGAGGATGTCACATGTCTCTGAATTTTTGGTTCTAGGACATGCTGGTTTCCTCACGATGTTTTCCTTCATTATTTGAGTACCTGTCTTTGATGGAAACTGGAACCAGGAAAAATGCGTGTTTTGCGGAATCAAGAAATGATCAGCTGTGATATTAAAAGTTAAAGAACCTGTGTTGCAAAATTACGATTCAAGTATTTGCATATAGACTTGAGTACTATTGTTTACTCTGATTATACTCCATTTATTATAACATTAGACAAATTATGGTTATCACCCTTTCGGTATTTCGATATAAAGGTATACTAAACTCAGTTGTTTCACGATAAATACAAAGCAATGTAATCTATTTACCATTTACATTAAGAAAATTACTCTAAAGTGCAGTAATTTCAACAATTCAACAATATTACACAATAACTGTCCTTATTTTGACGTTACTTTGGTAATGCTATAATAAATGGAGTATAGGTAAATTAGAATTATGACGTTATCCTTGCGTGAATAGTTGAATATATATTTTTTTTTCAGACTTAGAGTGTAAAATTATCATCGTCTCCCTAGTCTTTTCTCAACTACATACGTATGTTGCGGTCGGCTACTTGGCTAGTGTTAAATTAACAACATATTTTTTTTTGGAATTGAACTTAATTACAAAATTATTATTATAATGGATCAATATTTAAGTGATTGTGATACTTTCTTAGTGTGTGCAAAGTATGCCATTCTTATCAATGTTATCATAGTCGCCTATCTATGGCAATATTGAGAATACACACGCGATTAGTCATGACATGAATTATCGTATGCATACACGATTTTTTTCTTTGAGATCTTTAAGATGAAAGGTTACATTGAGCAGTGAAATGATACTTTTTCAAATGTATTTAGATATCTTAAGATTAATGCATTAAATATGATTTATTCAAACGCATGAAAGAAACGCCTTTGTATGTAAATCATAAATAAAAATCTCGTTTTCATCAATCAAATATCGAGGAAAAACATAAACGATTTGTATTGGAATCAAATGAATAATTTAGTTCGCTTAGCTAAATATGAGTTGGACTTCAAAAGAGAAATAACGGTAGGAAAAATTTATAATTTCTTTGATCATTTTTTGAGGTGTTAATGAGGCAGGCAAGACTCTTTAGATGAGACTTGTTACATTTGTAAAAATAGTTAATTGAAAAGAATTACGTTTAATTTCATTTACATCGCTTGTTGATATTCAACGGAATGAACTAAGTACATACAAGTATATAAAACCGGCCAGTTCCACGCACAATGAAGAATTCCGTAGTTGGTATGTATTTATCCCAAGAACAAAATTAACATTGTAGTTGAAAAACATGTTCTTCCATACGGAATGTATGGGAGAACATGTTACTCAACTGTAAATGTATGTTGGTCGACTATTACTCGGTAATTGTAAAGCCTACTTAGCTGTGATAGTTTTCCTTTTAACTTCGGTATATATACTACTGCTGTGAATATTTTCACATCCTCACACTTGCCTCTAACAAAAATTTGCAGTGCAAAGCTTAATGTTACGCAAACGGATTCCTAAATAGAAAAATAGTGTTAACAAACCCGCAATATTTTTGAATGACCTATCAAACGAAACACCATGGGGTAGACGAGAAAAAAAAATATCATCCCCACTTTACGTATAGGGGAGGTACCCTAAAAAATATATATTTCAATATTTTATATTACTACTTTGTCGGCGTAATTAATATGTATACATACCTATGCCAAATTACAGCTTTCTAGTACTAAGGGTCTCTGAGCTAAGCCGCGGACAGACAAACTGACGGACGGACATGGCGAAACTAAAAGGGTTCCTTGGTGACTACGGAACTCTAAAAAAGGGAGGGGAAAGAATCATAGGACATCAAAAAATTCTTCCGCATCGCTGACAGGAAAAGTACCCAGAAGGCTGGCAGCATTGCCACGTTTATAGCAGTGCTGATTCTTTGGCCAAGAACTATGCCAGCCCTGTGTTCATGTGAAGAATCGACCAACCGCGTGACGTGGTGGTCCCCAAACAAAAAAATAGTAGTAGTAATAAAAAAAAATTGAATATACTAAATTAAATCTATACGATTTCTGAACGTATATAAAAAAGGATTTTCATATTTATGACACAAGAGAATACTGTATCTTATGAAAAACCTTTTTTGTATATTTTACTTGTCAACTTTAAAATAATACTACTACTTGATATGATTTCCAGTCCTACTTTTTGTCCTCAGATCTAATTTTATTGATGACTTCATAGAACACTATAACTTAAGTGGTAAGACATGATACATTACAACTCCCAACTCTATCTTCACCAAATAAAGTTCCAAATCCCTTATGACAATTGAAGAAATGCCAAAGTGGCTATAACACTAATATTATAGGCCTTAGATCGGTCAAACGAGTGTAATGTCGTATGTACAGGCGTGGGGGTGAGGCAAAAGCGGTGGTAAACATTATTACCCATTAGTAATGAGTTTTAAGGAATAGGATGATAGCGGGTCCGAAGTATTAAAATAATAACGACAGGAAAAGGTAAGGGTTTTGAAAGAGTTGTAAAAGCTAGACCAAAAAAAGTCGCGAAAAAGTCTGTTGTATTGCGAAAACAATTTCATTACGATGATGTCCTAAACAGGACAATCAACTTGTAGTACGATTCTTATCTGGATGTCAAATTGTTTTTATGGATATTTCCCACAAATTTTGTCATAATTATACAACATGATATAGGCATCTAAAATGTCACATGTGAATTACGCATCAAAGACCTGACGTCACACAAATCCGGCATCGTGCATGCAGAGTTTACCGCGCGACTGATATACATATAATAGGGTGTACCTATTCAAATACGAAATATTTTAAGAGATACACCTAAAAAAGCCATGGAAACTTAACTTAAACCTGAGTATATTATTTAATTAATTCAATAATTTAAAATGACTTGATATGATGATTAATTATCAAAAGACACAGCGCTCGTGCCGCCACCGTTGCCGCGTCCGGGCGGGTCATTCATAGAATAAGTAAGTATAGGTTTTTTTGCAAAATTTCTCAAGCAATTTTTAAATTATAATAATTATGTAAAAATAAAAACACATTTTTTTTCGCTGCTATGGCTTTTTTACCACTTATAGATATTTCTCTTAAAATATTTCGTGTATTTTTTATTTTTATTTTAATATGGGTTTGCTCTTGACTTTGGTCTAGGTCTGGGTGACAGAGACAAAGTCTACGATGGAGTGAGCTTTCCCAGAAGAAGCCTGTTCACTTTCACTTTGAATAGATTAGGGTTGTATGCGTGTATGAATAGATACACCTTATATACCACATCTCATCTGGTTGGAGTATCCTAAACCATTTATTTCCCTAATTGTTGTTAGTTCCTGTATCAGTCTCGAGTCTCGTAAATACCAAAAAATCGTCGAGATTCTCGAAATTTTCGATACCATGATTCCCTGGATGAAAGCCCTAATAGATACGGCGTAGCTTATAGCTTGCACCATCCACATTAGCCGCTCACTCCAATTTGTGTTAGGGCTTATTAATGTGTGGAGAAAAGCGAAAAACTCCCCGTCAGCTGTACACCGCCACTATTTACTGAAACGTCGCCGTTTTTCATCTTCACCAGCTTAATATAGCCGCTTTTGTTCTTCTAAAATATTTATAGCGAGCGATTTTTGGAAGTAGGTTATTTCTAAGGAAAAATACTGTGTTCTAGAAAAATCTTGCGGAGAAAAATTGTGATGTAAGCAGAAAAATTAGGAACAATGTCTTAGTTGAGTAATTGGAATGAAGGCTCGATTTGACAGGCAGAAGAAGGCTCTTAGCATGTAGTAGACACATGCTGCGTGTAATGCAAGAGTGTGGGACATGCTCAAGACTTGCGATGACATACCTTGAAGACATATCATGAGTGATGTACCTGAGGCAAGTCATGAGTGATGTGTAGGATAAAATAAAGTATACATTTTAATTACATCTAGTATTTAAAATAACTGAAAACGAAACAGCAAAAGAAATCAGCTGCTCCATAAACTATTTTATTATTTGACTAGCTGCTGCCCGCGGCTACGCTCACATAGCTTTTTCTAAATAAAATCAGCTATCTGCCAGTAAAAGTCCTGTCAAAATCGGTTCAGCCATTCCGGATATTAGCCGGAAAAAATAGACAGACAGAAAGACAGATAGACTGACAGATAGACTGACAGATAGACTGACAGACAGACAACAACTTAAAAAAAGTTTTTTGTTATAAGTACCGTATATACTTTCTTAAGAGTTTTGTAAAAAGCAGTTATTTTAAAATTACACACAGACACATCAATTTTAATTATTTAGATAGTCCGACAAAACGTAGGAAACAGCAAATTTTTATTCGTGATTTCTTGATTGTTCCCATAATTACAGTTGTACATAATTATTTAAAGTGAAGTAAAATGTATTCGCATAGATTGTACATAGGTACATAAAACAATATGTAACAGCAAAATGGGTGATCCATGTACAGTCGTCAGCACGTTAGCTTATACGAAACTGTCTTTATCGAAACGATTTTAAACCTTAAAATGTATATGGTTAAGTTCAAAATCGGATGAGGAAATTTGACAGTTTGTGATAACTCGATGTGCTGGCGACTGTACAATCTACCGTAATAGACAATAGGTATCGTAGGCAATAGACATGCAAACAATTGAAACCCTCCAGGTTTCCAGTTATTTCAATTATACTTGCGTAGTACAACAGCAAAAGCCATACCAAATCCATTTGTAAAACTTCGCCTAAAATCTGATGAACTTTTTATACCGTAGACAAATAGTGAAACTCGAATCAAAGTCTACATCACCGGAATTCTGTTTTTTATTTGATTGACGATCAAATATCCACGATTACTTTCCTAGAACTGTGTTTAACGTGATCATACGGTTTCAACGACAAATAAAACTGGCCAAGTGCGTGTCGGATCACGCACAATGCAGGGTCCCGTAGGCGGAATGAATATATCCCAAGAAAAAACTTAACATTGTAGTTGAAAAACATGTTCTCCCATACAGAATGTATGAGAACATTTTTTTCAACTGCAAATGTATGTTGGTCGACTGTTACTTGGTAACTTGTAAAGTCTAGTTAGCTGTGATAGTTTTCCTTTTAACTTCGTTATACAAGGTGTTTTTTTAGATATCCCATAACTTTAGGGTATGAATGAGACCATATCAAAGAATCAACTGGCATATGAATTATTTTTATATTATATTTTTTATTTGTTTTTTTTTTTTTCATACAAAATTATTCGACCAATTTATTAATGTTAAACACCCTTACGTGAAATATAACAACGTCGCATTTTCTTAGCATTAAATATCAATGATTGGTTTGAATGAAAATTAATTATTCGTATTTATCAATGAAACATAGATACCTACATACATCGAGGGTGACAGTTTCATCAGTTTGGCAACGTCGCAAAAGTAAAAATTCGTCATACGGGTGAAAATTTGTGACCTAAATTAATATCATTGAGGATAATTATCTTCGAAACTATGCATTTTTGGATCACATATTCTAGGACCTTTTGTATTATTTTTACTTATAGAATATAACCCTAGAGTTATGGGATATAAAAAAAAACACGTTGTATATACTATACTGCTGTGAATTTTTTCACGTATCCAAATACAACCATTTAGCTGGCAGGGCGGCGGGGGGATACTTGACTCTAACAAAAATTTGAACTATAAAGCTAAGAGATATCACGCAAACGGATCTCTGAATCGAAAAATGGTTTTCACAAACCCGCAATATTCTTATATCTGGACTACCCAACTATACCCCACACCGGCTTATTCCACAAACCTCCCCTGAAAATCCCCCTTAGGACGAAAAGTGGAATCTATAAAAAACAGTCTAGAATTCACCCCAGATAATCCCGCTTAGGGAGGAACACTAGAATTGAAAAAAAAAAAGAAAACTTATTCCAATATCCCCCAGAAAGTGTTTTTTTTTACATTAGGGTTCAGTTTTCCCCACTGAAGGGGATTCTCTGGGGGATTAGTGAAATAAGCAGGGGTGAATTCTAGACTGGTTTTTATATATTCTAATTTTCCTCCTAAGGGGGATTATTCAGGGGGGATTTGTGGAATAAGCCCCCCCCCCACACCATGGGAAAGAAAAAAATAATATTGTACCCACTTTACATGTACCTACGGGAGGTACACAATTTTTTTTTTTTAAGATTTTATTTTACCAATTTAGTGGCGTGATTAATATGTATACCCATACCGAATTACAGCTTTCTAGTACTAAGAGCCTCCTTTCTAGTACTAAGAGCCTCTGAGCTAAACCGCGGACAGACAGACAGACGGACATGGCGAAACTATAAGGGTTCCTTGACTACGGAACCCTAAAAAAGGAAGCTTGTTTAAATCAAACGGAATTTTCAATTTTAACAAACTACCAACAGTATATAGGGCGCAGTAATCAGAAGGACTTGTCGTAGAACAATGTGACGATAGCAATACGACACTGTAGTGTATGGTGACCTTAAGAGCGGTAGAAAAGGCAGACCACTTTTTGAGCATTTTCTAACACCATTACGAGTTAATTAAAACTTTGTGAGAAAATCGGCATGTCCTAGAACTAAAATTTCGAAGACATGGGACATTTACCAACCCACGTCGGGCCCGCTTGGTGGATCACGGCCCTCTCACAGAAAGAGGAGGCCTATATCCCAGCAGTGGGAACAATAGGCTAATTATGAATAATCTTAGAAAATTAATGACAGTAATTTCCAGTCTGACCAGACAATTAGACTCATACGATAAATACCATTGACAAATTTGTAATCACTTTGTTTTGCATCATAACGTCATGCTATTTTGATAAGGGAAAGTTCTGAATAGGGAGGCAGATGCATCTAACTAATCAGCTACTCATGCAAGGAAATGCATTCCTTTGCAATACAAATAATTTCAATAGAATATGTACCTCTATACTACGTCGCACCAGTGCCAAATAATTGCAAGTCGCCTTTTAAGTAGTGACGTAGTATGACAAAATGTATGAAGGCGACGAATACGTGGATCTAGGGTGACTATGATTTAAATATGGTAAGGGATATTTTTGAGACGATATATTTGGTGCCACTACTCGGAGGTTCCACTGTACAAAGGAATCAATGTACAAATAGTTTGATAATGATAGCGATGACTATCACACTAATATTATAAAGGCGAAAGTTTGTGAGTGTGTGTGTATGTTTGTCGCTTCTTCACACTCAAACGGCTAGACCAATTTTGAAAAAAATTGGTATGGACGTAGCTGACACCCTGAATTTACACATATACTCAAATTTTTATCCCGAAAGAATGTAGTGTGCGCGGGTAACACCGCGGGGCGCAGCTAGTTTAATAAAAAAAGCAACAAAATAAAAACATCATCCGATATTATAATATTAATCTGACCGCAAATACCTATCAATTATCAAATAAATATGTATAAATTTACGCCCTAAATACTATAAATAAATAACTTAAACCAAGTTCACAAAACAAATTGCCTCTTTAAATAACACCAAAATTTCGATAACGAGCATAATTCCACCGAAATACTCGAAATATTTATAGATCCCGTCGTAATATTATTCATGGACAGTCTACCTGAAAGAGAATGGAGATCAAAGGCCTCGAAACGTGTGAATCAAGTTAGTGGCGGGTGATCCTCATCCCCCTACGGTGCTGGTGGATCAAGGAGGATAGGAGGATGGATACACAAAAGATCGAGCCATCATTAAACACGAGCTTTCCTGTACTAATGTGACGGACAATACTGAACGGTTCTTTTTTACCCCCGTCCCCCCTCTTTCCCGATGATTTCCTTTGGAAAAATCTTTTATCTTTTGAATGTGATTTCGACTATAATGAGGACTTCGTTTGATGCGTCGATCGTTGGATATGTATTTAGATGTGACGGTGATGGGGAGTAATTTTAAGATGTAAACGTAAATAATGGAAACGGTAAAAATAGGATTTGAAAATAGAATGATTTTGGTTTTGAAAGACGAAACATTTTATCGGTGAAACACATTTCTCATATCGATAGATCGTAGTGATATGCTATGGCCGCTTGTGCACTACATTGAATTTTAGCGTGCAAGATTTTTCCGAATGATCACGCGTGTCATTTGTTTAAAAATCGTAAAAGTGAACAAGTGGCTTAACGCTATGAACATATCAAGATTTGCCAGTCTACAGTACTGGGGAGGTGTGCCTAGGGTGTGAAAGGCGGACTTAAGCACCGTCACTCATGGAGGCTCTTTTGAACACCCTTTTCATGCAGATGCGCTAATATCTGAGATAACCGACCAGCTTGCCAAGTTTGCTGAACGCTGACTATTATGTCATTTATTTCGCGACTTTTATGTTCACTAGTCTGATAAGGGGCTTAAGGGCCTCACAAAGCTGGATTTTGTTTAAGGTTATAGTGACGTTAGCCTTAACCTTCAAAGATCTCAATTACTTCCTTTAATTATCTATGAAGATAAAAAAATACTGTGTGTAAATTATCTATGGCAACATCTATACCGTCATACGAGTATACGAACTACATCTGACAACACACAAATCCTACATCACGCAATAAAAGTACTCCGCGAATTTATAAAAAAGCCCGTCAACTACCATCGGGCAGTACAATCGGGAATTCCGGGCAAACCCACCAGACACAACACCCAACTGGTCGGAGGATCCTCCGTTTTTAATGGAGAAGAACAAACCTTAGACCCTGTTGTCATCCAAGACACAGGCATTCCTAGTTACACTTAAAAGAATATAGAACTTACGACCTTGGCCCCAAGGTCATAAATTCTATATTCTTGTTCTGGTTAATTTATGCCTATGTTTACAAGAACCTTGTAATAAAGTGTGATTTATTTTGTTTCAGATGTTATTCAAGTCTGGTCAGCACCGGGCGGCATGACGCGGCTACCGTGCGACCTGGCAGCTCCCGTCAGCGAAGTCGCCTTGATGTTCTGGTTCAAAGAGGGGGACAGAATGCCTATTTACACGTAAGTCTACATAATATCCTATTGTAGCTGCTCATTTTATACATGTCACGTCTGGTGGATTTAAAAAAGAGCTGTGGGCATATAATAATGATCCACTTTGTGGACTGTTTTGGAGCTTGAATATTGTAAAATAACGATTAGTGGAGCAAGAAGGTAACCTTTGTCCTCCTATACATACTCTTTGGCATTGAGAGTTAACTTGGAGTTGTACCCATTTTTATCCGACTTCAAAAAGGAGGAGGTTATCAATTCGGAAGTTTATATATATATTTTTTAAATATATGTTCGGGCATAACTCCGTCGTTTATGAACCGATTTGGATTTTTTTTTTTTTTTTTTAAAGGATATTCTTCTGGATTGGTCTCATTTAAAAAAAATCCAGTTATGATGGTGGGATCCATGAGGGATTGAGGGAACTCCACAAATTTTGTAGGCATTCATATAGCGATTTTTATATTTTAATCGAAAAATCAAGCATTTGCATTCAGAAAATATCATTTGGTGAACCGGAACTAATGAAGAAGACCACAGATGGCCACCTGAACTTGTCAATGATACGTATTTCACGGGTAGCGAAGATAGTTAAGCGACTATGACGAAGCAAATTTAAATAAATGCTGATCAAAATGGTACCATCAAACTGATCTGATGATGAAACCGGAAGGTAGGCAACGGAACTCCGTAATAAAACAATGTATCCTAGCCGTGTTTGGGCTTATTGGAATTGTCATGAGATGCACTCTGGCTATAAATTATGTTTAACCGACTTCAAAAAAAGGTATACGAATTGGTGTGGGGTAGGTACCACAACTAAAAAGTGAAAAATAAAAAACTTCAAAAAAAGAACCAAGCGACTTCAAAAAAAAAAAAGTAACAAAAAAATTGAAAATTAACTTTTATTTTGGAAGTCGGTGGCTAAAAACTAAAATACGGAACCAAAGACACCGACTTTCAAAATTAAAGTTACTTTTCCATTTTTTTATTTTTTTTACTTCTAAAAACATTTCTCGATTGATTAAAATCCATTGAACAAAAGCCTCTGTACAATAAAGAATACTCTGTCTGTTTATCTCTCCCAAAATCGGCTCGTGGCTAAATTAGAACAGCCACACGGGTAGATTGAAGGTTAAGCTACGCTTGCCGCGGTAGGTTCGTGGATGGGTTTATCCATTACAAATATCGAGACCCTTCCAAGCCCTGAAAAGCACGTTAAGCAGTTGGTTCCGGCTGTTATTCGTAGATCTTTGACAGTCGTTACGAGTAATCAGAAGCCCAAAAGTCTGACGACCAGTCTTACCAAGGGGTATCTATCGTGCTACCCAGTCACGGGTTGTGGAGGTCAGATAGGTAGTCGCTCCATGTTAAATACTGATTCGCAGCTGATTCCGGTTAGACTGGAAGCCAACCCCGACATACACATGCACAGATTATAATTATTAATCCAGCGTCGCAAGAGTTGTTCAGTCAGTCGTTACCGACGGCATGGAATGTTGCCATTTTAAATATTATATTTATTTTAAACTTTTAGAAGTATTGTATTTATTTTATTTTTTATTTTGTTATTTTTGTCTCATTATTTATGTTGCACCGGATGACGTCATCACGTCAGCGCCGGCTGTCACTGAAAACCAGCGCTGGGGCTCCGTCTCGCATAGGGTCGCAGCATTATGCTAAGCGATGGCCGTTTTGCGTGGATGTGGCGCATATTTTCCCCCAACTTGTTATTTTCGTGTTTGTGTTCTTTCTCTGCGTCATGTTTGCCGCAAATAAACGTATTTTCTTTCTTTTTTTTTTTTTGGTTGGAAGGCCAGGTAGATTGATGATCATTTAAACATCTCTAGAGCCAATAATTTTGCACGGAGCAATCAAAAACAACCTCGCCAAATAAGCAAAATCCCATTACAATTTACTGTCATCAACTTTCTCACGAATAGTTCCCGCTTCCCAGTCACATGTTATCAGTTCGGTCGAGTTTGATTCATTAATATTGGGTTCCGAAGTTACGATAGAAGTCGGAATGGGTCAAACTTTTAACGACGTGCTGCGAATGTTGCCATATGACGGGCCCTGGGGCCCCTGCACTCATTCACGAGATAAATTCAGAAATTTCCTTTGAAGCTGAATTACATTTTCTTTTGTTTCTTTCTGTATTTGAAGTTAACCGACTTCAAAGACAGACAGAAAGAAACAAAAGAAAATGTAATTAAGAAAAAAATAACAATCAAACAATCGTGTATGGTTGTTATTTTTTTAAGGAGGTATGAGGAAGTTCCGTATTAAAAAAAATCTAACATGATGTTGACTATTGATATTTTTATGTTTGTTGGCTTTAAGAGAATTTGAAAAAAAAAAAAAAAAACATATGTATTTATTTTTTATTTTTTTCGAATTTGTTGCTTTTTATTTATTTTTTGTTAAAAAAAGTGATCGGATTTTTTTATTTAACAGAAAAATCGGAAATCTTTTTGTCATCATTATCTACGGATGAATGATACATGAATATTAATTGAATGAAACCTTAGTTGAGTTATCTTTAGGAGAAATATCTTCATGGTTGATAACATATTTACGAGAACTCTTATCCGCTTAACATCCCAAATTCAATACCAAGCCATACAGCAAACACCACACTAACACGGCAACTCACGTCTTAACTCTAATTACCGATATCCAAATGGCTTCACCAGCTATCCATTTCGACCATTCAAATGTAGACCATCTAGCCTATCTGGTGACAAGATCGTATTATAGCTTAGCTCCATACAGCTTGTATCGGCCATTGTGGACGACTGATTAAGCTATTCAGATGGGACAATGGGCTTATTAAATAATGTTGAACAGAGACTAGGCTTGGTAATTCATGAGTTTGAGTTGATTGTTGTAGTTGGGTGTTGATTGGCGTTCAAAATGTGATGATGGTTAGGAGTGAGTTGAGGAGGATAAGTAAGAAAGGAGTATTTTTTTTGTTAAAAAAAAAACCTTGTAGGTCATACTACTAGTACTAAACTAAAATTTATCTTCTGTCCTTTTCTTAATGTAATAGAAAGAAAAAGATGCACTGAACTTAAATTTAGTTTAGTTTGTGAACAAGGGAATCGGCACCATTGTATAACTTACTCTTACTCGTAGCTGAGCAACTCATCCAATTTAGTGCATAGCATAAGCATAGTGATATGGCTTTTTCAATAACTTATTGATTTGTGGTAAGCCACTAATACTTTAGTCATGAGGCGAAAAAACATCATGACTTAAAAAATGGTGTACTTCTAGTCAAAACTGTATCATCACTTAATATCAGGGCAGATACTTGTCAAATAACGTGAGATTTTCCTTTAGAATAATGAAAAAAAATAGATTATAAAACAGTAATAAAATTTCACAAAACTTATAAAACAAAAATAGCTCAAACATAACTAAATACAGAGATAATCCCGTGACGATTCAGCACACCATAAACTTATGGTATTTCGTCTTATTTTCCGTTGCGTCTCATTTGTCTAATGGAAAAAAGCCTCCAAGTTGATTGGAGTTCTCTGCCTATGCCGTTTTTGTATGTAGCACTGTATTCTGTTAGTTTTGTTGCCAACATGCTTGAGTGAATCGAGTTTTGTTTTTGAAAAAGGAGTACGGTGGATGAAGTTTTTCTTTTGTTTTACTTTGTTATTGACATGCCGTTGTGTGTTTTGACTGAACAGGAAGGGAAATTTTCAATTTTTCATTCTTAATAATCAGTCATAGAGTGGCCGGAAAGAGCCTAGAGAATTTGATGTTGAGAAATAATGCTTGAGTAGAGTTTGACAAGTTCTCAATTTTGAATTCTCAATTCTGAAACCGGGTATTAGTAGAAAAAGGAAGGTTTTTATCATGCAGAGGGATAAATAGGCTTGAAAGAAGAATCTGTCACAGAAATAAGCATCATTATCATTTCAGACGAAAATGCTGGACATTGGCTTTCTCCAAACATCATCGTTTATGAGCATCGTTTTTAATAATAATTTCAACGGCATGATCTAACAACGGGAAGAATAATGTAACGAGTTATTCGTTATTTGGGTTAATTCCAATGGTGTGACCATTGGAATTAAACCAAATAACGAATAACTGTGGGTGACTGCAGAAATAAAATTATGTTGTAGGTACGGTCATTAACAAAAAAAAAAAAGCACAGCCACTTTTACATAAAATTAAAATTGACGCAAAATGATTCGATAAAGTGATTATATCTTTTCATATAATAATTCCGACTCCAATTAAATCATTTGCTCAGTAGTCAATCGAGTTTTGTTGCTGACTCTGCCTTGCACGGTTCCTTACCACAAATAATTAAATTAACAGAATTCAGCGAGTTGATATTAATGGCAGGAGATATGCAGGATCTGCGGTCACAATGGGCGTTCCGCAGGGTTCAATTCTCGGTTCTTTCTTGTTTCTAATTTATATAAATGACTTACCTCACCACATACAGGATAATTACAAGCTCGCAGATGACACTTCCCTCATTTTTTAAATCAAACGTCAGTAAGTCAACTTTGAACAAGTTAACGATGCACTTTCTAAAGTTGTCCATTGTTTTCATGTAAATAATCTTCTCCTGAGAAAAAACAAAACTAAACTCATCAAAATTTCTACGCCAGATGTCAGACAGCTAACTACCAATTTACGATTTAATGGATTAGAGTTGTACCCTGTCGATAGATTTTCTTGGAACAACTGGAAGAAAGCGTTAGTTCGGCCGCGCTGTTATAAAAAAATCTACAGATTACTGATGTAGATACAGCCAGAATTGTTTATTTTATTTAGTTTCATAGTCTTCTGACTTCTCTGGGGAACCTGAGCGGACTTTAATACTATCTTTGTTTTACAGAAAAGGGCTGTTCGAGCCATTTCAAACTGGGTGCAAGGGATCCCCATCGAGAAAAATACAAAGAAATAAATATTTTGACTATAGCCTCACAATGTATGTTTGAAAACTTATCTATGTACATAAAAATATATCAAATTTTAAGAAATTTTTCAACCAGGAACAAACAAAAACTTGCTGTACATCGCACTCATGGTTCAATTTATACACTTTTACAACAAACTTCCCATTTAAAGTCGAAACTTACCCATTAAATGATTTAAAAGTGTACTTTACAAAATTAAGATTATTTAGAAGACAAAAAAGCTTGGGATTGAGCTGCTCGCTCTGCTATGCCTTGTGATAAAACCATAAAACTTGACATTTTAGTTATACGAGTTGAAATTGATGAATATTATATACGAAAAAAAAAACGATAAAAAAACATACAAAAAAAAAACTAAAATTTTTATGAATGAGAGGGGTGGGTCCTTTTTTTTCTTTCTCAGTTAATTAAATGATGGTCCGACAATTTGAGTACTTTATGCGGCCTACCCAAATGTCCTTTCATTGGTATTGTTCGTCGAGTCGCTGAGCTCCTTAAGTTCTGAATTGAGCTGCACGATTACTATAAATGCTTGTACTGACTGGACAGGTCCACCCCAAATCTGTGTGGTTCTTTCCCCTAATACTAATTACCTGAATGGTCCTCACATGATCTGACCAAGGTTATGTCTGGACTTTAATAGAGACTTTCAAAGTGGTTCCGATATTCTATTTACAGAATAAACAATTTCATTTCATTTCAAACCTATGCAGACTTAACTAAGGGATAGACCCCTAGTTAAGTCTCATCTGTATCTGAAAAAATCTCCCCCTACCTAACTTCGTAAGGGTCAAAGCCCCATCGTATACCATTATAATCACATTCTGGTGCTGATCTGAAAATAAAAGAAAACCCTTATCTCAACGTAGGAGTCGTAAAAATCGAGCGTAGGGTGACTTTACGAGGGATCACGGATGGGGACAGTCTAGCACATCGTTATTTCTTAATGTGATCCCGACGTGCTAACCAGCTGGGGAGAAAAGAGGTTATATGACGTACCTATGTGAATTCTATAATTGAAAATTTTAATTTCAGCCTCTATTGACCGTTACTCCGCAAACGCTATACAGCCGTAGAGAGCTGATACACCACCCTATGTACGCACATATGTCTAACCTAACCAAGCGCGAGGAACTAATTTATAAGTGTTACCACAAAACACGATATTTGTTCGCGACGATAGGTCTGATGGAGCAAAATAAAAGCGAGAGTGGCCTGTGTAACATGTAATGTAGAAAAATATTAAATTATAATAGTGTCTATCAGTTATAATGAAGAGAACAGCCGTAACAAAAAGTGTATTGTCATTGCATGGCAGTTCTAACAAATCCATAACTTGCAAAATAAACTATACCTTTTTTTCTCACAAAATAAAAAATTAAAAGCCATTTACCCCAGTAAACTGATTTACGCGCAATGAATATTAATTTTAGGACAATTATCGACGTGCAGCGTCAACCAGGCATTCAGTAAGAGACAATTATACGTCCAAATTGTTATTACTTTTGCATATTATTACATCCGGAATTTCTTTATTGGACGTTATTGATATGAATACGTCAATGAGGCGTGTAATTTCGTATTTATTGAGTACTTTTGCGCACGTTTTGGTGTGGTTTTTGCGATATAAAATAATAAAATAACATCCATTTAATTCAGACAAATTTTTTGTCCATACGGGTATGTCGATATGGGTCAGTGATCTTTGCGTCTTTTTGGGTCAGTGTGTTGCGTCAATTTTTGGTATATCGCTACTAGGTTATTTTGGTGCGCGGGCAAAATTGGAACTAACGCCGCCATCTTGTATTTTGAATAAATTTCAAGGGATATTTCGTAAAACAATTGCACATTATGTTAACCTACAGCGCACCCTGTCAACGTCATTCTAGAGCCAAATCATATACATAGAGCAGTGTAACTTTATTTTATACGAATAAGTTGTTAGGAGCAGTTTTAAATTCTAAAAAAAGCCGGCGCGTGTCGGACAACGGACAATGAAGGGTTCCGTAGTTGGAATTAGTTTATCCCAAGAACAAAATTAACATTGTAGTTTACAGAATGTATGGAAGAACATGTTTTTCAACTGTAGACGTAAGTTGGTCGACTATTACTCGGTAACTTGTATAGCCTCCTGAGCTGTGATAGTTTTCCTTGTAACTTCGTTATATATACTATTGCTGTAATTTTTTCACATATCCAAATATAAGCATTCAGCTTGCAGGAGCGGGGGGGGGAGGACACTTGACTAATAAAAATGAGCACTTTAAAGCTTAATCACGCCGACCTATGTCGGCGTGATTAAGCTTTTTTTTATTTTGCTTGTTTTTTTTTTTTGGTATTTATCTTATACACATATTGTGGGGTATGGTTGGATAGGCCGTTCAAAAATATTGCGGGTTTATGCAATCTATTTTTCGATTCAGGGATCCGTTTGCGTAATCTTAATATGTACGATACCAAATTACAGCTTTCTATACCCAAAGTCTCTAATTCAGATAATTTATGTAAACAAAGTTATGTCAAGAAATGTCACTGTCAAAATGACAGGACAGTGGTGCAAAACAGTTTATCATATATTTTTTTTGTTAATATCATCTATGAAATTAAAGAGAATTAATCAGCCCTTTTAAGTCCACTGCTAGACGTAGGTCTCCCAAAATCGATTTCCAATCGAAACAGTTTACAGCCGTTTTCATCCAAAATGTGGCTAGATATGCTACATACAATATGAATCTATGAATGAGAGTTGTATTATAGTAAGTGTTGTTGAAGATGTAAAAAATGTGAAAATGTTTGGATCTCCTGTATTGTTACCAGTATCATAAAAATATTTTATACCAGAAAATCTCCTTTTTTTTAATAACTTTGTTTTAAACCGAAAATGTATAAAAATAATTACGGTATGATTATTTTTTAAATTATTGTTTCTTAAATTCAGTACTTAAAAGAAAATGGAACCCTGTTCTTCGCCATTTTATGTGAATTACCATTACGAAGATATTTTTTTATTATGTTATCCCCTTTGTTTACATAAATTATCTGAATTTGAGACTTTGGGTATAGTACTAAGAATCTCTGAGCTAAGCCGCGGTCAGGCTGACAGACAGACACACAGACAGACTGACAGGCAGAGGGAAATGGCGAAACTATAAGGGTTCCTTGTTGACTACGGAACCCTAAAAAGATACTCGCCGAGCACATAAATTCCTCGTTTTTATTTTTGAACTCGGTTACTAATATATCATGTCACTGTCAATTACGTTTATGAAACAAGTAATTAGGACAATGGTGCCGATTCTCTTGTCACAAAATTCTCTAAACTAGACTAAAAATCACCAAAATTTAGTTTATTCCTGTCAAACGACCATTTCCTATTCTGAAATTGACTAAAGTGACACAACTTAACTATATTTTAGTTTGACAGCTCTAAGATAGTACTGAGTTTTTAAATTTAGTGAAAATGGCAATTTTGCTATTCTGAATTTGACGTTTTTAAACTAAAATTTAGATTTTCTAACTAAATGTGACTATTTTTAATCGCGATTAAAAAGGTGTGGAATAAAATTAGTTTTCATGAACTAAAATTCACACCAATCACCTCGACTTCTGGTGCAAAACCAGTACTGTATATAAGGTGTATCTATTCATACACGAAATATTTTAAGAGAAACATCTTTATGTCGTAAAAAAGCGGAAAAATCCTTTATTTACATATTCTATGAATGACCCGCCTCGACGCGGTGACGCCGAACGGTGCGGTGGGGTGGCGGCACGAGCGCGGTGAATTTTGATAATTAATCATCATATCAAGTAATTTTAAATTATTTAATTTTTTAAATAATATACTCGGAATAAAAAAGAAAATCATTTCCATGACTTCTTTACCACTTATAGGTGTATCACTTAAAATATTTCGTGTTTATCCCTATATATTTTTTTCTTTTCTTTTGCTTATATCTCCAAAATGGTGCGTCCTATCGCAAAAATAATGAAAATTTCGACCCCCTTTTAGAAACCCTTAAATTACTATTACGCTACATGTAGGTAATCTTTTTTTTTATTTTCCACACAAAAAGTGAAAGATTCCATAAAAAAACATGTCGCGGCTGCCCCCCATGTGCGCCTCCGGCTCTAAAATAAATCATAGGCAAACAAGTACAACGTTGCGAAGCCAAAAAAAAAATACCACGTGGAGTCACGATTGTCAAATTCGATTTAGTTGTGTCAAACTTATTTTTAAATTTAGAGAATTTTGTGTGCAGAATAGCTTTAAGATTCTCATAGCCAAAAGTAAGGAATTTTAGTGATAGTTTAGTTAGTTTAGTTCGGTGTACAAGAGAATCGGCACCAGTATTTAGGTAATTGAAAGCAATTATTTTCTATTATTTTTTTCATTATGTACTGTGGCGGTTTCTACAACGCCACATGCGAACTACGCATCAAAGACCTGACGTCACAAATCCTGCATCGCAATCAGAGTTTACCGCGCGACTGACACTCCCAACGTCATTGGTCGGACAGTTGCTCACCAGACACAACACCCGTCTGGTCGGAGGATCCACCCTTTTCTATAGAGGATGAGTGAACTTCACACCCTGTTCCTCGTACCTCATAGTACTTACTTGTTTTGAGTTGCCCGCGTCCTATTTAAAAGCGAACGTCGCGCGAGTAGGTACGCGATGATCGCGTGCATAATGTCACTTTTTGTTCGGTGAACCCGAATACGTGTTCGCGCCGACATACATCTCTTTTCGTTTTTCCGAACAAAAAGTGACATGACCGCGACGAATAGGACGCGGGGTAAGGTTAAGAAATCACACTCCTGCATTGATGAGGCATTGACGTCATTGACTCATTATGTTTGTAGTCAAACATATGTAGTGTATGTATGTAGTAGTATTACATAAAATAATGGCTTACCTGTACACAGCGTGTATCAAAAAGGTGTGGTCTTTAACAGTGTGGTACAGACCATCAAACTGAACAAATTTCTCCATGTGACCAACATGGGTGAAACTTGACTATGTCTATGTCCTATGTATAATTTGTGCCGGTACTGAGTCGTTACTTGGGACTTGTTATCCATCTTAATCGACAGGTATAAATTTGGACTCAAAACATTTCATTTTTGTTGTTAGTCGTGTCTAATTGGTCATTAGGTGACGTCTCTGAGTACCTATGGAAATTGTGACTATATTGTTGTATAGCAATAACTTGTGTTATCATGACCCGTTTGTAGGTAGACAGGCACAGCTATTGATTTTGGAAATTTTAATACAATAAAAAAAAGCTCCAACTCAACCCACATTTCAAAACTAAACAAACATCTAAACCATGCCAATATTAATCATTTTAACACAAAATACCGATACGTTTGGGTGACAGTTGGAATCTGCTTGATTGATTAAAGCGCCGGTTGAAGTTCGACAGCGCTGAATATACTGGTGTACTGCTGTCACGGGTCACGAGATAACGCATGTCGACACGAGATGGGTCGAGGATGACGCGTTCCTATATTTTACAAATCGTTTTGCTAGCTATGTGGAAGACGAAAAAACCCGGTTGCTCTCAGATCTAGGCTTTACATGTAGTTCCTATTATTATGTTGTTAGATCTAAGAAACTAAAAAACTATTTAGTGCTGTTTAAGGAGTCAAGAGCAAACCCATAGTAAAATGATAAAAAATAAAAAAAAGAATACATTCCTATAAGTGAGCTTGTGGCTAAGTAATAACAGCCGCACAGGTTGATCGATCAGGTTAAGCTACACTTAACGCGGTTGGTCCGTGGATGGATGACCATCTTTACATGCCAAGACCCCTCCGCGCCTCGGAAAGCATGTTAAATCGTTGGTCCCGGCTGTCATTTGTGGATCTTTGACAATCATTACGGGTCGTCAAAAGCTCGGAAGTCTGACAACCACTCTTATTATTTATTTATTTATTTAACACCTTAAATCTATCATTACAGGTTACCCTAATGCGATAGTTAAGCCTACATAATAATATATGTACCCTCCATGCTTTCTAATTATTAAACAAATACTGGGAGTTATAAACGAAATTCACAATAAACTAAACAAATATAACACCTAAATTTAACCAACGGGTATCGTAGGTATTACCCAATAGCTGGGTTGTGGAGGTCAGATAGGTAGTCGCTCCATGTAAAATACTAGTATTCAGCTGCATTCGGTTAAACTGGAAGCTGACCCCAACATAGATGGGAAAAGGCTAGGCAGATGATGATAATGAGTTGTGTGTGCAGCTTCACAGTGACAAAATGATGTAGAGCTAAACTATTGCCATTTGCCGTACATTATTCACCGCAGCCATTCCTTCTTAGGACTCAATAGTTCCCTAAATCTATTAAGACCTAACACAATAATCCGCTTTCCATACAAACCGCTAAACAATTAATAACGTTCGCAGTCACGGAGAACAATACTCTCGGATACAAATCCATTGCGGTGACGTCTGACGTGTGACGTTATGATGTATCGACTTCGGTTTGACGTCGCGTCGAAGTCAAACGTGTGACGTATTCATTTGTTTCCATTTGCTCATCGACAGATGACTTGCCCCTATTCTGTGTCGGTGTTAGGGTGCGTGGTTTTGCTGAAGAAAAACACGCATTTTTTTTTCTCATAACTCCGTGTCTGTATCTATTCTCTGAAGGTTTGTTGGTAGGTAGATGTGCGATGTAAGACAGTAGACAGTAATATAAATAAATACAACATCTTTATTAATAAATTAAAATTATTTCTATTAAACAAAAGCTATTATAATGTAAACGAATACTTGAATGAAAGACTATAATTACAAAGAATACATTCTTAGACATAATACACAATCAAGAAAATTAAAAAGTATTAAAATAAATAATTAAAATTAAATAGTATTTTAAGAAAATAGCTACCTACTTACCATTATTAGAATTTTTTTACATTATTGTTATTGACTTTTATGCAAATGTAATTACTAAGTTTTATGTATTATTTTAATGAATTTTTTATTATTATGATTTTTATAATTAACAATAATTTTGCTGTGCCCTTACAGGGTCTACAACGGCTCTTAGCTCTAAGCCCTTTGTTAACATCTTTTTACCTTGTGGAATGCAAATAAATGAATATGAATATGAATATGAATACTATAAAATTTTAACTTTAATCATTTGTGCCATGTAATAGGAAATGAGTTATTACGAATAATCAGAGACTAATCCAGACTCTGTTACTGTGAATTCTCTGACGAAAAAATAATAATATCAGTACACCATTTTTATCAAACATATTGCTTACGACAAACAATTCAATACACAAACGAATATCGCTGTAACTTTAACGTATTTTCGTAACCCAATATTTTTATCGACCACTTTTAATAAAATTAACACCCCATCATTTCTCCTTACACCCTCAAAATCTTTACGAAACTACCCTCGATCACCGAAAACCCATTCCCAAGACACCATTTTAGTATTCATCCCCATACAAAGGATAGTTTCAATAGTAACATCACGTTGTATTTGTTAATTAGGACTGATATCTGCACAATGATTGACTAATCAACAAAGGACGGACGGAATTATATTGCGATTATAATTATAGACACTCACACGTCATAGGTAGGATATTGTGTTTATCTATGTAGTAGTATTAGATAATATAATGGCTTACCTGTATACAGCGTGTATCAAAATGGTGTGGTGTTTAAAAGTGTGGTACAGACCAACATGGGTGACACTTGACTTATTGTCGTATGTTATTTATTAGGTACTGAGAGTACTTGGGACTTGTTAATTGACACGTATAAATTTGGACTCTGACAGTCAAAATAGAAAACAAAAACAAAATTGAAAAAAATTGTCTAAACACATTTAGTTTTTGTTGGTAGTGACGTCTAATTGGTTGTTGGGTGATGTCTCTGAGTGTGGAAATTGTGACTACATTGTTATATTGGGTTCCCTACTGTAAAATAAAAATGGACATCGTCATGAAAGAAAGAAAACATATTTTTTGTGGCTCACACAGGAAGATCACAAACTAAAGTAAACACAATCATAGAATCATTAAAAGAAATAAAACTCAAAATTATATAAAAACCCCGATAAGTGCATGTCGGACCACGCACAATGAAGGGTTTCGTAGTTGGGATGAATTTATTACAAGAACAAAAACAAAAAGTATAACATGTTCTCCCATAAATTCCAACTGCAAATGTAAAACTTACATTTGCGTTTGGAATGTATGGGACTACACACAATATTTAGAAGATTTACCATGTTACTTTAAAACCATATACGTCTTATAGGTTTTCCTGTAATCTACTATCGTATAGAACTATTTTAAGTATTTTTTACTAACTTTAAAACTGTTTATTAAAAAAAAAAAAAACAATAAATATACTTGAGACCCTCACAGTAGGTAAGTCCTTTTAAAACATTTTTTTATATTTTAATTTGTCCCCCAAAAGTGACCCCCATATTCAAAATTCATTTATTTACGTTACACGTCCGTGTTTAGGTCACAAAAATTCATAAATGTACACCAAATTTGAAGTTCATCGGTACATTAGATTTGGAGCAAGTTGGCTGTGACAGATGGACAGACAGATGGACAAGAGTGATCCTTTAAGGATTCCGTGTTTTTATTCCAACGTCAAAACGTAAGGTAGGATGCCCACAGGCTAGGTGAAGCGACTATCTTCGCAGGGTGGCTGATAGCAGCTGGATGAGAGTTGCCAAGAATGGAGCTGAATGGCGTGCAATTGGGGAGGCCTATGTCCAGCAGTTGACTGCTGTGAGCTGATGATGATGATGAAAGTTTTTACTGTAATTTGAAAATATTGTAAAAGTCAATTATTTTGAAAGCGTAACCGTGGAGTTTCGTGCCGGTTCTTCTCCATTGGAAATTATCAATTGGGACCGTGCACCTAGCTTCTGACATTTATGTGCCCATGTAGGTTCATGTGAAGTAAAATATTTTGATATTGAGTTTTTGAGTATTGTTTATTGAAATAATTTGATTTACATAAATATTTACAAAATAAGGCCTCAAAAAAGAGGTAGGTGTAATATAGTAATTGGATTCTACCTGTACTAGGAATAAACCTGTTGGCATAATGTGAAGAGATTTCAATTTTTGTGATAAGTGAGTCATTTCTTACATTCTGAAGCAATCCGTTGCCAGTTGCATTTTATGCATCGCTACAGATTTACGGCTTGAGGTACGCATTGCACTTACCTTTCGCAAATATTTTGACGTTAACAATTCAAGAAATATTTGTTTTTCTTGCTGCTTGGTATGCGTGGAGGTTGTGTATTTATAAAAGGAGCGAAAACGGTTATGGTACTACACGATAAAAGTTTTTCTTAGTAAATATATCTTGGAATAAACTCAGTTAAATTTAACCCGATCTGCATGATGGAAAAGTCAAATATGTATGGGACTGACTTAAGCTGCGGAATACTTCGCATGTCAATCCTGTTTATTAATTTATATAAAGACTTACCAACTAAACACATACACATCATTAACCCAAAGTCTTTGTCATAATATAGATCTCACATGTATGTAAACATCCAATGACCTTGTGAAGGCCGCAGGAATCCGCTGGATGCAAGAAGCACAGAACCGTTTGAAGTGGCGGTGCTCGGGGGAGACCTATGCCCAGCAGTGTACGTCTTTCGGCTGAAATGATGATGTATATGATGATGTATTAAATAAGTTGAATACTACGCTTATAGCTTACAAATATTGTTTTTTTTTTATAATAATAAAAAAAAATACGAAGCGCTTTGAAATCCTTTGTCACTTGTATAGGCTGGATAGTGAATTATATATTAGATTAGACTAGCTTCTACTCGCGACTTCGTCCGCGTTAAATTTCTTGTTCCCCCGACCCACCCCGTCGCAACAGATTGCCTGCCCGTGCTTTTACTTCGTTTTCGCATAAACTTTGATTTAAAAAAAATGGTGTTTTAATTATTAGGAATGTAATTCTTCCTCAAGAATTGGGCTGTAAAATGCAAAAAGATTTTTTCAAATCCAACTCGCAGTTCCAGAGATTAACACGTTCAAAAAACAATAACCGGCCAAGTGCGAGTCGGACTCGCGCACGAAGGGTTCCGTACTATCCATACAAATCCTTATCCTTACTAATATTATAAATGTGAAAGTAACTCTGTCTGTCTGTCTATTTGTCTGTTTGTCTGTCTGTATGTTACGTTTTCACGCCTAAACCGCTGAATCGATCGTCATGAAATTTGGCAAAGATATAGCCTGGGATATGGAGAAGGACATAGGCTACTTTTTACGCAATAACCGACATACACGCGAGCGGAGTCGCGGGCAAAAGCTATCCATACTAATATTATAAATGTGAAAGTAGCTCTGTCTGTCTGTCTGTCTGTCTGTATGTTACGTTTTCACGCCTTAACCGCTGAACCGATCGACCTGGGATATAGAGAAGGACATAGGCTACTTTTTTACGCGATAACCGACATCCACGCGGGCGGAGCAAAAAAAACGGCAAAAAAATCATGTCCGTTGTATGGGAGCCCCCCTTAAATATATTTTTTTTCTGTTTTTTAGTATTTGTTGTTATAGCGTCAACAGAAATACATCATAATTATTATACAACAATTCCATCATAGATGATATTTGCGTAACTTAAACCGTTTACGCAGCGCACGCAATGGAAGCTCTCAAAAAGGAATAATTTTTCCCGTTTTTGCAACATTTTTCATTTATGCTCCGCTCCTTTTAGTTGTAGCGTGATGTTATATAGCCTATAATATTCCTCAATAAATAGACTATCCAACACAAAAAAAAATTCAATTCCAACCAGTAGTTCCTGAGATTAGCGCGTTCAAACAAACAAACAAACTCTTCAGCTTTATATATTAGTATAGAAGATTAGTATAGATAGATAGATAATGGGGATCACTTAGTATAAAAACCTACCTAGTAAATACCAGTGAATGTAACCGCCTTAGTTTTCTTCATGTTGAAGTAACCTAACTGTCATAATGAAGACTATGAAATAACAAAAAAAAAGTTTCAACTTAAAAGTTTTTTACTGGCTTACGCGTTTATCCATATCCACACTAATATTATAAATGTGAAAGTAGCTCTGTCTGTCTGTCTATCTGTCTGTCTGTATGTTACGTTTTCACGCCTAAACCGCTGAACCGATCGTCATGAAATTATAAACAGAGATATGAGAGCCTGGGATATGGAGAAGGACATAGGGTAGTTTTTTACGCGATAACCGACATCCACGCGGGCGGAGCCGCGGGCAAAAGCTAGTATCTAATAAATTAACTCCAATAAGCACATGATACTACTAATAACATTACCCCTTCAAAAACACTTCGCAAAGATACTCCATTCATGCCCAATTTCCACGAAACACAAACGTCATTTACGCTTACAATGAAGAACCAGGTGTCAAACAACTGAGTTCATCCAATTAATTACATCGAAGGTCAGAAGGAGGGAAAGTTTCCTCTTTATTGCTCCGACATAGATCCCTCAGGAGTTAAGATTATCCAGGATCAAGTTCACTAAGTTAGACAACATCGTTAAGAATGGACAGTGTGATGTTGAATGAAGATCTTGTTAACATGTTGTGTGGAAGGAAAGATGGTGTCTAAGTTGGGTTTCTGGATAGCTGTTTTGTTCTTCGAAGCGTAGATGTTGATAATAGTATAGAATCTTTATTAAGTATCATGTCTTGGATTTAGCTAGGAAACAAGCTTAGACTTGTGCACCTAAGATATTTAATAACCTAAAAAGTCAAAGTCAAAGTCAAATCATTTATTTCAAATAGGCACGAAGATGCACTTTTGAACGTCAAAAATTACATGAATAGTTAATTGATTCTAGTTGCGCCTTACAAAAGGTAGTTATGTATGGAGAAGAAACTCCATTCTTACTCTTTTAAAATGTTAACAATAGTTTGTATACATTAATTAATAATTATAGGTGATGACGATGTACCTAGAATAAATATAAAAAAATTACTTACCACAATTGGTAAAAAAAGAATGAAAAGTGAAGTAATGACAGAAAAAATAATAAATGCGCTAGGTACATGGTGCTCACATATTTACAAACTTTGTATATGATTTACAAAAAAAAAAAAAAAATTACATAAATTAAGTCAGTGTGTGAGTTAAATTTATATTAATCACAGAAAATAAAATTTATATCATAAAAATTATAGATTATACAGTTAAATTAGCAACCATTTGGATTTTTTCTAGACTCTAAATTGTCCTACGGAGCAGGACCAGCATGTTTCCAAGCATTCTTATCTTGGATATAATCCTCTAATTTGTAATATGCTTGTTTACAAAGTCTGTTTTTTATATGAGTTTTAAATTATTTTTATTATTATTATTTTTAAATGTCTTTAACTTATCTTGGGACCCAGGGGTCTCGGGCCTTTGGAAGGCGTACGAGGGGCCGAAGCCAACTCGCAGAGCCCCGTTAGACGCTTTTAATTAAATGAAGCACCAACCGACGATTATCCCTGTACGCACTATGTAAGTGCACCCAAAGACAACCCCCGGTTTGTGTAGGACTATTGTAGGACATGGAAACAACGATATTGGACTATGGGATATGGTTGGTTTTTTCTGTACTATCTACAGGTTTTCTTCCTGGTCTTTCTAAACTCGTATAACTTCTTATACGAATGCAGAATGACAAGAGGGTCTATATATGTGGCAATCGCTTTTAGAGCGTTTTGTATTTGTATTTTTACAACGACTTTCAACAGGAAGGGTCATGAACTTTTTGTTAGCTTTCGACGTTTTCGCTGATATAATACCAGTTTGTCTCGACCTTAAGGGCAGTTGCAAAACCAACTGATATTATCGTTAACTTAAATAAGGTACTGAGTCAGAATATGTGTTACTAGAAAATTATTTATGGAAAATTTGTGTTACATACAAAAAATTCAATGTGTAACTGAATTTAGTAGAAGTGAAGTATGCACATAATGAAAGAAGTTTTTTGTTCAGAATCGTTTACGTAGTTTTAATTATGAAAGATATCGATTCAAGAATTACCTTCTACGCTAGACCCTTAGACGTGTGCGACTATGTGCGTGCATAGATTTGTAATTTGACCACAATTTTCTGCCAGTCAGTATAACTAGTTTAATTAATAAACAATGCTTTATACATAATAGTAAAAACTCTGTGTATGCATTTTGATTATAATATTATTTTCGTGGTTTGGTGGTGAGCGTTAGTTCGGGACATTTTGTTAATACCATTAAACAGAATTTACTACCATTACTTGTATATATCCCAAAAAAATATAACAAAAAACCAACAAAACTTTCACGTGAACAATAAAAATACACATCCAGAAAACTATTTATCGGAAAAAAGGAGAAAAAAACTCCGTATGTAAGCTACGAAATAAAAATACAATATCAGGGTATGTTACAGCAGAATCCAGTTCCGCCTAAGCTATGTATCGAAAACTGTGTTTGTTAATCTACTAAGTGCAGATTTTAAGGGAACTTCGAACGATGGCTCCCGAACTAAAAATATATTGGGCTACCCTCGCAAAAGTTTGGTAGCAGAGAATACGATTTGCGGATTAAAAATAACGATTTTAGTGGTATGGGATATGGAAATCTGCAGTGATGTGCTTTTTGATTGAGTTTTCTAAACTCATTTTAGAAGTTTATAAAGATCCATTTTGGAGTCTCAAATATAACAATGGTTTAGCAGAACTGTCTAGTAAATCGTGCCTTACCTAGAAATCGAACCCAAGACCCCGGAATCTGTGCAGCCGCTTAGGCGGAAAAAGGTAACTACTGATAAAAAGACAGACAGCAGTCAATGTTATAAAATTGTTATAAATTCTTGGATGCAGCTGATTTCACTCTTGAGCTCTGATCACTTGATATGCTTATGATTTAAACTCATGCATTATTTTTCATTACAAGACATTCCTAGATTTAATTCAGCCGTCTCAATTGCTTGTAAAATGAAAACTACAAGCTGGCACTTCACTTGAATATTCAAACTGATTAATCAAAGTAATAACAATGGTTGAAGACGCTAACAAATTGTTTTAACTAGACAAAATACTGACAGTTATCGATCCTGCAAGAATGCTAAGTGGAAGCGCAGACTACCGACACAACCGAGTTTTCTCAAGCATAGAAGAAAAAAGAGGAGCTCGAGGCTAAGTTATAACAGCATGGGTCGATCCATTAGGTTGAGCTACGCTTGCCGGGTTTAGTCCGTAGATGGGTGACCATCTTTATATACCGAGACGCCTCTGTGCCTCGGAAAGCACGTTAATCCGTTGGTCCCGGCTCTCGTTCATGCATCTTTGACAGTCGGTACGGGTCGTAACAACCAGTCTTACCAAGGGGTATCGTATTATCCAGTTACTGGGCCGACCCCAACATAGTTGGGGAAAGGCTAGGCAGAGAAGGAAAAGCATGGATCTTGCTTACTCCTTTGGGGTTGGTTTTGTCAGACTATTAAGTATCAACTGCTACGTAAAATAAGTACTACGCCTCTGCCTACCCCTTCGAAGAATCCGGCTGATGCTGATGTTGTGTTATGCTTTATAAGTTGCTAAGGTACTTAGATAAAAATAAATGTAGTGAAATGTGACTAGGTGTTCTATTTATGTCAAGGCAGAATTCTCTAATGATTGATACATGTCAATTATAGTCAGGGCTGCATATGCAGTAAGAAAAATAAGGCAGTTGACTGATATAGCCACAGATAGGTTAGTATACTTTGCTTAATTCCACAGTATTATGTCATATGGCGTTCTTTTGTGAGGATCAGCAGCTGACGTAGATTCAATTTTCATTTTACAAAAGAGGGCAATCTGTGCCATCTATAAAATGGGTCCCGCGAGTCCCTTAGAAACAAATTCAAAGAAATTTATATACTGACTGCCTTCTCTTTATATCTTAGAACGTATTTTGTATGTTCGCAAAAACTTAGGACTTACGCAGTAGACACGAGATTGTAATACCAAAATTTTGACTAACTAAAACAAGCAAATCATTTCATATAAATCAGTATCCACTTTTATAACAAGTCGCCAAAGTCAGTTACAAAACTAAGCGATGGAAAGTTCAAAACCTAAATCAAACGTGTCCTTATCAAAAAAGCATATTATAAGATAAAAGACTACGTTGAAGACAAGGAAGTTTGGCAATAATTCCTTCTGCAAATGTGGCTTCCTTGGTAACTCATTAACGGCATAATTATTTATGTGTCTATTAACTGCTCCCAAATAATGATGTTTTATTTTTTATATTCTTCCTTGACTTATTCAAATAATCATCTCATTGTTTGACAAAATATAGGTAACTAAAATTGTAATTCAACTCTTTATTAGTTGCGTTTGTGGACATGATATTTAGTCAGTACTGATTCGGATTTGTTACTGTAGTTGTGGCAACCATGTCATTTGGTTTAAATAGATTTTAATTATATATTTTTATCTTTATATATAATTTATATTTGATTTTTTTTCCTATTTTGTGAATGTGAAAACATTGAAGGCCTAATAGACTGTAGAGATTTTTTGACCATTTTATATTTTGTTTTAAGTACCTGGTACTCGTAATTGTACCGTGTGGCGCCGGACGTAAAAAATAGTACTACTCCATTTCCTCCAGTGGGTGTCTTGAAAGGCGACTAAGGGACTTACTAGAGAATTGGCAGCAGTGTTCTCTATGCATTTTTAACACCATACTGTGATCGCCAACCCTTCTGCCAAGCGTGGCAATTATGGCAAACCCCCCAATTATGGGAGGCTTATGTCCAGCAGTGCAAGTCTTTCGGCAGAAATGATGATGATGATGATGATCTGGTAATTGTTGAAAGGCCTACACCAAAAATATTGTAAAAAACAATTATTTTTAAAAGAGTAACCGTTGAGTTTCTTGCCAGTTCTTCTCCACAGGAAACGACCAATTGGAACCGTGCACCTAGCTTCTGACATTTCATAAGTGCCCATGTAGGGTTATGTGAAATAAAATATTTTGATTTTGATTTTGATTGCCTACACATTTGGATATAAGGAAAGAAAAATATTTTATTAGGGACACGCACAGGAAATACCACAATAAAAAAGAACATTAAAACTAAATAGAAAAGTAAAAAAACCGAAGATCTGTGCGAGGCCAAAAAGGCCCCTATCCAAGCATGATGCTGCGAAATTTTAAAATAAACAAATACCGCAGTACTGCATTCTGATAGCGCTCGCACCTACATTCTGTTATGTTACTTTCGTTACCTCATGATGTTTTTCATCTCCGTGAGATAATTATTAGTATTTAAGATGAACTCATTTATGACGTTGAACCTAGAAATCTATGCCTGGATAACATAGATCGCCTGAAAATCGGACTCGAAAACTCGCAAAAAGTCGGTCAAAAGTCGTTCGTTTGCCTCAGTTACTCATTTCACTCAATATTACTGTTCTGAAGTGAGTTCAGTTAATTATTAATGGTGTTAGAACTGATTTAAGTGGTGCGCTACAGAACTCATTTATTAGAGCTGCAAAGATGATGGATTTTCAGTTATAAATTATGATTGTAGTTGAGTTGAGCAGCCACTTTGATATGACGAACGTCGCTTTGCCCCGGCTTGAATTGTGATGGGTAAAGATAAGTGATTAGGTTGATAATATAGTCGATACCCGAACAGCTTAAGTATTTTTTTGACCTTAAAATATCTATTGTTTTGAAATGCAACGTGCACCAACGATACGTATGAAATATGCAGTTTACGGTATTATTAGGAGTTAGTGCACTACTGGTCATTTTCCTTGATTCGCCATTTTCGTTCATTCGTCAGTTTCTCTAATTCGTCATCATCATCAGCCTATAGCAGTCCACTGCTGGACATAGGCATAAAAGCACGCCATTCAGCTCGATTTTCGGCAACTCTCATCCAGCTGCTACCAGCCACCTTGCGAAGATCGTCGCTCCACATAGCCCGACCTACCTTACGTTTGCCGATTCGCGGTCTCCACTCAAGAACACGTCTACCCCAATGGTCATCGGTTCTACGGCTAATATGGCCGGCCCATTTCCACATCAGCTTGCTTATTCTGTGAGCTATGTCAACTTTGGTTCTCTGCCAAATCACCTCGTTCAGGATTCAATCTCTCAGAGAAACTCCAAGCATAGCCCGTTCCATAGCTCGCTGAGTGACCTTGAATTTATGAACCAGCCGTACCGTGAGTGTCCACGTTTCGGCTCCATAAGAACTCCGTACTGATTGAAGACCTTGGTCTTTAGGCTCTGTGGAATACGCGACGAGAAGACATTATTTAATGAAACAAAAACCCGACTGCAAAAACATATAATCAAAAGATACCAAAATTCTATAGATTATAATGCTTGTTTTTTTGCAGCCGTGTTATTTTTTTCTCTTTTCAGTAATGTGTTTTTGCTGTCGGGTTTTTCGTTTTATTAAATAATTATGACACTAATTTTACACTCTCTGATAAGTTTAGCGCGCACACTAACTTTTTTTTAGTAGGAAATGAGATAAATTACAAAACTTAAACAATAGGAAAAAGTATACCACCTCTTTATCGAAACTACGTTGGGGTTAAAAAACATATTACACCTCGATAAAAAGCTAAAAGTACGGGCGGGTGTGAAAAAGGGTGAGAAATTCTAACAAAATAACATCATTAAAGCAACTCTAGCACTTTTACGTAAGCCGGGTTAAGAACCCGTGACATTTCGCGCCCCTGTTACCTCAAACAACAGACCGTAACAAGAGCTTGTTAAAAATATTTTTCTTTTGTAAGTAATTTATTTTACTGCTGACTTTGTAAACATTTAGGTCCCCACACCTACAAGGTGTCAGTAAAATATCAATAAACATCAGCTATCTCATAACATAACCTAACATTCCATAATCGGCATATCATGTTCCTACTGCTGGGACTCAGACCTATTTCTGTGTGGGCTATAATCCACGACGCGGGTAACGCGGTAACGAAAAACAACTATTTCAAAAGACTTAAAAATAAGTTGTGGACTATGGGTGTACTGTATGTATGTATACCTAACTCTGCCTAAACTTTCGGGAGTAGAAGGATCATATGGTTATGTTACAAATTGTTGTCACTTATAATTTTTGTAAAACCCGTCATCCACGACTTGCTTACGTCGAGTACGAGCCGCAATTGAAACACTAGTGCTGTAACCTGTAGCTAACGATTTAATACCGTCGTTTAGGCCCGTCACACTGTGGTTCGAAACTGCTATATGAGGGACATTGGGTTTTTTACTTATCGAAAGATCTGTCATTTTGATGAATAATTGATTGGAAACTTTTTTATGTAAAACTGATAGTTTGCCTGGAAAAAAATTATTTCAATTTTTGTTGTATAGAATGAAACATAAACTGCTAAAATTTGGCCAAGTCTTGACAGGTCTTGCTTTAAAACTACTTTATTCTTATTCATCGGCTTGTTGGCTATAATTGCGCCCATACTTGCCCGTTCAAGAGTTACGAGGTTCAGTAAAATTTATTTTGATTTGGATTTTTGTTCAGTAAAATGAAAAAAAAAAAAGTGAGTAAAACGTACTGTTTTATTAATGATATCATAGATAAAATAATTGTGCTACATTAAAATACTTATTATTATACATTTTTTTTTTCACTCTTTGTAATTACTTTCCAACAACAAAGATAATTTAGTTTAAATTTATAATTTGCTTTATTGTTGAAAAAAAAAATGTTTTTGTACTTACAAGACTGTCAAGACTTGGCCAAATTTTAGCAGTTTATGTTTCATTCCATACAACAAAAAAATTGAAATTATTTTTTCCGGGCAAACTATCAGTTTTGAAAAAAAAAAAATCCTATCAATTATTCATCAAAATGACAGATCTTTCGATAAGTATTTAAAAAAAATTGAATTTGTAAATAAACCCCAATGTCCCTCATATAGCAGTTTCGAACCACCTACGACGCAATTGAAACTCATCCCAGATATAATTTTGCGTAAGCCGGGGATTAAACTCACAACCACCAATAAAAATATTGTATAATTATTTTTATTAAATATTTTATTAAATTAATATTATAAATAATATTGTTTAAATTTAAAAGTAAAAAATAAATAAAAATATAGTTTGGTTTAGTAAAACATAAAAATCAGTGTTTATTAAGTTTATAGTGATATTATTTTCAAAGTCAAAGTCAAATCATTTATTTCAAATAGGCAATTAAAGGCACTTTTGAACGTCAAGAAAATGTTTCTGCATAACCCATAAATTTGTTCATAAGATTGTATAAATACATATAAATAGGTATATAAACAAGAAATATACAATCTCCAATCAGCTTTTTTACTCAATTCTCAATATATTTATTACTAAGCCAATAACAATATCAATTTACCAAGCAAAATATAAATAGGTAACTAAGCATATTGAATTGTAGATACTTGGTAAAGTAGGCTTAACGAACTAAATATTTATTTATTGAAAAAGTTTCGTATAAATTATTGCCGAATTTGCAGTGTTTTCGAGAACAGGGTCGAGTAGGCTTATCTATTTGTGTGATATAATTAATTTCACAGTTTGTTTATGAAACTATGAACATGTTTTATAATAAAGGATTTAGTTTTATTTTGACAAATTTATTGGAGACACCTCTAGCGCAAAAAGTTCAAAGCGGTTGCTAGGACTATTACGAGGGACTTAATCTACGCTTCGCTATCTTCGCTTCTTTTTGCTTTGCTTCGCTTCGCTATCTTAGCTTTCTTAGAGTTCTGGCCAAACTGCGGGGAATCCCGCGCGGGATGCGGGACACATTTTGCTCCCGTCGATTGTCCAAACTAACTTGTAAGATCTCAACTAACGTGACTTCTTAATGTGGATTTCACCAGTGAAGCTGAGCTCGATCAGCACTTTAAGCCGCTTTCAAGTGCTCTCAGTGTAAATATTCCGTAACCATATCGATGGCCTCACCGAATAAACGTATAAGAGAAAAATGACAACTTTTCAGCAAAAAATAAAAACGTTTGAACTTCAATAACGCTCATTTCATTGTAAATAGGTGTAAATAATGAATAATCGAGTTATTGGTTAAAAATAAGCTATAGACTTGTATATTTACTTTCTTGGCGACTCAAAAAGCATGTAATTATAACATAAACTATTATTCTTATAATTTTAAAATTAATTATTTCCCTAGAATAAACTCAAAACTAAAACTCAAATTCAAAGCATTTATTTCAAATAAACCAATTACAGGCACTTTTGAATTGTCAAGGGGTCGGTCAGTCAGAAAGATGAAGCTAGTTGCCCATTCCAAAGCGTAGTAGGTTCCTATGGAGAAGAACGGACAAGAAACTCCATGGACACTCTTTTAAAACAAAATATTGTTACAAAATATGGGTTACATCGTTCATGTTGAAGTTATACATGTGAGAACAATGTAGAAAGACGTGCACGTTAGAAGCGTCCGTAATAGAAACAATTCAGAAATTAAAATAAGCCGTGGCAGCTAAGAGATGACCAGTACCAACTGACGGCGCCCGTTCACGAACATGACGCATGGATCAGCACCATTTAGCTCAACCATTTTAAGTGAGCATGACATAAAGAAATTCACTATTATAATAGGCGTGCTTTGAGTATAAAATTCATTTAAAAAAATATATGTTGGTGCAGGATAGGCAAAAGAAACAAAAAATGTAACAAAAATCGTGTAAGAAGCATTGCACGTTTATTCGGTGGGGCCATCGATATTGACATTGATAGCTCTTGGACGCAGTTTACGGGTGCTGAACGCTATCAGTTTTATTGGTGAAATTAGCCCTTAATCATTAAAACACGCGCAGTCGCGTCTCGCATTCCGCGCGGGATTTGCCTCAGCGTCGCCAGAGTTTTAAGGTCTGAAACTGCGTTAAGCGTTGCGTGTGTATGCGCGTGGACACGTGAGTGGGCTCCATGGCACTTAATTACCTGTAGTTTAATTTTAGTGGTGTGGGCGTGTCGATGGAGAACTTAGCAAAACGATGACTAGAAAAAAAAAAAACGACAGCCAGTAAGCTGGCGCTACCAGCAGTGCTATTCTGTAACCATCTCACCGTGAAAACTTAGGTGAAGTGAGCGTGGAGTGAGCTGTCAATAGTGTCAATTCCTAGCATCACCGGTTTATTCTGTAAAAATATCACCATGAAATCGTAGGTGAAGTGAGCTTGAAGTAGCTGTCAATAGTGCCAATCCGAAGCATCAGCCGGTTTATTCTGTAAAAATATCACCATGAAATCGTAGGTGAAGTGAGCTTGAAGTAGCTGTCAATAATGTCAATCCCAAGCAACAGCCGGTTTATTCTGTAAAAATATAACCGTGAAATCGTAGGTGAAGTGAGTTTGCAGTGAGCTGTCCTTCCACCAGATGCCTAGGGATTGATACTAATGACAGCTCACTCTAAGCTCACTTCACCTAAATTTTCGCGTCCCGTCCGCTTCACGCAGTTTCATGCTTAACTACACACCCATTACCCAGTCTATGAAAAAAAAAAAAAATCACTCAAGCTAGGACATCATAAACATGGTTAAAGGTAAAACACTAACGACCTTGCAGGACTGTATAACTAACTACATAAACAACAACTTTTATTCTATGATTTTTCGCATAACATAATTAATACGTTTACATTAAGAGCGTTGAATTTAAATATTTTTATTTTTGTACGAAAGTCTGCTGAATTAAAATCTGATGAATTATTAAAAGTCATAGAACAAAAGTTGTTGTTTATGATGTTAGTAATATAGTCCTGAGAAGTTGTTAATATTTTACCAATAACCCTGTATGTGACCTTGACCTTTTTGACCTTGTGAAAGCCGCAGGAATCCGCTGGATGCGGGAAGCACGGAACCGGTCAAGGTGGTGGTGCTTGGGGGAGGCCTATGTCCAGCAGTGTACGTCGTTCGGCTGAAATGATGATGATGAACCCCGTATATTGCATTGTAGTGCATGCTAGATTACTCACCAAATTATCTCTCTAGTGAGATGCTTTCTACTGTACTATAAAATATGGTATGAAAGTATGATTAGAGAGCAAAATAACGGACTTTTCCAAAAGCCATAAATTGGAGAATCTAACAAAAATCTTCAAAAATTTTAATGCAACTGTTAAACGAAATGTAATAAATGATATTTCCGAAAGCACTGAACCTTCGCAGCGGTCCCGACAAGTAGTCTTTAACATTTAACTGGTGTATGGAAACTTGGCACGGGCCCAGCCAACTTCGGACCAATCAGTTCAAATCCCAACTTGCTTGAAAAACGCGTAAATCTTGAGTAATAGCGTTTAACTAGTACTGAGATAGGATTGCATGATGAAAAAGAAGTCATCATGATGTGTTTTTTTTATTACCCGACTGCCCCAGAAGGAAGGTAATTTTTTTCGAGAGTGTGTATGTATGTATGTTTGTCTATTTCTTTGGCATGCTCTGACGACTTGATGGATTTAAACATAAATTATGAGGTGTCGTTAGATTAGTCATAATTGTGGGAGTGATATAGGCTATATAATATTTGTATATTGCATCTGCAAATATAAAAAAAGGGAAGGGAAGGTTTAAAAAAAAAATTCAACAATACTGGTATCTATTATAAGCTGAGTATTGAGACAATTCCAAATATCAATAGACGATAGACAGGCAGTCGCTCCATGTAAAATACTGGTATTGAGCTGCTTCTGGTTAGACTGGAAGACGAACCCAACATAATTGGGAAAAGTATGGATAGGTTCTTCCTGGCTTCCAGAAGGCTTAATTTCTGGAAGCCTGGCTTCCAAACTAGGGATATTCTAGAAATAAATGGCTTCCCATTTCAAAAACCGGCCAAGCGCGTGTCAAACATAGCACAATAAAGGGTTCCGCAGTTGGGATAAATTTATAGCAAGAACAAACTGAACATTGTAGTTGAAAAACATGTTCTCCCATACATTCTAACAGCAAACGTAAGCTTATGATTGATTTACCATGTTATTCTAAGACTATAGACTTCTTATGGGTTTTAACTGTAATTGATAAGTATAGAACTATTTTCTGTGTTGTTTTCGAAATTTTAGGCTCAGTAATTTCGGAGGTAAGTGTCAATTTTCATCTATTTCACATTAAAACGATTTATTTTAAAATTACAAAAAAAAATATTTATGTGAGACTCTCACAGTAAGCCATTTAATATGTGACACGGTGCGGTACGCAAAACTTTTTAAATTTTCTTATTTGCCTTTAAAAAGTGACCCCTCATTTTTCAAAATTTATTTACGTTAAACGTCCGTATTTGGGTCACAGAAACTCATGTGTTCCAATTCTAACTTAATCGGTCCGTTAGATTCGGAGCAAATTGGCTGTAACAGACGTACAGACAGACAGACACACGAGCGATCGATAAAGGTTCCGTTTTTCATTCGTACGTACGGAACTCTAAAAAGCAGACTCCAATAGCCACAGAAAACTGTACGAACACTAGAATTCAAGGAAATACATAATAAATATTCTAAGAGACGTAGATACGTCTGAGGGATTCGCAGCAATTTCGCAAGTTACGGTGCATTAGTGGACGCTCCCGACTGAGTAATTACAAGCTCGCTGCATATGCATGCCGCAATGTATTGCAGCTTTTATTTATCTCCTAGAAGATCTATCTTGCGTTTTGTTTAAAACGTTTTAATAGTATCAAATTGTTGAGGCGCAGTGAGAGAGAATAAGCTTTTGTGTTGAATTAAATAGGAACAGGATACAATTTTTGTAAAAGAGTGTCTATGGAGTTTCTTTGCTTGTTTTCTTTCTTTTCTATATTTTTTTCTTTCTAGGTCGTTCTTTTCAATAGGTACCTAATAGGATTTGGATTGGGCAACTAGCTTCATCTTTCTAACTGACCAGCTCCTTGACATTTCAAAAGTGCCTGTGATTGGTTTAATTAAAATAAATGCTTTGAGTTATTGAGAAGAGATAAGGACAAAAAATACATTAAATGGCAGCTTTGTTTTTAGAACATTTTCAAAAAAACCGATATCGTTAGCTAAGAAATGCAGACTCAATTTAATTAAAGTGGAAGACAGAAAGAAAAATATATAGAGTATTCATGGCACAGAAATGTGTGTTTCACGTTTGCACCAAAGAAGCATACCTACTGGTTAAATATCTAGTCAATGAAAAAGGTTCAGGACCTCAAAATAGGATACTGACATTGGCCGATTTCCTGTGAACGGTAACTCGATAAATATATCTACGATTTTGATATCATCGTGTTTTCATGACCTGGAAGTTATGCCGTTCAACCGTAGAAAAAAATCAAAGAAATTACCTTGAATAGTATTCAAGTAGTTGCACGTCTTCGAATAAAATATCTGTACTCCATTTGAAATAAGATTAGACATTTAAATAAACCTTTTCTATAGTCCGTTCATCCGATTTTGACTTCTATTCCGTAGGCATAAGAATGGAATTAAAAGCAAAAAAGTGTTTACAATACCAACTGTTTACTGCAGCTACCATTTGTCATGCCAGCAACGCAACAGAATTGAGCGAGTTAAACGGACTGTAAAAAGGTTTATTTAAATGTCTGATATTATTTCAAACGGGGTATAATAAGTACTAGCTTCCTTTCGGATAAAAATACCAATACAAAACTGCTCCATGAAGTGTGACAAGTTCCATGGCGATCGATGAAACGCTCAGACCAAATAAAAAATCAAGACAGAGCGCTGCGAACAATACAGTGAAGCATGCCAAAACTACACCTCCGCGCTGTACGTACACGCTTACACACACATTTACAATCAAACTACACCTCACTAAGTGCACACATGTTTATGAAACCGGCCTCACGTCACTATTGACAGCGCTCTGTCTTGGTTTTTTATTTGGTCTGAGGTCAAACGTTGTTTTAGTTTATCAATCTCATCATCCATTTTAATGTTTAAAGATAGTAAGAAACAAAATAATGGGCGTAGGTCCACAATAAAGCTAGAGCTCGCAGTTTATTGCAAGGCTCTGAAGCGCGCTTTATGTCTTACACAAGCAATTTTGTTTCTATCGTCTTGCATTGTTGGTTAACTATCTGTGACTTTGCAATAGGTCCAGTATAGGTTTGTGGCTCCTGGGAATTGACACTGATATCTGGATTTATTGAGTCATAATTAATATCGTCAATCTTGAATCTATAATGTTTCTGAATTGAGAACTTTTCAAACTTTGCTTTTGCATTACTAAAAATGATTCCTTCAATGTAAAATTCAAAATAGGGTTACGTACTTCAAATGGAAAAAACGGAACCCTTTTAGGATCACTCGTGTGTCTGCCCATTTGTCCGTCACAGTCAATTTGCTCCAAATTTACTGGATCATGCCCCCACTTATCTCCGAAACTAAACAACCTAAAATTTTGAAAAAGAAAAATAAAATTGTTCCGAACTTTGTTATAGATTACAGGAAAACCATTAAAAGTCTATAGTCTTATATAACATGGTAAATCTCTCAATATTGTGCGTACAAATTAAAAGCAGACTTTACAAGATAACGGATAATAGTCAATCAATTTACATTTGCAGTTGGAATGTATGGGAGAACTTGTTTTTTTAACTAAAATGTGGTTTGTTCTTGGAATAAATTCGGCTCAGCAACGAAACCCTTCATTGTGCGTGGTTCGACACGCACTTGGCCGGTTTTTGCAAAGACATTTTCAATTTCGCGGGCTTTCACTTTATGTTCAGAGTTTTACAAATTCTCATCTTTTAATTCTCAATCAGAAACCATGAGTTTTTAGAGCGTCAGGATAGTTAATCATTTAATTTCGATCAATGAGACATTTGAGAAAAGGCCTCTCCTAAGTCTTTTCAGATGCTTTGTTTCTTAATTAGCTGACCCCTCTTTGCTCAAATGGTTGAGGTTTTTTTTTACTAACAAATCGTAATATTTTCATATTTTTTTCTCGTTTTGGGTAGATTTCGTGTAGGTATGTAAATAAAATTAACGATTATAAAATTATATCGATTCGTATTCTAAAAAAATCTCAACCATTTATGCAAGGGTGGGTCAGCTAATTCAATAACTGACTGTACCTTCGGCCCTGAGTTTGACTCTCAGGTCGGGCAAATTGATACTGGGATCATCTATTAGGAATTTCTTAGGAGCATCCATGTGCTCGACAAATATTGGGGATAGGCTCACCTGACTGAAACTTACTGACGAAATGCACGACCATACAACTGCCTACCTATTCTGTGAATACAAGGGCGTTGTTATGTTTTCCTGTTCATGCATCCCGATTTCAAAACCAAACACGTCACACGACGGTTGAGATGAATATGGTACGTCGCTGCACGATGCAGGTCATGTCGATAGCATTTAAAATTCAGCTCAAACTTCCTTCAGTGAACTTTACGATCTTAGAATCCACACGTTAGTCTTAACGTTACTGGTTTATCCACAAATTGTTTTTGATGTTTTGGGGAAGTTTAAAAATATATTTGTGCATATTTTATTGGTCGGTGTAAGAATTGAATGTTCTATTAATCGATTTTCATTTTATGGCTGAATGAGAGGCTGTGAACAAGTTTTTATAAATTCTTCATTTAAAAGAATCAGTTTCTAAATAATTAATAATCTAGCCTAGCAATTTTAATCTCTAACCTTTTTTCACGTGATAATTATTTTAGAATTTAGAATAGTGTTGATTTTCACTTTTGTAGCGTCTGTCAAAAAGTAAAATAATCTTTTTTATATAGTTGAGTTTTTGCGGTGTATTACTGACCCATTTTAACATTGTAGATCATAGCTAAGGATAACCAAATTATTTTTGATTTTAGCGGTCTCTAACCATTGGTAAACGCTAACCAGTTTCTGGTGACACTAGTTTCCTAAAGATAGATATAGATAGAATACTCTTTAGTATGTACACCATAAAAATTACAGATATCAATGTAGAACTGTTACATAGGGTATTACAATGGGCGGTCTTATCGCTAAAAGCGATCTTTTACAGACAACCTTTGGATGGATCAAAAAGTAGAAGGAGAGACAATACTGCAAGTAGTCAGTGGTGTACCACTTACATATATACAATAAATACTACTAGTGTCACCAGAAACTGGTTAGCGTTTACCAATGGGGTAAACGCTAACCAGTTTCTGGTGACACTAGTTTCCTAAAGATAGATAGATAGATAGAATACTCTTTAGTATGTACACCATAAAAATTACAGATATCAATGTAGAACTGTTACATAGGGTATTACAATGGGCGGTCTTATCGCTAAAAGCGATCTTTTACAGACAACCTTTGGATGGATCAAAAAGTAGAAGGAGAGACAATACTGCAAGTAGTCAGTGGTGTACCACTTACATATATACAATAAATACATACATACACAAAGTATATAGATACTTATCCATATAAATATATATATATATTATACATACAATAATAAACATGATACAAGAGCAAGGAACTTTAAGTAACGATGATGTTTAAGGAGAGAGGAAGTGATTTTTAACCAGAATTTTAAAAGTGGACAAAGATTGAGCACGCCTTATCGAGACGGGCAAGGCATTCCATAACCGTACTGCTTGCGTAAAGATTGTGTTAAATCGTTATTTGACAAAGTTTACCCTTCTATAAATGCCCTTTGTAACATCGCAAATTAAACAAGGGTGTCCACTGATTTCGCTTTCTGCCGTAGTCCATACTTTTCAAAAATATTAAAAACAAGAACTAAACCATGAACCAATATACCAATATTTTAAACAAGATTTTATTTACTTTCGACCTAGCAACTCTAACCGAACTAAATCTACATTATACAGATAACTCAATTTGAAATTTTGAATTAATCGTAGCATCATTCCGTGTCTCCCTCAGGGGGGAGGCAAAACCAAGAGGGGAAAGGGTAGGGGGGAGCTCTAAATTAAATTTTGACACAGACTGAACGTGGGACCACTTAATTGCAATTTGCTTGACTTATTAGATGCTGAGATGGTGTAACTCAATTGTGATTCTGTAAGATTTAAGCTGGTTACTTTAAGTGGGATATTAAATATCGTTTATGTTATCTATGGTTCAGATATAGTTGGTACGTATCTTCTTCCGAAACTTCAGAAGTTTAAATGACAATTTGCGAAATGGGCCCACGAAAAAAGGATAGATAATGGCCCCAATTATATTGGGACCGATTGTACTCACGGCTACATATCAAGCTATATTTTTTCCAGAATAAGCTGACCTCTAATTATACGGAAATCCTATGCGATGCGATATCAGCTTAAAATGTATAACTTAATGTGTAGCCGTGTGTTCTAACTAAACTTATGTTACTGTCTTTTGCAATTGACAGATGCTAACACTACTACAGAAGATGATAACAGAGTACAAATCAGAGATTAGTTTAGTTAAAATACGTAATGACACCGAAGAAAGAACAGAACTACCTTCTATTACCAAAAAATCAGCATTTTTTCCTGTTAACAACAATGCGGAAGAATTTTTTTGATGCCTTATGATTATTTCCCCGCCTTTTTAGGATTCCGTAGCCAAATGGCAAAAAACGGATCCCTTATGGATTAGTCATGTCTGTCTGTCTGTCCATCCGTATGGCACAGCCACTTTTTTCCGAAACTATAAGAACTATACTGTTGAAACTTGGTAAGTAGATCTATTCTGTGAACCGCATTAAGATTTTCACACAAAAAAAAAAAAAAAAAAAAAAAAAAACAATAAATTTAGGGGGTTCTCCATACTTAGAACTGAAACTCATTTTTTTTCCATCAAACCCATACGTGTGTGGTATCTATAGATAGGTCTTCAAAAATGATATTAAGTTTACTAATATAATTTTTTTCTAAACTGAATAGTTTGCGCGAGAGACACTTCCAAAGTGGTAAAATGTGTCCCCCCCCCGTAACTTCTAAAATAAGAGAATGATAAAACTAAAAAAAATATATGATTTACATTACCATGTAAACTTCCACCGAAAATTGGTTTTGAACGAGGTCTAGTAACTAATTCTTTTTGAATACGTCATAAATCGTAAACCGCGCTTGCTGCTACGAAACCCTTCATGGGCGAGTCCGACTCGCACTTGGCCGCTTTTATTTATTCATTTATTTATTTATTTAGGCAACCAACAGCGATACATATATAGTATATTACAAAGTATGTATAATTACAGATTGTATGGCTAATAATAGGTTTCCGTTTTTAACTAGGATAAGTAATAAAACATGCGAACGGACTACTGAGATATTTAAATTCAATAGCTTAAATTTTTAGGTGTATTACTTATAGTTAAGTTTAAATTTTAAAGAGAGAAATAAGGTTGATTATTAAGAAAAATAAAATTTTGAATATTAAGAGCTTGGTAGTCTGTCACTTGCCTTCGTTTATGGTTTTTACAATTTGTTTTTTGAATGTAGGTTTATTACAGTTAAATATATCCACTTGCGAGAAGTCTGTGTTATCACAATTTTTGGCATAATTAGTCGAATGCCGAGGCACGTGCAGCATCCTAGTGTGACGAGTACGCCGCAGGGGAGTGTTAAAAGTTACCTGTGTGACCAACTCCGGGCAATCGAGGCATCCATTAAGTATGTCGTAAAGCAAACACATATCCATAACTTTGCGCCTTTCATCGAGTGTTAGCAGACCATGTGCTCGATAACTATTTTCATAGGCCATCGGAGGTTTACGGAGGCGATAATTAAGGTGGTTAATAAATTTTCTTTGAACCTGTTCTATTTGGTTCTTATAAATAATGTATTGTGTTTTAAAAGCCAACGGTCTTAAAAAAAAAATGTACAAACATTTTTTTTTAAGACCCTGAGCTTTTTAAATTATGCAAAATAAATAAAGCCTACAGAAATACATAATGCCAGAAAGCTTCCTTTTCTGCTAGTGTTTGGTATCTCTAGTAAGGAGTATACATGTCTGTGAGAAAATGAAAGGTGGCTGAAAGCGATACGCTAGCATTTATGCTAAGGGCTGGAATAAGTGGAATTCAAGAAGCCATTTTCGCTCCTTCTACGCTTTCAATACAAAACACAAAAAGACCTAAGTTATTTATTTATTTATCTCTCCCTTATAACTATCATTCATCACCTAGTGCGTGCTCTTATAATTATACTGTCTTTATTTAATACAATTATTTAGTACTAGCTTTTGCTCGCGGCTCCGCCTGCGTGGATGTCGGTTATCGCGTAAAAAAGTAGCCTATGTCCGTCTCCATATCCCAGGCTATATCTCTGTCAAATTTCATGACGATCGGTTAAGCGGTTTAGGCGTGAAAACGTAACATACAGACAGACATACAGACAGACAGAGTTACTTTCACATTTATAATATTAGTATGGATTTCAAACTATTTGGAACTTTTACTTATCTATACAAATAAATAAAATTGAAGTGTTTGTTTGTAATGTCAAAATACAGCTCTTTACTAAATGCATATGAAAGTATAGACGGTACTTATATAATAAAAAAAAAAAAACAATAGCTTAGAATTTTTATCTGTGTGTCTGTCCGTCTATTTGTTTGTTCCGGCTAATCTCCGAAACGGCTGGACCAATTTTCACTGGCAAATAGCTGATGCTATAAGGAGTATCTTAAAATCTTAATATACATATAAAACAAAGTCGGGTTATTTATATATCATTTATAACTCAAGAACGGCTAGACCGATTTTTACGATCTATGATTTGTTGGATTTGTCTCAGCCCCGAATAGCAGAATAACTATTAAAACATGAGAAATTGTCACGAAAAAAAAAAATGAAGGAAATTAATTTTCTCATACATTTTTAATGGAACGGCTTTTTTGATGATATCTCGAGAACTGATTGGGATACGGGGGAACCAGAAATTTCACGCGGACAAAGTCGCGGGCAGAAGATAGTATATATATATGAGAAACTTTGGAAATTACAGCAACCTTCATTCAATAAGTATCTAATTAAACCTACAATAACATACCTGTTACGACACAATAATATAACTGTTAAAATACATCTGTACCACAATAATACACCTACTATAATAATCTTCATTAGGTATAGCATAAAATAAATAACAATAACCTTGCGAATTCACTCAAATTACATGTGAAGTCAAAGTCAAAGTCAAATAATTTATTTCAAGTACCTAGGCACATAAAAGACACTTTTGAATGTCAAAAATTATTATTATTTGATTCTAGTTGCCTCTTCCAAAAGTTAGTGACGTATGGAAAATAATGGGCAAGGAACTCCATACTTACTCTTTTAAAATGTTATCATTAAGATGAATAAATCAATTTAGAAGTGAAGATCGTTCATGACTCGAATTGCTCGAGTTAGTGGTATTTTGGCGAGTAATTTAGTCCTGGCTGGCAGCACGGCCAGCACTGGTGAGCGCCGCCGCCGCCTCCACACATAGCGGTCCGGTACGTAAAGACGCAAGCGCTGCAGCAGCTCCGGATTATGGTCAATTCCCCAGAATAACTTGACTATGACTAAGTTAGGCAACAAGTGTAACCTCCCGTTTCACCCTCAATTCATTGTACCTGACCATACTCAGTACAAATGAGTGGGGTAGGTACATCAACGGGGCACTATCCGACAATTCATGAAACGCAGTTCAAACCATTTCTTCGACTTCGCAGCCACTTTAACGTGTAAGTTTTTATTATTTTTATTTTTACATCGTTCTCACTTTTAGTTATAAATGCAACATTATAGATGTAACCGAATACTTTTGTAACAATTTAATTTAAAAGAGTGTCCATGGAGTTTCTTGCCCGTTCTTCTCCATAGGTACCTACGGTTTGGAATGGGAATGTAGCTTAATTTTCCTTACTGACCGACTGCTTGACAATTCAAAAGTGCCTGTAAATGGTTTAATTGAAATAAATGATTTGAGTTTGAGTTTGAGTTTGACTCACCGCAACATTCTGGTTGTCCAGGCCGTCAACTATACCCCCTCTCGCATCAGTAAGCTCCGCCGTCCACGGCATGTTCTCACCGACCCAGATGACCCCATACCTCCCAGACCTCCTTCAGGAGAGCAGTAGGACCACCAATACAGTTAATCGACCCCAACTTAATAACAGTCGACGAAGCGCCAGCCCGCACCGCAGCTGAGCCTGTAGCTTTAAATTCCCCGATCAATAATTATAACCCAGATTTGATCCAGCCTTTCCCACCTTGCTGTCCTCCCCGCGATGCTGCCCTTCGTACCCCGCAGGGGTTGCCCTTAGCGTGCAGTCGTTTAGTTTATAAGTTTTATGCCCTAGCTGGAGGCTTTATGTTCACTTAAGGCAGCCACAGGAAAGTCCGGTTAAGGAGTCACGACCTCTCAAGGTCAACTCCGCGATGTAATAGTTCAAAACAAAAAAAGAACATCAACGGGGAAAACGGATATACCCCGTAAAGCTTCCTGTACAAGTGGCGCGTAACCTTGTTTTGAGCGCGCTCCAACATAGCAGAGTATTTGGCTTCATGTGGAGCCCACAACATGATAGCACTAAGTTTCAGATCACTCCCGAGTAGTGCGTCATATGGAACCCTGATTGCTGCTATTTTGAAGTTTCGTGTCTGTCTCAGCACGAATCCCAAATTTCTGAAAACCCTTTTGCAGATCTTAGATATTTATGATCGCGAAACGACAAATAAAAGTTATTAGAAAGAACAGATGGCCGTTGGGGCCGAAAGGAGTGGCGACCGCGTACCGGAAGACGTAGCGTGGGAAGGCGTCACTCAAGGTGGACCGATTACCTTGTGAAAGCCGCAGGAATCTGCTGGATGCGGGAAGCACAGAACCAGTCGAGGTGGGGTGGTATGCTTGGGGAGGCATATGTCCAGCTGAGGACGTCTTTCGGCTGAAATGATGATGATGAGATAGAATAGAATAGAATAGTTCTTTATTTGCACAGAAAGTAGGTACAAGTTACAGATGTTAAGTTTAAAATAATCCATAACTACCTTAACCAAGGCATGCAAACAGTTTTAGGTATAATAACAAAGACTTATTAATATATGTTATTAACAAATTCAATCAAATCAATATAAGTTTACCATGTCAAGATGAAATGACTTTTGTCATCAGCACCACCGTTTCAAAACTCAAAATTCAGACGATTAATTACGAAACAAATTTGGCGGCTAACTTACAAGATCAGGTGGTCATTACAGCGCACTGGCATCGGACCTAGGTCCCGGCGCTGGCGACCGGCCAAATCTTACCACACGCTCTGCGTTTCAACGGATCTGAGGAGCTTGTCTAGTACGGTATTTTTGTTATTTTAAGGCTCTCCGGGTTCATGATAGCCGGGAAATTATTAAATTCATACCTTTATTTAGTTAGTATGCACTTGTGAACCGATCATAGGTCTCGCTACACTGTTTGGGTATCCCCAGGTGCAGCAGTACACACCTTTCGGCCGAAAGACAGTCTTCATAAAAATATGTGATTAAAAAAAAAAAAAACACGCTATTATCACGCACAAAAAAAAATTAAAATAATTAAATTGACTTGTGTTAGTTACGATATAAGTACCTTGGAGTTCGTTACTTCTTTTATCTAACACCTGCTGAGAGGGGCTCCGCCCGCGTGGCTTTTGCTAAAATAAAATTTGCTTAAGTTATTCCTTATAACATCAGCTAATGAAAGTCCTATCAAAATCAGTCCAGCCGTTTCCGAGATTAGCCGGAACAAACGGAGAGACAGACAAACAATTTTTTTAACAAAATTATTTTTTTGTTATAAGTACCGAATATACTTTAATATTCATTTAGGAAAAAGCTGTTATTTTGACGTATTTATTTGTATACAGGAAAAGCTTTTAATCAGTGCGCAAATTTGGATAAATTAAACATAAACGTGTTTTATTGTACACCTATTTCTTATTTTGATATGTCTTAGTACAAAAAATTTAGTTATCGTTAAAGAAAGATGTTTATTTTGAAACTGGTATTAGTGAATACCGCTTAGGTTTGAATAGGCCTTTGGATACCCGCGCAGCGGCGCGGTCGGTGAAGCGGAACGCAGTAGTAGGTACCTATCAGCTTGCGCTCGCCCATTGATATTATTACAAATAGATTATATAATGCATATTTTGCTGATTTCAAGTAGTACCAAAAAAAAAGTATTGAACAAAATATAATGCCAATGTGTTCTATTACTGAACCACCTGTTAAAAACTTATCCTGTATATGATTAATTAAAAAAGCGTGGAGAGTTTTATTTAGTAAATTAATTAAAAGCACATACAACTAAAAAGCGCTTTTACTAGGACAAGCCACGCAGTATCGTTCTAAACTTTTACAGTTTGACGCAAAATATAGGAAAACACCAAACTAATTTCATCACCACATACTGTTCACAAACATCACACGGTGTTAACCTTTCTCTATGAAATTAAACCGCTCAATCCCGTCTCGAATCAAAATATAAAATTGTAACCTCTGCACTAAAAATTCATAGAAACACACGTTCTGTCTAGACTTTCAAAGCGTCGAGACGAACATGTTTGTTGTACGAGTACCTAATTTAAAATGTATTTTATGCATGTCTAAATCTTAGTTGGTTCGTTTGTCTTGCCTGCAATGTGTACATTTACTTGGACGTTGGCCAAGTTGTCTCGAGCGGTCAAGGTATTAGCCGATACTGCGTTTTGGGGTATAACAGTGTTGAGACGGCGTAAAATTGGGTCTGCAGCTGGTAATGAAGTAATATCGTGATAGTGTAAGCTGATTAAGTGTTTCCTTGAAAGTATCTAATAAGATTGTTATGTAACAGCTGAGTCTACGTTTCTGTTATGTTCAGTGTGCATATAGACATCTTTGTAACAGTATTGTTACGAGCTTGGGGTTCCTGACAATAAAAACTGCCGATTTAATAACCAAAAGCACGGCACGGCACTTTAATTAAACAACACTGATAACAACTCAAACACACTAATTATAAAACACAACTGCACTACTGATCACTCTAAAGTCGCACTTGAAGATCGCTTGTATCGTTTGAAGTTTACGTATCGCTTGTTTGCTTGTTTTTCGACTGTGTCCGGGTCGGGGTCCATACTGGCCTTATATAGTCCTCAGATAGTTCCAGAACCTTCTACTGTAGAAACAGCTAGAATGTTCGAGTAAATACCGGCCTCATAGTCCTTGGATAGTTCTAGAAAGTTCTAGCATCAAACTTTCTAGAAGCATCTAGTTCTGCTACTTGATACTAGATAGCGCTAGTGCTCTAGTAGTACTTAAGCCACGATGTACCAGGCATTAATTGTGGCGCACAACAGTATTATGCACTCTATACGTAAGAGGATGCGCTCTTTAGTAGTCCGAATTGTCAATTCACTGTGAAACATAATTTCTTGGTAGCATAATCAGCCTATAATGTAGGCCTCCTCTCTGTGAGAGGGAGTGGGCCATAATCCACCACGCCGGACCAGTGCGAGTTGGTAGATGTCACATGTCTTCGAATTTTTGGTTCTTGGTTATGCCGGATTCCTCACGATGTTTTCCTTTATCATTTGAGAGCAATGGTGATGTTTGATGTTAATTCAGGAAAAAGAGCAATGTGTGCTCCAAATGCCATAATTATATTATTTTTCTCAAAAATGCATGCAAATATTGTCATTATTTTCGAAAAAGGAACACTCGAAGTATCGAATTTATGGACAAAAAAAATCAAATCCATTGAAGGAGCGTTTTTTTAAACTTAAACATTACAACGCTCCAGCAATTTTGTATAAAAAGGCGCGCTGTGGTTATTAAATACTCTTTGAATGGATCTCTTTTATCATTCTTGGCATACCAAAGTAAGTCTCTTTGCTTAGCGCAAATTGCGTTCACGTGGCTGTATAGCCATAAATGCGTTTGCCTTTCAGCACAGATGATGTTCGACCCGCCGTCCAAGGCATGCACTGACCGACCCAGACGACCTCACTACTCTCCTCCAGGAGAGTCGTAGGGAAACTAGTACAGTTCGCAAAATAAGAGCACACAATGCACGATCGTCATTCCGACCTCGCCGCCGAGGCGATGTGCCAGCACGCGTTTTAGCTGAGCAGCATGTAATCCAAACTCCCCACGATAATAATCAAAACACTGATTTTATCCAGCCAACGTCGGTCCCTTGCCACCCTCCCTCCGACTCAGCTGCCCTAAGCCGAGGTTCGTACCCCACCGGGGGTGCCCTTAGCGAGCAGCAGTCGTTTAGTTTATAGTTTTTACGCTCTGGCTGGATGCATTAAGTTTCGTTAGGAGCTTAAGGCAGCCACAGGAAAGTCCGGTTAAAGAGTCGGAACCTTAGTGGTTACACTCTGAGATGCCCTAGATTAAAAAAAAAGCACAGATGATAAATAGGAAATTGGCGGCAAAGCTGAAAATTCGTCTTGATTTGTTATTTAAATACTTAATAAATATATAATATAATATGTTTTATTTCCCTGCATTCTTTTGAGAAAAGCCTCGGCGGAAATGGCAATTGCCTGTCTCGTATTAGTGAAGTCCTCGCCTACGGCTCGGCCTTTTAACTCATACTCGACCTGCAATTGCCTATTTCACGGCCTTTGCAATAATGTACTATTGTTATTATTCACAAAATCAATATGTACTAAAGCCTCCTAATGTGTTTGCAGATAGTTGCCTCGCCAACATAACATAAAACAAAGGAGGACGCCTATTCAAAATCTGAAGAATAGAAATCAAAAACACACTCCGAAAGTTGGCACAAAAACATGCACTTACGACCACAAAAACAGACGCAGCCAAAAAACAAAGATTCTTAATAACACTCCCTAATATAGGTTCCCTTGAGAAAACAGTGGCGGCCAAGTTATTTATTCTGCTTTGAAGGAAACACTCGGTGCTTGCCAGATCTAAGCAAATATTTCCATCATTGTAAGGACGCCTTCAGACGTCTGTGAGTGGTGGTGAAATGGTTCGCGTTTCTCTTTAGGTACACTTGCAGCTGACTTGGAAGCGTTTGTAGAGATATTTGTGTGTTATGTTCTTCAGGATATAATTTCTGTTTTCGTTGGACGGCAAATAATATGAACTAGTAGTTTCTCTGAACCTCCAGCGTGATATTTCTGTCTGTTTCCCTATTGGCTCGAATTAGATACCTGAGTAGCTTGGGGCGTAATTTAAAAAACCTATTTAAATCAAATATAATTATAAGCTTGCAATCACAAAGACACACATATAAACGTTAATGTGTATATTTAAAAAAAATTGTTTGATAAGCAAGAAATAGCAAACATTTTCTTGATTCTTTTTTAACAAAATGCAGAAGGGTTTTGTACAAAATTTAAGTCCAGCCCCGTGTGAGCGGTTCCTACTCAAATATTCCCCCATTGATTCGGTCGCTGCTGGACGTTCTCCAAGGCGGAAGCCGGACGGATTCTTTCAGTGTATTGGTTCCTTCCGATGACGTCGGCACTTGTTTTAAAATGTCATTCTTTGGCACAGAGAGTGTTGACCGGGAATACTGAATGAGGCTGTAGTTCATGTCTTATGCATCAGTTTTTATGTACTGAGATTCAAGAACGTCTTCAAGTATGGAATATTAATAGAGAACAATAAACAATTAAGTAAAACATTTATGTATGCAATTAACCTTATTTACGCATTTTTGCAAAGGAATAAATGATTTGATTTAATTTATTGAAATTACTGAAATTACATAATTTTATACACTCATTATTTCTCCACTGTATAAGTTATTAGCGCTGTAGGTGGCTCAAAACGTGTATGTAGCACTCTTTTGGATCTTAGTTTGTCTTTTTATGTACTGTAGGTACCTCTCATTTTGTATGAGACGCTGTACAAACCGTGCCGCATCGCACTTGCTTTCTGGAACTCCAATGGAAAAACAGTCAGCTTCTTGGTTCCAACTTAAGTAATAGTATCATTTTTACCTCATACCATCTTTTTAACCAGTTCCAATCTTTATTTCCAGAGTGGACTTCAGAAACGGCCCACCAGTCCACTGGGCAGTAGCCGGGGAGTTCGGGGCTCGCACCCACTTCGTCCTCAACGAGTCTGATCCATCATCTGCTCACCTGGTGGTTGAGAAGGTGGCTCGGCAGGATGAGGGGGTCTACAGGTGCAGGGTAGACTATGTTGATGCGCCCACCAGAAATTATAGGGTCAATTTGACTGTTATAGGTATGTATTCAGTCCATGTATATTTTGTGATGTCATATTATACGTCTAAAGCTCATAGCAGAATGTTTAAGTAGTGCACCGGATTGGCACCTCACCTCATTTCTAGCTGCCGATCTATTTTGTATAAATTTAATCGTGAAAACTTAGGTCAAGTGGACTTGAAGTGAGCTATCTGTGCAGGTGCAGGACCTGATGCCTAGGGCTTACACTATTGACAGCTCACTTAAAGCTGACTTCATCTAAGTTTTCACGGTGATATTTTGACATAAATACGTCTTTAAATTTGCTCCTAATATTGGGAGGCAATTTGGAAAACTAATGATAACAACATAATGTAACCAACATAGCTCGCAAAATTGCCAAACTTAAGTGGCAATGGGTAGATATAGATGGGGCACATTGATCGCAGAACAGATGGTCGTTGGGGCTGAAAGGTTCTGGAGTGGCAACCGCGTACCGGAAGACGTAGCCTTAAAAGGCCTTCCACAAGGTGGACCGATGACCTTGTGAAGGCCGCAGGAATCTGCTGGATGCGGGTACCACAAAACCGGTCGCAGTGGCGGTGCTTGGGGGAGGCCTATGTCCAGCGAGAACGTCAATGATAACAAAATTGGGGGATACAGTTTGGTGCTGCAACTACATATCTATCATAGGATCGAAGAATTCGTTACGTTGACTGAGGACTGCGACACATCGCGCGCGGCGGATGGGGAATTACCGCCTTTTTGAGGTGGTTTCGCTGCGTCACATAATTTCCATTTATTTCACCTAAGAATAGATCGTCTGATCCCGATCCCAGGCGATGCCGTTCCGATTCTTATAAGAGTGTGTTGCAGTATGGAGTTTCATAGAAAGAATGGTGAACGGCTCGAGTTAAGGCGATGCCGATGAGCTGCAGTGCTTAAGGCGTGCGTTGAGCATAAGGACTCATTCAAGAGAATGAGATGGCATTGTTAACAGAGCAATGGGCAGAATAAAAAAGTGTAACAATTCAGATACAATTTCAGTTTAGTAAATAAAAATACAGCTCGCATTAAAATTTCAATATTGATTGACACTTGCTCCAATATTCCAATACGTATGTTTAGCAGAGAATTAAAAAAAAAGTGTTTTTTCACTGACATAATAATTTTACAATACATTATTATCTCTCCCAAACTTAGCTCCTTTTTACCGACTACGGCAAAGCCAACGGAGGGTTATGGTTTTAGCAGGCTAGGTATGTATGTTTGTTTGTATGTACATATGTATGTAAGTATGTTCATCTGTTACCTCCTATCTACTAAACTACTAGTCGTATTTTGACAAACGAGTTATGGTCGGAAACGTCATGTTGTTCCGAGGGCTATGTGATATATGACGTTACATAATATCCAACATGGAAGCCTATAGCGGAGTTTAAGTGTTACCAAAAAAACCTACCAAGTGCGTGTCGAACCACGGACTTGGTCGGTTTTTTTGATAACACTTAGTTTTACCAATGTTTTCATTTATTGTCGTATTGTTGTCTCTACATTGTATAAAAAACCTTCTCTGTTTTATTACAAAACGCGTTCTAACTTTGGTCAAGGTCTAAACCTTTCAGCCAGTTTTTGTATCTTGAACCATATTCCGACTGACACAAAGTTCTTAATACAAAATTGACAAATTAGACTCTGGTAAAAAATCAGTTTTTGTATTTAGAACTTAAATATTGTAGGAAAAAAGTTCGAAATACAAAAATGGCTTGATGGTTTAAATCTGGGTCTAAAGATAAATCTTGTTTTGTAATTAGGCCATCTGTGTTCAGGTGCAGTGTGAATAAGACCTAAGAACATCGAATAAAATGTTTAGCAAATAGAATTCACTAAGCCCTGTAACTTTCCTGAACGGTGTGTAACATCCATTACGGTTAAAGGTTTACCCACTTAGTGCGTAGAAACACGGTAGAATGTTCTACCCTCTTACCTTTTATCTAGATCTAGCGATCCGCCCCGGCTTCGCATGAGTGTAATTTACATGTGAAGGCGGTATTCTGTTCACGGCTCGTTGTGCACAAGATCAAGTAACCTAACAAAAAGGCTTTTTTATATAATTACACTAGCTGCTGCCCGCCGCTTCACCCGCGTAGCTTTTTCTAAAATAAAATTAGCCTTAGTTACTCCACACCACACCACTACCAGTTATACCATCAGCTATCTGCCAGTGCAAGTTCCGTTGAAATTGGTCCAGTCGTTTCGGAGATTAGCCAGAACAAACAGACCGACAGATAGAAAGACAGACAGACTGACAGACAGACAGAAATAATAAAAAAAGTTTTTTATTATAAGTACTGTGGCAGCATCTACAACGCCACATGCGAACTACGCATCAAAGACCTGACGTCACAATCCTGCATCGCGCAATCAGAGTTTACCGCGCGACTAGCATATATACAACATCCCGACATCAAAAGTCGGGCAGTTGCCCACCAGACACGACACCCTTCTGGTCGGAAGATCCTCCCTTTTCCATAGAGTATGAGTGAACTTTAAACCCTGTTCCTCATAACTCTATAGTACCGTTTATACTTTCATATGTATTTAGTAATAAGCTGTTATTTTGAGCTTATATACAGGTTACACTTCCAGATAATGTATAATCTACAAAAAAAAAATCTAATTGGAGCTGTGGCTCTGGAAAGCCACGCGGGTGAAGCTGCGGAAAAGTATCAAATAGTACAATTTTTTGTTTCTAAATATTTGTTTTTGTTTGCAGTTCCCCCAGAGGCCCCTCGGATATATGACTACGAGGGTACAGAGATTCTGGGGACTGTCGCCGGACCCTTCAGGGAGGGACAGAATGTGCTCCTCTCTTGTCAAGCGGCTGGAGGTAGGTTTGAAAATGTTTTGAAAACTTCAATGATACCCAAAATTCAATGATAAGTTAAGTGACCGATTTACCCCTTTCTTTAGCTAAGTCAAAGCCAAAGCATTTATTTCAAATAAGCACATAAACGGCCCTTTTGAGCGTCTAAGGATAAGCGTAAACATTCTCGGACAAAAATAAACCTATTAATATATCATTATTTTTAACATTACATTGGAAAATCTATTTCCTATCTAACTTCCATTTTTTAAATCCGTAAACAAATATACCAACTTCTGACTTGATTTTTGAACTTACGAATGAAGTACTTGTATATATTAGATTTTCATATCCTCCTTTTTCACAGGCAAACCCCCTCCAGACGTATCATGGTACAGGGGCGATGAACGGCTAGCCTACACGAAGGAAGGCTCCGTTACTCAGTTGCACTTACCCAACTTATCCAGAGAGATGACTGGAACCAAGCTGCAATGCAGAGTTGAACCTCCGCTACTGCAGCCACAGTCTAGAGAAGTTACTATAAGATTATACTGTGAGTATGTCCTTCATTTTCCAGAAAATCTGCATCATAGTTTTATTTAAAAATAATTCATAAGAAGTCATAGTTTTATTCAGACAAAATTCCTCCTATGTATATGTCCTATGTGTACTGTCGATCAGGGTGATAAAAATTAAAGATTTTAAAACAATACATCAATTTGCCTAGCTTTTCCACAACTATGTCGGGGTTGGCTCCTAGTCTAACCGCATGCAGCTGAATATCAGTATTTTATAGAATTACTGCTTATCTGACCTCCACAACCCAGTGACTGAGTAACACGATACCCCTTGGTAAGACTGGTTGTCAGATTTTTGGGCTTCTGATTACACGTAACGACTGTCAAAAATCTGCGAATGACAGCCGGGTTCAACTGCTTTCCGAGGCACGAAGGGGTCTTGATATGTAAAGATGGTCACCCATTCATGGAATAACCGCGGCAAGCGTAGCTTAACCAGCAGTGCTTTTCTGTAGAAATCTCACCGTGAAAACTCAGGTGAAGTGAGTTCAAAGTGAACTGTCAATCTCTAGACTCTCTAGCGTCAGGTAGGATGATAGTTCACTTCACGCTCACTTCACCTACAAATATTTTTACGGTGAGAATCGAGCGGCTGATCGATCGGCTGTGCTACGTGTAGATAATAATAATCAATTGAGATCGATTGATGCGACCCTCAAGATGCTGGAAAACTTTGACAGTTTTCCTCCTTGCATGGATCGTATCTTCTCCGGCGCTACGGGAAGTACAACTTCTTCGCTCTTGCGTAATAAGGAGCAAGCACCTATCTTCGCCTATGCAGTCTCGTCATGCTAATAGCTACGGCTCGCATGATGTGTGAGCCTTATTACAGCGAGCGGAGGCTTTAAGAAACATTCGGTAGGGCAAACAATACCACTTGGAATCGGGGTTGGCTAACTCGGTTCTGTGACAGTTTCTGAACCTAATCTATATCCTATTCGGGTTTAACTAAGCTTCACCTTATCAGGAATTAGTCATTGATCGTAGACAAAAATATCTCATAAAGGTGTTCTGTACGATAGAATCGAGAAAAAATTTGAAAATTTGCGAAAAAAAAAAAAAAATTGTTTATAAATGTATAAGTAAAGTCTGTTTTCCTGTGTGCCCCGTTCAATGTTAGAGGGTTTGGTTTCCGCACTTAGTCCTTAAGATGGACCATTGTGCGTGGCCTCAGTGCCCCGTTACGTTCACTTGAACCCATAAAACATTATAATTACTACGAGTATTCCTTCAAACCTCCTTGTCAGAAGTAATAACCATTCTCTTATATTCACAGTAAAACCTCAGTACATTCGAGTTACCGGCAGTGGGTCAACAAGAGCTGGCATGGACAAGTCTTTCGTGTGCACCACGAGGGGTTCAAAGCCGGCCCCAAATATTGAGTGGTTCATCAACTCACAGCTCGTGGATTCCACGTTGACACAGGTTAGTCAGGTTAATTTTAATTGTGTATGACATTGGAGTGCATTAGGAAAGACCTCAAAAGGGATTATTGCTATTGTCTCTTTTCGAATGTGGCATGCGTGTGTGTGTATTACACTGGAGTGCATTCAAAAATACCTCAAAAGGGATAATTCCTATTGTCCCTCTCTGAATTTGGCAAATATGTACGCATGAACAAGGCCTGAGTAAAAATAGCCACCCGCTACACTTAAAGAGACTGCAAACATTGTCTAAAAAAAACAGGATCTGATTTGATTTGTCTATCGATTTTATTGTTTGGCAGACACGTAACTACATACTCGGAAAAGGAAATAGAGAATTTTATGGTCTATTTTTGGGATTCCGTAATCAACAAGGAACCCTTATAGTTTCGCCATGTCCGTCTGTCTGTCTGTCTCTCCGCGGCTTAGCTCATTGACTATTAGTGCTAGAAAGCTGTAATTTGGCATGGGTAGACATATGTATGTATAAAACAAACACACGTGGTGAAGTAAAATCTTGAAAACATTTTTTTTTTGTTGCATTCCTTACACGTAATGTGGGGATGATATTTTTTTCTCACCTATACCATGTTTTGGGGTATCGTTGGATAAGTCGTCCAAAAATATTGCGGGCGTTTACGACCATTCTTAAATCATTTTTCGATGCAGGGATCCGTTTGTGTAATAGTAAGCTTTAAAGTGCAAATTTTTGTTAGAGTCTAATCCCCGCCAGCTAAATGGTTGCTTTTGGATATGTGAAATAATTTACAGCAGTAGTATATACATATACAATAATGAAGTTAAAAGGAAAACTATCACAGCTTAGTAGGCATTACTATATACGTTAACTAGTGATAGTCGACCAACTTATATGCAGGTGGAATGTATGAGAGAACATGTATTTAAACTATAATATTAAGTATGTTCTTGGGATAAGTTCGTCCCAACTACGGAACCATTTATTGTGCGTAGTTCAGACATGCACTTGGCCGGTTTTTAGTTAGGTTTCACGTGTAACCTACCCACAACGGTGCCAAGAGCTACTTTAACAAAAAAATAAAAAAATAGTTTTCTTGGTGTGTTTGTTTTCCATTAGAAATATTATTCAGTTTACTTAGTTTTTGTGGCATTAAATTAATCACTCTTCTGTCACAGGTGGAGGTAGATGGAGAAGTTACGAAGAGTGTGTTAACTTGGCACGTGCGGCGAGAAGATAGCGGCAGACAACTGACCTGCCGCGTCTCCAACCCTTGGTTCCCAGCACATACGCTGGAAGATTCTGTCACCTTGGATGTAATGTGTGAGTAGAAGAAATTAATTAGTTAATAGTTATCAGCAGCTGACTTAGTCGGCACATGTAATTATGTTCAAAGTCTGTAACTTAAAATAAACTCTGCTTATGAAAATGGCGATTGATTTTACTTGGGCGTTGAAGATGACTAAGGAATGTTCTTCATATTTTTTTTAACATAGGTACCTAATATATGTATATTATCGATTGTCTGTACATCTGATCAGTAGCAAAATAACTATGAATTAAAATTTATTTCAAAATATTTTTGCAACAGCGCAAAAAATTGCTGTTTTTACAAAAAGCAATAAATTCTGTAACGACCAATCCCGAACACGCGATTTACAAACACAATACAACTGCGGACAAAATAATTGACCCAGTAACAAAAACAAGTGAAAACCTACGGGCGATATATCAAATGCACACCACACACTAGATACGGGAGCGGTTGAGTTCCGGCGGTGTTTGCCGGCGGCCCGAGTCGTGTGCCAACAACTTTGTCCCCAAGTTTAAATATTATCGCGGGCTAGAGGCTTCGTGTTCTGCCGTGATACACGGAGTGTCGCAATACGGGTTTATTATGAAGTATTTATGCTATTGTTTATAAACATAGCTGTCTGGAGCTGGAATACGGGTTGGTGTTAGCATAAATTAGATTGTGGAAGTAGCTATTTAGCATTTGATGAGTAATTACTGAATTCAATGTTGAAACTGCTTTTAGGGTTTTGGTGATAGCTTTCAGTGTTAAGGAACCAAATTGTTTTGTTGTTTTGTTTTCCTACGTTTAGTTTCTATAAGATAGTGTGTATTTTCCTAAACATTTCACGGTTATTACCCCAAACATATTTACTCTTGCCAAGCGATAGTTAAGATAAACACGTATCCTGCTTTCCGAAGCATGGCTTATTTAATATGCATTAATATAGAAGCCATTACATTCATTAGGCTGACACACCTAATTTACTCAAACCTAATGAGGTTGAAGCTATAAGCGGACTTCTGTGAGTTGTATTCGTGCTTTGAGATAGTTAATGCAATAATAGAATACTTTGAGATAGAATATGAACTTATCATAATTATATTGTCAGCACCTTTTTATGACATTCTGTAGTTAATGTTAGCGTCAAGCAAGAGGATGGATTGCCAAACAATATATATACAAAATGCGATCAAATAATTCCATTGCCATATTTACCTAACTTGTCAAAAGGATAGCCTATTGACAAGTTTGGTGTTTACGGCAATACTAATATATTCTGTAACCTCTCTAGCAGCCTGATTTGGAGGCTGACGTTGTATCGTGTGTATAGTCGGCGGTTTTATTTTTATATCCTAATGCGACTGTCCTCCTACTAATCCCTATGGGAAAAGCAGTTTAAATCTAACGTTAAACTCAGTGCCACTCAGTTTCAAACTATCATGACAACTCGGAAACAACGTAATCAAAATCCACTCGAAGCAAAAACAAACTTTCCCTTTCCATTATATTTAAACAGAAATAGTGTGACAACGAACAAACTCATAACATTAAGTTAAACATAAACGGGTTAATGCGATTACTTCAAAAACGTAAGCCGGGACAACTTTCGTAGTCAAGTTTATCTCGTCAAGTTAAAACATTATCGCTTATTGTCAAGCAGTGGGTTAGTACTCGCGGCCTCATGTGTAAGGTGTTGGCGCCAATGTTATACCAAGTTTGGGTATGACGTAAATCGAATGAATAATAATTATTCAGAGATTATCAAAATTACTTTGGTTAACTCTGAAAATAATTTTGTTATTCGTTTATAACTTGATTAGTTTTTATTAGAATTATATCTCAGTGGTTGTTATAAACCAGTCGCCTACTTATGCAGTTGCTTATACTTAGCAAAATTAGGAAATCGACTTATTAATCTAATTTCTTATGAAAAAACGAACAATTATTATTCGTTTTACAAAGTTTGCCATTTTCAATTTAAAACAAAGCATGCCAAACAATGAACAGCAAAACTGAATACACCAAAGTTCAAGATTATAAATAATCAGTAGCGAATTCATAATAAACCCAAAACAATACAGCCAAAAACATCCACCTACCTCAAAGCCAACCAAACACCAACACCAACATTTGCAATTTGCCACCAACACGTAAACATGGCACCAGAATTAGCAGTCAACTTATTTAACTTTTTGAAGTTTGTTAGCTAGCATACACGCGTACAGGGATGTTAAATAATTTCGTTATGATATAAACACTTGAGTGAGAGCCCCAAGGATTACTGACGAACGGATTAACTTTGACAATGATAGAATAGGGGGATGTTTTATCTTTACGCCTGCTGCTGAAGGGGTAAGCGGAAGAACGTTCGAAGTTGGTCAACTGTTGGTTTAGATAGCGTTGTTATCTTTTTATGAGGTTAACTGGGTACGAAGGAGTTTTCTGTAATATTTATACTGTATTTTAAGGCACATGAGAACACCGAAGGCTCCGTGCGTTTGGCAATAACAAACAAACGTTTTTTTTTTTTTTAGATAATTAAAAAATAAGTTTTGCAAACTGTACCATGTGACATATAAAATGCTTATTGAAAGGATTTCAGACATTTTTTATTTAACTAATTTTAAAATGAATAGTTTAAAATTTATTTAATAAAATGACCATCCCCTCGTCCTTTATCTCCTAAAAATATATAGAGCGTAAAAAGAAAAAAGAAAAAAAAAAAAACAGAATATAGCTCTTTCATTTATAGATTACAGGGAAACCTATATGAAGTCTATCGTCTTAAAATAAACATGAAAGTATGGGGAAACTTGTTCTTTCAATTAAAATGTTAAGTTTGTTTTTGGGATAAATTCATCCCAACTACGGAACCCTTCATTTTACTTAGTCCGACACGCACTTTGCCGGTTTTTTTACTTACATATGCATTAATTTTTAATACACGTTTGTTTTGTACCATTAAACCAGAAACGCCTAGGACCTTGGTCTTTTAGGACCCATGTTGTCTCGGAGGCTTCGAAATAAAATACCATATTGTGAAAGCTTCGGCATTAATTAAAAGGTACCTACGAGTACTATGTCTGACAATGTATGCTTATAGATACGTAACCGTACAGCGGGGTAATTGCAAAACACATAAAATGACAATTGATCGCAATTTGTTTCATTTTGATAGTTTACCCATGTTTATTGCGTTATATTCGTTGTTGAGCAGATGATTTTTTCAAACCTATGAAGCAATGGATTAACAATGTCCTTCAAAACTCCCGGATTGTGTTAAAATGTGTTACGCAATTATACGTTTCCAAGGCACGTGCCCTAAATCGCCGCTTTTACAGTTTAAAATACTGCAAATAAATCGCAGTTTAGGCTAATTTAGCTGATCTCTGAGACAGTTACTCAATTCGTTGGTTGAATTATTTATTTTTGTCAACAATACAATTCCACACTTTACTACTGCAACAGGGGACCGATAAAAACAAGTTTTAATAACGCACGCGGGAAATTACAAATAAAATTCGTTATTTTCGAAAAACTTATTTAATGCACGTACGAAACGCAGTAGGTAATACGACTTGCAAAACAAACAAACAACGTAATAATTGTACTGTTGCCCGCTCCCCAGGTTCGAAGTGGGGCAAAGAGTTCAGTGAGGCAGACGGGGCATAACTTTAAGGCAATATTGGCTTTTCACTGAAGTTACTTAGGTATTTTTAGACCTGCAAATATTGATGCTGTGGCGGTATCCACATTGCTACATGCGAACTACGCATCACATTGACGTCTCGTAAAATCCTGCATCGCGCAGGCAAAGTTTATCGCATGACTAGCATTTTTAAAACGTCTCGACATCAATCGGCGACACAACAACGTGTTGGTCGGAGGATCCTCCCTTTTCTATGAAGGATGAGTGAAACTGTTCCTCACAACTCTATACCTAATGCTTTCAATAACTTACCTTATACAGTTTTAGCTCACCCAAGATCTTTGTTTTAAATACTCCATTCGATCTCCCGTTTAACTAGTCAAATAGGTATGATATCAAGTCAGGAATAAAGTTTGAAACCGTCAGGTCTTCCTTGATCTTGTGTTTCTTTAACAGTTATAGAAATTGATTCTGAAATCTGATAACTTTCTGATAAACTCGAATAGAGACATTCAACCACAGTAAATCAATGAAACCAACTTACATTGTACTCCAGATAATGTTTCTCATCAAGAAAATGAAAATTAAGAATTTAAGGCACCCTCTACCACTCCGGTGCTCTTTGGCCAAGCATTATGTAGGTCCGACTTTGTCAGAGCATCCGTGCTCTGAATAAACAATTCTGTCGCTGTCGGCCCCAATAGAAATATTCACTTATCTGCACGCTCTTTGTCCTTAGCGTAGCAGCAGCGCTCCAGGGTAACAATAGTCTGTTTGAGTCAGCTGTGGTCGATACTGCAGCACCATTGTAGGCTGAAGATACATCTTTATAACTACTCGTAAAACCTTTTAAGTAGATCTTTCACATTTTGGTACCTAACTCTCGAACGAGATGAGTGATGTGATTTTATTGTACTATGACCCAATTGATGGAGTGTCCGAATTGCCCGTTCACGTGACCTTTGAAGACCTAAAGAATGCCACTGATGCCGCAATCAACGTGACCACCTACTGGACTCTAACAATCTACACAAATAAATAAAATTAAAGTGTCTGTTTCTAATGTCAAAACAACAGCTTTTTACTAAATTCATAATTATGAAATTATGTATGGTTCTTAGAACAAAAAAACTTTTAAATTTCTTGTCATTCTATGTCTTTCTGTCTCTCTGTCTGTTTGTTCCGGCTAATCTTCGAAACGGTTGGACCGATTTTGACGGGACTTTCACTGGCAGATAGCCAATGTTACAGGAAGTAACTCGTTAGTACTAACTACTTGTATTTTAGGTAAAACCACGCGAGGGAAGCCGCGGGCAGGAGCTATTATAATAATAATCAACAATAGTACCATCCACATGAATAGAAAAATTGTCAAATCAAATCAAATTATTTATCGGTTTGCAAACATGGATATACATAGATGTACATAGATGTTTTGTCATAATAGTCTTCCATGTTCTACCGTCACATGGCCATGCAAATCTTATTATTATTTAATTTACTCAAATTTAAAGATGGGGCTGTCAGTGCAAAAGCGGCCTAACCCTCAATTAAAGTGGCCTAAGCGGTTTAGGCTACTTTTTCATTATTATCAAAGAAAAATAATAAAATGCAAGAAGAACTTTGGCAACGCCATTTGTTGACGATTGGTTAAACAAGTGATAGGCCGGTTTTGCATTTAATTTTAAAATGTTTTAAATTATTATTCGTAGATAAGTCAGATTATGAAAAATTGAGGGTTAGGCCGGTTTTGCGCTGACAGCCTTTTTTAAATAACAATTAGGAAAATTAAATACTATATACAAAATACAAATAGTTTGAACTATATTAAAAACGTCATATAAATACAAACTGTCAAATGTCATCAACGTTACAGTAAAAAAAAATATGTCAAATGTGATAAAGGTTACAGTAATAAAAAAAAAATGGGATAATAAATAGCATGTCAATCAGTCAGTGATTCATTAATACAATACATATTATATATTTGCATAGAAAGTGGGTACAGAAAGTACAGAAGCTACAGAAAGTACTAGCCTTTTTGCTATGCCCTACAGGGTCCATAATGATCTAAATTACATAGTTACCACCTAAGTACACATTATGGTAAAGCAATAAAGATATTGAGTATTGAGAGAAAGTGTCTTAGGAGAGGTACCTACTGTGTGAATCCCCTTCGGCGGAGTTCGCAAAATTCCAGGATGTGAGAAGCATAGGACCATTTGATGTGGCAACAATTATGGAGATGATAACTGTCACAATAAATTATGATTTTAATGAACGGTGTTCGATCTTCATCTTCATCTCAATATAATTAGTAAATCTAAGTCATAATAAAACTTTAAGAATTTCATCGTCATGGTCATTCGCAGGCGTGATTCACCTATTGCTGAGTATACGCCTCTTCCTCTTTGCTTCCCTGGATTTGAATATTTCAAAGAAAATGGGTTTTCAAAAATTCTACTTGTATTTGTAAGAAAACTGAGGTTTGGTATGGGCATTGATAATGAGGGAGGAAACGCATGTTACTAAAAGACTGATGAATTTAAATGTTGATGGATAGAGAGGGACAGGAAGGCCGAAGAAAAGATGGGTGGATTGTGTGAGGAATGATATAAAAGAGAACGGAGTGAATAGCGTGACGGTTGACAGGGGAGATTGGAAAGAGAATACGTGTTGCGCCGACCACCCGTAACATGGGACAAGGGAAGGTGATGGTTTATATGAAAGCTAATAAGATTTCCAGCAAATTCTGCTTTAAAAACAAACAGTCTTCGTTATTCAATAATTAAATTCGCTTCTATTTAAAGTTATCATCTTCAAGTTACAAGTCCTTTAAACTATAAGTTTCAATAGCAAATCCTTGAAAGGTCTCACAATTTTCAAACTAAGTGACAGCTTTAATCAATCAATCTAAAAGTTAGACTTGAATTTAAAAGTAAAATTGCCTTTTAAGTAATTTAAGGTTAAAGTAATTCTGATCGAACATGAGTAAATAGTCGAAACATGTTCCGAATCAAAGGAAAATGTTTTACTTTGTAATGATTCTTAAAATGCTTGCAATCGTCCCAATTTTACGCCATTTTGCATTGTGGCGGCATTTATATCGCCACATGTGAACTTACGTATCACATCGACGTCAAGCAAAATCCTGCATCGCGCAAGCAGAGTTAATCGCGCGACCTGCGTCTGGTCACCGGTGTTCGACCCCTTAAGGCGAAGCAATTTGATCAGTTTTATCGACAAATCCACCATAACAAGCCATTTTGACTATCATTTTTACTGTTTTGAAATGGCGCCCATTTTAAATATTTTTTTTACTGAGTTCGGGTGGGTTCATTTATTTTGCAATATCTACCGATGCCTTACAGGCATAAAAGTGGTTTCGTTCGACAGCTACAAATGTAGACAATAAGTTGACACTATAAGACTCCCAATAAAACCTTTAAACAAAATTGTGAAAAATTTGGTTGTTTTTTTTTACTTTTTAAATGTAAAAAAAAAAAATAGACTATTTTACATACCTTTTTTTACTTTTTCGATGCACTGTATAAAAAAGTGCATATAAAAATGCCATATTACTATAATAAGTATAGATCGGAATAGGTAGAGCTAATTTACCTATACTACATTTACTACTCGTATAGCATTAGACAAATAACGGCTAAATAACGACAGTTATTGTGTAATATTGTTGAAATTACTGCACTTTAGAGTTATTTTTTTAATGTAAATTGTAAATAGATTACAGTGCTTTCTATTTATCGTGAAATAACGGAGTTTATTAAACGTTTACATCGAAATAACGAAAGGGTGAGAACAGTTATTCGTCTAATGTTATAATAAATGGAGTATAAACTTCGAGAAAGGATGTAACATAGGGTGGATAATACCTCCTTTAAAATCACGGAATAATTATAATGACGCTTAAATCCCGGGATTTAAAAACCACGAATTATTTATTGGACTTTATTTATAGTAACAAATTATTGATTTGACAAATCGTATAACAGTTTTTAGGGTTCCGTACTTAAATGAAAGAACTTTCTTAGCAATTTGTTTCAAATTAACAATGATGAAATTTTTCATTTTGACATTTAGACAAGTGTTTTACTTAATAAATCGTTTGTTACAGATCCTCCAGTAACCCAGATATCACTGGTAGAACCCAAGGAGCCTCGTCTACTGCGGGAAGATGAGAACGCTGTGCTGCTGTGCTCAGCTGATGCGTCGCCACCAGCTGTTAATTTTACTTTTTATAAGGGACCTGAAGTAAGTATAATAAATACAGATTTAATTACATAGTACATAGATTTACCCAGAACTTGTATGCTTCTGAAGTATTGGCATACATACATATATGTTTAAGAAGTTAGAATAAGAAATCATTAAGAATACAGCCATTTGATTCCAACTTCAATTGATGGTGCCGAGTGGTGCCGGACGTAAATAATAGCACCATCCTATTCCTCCAAGGGTGTCGTAAAAAGCGACTAAGGGACTTACTAGAGAATGCGCAGCAGCGTTCTCTATGCATATTTAACAACATACTGCGATTGCCAACCCGCCTGCCAAGCGTGGCGATTATGGCAAATCCCCCTAATTGGGAGGCTTATGTCCAGCAGTAGACGTCTTTCGGTTGAAATGATGATGATGACAATTGATGACGAAAAATGCTTGGAAATACATTTCGGTGACAGCGCTCAACAAATCATTTTCTGCTCTTTAGGAATCCGCACCCAATTGTGTAACACACTTTAAATCACAATCTAAAGGATTTTGAAGCCAAATATTAATCGATTGCTTCATATTTTTGAAAAATTCATCTGCTCCACAATGTAAATAACGCAATGAATGTTATTAAACTATCAACATAAAAGACATTGCCATTGTGATACGCAATTACCCCGGCAATGTCTTTGTAGTGTTGTCTCTAGTAGATTAATTATGAAGAATGTTAAGAGACCCTGTCTAGTTATCTGCAAATGAAGAATGAGGAGCTCGTGGCTAAGTAATTACAGCCACATGGTTCATCATGGTCCATCAGGTTAACCCACGGTTGCCGGAGTTGGTCCGTGGATGGGTGACCATCTTTACATACAGACTTCTCCGTGCCTCGGAAATTATTATTATTATTATTTATTTACTTCAATCAACTTTAGATCATAGGTACAATTAAACAGAATTATAAAATCATTAACAAAATTAAAATAAACATCACAATTAAAATTTAAATCACAATTAAAAATTAAAATAAAAATTTCAACAAAGTAAAATCAAATTAAAATCAACATCACAATTAAAATTATTATAAAATTAAATCAAATTAAAACAATATCTTAACATTAGTCAGGACGTGAATCATGCAGCAGTGGTTCACGTACTGACACACTCGAAACGTTCAGCAAAAGCCTTCAGGATACTGTTGTAATTAAGCCGTTAGTCCCAGCTGTCATTCGTGGATCTTTGACAGTAGTTACGGGTCGACAGAAGCCCGAAAGTCTGACAACAAGTCTAACCAAGGGGTATCGCATTACCCAGTTACTGAATTGTGGAGGTCAGATAGTCAGTCGCTCCATGTAAAATACTGGTATTCAGCTGCGTTGAAAGAAGTTGGGAAAAGGATAAGGATAAAGTGGGATACAGATGAAGAATCTGTTGAACTGAATATAGAAAAAGTACTTAAATCTCAATTAGTGGCACATAAAACTAATGACATTATTCTAGCTATATTTTTAATGCTATACCAACAAAACCTTTACCCACTCTACTACACTCTACACTCTATAAATGAGCCGCAATTCATACATTAAATAATCTAAACAATTTTAAACTCCAACATTATAAAGAAATTCAACAAATTTAGCAGTAAATAGTAAGTTGGCATGTTCACGTACCTAAGTCTTAGTTAGCGTGATTCAATAATGAGAATTTAATTGTTGCTTCATGAAAATTCAATTTGTTATACTGGCAAATAATAACTTCATAATAACGTTCGGTTTTACGTAATACGTTGTCATAATTAGTTTCAGCTTTATATTTAGAATCTTGGGACTTATTATTTTTTCATTAGGCTGTGAGGATTTTGCATGTAATTGTTTAATTTTTATTGAGTTTGAGTTCACAGATAACGATAGGATACAGTGAGAATAATGAAAATTATCGCTAGGATTACAAATACAATATAGTATATTGTGTTTATGTTTTATTATATTAAGATTATAGCATAAGCCTCTTTCTGTTTGTGACGAACGAAAGTATGAATTATAAATTTCTTTACATCATTCCCCTTTTAGCTGATTAAGGTCTGTAATAAATAAAAAATACAAACTGGATTACAAGAAAGGTGCCAAGCTAAAAGCAAGTCAAAACATTTCATGCAAACTTATTGTAAAGAAAAAAGAAAGAAAAGAAATGTATATTTATGTTTATTTAAGTACTTACACAATATTACACAAAAACTAAACACAGAAAAAACTTAAAACAGTGTGCCTCACAGCTTCGCCAAATAAGAAGTAAAACTAAAATAAATTATGAATGGTATTACACCTAAGACTATTAGTTACAGTGATGTTCTTTGTTTAGCAGCAGTCAAAAGTGCTGCTGATGTCGCAAAATGAAATGATTAATGCTGATACTCTCACCTCAAAGAACAAACCTATGAATCAATTAAACTTCAAATCGAAGAGAAAATAGGAATGTCTATCGAAACTCTAGAAATTAAAACCCATAGCTTCTGCAGTCTTACTGCGATAAACAGTGCCTACTTACCTTTTTGTTCACCCTTGCCCAGGTCCATCTAATAAGAGACGATCCAATTGGAGGTCTGTCGATGGAGAACAACAGGCTGGTCATCAGAGGACTCAGAAGACATCACTCGACGATGTATCGGTGTCGAGCTAGAAATTCTGAAGGCAGTGCGCTGAGCGACCCTCTTACCTTGAACGTTCTATGTGAGTTTTATTTTAAGATTTAGCGATGAAATAAGTTGATAAAAAGCATCATTTTTAGAATAAGGTAAACAAATATTGTGTCGCAAAAGTTGCACTGATCAGATGCATCGTCTGCATAATTTTTATTAAAGAGGACGTCGATTTTAATTACCATGTCAACCATAAGTAGTTTTTTTTACTATTTAAAATACACAATTGTCACTAAAGTACAATAAAAATTAAAACTAAAAAAAATAACCTTTTTTTTCATCAACACTGTCTTTGTTATTTTCACATTTCTACTAGCTCGACCAGAATGTGCAGCTGGCAACGTAGTCCAGCAGTTAGCTGGGGCTCCTGGAGGAGAAGTCAGGGCGAGGTGCTCAGTGACTGCTCCGGCCAGTCGTGATGCTGGACCTCTGAGGTTCTACTGGACTTATAATGGGACTAAGGATGTTTTGCCCGTATGTTACAATACTAATAAAATGGAATATGATATTTATTTGGACATAGTGTAAAATAGTAGTAGTAAATTCCTGTTATATCTGTACCAATTAACAAAAAAGTTATAACATTAGGTGAACTGGCGATCAGGGTGTTTATTTAACAGTTTATGTACACACATATAAACAGACACGAAGAAAGAAACAAAAAAATACATACAAAGGTGATGCTTATTTCTAAAGAAATGTCTTCCAGCATACCTGCGATAGGAAATTAGATAAAGAGAGAAAAAAAAGACAACATTGTGTAAGAGTTTAAGAGGGTGCTCACCGGTCCACTAGCGCCACTCTTTAAAAAAATATTATCTCGTGACTGAGAAGGAATTATGAAAAACGGCTCAATCAGCAACCTCGGTGTGTCTAAACATTTTTAAACCTTTTATAAAGTTTCATATTGACACACGAAGCAACAAAATACGATTTAGAGGAATGTGGCCGTTTTTCTTTAGATCGATTATTGTTTCTTCGTGTCTCAATGTGAAACTTTATGTAAGATATTACAAAATTCTAGACACACTTACCGAGGTTGCCGATTGAGCCGTTTTTCATAATTCCTTCTCAGTCACGAGATAACATTTTTTTAAAGGAGTGGCGCTAGTGGACCGGTGAGCCCGCTCTTAAGAGAAACCATAAAAAAAAAAACTTATTTAAATATAAACATATAATGACTAGAGAATGGGCAGCAGCGTTCTCTATTCATTTTTTAACACCATACTGCGATCGCCAACCCGCCTCCCAAGCGTGGCGATTACGGCAAACCCCCCAATTAGGGGAGGCCTATATCCAACAGTGGACGTCTTTCGGCTGAAATGATGATGATGATATAATATGAGAATATGCTAAGATATACTTAGATATTATTATTCACTTTTGATCTTCACTGCCATACCTTAATCACTATTATGCTAATACTCCAGATTCACAAAACTAGTCTTAGATTAGTCTAACTAGACAGCAATTGAATGAATGTGTAAATATGGGATCATTCGCACAGATACCAGCAGCCAACGTGACAGTGATGGGTTCCACAAGCACAGTCATCCATGGTCTTCATTCAGACATTGAAGAAGACTTGGGTTGGCTTGCATGTTGGGCCAGCAATGATGTCGGAAACCAAAGGGAGCCGTGCTTATTCAGGATCTTGCCTGCCGGTAATATTTTCAGTTTTCGGAATTTGCAGTTGCAGTAAGACTACTATTTTTTAGAGGTAGATTATCATAGCTTCTTTTGTAGAAAGCACAATTACCTCAAGTCAAATTGACTCAAGTCAGTGACTTAAAAAAAACGAAGCTTGAACTTAATTTAAGTTCAAGCTTCGTTTTTTTTAAGTCACTGTTTGATAGATTACACATTACTAGGACTGCGTTTACTTCAGTAGTGAAAATGTGCCATAACTTTGTTGGTTTATGTTTTTTTCATATTATTATCTTAATAGAGACTACATTTCCTCCTACAATTTAGACCACGGGTGGGCAAACTTTTTTCATCAGGAGCCAGAAAAGCATAGGGAATTCAGGGGTCCAGAATGAAAAAATGCATTTTGTTTTAAGTTGCAATTTATAGTAAGAATCTTCGAAGGCTAAAATGCTACCACACACCGTGAAAATAATCGTGGAGCGCTATTTTTTTTCACTCCTCTTGCTCAAAAAGGCCGTCATTCTATTGTACAGTCAGCTGCAGGGAAATCTCTCCCCCTAGCAATGAATAAATACATTGCTAGGGGGTGAGATTTCTCTGCAGCTGACCGTACCAGACTGAGGAAAAAATACCATATTTACCTCTGGGGGAAAAAGTGTTTTTTTTTTATATTTGTCTGTTTTTTGAAAATGGAACTACATAGAAGCGGTGATCTCTTCGGTAGAATGCGTGCATTGCGTTGTTGCGGCTACAGAAGAAATTAAAAAAAAAGACGTTGGCGCGAATTCTTTAGATTTTTTCTCTAATTTGCAAATTGAATTAGTGGCCGTAATTTATTTTTAATATTGAATTGGATTATTTTATTTACTCACAATCGTAGTGAAAAGTAGATTGTAACACACGGCGCCAAAAACCCATTATAACTCGGTTTCTATATACTCCCTCGCTTAAGCTCTGGAGTCAAACTACCTCGTATAAATGGGTAATTTTAGCCCCTTGTATAACAATCTACTATTATCTTATAGTAATTAAAATGTGGTTATGTATAGTTAATGAAGTTCACAATGGCCCTAAACATACGCGAACGCCAGAACATAATTTCTGAGAGCACTCTAATATGTCAAACTGACATTGGCGGGCCGAATTAAAACCTATGCAGGCCGGAGTTTGCCCATCTCTGATGTAGACTATAGTTTCATACTCTTTTCATCATCTACATCACTTGCATGCTCACCATACATCTCACCTCACCTCCCCAGCGCTCCCCGAAGCACCAAGCAACTGCGAGATCGAAAACGAGCTCCTCCACTGCGAACCCGGGCACGACGGAGGCCTACCTCAGCGGTTCCTTCTAGAAGCTTTGGAGGTACGGCATCGCGCTGAAACTGCGCAAGAAGACAATGAGATCTCCACGATGAACGATCAGGTGAGCGCGGCGTGGCTGTGGTGCCGTGCTAACAAGACCTTCGCATCCCTTTGTGTCTTCATCCTGAAGCCCCGTTTACATTACGAGAGTTCCTGGACCGTTCAGAAGAAAAATATCCATTCAAGATTCGTAGGTATTCATAATCATTGTCCCCTAATCAAATATCTACTTTAGCCTTATGAATTTTGGTTACAAATTAATTTTAACTTTGTCATTATAATATCATTTGTGGTTCCAAATAATGACAATAGTTATCTGAGATTCTAAATTCAAGTTAATTTTTTATCTCGTTAAAAAAATCGACTATATGAGTCGAGAAACTCTCAGCATGTAAACAATGCTTTATGATCATTCTTCTTTCTGTTGTCCTAGTATTGTATGTTTATACCTTCTTCATCAAAGTCTTCAAAGTCCTTCTTGAAATCAATTTGAGATTCTCAGAAGTTAAGAGTCTACAATGTTTTTCTATGAAACTACTAAACCATCAGCTTTTCAATCCTTAGTAATGGTTTTACAGGAATTTCACTATCCATTCTGTTATTTCTGCGTAAGACTGCTTCAAAACTATTGCATGTTGTTCTGTTCCTAACCACAAAATTCTCTCTCAGTCTTCAGAATCTTTGGAAAAAAAAAAACAAACATGGATGGCATTCCATGTTTTTTTAAATGTTCTCTAGAACATAAAGTTACTACCGAAACGTGGAAATAAATGAAAAAACCTCAGATGTATAATTTTTTTCTAGTCTATTATTTTACCGTGTGTATTCATCTATATTTATTTTATTCTAACTCCAAAAATACTGTATAAAACGGTTAACTTTTGCTCTGGTGCTATGAATTCTGTTTGAATGGTCTCAAAACTATGTAAAAACGACACCAAAAAATGCCTGTTACTGCCCTCAATAGATTTATATGACGCGTTCAGTTAATTCTTGCTCCATTTTTCGTAGTTTATTCAATCACAGGATATTTTTTTTGTTAATACTGGTATTCAGCTACATTCGGTTAGACTACAAGCTGACTCCAACATAGTTGGGAAAGACTAAGCAGATGATGATGACCTTTGCATGCAGTTTTTCTTTTTTTCTTCCAAATATTTTGTGTTCGTGTCAGGTTTCTAAAATACGGTTGAGTTATTGTTTCGTTTATCATTTGTTTCTCTATGTTTCCTATGTGTACTTACACTGATTTATGTTTTACACTAGCTTTTGCCCGCGGCTCCGCCCGCGTGGATGTCGGTTATCGCGTAAAAAAGTAGCCTATGTTCTTCTCCATATCCCAGGCTATATCTCTGCCAAATTTCATGACGATCGGTTCAGCGGTTTAGGTGTGAAAACGTAACATACAGATAGACAGACAGACAAAAAGAGTTACTTTCACATTTATAATATTAGTATGGATAAGTATATAAGTATAGATTTAATAAATTGAGGATTTAACATTGAATCGAAACCTTGAACGAGAATGATATCTTATTAGATCGTTTTTCAAAGATAACTTCAATAAATGAAGCCCCTAGACGTTGAATATAAGTTATTTAATTTTTCTGTAACTGTTATTAGATTGAAGATCTTTTATGATATTTTTTAATTTTACCTCTGATAACATTCAGTAAGATTTATATCGGTTATCACTTTTAAAGTTAAAAACACAGTGAAAATCCTATTTTTTTTGGTATTTGATAAATACCAAATCATTTTCTTTATCACAGGGTATCTCAGCTTTTGGATTGACTGAAGCTGTTTATCGTGTCAGGAACGACAAGCCACAATTCGCTTTAGATGCTTTATCACCTGGAAAGTATACATTGCTGGTTTACGCTGAGACGCCCAGAGGAAGGTCACAAAGACCTGCAGCATTACACAGCGTACGAATACGAACTGCCGACGACTTGGATAGGCCTGGTAAGTAAAAATATATTTAGTAAGAGAAATATCATTTTGGAAAATTTTGGACTAACAGGAATAACAGACATACTAAACCAGCGACACTGTATAATGGCAGCTTGCAAATAATAAAAATCTAGCCTATCGATTCGATTGATTCGATGTACATAATTACTATAATTCCAGCGGTATGTAAATTATTAAGGCCTGAAACACAAAGTAGTATGGCATCTGTTTTTTCACATTTTGCGCTCAATATTATCAGAAATTCATTAAAACTGCAATCGTCACAAGCCATCATACATTGCCACCATTGTAAGTTGTTTTCAAATAATCAAAATTATATTAAAATTATTGTAGTTGAATTTCTAACAACTACGGAGTGTACAAAGACACATTACATACCTGTTAACTACGCATACTGCCCATCAAACATAAGTAACATTGACTAAAAATTATTTCTGGGAAAGGACTTTCTTTTTTGGTGTGAAAAATCACTGTTTATGGTAACACGTAAAGTAACACGCGCAAAACGTTGTGCTTATGGTTGCACACAACAGTGTAGGGGTCTTGCTAGTATTTAAAGTACAGATAAAACATTTAAAATTAGCTTTCGTAAAAAAACAAAACTTGAAATTTTAACCTTCAATATTTCCGTAACCAGAAGGTGCCCAGGTATGGTACAGAAAAAAAAAAATATCGCAATGATGGGAAAACTTCATTATATTTCATTATTCGTTGAGGAAAAAATTTTTTCATTACACGTACATAAACGTTATCTAGAAATATGTTTTATAATTTTCCACTGTGACGCGGCCAGAGAGTATCACACTAACTTTCGGCTTCGTTAAGTGTCTTTTTACATCCGATATAATAATCATAAATAGCTCTACGCCATTCATTTTGCCCTAAATTTATGACAAACGTTTTCGAGATACACGAGTGAAATAGCTTTGATTCCTGCAAATGTTTGATCAGCCTACTACCGATTGATCTTCCGAGATTGCGGTTTATCTGGTGGTTGTCTATGTTCGATACAGTTAACCGTAGCTCGGTGGGGAAAGCTTTCAACGTTAATTTATCTTTCCACATTCCAGTTATTATTTTAACCGAAGGTATACCGTCAATCTATGCCTCAACTACATCAGTTGTGTAACGGTGCAATTCCACCAAAATTGTGTTCAGCACATTTGTTCACAAATATTATTGAGCGAAACTTCAATAGTGCACGTACAGCTGCAGATCCGTTTCCACTGGCGAAGCTGTACGTAATTTCTGTAAGCGTACACACAGCTCCATTATGTGGTTACCCCAAAAGACATGTGGTCCAAAAGACATGTGCGTTCAAATCCGTGATAAGCCCAAGTTGGTTTTTGTATTTTGCAAATAGGTACATGTTATTATAATTAGTTGTTTTAGTGAATAAATAAGTATTTTTTTAAGTCTGTTTTAAATATTGTTTTTATTCAATCAAACGTAAATTATATACTCTTTATGTATACTTTTATTATTGCGTATAACGACAAACAATAATAGCGTTCACATTTACGAAGTAATAATATACAACGTATAAATAGACCGGGAGGTTTCAAGACCGCTTGCCGTGCATAATATTGGAGGTTCAAATACTAGGCACAACATCTGCTTTCTGTCATGCATTATACTTTTTTTAATAAGCAGTATTTTTCTATTTTAAATAATTTAAAAATCAAGAAAAATAAAATAATGGTTTGCGCTAATGTAGTGAATTTTCGCGAAATTTTCTTAGGTATTTTGGAATTTGTAGGTGAGTGTCAGGTTATATTGGAGATTTTTACGATTATAAATAAATATATTATAATACATAAATAAATTTAATATTATAAATAAATATTTGATACGGCCGCGAATTATATTTAGATGTACATACAACCGGAACCCTGAACCTGCAAATTGCAAAAAACGTGACAAAATAAATGAATTTCGCGGGCTACCTTGATGCTTTCACCTTATCTTTAAATACTGCAACAATCCCGATACCGTTGCATGCACCCATAAAAATAATGTTTTGCGTACGTTATGTTACGCCCTACCGTAAAAAGCGAATCATCACACCGAAAATAAAAGTCATTTCCCAACAACTATTTTGGCACATAGACTCTCAAACATCATGAGGAAACCGGCGTGTCCTCTAGAACCAAAAATTCGAAGACATGTGACATCTACCAATTCGCACTGGGCCCTTGTGGTGGATTACGGCTTACGTACTCCCTCTTATCGAGCGGAGGCTTGTGTCCCGGTAGTGCGAACATAATAGGCTCATTATGTAGCTGACTACATACCTAAGCCGCCCGGCCTGCCGGGACGAACTAGGCGGGCAAGGCCTGATTTTAAAGATTTTGCCAGCGGCTTGCGCCCAAAATTGTCTAGGTCGCAACTTCTAAAGCCGCCGGCACTAAACCGCCGCGTTCGTGCCGGCGGGCCGGCGGTGTGTAGACAGTTTTAGTTCGATGACAGAATGCGTAGATGACGACTTCGTGAAGGATCTTGTTACATCCTATAGACTACCTGATCATCCAGGGTTGCATATTTGAGCAGGCACGCTCTTTATGCCAGGTGACTTTTATTTAGGTATTAAGTTTTGTTAACATTTTTAGTTTTTTGCTTGGGTATAGTTTTCATTGTGTTTGCTGGTATATTGGCGTGTGCTAGCTGACATATGGCAAATAATTTAATTTAATGTTCTGTTTCTCGTTATGTTAATTACTTTGCATACCTATAATTGTATAACAGATATCTGTGCTGCTGGGGAGTTAGTTGTGCCACTTCTTCTTCCCAGCTAAAGCACTAGGAAGTGGTGAAGGGCAGGCGTTTTGGGGGACTGTCTTATGTACTTTGACGTTAGAAAAGTGCTGATTTGAATAAATGACTGTTGATTTTGATCGTAACAGGAGCTGGGACTTGTACTTTTTGTCAAGCATTAACGATTATTTAATAATGAAATTAATGATTCCTAAATTATCATCATTATATCCAGGTTCTCTCCAAACAATGACACCAGTGCCACCGCCCCAGCCACAACCCTCAGATAATAGTGTTGCTCTACTGGTTGGAGCTGCACTATCTCTTGTTCTACTGACTATCCTGACTACATTGTGTGTCGCGATGATAGTCATGTGCAAGAAGAAGAGTAGACCAAGAGATCCGGAGCAAAGGTGAGAGTTACATTTAGTTACTATGTCATCAATCACTTCTATTCTAGGGAAACTATTCTACTACAGGTAAACAAGGTAAAATTTAATTAGCTAGCGAATATAGGTCGATATCTAAATATAATAATAAAAAAAGATGTTCTTAATTTCAAGTAACTACACTAGCAGTGGCCGTGGACCCCGTAGTCAGCTGTAGTTACTTGAAATTAAGAGTATAGAACTTTTTTTTTTACCTATCTCATCTCCGGAGTTTTACTAGCTAATTCAATGTGACCCTGTATCCGACTTTATATAATACTAGCTTCTGCCCGCGACTTCGTCCGCGTTAAATTTCTTGTTCCCCCAACCCACCCCGTCGCAACACATTGCCTGCCCGTACTTTTACTTCGTTTTCGCATAAACTTTCATTAAAAAAATGGTGTTCTAGTTAATAGGAATGTAATTCTTCCTCAAGAGTTGGGCTGTAAAATGCAAAAAGATTTTTCAAATCCAACTCGCAGTTCCAGATGGTAGCGCGTTCAAAAAACAAAAAACCGGCCAAGTGCGAGTCGGACTCGCGCACGAAGGGTTCCGTACCATCCATACAAATCCTTATCCTTACTAATCCTTACTAATATTATAAATGTCAAAGTAACTCTGTCTGTCTGTCTATTTGTCTGTCTGTCTGTCTGTATGATACGTTATCACGCCTAAACCGCTGAACCGATCGTCATGAAATTTGGCAAAGATATAGCCTGGGAAATGGAGAAGGACTTAGGCTACTTTTTTACGCGATAACCGACATCCACGCGGGCGGAGCCGCGGGCAAAAGCTATCCATACTAATATTATAAATGTGAAAGTAGCTCTGTCTGTCTGTCTGTCTGTCTGTCTGTATGTTACGTTTTCACGCCTAAACCGCTGAACCGATCGACCTGGGATATAGAGAAGGATATAGGCTACTTTTTTACGCGATAACCGACATCCACGCGGGCGGAGCAAAAAAAAACGGCAAAAAAATCATGTCCGTTGTATGGGAGCCCCCCTTAAATATTATTTTTTTCTGTTTTTTAGTATTTGTTGTTATAGCGTCAAAAGAAATACATCATATGTGAAAATTTCAACTGTTTAACTATCACGGTTCATGAGATACAGCCTGGTGAGAGACGGACAGACAGACAGACAGACAGATAGACGGACAGCGGAGTTTTAGTAATAGGGTCTCATTTTACCCTTTGGGTAAGCCCTAAAAACTAACTCTTCAGCTTTAGAATAGACTACCTCGCAGAGTTGATCATTATTTTGCTGCTGAGTTATTATAAAACAGTTATATCACCTAAGATATTCATTGAAATTAAATGATGTAAGGGCAACTTTGTTCAAAATTAAATACTTGTGATGAATAAAGTATTTATTTGGATTAGGATTAATAGCATGTTTATGAAAACTCCTTCGCAAATAATGCATTAATTTCGAAAAGTAATAATTTTTCCCGTTTTTGCAACATTTTTCATTTGTGCTCCGCTCCTTTTGGTTGTAGCGTGATGTTATATAGCCTATAATATTTCTCAATAAATGGACTATCCAACACAAAAAGAATTTTTCAATTCCAACCAGTAGTTCCTGAGATTAGCGCGTTCAAACAAACAAACAAACAAACAAACAAACAAACTCTTCAGCTTTATATATTAGTATAGATTATAAATGTGAAAGTTTATATGTTTGGATATTTGAATGTTTGTAACTCAATCACGCAAAAACGGCTGAACGGATTTGGATGAAATTTGGCACCCAGTTTAAATAGCGGTAGTACATTCCCGTGGGATAATTTCCGAACTCCACGCGGGCGAAACCGTAGGCAAAAGCTAGTATCTGAATAAAAAGTATCATATCAGTTCAACCGAAACATGATCTGTCTGTACGCTATAATCTCATCTAAATCCATTCAGCCGTTTATACATGATTGAGTAATATCTTCAAAAACTTTCAAGTTTCTAATATTAGTGGGAGTGGATTGCTTTTAATTTAAAATGGGGTGATTTAAATAGCCCCAAGCTTGATACCTACACAACACCTACTAAAATAAACCTGAAGATTAAATTGCTGACGTTAGTAAGGAGCCAGTTGACTGCGGATCCAAAATTAAATCGAGTTGGGAAAGAAAACGATGAAGGATGTTTAAATATTTTTATTTTATTTTTAGCACCATATTACGAAGAAATGTAGGAGTATCCATGTATGGTGGTGGTTCCACCATCTCATCCAACGTGGTACCCACAGTGGTAGTAAGGGGTCATAGAGGATCCAGGGTCTTGGCTGCGAGGTGGTCAGGAGTGCTCGATGATGCTCCACTTGCTGTACTGGCTCTGGATACAAGGCCTCATGGTAACAAGGACAAAATTTTCATCTATTACCTATGTAAAGTCAGGAAAAAAAATTGTTAAGTAAATTGACTACTAACTTAATGTGTCCATATATACAAATCAACACAATTTTCATTCTTCGACAGTGAAGTTGTATGAAATTGATTTAACATATAGAGGCATGAGGAACAGGGTTTAAAGTTCACTCATGCTCTATAGAAAAAGGAGAATCTTCCGACTAGACGGGTATTGTGTCTGGTAGGCAACTGCCCGACGCGACGGTTGATGTTGGAATGTTGTATACATGCTAGTCGCGCGGTAAACTTTAATTGCGCGATGCAGGATTTGCGTGACGTCAGGTCTTTGATGCGAAGGTCGCATGTGGCGTTATAGATGCCGCCACAGAGTCTTCAAGTGTTGAGTGAAAAGTTTACTTCTAGGCAACCGGGCACCATTGTCAACCGCATCATCGATAATACTATTCCGTCAAAATCACCGTGAAAACTTAGGTGAAGTGAGGTTGAAGTGAGCTGTAATTCCACCTAATGCTTGGGATTGACACTATTGGCACCTCACTCCACGCTCATTTCACCTAGTTTTCACGGTGAGATGGTTACAGACTAGCAATGCTGGTTATACGTCGATCTAAATGTGATTCGCGGTGGTATCAAATATTTATATTAATTGAATTATAATCATATATATTTATGAAACGGGCTATGCTTGGAGTTTCTCTGAGAGATCGAATCCGGAACGAGGTGATTCGGCAGAGAACCAAAGTTGTCGACATAGCTCACAGAATAAGCAAGCTGAAGTGGCAATGGGCCGGCCATATTAGCCGTAGAACCGATGACCGTTGGGGCAGACGTGTTCTTGAGTGGAGACCGCGAATCGGCAAACGTAAGGTAGGACGCCCTCAGGTTAGGTGGAGCGGCGATCTTCGCAGGGTGGCTGGTAGTAACTGGATGAGAGTTGCCGAGAATCGAGCTGAATGGCTTGCAATTGGAGAGGCCTATGTCCAGCAGTGGACTGCTATAGGCTGATGATGATGATGATGATGATAATCATACAAATCATCAATACAACTCTCTAAGTTCACATTATACTATTGAATGAAAATAACATTTGAGGACAATTCTAACTTAAAGAGTTACGTATTGCTGATTCTGATGATTATAACTCTTACGTCTCTAACGTTAAGGACTCGAATCATATTTTAATCATTAACAATCTAACACTGACCAGGAAATTGAAAAAAAAAAAGACATTTTTAATTTTTCTGGCGACCCTGACGCTTTCGCCTTAACAGGTGTTCCCAAGTTTTTGATTCAGGTATGTTTCATACAGTCTGTGTGTCCAATTCTATTACTAGTTATGTAGTACAAAGTTTGTTAAAGAAATAAACTATTTGTATTTGCTGGCTACCTTGGGGCATCCCCCTTAAGTACATCAATTTATAACAACTCCTTAAAATGCAAAGCCACATGTAAAAGACATTGTTACCGAAACTTAATCAACAATTACCTACGAACAAAGTTTTAATTACATTATTAAAATGATACGCTACGTGATAGTTTATAAAGTTTCTAATTCGATTAAAATTTAGATTGCATTCCCCTCGGGATTTTCACGTTATTTATAAAACTGAAACTATTTTCTAAAATAACTATCCTGAATAGAATAAGGTTTATTCTTATAAAAATTCTGAAATAACTAGAAAAGCGTACTTATTTAGTAGTGCGTGGTAGTGAAAAATATTCGTTCCACGAAGTGGATATTCTTATTTTGTATTGTTAAAAATCATACCTATTTTATCGAAATAGGCTAGTTTGTATTCGATATTCGCAAGCGTAATATTTTACATGAGTCACGTCTGTTGCATAGGTATGGTGACTTTGTGTTATTTATTATATCATCACCACTGCTCAATAAATGGTGAAAGAAAACATCAAGAGGCAACCCTAGAACGAAAAATTAAAAAACATGTAACATCCATCATCTATACTCTCGTGATGGATTATGGCCCACTCCTTCTCACCTCGAGGAGGCATGTACCCAGCAAATCCCTCTGCTGGTCACAGGTCTCATCTCTGTTACTCTGTTCTCTCTGTTACGTTATAGGTAAGCAGATTTTTTTATGATGAAAACTAAGAGACACTTTCTTCTTTTTTTGCAGGAGACTCAGATTCAAGTCGAAGTGAAGACGAAATACAGGAGACTGAACTTACGAGACACGAATTAGAAACACACACTTAAAAATTTATAAAATAGGTTTAAAGTCATGGAAATAAGGTAAATATTACTGGTTTAATAAAGGCTTTAGAGGTGTATACATTAAGCAGAAACCTGTATGACATAAACTAAATAATATAAATAATATTTGATAAAATTTACTTTCTGGTATTTTAAAACCAAAATACACTAAAGAAAGCTTAAAAAACCTTCAGAAGAGAAAGAAAAACAATAGTGATACAAAATATTTATTTAGTGAAAGCAAACCTTAGTGATAAGGCTGGTTTAGCAGAATAATGACTACGATAGCACACATTATGATAAATCGTGTGAGATTTATTATCGTGCGGAAATTTACTGCATCATGCACTTGCAGGATTCACGTATGGCGATTTTTCATGAGCTCACTGTGGTATTACGGATATATTTTACAGACAAATTATAGTGGGATTTGAGTCCATTTGGGAATACCCACTTGAAGTTGGGAAGCGAGACAGATTAAAGAGATTTCTAATTTGAATTATGGGCGCAGTTTATTATTTTGGAAATAGTTTATTTAAATTGAACGAATGGAGGTTTTTTTTAAGAAAGTACTTCTAGCAAGGCACTGCCTTACATAATTCTGGCTTAACACTTTGCAGTGCCCGAATAAAAAGCCAAACGTGGCAGTACCGATCCTCGACAAGTCGCAGAGTAATATAAATGGCAGGCACTACTTACTGTTTGGCAATGATATACTGGATGATTATGTACGGAAAGCACTACTCTATTCCAAAGTGGGTACTTACTAAAAATATTACTGACTAAGACAGCTGATCGTCAGGCAAGTTATATTATTATATTATAACTAAAATCGCAGTACGTGAGCTCATATAGAATATGATACGCCATAATATATCTAGCATAATAAATCGCTCGCATTTATCACACTGAACAATGCCTTACAAACGTAATGTAATTTTGGTGTCTTATTGAATTTCATAAGAATGAGTATCTTCTATTATACCTAATGTAAAGTGTCGCAGAATTATTTTAAAATTATGATTCAAAATGATATATGATTCTTAAGAGATTTATTATAATTTTAAGTTCATAATTTGACATGAGTGATTCGGTTCTTGAAAAAGATTGAATACAATTTTGTAAAATTATTTTTGGTGTCACAATTTGATATAATTTAATATCTAAGTTTTGTAATTTATGAATTGCATTTTCGAAGGTGAATTAATGTATAAATGCGATGTATGCATGACTCAGTATTATTTTCGTAGTGATAAAATATTTACTTGGATTTTGTATATAAAATTATATTATTTGTCTATAATAAGATTGTGTAGTAATATTTGTTTTCATGCTAATTTAATTGATATTGTTATGAATAAATTAAAGCTCTTTCAATTTCATCACAAACATTTTTATCAAACAATACATTGATTATGTTTTTATAGAGCAATAAATATTTAAATCAAGATCCTGAATTAACAATGGCAAGTACAGTTTAAGCTTATCCTTATTTAAGTAATCGTTTGTTATTTCGCAATAAAATTCGTAACAACAAATATATTTATACTAAAGTAATTTACAGTTATTAAAAACAGACAAAGAAATGCTAATGCTTGAAATCATCAAGAATTAACATAATTTTATTGTACGAAAGAGCGTTAGAATCTACCAAATAATTTATATAACATTTATATGTGAAATAATTTAGCTGCCATATTTACATAATACGGGTATTAAGATGTAGATATATCTTAGTGAATTCTTCCATGAATATTATATCGTATAATTTTATGTATTTAGTTGAAATAGTTTGGTAGGCACATCTCACCGATTTTATTAGATTTTGTTAAAAGTTTGGCATGTTTTGGCATTCAGTGCATAATTTATCAACTGATAGAACACTTTATCTACACTAATATTATGAAGAAGCAAAGTTTGTGAGTTTGGATGTAGGAGGTAATCTCTGGAAGTACAGTACAGTTTCACTGACAGAAAGTTATACAATTGTCGAGTGCCATAAGGTATGTTTTATAGTATAGTTGACTACCACGCGGGCCAAGTTGTGGGCCGAAGCTGCTGAATTATATAGTTAAAAATTATATTTTAAACACACCTTTTAAGCTTAATTGGTTTTTTACCACGAGCGCTTGACTACAATTCATAATTCATTTATGTTACACGAAGCACTACTTTACTAGCTTTAGTTATAACGTACACCGTGCACGTACGTACCATGTACGTTATAATCTTATTAAATTTATTGATAAAACAGCAAAAATTCGATTATGTTTTGATTAAAAATTATCTGATCAGACTCTAGTATCGATAATTACGCCAATCGAAATCAATCAAGTAAATTGATATTTAGGTATATTTTTTATAGGGGCATTACCGAAATGACTACTAATAAAGTATGGAAGAAAAACTCCTATTTTTTTAACACTTAGGCTTGAGCACCAAAGCTATTCTCAATACCTTTGATGCTCAATGCATAGGTGCTCAAAAACTAACTGCTCAAACGGAAATACTCCACGATGGTTGAGTAAGTAATGAACTGTATGTTTGTTGTACTTATGTTTGTACATTTCGCTCATTACTTACTCAACTATACCATCATCGTCATCATCATTCTCTTGCAAATCCCAATTCATTTGTGGTTGGCTTTTTCTTCCATACTTCTCTATATTAGCCCCCTTTCCAGTCATATTATCATCTTTCCCACAGCCCATCTATCGTTTCTTTAGTCATCCCCTACTCTTTTAGTCATCAAAACTTACCTACCAATCTACCGAAACTTGAAGCAAAACCACTTCCAAATTACTACTCGTGCCTACCGAATAGTTTACCCGTGACATCCCCAGTTTGAAACTACGAAAATGGTCGGTAACTACAAAATCGAAGTGTCGCAACTGTGAACCAGAGTATCAATTTGCTTAACAAACAAAGTAGCCGACTGTGCGATAACTGACACTCGATTGACTGTCTGTATCAAAGTGCGATGGAGAAGACAGATCAGATACATTTTATCCTATCTGCCTTCTCTCTTGCACTTTATAGGGCGATAATAGAGAGCATTTACGTAGTCAAACGCTGCTAGAGCTGCGACTAAGTAGACTGAAAGTATTGCTGTATTTTACTATTAGATAGAATAGCAAAGAAACCGCTTAATCAGTTTTTGAAAGATTGTTTAAATTCTCTATAAGGCTAGAACTTGCCCTTTTTCTGCAGTATGATTACTTTTATATAGTTTTTGGTTTACGATCATTACCAAACTATGAATGCTAAAACGAGCCATACTTTTGCTTTATTATTATTTTGTTTAGATCCAGTATTTATGTAGATTATGTTAAGATTACAGGATATAATATAAGACCAAAGAATAGTTACAAAGATTTTTATGTTTTTAACTGGAGACATACACAACTTATTTCGTTTTAAAAACTTTTCTTCAACGAGGTATTTGAAAGTTTGTCCCTAGATTTCTAATGCCTGGTTGCTGTGTAAAAGCTATTGTTTTATTATTCATATAATTGATTACCCCTAGTATCTGCAATGGAAATTCACTAGACATCAGGTAAGATAATAAAATGCTAAACAATTCTGATTTAGTGTCTCCAGTCTTAAACATTTACCACAGAGCTTTAAAAAATAGATATGCCTATTGTAAACAGATTTTTATAGATGGGGCTTCAGGGCATAAATCAATATAAATGAAGTACCTAGTCAAACGAACCATGATTTCGATTTAAGTAAAAGAAAAACTGTTTATGTTTTAACTGCAGTTAAAACAAAAACTGCCGCTTGGGATTCATCTTAAAGTCCCATCGCGTAAATTCAGTATATAAAACAGTGGAAATTTGATTCTAAACGTGTTGAGACTGTTAACTGTAATCATCATTATCATATCTTCTTCATCTCGTGTCGATGACTTATATTTTGTCCGACCAGTACGTCCCCTATCGCCCTGGACAGATCTGTCGTTTGCCTTTTTTTCTTTCTTTTTTCTTATTTAAGAGGGCGTAAAACGGTCAACTAGAAAAAAAAAAATCTCGTGACTGAGAAGGAATTATGAAAAACGGCTCTATAAGGAACCTCAAAAACCTCAAGAAAATACGATCTAGAGGAATGTTGCCGCTTTTCTTCAGATCGAATTTTGTTGCTTCGTGTCTCAATATGAAACGTTATAAAAGGTATTAGAACATTCTAGCCACACTTACCGAGGTTCCTTATTGAGCCGTTTTTCATAATTCCTTCTCAGTCACGAGATAATATGTTTTTAAAGGAGTGGCGTTAGTGGACCGTTGTACGCCATTTTAAGGCGCTATGAACCGGCGCCGGAGCCGACTGAAGTAGGCTCGCGAAGTCGCGAGTGGTTACCTCACGCATTTGATAGGTATTTAAACATAGTAATTATTTTATCAACTCAGCGAATTGTGATAAACAATCTTACTACCATTTAATTTATATAAAAAATAAGAAAAAAACGTCTGTTTTGTTGCTATGAGATTAATATAACATTACAAAAAGGGGTAGCTTTGGGATTATTTTCTATCCAGCAAAGTTAATGTAATCGTGTCATTAAAAGCAATTGCATGTCCGCCAGATCCTTAAATATATTTTTTTTTTCTCAGAATCTTTTAACAGTTTCTTTTATGTTTCCCATGGTTTAAAAAAACTGGTGAGCGCGGTTTCTGTCGGATCATATCGCCTTAAGTCTTGGAGGGTGCTAGAAAATTACATAATAGGTGAACTTTTGCGACTAACATTACATAACGCTATGTTACTTTATACATTTGACTTTCTCGAAGTATTCGGCAATTCTATCTTTTATACGCTCTGTGAACTTACCGAATGATACAAAACAATATCAAATGTATACGTTTTAGTATTACATTGTACAGAAAATAAAGAAATATAAAGTTTATATTTTATCGTCTGCTTTTATTTCAAACCTGACATTGTTGGTGATATTATTTTATGGAATCCATGTTTAGTATAGCAAAGAAGTATTTGATTTGTCTGTTTATTGCAAAATATTGCTGGAGATATTTTTCAACTTTTTATTGATGTTTGTTATATCATATCTGCTTGTTCATAACCTAAACGACCCGATGGATTGTGGTCACAACCGATACATAGAAACCTGAAACAACAAATTGATTTTGTGTTGCCAACATAATATTCAAACTTCAGATGACCCAAGTTTTTTTTTTTTGTTTTAGAAATTATCTTAGTCTCATTATAAGCCTTTAAATAGCAATTCTGCATCGTAGCAGAAAGAGGTGGTATACTTCTGCTTGTTGCTCAAAAGCCAAAACGCTGAAAACCGCTAATGAAGTCGACGCTATTAAAATTAAATGAAGCCGCTTTTATTCCATGCAATTTTCTACCAACAATGCTTTTAAAACCAAACGCTTTTCACAAACAAATCCCCAAAGAAAAGACTAGTCTCTCATTATAATTCAAGAAGCATCTTTAATATGACATTAAAAATCGTGAGGGCGATATGTTCTCAGTACAATGATATCTATGCTCCTAAGCGGATTGCGAGGCGACGAACTCAAGTATTATAGAAATATATGAGACAATGGGTTCTTCGTCTTTTAAGAGAATATAAGCAATTTATCGTTAGAGTGTATCAACACTCTTATTATGAAAGCATTAAAATCGGGGTGGGTCGGAGTTTGGAGGACATTTCAAAGACTTTTTTTCTGCAACTGGTTGTGGGCTTAAAGCCGCCGCTCCACAGCAGCCCACGTATAAGCGACACACGTGTACCTACTTAGCCTCGCTTTGTATGAAAATGTAGGCAGAATCGTCACTGCGATCAACGGCCACGCTATGCACGAATGTGTGCCTGGCAAACAAATGAACCGCGCAGCTAACGTGGAAAACTTCTCCATGCACATTTTATGTATCAGTTCATGGTTGACTTTAATTATATACGAATGCTTGGAAACATGTTGGTCCTGCTCCATAGGACAATTTAGAGTCGAGACAAAATCAAACTGGTTGCTAATTTAATTGTATAATTTATTATTTTTATGATATAAATTTTACATTCTGTGATTACTTTAACTCACACACTGACTTGTTAAAATGTAGGAAAATCATCTACTTTTACAATATTTGTAAATATGTGAGCACCATGTATTTATCACATAATTTATTTATCTGTCATTACTTCACTTTTCATTATTTTTACCTATTATGGTATAGTAATTTTATTCTAGGTACATCGTCTTCACATATAATTACATAATGTATACAAAATATTGTTAACATTTTAAAAGAGCAAGTGTGGAGTTTCTTACCCATTCTTCTCCATACATAACCTTTTGGAAGGGGCAACTAGTATCAATTTTTTTTTTGTATTTTTTGACGTTCAAAAGTGCCTATTTGAAATAAATGTTTTGACTTGACTTGAATTTAATCAAACACGAAAATAAATTGCATGACTGAAATCACCAACACGCAGCAAGTGTAGTGTATAGAGGTCCCCCAACTTGGGGGGTAGCCATAATCGCCACGCTTGGCATGCGGGTTGGCGATTGCAGTATGAACGCTGCTGCCCATTCTCTAGTAACTCCCTTAGTCGCCTTTTAGGACACCCACGGGAGGAAATGGGGTGGTGCTATTCTTTACCGGTTTCCTCACGATGTTTTCCTTCACCATTTTTTAAGCAAATGATAATTATACAATATGCACATGAATCCGAAAAGTCAGAAGTGCGTGCCTTGGGTTCGAACTTAAGACCTATGACTAGGCAGTCCGACGGTCACACTACTGGGCTATCACTGCTCAGTAACACCTTGCTAACTAAGTTCGTTCTGATACGAGAGAGTAAGATTGGAAGGTCTATTTCCAGCAGTTAACAGGCTTATCAAGAACAGATAACTTGTCAATGAAACAAGTTTTCTCGTTACGTATGTGTGTACTTATGCACTACTGAGGTATAGGTAGTTGTACGTTCTTGGCAACTGGCCATAGTCTTAATATACTGATGTGGCTTGAAGATGCTCGTACGGGTTAGTATAATGGTTGCTGAGACCGTAAACCACTAAAATGGTTATAGTCACTGATCGTAACTTTTATCGGCATGACTTATCGTATTTTAAAGTCGGTTCCAAAGTTCTCAGAGGCAATAGTCAAGAATAATGAAGTGCATCACGAGAACAGATAAAAAAAACAACAATAAAAAAAAAATTGCGAAATCAAATTTATTTTTGGTAACTTCTTCAATTAATATTTATCTTCTCCATTATATAAAAACTATTAGTTATCTTATACTTTTAGCTAGCCATAAAAAAGCCTAGGGATTTCCCAGTTTCCATTCAATTTGGGTGCAAAACATTACCTTAGCACTCAGCAGATCATTTTAATAGAATGAAATACCAAAAACGCAAAATCTTTTCACCCACTCGAATAACTTCACATATTCGATAAATCTATACACTGATTTTAAATTTGCTAGACTAAACTTATATTTGGTGTTGACATAAAAATAACCTAGTAAATAATCTCATTACCGAGTGACTCTCACCAAGGACCACTGAATCATTTACTGCAGGAGGACCATCACTATTGTCGTGTTGCCTCTGTAGTATTCATTATTTATTGCGTTATTAAAAAAAAGGTTGATCGCAGCTGTCATTCTGGTCTACTAAATTAAAAATCAAAGATTAATTTATTTTTTCTATTCGAATTCACTGGCTGTATGCGAAATGCCAATGCAATTACACCAATAAAAAACGTTAAGGTTCAACAACCGCTTAGGACAGCCATCTTGAAAAATGATCTCTATTCTTATTTTCATTGGCTTGAACTTTTCTAGTATATATCGTACCATTTTCGCATTTAAAATGATAAAAACTTTATTTTCTTGGATATTTTAGTGATTTGTTGAAGAAACGGCGTGTGACTAGATTGTAAATGTGATATGAATAAGTTGTTAAAATTGTCCCTTTATTTTCATTACTATTAAGAAAGTTGTGTCCATTTTCCAAATAACTTCCAAATAAAATTCTTTAAAACTTGTTTATTTTTTATAAAAAAATCATGAAACCCTTTATTAAAAAAAATTACTCAACATTTCTTATTTTTTCTCATCTGATGGTTAGTGACCATCGCCTATTGCCATAAACTATTATCTAGTCTATTACAAACGGCTGGATGATGAGCGTAGGCAATGTAATCGGCTGTCATTGTAAATATTTATAATATTAAAATATGAGCAAAAATCTTTATAAAAACAAGCTTTTAATGAACTTAACAGTACTAAATAATACTTACATAAACATAGAACTTTAATACTTTCGTAAAAGCTTGAGGCTTATCTTGAAATGTAAGGACATTTACGCCTTGAACTTTTTAGTATAGTTTTTGTACTTTTTAACATTACCGTTAGTCCCAAGATCACTGATAAATAATAATTCGTAACCTAGCTGTAAATAATATTTTAAGCTACTCAAGTATTCATATCGTCTCACCTTAGTGTAAACCTGCTTACTGTATTACCTGAACAATAAACAAATTTTTATTTCTTCTCTATTTTCTATACACCCGACCTTGGTCTATGGGTGGCTTTCATACTCAAATAGCTAGTCGGAACTATAAATGTTATGAAGTTTTTTGTATAGTGAATAAATATCCTTAATCCTTATATATCTAGGGAATAAGAATATTTTTTATTTGAAAATATTCTATCCATCTATCTATGGTTGGAAGTAAAGTCGAGCTGCACAGCGTCCGGTGAGCGCAGTTTTTAAGGCGAGGTTCTTCAAGTTGACCTCTAGGAAATGTAATTTTAATGTCATTTTATTTAGAAACGGTAGTTATTAAACAAGTGTAAAAATTATATTTTGCTTTTGAGACCTTTTTGTAGGTACGTCGGGTACTCGTTACATAATTAGATAAAGTTCGCTCGATAGAAAAAAAATCCAAACATACCCTTATTTTGTAGATTAAAATCTTTTTATTTCAATATTATACCACATTATGTATTGAAAATCACATCAAAATAAACGTCTATGATGATGTAATGCCCGTTGGGTTTACCATTGTTAATATCGTAACACATATAATTTTCAACCCAAAACTAACGAAATTCACGGCACAATTTACTCGCGCCCAGATACCTCTAGAACAAAAATGCACGCTCGAAGAACCTCGCCTTAAGGCGACAATAATCAACTTTTAATGATTTTATACTGAAGATCACGACTAAACTAGTAGTGTTAATGATTTGAAGAAAAATATGTGTTAAAAGGGCATACAAGGGCCCACTAGCGCCACTCCTTTAAACAAGTATTATCTCGTGACTGAGAAGGAATTTTAGTATGAAAAAGGTGACCACTTTTCTTTAGATCGAATTTTGTTGGGTCGTGTCCCAATATGAAACGTTATAAAAGTTATTAGAAAATTCTAGACACACTTACCGAGGTTCCTAATTGAGCCGTTTTTTACAATTTCTTCTCAGTCACAAGATAAAAATTCCTTCTCAGTCACGAGATAATATAGTTTTAAAGGAGTGGCGCCAGTGGACCTTGTACGCCCTCATAAATCATCTCATTTTCTAATAACTTAATTTATTTAAATTCTAGGTTATGTATATGTTACATAGTGAAATTAATTTCTAAAGTTATGTCTAACGTGGATAAAAAACTGAGATCACGCTAAATCTATCAAGCGTGTTTGTATAATACCTTCACTTTTTTGAAGATAATTTAATTATTTATCTTTTAGTAGGGTATACGTGTTTTATTAAAATTCCTTTTGTTTTGTGTAAAATAAATTAATAATGCGTATTATTTGAGACAGCTCTTGGATGGGCGAGTCCTATTACTGGCTGGCCGTACGAAGCGTTGCGTGAGCTCAGTATAGAACACGCAAGCTAACCACTCAAGGCCACTGGCATATATCTGCATCTTAAGAGAGCGTAAAATGTAATAATATAACTACACCCAACTTCAGACGTTCAGGCTTGACATAGGCATTTATCTGAAAGGTCACTGAAGATTAAAAAGAAAAAAGAGTCTATAAAGTGTTCAAGGAGTTTTTTGTCCATTCTTCTCCATACGAACTACGCTTTGGAATGGACAACTGGCTTCATCTTTCTGACTAATCGACTCGTTGACAGTTAAAAAGTGCCTGTAAATTGTTTCATTGAAATAAATGCTTTGAGTTTGAGTTTTATTATTGTTCGATATTTTGCCTGAACTGGCAAAGCGAATTTTAAATATTATATACAGATTGGTGATGAAGTTATGAAACAAAACGGATTATGTAAATGAAACCACGTATCCTACATGACGTTCTTTGAAAATACACATTATCTATAGTACATTTTGATGCAAGTGTGCAATAATAAATGCTCATGTGTATCAAACGTCGTTTCTCAACACACTTGCAAGGAAACAAACATATAAAGAATTGCATAAACATGATCGGTAGGTATCCATATTCCATGTCTTCTCATTTTGAAGGACACTCGTAGCCGCTTATGAAAACCGGTATTTTCAAAATTAACGTTTATGCTCTATCAGCCCGTAGAGAATAAAAAAATATTATATATTAAAAATAAAAAAATCTATATATATAAAATTCAAAGTCCTGACTGACCTCACTGATATATCCACGCACAGCCCAAACCGCTGGGTCTAGAGAATCCAAATTTGGCACGTAGGTTCCTTATGAGGTCTAGGGGTGCACTAAGAAAGGATTTTTGAAAATTCAACCTTTAAGGGGGTAAAAAGGGGGGATTTCGTTTGTTTGAAAAATCTTATTCCTTGAGTTTATAAGCTTAAGACTTGGCACGAATGCTTATCTACGAGGGCTGCACTAAAAGTATCGGGAACGGAATATTTCCACTGTTCCTGTCATATTAAAATCTTTTTAATTGAAAACTTCTTGGTTTTAAAATCGAATACCATTTATTTATTTAAAAAAAGATTCTCGGTCTTATCACAAGGTTTTGTCAAACTTGTTTAGTCGTTGAGAAAATGGAATTGACTCGAGAAAATTCAAGAGCGATGATTTATTATGACTTTCGAAGTGGTTTAACACAAAAACAGTGTGTTGACCGGATGATTTCTGCATTTGGTGATGAAGCCCCATCCAAAACCACAATTTATCGCTGGTTTGCTGAATTTCAACGTGGACGTGTCAAGTGATGATCCCCGTCAAGGTCGTCCAGAAACTGCATTCACCCAAGAAAACGTTGATGCTGTGCGTAAGCTGATTAAGGAAGATCGACATGTGACATACCGCGAAATTCAGGCAACTTTAGACATTGGCATGAGTCAAATACAAATAATCTTGCATGAACAATTAGGTGTAAAAAAGTTGTTTTCCCGATGGATACCGCATTCGCTCTGTGACGAGCAAAAAGCGGCTCGCGTTACTTGGTGCGTCAGAACTCTCGAAAGATTCCACGCAGGATCCTCAAATGCTGTATACAACATCGTATCAGGTGACGAATCCTGGATATATGCGTACGAACCCGAAACAAAAAACCAGTCACGAGTTTGGGTGTTCGAAAATGAGTTAAAGCCAACAAAAATTGTCCGTTCACGGAGTGTTGCAAAAAAATGGTGGCCACGTTTGTCTCCAAAACCGGCCATGTTACGACTATTCCTCTTGAGGGACAAAGAACTTTGCCACAGGTCGTTTCTAAACTCCGTAAAGAGAACTGCAACCGCCGCATCATCCTCCATCACGACAATGCGAGTTCTCACACCGCGCACAGAACAAAATAGTTATTAGAGCAAGAAAACATAGAATTATTAGACCATCCGCCGTACAGCCCCGACCTAAGCCCTAATGATTTCTATACTTGCGTGAACAGAGATTTTCATCACCTGAAGAAGCTGTGGACGCCTACAAAACGGCCATTTTGGAGACCCCAACTTCCGAATGGAATGGTTGCTTCAATGATTGGTTCCATCGTATGGAAAAATGTGTCTTTCGCGGAGAATACTTCGAAAAGCAATAAATACATTTTTAAATAGTAATGTTGTGTCTCTTCCTTGATTCCCGAAATTTTCAGTGCCGCCCTCGTAATTAAATAATAAAGTATGTTTATTTCAGTTTTTTTTAAACTACCCCATAAAGGGGGATTGGGGGTGTCAAAGTTTGTCTGGAAAAACTGATGGCTATCAACACATAGCTCAAACCACTCAACGGATTTGGCTGAAATTTGGCACACAGAAAATAGCTGTTATTGTAACGTAGGCCGCTAAGAACGGATTTTTAAAAATTCAACCCGTAAAGTGGTAAAAAGGGGTGATTTGATTTGTTTGAAAAATCTTATTCCTTGAGTTAATAAACATTAAACTTGGCACAAGGGGGGATTAGGGGATGTCAAAGATTGTATGAAAAAATACCGTAATAGACTGATATATTTCAGAATAAATTTACATTCCATACATTGTAGGCGAGCTCTAAGATGGGCTTTAAAGGAATGAAAAGGGGAAGATTTAGAATGTATAAAAATGTTTTTTTTTTGTTCAAAAACTTTAAACTCGGTACAAATACGTTCTTAAATAAGACACAAAGTTTGTTATAATTCGTTTTTCAAAACATCCTCTCAAAAGGTGCTCATACTTTTGACAGAAAAAAAAAAAAGGTTTACGAGTATATGGGGTTTTTGAGAATTGATCCCAAACAGGGAAATGAGGGGTAATTAAGTTTTTAGGGGAGAATTTTACTGCGTGCCTAGAATAACTCAAACGTTTTTATTTTTAAGATTTTGAATTACTCAAATGTATTGTTAATCTCGGTCATAGGGTACTTCAATCCCGGTAGTACTTTCCCGTTGGATTTTTTCCGACTTCCACGCGGGCGAAGCCGCGGGCAAAAGCTAGTATATTTATAAAACAATAATGAATGTTAACTAGTTGACGAAAAACATGTGCTGCGCCGACCCCAAATAAGTCGGGATAAGGGCAACAGAATAATGAGTTTATAGAGGTATGAAGAACAGGGTGTAAAGTTTACTTATCCTCCATAGAAAAGGGCTTCCTCCTCCGACCAGACGGGTGTTAATTCTGGTGGGTTAATGGCCGACGATTGCTAGTCGCGCAGTAATCTCTGCTTGCGCGATGCAGGATTTTGCGTGACGTCAGTGTGATGTGTAGTTTGCATGTGGTGATGTACATAGATTCCACTACAAATTAGAACTTCTCCGAACAAGTTCTTTCACAAAGAGATTTTCTTACTTCCTACCGTGGTATTAAAACTTACGTTTAATAAACCTAGGTTAGTATCTTCCTAGATAAGTTTTCAATAACCTCGGTTGGTTTAAGAACCGTAAACCCGCAACAATATAGGAAAGGAACGTACACATGTTTAAATGTGCCTCGTAAAACGGAGTAACTGTTCGGAGCGCACTGGCGGCATGTTAGGTGGTCGAATACATTGTATTTTAGATACAAATCTATGATTCGTATTGAAATAAGGAAGATGTTATGTGCAGCTGTGAATTGTGTAGCACCTGATACGAAGGTAGTTTTATCTTGTGAAAACCGAGCAAACTCAAACTCAACTCCAAGCATTTATTTCAAATAAACCAAGCCAGAGATATGATGATGGTAAATATTCACCATCAACAAACCACCACCATCACTAACAAGTGATGGTGGTGGTTTGTTGATGATGAATATTTACTTATTTATTTGCTAACATGTAAAGAGCTGGTTAGTAGGCATGCATTAAAATTGAATGACACAGTATCAAGACATGCATCACCCTGTAAGGGCACTGCAAATTTTATATAATTATGTCAAATTATTAAATTACATAATTTATTACTAATTCTAATTATTACAATTCATTATAACTAAAGATTAATCAATAATTTATAACATTTTATTTGAAAACAAATAATTATTATAAATGCTTACATTTTTTTTGTCTTAAAGGTAAGCATAATTAGTCTTGGGATGGAAATCAAAATGTTCTCAGTGGACTTTATAAACGGGCGGTTCGATGATACGAGTACAAGTAGGTGTTGTGGTGGTGTGGGAAAATGAGGATAGTACCTGCTTAGTGAGCTATGGTGAGACACGGTGAAATGAGTTGAGTTTCAGTTTGGTGAAAATAATTTTCTTATCCATGTGGCGGCTCTTTCAGCATGTCACGTAAAGACGAGAATCTGCACTTTCCACGACACTAGGACACGTACCTACTTGCACAGTTTATTAACAATCTTCGTTCTTCTTGATGCGATTTGAGTCTTTTTTTACTTGGGGTTTATTTTTGATCCCAAAGTTTCGATATCGAAATCGTGATTGACGGTTTATTTTATGACGGCAGCGTTCCACCATGGTAAATCTCCTTTCTAGCTCTCGCTTAGGCATTTTAAGAGAATGGAAGACCGGAAGGAATTTTTGTGTCGCACTGATACTAACAAGAGTTGCCATTGGCAATTAAATATAAACTAAATACATTATGGCGTTATCAAATCATTTATTCACATTCAAGTCAAGCTTATTACAAGGTCGATAGATTCACAGTTTGTCAGCTTTTAATTCTTCAACCGCATAGTCTTTCTTTAGAAAATTGAGTCCTTTGGCAGGGATTTTAAACTTTCCGGAAGCTTATTAAATATATTATATATATATATATTTAACTCATATGTAGTACGAGTGAGTAAAGATTTTAATGACTTATGTAAGCAGTTCTCTTTTGACTTGTTTTCAACCAAAGGCTCCAGCGTTCGCAATAGGCTGAACCTTGAATTCTTCAAAATTAATTCTTAGTATCAATATTGGTACTAGTTCTTGTTTTTTATTATTGTAGTTTATTCCTTACGTTTGGCGGTGCCGATTTAATGATTGGTGTGCTTCTTGACAACTTGTCGTGTATAAGATCTCTTATTGTATTACACCATAGCTAGCCGTGAAAACCTATAATTGGCTTCATGTTTCTTATGCCAGTTTATTTACTGTGTTTATGTAAAGCTGTTGGTTCTCCATGTGATAAATACATAAATAAATAAATATTAGCTAGTCTTGAGTATGAGCTTTTCTCGGTTACTTTTAAGTTTGTGATGGATGTATTAAAATTCGTCTATTCTTATTCCGTTAGTTATAGTTTTTGTTTAGCTAGTTATGAGATTTGAAGAGGTGCCTATTTAACTTTAAAAAAAAATACAACTTTGCAGTATTTGCTGGCTTTATGATGATGATGAGCTTTGCTTTATACCCAACTTTTACACATCTCTTCAGGTGCCGTATTATGATGTTTTAATATCTAGATATTTAAGAGCGAGAGAGAAACGAAACTATACATGACCAATGTCACAATCCCTTTGTCAGACTGCAATCATGATGGCGTTAATACTTCATAATAAGCCGCACTATTAGAAACAAAATCTTATTGGGGGAGGTAATACCTTCCCAAAAATTTAATGTTTCCACTCAAAGATAACATAAAAGATAGATATTTGTAGAAATTTGTGCAACTGATCTAATCAATGTCGATTTAATCGATTCTAAATTCAATATTACTAACAATACATTTTAAAATCTATCTATCTCTACATCGTTACAAAAAAATAAAACCGAAGCGTCTGTCAAAATAACAGCTTTTTACTAAATGCATTACATAATCAAATCATTACGGCGACACATTGAGTTCAAATGTGGCATGACGTCACTTCTCAGTAGATTTTATACGTAGCTGTGAGGCTGTGACGAGCACTCAATTATTATTTAATGTGTTTTATCTAAGTCATTTTTTATTAATATGATGAAGCAAAAAATACGTGTCTAATATTTTTTTTAATCTGATTGACGGACTAAACAGTTTTCCTTTTTTTTTACGCAGGACACATCCCTATTCATTCACCAAGATACAGGCTGTGCTTAGTTTAGGGCCCGCTGTTAAATCAGTACAAAAAAAAAATATGGAAAAAATTTGTCTTCTGTTAGTTTATGTTTTATTTTGTTACTTATTTGGTTAAGAACTGAGTATAAGTTAAATAAATGAATTTAATTTGATTTGATTCGATATATATAATTGGCATTTAAAAAAATGGACCTTCGGTAATGACTCCTTTTGTAGTTCAAACCGTAAACTGGGGGTAACAATATAAGCAGCGACTAAGTAGGAGCCGTAAAACTGAGAAATTGTTCGTTTAGATATCGACCGTTATTTTGTTTAATGAAGCTTTGTTGCACTTGCTGTAGAGTAGTGTAGAGTAACTGTAGAGAGAGTAGATAGACAAGCAGTGATAGGATTTTTTTTAGGATGTAAATAATATAGGTTACGCGATTAAATAAATTGAATTGAATTGAATTGATACGCGTGGTACGAAGGTTGTGGTTTCGGAAGAAAGAAAAAAAGACAATTCGAATATCGTTCCTAGTTTATAACATATAAAGCACATTATCCTGTAGAGACAGAAGACTTTCACAGTCGCTTCAATGAGGGTTTTCATGAAAATTCACGCCACCAGTTGACGCCACTTTGACAAGCGGTTTTCCATTTCGACAATTAATATGAAATAAATAATGATTTTCATTAATTCGTTCATCATTCAGTCACGACTAAAGAAAATAGAGGCGCTTTGACACTTTTGACGGGAACCCGGGTCTGACGTCTCAGTGCGGCCACCTATTGAACGTCATTTCAGAAAACCCTCACTCAATTGACGACGTAGTCTTGGCTCAAATGACAGGCACGGTTCAAATATAATGAAATCACTTGAGAGTCATCGACTTTGTCTGTATTCAGAAATACATTGCTTTAGTTGAATTCTAGAATAGTTACTTACCGGTAAGAACTGTCAGCCGTCGCCGTCGGTCGGCCTGTTCAGCAACCTAAATATCACATAATAAAGCAAACCCTAGCAACAACCCAAAAAAACACAAAAGACATAAAGACACACAAAAACTAATTTCATTACAATCTTTTGGCAGCATTGTCGTGAAAAAACAATATCTTTCTTTTATGCGTTCACAAAACTCCCCCGAACGGCAGTTAGTGCCGTATTTCTTAAACTTAAGAATCCCGCGTAAGTCTAGATCGTCGTAAGTCTTCACCCGTCACAGAATAGGCTTTGCTGTTAACATACAAAGTAACTATTCCCCCAGCAAAGATGAAACCGGCTTACGGCTGAATAAACAATATTAATATAAGCACACATAAGCTTTGCCATTCTTAGCTCATAAAAAAGGGATATTTCCCTACTAAACCATTCCATAAACACGAAGTCTCAGCTTGATATCTTGCTGTCAACACCACCCTTATTCCTCACCTCATTAAGATGTGTTTCCTTTGTTTCTGGTGTAACGTTTAAGAATGTATTTGGATACTACGTAACGTCTCTTAATTCTGCTATAAAAGTATAGCGCACTTTAGTTTATTGCAATCTAAAGTTAATAAGAGTGGGGATGGCTGCCTTTTTGGGGATTATATAATGTGCCTTTTTTAATCCTTGTGTAACAATGGCGGTAATCCTCTGAAGATGACGGTGCTTAAGGAAGGTATCGAATTAAGAATTTCCTAGTATATTACGAGTTTGAAACCGTCTTCATGATTTTTCATCTTAGGAAATAAGGTTACAGTAAAATGTCAGACCGTCGCGCGTTGCAGCATTGGTAACAAAATTATAAGCGCCATTATATTAAATAACCTACATATTCAAAACATTCGTGACTTTCTGAAAATCCGTTTACAGATCCCAAAATTAAAAGCCGGCCAAGTGCGTGTCGGGCCACGCACAATGAAGTTTTCCGTAGTTTGGATGAATTTATCCCAAGAACTAACTTCACATTGTAATTAAAACACATTGCAAAGTTGGTCGACTATTACTCGGTAACTTGTAAAGTCTACTTAGCTGTGATAGTTTTCCTTTTAACTTCGTTATATATACTACTGCTGTGATTTTTTCACATATCCAAATACAACCATTAAGCTGGCAGGAAGAGGGACACTTGACTCTAACAAAAATTATCACTTTAAAGCTTCATATTACGCAAACGGATCCCTAAATCGAAAAATGGATTTCACAAACAAGTAATATTTTTGAACGGCCTATCCAACGATACCCCACACCATGGTATAGACAAGAAGAAAAAAATATCATCCCACTTTACGTTAAGGGGAGGTACCTACCCTAAAAAAAAAGTGATTTTACTTTACCACTTTATCGGCGTGTTTAATATGTATACCCATTCCAAATTACAGCTTTCAAGTACTAATAGTCTCTGAGCTAAGCCGCAGACAGACGGACACACAGCAACATGGCGAAACTATAAGAGTTCCTAGTTATGAAACCCTGAAAACGATGGTATTAGATATTCCTATTTGCCACACAAAACCCTTCCTATACAAAAAGGATGATGGGCGCTAACGTCACAAAAATTGAAACTTAACAGACTTGAAACATATCTCATTTAAAAGATCTTGGCTTACTGATCATTCCTTACTATGGCGACGAACGTCAAAAGTATGGAGTACTGTAGTACATAATAAGTTTGATTAGGTATTCAAAAATAAGTGAAAATCTTGTTGGTTTTGACTTTAGGTACTTCATATTGTATTTTATTTTCCATGACATAAGATAACCACATTTATATACCCCGTAGGTGTAAGTAGAGATTGTGTACCTTCAACCCGATTTCTAAACTTAGTCTACAGATTTGAGACAGATCTTATTTAAAAGGTCTTGGGTTCCTGATCATTTTATACTATGGCGACAACCGTCAAAAGTCCATACTTTTGACATTTCATTGTTTTCCCTTATAACCCCATGGTTATAAGGGAACACAATGAAATGTGATGATATTTTGTAGTAGAAGATAAGTTTGATTAGATATTAAAAATAAACAAAAGTAATAAATAATAATAACTAATAAAAATAATAATAATAAATATTTATTTAATATTTTTGATATTCCTCTCTCAGGAGCCCTGAACAACGGTAGCTTGGATCCTGTTCCCGATACCATTAGTCTACTATATTTTATATATTTAATTCTTAATTTTTTTTTCTGTTTTTATAAAAATATTTAAAAATGTAAATTATATGTTATAAATGAAATAAAGGTAATAATAATAATAAACTAATAATAAACAGAACTTTAAAAACGATTTACGTCACACCTGGCCGTAATGTAAGTTTTACCGCACGCTACGCGTACAGTAAAACGCGCATTGTGGCCAGGTGAAGACGGAAAATTGTGTACTCACCACGGGCAGTAAAAAAGAAAGCCCTCTATCGCATATTTACAACCCTCGCCTGCGGCTCGGGTCACAAATACCTGCGACTTCGGGCTTACTTTCTTTTACAGCCCTTGTTAAGTAACGTACTATTTCGTTCTATATTCTCTAAAACGTACAAAGGAGTATCGTATAGACAAGTATAACGTACAGGGGAGTTTAAATAAAAACATGGGCTCGAGAGCCTCCGCGGTTGCGGAACTTTGGACGGAAGCCAAATTTCATCTTATAAGCTCATTTCGCTTGATTACTTCGTTGCTGAACCAAAAGAGATATCATTTTAATGTCGTAATAGATGTTTTACTTGGTAAGTGTAATGTGCAAGTTTTTGATGTAGGAATATTGATGAGGAAAAGTTTTTGAAAGTTATTATTCGTTTTAGGATTTGGTTGCCTATTTGGCTTAGTATATATTCCTTATTACCCAAGGCTGTCGAACTGACTATAATTTGTGTATTATCGGACGCCAGAATAATTACTTAAGGTGTCTGCACACAGCGGGCGCGGCGCGGCGGGACCGGGCGTGGCGGGGCGCCGACGCGACGTTGAGCAGTTGTAATGTACTAGATATTACGGAGGACGCCACACAGAGCCGTCCGGCTCGACGCGATGTGACGCGACGCTCTGTGTGGCGTCCTCCGTAATATCTAGTACATTACAACTGCTCAGCGTCGCGTCGGCGCCCCGCCACGCCCGGTCCCGCCGCGCCGCGCCCGCTGTGTGCAGACACCTTTAGCTAGTAGGGTATCTATATCTAAATAGATTTTGGCCAATCTTCTCTCATGTCTGCAAGATTTATAGCGGTTGTGAAAATACCGCTTAACATAGTCGCGATTCACTTATACTTCCCGTTAATGTTATCATTTTTTTAACTGGACCATACCTTGGGAACCTTCTGGTTACGGAGATATTGAAAGTCAAAATTCCGACTTTTTTCACGAAAACAAGTTTAGTTTTAAATGTTATACCCATAACTTTAAATACTCCCACGATCCCTGTACCGTTGCGTGCACCTATACGAACAATGTTTTTACCGTGCGTTACACTGCGCACTACCGGCGGCGAACGGAGGTAAACGGCGAATTTTCACATCAAAAGTAAAAGTACCTAAGTACCTAGCAAATATGTTTGCACAAAGTAACTTAGTTTGATGCACAGAATGCGTAGATGACAGCTTCGTGATGGGTCTATTACACCCAGTACATTCAGGAGTTACCTTGTGGTAATACAAGGGGTGTACCGTGTGGTGTCTGACGTAAAGAATTTGCACCACCCCATTTCGACCCATGGGTGTCGTAAAAGGCGACTAAGGGACTTACTAGAGAATGGGCAGCAGCGTTCTCTATGCATTTTTAACACCCTATTGCGATCGCTATAGCCCGCCTGCCAAGCTGGCGATTATGTCAAACCCCCCCAAGTGGGGGAGTCTTATGTCCAGCAGTGGACGTCTTTCGGCTGAAATGATGTTGATGAACACAAGGGAAAAACATTCGTTAGAATTAGAAAAGGTATACTTAAATGTCGTTATACACGTGAAATGTCTTACGAACATATATAAGTATTGTACGTAAGTATTAACTAAACAATTGTTTAAGTTAATACAATTAAAACATCCTGAAGTAATTATTCAGTACCTAGTTAATTACAAACTTTTCCACTTTTTATTATATACAGGCAGGGACATTGACATGCAACCTTTAACCATAGATTCAGTACATGATTCTGGAACCCGCTGCGTTGAAATTTTTCGTCGGTTATTAAAAAAAACAATCTGCTGTTCCATACATTTTTATCGCGTAGGTATTGCACTTTTGAATGAAACAGCAGATTTTTTTTAAATCCAGAATCTATGGTAACAGGTTAAGCGTTGATGTACCCTCCACCCTGTATTAAAACACATAGATAAAATGTATACATTTAAGGGGGGCTCGTGGCTAAATAATAAGAGCCACACGGGTCGGACGAAGGTTAACGCTAAACTTGCCGAGGTCGGCCCGTAGATGGGTGACCATCCATTATATACCAAGACCTCTCCGTACCTCGGAAAGCATGTTAAGCCGTTTGTCCCACCTGTTATTTGTGATCTATGTAGTCGTTACGGGAAGTCAGAAGCCTGAAAGTCTGACAACCAGTCTTATTTATTTATTGATTTGGTACACCAACAGCAGTACATACAAAAAAAATAAACAGCAATTAAATGAAAGAAAATTTTAAACACATTAAAACTACACTTTGTAAACAAGCTTATTACAAATTAGAGGATTATATCCAAGATAAGAATGCTTGGAAACATGCTGGTCTTGCTCCATAGGAAAATGTAAAGTCTAGACAAAATCAAACAGGTTGCTAATTTATGTATAATGTGTTATTTTTAAGACATTAATTTTATGATTAGTTTAACTCGCACACTGACTTTTTATTTGTATTTTTTTTTGTAAAATCATCTACTCTAACAATATTTGTAAATATGTGAGCACCTTGTATCTCACACATGGTTAATTTATCCGTCAATGCTTAATTTTGTATTATTATTAACTGTTGTGGTATAGTAATTTTATTCTAGGTACATAGTCTTAACATGTAATGATACAATTGATGTATACAAACTATTGTAAAACAGTTCAAAAGAGTAACGGTGGAGTTTCTTGCCCATTCATTTCCATGTGAAACTAAACTACCTTTTGGAAGGGGCAACTAGAATCAATTTTATTTCCGTGTACATTTTGACGTTCAAAAGTGCCATTTATGTGCCTATTTGAAATAAATGCTTTGACTTTGACTTTGAATAACATAATAAAAGTACAGGTATGTATGGATGTGATAGGTGTAGGTACACAGCGTTCACCACACAAAGAACAGTCTTATCAAGGGGTATCGTACTACCCAGTAACTGGGTTGTGGAAGTCAGATAGGCAGGTAAAATACGGGTATTCAGTTGCATTCAGTTAGATTGGAAGCTGACCCTAACACAGTTGAGAAAAGGCTAGGCAAATAATGAATAAAATGTATACATTTTTTTTTTACATTTCCAGACGTACATTTCTATTGTCCAAACCTTTTAACTACCAGCGGCAGCCGTAAAAGCGCCACAATAATTCCTTTCTTCATGTTTTCCACAAACATTATTTTATTACAACGCTTTTCTCTGACTACCCAGGCTACAGGCTACTGTTCTATAAGCTGGACCACAAAAAGAATAACTAGAATTGCAAACGAAAAGGCCATGTTTAGTGGAGAAAAGGAAACGTTTCTATTCAAACCTTTGCGGAATAATTTGCATGGTATTACTGCAAGTCTAGCGCCTAATTCACATTTGGCGGTTGACCCGCTACGGGTCTGTCGCGCTCCTTAAAACGCTTCATGAGTTTTTGTATGCAAAATAAAAGAAAATGTGAATATAACATAAGGAACTTGAAATTATTGTAATATATCGATATCATAGTATAATCAGATGATTTTAATCAGCCTAGCCTTTCCTATCTGACCTCCACAACCCAGTAACTGGGTAATACTATGTCCCTTGGTAAGACTGTCATACTTTCGAGCTTCTGACGACCCGTAACAACTGTCAAAGATCTACAAATGACAGCCGGGACCAACGGCTTAACGTGCTTTCCGAGGCACAAAGGGATCTTGGTACTCCACTCAAGAACACGTCTACCCCAACGGTCATCGGTTCGACGGCTAATATGGCCACTTTTGCTTGCTTATTCTGTGAGCTATGTCGACAACTTTGGTTGTCTGTCGGATCACCTCGTTCCGGATTCTATCCCTCAGAGAGATTCCAAGCATAGCCCGTTCCATAGCTCGCTGAGCGACCTTGAATTGATGGAACAGCCGTACCGTGAGTGTCCCCGTTTACTGAACTCAAACGTTAACTCGATCGCCTCAGTTAATTAGCGGTTTTCGCTATAAAATAAATAATTATTTTCACCATAACAAGAGAGCGGTTTTCAAAAGTTGTCGGTCGGGTGTGCATAGAGCCTAACGTGTATATTTGTTACAGTAATTATGTTGAAACTAGTGATGCAGGAAAATGTTTGCTTTCAAAGGAATAAAATGTTAGATCATTGATTCTGCTTGTTGAGTTGTGTTAGTACAAGGTTACGATACTTCATAGGTCTTACTTTTTTATTATTTGAAGTTTACATAAACAAGAATAGAAACTTTACTTTTGAAACTCGAAGCATCGAATTTGTTATTGGAAATTATGGATATAAGTATATAAGGGTCTTTACATATAATTATTAATTAATGTGTACAAAATATTGTTAACATTCTAAAAGAGTAAGTATGAAGTTTCTTGCCTATTCTTCTCCAACGTACTACCTTTGGGCAACTAGAATCAATTAATTATTTTTGTAATTTTTGACGTACAAAAGTGCCTTTTATGTTCCTATTTGAAATAAATTATTTGTCTTTTACCTTTTTTAGGGTTCCGTAGTAAGGGAGGGACCCTTATAGTTTCGCCATGTCCGTCTGTCTGACGGGTGCGTCTCATAACGTATAATAAACTCATTTGGTCTAATTTCATTTTATTATCGTTCATAAGATATAATAAACGTGAGATATAATTACTGATACTGATACTGTTGATATAATTTCTTTACATATAACATTTATTTATTCTAAAACTTAATTAGTATAACGTTGTTTGATATAACGTTTGTGTAATCAAAAATCGTTTGGTCTAACGTTTAATATGTATATTGTTTATTTAATCGAAAATCATTAGGTCTAACGTTTAATATATATAAAAAACGTCATTATGGTTAACACCTCGACTCAGAGTACCCCGACTCGGATAGGTTAGGTTAGAAGGCTAGCCTTCGTGGTTACTTTTTTTTTAAACCACCCAGAAATAGGAGCCCCGCCTAGCGGGGCTCCGTCGACCTATCTTAGCGCAGGTAGTAATCAGTTACTAGTTATGTTTAATATCTACTTAGGTTACTATTACCTATAACTACGATAGAACTTACAAAGAATAAAACAAAGAAAAAATACTTTTAACTGAGCAAGATTACGCACACTACGTGACAACTAACAATAACTTTTGTTGAGCTACCCACAGGCTACAACATAAAAATAATACTAAATAAACTAACCCGTGTCTATGCAATTTTGCTTTGTGTTTTTAAGTAGGCGTTTTCATCATATTAGACCAAATAAGTTTTAAATCTTTTGAGTGGTATGTCAAACGATTTTATATTTAATGTATGTTATGCTTATAAAAATTAGTTATTTTAAAATTATATCAATCGTTCATTATATTAACTAATCGCTATATTAAATAAAATTGTAGGTTCCTCGGTATGAGGAATTAAACGAAAATTTTGTTAGTATTTCGCTCAGTTTACAGAACTAAATCCAAGTTCTGCAAATCGTGTCAAACTTACAGACAGAACTATTAATGCTGAAATCTAACCATTCTGAGTAAACTCAGCGTTCTTAACATCTAGTATCGAGTTACGATCTAAGTAAGTACAGATTGCTCTGTTTCAACTGAAGCAGACTGATGAACATGAATCTCGGACTTAGAATTTCGAAAATGCTAGATGTGACAGTAAGCTGGTACTGCTGGTTTTGAAACATAAAAAAAATGTTAATCATTAGATGAACATTTTTTTAAGAACGGTAAGTACTTATGAATAATAGTAAACATCAACATCAGATATCTTAAATCTTTCTCTCACTAATGCTGAATTAATAGCCTACGCTGATGATACGGCGATCATATTTCATGGTAAGTCTTGGGACCAAGTCAGGGGACTACGACTATCGATGAAAACCTGTTGACCTTAAACGTTAAAAAAGCAAAGATAATAACATTCTTTAAATCGAAGGCATCCGGACCCCCCCCAACACACATTTCATACTTGCTACAATGACCACAACACCTTAACCCCAATCCGGAAACTGTTCATGATCGACGTATCCACTCCATGAGAGATTTAGGAATTATCTTAGACGAGAACTTATCTTTTAAACACTATATACCTACACGCACTCTCCGGCCGAGTAAGAAAACTTATTCATATAATGAAAAAACTACGTGACTGTACAGTACACCTATCCCCCCATACTACGGACTGTTGAGTATGTGAATTAAAATATTTTGATTTTTTGATTTTGTTTATATTGGTCTTTGCCAATCTGTCCTCCAATATGCAATCTCTGTCTGGGGTGGTGCTGGTAAAACTGCATTTATCGAAGTCGAGAGAGCGCAAAGAGCCGTCATTAAAGTAATGCTCAAGAAACCTTTCTTGTACGGGTAACCAATAAACTCTACTGTGACTTCCCGGTCCTCCGTGTCCGACAGCTTTTTATCCTCAACGCAACACTTCACATGCATAGTAAATTAAAATTCAGGACAGATTACCAAGAAATAATGTCAAAGCGCACAATCAGGATTCCCATTCCCCGAGTAAACTTCCTTATGGCTATACCAATGTTATAAAGTGATACAATATAAAAACCCTCATAATATCCCTGTGCAAAAAGGTAATAAATAAATGGCTTTTCACACTCTCCTACGATGATACAGAAAACATTATTTATGCGTAGATAACTTTCAGCATACATACTAACGTACTCCTAAGTTCACGTTCACAATACACACACAAAACCCAAACCCAAACACCCACACTCACATTTACACTCTTCACTTATTTTTTATTGATTGCATGTTAATTGATTATTTTGGTTAATTTACATTTTTTGTTATTATTTTATTGATCTTACCGGTGATTTTATTTTGTTTTGCTTTGTTTAATCTAACGCTGATGCCTATGTATATTTTAAGTATGCTATTTTTAATGATTTTAGTTTAGTTTATATCTATTATGCAATACTCATCACGTTGTAATTCCGACCCCCAAGATGCAGGCAAATGTCTAGTTTGTGGGTCACCGTCCAATCTGTTCTTGTATAAGATTAATAATAATAAATAAATTTGTAGGTACTCGTTTGTAAATCTGGTAAGTTACTACTTACTAGATTATTAACGAGTTCCTATGCTTCATAAATTCATAATATATGTTCGTGTATTTAGTATTTAAGATTTTTTTTTTCTCATGATAAGTTAATTGTATTATTTTTGAGGAATAAATGTCTTAAACCGTAATCTTGGTCCCGATCTTTGTTTGTAACCAATTTACGGCCGTATTGGCCAATCTGAGTCTTCGAGAGGGTGAATCACAAGCAGAGCCGTCAAAGACCGCGGATCAAAATGGTGATTGAGATAAATTTCAGGTGTAAGTAAGACGATGTGTATAAGTTTAATCTAGCTTAATCTAGCTTAATAGTATACCAGAGGATATTGCTGAGAGAAAGGCAATTTGCTGCGTGCGGTGAATATGAAATGAAGCCTACTAAGACCGAAAGAGGTGCGCGAACGAGCCGTCTTTCTGTGCTCACTGAAGGTAAGGTTGCAGTCAAGGATCACACCTAGTTATATATACCTAGGTGTGATCCTTGACCGCAATCTTAGCTCGCTTCTCCCAAGGGATCGGCTTACCGTACACAGTGATCGGACTGGACGAATCATGCAATCTGCCTGCGGCATATACCTATACCACTGCCGTGAATTTTGACTCTAACAAAAATTTGCACTTTAAAGCTTAATATTACGTAAACGAATCCTTGAATCTAAAAAGGGCCTACCTTAAAATTACAAAAAAAAAAAACAAGATTGTATTATACCTACCACTTTGTCGGTGTAATTAATATTATACACCCATGCAAAATTACAGCTTTCTAGCATTTTCCTATTTAATTGATCATGCTACAAACTGGAATAGAAACATGTGGATTTTAAGTCATAATTAGGAAGAGAGAACACTAGGAATGTTAAATAATGTATGCTAATAATTCCATACCACATCCAGCGACATTCAAATCAAAGCTCTACAACAGTACAAGCTTCGACCGCGGTTACCCAACGCCTGACGTTTTGCTCAGCTGAATTGTCGAGAGTAGCGAATTTACTAGAAAACGGACTTCAACCGGTTTGATTGGGTCTTTGTCGGCCCTTCCTCGGTATACTTGAATAATTAATAAGCTAGTAAATAAGTAATTTTCAATTATAACTTAAGGTTTGATAAATAATTTTGGAAGTTCGGTTTGAAGTTGATCACTGTGTTTTGACATGTCATGAGAAATTGATTGAGATTGCTCTCGAGTTATTTGTTAAGACGCCTATCACAAAATTGCGTTCGCCAGCCGACGCAACGCATTATGTAGCAATTTGACTGTTGTAAATACGTTTGTTTGTTGAAGTTTTATACGTTCTTTTTTATATGCAATTTAATTTCTTATGAACACACAGGTTATTCTAGTATACATTTTACGTAATAATATTAATGTAGTACTGTTAATTCTGAGCGTTTTTAATAGTTTAAAACGGGATTTTTTAATATATTCCATACATATTTCAAAATTTTGAGGCCACTATGAACTAAACCACTATTTAAGAGATATTATTATGTATATTTCTCGTACAATAAATAGTTCAATCCACGAGCTCAAAGAAGTCGCGCATTTTATGAAAAACTTGTTTCGGAGTTTTGGCTTTATATAAATAGATAAGAAACAATTTGGAAAAGAGAGACCGCTATAAACTACACTAATAACTATTCTCAACGAATTAATAAGTAAAAGTTGTCTAAGTCTTACAGTTTCTTAGAATAAGAATACCATTTAACGCAAAAATCACGGTCGAAATATAATAGGCCTTTTAAAAATTTGCTTTTAATATTTTGTACTAGTTTCTGCCCATGGCTTCGCCTGCGTGGATGTCGGAAATTATCCCATGGGGACGTGCTACCCGGATAAAAAGTATCCTATGGCCTAACCCAGGTCATGACCCTTTTGAGAAGCAGTATGTGTTAGCTTTAGAAAAAGTTCAAAAAAAGAAAAAGAAATTAAGAAAGAAAAATGGTTTATTCTGCACAAACAAAACGCACTTAACAAAAAATTTAATTATAAAATACACACATTCCAGTAGCCAAAAGCCTCTCAATGGAATAGGGACCAGGCGATTTACATTGTTACACTGCGTTGCGTCACTGGCAAAAATGTCAACAAACAAATGATCAAAACAAAAACAATATGCCGATTACAGAGTGGAAAATAACTACTTTCGTAACAAACAAACAAACAACAAGAAACAGCATTCTTTAGCAAGCATTTTGTGCGGGTTTTATACTCTTTTGTATCCCACTAAATTCCTGTTGGGTTGCTTATGTTTCAATTCTCTAGAAGTAAGACGGTCGTGCGATTAGATGACTGTAATATAATTTTTAGAGGGATTATAAATATTCCTGATCTGCATAATGAAATCTGCAATATATTTGTTCCAGACAATTACTGTCGTGGCGGAAAACACCGCTTATTGGCTGTTCCAACTTGCCGTGCTGTTGCACACTCTAAGTCACCTATTCCTCGGACATTAGCCGGTATTAACGCTCTCCTGAATTGAAACACATATCTTGATATTATAGTATCTGTTTATTACAGATATCAAATCACTCTACTTACGGTTTTCTTTCCATTTGCCGTACTTTTTAGTTTTCCATCATTTTACACAATTTTATTCTTTAAACGACATTTATGTGAAAAGTGTCAAACTGAAGTCTACTTATTTCATAGATTTTCTTACCAGCCTATTCAATTAAGGTTGCATTAGGTTTGTATTTTCTAAAAATCATTTACTTATAAATAATTTTGGATATTCTAAATCTCTTATATACTTAAATACGGTGTCTACTAAATAACTAAATTCTAAATTATTATAATTATAAGTTTCTTAAATGGACTCTCAGAATTTGTTCAGGAGGTTTTATACATCTTTGGCGACTACACCTGCCTGGTTAGATAAAACTGGCAGGACAGAGGACAGCAAAAACTTGAAATCGAAAATGGATTTTTCGAAGAGAACAGAATATTCAAGAACGTCCAGATTTTCCTATCAAACTCAAACTCAAACTCAAATCATTTATTTCAATTAAACCATTTACAGGCACTTTTGAATTGTCAAGCAGTCGGTCAGTAAGAAAAATTAAGCTACATTCCCATTCCAAAGCGTAGGTACCTATGGAGAAGAACGGGCAAGAAACTCCATGGACACTCTTTTAAATTAAATTGTTACAAAAGTATTCATTACATCTATAATGTTGCATTTATAACTAAAAGTGAGAACGATGTAAAAATAAAAATAATAAAAACTTACACGTTAAAAGCGTCAAGCGTAGGTAAAACAAATAGAAACAAAATAAAATAAAATAACCCGTGGCAGCTAAGAGATGACCAGTCCCAACTGACGGCGCCCGTTCACGAACATGACGCATGGATTAGCACCATTCAGCTCAACCATTTTGAAGGGAGCTAAATGATCCAACACACACGCCACCATCAGCGAGACCTTTAAGTGAGCATGACATACTCTCAACCGCCAGGGCACATTCAAGTCAATGAAAGACATATTACCCGGTCAATGGTAGCTCTATAGTACATAGGCCTCACATCTGTGCTATGCATTTATATAATACAAAGGAGATTGAGTTTATACAATGCAAAGATAGTCTTACACTCTTCAGCAGCTCCAACATGATTGTCAAATGTTAATCAACTAGCTGAGGTTGTGGAGCAGGACCAGCATTCAGCCAAGCATTTTTATCAGCGATGTAATCCCCCAACTTATAATATGCCTGCCTGCATAGTGTGCGTTTTATACAAGATTTAAATTTAGTCTCATTCAGTTGAAGTATGTGGGGAGGAATTTTATTGTAACATTTTAAACAGTACCCCATGAAAGATGAGTCCACTTTAGCCAGTCTGAAACCTGGTTGAGCTAATAGGTCCCTATTTCTAGTACTATAATTATGTCTTTCACCTCTTTTTCTAAAAAGATGTAAATTTTTCCTTACGTACATGATGTTTTCGTAGATATATTGACAAGGTACCGTCATGATGTTAATATCCTTAAACAGTTCCCTTAGAGAATCGCGCCTGCGGAGATTATATATGGCTCTGATGGCTCTTTTCTGCAGAATAAAAATAGACTCAATGTCTGCAGCCCATCCCCAAAGTAAAATACCGTAAGACATTATACTATGGAAGTAACTGAAATAGACTAGCCTCGCGGTATCTACATCAGTAAATTGACGGATTTTTCTGACAGCATATGCTGCTGAACTTAGCCGTCCTGCAAGAGATGTTAAATGAGGACCCCATTGTAGTCTTGAATCGAGCGTGATCCCCAGGAAAACAGTTTTATCGACGAATTCTAGTTTCTCTTGATTCAATACTATCTCACAATCACTACTTTTGACATTTGGTAAAGAAAATTTTATGCACTTCGTTTTTTTCCCATTTAATACTAAATTATTAGCAGTAAACCAATTTTGGACCTGCAATAGAGCGTTATTTACGTCGTCAAAATTTGTAGCACGTCTATTTACCTTAAAAATTAAGGAAGTATCGTCAGCAAATAACACCATTTGTGGTTGATTTTTTAATAAATGGAGTAGATCATTTATATACACTAAAAAAAGGAAAGGACCCAATATCGAGCCTTGTGGAACACCCATTTTTACTTTTAAACCGAGTGAATTGATACCATTTATTTGAACTTGCTGTTGTCTATCATTTAAATAAGATTTTACTAAGCTAAGTGCAAGTTTTCCAAGTCCGTAATGCTCAAGTTTCAAAAGTAAGGTTTCGTGATCGACGCAATCAAATGCCTTGGAGAGGTCACAAAAGATTCCTATGGCGTCTTGGGCCTCTTCCCACGCGTTAAAAATGTGTCTTAATAATGTTACACCGGCGTTGGTCGTGCAACGTTCTTTGGTGAAACCATACTGTTGTTCGTGAAGGATTTTATTCGTGTTAAAATGATTGAGCATTTGATTAAGCATTACCTTTTCAAACACCTTACTGAAAACCGGCAACACGGATACGGGTCTATAATTATTGGTGTCTTTACTGTCCCCGGATTTGAAAAGAGGTATTACCTTACTGTATTTCATTAAATCCGGGAAGACTCCTTGATCTACACACAAGTTAAATATTAAGGCTAAGTAAGGCGCTATAGTCTCAATTATAGAGGTACAGACTTTAATAGACATTCCCCAAAGATCTTCGGTTAATTTGATCTTGATTTGCTTAAAAGCTTTTATTACTATTATGGGGTTAATATGCTTAAAGTTAAATTCAATCGGGCAGGCTGAAACGTTCGCCTTTACTAAATCAAAAGAGAGCGAGGGTGAGGAATTTAAGGTTTCAGTCGTTTTGAGTGGGATACTGGTAAAGAAATTTACAAATTCTTGCGCAACTACTTTGTTATCGCAAATAAGACCACACGAAGTCTCCAGTGTATAATCAGAATTATGCTTTTTGTTCCTATTTGTTTCATTATTGATAATTTTCCAAACCGTCTATAAAAGGAGCCTGAAGAAGCAATTTGATTGAGTTTACGTTTACGTCTGGGTTCTGAGTGAACCATCTCCACTGCAGAAGATATACTGCCTGATTCCTGGAGATTTATCTCGTGTTTGTACTGTTAAAGTTAACACTGTTGGGGTCGCAGACGCTCTGACGCGCCCCTACATTTCTTCTCTGAAGAATACTTTTCGACACTGCGGAGACTGCGCTCAGATTCTCTCTTCGGTGCTGCCTGACTCCTGTTCCTCAGAGCTGCCCTGCCCACTTGATTGCGGAAGCTTTCCTGACGCGGAGCTGGGAGTTAGCTTTCAAGTAATATAAATTTACCTCCTTCTTGCCTTGAGAGTGCGTATTAGGTAGGTTTTTATAATCTTAATTCTAGAAATTATATTTTTTACCTTTTCATTAAATTATTCAGTCTACTTTTTTATCTTTTTATTTGTTAGGAATAAGTAGACTTGACAATACGTTTGCAAATGAATGGAAGATGATACTGTCAGAATGTTTTAATTTTTGTAAGAGGAATGCATGATTGTGTTAAATAAATTATATATTTATGCTTAAATATAATAATTGGGTTCAGCCGTTCTATTATGCGGCTGCCCTTCCATACCTATAATATTAACACTATTATTTGAAAATATTGTAAAAGCCAAAATTATTTTTAAAAGAGTAACCGTGGAGTTTCTGGGTGGCTCTTCTCCATAGGAAACGATTAATTGGAACCGTGCACCTAGCTTCTGACGTTTCATAAGTGCCCATGTAGGTTTATGTGAAATAAATTATTTTTATTTTTATTTTTTGATTTTGATTAAACAAAAAAAACTTATTATTCGAATCCAGCCGTTAAAGCGTGAAAAGGCAACAACATAGCCATAGCATTAGCGTTAGCATTAGCGTTGAGGCCGAAAGGTTCTGGAGTGGCGACCGCGTACCGGAAGACGTAGTGTAGGAATGCCTCCCACAAGGTGGACCGATGACCTTGTGAAAGCCGCAGGAATCCGCTGGATGCGGGAAGCATGAAACCGGTCGAGGTGCAGTGGACGTCTTTCGGCTGAAATGAATGAATGAATAGCATAGCATAATCTGCCTATAATTTTCCCACTGTTGGGACACAGGCCTCCTCTCGATGAGAGGGAGTGGGCCGTAATCCACCACGTGGGCCCAATGAGGGTTTGTAGATATCACATGTCTTCGAATTTTTGGCTCTGGGACATGCCGGTTTACTCACGATGTTTTCCTTCACCGTTTTGAGAGCAGTGTTCATGAAATACTATACACAAAGTAAAGCGCCTGCCTGGGTTCGAACACACGACCTACAACTTGTAAGTGGTGGCTGTTACCACTGCGCCACCACTTCTCCAAAGGTTTCGACTGGTCAAAAGGTAACAGACAGATAGTGAATGCATTTTAATATTAGTATGGATAAAATATCCAGTATACATTTAACTAGTAATAATACTTCTTTGGGAAAGTCATATAATTGTCTTATTTTAGGGTATTTACTTAGTCAAAAAAAAAAAAAAAAAACTGTCTAGCGTTTTCCCAACTATTTTGGGGTCGACTTCCAGTCTAACCGGACGCAGCTGAATACCAGTATTTTACATGGAGCGACTGTCTATCGGACCTTTTTCTTGAATGCAACAATTTGAAATAAACAAATCTTTTGAGTGTGTCTACTGAAACAACTATTTTAGCCTTAAATTTTCCATAATTGCCTAAAGCGGAGCAACTCAGTCCACCCTAAATCAACAAACATTCCTGAAAATAATATTAAAGTTTTTAAAACAGAAAAAAAAAAACAAAAAAAAAATAAAGAAACAGAAAAAAAACGTAGCAAATAAAAACATTCATTACGAAACATGTCGACCAAACAAACGAGACGAATCCCAATTTTCTTGGGACGAAGTCGGGTCCAAAATAAATAAATACAAGTCCAATCACGCTTAATGTAAACAAGGGTGCAGTTTGTAAATGGAACTTCTGTGAAGCGAAAAATTATGAGGACATGGTGATATCAGAAATTCTGGTAAACGAGAATCTGGGATCGTTTTTCTATTACTTATCTATATGCATATTTGTAGATTTGTTTGTTTGGCAACCTGGAGTAAAATACATAAGAATAAGATTGTATTTTAATTGCCTAGCGAAGGAAATAATGTTTTTAGAGTTCCGTAGTCAACAAGGAACCCTCCAGGAACCCAAGGAACCTCATTTTAAACAACTCAGTTATAAGGTTAAGTGCTCCGTCTCGACGGACTAGGCACACGCAGTTATTTGATGTGCCACACAGTGGTACAAAACTCGGTGATTGGTAGGATACTAAGTAATTTTAACAAAAGATTTTCTCATGTTGATATATTTAACACAAAAAAGGTATATTCAGGAAACAATTAATAACGTCGGTATGTGACGAATTGACAAATAAATCTAAATCGAACTGAATAGGAGGTATACGGACAATCACCTCATACGTACCACTATAACATATTCACACACCCATTCGCAACTCCTCATGCACAATCCTACACACTCACACACACTGTACACTTAGAAATGCTTAGTTGGTGCTAGCATTTCACATGATTCTATGTTTGTTTCTGCTGCATGTATTGTATTGCTATTAAATTGTAAATCCGTAATTGGCTGTAAGACTAGCTTATATTTTTAAGTTATAATTTCATAGAGCTGTGGATTTTGTGAATAATAAATAAATAAAATAAATAAATGGTTTCACCATGTCTGTTTGTCTGTCTGTCTGTTCGCGGCTAAGCTCAGAGACTCTTAGTACTAGAAAACTGTAATTTGGCATGGGTATACATAATAGAAACATTAGAGGAGTTAATAACGCCGAAAAAGTGGTAAAAGAAAATCTTTTTTTTTTTTTATGGTACCTATCTCTCCTACACGTAAAAAAGTATGGAAGATACTTTTTTTTCACGTATATCCCATGGTGTGGGTTTAAATTAAAACTACTTTTCGATTCAAGGATCCGTTTGCGTAATATTGAGCTTTAAAGTGGAAAATTTTGTTAGAGTCAAGTCCCGCTAAATGCCAGCTAAATGGTTGTATTTGGATATGTGAAAAAATTCACAGCATAATGAAGTTAAAAGGAAAACTATCACAGATTAGTAGGTTTTACAAGTTACTGTGTACTACTCGACCAACTTAAATTCAAGTTAATGTTAAGTTTTTTCTTGGGATCAATTTATCCCAACTACGGAACCCTTCATTGTGCGTAGTCCGACAGGCACTTGGCCGGATTTTGTTTATAAAACCCCTCCCCCTTCCATGTATATTCGTTATTTCATTTGAATTATGTCATGGTGTCACTCTATTTCTTAAAGAATGTGCACCTTGATAAAAAAAAAAAAACATTATCATTTAATTGTGCTTTTGTGTATTTTGCTGTCTTTTGTGTGCACTTAATAAATCATTTATCTATCTATGTATACGCATTTATTAAAATTTAAATATTATACAGGTTTAAATTCTCATAATCTCTTGTTTAACTCTCATAACTTTTTATTTTTAGTTGTATGTATGTATTTATGTATTTATTCTTATATCTTAGCTTTAAATATCTTCTAAATTGTTTTTCTGTTATTGCACCTACTGTGTATTATCTCTGCATCACCCTAAGGTAGACTGGTAGATAATGCCCAAGGCATTAAGTCCGCCTTTGTACAGTTTTTACTTGTGCATAAAGTTTTAATAAATAAATAAATAAATAAATAATCCATCAAGAGTACCTACCTACTTGCTAGTAATCTGCGTGCAGTTTTCGGTAAAGATATATATATTAGATGATAATTTCAGCGAATAGTAATTGTCTGCGTTAATTGATTAAATGAAATAAATATGAGTAATCTGACGTATTATAGAAGTTTCCAAGATGATTCTTAAAGTTAATAAAACTAGCTTAGAAAACCTTTTTAACGAAAGTAGCGACTTTCTCCGAAAATTGATAAAACCAACATCACTAAAGCTTGAATAAGATTAATTGATACACAAACAAGTACACAAGCTGAAAATTGGCGAGCCTGATTAATTCAGAGGTGTATCCTTTTAGTTTGAATCCAAAAGTTAGTCCAAACTAGGTCGTAACACACATTCAGTCTCAGTTTCGGCCAAAATAAACGTAACGTAATAAAAGACTTCAGAGCGAAACAAACGAATTATTTTTATGAGCTGAAAATAAAATAGACGAGCAGTTTTTTAAAGTTATGATATACTTGTAGAAGAATCCATGGTGTAAAAGCTTTAGGCTGGGATATTAAGTTTAGATATTCAAATTATGTAAACTCAAACTCAAAACATTTATTTCAAATAAACCATTTACAGGCACTTTTGAATTGTCAAGGAGTCGGTCAGTAAGAAAAATGAAGCTACATTCCCATTCCAAAGCGTAGGTACCTATGGAGAAGAACGGGCAAGAAACTCCATGAACACTCTTTTAAATTAAATTGTTACAAAAATATTAGTTACATCTGTAATGTTGAATTTATAACTAAATGTGAGAACGATGTAAAAATAAAAAATAAAAACTTACACGTTAAAAGCGTCCAGAGTAGGTACAATAAATAAAAATAAAAAAATAACCCGTGGCAGCTAAGAGATGACCAGTTCCAACTGACGGCGCCCGTTCACGAACATGACGTAGGTTTGGACACGGCTATAAAAGGGTGTAAAACTTTCATTTGAGGGATTATAATGTCTTTTTCTAGATAAAATCAAATTGATGATAATTTTGTCGTATAACTTACTTTTAGATTAATTTGTGACATTAATTTTAATTTCTGTTATAATTTTAACTCACACACTAACATATTATTTGTTAAAATTGTAGGAAAACCATCTACTTTAACAATATTTGTAAATATGGGAGCATCATATATTTATCACATAATTAATTTATCATTAGGATTCCGTACCTGCAAAGGAAAAAACGGAACCCATATAGGATCACTCGTGTGTCTGTCTTTCTGTCCGTCTGTCACAGCTAATTTGCTCCGAATCTTATTGACCGATTAAGTTGTTTGGTACACTTATCAATTTCTGTTACCCCAACATTGACGTGTAACGCAATTAAATTAATTTTGAATATGAGGGTCACTTTTGGGAGACAAAAAAGAAAATTTAAAAATATTATTGAACACTGTACCAATTGACATATTAAATGAAAGGGCTTACGGTGAGGGTCTCGGTATTTTTTTTTATAATAGTTCAAATAAATATTTTGAAATGTATTTAAGAAAATTGATGAAATTCTATAAAAATACAGAAAATCGTTCTCAACTTTTGTTCTATGACTTTTAATAATTCATCAGACTTTCATACAAAAATAGAAATATTCAAATTCAACGCTCTAAATGTATAGAACAACGAAATCTTGAAGGTTTGTTTTGTAAAAATCATAGAGCAAAAGTTGTTACTTATGATGTTAGTAATACAGTCCTGCAAGGTTGTTAGTGTTTTATTAATAAGCCTAGGTCTTAACATATAACATATCTCTCAATATTGTGCCTACAAACTAACATTTGCAGCTGGAATGTATGGGAGAACTTGTTTATCAACTACAATGTTAAGTGTGTTCTTGGGATGAATTTATCCTAACTACGGAATCTTTCATTGTTTGCGGTCTGACTCGCACTTGGCCGGTGTTTTTTATTCTGATTACCTGAAACCAGTTTAACGTTAACTGTATTTAACGGGGAGCCTCAAGACTGTCGACAACACCCAAAGTGCTTCTAGCGCACCTATTTATTATTTACTAGCTTCTGCCTGCAACTTCATCCGTGCGAAATTTCAGTCCCCAACCCACCGCGTCACATCGCATCGCCCGCCCGCGCTATTTCTTCGTTTTCGCTTAGCGTTCTTTCTGATTCGTTTTGCCCGGCTCCTAAGGGTCGCAGCGTGATATTTAATAGCATATAACCTTCCTCAAGAATTAGACTATCAAATGCAAAAAGTATTTTTCAAACAAACAAACTTTTTAGCTTTATTATATTAGTATATACAATATGTCCAGGAGTTAACGCACACAACCAAACACCCCAGTTAGAATATTATGTTATAATCATAACACATACACTAAATTTTTACTGTTAGGTATAAAACATTGTTTATTTATTAAATAAGTTATACTGATTGTGGGAGTAAATTGTGGTCACATTACAAGTCTACGCACGCACACAGTCGTAAACGTGTCTGGGTCAAGCGTAGTAGGTACTTCGTCCATTTTGGTTTGTTTTGACTGTACATCGGAAGTGTGACTGTAATTTACGTAGTTTAAATATTTTTTTGGGGCAAAAATGATCTATATTAAAAATGAGAAAAGGATTCTGAACAAACTACTTTCATCATCATCATCATTCATCATTTCAGCCGAAAGACGTCCACTGCTGGACATAGGCCTCCCCCAAAAGCGGGGATTTGCCATAATCGCCACGCTTGGCAGGCGGGTTGGCGATCGCAGTATGGTGTTAAAAATGCATAGAGAACGCTGCTGCCTATTCCCTAGGAAGTCCCTTAGTCGGCTTTTACGACTCCTACGGGAGGAAATGGGGTGGAGCTATTCTTTGCGTCCGGCACCACACGGCTAATTCTGTTACACATTGTGTATAGATTTTTGTACGTGTATGTTTATGTATCTATGTGTAATACTGGTATTCAGCTGCATCAGGCTAGACTGGAAACTGACCCCAACATGTTGGGAAAATGCTAGGCAGACGATGATGATATAGATTTATGTAATATTTAAACTTTTGCCCATGGCATGGAATTTTCTTGTACCTATAGCTCATGATATCATAATCATAATAATACACTAATTTATAATGGGCCGCATACTGCGATCTCTTCTAGGCAACCTTGGCATGGATAGTGAATTTCTGGACATAAAATGGGTTGTCATTGGTGCAAATAAAAAGTATAACGGTACAATATCCTATAATAGAAACACAGATATATATATATGCTATATAAAAGATACATAGATACTAACTATATAAGCAAAGAAAATAAATGATTATTACAGCTTACAACGAGAACAAAATCACAATGACAAGTAATGTTCCTTCACGAGTTTTTCACACAGACAACGATTGCCTATAATGTTCCCACTGCCGGGACACAGGCCTCTCTGTGAAAGGAAGCGGGCCGTAATCCACCGCGCGGGCGCAGCGCGGGTTGATAGATGTCACATGTCTTCGAATTTTTGTTTCTAGGACATCTTTCTCACGATGTTTTCCTTTACTGTTTTGAGAGTAGTGGTGATGAAATAATTATTATTTAACGTTTTGTATACATATTGACGATACTAAATGACATGTAAGAAAAGTTTGAAAAGTGTTACATATATTACTTTAATTATTGTGAATGTGAGGACTATGTGGGTCATTTGTTCCTTTTAGATTACCTTTTTTTTTCTCTTTCTCACGTAGTTTTAATGATGGTCTGGTAATTTGAATACTTTATGCGGCCTACCCAAATGTCCTTTCTTTGGTATTGTTCGTCGAGTCGTTGAGCTCCTTAAATCCTGAGTTGAGCTACATGTTTACCGACAAATGGTTGCACGGACAGGTCCACTCAAAATTGTGTGGTTATTTCCTCAAAAGACCATTTCAGACACAACAGATCTGACTAAGATTATGTCTGGGCTTTAAAAGAGACTTTGACCCCTGAGTTTATATTAACCATTTTTTCTCAGAGGTAGTCAGATAGGAAATGTCGACTCCATCTAGCTTATTATTATTTTTTATATGACGTGTAAAAGTGATTCCTATATCCTATTTACAGAATAAACGATTTCTTTCATTCCATTTCATAAATTACACGAAGTAAAGCGCCTGCCTGTGTTCGAACCTACGACCTACAACTAGTAAGTCGCAACCGTCACTACTGCTCGCCTACCTATAGCTCAGGCAAACATAATCTAAGAGACAATTTACGCGTAAATGAGCCTTCTGCAACTTCCTACATCAGTGCATCTAGCCTCCTCCCTTGGGCACCGGCAGTTCAAACAAGCTGCAGCCCAGGTCGGTATTAACATTGCTTTGTGGAGCCCGCCAACTTTGCCCTTCACAAAACTGTATCAGCCGAGCTTATCGCAAAGGTAATGAAGTTCCAAACCCGTGTATTTATAACTTAGCTGCTTCAAAGAGATTTTAATGAATAATTTGTTTGTTGGTTGGTACTAATGTTGTGTGTTGCTCACAATGCTAAATCTTTTGAAACATGTTAACAGTTCGCGCAAAACCATACGTTGTATTAGTTCGCGTCACATAAAAAAGAAAACAACCGACATAAAAAAAAAATAACTTTTATTTTGGAAGTCGGTGTCTTTGGTTCCGTATTTTCGTTTTTGCCACCGACTTAAAAATTAAAGATTTTTTTTTTTTGTATAAAAGTGTTTTTTTTTTTTTTTTTAGTTATGGTACCTGCCCTACACCAATTCGTATACCACAACAGTGACTGAAAAATCTTATAACATCATGAACACACACCGAGCAGATGGTCTAAGGAACCTCTTAAAAATTGTAGAGTTCATTTTTTAACACCGTATATAGACGAATTGAGAACCTCCGCCTTTTTTGAAGTCTGTTAAACATCATTTATAGCCAGAGTGCATCTCATGACAATTCGAATAAGCCCAAACACGGCTAGGATACATTGTTTTATTACGGAGTTCCATTGCCTACCTTCCGGCTTCATCATCAGTTCAGTTTGATGGTACCATTTTGATCAGCATTTATTTAAATTTCTTTCGTCATAGTCGCTTAACTATCTTAATCGAGATATCTTATCGCTACCCTTGAAATACGTATCGTTGACGAATTCCGGTGGCCATCTGTGGTCTTCTTCATCAGTTCCGGTTCAACAAATGATACTTTTTGAATGCAAATGCTTGATTTGTTGATGAAAATACAAAAATAACTATATTTACCTATAAAATTTGAGGAGTTCCCTCAATTTCCCAAATCGGTTCATAAACGGCGGAGTTTTGAGTAAACAAACATTAAAAAAAATATATAAACGAATTGAGAACCTCCTCCTGTTTGTGAAGTCGGTTAAAAATGGTATGGTTTGGTTGTGCGTTGTGGTGTGTACAACGTTACAGTTGTTCGCTGGCCAGCGGTCTTTTTACGTGACGCGAATTATACTCGTAGTTCTAATAGCCAAATTGAAATACGTACAAAAAACGGCTGGACCGATTTTGACGGAACTTTTACTGGCAGATAACTAATATAGTATAGAATACTTTAGGCTATTTTTAGTTTAAAAAAGCCATGCGGGCGAAGCCGCGGGCTGCAGCAAGTTCAACAAAAACCGTGCCATGGTTTATGTTGTTTGTTATTAAATGTTAAAATTTTAGGGAAATCATTTACTTTTACAATGTTCGTAAATATGTGAGCATCATGTATCTATCACATAAATAATTTGTCTGTCATTGCTTCACTTTTCATTCTTTTTACCTATAGTGAGCGAGTAATTTTATTCTAGGTAAGTGTATCACATATAATTAATGATTAATGTATAATATACAAAATATTGTTAACATTTTAAAAGAGTAAGTATGGAGTTTCTTGCCCATTCTCCTCCATACGTAACTACCTTTTGGAAGGGGCAACTAGAATCAATTAATTATTTTTGTAAATGACGTTGAAAAGTACCTTTTATGTGCCTATTAGAAATAATTGTTTTGACTTTGACTTTGTTGAATAGGCTCGCCCCCTATTACATGGGGACTTAAAACATAACTGGCAAAATTTCGGTGTACTATAGGTACACATCTGCCTGTCCATCGGGGAATACATGTGTGATGTTATGTGGTAATGTTATGAAGTAACATATTAGTGCGACTTCTGTTGTTGCAAACAAAAGATTAAGGTAGGTACCTAAAATCCTGAAATGATTCCGTGCCCAAATTATTTTGTTACTTGCCACCACACGAAAAGAGTATAACAGTGACAGCTTAGTGGTGTGACGCGTGCCACCATCCCTTCGTAAATCATCTGCTCTCTTTCGCCGTTTTGCACAGCTCCTTAACTCCTAACTAAAAACTATTCCACCCCCACCCCACCCCCTAAAAGATCAACAATACCGATATTTCCACACTATTTATAAGAAGTACACACGGTAATCATCGATCACAAACGTTAAGACGTTGTCGGCCAGCCGTAGGGCTCTATAGAGCGTGTCCCATAAATAATACCATGACGCGACGTACCGTGAACCGACTGAAATATAGACGCAATAAAGACCGCTATGTGAACAGCAACATACTATGTTGTGAGTGCTCGGGAACTATCGGGCGTTTTGTAAAATAACTATTGGAACTAAAAAAAAATCGCAAAAGTCGGGAATTTTGTGTAATGCAAATAACACTCAAGAGGGTAAGAATAGTTTAGAATTCAGCCACTTGATGAAACTCTGAAAACGCCATAGTAGTTGAATTTAATGGGTATGCGTAAAACTATTCAATGTTACCCACAGTACTTATAATTACTTTGTTTTTCTTGACGTAAACCAAATAACTGTCGGTGTACCGTCTGTCGTGCTTGGAGACGGTGATTTGAGTGCACCGTGCACGGATCAATCTATTATAATTTTATCTAGAAAATCGCGAATGAACATGTTTTGCTGAGACTTTGTTACTTGCACTTTTTTTTTGTTTTTAGACTTGATTACTTGTTTAGTTATGTACCTATGTATTTATTTATAAGTATACAAATTATGTATTAGGTATGTTGACGCTGTTGGTACTCCCCGTCACTTGTCCCTACAGGTTCATTAAAAAACCAGCGTCAGACAGCATCTGTCTGGCATTAATTCCGAAATGAACCTTTTTGGCACAGCCGTGAGGCACACAGCAATTTGTTTATATTGTTTTTTTTTTTCTCTTTTTATTTTGTGTTTCACGAACTGTGACCAAATAAACGTTATTTTTTCTTTCTTTAAAGCTTTCTTTCTCTTTATAGACTTGTCACTTGCATCTGGAACATTTTGGTGGTATACGCTAATTGGTGAATGTGTATAGTGTATAAAGTATATAATCGGCCTTTAATGTTCCCACTGCTGGGACACAGGCCTTCTCAGCTCTTCTTCAGGTTTTGAGAGCAGTGGTGATGAAATTATTTACTTAAGACAAAGTAAAGCGCCTGCCTGGGTTTGAACGGACGACCTACAAACTCATGAGTCAGGGCCGTTACCCCTGGGCCACCAGTGGTCACGGTGTATACAGTGCCTTTTTGATATAGCAAGTTTCCAAACTTAAGACGCAGATATACGTCAGTGACCTTGAGTGGTTAGCTTGCGTGTACTGTACTGAGCTAAAGCAACGCATCGTACGTCCAGCCAATAATAGGACTCGCCCATCCAAGAGCGCTGTCCCAAATAAGACGCATTATTAATTTATTTAATTTTACATAAAACAAAAGGTATTTTAATAAAACACGTATACGAAAAGATCAATAATTAAATTATCTTTAAAAAGATGAAGGTTTCAGAAAAATACGCTTGATAGATTTTGCGTGATTCTCAGTTTTTTATCCGCGTTGGACATAAACTTACAAATTAATTTCACTATGTAACACAAAAATTATCTAAAATATTCATATATTACGTTATTAATAAAATACTCTAATTTAACATATATTTTTTCCAAATTATTAACACTACTTGTTTAGACGTGATCTTCGGTATAAAATAATTAAAAGTTGGTTATCGTCGCCTTAAGCAATGCATGCTGTGCGACTTCTGAAACCTTCAGGGAAAACCGGTTTTATGTAGTATGATATAATAATTATAATATTATTACAAGCCGATTATTATTAGACGGCACGGTTGGCGCAGTGGTTAAGCGATTGACTGCTGAGTTACACAATGTGTCGCTCCTTACAAATAGTGAGCCTTACTTACATATAGGTACCTCCAGTACATTACCTATAGTCAATTTCTAGGCGTGTCAAAGAAAGTATCTTTTGGCAGTTTGTCTCCATATAAAATCGCTCATCCATTTACCAAACATGATGATAATAACAATATCTCCCATGAGTCCATGACTCCTGCGAATGTTCAAAAATCTACCACAAACCGGAACTTTACGATCCTAATATAATGAGTCTGTAAAATTAAAAGACTGGAAAACTCCAAGCTCATCGTTCAAACTATTATCTACACTTGTAATCCTCAACAAAGGAAAAGTAGGAAGATAAACTAGGTAGACTTAAAACTGTTCCAGCCATCAAGTATTTATGGTCCGTCGTAAAAGTTTAACTAAAGGAAAGGGCGTACTTAATAACAATCGGTTGCAGGCCGAACCTGGGAACTGCTCGATACAATAGGCTTTCAATTCAATTTGTAGCACTTTGCTGTGTTTACAGGATAAAGTGAATGGCGATCGCGAACTTGTATTGTTAGACAAATGAGAATTCTTTCATTGACTTTTTGACTTCAGGTGTAAAAGAAAGTGGGACATTTTTTGAATTGATAAAACTTCAGTTCGGGTAACTCAGAATTTTATGGAAAGTTACGCTTCGCGTAGATACGGACCCTCATTGAAATATTAGTGCAGTGACATTCTGGCTACTCCTTGATGATTGGAGATTGTAACTGGTTACTTTTGAAAAGCGTCGTGAACGATGGGCCTAAAGTTAAGATAAGTGCGTGATAAGTCCCAAAACAAGCAACTAACTTAATAAACTGAGTTAACTTTAAGAACCTATAAGTTAAATGTAATAATATTAGCTGCACCCTAACAGAGTCAAGTACTCTTAAGTTTAAGCCTAGCCCGTAAATGTGTGTACATTGTGCAAATAACCGAAGGTGGACAAGAACCGAAAAAAATCCTAGTTTTTTCCTCCAGAGAATATTTCTTTTTCCGTCCAACTCCCAGAAAATCTGAATGTAACATGTTAAAACATTGCCTGCTACATTCTATATATCTCCAATGGATGGAATTGTTGTGTAAGGAAGATGCGATTGTGAATTATTGGGGGAAATATCGACGGGAATACACAGATAGGTGAGAGCATCTGCCCATTGGGGTGCCTAACATAGATATTACGGGGGTGAAACGGTGGATAGCCCTCGTAAGGGGATGGGTCAGTAAATACTGATACATTTGCCAAACGTCGGATGAACCTTGAGGGTGCAATCGAGGGTAGTTTTTTTTTTTCTCTGATTGATTAAACTTTGATGAATGAAAATTGGATGGGAGTGTTGTTTTTTTACAGATGGATGTTAATCAGATGAATAGTGAAGGTAATACTGCTTATTTCGGATGGTGTCTAAGGCTGGACTCAGACATTCTGAATTCCTTTCTGAATTCAGAGTCGGAATTCATATTATTAATTAAGAAAGCCCAGAATTACATACAATTTAATTATGCTCCACACACATTCAGATTTATTCAGATAATGATTTTCTCAGATCGATCTGTAAGAATGACACTGACAAGCATTCTGAATTCCGTATCGGAATATTTAAGATTATGATTTTATAACGCACGTTTTTCTATACGTTTGAACACGTGAACACACACCGGAATCAGATTATTTATTGTTTCAGTTAACACTGCGAGCTGTAACGGTTAGACGTATTGCGACTTGTGAAGTTGTGATATGGCGTGATGTCCGACATGGAAAATTTAATGTTGTGCGTTGAAAGCCGCCCATGTATATCACGACAGCAAAACAAAGACAAGGCGTGGTTGGAAATATGTACAATTATAATTCTAATTGGTTTTATTATTTAAAGCTAAAAGTAGTGCGATGAGTATTAATTCCTCTTCCATATCCAAGACGTTTACCTGAGCCGAGAAACACGAGACTACTGATTTAACTGAATTTTTAAGATATGTTTGAGGCAGCTAGTTTGCTGGAATTCAAATTATGAATTCAAACTCTGAATTCAGAGGGGAATTCAGAATGTGAGTCCAGCCTTAGTAATTTCTGGATTTCAAGTTACAAAGGTTATGATGGAGTTTAAAGTCATCGGCGTTATTTGAAATACCTACCTGCAGCGCGTCACAGGCTTTTGTTTTATTTATTTGGTCTTTTTATTTTAATGGTGTTCTACTGAATAGAGAATGTCAATTCTCAATTCTCTTTATTTAAAGGTATTTTGTTAGCAATGATGGATATTGATGATCTTTTTCATTTTTTTTACTTTCCTGGGAATCGAAATCAGATCTCAACTAACCCCTTACCACATAACGTCTTTCAACAAGATACATACGGCCAACAGAAGCTACGGACCAACGTGCGAAACAAATAAATCGTTCGAGTGAATTCTGTTTTAATTCGCAGCGCTACAGCGCTTCTTAGCCAGAGTGCAAACCTGCGTACAGCATACGTGGTCCACCTAACGCCCTGTACGAGGAGCTACTAAACCTTGGAGAAATAAAGGGAAACACGCGCTTGATTAACTTTGAGATTCTCTTGCATTACGTTGAGATGGTTTCTGATGCGAACTATACTTTTAAGAGGGTACTGTAGAGGTTTTAACCAGACTTGGAGTTTGCATGTAATCTCAGCGAATCTTTTATAAATACGAAATAAATATTTAATTTGTAATCAAAATAGAAGAAAAGTTGAGAGAGTCCGCTCCCGGGCTGACAATCAGGGCCTCAAGTCTGCTATTACAATATTGTCAGAATGGTCTCTTCATTGTGAGTTTTTGACAGATTTTCCATACAAACACTGTCAAATACTCACAATGGCGAGACCATTCTGACACTATTGTAATAGCAGACTTGAGGCCCTGATGTCTAGATAAGATATTATACTTGTTGTTGAAATATTTAACGATCCCAATACGCTTTATATATAAAATATGCATTTTATTTATTATGGTACCGATAACGCATATAAAGCTTTAACAGTATCGAGCGCGCAGTGGCGCCCTCATCGTTTTTTTGGTGATTTATTTTATTTTAGAATGAAAATGCAGAAAATAAGCAAATAATAAAATATCTTTCTTATCTATAAATATAATATACATACTAACATATTTACTATAACATATTATATCATCATATTATACAGATTGTTGTCTGGATTGGCTTAAAGTTTGTACAAATTGGCTTAAGATTAAACAAAATTAACCAACTTATAATGTGGTTATACAGATAAGATGTAACTTAGACTATAAGGGAGTAATCATTCTGTATTTATCTGTGGGGGCTTGTAATTAGCAATTCAGTTATATATTATTGTTATTAGTCTGTGAGCCTTCCGAAAATAAAATCAACCAATAAATAAATATACATTATACGTATTATTATTATTTACCATTCACTGGTAAGGGATTCAAAAGTCCTACCCTTGGCTTTTAACAATATTATTTTATTGGCCATTTCTGGTGGTGTTTCCTACCTCCACGTAAGATGCATTAGGCGTCCAGTTTACGAGCCGGCTCCGACACGGCGACCCGACGTGTGCGAGATCATTCGATACACGCTCCCCTCACTCTATAACTTGGCTTCGATTACGACTACTGTTAGTTTATTTAGTTAGTATACTGACCCAATTTGACAGAATAAGGGTGCTTATCAATTGCATTAGGAAACTTTTGTCTTTGCTTATAAGAGCTGCTGTCGAGTGGATAGCAGCAGCAAAAATAGCTTTATCTTCTTCTTTTTTTTGTTCTCTTATTTAAATATATCGACGGCAGCAAAGTACAAAGAGTCAATTGACTCTTTTTACATAATAGGGATGATGCCTGGGTAAAAATAAAAGAAAAACTGTTTAGTCCGTCAATCAGATAATAAAAAAATATTAGACATGTATTTATTGCTTTATCATATTAATAAAAAAATACTTAGATAAAAGACATTAAACTTGGGGAGTGAGGGCTCGTTACGTCACAGCTCAGTATAAAATGAGGTGAAAAGTGACGTCATGCCACATTTGAACTCAATGTTTTGCCGTAATGTTTTGATTACGTAAAAAAAGAAAAAATACGTGTCCAATATTTTTTAATAATCTACATGACGGATAAAAAATTTTTTTTAGTCATCGACCCTATTCTTTGTTTAATCGCAGAATTCTTTGTTTACTTTATTCATATACTTTTTCTTTTTTTATTTGTTTACTTAATTATTTTTTTAAACTCAGATGTTTTTGTTTTATCATAGGATTTTTGTTGTTGTTTAATTCTCGATTTTTCAAATATTAAGTCACGTTTATAAAAACAGCTAAACCTATTTTTCACAAAGTTACGAAGTAGAGACGGGATACCATTAGTCCGTGTGTACGTCGTACAATCGGCGCGTTTACCTGTTGTAAACCAAGATATCAGTCACATAGCCGTTTCCGTGTCAGTTTTTTAAACGTGCGTTGTTTAGTGCAATAAGTGACGTCGGCGTTACAAATCATACTTGATTAAGGAAAATTATTTAAACCTTTATTTATTACAGAAATCAACAATGAAAATACAAAAGAATAGTTTAACTGTATTGATATTATATTTAAAATTAAATAAGCTTAATCAATTAGGAAGTCCCGCTTAGAAGAGGATTTAAGGCAGTTGACTCATTTACTTTACTTTTTTGTACGAAGAAAACAAAGACATATACCGTATTTTTGAAAAATAATATTGCAGTATTTGGTCATAACCATTTCCTTAATAATGCCCTATTGACTAAATGTTGTAAAATAGAAGAAGAAAGCTTTTTTCTTCGAATAATTATCACAGTGTTACGTTCAAAACGCTCGCCTGTAAAATCATGATTTTGTAGATAACCGTTTATACTTGGCGGCCGTCGATATATTCCTGCCACATGCTGGGCACTCAGTCCTGTTTGCACCGTTCTGAATGGCTGGTATTTCACCACTGCATTATCTATTCTTACAATAAATTGTGACAAAACAAGAGAAAAGTGTAGTGTGTGTATAAATTTCATTTTATTAATTTTACAAACATAGGTACATTATTTGTTCTCTTTACAATTTAACTCGCCAAACTTATTATTATTAGTTTGATGGCGAGAATCGCTTGTTAATAAACAACTTAATCCATTATTAATATTATAAATTAATGTGAAAGTAACTCTGTCTGGCTGTTACGTTTCCACGCCTAAACCGCTGGACCGATTGTCATGAAATTTGGCAGAGATATAGCCTGGGATATGTAGAAGGCTATAGGCTACTTTTTTACGCGATAACCGATATCGTCGCGAGCGGAGTCGCGGTCACAAACTAGTATTCTTATAAAACTAACCTTCAAACTATCAACTATGCACTATTTCGCTCAAGGATCAGTCACAACAGCACTAATAGATTGCGGACGAGCCCCGGACACTGACAGATTCTAAGTAAACAAGGCCACACACCAAGCCACAAATTCCCAGCATAAGCTAACCTCGCATTATATTCTTCCTATTGTGTTCTTGTAAGTGTACCATTTCCAAGGTATGGGATAACTATTTTTGGATAAAAATAGCCCTCCAATAATTGTCGCCCTTTCTTTTTTTTTAATTATTATCATAGCTATATTATTTAGTCACCAATTTGGCTACGTTTCATTCATAAGCATTGTGCACTCACGCAGTTGACCCTAGTATCCAGTCTCTGGCAGTTTTCAAAGAAAACCTCGAAGCTAAATACGTTCGCACAAACAGAACATCACAAACAGCCCTGCTGACCTACAAAAAGTATGACAGTTTGACTTGATAAACAAATGAGGTACAATCCCTAATGCCCATATGTTCGGACCATTTATGTCTCCAGGGCTCCACCAAAGAGATAAATTGAAACTAAAACATTTAAACATAACTGTAATAAATTTAAAAGCAAATTAGTTTTCGGACCAGTCTGCCAGTATTATTTTATTACCGAAACAATATGGTAAATTATGAGAATGGTAAGTAGCCAGTGTTTGTTTTGTTGTATAAATTTAATATTGGGGCAGGAAATAGGGATTTGCAACATCCTAGGGGCTAAATTCACTTTGATCAACAATGTGAGGCTATATTTGCCTCGGTCAGCCAGTAATAGGCCATTCATCACCGTCATTATTCATTTAGATACCTCCGTTCCCAGAGGGCTTTGACAAAATCACATTATATCAGCAAAAACATACATACATACATAAACCCACGCCTTCTTAACATCCCATATGCAAAAACTACGTGTTACATATTTGTATTCGTCGTTCGTATTACGTTCATACATCTGGATCATACAAGCACGCCAGTTGCGAGTAATACGCACCTGACCTTTCTGAAGAACATCGCCAATTAGGTCACTAACTATGTCCTCCTAGGGCGTCCCGGCGTTTGCATTCACATCTGCCTTGTAAATACCTTTTTCACTTCTCATGCTCTAAAAGTTCGTCTTTATGTCGTGCGTAGGTGACATAAAATCGCTTTTTATGTTCTAGAGCATAAAGTAAAATCTTCGTCGAAGACCAAGGCAATCGGTCCAACAGCCACACGAACAACTTCAACCTCATAGAATAACCTCTTCATTTTAATTCGTATCGTTAGTATTCTAAGAACAAGGCAAGGATACCAACAGCGAAAGTACACAATAAAACTGCATGAAATAAACTTATATTTTTTATTTCGTCCTTTTTTTAAAATTCGTTTCTTATATTAGTTAATCAATATATTTAAACTATAACTAAGTTATCATAGATATAAAAACAAAATGTTTTTGTACCTGAGCACTAAGTCAGCTGTTATGTCACGTTCCTACTGAAAAAAAAAAAAGTTATAAAGTTAATTAGCGGGAACCATAATTATTTTTCAATTGTAATTAAATTTACAATATTTTTATGTTGCTGTTTCATTTCCTGGCAATCGAAATGAAAAGTAGAGTGTACAACTCGTCCATAAAACCCATTTTACACTCTATATCCATCCTCGCTCGCAAGCTCGCTCGGATGGATAAACGTCTCGCGTAAAATGGTGCGTTTTATGCACTTAATGTACAATCTACTATTGTTAGTCGCCTTTCATTCATCTTCTCAACATGACCAAACCATCTAAGCATACTCTATTAACTTTTTGTCACTACACCTTCTTTTAAACCGCACCGTTGCCTTATTACATCACAATATGTTTTTTTTTATCACCGTAAACTATAATAGAAAAATCGAAAAGGTATTGGATTGTCATAAGCTGTCGCAAACCTTATATAAAACGTGTTGAAAGTCGTTGAATAAATACGAAATGCTTTGAAAACTATCGCCAGTTGTCTAGCGATTGTCGATTGCTCTCTGGTGTATCTACACATTTTTGACTGACGAAATAAACTTACTAAAATGTAAGGTACCTACTAGGATGTGGTGAAGTGAAGATTTTGGAGACTTTTCTCACTTTTGCCGTTCGAAAAGTGCTAATTCTCAGCCAAACATTAATAAACTGATTATTGAAGCTATACAGGGCAACCGATTGAATGCACAACTTATACATACGTACTCAAACTCAAACTCAAAGCATTTATTTCAAATAAACCAATTACAGGCACTTTTTATTTGTCAAGGGGTCGGTCAGTCAGAAAGATGAAGCTAGTTGCCTAATCCAAAGCATAGTAGGTTCCTATGGAAAAGAACGGGCAAGAAACTCCACATACACTCTTTTAAAACAAAATATTGTTACAAAATATGGGTTTCATCATTCATGTTGATATTGTACATGTGATAACAATGTAGTAAGACGTTGTATGGTACACATTGCACATACGAGACAATATTTATTATATCTCTGTCATTATTCTTTTTACCCGACTGCGCGACAGCAAAAACAGGGTTATGTTTTTTCAACGTTTTCTATAAACGTTTCAGCGTTGTCCTGTAACTTTTTCCGCGAGCAATCATACCATTGCGTGGCAGGAAACAGAACTTGATATACCGAGCCCACATACCCACTACAATCCTACAGCTGGGCCTCTACACTAAACTGTATATAAAAACCGAACGCGGATATCCCTCGGTACAGTCACGTACAATATTGCTTGCGTGACGTCATCTCACCTGATCCGACTCCTACTTTAATGTGGCTAAAATGTTTGGGATTAAATGTCATAGGAGATATTGTGGAGTTGGTGAATAGGATGTGTTATAAATAAATGTTCCGAGGTGGGCTCAGTGTTAGTACATTTTTTAATAAATGTGCTAGCATTGTAACTTTCTGAGATCGAAAATACCTTTTGAAACTTTTTTTGGTACGGCTACAAATACTATAGCTATACTATAGCTATACCTTTCTAATATAAGCTGATGTCGCATTGTATAGGATTTCTGTACAATGAGAGGTCAGCTTATACTGGAAATTATAGCTTGATTTGTAGCCGTGCGTACAGAGCTTCATCTTCAAAAATACATTAACAACTTACTCACTAACCATTTATACTTTACTAGCTTTTGCCCGCGGCTCCGACCGTGTGGATGTCTGTTATCGCATAAAAAAGGCCTATGTCTTCCATACCCCAGGCTATATCTCTGCCAAATTTCATGACAATCGGTTCAGCGGTTTAGGCGTGAAGACGTAACAGACTGACAGACAGACATAGTTACTTTCACATTTATAATATTAGTATAATTTGTTTTGTTTAGATTAAAATTGTAAAGGAATTGTACTTTTTTAGAAAACTTCTGGAGTGCCTAATAATATATGAAAGCAAAAATAATAGTCCTCCAGACCGAATTTTGACCATGGCGACCAATCTCCGCGGGGACCAGCCTCCGGCGCGGGAGATATTTATAATTGTGGGGCACAAGAGTGTGCACAGACACAGGTGCACTATCTCTTCCCTCACTCTCATAGTCCGATGAGAGGGCAATGCGACGAGGGGGTATCACACCGTCAACTTCCAAACTCCGGACCTGTTTCCCTATTGATTTATTGTAATCTGTATGTGTATCCGAGCAGGGATCGGGTGATTATTGATTATCTGTGAGAGGTTCGCGATGGCGACTTGGCCAGTATAGAAATACAGAATTTATAAAAATGTACAATTTTATAATACAATAAACGAGACTTAATACAATATTAAGTGGTTTCCATACATGGTGTCAGAAGTGAAAGTTGAATAAAGATAAAGTAAATCTGCTACAAACTTCAGCAAAGTTTTATGGCCTTATCCTAACCAATGAAGGTTTAAAAGTAGATCAATCCAAGGTCGAAGCCATAAAAAATATCCCACTCCAAATTGTGGCAAAGAAGTGCTTAGATTTTTTGGGTATGATTGGCTATCTGAGTAAATTTATTGATAATAATCTTAGCGTTAAAGCAGCCAATCTTAGACTATTAACAAGAAAAGATGTAGAATTTAAATGGACCAAGAAAGAAGAAGAAGAGTTTCAGCATTTAAAAGATGTCATAAGCTGTCTACCAACACTGAAGTATTTTGATGTCAACAAAGAGGTAGTTATTGAATGTGATGCAAGTGAATTTGGTCTGGGAGCAGCTCTTTATAATACAATAAACAAGATTTAATACAATATTAAGTGGAATAACCCAATAACACTTTGCCCGACCCAAAAATTGATCCCAGGACTATACGCTCAGCAGGCGCGCTTACGACCACGGCACGAACTGGGTAGTCCCAACCGACATGCTAAAGAAAAGTTTCAAAAACCTCGGGGACAGACTACACTACACAAGTACTGTAAAAAATATCAAAAAAAAGAAACAATTTTCATTTGATTAAATAAGACGTGGTGCCAACGTCAAAAGCAATAATTTGAATAATTAAAACTTTGCTCAGTGAATTTTGTTAGGCGTTTAATGATCGTTTCTTGAACCCACGATTCTTAATTCAATTTTATCAAAATTATCGTTACTTGGTTTTAATTTTTTATTATAGATGACTTTGCTAGGTACAGTCAGTATAAACAATTAGCTGACCCCCCCTTGCATAAATGGTTTAGATTTTTTTGAATACGTATCGATAGAATTTTATAATTCTTAATTTAATTTAAATACCTATACGAAATCTATCCAAAACTAGAAAAAAAAAAAAAAAATCGTACGATGTGTTAGTAAAAAAATCTCAACCATTTATGCAAGGGGGGGTCAGCTAATTGTGTATACTGACTGTACTATTTAAATTAAAAGTACCAACGGCATGGCTTCACTAATTACATAATACTAGTCCAATACCTAATAGATTCATAACAAATTTCATACTTTAAATCCATGTTTAAATGGCATTATTGTTCACCAACAATAGAAATAATGAAGAAAACAGGATCTACCTAGAAAAAAATTATGTTACTATGAACCAATGCAATTTAATTGCATTAATTATGTGTCTAAAGAACCCAATGCAACAGATCATAAAAAAAAAAATAACCAAAAATTATCATCGAAAGATGATACCATCCCATAAAAACCGCATATCTTCATCTTTTACACTGCTTGCCCGATTAACTGGCAACACCTAAACAAACCGGGAATACACTGGCATCACTCATTTGCTATCATAACAACACCCATCAAATTCATTACTTACCGCTTAGATTTGAAGGCCCCATTTCACAATTAATTACTTCCATGAGTATAGTTTAAACATGGTACAGGTGGATTTCAGTAAATCAATTCGGAACAGAATTTTTAATTCAGGAACTGAAAAATCCTGGACAAAGGACGGTAATATTTCTTATCATAGTGGCCGAATGATAGACGGAGTCTGAGAGTCTGAAATATCAGAATAAGCCAATCAGTTAGAGGGTGAATACATTCAAGAAGCATTTCAAAAGCAGATTTGATATAGTGGGGATCATATTAAAACTTCCGCATACATTCTAATCCAGACACTTTTTTTAGGGCGTCAGTCTATCTAGCTGGGAGGCGTCTCACACTACGCTTGCCGATACGCGGTCTCCACTCCATGACTTGTCTGCTTTACCAGCCATCAGTCGTTCGACAAATATGGCCAGCTCACTGTCACTTCAGTTTGCTTACTCTGCAGGCTATGTCGGTAACTCCGGTTCTTTTCTGGATAACTTAATTTCTGATCTTATCCAGATCTTCTATGATCTTTCTTATTAGGCGGAGGTCAGGGTGTTGTGGCGTAGCCTGGGAGAGGCAAATGTCCAGTAGTGGACTGCGATAGCCTGAGATGATTGATTGATCATAAAACTACCACCACGATTATGTAAGTGAAAACATTTTGAAAAGAGTCTTTAAAATAAAGACAGTATTTTTACTGTGGAAGAATTTATAGGAGTACTAGGTTTTGTCTGCGGCTCCGCCCGCGTGGATGTCGGTTATCGCGTAAAAGAGTAGCATATGTCCTTTTTCATACCCTAGGCTATATCTCTGTCAAATTTCATGACGATCGGTTCAGCGGTTTAGGCGTGAAAACGTAACATACAGACAGACAGACAGACAGACGGAAAGAGTTACTTTCACATTTATAATATTAGTATGGATGTAATTTTTTTTTTTTTTTGTAGAAGAAGAACGCTTACAATTTTAAGAAAGCTTACAGACTAATACACGTAAATGGTAACGAAGTAGTAAACTTCTGACAATTGCTAATTACAAGCTTCCACATATATATTACAATGTTGTAACACAAGATCAAAGAGAAAAAAAAAAATATGAAAAAAGGAAATGGTATGGAAAATAGGTAGCTATGCGGCATGTCGTGATAAACCACAAACATTCAACCATTGAAATATTCCTTGCTCAAAATTGTCCTGATTTTTAACGCACTCGTGCAGAATAAATCAATTTCTAAATAAGATGGCAGGTGGTTCAATGATATTGCACTGCGTATAAAAAAGCGTTACGCCTATAATTTGTCATTGTAAACGGTACTTGTAATAATGGTCGCAATCTTAGGTTATTTTGATTGGTGTGAAGATAGATTTTACGAAATACCTAAATCGGGACAATCGATAGAAAATTGAAAATTGTAAACTGGTTGTGGAGGTCAGATAGGCAGATGCATCTGAATGCATCCAGTTGGACTGGAAGCTGACCCTAAAGTAGTTGTGAAAAAGCTAGGTATGAAAAAATTGGTGTTGGCCTCCAATAATAACATAATTTATCAGTTAATCTGGAACATCCAACAGATTGGGCTAAAATTGGCTTCAATCTTACAAAGGCAGACTCACCATGCACTTGCTAGATTGTGCTTTGACTAAGACCAATTTCACAACACCGGACAGTAGAAACAAGACACAAAAGCATGACATAAACAAAGAAAAATATACCAAATTGCATACCTACGTTCATATGCATAGCGAAGTCACAATTTTTCTTCCGTCTCACCCAACTATAACTTCGCAAAATATTTCTGTTGTTCGTCCAGGATCTAACTCGCAAAGAAACAATTTAAACTTCTACATCAACTCTACACTGTCATAGTTTAAGTTTTCCTAATAAATTAGGTAGTACTTTATCCTAGTGTTGTTAGAACTTCCGAACTTGGTAAAGTCTAATACAGGTGAACTGGAGTTATACTTATCCATCTATTTTGGAGGCGGAAGTTTTGAGATCTTTAGAGTTAGTTCAGCCTCCTTAACTTGAGATGTGAGCCTAGTAATTATGTGCTTGTTGAAGCAAATTATGGGATATTTGTGGGTTAAACAAATTGGGCTACTAAATAAATCTAGGGCTATTGCATTACAATATTATTTTCCCTTCTTGGATCTTGTTTTCTTTTTAAACTATAATATTCTGTTCCAGAGAAACCATGTTCGCCTGTAAATTGTAGTGGATTGTAATTGTAAGAAACTAAGTATTTTTTATAATTCCGTCCATTGAGAGAATGCTTTTGACATCTGTCAGTTTCATACAAACGAATATCGTGTTATACGAATTTAAACTTTATTAGTTCCAAATCTTGTAGAACTGACAGGTGTCAAAAAAAGCATTCTGTCAGTGGACGGAATACAACAACATATTTCGGCCTTCATCGTTCTACTGATTAGAAAAAAAAAAAACAATTTAAAATAAAAGCTTTTAAAAAGACATAATAGTATATGGACTATACCGCAGCAAAAATACTAAATCTATAATAATTTTTAAGTCAATAGTAATTAACTATACTCCATTTACTATAGCATTAGACAAATAACGGCTTAATAACGACAGTTATTGTGTAATATTGTTGAAATTATTGCACTTTAGAGTTATTTTTTAATATAAATGCTAAATAGATTACAGTGCTTTGTATATAGCATGAAATAACGGAGTTTATTAACAGTTTACATCGAAATAGCGAAGGGGTGAGAACAGTTATTTGTCTAATGTTATAATAGATGGAGTATAGCTCTGGTTACCTACTATAAATCTGTTTATAAATATATATCATCAAACTATCTTAAACACAATTCACTATAATCTACTAAATAACAACATCTCAATTTGCAAATTAATACCTATAGCAGACATTTAATTAAATCATGTTTACACAAACACAGTCAACAACTAAATTAACTTAAAACAATTATTGTTGAAATTGAACCTAAGGCCTCGGCCACAGTGAAAGAGCCGTAGCGGTTTTCACACGCGGCTGTTCCAACTAGGAGGTGCGGGTAACCTTTTAATAAATTGCGAGTTTCGTTCAGTCCATTATCGGGAACAATAATAAATTATTTATTTTGGACACTGATTGACAGTTTTGTCGGCAGGATTAGCGCTCGTTTTAAAACATTCGGTATAAACTATTTAATTAAACATCTAAGTAGGTAGATACAGATAATTTAAATGGAGGATAAGAATATTACAGTGCAATAGTTCAGTTGAGTGTCCCTCAGCCGATCAATTATTGTCACTCGTTGCGACCATCTCATTCAGCAGTTCAGCCTTTTATTTACTCCCCAGTGTTCGCCTGCTAATTACACCATTATCTCTTCTTATCCAGTCGAAACAATTAAAGAGTGTAGGGGTCAAATACTTATTGGTTCTTTTACCATATGATAGTAATTTTTTACTGGTGCTCGCACGAATTTACGATCTAAGGAAAGAAAAGAAAGAAAAAACGTTTATTTGCGGTAAACATGACGCAAAAAAAGAACACAACACAAAAAAAAAAAAAAACAAGTTGGGGGTAAATATGCGTCACATCCACGCAAAACACACACACATCTCTAACACTTCTAGTATTGTGAGTATTTTCGGGGAGCGAGATCGTGTGTGACGGCGTAACCTTTTGCGAGGAAGGTCGCTCTTTCTCCCTATTCGCAGCAGACGCACTAGGCGCTAGAGAGCGCTCAACGATCTCCAACCGCCTTTGAGTGTGGCCTGCGGGCAACAGATTTGGTGAGTCTGTCACCTGAACACGGGCTCAAGAACGTGGAACAACGTATTCCGTGCGCATCTCTAAGTAAGAACTGTGGAACTAGTTGACGGATCCGTCTTAGTTATTTTACTGTAAACGCATGTTATTGGGTTTTCCATTAGGAATTTCTTAGTAACAGCCTGGAGTTTGGAAGTTGGCATTGTGATAGCCCTGTGCCTCAGACAGCACGTTAAGAGGGTACCAAGCGCGTAGTGGCGCCCTCATCGTTTGTTTGGTGATTTATTTTATTTTAGAATGAAAATGCAGAACATAAGCATGTTAATTTGTGCACCACAAGACTATACGTTATTATTATTACAAACAGTAGTTTTACATTGTTAAGTTTGATTGTAATCCTTAAAATGGATATTAAAGGAAAGAAATGAAATAGTGGCCACTAAGCTCCGCACAAGCCTCACGTATGGACGAGCCCTATAATGTAATATTGTGAAGATCAAAACCAACTTAGAACTTTTTAATAAACTAATTAGATTCAGAATGAAACAACATTTACACATTTATATTTATTTTTCGAACGTTCATTTTAATTGAACATAGAAATGTTGTTTTATGGATTTTGTTTAATCTCTATACAAGAGGGAGGATTGTAATTATTCATAGTCTTAACTTATAAAGCTTACCAAGAAACAACGCTTTGTAAAATATTTTCGAAATTAATACGATTGTTTGTCTGGTAATCAAAGTGTGGTGGGCAGTGGATGTAACCAGTATATTATTATAATTATTATTTTATTTCAGTACATTTTTACATTTTAAAATTATAGTCATAACTAACTTTGAGTTCTTCTTTCGACATCGTTTCCTGAAGAATTCATGAAGAAGAAGTCTGAAACGGGTCAGAAAACCATGCCTATCAATAAAGAGTAGTATTTTTAGTAACGTTAACAGAAAAACATATACAAGTAATGACTAGTAGACTATCATCAATGTTCTTCGTCTATTTATATCGTGTCCAAATCAAATAAAGACAACATAGACTGGAATTCACTGGCGGAACACAACGGTGTATCAATCCTTTCAGTTTCACACAATTTCGAAAAGTCAACATCGTAGATATTTTTCTTACTATCACTTTTAACCATTGGTATGAACCGATGACCCCATAAAATGTCATTTTCTGTGTAGCTTGTTCTCGCTTGAACCTGCTGTCCTGTTGATTCAATGACTCCTTCAAAAACTGCCAAAATCTCGAATTTTCCAATCAACAGATCAGCCGCAGAAATACTGTATAGAGGACTCTTTTCATCTATTATATGTATAACAGACACAGGCCATAAGAAAAACGTAGATTCACAGCCATCCATTTCAATATCCAGCTCAGTTTGTTCATAATTCTCGTCATAGTCATCGCCAAGTTTCAATACGAACACTGAAGCTTTGATGTTGAGTATCCTAGATTTTCTCATGTCTCCTACTCTGAATATCATGCAAAGCATCCCATCTCTCAATGTGATGACTGCTTGTCTGCTGAATAAAATCGTTTGGGTCCTTCCTTTGGGTCTTGTGAGCTTCGCAAACAAGATGCCTACCATAAACGCTTGGAAAATTGAGCAGACCATGCATTGTAAGCACATAGCTGTAATCGTCTGAGGACATTCCAAAGTTATAGCTCTTTTACCATAAGCCACGGTGGTATGAATTTCAATACTAAAGAGAAAAGTGGAGGTAAACCCATAAATGTTTGAGACACACGGTGTCCAGTCGGTTTGATTCTGATTTGGAGGAAGGTGGTCCTCAGTCAGGTCTCCATGAGTCAATGCGATGATCCAGTAGATGAAGCCGAAGAATAGCCAGTCGCCAGTAAAGGCTAGGAAGAAGTGGACAAGTGTCCATCGCCAGCGTGCTTCGACCATGGTGACAAACCATCGTGAGAAGAACCCTTGGTGGTTTGTGTTCCCTTGTTCTATGTTGAAGTCTCCGTTCTTGAAGACGAATCTTTTAGTTTGTTGGGTTGAACGTGATCGTTTTTTTTGACTGTGAAGTGGCCCTGTAATAGAATTATGTAGGTTGCTAAATTATAAAACAGTGATGAAGAACACGAATCATTGTTGAGTACCTATACATAGCACGAGTAAGCAAAGTCAATATGTACGAAGAATCTAACATAATTATTATTGTAAAGATGCAACAAGATAAATATTTAAGCACAAAATTGTTATCATGAATACTAGCTATGCAATTTTGTAATGAAACAACAAGTTTTAGCATTCAATTGACGAAACCATTTTCTTAACTTTCCTTCAAATCATAAAAATCTCTAATTTCTGTATGTTAAGATTGATGTATTTATTTAAATTATTGTACAGAACACAAAAATACATAACAAAAAATTGATGAAACACTACAAAACGTACAATGGGCGGCCTTATCGCTGATATATATTATACCGTACATTACTTAGAAGATATACCTATTATATTTCATAACTTGGAACTTACTGTTATTAGGATAATAAACTCCAGGTTCTAAAAATATTGCTTCAGTTATAGAATTTTCTTCAGTATCATCAAAAGGTTCACTGAAACATTTTAGATCTTCCCTTTCACTCATGACTATTTAGAGCTGTAACAATAAATACAATTAATCTACATAGCATAACATCACACTTGGATTTCCCCGATGGGTTAAGCAGAGGTACCTATGGTACACCCACGTTTCGCCACTTTAGTTTAACTCGCTTATAATAGGGGCGAGCCTATTGCCATCAAACAGACACTAATCTAGACTCCGGGCTGCTACTGAGAAATTCCTGTTTGAAAAACCCAACCACATTTTGCCCGACCTGGGAGTCGAACCCAGGACCTCATGCTTCTTAGCAGTAGCACTTTCAACTATTAGACCAACGAGGCAGTTTTATATTATGTATGTGTCTGTTTAACCATGCTATAATGCACAATGCAAATTCAGACACGGATCTAGATGGTCCTCACATGATCTGACCAAGATTATGTCTGGACTTTAAAAGAGACTTTGACCCCTGAGTTTGTTTCGCCATTTCTTCTCAGGGATAGTCAGATCAGGAAATGTCGACTTCCTCAAGCTTGTTTTTATATTTTTTATATGACGTGTAAAAGTGATTCCGATATCCTATTTACAGAATAAACGATTTCATTTCATTTCAATGAGTAATCACTCCTAGTTAAAGTGACTCATGTTCGCCATAAATTAATTTGATTTGATTGCACTGACGAGAAGTTATAACTTAGCTTTATTCTCAATTTTGACCACACACGGTTGCCTCAATAGTGTCTCTTGCAATCTTTCTAACACTGTAATCATTCGTAAGATTGTAATATTAGATATTAAGAATTGAAATAACTGCTCGACTGGCTGTTCACAATGGTGAGCTTACGCTTATGCTCAGGAAGTGATTGTTAGATGTGGCAAAAGAAGCATGAAAGTAGAATAAATGCTGTGGAAATGCATTCCTTGCGAAGCATGTGTGGCGTAACTATGAACGATAGGCTGAAAAATTATGTGACAAAGCTACGGCGCGGTTTAAAAGAAGATAAAAATTTAAAAGAGTATGCTTAGATGGTTTTGGTCATGTTGAGAGGATGAATGAAAGGCGACTAACAAGGTATTGACTTGACAAGGCAGATGTGAGTGGAATGGCCGGGAGGGGACGCCCTAGGAGGACCTATAGTGACCTAATTGGTGATGTTCTTCAGAAAGGTCAGGTACGTAGCACTTGCAGCCGGCGTGCGTGTATGACTAGATGTATGAACGTAAACGAAGCAAAAGGAGTATGTAAGGAGCGTCGCAAGTGGTGTTCTGTAGTCTTGTCACCATGGGAAGAAGGCGCGAGTTTATGTATGTATGTAAATAAATTGTTTCTAAACGATTTTCTTGATCTGAAGGTCTCTTGCGTCAACAAAGTGACATTCTGTACAAATCTGGTTCTGACAAATATGAAATGGATTGTTTAGTTGCTAGAAAATCACTAACGGCTTTGCTTTGTGAGGTTAAAATGACGCTTTTTCGAGCCTATTGTCAGACTTTCTACACCTGTAGCCTCTGGGTCATGTATACACAGAAGGCATACAGCGCACTGCGTGTACAATATATAATGCCTTCAGAATGCTCGTGGGGCTGCCGCGGTTTTGTAGCGCTTCGTGTATGTTTACCGATGCGAGGGTAGATGATTTCTAGGCCATTATTCGGAAGCAATGCGCTTCTCTCCGGCAAAGAACATGTTTTAGCTCTCACAGCACGTTGAGGACAATGAGTAACCGATGGAACTGCCCGATGCTTGGCCGATGGGTGAGACTGCACACACAGGTCGGTTCGAAATAGCTTACGGGCTAAATAGTATCTATTTAGCCCGTAAATAGTATCTTGTTTTGTTTATTTTATTTTTATTATGTTGTATTATATGTTATTGTTTGTTGTTTGATTATATGTTACTAATAATAGTTGAATAAGTATATTTCATGTCATTACTAACACTATGGACTTCAAGGTCTGCAAATAAATAATAATAATTATTATTATTTTTATATATTTATATATCTCGGGACCCTGGGGTCCCGGACCTTTAGAAGGCGTACGAGGGGCCGAAGCCAACTCGCAGAGGCCCGTTAGACGCTTTTTAATTAAATGAGGCACCAACCGACGATTATCCCTGTACATACTATGCAAGTGCACCCAAGGACAACCCCCGGTTGGTGTAGGACTATTGCAGGATATGGCAACCAAGATATTGGACTATGGGTTTGAGTGGTTAATATGGACTGGTTACCTAAAACTATGGAAGGACTATGGATTGCTTGATCAATGTTTTATTATACATGGATAAAATGGCAAGGGGTGACTTGCACACTCAATAATGGGCCCCCGAAAACGGTCGCTAGCACATAGTGACGTAGCGACAAGGGGGCAACATGTCCTGAGGTGCTCGAGGAGTGCAGAGGTATTCCACGGCTCTCAGAACAATCCCAGAGCCCGGAAGATGGTCAAGATCCCTACAAGCACTTACTGGAATACTTTCTTCCTCCGAGTACGTTTGCTCTTGCGAATCTCCACTCTAGAATAAAGGCAAGAATGAGGTGGGAGCTCAGTTCCTCGTCTATTATTATTTGCTGGGCTTTCTGCAAACTAGATGTGGTAACATTTCTATTGAATATTGACTGAAACACTGTTTGTGATTTCTCAGAAACCCCTTTTCAATGAAATTGAAAGCGTATCAGTTCGCTCAGCAAACTGTTATTGCAACCTGTTGGAAATGTGTTTTCTTTAGAACATGTGATGGTTGTTTATTTAATAAGTAAAATCTGTATCAATGTTGGCTAAACTTTACCCATTTTATAGTTAAGTTTGGAAAATGTTAAGACGGGCGTTGAAATCTGCGACACAATTATTAACTTTTGTATTTATCATCGTTTCTATTGTAATTGTAAAAAATGCTTTTAATTTATATTATTATTTTCCTGGTCATCATTATAATCACCTACACGTCTCCATGTGTGGTTACCAATTGGTAGGTTTATTTTTAAAATATAATTTATCCTTCGCCAGCTTTAGACAACACATCCAATGTTCACTGTTCCAGAACCAGAATCTGAACCAGAGAGACAGTATGCATTTAGAAATTTTAAAAATTAAGAAAGACTTTATTATTATTTTTACTTTGTTGCGTTGCATATCATCATAGATGCATTGGGTCATCTTAGCTTTGCCCATTGTTGAGTGAGGGGCACTCAGATAAGCAATACAATAATTTGTCATTATTTTCTTCACTCATTAGGTAAGAAGATTTGAGGGGGGGGGGCACAAGTCTTATTTTTTCTTACATGGGGTAGAAGGGGTGTAGATTGTTCTTACGTAAGATAACAAAAGTAAGCAAAATATTCTTCCACCATGTCCATTGCGGTGCGAATCTTCGCTCATGTTTCCCGCTCCTTTATGTCTCAAGCTCCAGTTCAAGAATCGGATCGCTTTACAGTTTTACACCCTTATTTTGCGATTGTCTCTGAAATATAACATTGATAGGTACTCCTTTGAATCCGGTCCAAGTTACGCAACAATGACAATGTTGATATCGTTGAATGACGACGTTATTCTCTTAAATGAGGCAGTGAATCTGACGCAGAGCAGAGACGTTGCTGATTACTAGCTGACTGCCTGTTAAGCCCCTGAACAGATTCACATTTTGATTAAAACTTTATATTTTTGCTACTTTTTCTTTGCAATTTTGGTAGACACTAATCTCGTAGATGAAAAGGGGGCAGGGGTCTTTTTTTTTTCTTACGTGGGGAGATGTGTCAGATAGTGGGGAACCACTGCACTTTATCACTCGACGCTTTTTTAAGATAGCAATATTTTGTTTAAAAAAATTAAAATATACCCTTTTTAGTGTATTTTTGAAAACGCCAAAGTGCGCCATAGGTGCCGAGAAAGAAATCGCCAAGATTTCTTTTGGGATTAGTGGGATAGTGTGATTAAGGGTGGGCAAGATCATGTGTATGATCTAAATTGGTTTCCAAGAAATAATAAGCTTAAAAACGAGTCCGAGTCGGAGTACCCCGAGTCTCGAGCTCGCTTCGCTCGCTCTTGCATCCTAATTTCTCCTAGTAACAGTAGTAGTATTTTTGTAACATAATACGATGAATGAGAATTCTATCAAATGTTAGCGTCACGGTCACATATTCGATTACGTTTCGTTACCCACGATCTTTTAAGAGTTTATATAAAAGTTTATTATTTTCAATTTCATTAATTATATTATTTGCTTCGTAAAATTAAAACGGAACAACCTAGGAGTGAAATTTGTACGTTTGGGGTAAAATGTTTAGAGTTATTTTACTACGTAAAAAAGTTGTTTTTTTTCTAAAGTTAACGATTTTTTTCTCAAAAACTTGGCGTTTGCGCAGTGTGAAATTTCGCGAAAGCGTTTTACATGAAGACATCTATGCGCAAAAAAATTTAAGTATCGCACGCGCGGGTTATAAAGTGCAGTAGAGTCGAAAGTGGTTAAAATGGTTTTACGTAATAAATGAACAGCCCCCTTATCTCAATTTATTTGGAGTCAGCGCAATATAAGAAAGAAAGAAAGAAAATACGTTTATTTGCGGCAAACATGACGCAGAGAAAAAACACAAACACGAAAATAACAAGTTGGGGGAAAATATGCGCCACATCCACGCAAAACGGCCATCGCTCAGCATAATGCTGCGACCCTATGCGAGACAGAACCCCAGCGCTGGTTTTCAGCGACAGCCGGCGCTGCCGTGATGACGTCACCCGGTGCAGCATAAATAATGAGACAAAAATAACAAAAATATGAAATAAAATAAATAAAATTAAAATGGCAACATCCCATGCCACATGCAACATCTATTTTTCTTCCATACTTCTCTCTTAGTAGTCAAGGGACAAGTGTCAATAAAAGAATATGCTTACCTCCTGTCAGGTAGTTTTGCAGTCAACTGGTGTGGTGGTCCAAAAACATAAGTAGCACACAATCACAGCACCAGGCATGAGACAGTTCGCGATGTCTATCATTCTCACAAAGCCACTGCCTACTGATATGCTATCTTAAGATTTTCAACTGTAATTATTGTAGATACTTACTTCATTTAGCTTTGATAAGAGGTTTTATTTGTTCACCTTCAAGACTGACTTTCTTTGTGAGGTTTGTAGATATTATAAATAACCAAAGGAGTAAATATTAGTCATGCTAGTCTGTAGGTACCAATCCTAAGTTTAAAGGGTTCCGTAGTCAACAGGGAACAGTGGGCATAATTCTTTTTAGGGTTCCGTACCTCAAAAGGAAAAAACGGAACCCTTATAGGATCACTCGTGTGTCTGTCTGTCTGTCTGTCTGTAAAGTTTTGACAAAAAAATACAGAAAATAGTTCTTTCTATACTTATCGATTACAGGAAAATCTATAAAAAGTCTATGGTCTTAAAATAACATGGTAAATCTCTCGATATTGTGCGTACAAACTTACATTTGCAGTTGGAATGTATGGGAGATTATGTTTACAAACTACAATGTTACGTTTGTTTTTAGGATAAATTCTTTCCAAGTACGGAACCCTTCATTGTGCGTGGTCCGACACGCACTTGGCCGGTTTTTTTTTCTCGTCTATCCCATGGTGTGTGGATCGTAGTATAGACCGTTCAAAAATATTACGGGTCTGTGAAAACTATTTTTGATTCGATTCAGGGATCTGTTTACGTAATGTTAAGTGGTAATTTTTGTAAGAGTCAAGTGTGTCCCCCACCCTCCTGCCAGCTAAATGATTGTTTTGGATATATGACAAAATTCACGGCAGTAGTATATGTAACGAAGTTAAAAGGAAAACTATCACAGCTAAGTAGGCTTTACAAGTTAACGAGTCGGTTAACTTATATTTGCAGCTAACATGTATGGGAGAAAATGTTTTTTAGCCACAATGTTAAGTTTGTTCTAGGGATAAATTCATCCCAATTATACTACTATTCATTGTGCGTGATCCGACACGCACTTAGTCGGTTTTTGAAATAACCAATCACCATCATCAGCCTCTAGCAGTCCACTGTTGGACATAATTATGTAGGTCTGTCCAATCACACGCCAACGCCATTTAGCATGATCCTCGATTACTGAAAAAATCGACCTCTTTTTAATAAAATAGGTGATAGACATACAATCTTAATATTACATTTTATTTATTTGATGTTTTTTTTATACAATTCTGACATTTTTATAATTTTTGACAATTTTAATTATTATTTTTTAATGAGTTGAATGTCGAAAATTTCACAAATTTATTTTGTTTTTTTTTTTAATTTATTTATCGTTATTTCAGACACACAGTCCATATATATTGTTACATACAAAGATGCTGTTAGTAGGGTTGTTAGTAGTACAAACAATTTTTTTTTTATTTGCTTAAAATAATTTATAATAAATGTATGAGTGTGTGTCTATGGACTAGAATTATGTCTGAAATAAATAAATAATAATTATTATTATATTATATTAATGCTATAAATAAATATTAAAAAAATCTGATTATCTAAAGTACGAGTATCTAAATCAGATTATCTAAAGTATCATCTTTTATGGGGTACTGTGTTAAATGTTACAACAAACTACTTCGTGATATATTGCAATAATTAAAATGAAACAAAATTTAAAACTCACGTTAAAAGTACACTTAGTAAACAAGCTTATTACAAATTAGAGGATTATATCCAAAATAAGAATGCTCGGAAACTTGCTGGTCCTACTTTTTGTAACAATGTAAAGTCTAGATAAAATCAAACACGTTGCTAATTTAATTTAAAATTATTCAATATATTATTTTTATGACATTAATTTTACATTCTGTGATAAGTTCAACTCATACACTGACTTATTATATATATACATATGTACTATTTTTTTTTTTTGTAAAATAATTTACTTTAACAATATTTGTAAATATGTGAGCACCATGTGTCTAACACATAATTAATTAATCCGTCATTGCTTCATTTTTTTTTTATCAGTTTTTGTATAGTAATTGTATCTGGGTACATCGTCTTCACATGGTAATGATATTTATAATTGATGTAAACAAAGTATTGCAAAACAGTTTAAAAGAGTAACGGTGGAGTTTCTTGCCCATTCTTCTCCATGCGAAACTACCTTTTGGAAGGGGCAACTAGAATCAATTTTATTTCCGTGTAAATTTAGACGTTCAAAAGTGCCATATATGTATGTGCCTATTTGAAATAAATGCTTTGACCTTTGACTTTTATAATTAACCATGCTAGTCTGTAGGTACCTATCCTTACTTTTTAGGGTTCCGTAGTCAACAAGGAATCGGAAGAAAGGAACAAGGAGGTAGTTTCGCCTTTCGTCTGTCTGTCTGTCTGTCCGCGGTTTAGATCAGAGGCTCTTAGTTCTAGAAATCTGTAATTTGGCATGGGTATACATATTAATCACACCGTCAAAGTGGTAAAAGTTTCTTGCCCAGTCTTCTCCATACGAAACTATCTTTTGGAAGGGGCAACTAGTATCAATTTTATTTCCGTGTAAATTTTGACGTTCAAAAGTACTATTAATGTGCCTAATTTAAAATAAAAGCTTTGACTTTGACTTTACTCTCATCTAGCTGCTACCAGCCATCCAGTGAAGATCATTGTTCTACTACTTCTCTTCAGGGACTGACCTACCCTACGTTGTGTGATTCACGATCTCCAATCAGTTAATTGATTAAATCATAACCAATGACAAACAAGTAGGTATTTGATCTCTAGAAATAGATGAATAAACAAGCTGACAGACAATCGCGCACATATGGGATTGGCGCGAGGAGGTGAAACGCCGGGGTGTAACTCTACTGCCGCGAGAAGTCACGGCACGGCGGACAGAGCTCCGGCGGGATCACATGGCGACATGGAGGGTGCGATTGTCGCAACCCAGCGCTGGGCACGCCACAACCGTGGCGATAAGTCCCCTCTTTGAGGAGTGGCTAGAGAAGCGCCACGGCATCCTCACCTTCCGCCTGTCACAGGTCCTCACCGGACACGGTTGTTTCGGGAGGTTCCTGTTTCGGATAAGGCGGGAGGTAACGTCCGGGTGTTACCACTGTGTGGATCGCCCGGAGGGCACGGTGGAGCATACGGTGGTGGTCTGCCCGGCTTGGGCAGAGTACCGCCGTGTCCTCACGGAGGCGAACGGTGGCGGCGATCTCTCACGTCCGGCCCTGGTCCAGGCCATGGTCCGGAGCGAGAGTGCATGGGGGGCATTCACCTCCTTCTGCTGAGCAGTAATGCTTACGAAGGAGGAGATAGAACACGTGAGGTAGAGGCAGTCTCTTAGTCTGTCTTACGACCCTAGTCACCGCAGGAGACGCCCTGGACGGCGGGAATCGATAGCCGATTCCCGGCCAACGTAGGCGCGGGCTTGCGGACGGCGAGCTGTGGGCAGCTCACCGTCCAGTAAGGACCATGCCCAAGTCAACGGTGCGTTGTGTTCCACGTGCGCCTCAAAGAGATGTCAGCACGTACTGACTGGCTCCACCAGGACCGGTGACTGCCAGGGTTGCGGGTTTGCCCAAAATGGATACCGTAGCCCTGGCACACAGGCAGTTGAAGGAACACGGGCGGGCTTAAGTCAGTAAATGTCTGACACCGCTCCGCCCAGAGCGGGAGAAGTTATATGATTAGGTCCCAATCGAAAAAAAAGAAAAAAAAAAATAAGACTGACAGAGAATATCTCTTCTTAACTTTTTATGTATATTAATAGAATATTTAAACAAGCTACTTTGTAATAAGATAAGATTTCCATGACGTATAAAATGATATTTGTCTTGACTTATGCCAAGATTTTGTGAGATAAGTAGTCGAAATAGTGCTAATTGTTAGGTAAGAGTTGAAATGATTGGTGTTATGTACTCTTGGTGGTAATGAAATGAATAAATAAATTGGCGTCGATGTAAATCACATTATGTTGTCATACAACTTATTAAACTCAAAGTGACGTTCCCTGGCTTGATTTTACTTTATTTTTCGGAATCGTAGGCACATCTAGTGGTTTATACGTTTTATTTTATGTTGATTCATTAACAACTTTGTACAGTCAGGATAATTAATATTAATCAAATTGACATCCTACGTCAATTCTCCGTATTATAGCCATTTCATACAACTGTCAAAGAAAGACAATCGTGATTTCAACATACAGACAATTAAAAGTTGGTAGTAAATTTGCTTAAGAGCCAACTAGTCGCGGGCTCGAACTCACTGGCAGGTGTGGCCAAAAAGCACGATGTCGCACCTAGCATCGTGTCCGTCATCGTGTGTTGAGTGAAATGCATGATAATTCATAGTAAACTGCGCGCGTAAAAAATTACGAAAAGTCCTTTGGAAGGTTGAGTTTTATGAAAAAACTGCTGCTTAAATCAAATACAAATAAAGTTAATTGAAATTTTCAATAATTGAGCTTTATCAGAGTGGACTTTTTTTTGGAGATTTTACATTTCTTTTATTACTTATTTACGCCCAAAATTGCGTTAAAATTAGCAGAACAAACGAATCTTTGTTGGCTCATAACTTTTTAAAGACTTTTTATTTAAATATTCTGCTTCCGTACAGACAAAATTAATAATAAGACAAAACGATATCACGTATAATTTTGGATGTACAATGTCAAACAGTGGAGTAATACCACCCCGAAATTTGTATGAAAAAAGTATCGACTAGTTTCATCTTAACACTTAATTTCCCTGAATTTGGCATCCAATATTGTGATACGATCTACGACGAAAATCTTTCGAGTCTTCTGTTCCCATGAATTGTTATTCACAACATTATTGTTGTTGTGTTTGTTTATTGTTGTGTTTGTTGTAACACTAAAATGAAATAGGCGTCTTTTTATTAGGTACGCACCTTCCATTCGCTTTATTGCTTCAAATAATTAAAATAAAATTATTAAGTGTAGCCTTTCGTCGCACGCATTCGTAAATAGTATTTTTTTCATTTTATCTAAACGTTTATGACCAGACGTATGAAACGACGTATAAACGAAGCAAAAGGAGTGTGTAAGGAGCGTAGCAGGTGGGGCTCTGTAGTTTCTGCCTACCCCCATGGGACGAAAGCGAGAGTTTATGTATGTATGTATGTATCTAAACACCATTAAATAGATTAATCACTTAAAATTTTCAGTTTTCATTAGGAATGAAGACTAATGTACTAAAACTAACGTGATATTCAATTAGAATATTAGGTGAAGTACTGGAGTTGATAAGCAAAAACAAACAAAATTTTAGTGATGGCAAACACTTTCTATTTATTTTATCATTTTTAACGATAAAAACAAATGTTGAGATTGTACATCATTGGAAGTAACAAGTACTTACTTGGGTAAGTACTTGTTACTATGTTCTGTGTTTCTCGCATCCAGCGGATTCCTACAGCCTTCACAAGGTCATGCATAATACTACCAAACTAACGTTCCACATTTATGCACACCCCAATTGAATCTTTACTCCATCACCGGTTTCTATTAACATAGTTAACACACTATCAGTTTTCTTGACACTAATACCCGCGAAACCTCACCCATTTATTAGATATAAACACTGCCAACATTATGAAGTTATCGGCACACGACGGAGGGGATAAAAGGCTTCCCGCGTGATCGAACTCCCCCCTTCCCCCCTATCGTATCGCGTAATTCATTACGACATTATCTAACACAAGAAATTGTTTGGAAAACATCAACGCTGTAGCTAGAAGCAAAATGGTGTATGTACAAACAACGCAACATACACCATTACCACCAACAGCACCGTGTTTCGTGAAAATATCATGAAGTTCGATATCTTTATTTTGTTGTCTTTATTAAAGTAAGTGAAATAAGAAACGACTTTACACCAATTATTGATTTCTTGCTACGAACAAAACCACCTTAAGAGAGAAAAAAATTGAAACGATTTTTTATTTTGCCGTTCGAAAACTATTATGATACTAAAAAAAAAGTTTTTTTAGGTTTATATCCACACACCGTAGGTACTAACATACTCTTGTACTAAAAATAGACTGCTGATGTTTCTTCTACCCAAACCAGCCAATCAGAACGAGACTACCCAAAATTCGTCAAACAAGACTTATGACCGTTGCCCTCCGCACCACATCCGGCAAAGGTCGGGTGAAAAGGGATTCTGACAGATGACGAGCCATCCCTCCGCGGGGTGTTTGTCATTCTATTAGGGAAGAAAACATTTTCTAGCTATACTCGATCCAATTTGGGGAACGGCGCGATTAGTTGGGAAATTAAATAGGTTATGTTGAGCGTGATGACAAAAATTGCTGATGAAAAAATGTTTACATCACGCCTATATTTTCCGAATGGTTAGGCAGAGATGTATTTAATTAATGGTACAACATTTCTACAGTTATGATTGAATCGGCGCCATCTTGTTTTAATATACTAAGGTGTAAAACTATCTTAAGTAAAAGATACGAGACTTATAGAAATAAATAATATATTATTTCATTTATTTTGTCATTTACGTGGAAACATAATAACCCTAGGGGAAATAGATATGTCAAAGACATTTAAAAATAATAGTAATATATAGCGTGTTACGGAAAGGGTATATCCATACAAACGGGGTGAAGAGTATATCTGGTTCAGAATCTCTGTACAAAATTTCAGCTCAAAAGCACTAACTAGAAAATGCTTAATATTTTTTTTATTTCGATAGTTTATTAACTTTAAATCATAACAAACGTGTTACCGCCGTTTCTTTGTGTGTAGTTTATTGACACCGATCAGCTGACTTGGTCTAGTGATGTGTAGAATTCAATTGGAAACATTTGATTTTTAGTTAAATGTTTCTTATCTTTTTATTTATGTAGGTATAGGTATTAAAAAATATTGCCCTGTAGTTTGTTATCACCAAAAGAATCCATGCCTTTGATATCAAAGGCATACATATGTATATACCCTTTCCGTAACACGCTGTATATCCCGATCACCGTATCTCTCGTTGACGTTGTGGTGGGGCGTGCGCGCTCCTGAATTCTAGGTCTATACTGGTAGAATTTACTTTGCCAAAACAGGTAGTAGGGTGAGCAGCCAGACCAAGAGAGATACAGAAACCTGCAGGGCAGCATGTGGGGAGCTGTTGTTCAGTAGCGACCCCACGGACTCTATCTATCTCCCGGGATAAGTCATGATCCTCGTCTCTGGTTTGACTTTATTGGCCAGTTCGAGTGAACATTGACGAGGAACTGAGCTCTACCTTATTCTTGCCACGTCTGACCGTGCAAAAATGTTGACTTCAGGCTGCCAATGAGTAATATCTAATGGAAAAAACTCAATACATTTTGCTCAACCTAGAATTCTGTGCACTGCAGTCACGCTTCCAGTCACTAGATCATTGAGTCAGTTTACTGTCGTAGAAGTTTAGCTAGACATGAAGGATCGATAAAAAATTCACCATAGAACTTACAGACAAAAAATTTTTTTTTTTTTTTTTTAAGCGTTCTTTTAAAGACGGACGGAAGGTTGTTAGTGTGGCGGACAATAATGCCTAATAAGAGACATGTGTAGATTTTTAATTCATCCTGAAATAACTTACATAGTCGTAGCTCGATGGTATCTCCCAAAGGGCGGAAAAATCATAAAAGAGGAAGACACTTAACGTTCCACTTATAAGTTAAACTAAAAACGCGATACAAAACATACTATCCTTATAAAGTAAACACCCAAACATAAAATGAAAAGGTTTCCCTATATTAACATAAGAATTTCATCAGTGGGGCTCCTGTCCGTATTTTCCGAGTACGTCAGGGGGTGTCCGTGTGTCCGAGACTGTCCGAGCATCGCTCAATGTCCAGCTGGATCTCATATCCGGACAACCCGACCGTTTTCAGTAACGACTAACGTAAACTATTCAATGCTTCAGCGAAATGTTTTATATGTAGAGTAAAACATTGTTGGTAGAATTAAATATGTTAAATGTAATGGGCTGTCCTTCCAAACTGCTATTAATATGTATCACTGCAAAAATGGCAGTAACATGTTGAATCATAACCAGTTAGTCAGCAAATTGGTAAAACTAAAAAACAATAAAATATATTACATAAAATTGATTGCGAAGTATATGTGGTGTAACTATGAATCATAGGTTGAGGAATGATGTGATAAGACTACGTTGCGGTTTACGATGGATGTAGTGACAACAAATGAAAAGAGTATGCTTAGATGGTTTGGTCATGTTGATAGGATGAATGAAAGGCGATTAACAAAAGGTATTTACAAGGCAGATGTGAATGGAAACGTCGGGAGACGCCCTAGGAGGACATAATTATAGTGCCCTTATTGTTGGTTTCCTTCAGGAAGGTCACAACCGGCGTGCGTGTATGACCAGATCTATGAAAGTAAACGAAGCAAAATAAGTATGTAGTTGGTAGATATATTTATTTCTCAACCTTTATTGTCCCGCTGCTGGGCAAAAGACTCTCCCTAATACTTCTTCATGTCATATTGCAAGCGTTCAATCTATTAAAAATGTTGTCGCTTTTTAATCAATTCAGTTTATTATACACCGTGGCATTTTAGTCGTCTTACAAAGATAGGTCACTTCATGTATCCAATGATTACTAATCATTAATGTAAAAAATTGTATATTATGCAATTAGTGAATAAAGAACGGATTTAAAGTGAGGGCCAAAGATGAATCGTCCCCGCCCGTTGAAGACCCTGAGTTTCCTCTGCCTCCAGTCACTCCAGACGAAGTGCACGTACTCATCAAGGGCCTGAAACCCCGTAAAGCCCCTGGCCAAGATGGACTCACCAATAGGGTGCTCCAATTGTTCCCCGCCCACCTCATAATGCTTCTGGCCACCATCTTCAATGGAGCCCTGAGCAATAACATCTTTCCCCAAGCCTGGAAAGAGGCCATCGTTATCGGCATCCCCAAACCCGGTAAACCCAAGGCGGAGCCCACGAGATACCGACCCATTAGTCTGCTCACTGTCTTCGGCAAACTCTACGAGAGACTCGGCAGACTCAGAGATTTCGCCGAGACAAAGGGGCTCATCCCCGACGAACAGTTCGGTTTTCGAAACCAGCACGCCGCGACCCATCAGGTCCACCGCATAGTAGAGGACATCACCCTCGGTTACCAAAATAGTTTCATGACAGGAGCGATCTTCTTTGACATAGCGAAAGCGTTCGACAAAGTCTGGCACAACGGCTTATTATACAAGCTGTACCAACTCGGCGTGCCAGATCGTCTCGTACTCATCTTGCAAGACTTTTTGTCGAATCGCACCTTTCGCTATCGCATCGAAGGAGCTCTCTCGTCCCCCCATCCCATACGCGCAGGAGTCCCTCAGGGCTCTGTGATATCTCCCCTTGCTTTCACGCTGTACACCAGCGATATCCCAAAGAATAGATTGGCAAAGTTGGCTCTGTTCACAGACGATACGGCCATCTATTACAGAGGGAGATCCCCAAGTCAGATCATCAAAATCCTCCAAACCGCCGCTAACCAGCTAGGTGAGTGGTTCAAAAAATGGCGTATCGAGGTCAATCCCGATAAAAGCCAAGCGGTTCTCTTCTCAAAGCCGCGTCACCGCCCCCCCCCCAAAACAGACCAATCACCATGTTAGGCAAGCCTATCCCCTGGGAGAAGCAAGCCAAATACTTAGGTGTGACCCTCGACCATCATCTCTCTTTTGCGAATCATATAAAGACGGTGCGCTCGCGCGCCGCTTTCGCTCTCTATAGACTCCACTCCGTCCTAAATGTTAAAAGCAAGTTGTCACTTAGGTGCAAATTGCGCATTTACACAGCTTGTATCCGCCCCATCCTGACCTATGCGAGTCCAGTCTTTGCCCACGCCAAACCCTATATCATCCATAAGATGCAGACCCTCCAAAATCGATTCCTCTGTAAGATCACGGGAGCCCCCTGGTTCGTTCGGAACACCAACCTCCACCTGGAGCTTAAAATCCCTACCATAGCCCAATTCATAAAACGCGCTTCAAAGCGCTTCTTTGATTCTGCCGCCACACACCGCAACCCTCTGATTGTTAAGGCCGCCAATTACACTCCCTCTACTATTAGCGGGACCCGCCGTCCACGGCATGCACTGACCGACCCAGACGACCCCATCACTCTCCTCCAGGAAAGTCATAGGTCTACTAGTACAGTTCGCAAAAGAGTACACACTACAAGATCGTCATTCCGACCTGGCCGCCGAGGCCCAACGCGAAATCCTCGACTAATCAGTCCTCCCCGACCCTTGCTTTCAAACGAAGCGCCAGCATGCGCTTTAGCTGAGCAGCATGTAGCTTTAAATCCCCCTGATAATAATCAAAACCTTGATTTTATCCAGCCACCGACGGACCCTTGCTACCCTCCCCCCTCCTCCGACTCTGCCCTAAGCCGAGGTTCGTACCCCGCAGGAGGTGCCCTTAGCGAGCAGACGGAATCTATTTAGCTTTAAGTATGCCCCTGGCTGGAGGCCTTAAAATCCGTTAGGAGCTTAAGGCACCACAGGATAGACCGGTTAAAGAGTCCGAGCCTCTCGTGGTTACACTATGAGTTGCCAATTCAAAAAAAAAAAAAAAAAATTTAATCGCGAGCAAGTGAAGGATTCTAACGACTGAATCACGACCGTAGGGAGTGATTCATGATTATTACGGTTAGAATCCCGAGCGACGCGAGTGATTCATGGTCCGTTTTATTCTACGAGAAAAAGAAAGATTTAAGCGAAAATAGACATTTAATGAAGAAAAAAGGAAGGTTACATTAATTAAAATGCACATTAAAATTGGAATAATATTGGAGTAATTTTCTTATTATTATTATTAGAATGGTCAACCCGTAAAGCGATATTTATTTCCTGTCAATGGTCAGAACTTTCTGCTGGAGAAAACTGGGGCATCTTTGGACATTGAAGGGTGTGGAGTGAACAAGGAGTTTCTTTTTTTTAACTTTGCCCCACTCTAGGAATTTCTCCTGTATTGTGGGTGCGTTTATAAACATTTAAAGTCACATACACAAACAGCCAGACCCGGAACAACTACTTGTAGGTCATACAAATATTGGTTCCGAGCGGGAATCGAACCCGCGAAACGCAGCGCAGCAGTCAATCGCTTCAACCGTGCCGTCGAGTATTGTTTGTATCGAGTACCTATTTTTCGCAAGGAGGTTGTATAGCATGAGATGGAGGAGGTCGAATATATTGGTGTGTTCTAAATTCAAACACCAAAATAGTGATTAAAAGTGCTTTTTATTAACTGTTTTCAGTGAATAAAATAAGCTTTTTAGAGGGGGAATGGTATAAAAAAATTTTTTTTGAACCTTTGCTATTTTTTTTATTTTATTAATTATGACGCATGACATAGTTTAAAACACTCTGTTACGAGTGCAGTCCGAGCCTTGTGTTACAAGGGCGCGCGGAATGGAGCGGCGACATCTTTATCAGAGTTCATTCACCCTAACGCAAAAATGTGTTTCTTACTATTGCAACTTAGACGTAATTAATACAAATTAAAAAAAATTTAAGGAACAAAAAAAATTTTTTTACATGAATTATTAGTAGTCATTGGATATATGAAGTGGGCTGTTTTTGTAAGACGACTAAAATGCCACAGTGTATATATTTTCATTGATCACTTTTATAGATAGGAACCAAGTTATCAGTCATGAAATATAATATGCAGGTTTCTTTTTAGTTAATACTCAATACACTCAATATCTTCATTGCTTTACCGTTATGTGTACTTGGGTGGTAACTATATAATTTAGATCATTATGGACACTGTAAGGCACAGCAAAAGGGTAGGAGAAAGGAAGCCCTGTTTTAAAAGATCATTAAGTTATTATTGTGGTAACTTACTTACAATCAAAGTCTGGAGATCGCAAATAAGATATTAACATTTCGCTTATCTATGCTTTATGTATTATTTTAACTGCAAATGTACTTAAATATTTTAGATTATTTTTATATACCTATATATATGTATTATAATTCTGTTTATTTATATAAATTGTTTTTCTTTGATTGCTATATTATTTATTGATTATTATTGCTATTTTATTTTATTATTAAATTATTAATTGTACGTAGTGTGAGTACGTATTTATTGTGGTTTTCTCCTCTAATATCGGCTTAATGTTAATTAATCTTAATTCTCCCCTAAGCCGAACTAGTTTAGACAGCTAAAAGATTAAAGAGTTAGACTTTTGTTTCAAACTTTGCTCGAAATTAACTTTGAAGGTTGTGTTTAAATAATTAAGTTTATTCAGTTCTTTAAGGTTTAAATATTTGATTTTAATTGAAATTCTAGGGTAGGTAATCATTATAAGTTAGAAGCAAATTATCGGTACTACCCATACCTACTTTTATAGTACCTACCTATACTTTAAAGGGCTATTTTTTTTCCTCATAATTGAAGACATAAAATCCGTGGTGTTTAGGTCACCATTACTTTATTTATTTAAACTTCTCGCACTCAGTAAGGTACAGTTGTCGTCACGTAAAAAGAACGCTGAGCGGCAGTGGAGGGGCTGCGTCTGCGCACGGGTACAGTCGCGTTCTTAAGTCTATTAAGGCTGTTGTTTTATAAGTGTAATTGTTTGATTGTTGAATCATAATAGGTACGTTACTAACTACTTATTGCTTCATACCACTAATTTGATAGATAAATCGCTAAGTGCGCAGGTAAATGTCCAGGGTTTTTATTTACGTGACGGGACTTGTAAACGGCGGACATAATGCCTTAGGCATTCTCTACCAGTCAACCAAGAGTGGTGAAGAGATAAGATGACAGGTGCTCTGATTGAAAGTATATAATAATAATAGAAAAATATGACATAATTCATTACAAATAAAATTGGTACACAAGTACATATACAGGTTATAAACTTATAAATATTGATGATAGTGCAGCAATTATGCGACGAAAAGGTCGGATAAGAGTGACACTGGCTGGTGACAGTCACTTTAGCAGAGCATCGCATCGATGGTTGCGTGGCGGCTGTCTGCTCATAGCAGAAATAATGTAAGGGATACCGATGTCGTATCACACTACGAACTGCTATATTTCGGCAAAATCCTGATGATATTGAAGCTGCTGAAACACGTACCTATATGAAGACCACTTCTGATAAAGGTTATTCTGCGCCGTTATCCAGGGTTATTGGTAAAACACTAACAACCTCTCAGGACTAAAGGCCATTGTGTACTCGTACAGACCATCCACCACCAAATCATTTCGTACGTATGAGAAAAAGCAATGAGACATGATTTAAAACATTTAACAAAACTGTTAAATCTACTGCGGCCTCTCTTAAAATTAGAGATACATTTTCACAAACCTCGACAGTTTTTGCTCTTCCACTCTTGTAAAATTTAAATAAAACGCTTATAAAAAGTTGAAGTAATAAAAGTAATAAAACGGTAGAATTTCTCTAATAACTTATTCAATGCAAGTTGCCCGTTCAACGCATTCATGGCTATTATCCAACCTTAAAATTTCATCTTTCCTCTAGTAAAAGTGGCTGCGATCCGGTGAGAGCGAAGCGAAAAATGGGCGAAGCGAGAAAAGTGATTAGTAAATTAGGTTATAAATTAATTATCATCTGCCTAGCCTTTTCTCAACTATGCTGGGATCACCTTTCAGTCTAAGCGGATGTAGTTGATACCAGTATTTTACATGGAGCTACTGCCTCCACAACCCAGTTACTGGGTAACACGATACCCCTTGGTAAACTGCGTGTCAGACTTTCGGGCTTCTGACGACCAGTAAAAACTCAAAGATCTACAAATGACAGCCGGGACCAACAGCTTATGGGGAAAGCACTAAGGAGCCCGCGTAATTAAAAATTTCTAACGATTTTTGCAATTTTTAACTCATTGTCTAGGTTTACGTTTATTTATTTATTTTTTATAGGTACTCAAATGACTTATTCACTAATAATATATTACCTACTTAAAAGAACTTATTAGTATGGTGAATTTATCACTTAAAGAAGTACACATCTTAGATATATGTTGAGTATGATTTGCGACCGTAACAAATATATGTATTTACAGAATTATAATTATTAGAATCAGTTATACATATACAACTCCTTATGTTACTTTAATTCTAAAAGTCATTATTTTATAAAATAGTTATTCAATAGGATTGTATGCACTATATAATCCTATAAATATATACTTGATACGGCCGCGAATCATATTTAGATCAACATACTACCTGAAACTGACCTCCGAATTCCATAAAACGTAAGAAAATTTGAATTTCGCGAGCTACCCTGACGGATTCACCATAACGTTGATTAGGTTGATTATACAATAACGTGGTATTGATTTTGGCGGCTTTTAAATTACCTAATCTGAAACTGTCTACTACCTGTTCATAATGAATATCTGTCAACGGTACTCGTAAAGGGCATTTCCATCCATGATGCTTGGCAGGAAAACTGGTGGTTGCAACATTTTATTCTTAGTACCATTTAATCCAAGTAAAGCAAATATTTTGCAGAGTTTATTATAATGGAACTAATTGTAGGTTTATTGTAATTGAATTGATTGTAGGTAGGTATTCTCCGTTGATAATTTCTTCTTACGTATCGGTGATGGCTATGCGACAATAATGTAGTATTTAGTATAATAGCTAATTATATAGTAGGAAAAATATCACCAAGGTCGTGGAATACCTCCTCTTTAATAAAGCAGAGAACTATGAAATAAACTCATCGAATTGTGTCTATAAATAGGCCCTAGTCACGTGTATCCACATTATTTTTTTTTACGTATTAATGTTTTGTGAATTAACTAATATATAATTATATAAAACTATAAATAATCTGCAATTTTCATTTCAAAACAATTTTATTTATTTCCTTTATGCACCTTTAGATTCCAGACAGGCGCTAAGCCAAGTGACTCCGAAATAAATTCTCTCAGAAAATAAAGTACCTATCTCTTAATGTAACCTAGCGTTGGACCGTCACCCTTATAAAAGGACAGCGTCACACGTTCCTGTTTTCCATCTACAGGCACAGTGTTTTGTTTTAATCTTATTACAGTACTGTTTTGTTAAAACAACGCACGAGTTTGTTTTAAAATGCTAGTGTAGATAATTATGTAGAATAGATGCACGTTGTGTGCATGGTCTTCTTCTTTGTTATACTTAAGTTTCTAGTATGTTCTTTGCTTGGCGGCTACTGCAAGTGAAGTGTCTATAGTGTCTTTTTTGTTAAAGGAAATATTTTATTGATCTTCTAAAAAGTTATTGACCTTTTAATGATGCGCGCTTTATGAAATTAATGATCCTCTAAAAAAAAATTGTGCTTCTAATGATGTACACTTTTTGTATAAATGAGCGTCTTATTAGACTGTTCAATAATATTTTTAGAAAAGCGATATGGGAATTTTATGAGGGGAAAAAACTGTTTTTTTATTAATATCCACTAATGGGAAGCTCTTAGTCTGCATATCGCCTGATGGTAAGTGATGACAAGGCCGAAGGTAGAAGCGAGCTTCACCCGGAAACCTCAACCACAGAGGAACATTTACCTTATCTCTAACTGCTGTAATAAAAAAAAAATGCTATTAACATTGTTGCCGCAGGGAATCGAACCCTGAGTCTGAGACAGGTAACAGGAAAAGCCACTAGAGAACAGGTGGTTGCTGGTTGATTTCAACCAGCAGCATTTTCCAACGTGTTAAATAATAATTCTAGGTCCTAGGAAAAGACGTTTAGTTCTTTAAAAAAAATATGAATTGAAATACTCGTATTAGTATATTAGTATTATTATATAGGTCCAGCCTTTTTGTGAGACATTCAAAGGCAGGTCAAAAGAAGATTGTTTTTCTGTGCAGTAAAGAAATATTTTCGTCCAAATCTAGTTTATGCAAGATTCACAAATCTTTACCTTATTGCAAGGATTTTGGTGAAATTTTTAGTCGGTTATTTAAAAAAAAAAACGAAGCGCCAGCACGCGTTTTAGCTGAGCAGCATTTAGTCCAAACTCCCCATGATAATAATCAAAACAATGATTTTATCCAGCCACCGACGGTCCCTTGCCACCCTCCCCCTCCTCCGACTCTGCCCTAAGCCGAGGTTCGTACCCCGCAGGGGGTGCCCTTAGCGAGCAGACGGAAACTATTTAGCTTATAAGTATGCCCCTGGCTGGAGGCCTTAAAATCCGTTAGAATCTTAAGGCACCACAGGATAGTCTGGTTAAAGAGTCCGAGCCCCTCGTGGTTACACTCGGAGATGCCATTTATAAAAAAATAATAATAATAAAGTATTTATAAAATTTAGAAACTGAACATAATTATAATTTATTTGGCTATTGACAACTTTTAGATTATTTATTAATTTTTAAAAGACTATCTTAGTACTTTTCACCTGCAACACAGGATTACTAAGTTCAGGCACGTAAGTCTTAGGAATCTAATTTACATTTAACCAAAACTGAAAAATTACAAGGTATAAACCTTGTAATTTTTTAAATAAAATTTTATTATTTATTATTATTATACTAATAAATAAAAAGCTGGAGTTTGTTTTTTTTTTTAAACGCGCTAGTCTCTGGAACTAGCAGTAGGATTTAAAAAAAAATTGCATTTGAGAGCTCAATTCTAAAGGAAGGCTATTTAACATCACGCTGGGATCCTTAGGAGCAAAAATAAAAAAAAAGGAATAAAGAACGCTAAGCGGAAACGAAGTAATAGCGTAGGCAGGAAATGTGATGCGACGGTGTGGGTCGGGGGAACAAGAAATTTCAGGCGGACGAAGTGGCAGGCTGAAGCTAGTACAATATAAGCACGAAAACGATCTAAAATACTTAATGAAGTTAAAGTTCTAAACGTTCATTTATCTAGCATGATAGTAAAATTATAACAGCTATAAAATTTACGTACCAACAGTTTTCATCGCATCTAAGTTGCATAACTTCGCTTATGAGTGAACAGTTTAAGTGTACAAACTTCTACCCTTGCATAAGTTGAACTTCTACTATATTAGGTTTTAAATGTTCCTTGTAGAATGTTCCGCTTCCTTAAATTGTTTAATTTATCTGTAAACATGGTTGGCTTAGTTCAGAAAATTTAGTATTTTATAGTACACGCTTAGGCCACCTTTTATCCAGAGTCCTTGTCATTTTCATGTCAATGAAATATTATAGTTTTAAGTTGTTCCTAAGACGATTGTGAATTATGGCAATAATAGCAGAATAGTTAGTCAGTTTGTTGTTAAAAAGTCAAATGTCTCTATTAGAATGACCTTATTCGTAGAAGCTTAAAGAAAGCAAACGATAAACTTGTTCTTTGCCGAGAAACACATAGTGGGACTTTTAACTGACGCCTTCAAAAAACACAATCGTAGGAGCACAGTGGTGCGCTCCAAAACATAAATCGCCGACATCACCGAAAAAGCAGCCAAGCTTAAGTGGGACTGGGCCGGACAATAAGTCATGCGCCAAATCTAACACCATTTACGTCTCAGAAAACGTCTGGTGACATCGAGGCAGACCCAGGAGAAGTTGGCCAAACTAGCTCAAGACAGAGAGTAGTAGAAAGGAGAGAAAGGGAAGCCTTTGCCCTGATCTGGGATAACATAACAAAAAATAAAATATAATCATAATTAAGCAGCATTTCAAAAATCAAACAAGTTTATAATAATGTATCACATATCTAACAGAGTGCTACTTAGAAACTGTCGGTTTCAGGCTCAGTTGGGTATTAAGAAGCGCTGTTTAATAGTAGTTATTTGGATAATTTTTCTATTTTTATTTTTTTATTTTATTTTAATGCATAACTTGTATTTGAGAGCAAAGGACTAATCAATGGCTGGAAATTATGTGCATGCTTGTTTTGCCCATTTAGAGATAAAAAATTATATGTTTGCCCTGAAAGAGCTTTTTATATCATTTTGTATGACCGTTTTCAGTTGCTAATTAATTATAGATTGCCTGGAAGAGATCGCAGTAAGCGATAGGGCCGCCCATTGTATATTTTGTAGTGTATGGTTATTTTTTTGTTATGTATTTTTATGGTATTCAATAAAGTATATATCAATCAATCTGCCTAGCCTTTTCTCAACTTTGTTGGGGTCGGATTACAAGTAAGTGTAACTAAATAAAAAAACAATATAGGATATTTTTCATAATACTAAATTTCAGACTGAAACATCCGTAATGATTATATAGAGGTACTTGCTTTTGCCCGCGGCTCCGCCCGTGTGGATATCAGTTATCGCGTAAAAAGTAGCCTATGTCCTTCTCCATATCCCAGGCTATATCTCTGCCAAATTTCATGACGATCGGTTCAGCGGTTTAGGCGTGAAAACGTAACATACAGACAGACAGACAAATAGAGAGACAGACGGACAGAGTTACTTTCACATTTATAATATTAGTATGGATGAAGAACAGGGTGTAAAGTTCACTCATACTCTATGGTAAAGGGAGGATCCTCCAACCAGTCGGGTGATGTGCCTGATGGGCAACTGCCCGACGGTTGATGTCGGGATGTTGTATAGATGCTAGTCGCGCGGTGAACTCTGATTGCGCGATGCAGGATTTGTGACGCCAGGTCTTCGATGTATATAGTTCGCATGTGGCGTTGTAAATACCGCCACACTTACTTGTTCGTCCTCTATCGAGTCAGTAGTAACTATTCTATAACAGTTTATGTCATAGTACAAAGATTTACCAGTCAACAAGAAGGAATGGTGTCGTATTAAAGGACGTATGTATGACATAATTATGTAGAAAACAATAAAAACTGAAACACAATAGTAATATAAATCTCTTTGCACTATGAATTTGAATTTGAAACCCAAATCAGCCCAGTGCGCTTCCAACAACCCCTGTAGACTAAAATTACAGCAACAGACTATGATATTTCACCCCCTAGAACCCACCGCGGCACTACGGCACTCAAAATGCGCGTGTCCAATTGGAAGAAGACCAATATTTTATTTAAAACCCCATATCAAAGGCTCACGGTACAGCGCCCCCCTGAATTATACACCGTTCTGCGTTTAATGGCTTTAATTTTCAAACTCTTGAAAAATATCTGTGCAAAGTTTCCACGTTAAGTGCGGCAAGAGATTCAAGTTGGACAAGTTAAGGAAATCTTTTGTCAAGTTCATGTGACGTCGCAGTAAGGATGAATTTTTAATTCGACGTCCATTTTCAGGGGTCGAAAAGCTTATTTTTTTTTTTTTCTGGTTTGATAATAGTGTCGAGGTTAATTATTTAAAAAAAATAAAAATTGAGGTGTTGTATTAAAAAAAACTGACATTTTAATCGTTTTCACATGAATTACAATTAAAAGTGGTAAATTATGTAGCGGTAACTTACTCAGAACATATCATCACGCCTTGTTTCTATTCCCCAAACGACACAAGAAGGCGATAACTTTTAAAGGTGAAAAATCTAAAAAAAATACATTGCCGCCCAGAGACTGACTCGGTACTGTTGGCCACGTCTTATATTTGATTAAGTTTAATTGACTGCCTTGAAAAGTGATGAGATAATATTTTCATAAACCTAACCCAATTCCACAAACCGACTTATTGACCTGCTCCCCATTTTTTTGTGTAACTTAATGTTCAAACAAACTCAAATCATATTTATTATTATAAAGCCATATTTACGAATTCTAGCCAATTTATTTCAACCTTTGTTACACAATAAGCAGATTTCCCCCCATTCACTCCTAAAAGCGAAACAAGAACTCCATTGTAAAAGTACAGTTTCTTCGTATGCAAAACATTTTTGTAAGCGTTCAGGTGTGTCGTTCCCATGTGGATGATTTTATGCCTCATCGGGTCACAGTCGCCTGGGATCGCGATATCGGAACTCGGAAGTTTTGCTTCCTTTGAAACAAGACTATACGGACTTTACGATACACTATATATATGTGAAGCTTTGTTAGGGATCATTTAAAATTATTTTTGGGAAGTGAGTTCCAAGAACGCAGCGGGTTGTAAACTGGACCTGGACTTTAACTTTAAACGTTATTCGAGGTGACTCAGAAAAAGGATACCTGGAAGAATTTGGTTTGAGGCCATTGCCCAGCAGTGGGACAGAGTCTGATATCATTTCAGCTAAAAGATGTCATCGGTCCACCTTGTGGGAGGCTTTCCAACGCTACGTCTTCCGGTACGCGGTCACAACTCCAGAACCTTTCTGCCACATCAGTCATCTGTTCTGCGAGCAATATGCCCTGGCCACTATCATTTAAGTTTGGAAATTCTTCGGGCTATTTCGGTTACTCCAAGCCCTCCGATGACTTTGGTCTTCTAATAAGGCACATTGTGAGTGACCACGTTTGAGTGCTATAAGTCATTCACTGGCAACACGCACTGGTCAGACTTTCGTCTTGAGACACTGCGGTATGTGGGACGACAGAGAGGAGGCCTATGTCCCAGCAATGGGAATATTATAGGCTGATTATATTAAACACTAGCTTTTGCCCGCGATGTCGGTAAAAATCCGACGGGAACGTACTACCGGGATTGAAAGTACCTTATAATTCAACACATTCTGAGTAATTCAAAAACATTAAAAAAAAAAAAAAAATATTCAAGGCACGCAGTAAAATTCTCCTCTAAAAACTTAACTATCACCCTCATTCCCCTGTTTGGGATCAATTTTCAAAAACCCCATAAACGCGTAATCTTTATTTTTCTGTCAAAAGAATGAGCACCTTTTGAGGGGGGGGATGTTTTGGAAAACGAATTATGACAAACTTTGTGTCTTATTTAAGAACGTATTTGTGCTGAGTTTCAAGTTTATGAACTAGAAAAAAAATATTTTTCATACAATCTAAATCCCCCCATCTTCACCCCTTTAAGGCCCTTTTTAGAGCTCGAAAGCCTTTCTGAAACCCTGAGCCTTTTCGAAATAGATCAGTCCATTACGGTTTTTTTCCCATACAATCTTTGACATCTCCCAACCCCCTTTATGGGGTAGTTTAAAAAATAAACTGTTATAACAAACTTTATTATTTAATTAGATAAGCATTCGTGCTATGTTTCAAGTTTATATACTCAAGGAATAAGATTTTTCAAACAAACGAAATCCCCCCTTTTTACCCCCTTAAAGGTTGAATTTTCAAAAATCCTTTCTTAGCTGACGTCTTCTACTCTATATCCTAATCTAATCTAATCTAACCTAATCTTACTATCCGAATCTATATCTATGTATATCGATTCTCCCGGAGAGGGAGATGGTGGGGTTCTCCGGGGGAGGGGCCCGTGACTAAATAATAACAGCCGCACAAGTCGATCGATCAGGTTAAGCTACACTTGGCGCGGTTGGTCTGTGGATGGGTGACCATCTTTACATACAGAGGCCCGTCCGTGCCTCGGAAAGCACGTTAAGCTGTTGGTCCCGGCTGTCAATCGTGGATCTTTGACAGTCGTTACGGGAAGTCAGAAGCCCGAAAGTCTGACAACCATTCTTACCAAGGGGTATCGTATTACCCAGTAACTGCGTTGTGGAACTCAGATAGGCAGTCGCTCCATGTAAAATACTGTAAAGTTAGAAACAGTACACGTGAACTTTTATTATTTACTTTACTTGAATACAAAATTTAGCGAATGAACAACTTCAATACAAAACTTCATCACTCTTTTCAGAACCTTGTGCGACGAAATTAAAAAAAAAAAAAAAAACGAATATTTAAGTTGTGTTAGTTTCCAACCGTAAGCCGAAATATTAGTGAATTTTAACTTAAAAAAATAAAGAACTTTAATTAAAAACAACATTTCATCCCCCTTTTCACCTTTAGGGTTGAAATTCTAACAACACCGTTGCCTGAGCTTCCAAGTGATTTTTCTTCGAAAATTAAGGACTTTTCAACTTCATCCCCCTTTTTAACCCTTCGGGGGTAGAATTATCAAAAACGCTGAGACACGTATAAATTAATTTTCAATCGTCAGCCTAAACACAAAATTTTAAGATCCTAACTTCAAAACTGACGGACTTTCATATAAACTTCCATCCTCTATTTTACCCCTTTAGGGGTTGAATTTCGAAAAATCCTTCCTTATTCCTTATCTACATTATAATAATATAATAATCGTTTATTTATAAAAAGGGCACATTTACAATAAGTTCCTTAACAATTAAAATAGAACACAATTGCTTATTTGCCTGAACTAGGTTGAACCTGTGCTTCAGGCTAGGAAGTGCATAAATACTTAATGTAATAAATTAACAATGAGTATAAAGTGAAAACTAAATCTAATTTAGGTTAGTAACAGTAAAATTGCATGTAAGCGTTTCTATTTGCAGACAACAAGTAGCTCTTCTGTCTGTGCATAGGCGATGGTTAGTAAATATTTAAGTATAATTTTTTTACAGCTAAAATAATTCAATTTATATATACTTAGTTTTCTATTTAATCTATTGTACAGAAATGGGCCTAAGAATGTAAAAAATCTTTCCACAAAGACATGTTTTGAGGTAAAATTTGATGCGCATACTATATCATTCCGTCTCTTGTTAGTAATGTCAGCAGTGTAGGTAAGCATGGTGTGCTGTTTTAATACTAAGTGCATAATGAAAAGTTGGCGAACAGTCAGCACGTTGCAGGATTTACAAAGCAGATCAGTGGGAAAGAAAAAGGGATGGAAGTTTGCTACCTTTAAAATTGCTCTCTAAGATCTTTCAAGAGGAAGTAAATTGGTTTTTGCTGCGCCACCCCATGAAGTAATGCAGTATTAAATTATAGATTGACATAGGGCTAAATAAACTTGTGTTATTAATTTTGAATCTGCAAATGTTCGCAATTTTTTTTAAACATATATTAATTTGCGTACTCTTTTAACTAAACTATCAATATGTTTTCTGAAAGACAGTGTGTCGTCCATTATTACTCCGAGTTATTTTATGTTGCTCGTTTTGAGGATAAAAGGGCAATTACACATGTTGACTGAACGGTTACCACATTGATGGGCATATAACTGAGGGTTAACAATGTTAAGTTGAGGCTTGCGCATGGAGAAGTGAATATATTTTGTCTTGTCAGCATTTAGTGTAAGTAAATTGCTTTGAAGCCAGTTAGTCACATTATTAAAACCTAATTGGGCGACTTGGAACAGTTCGCTACTGGTTTTAGCGGTAAATATTAATGCAATGTCGTCGGCATATGATATAATTTTGCCGTCTTTAATATTAAGATTGCACAAGTCGTTAATATAAATCAGGAATAGCGTGGGGCCCAGAATTATAAAGAGAACATCTGTGCAAAATTTCAGCTTTCTAGGTGCAAGGGTTTGGGCTGGGCGTTGATGAGTCAGTCAGTCAGTCAGGACTTCCCTTTTTAATTATATAGATAGATAGATACTCGTCTACAAATTCGAGTGTAGCGTCTCTGATCTTCATGAGAGTCGGATTCGTAAAGAAAAAAGTACAGAACAGAAAGGTGAATGCAATTTTATGTTGGTAAATATCAATTTTATCCTGTTTCATTATTCGTTTCAGGCCATCTCTTTTAAAGCATATATCAAGTACAATCGAAATCGTGGCTAAAACAAAAAAATAATAAGTGAATTATATTTTCTATGCTGCAAATCTCGACCATCATCATCAGCCTATAGCAATCCACTGCTGGACATAGGCCTCTGCAATTGCACGCCATTCAGCTCGATTCTCGGCAACTCTCATCCAGCTGCTACCAGCCACCCTGCGGAGATCGTCGCTCTACCTAGCCTGACGACGTCCTACCTTACGTTTGCCGATTCGCGGTCTCCACTCAAGAACACGTCTACCCCAGCAGTCATCGGTTCTACGGCTAATATGGCCGGCCCATTGCCACTTCAGCTTGCTTATTCTGTGAGCTATGTCGACAACTTTGGTTCTCTGCCGGATCACCTCGTTCCGGATTCGATCCCTCAGAGAATATCGACCAATATTAATCATACTCAACCGAGCCTCACGCAAAATAGTGAAAAAGAATGTCTCCAAAAAACATGCATAAAAAATACTTTATTCAGTACAAAAAAAAAACAAGGTAAAATAAAAAAAACTAGTTACAGGTTACATAATTCTGTGGGATTCCCTTTGTCGTCAAAATCACCTTGTGTCTTCAAATAGATTTTCCAATACACGTTTTATCCTGCTCCTTCCAATTAGTAGGACACAGCACCCCGGGGTCTTACAGACTTATTTAACCGAAGGTAAATAATCCAATCGTGGCCCGAGCCAATCGGTCTCAGAATCAATGGATGCAAATCGTTGGTCGGATGTCGCTAAGAAGATTAAGCGTTGTTGTAATTAGAACTGTACTGTAGTCTGTAATTAAAGGTTCGGTTCTAATTGGTTGGGTTGTGCTGTTGGTTTTTCTTGGAGAAAAAGGGATGCTTTGGTTCTTTGTGGTCTGGTCTGGTGGGATTTGTTAGTAGTAGCGCATTTCGGTTCATTCGTGTATTTTTTTTTAATATTTTTTCTGGATGCCAGGATTTAATTAATATTTCATGACTAGTGCAATACAGGGTGGCAAAGACATTGACGCGAAGCCTGTTACCATGGATTCAGCCCACGATTCTGGATACTCCTGCGTTGAAATTTTTCGTCGGTGCTCGGTTGGTGGCAATCTCGAGGCAAACTCAGTTTGGTAAAAACGACTTTGAGAGGGCGGCTAACAGAAGAATTTAGCTGGGCTGGGCAGGGCAGCGTTTAAAAAGCTTCGTCGAGTATTTTCGTCGTATATTCCACAGAGCCTAAAGACTAAGATTTTCAATCAGTGAATCCTGCCTGTTATGACTTGCGAAGCCGAAACGTGGACACTCACAGTACGGCTGGTCCATACATTTAAGGTCGCTCAGTGTGCTATGGAACGGGCTATGTTTGGAGTCACTCTGAGGGATCGAATCCGGAACTAGGTGATTCGGCAGAGAACCAAAGTCGTCGACATAGCTCATAAAATAAGCAAGCTGAAGCGGTAAGGGGCCAGCCATGTTAGTCGTAGAACCCATGACCGTTGGGGTAAACGTGCTCTTGAGTGGAGACCGCCCTCCGCCCTCAGGCTAGGTAAAGCAACGATCTACGCAGGGTAGCTGGTAGCAGCTAGATGAGAATTGCCGAGAATTGCGATTGGAGAGGAGGTCCAGAAGCCAGCTGCTGATAATGACGATGATGGTGATAGTAGGCTCGCCCCTTTTTAAATGGGGCTTAATCATAATTGGCGAAATGTGGGTGTACTATAGGAACACGTCTGCCCAACCCTTTGGGGAATAGAGGCGTTATGTTTTTATGTTAGCTATTACGTGCTAAAATATGACAATAATACACAAAACAAAGTTGGTTATAGTCTGACTGTCCAGGTTGTGCCAGAAATGAAATGGACCATAACAGAAGAAACTTAGGTTAAGTCTTTTAAAGGTTTTCGTCAATTTCGATGCCTATTAATAAGGGATAAGCTCCTAGAATATATCCTTTTTTAAGTTAAATCCCAATTACTGAGTTGTATTAACCTTATTCGTTAACCCCTTACACGTGAATTGGCTAATGATTCTTATACCTATTTCCCTTTTAAGTAAATTACTGAGAAAACAAAAGGTCAATTTCAATGTTTCTTGTGTGTAAATTGATTCGGGATGTAGAGAAATGAAGGTACTTATATAACGGAGAAATAATAAAAAATGGTTGGACGTCTTAAACTATTGTGATTAAGTTTTTTTATGGCAGACGTTCTTTAAATAATAATATTTATATTCAGCTACATCTAAAAATGACTGAACAGTTGTGTGGAAATCGGTTGTAATGGTATGGGCATGTGATGCGGAAGAATGAGGGAAATGTCGTGAGAAAAGTTGTATGTACCTATAGTGTGGATGACTATTATTTAGAATACAAAAGAAACTGGCTATATGGACTTTGTGAAAGATGATATGGGTAGAAAGAAGGTGACTACTGAGATGACGACTAATGGAGAGTATGAAAGAATAAAACATCGATCCGAAATAAATTGGGATAAGGGTAGGAGAATGACGTTACATCTCACAATGCTGGCAGCTCTAAAGTAAAAAAAAAAAATAAGCATGCGTACAATTTAAAGATTGTCGGAACATCTCCGTCCAACTGACTAAAATAAATACTACAAATTGAGTCTTAACCGGTCGTACTTCAATATACAGCGAAGGAAGTACATTCCAGTCAGGCGATCGAACGTTACTAATCGAAAGAAAGCACTCGCTTCAGACTCTCGTCAATACGACTATTCCCGAGAGAATCCGAATTATTCCGAACATGTTCTTTGTAAATTGGTATAGGTAACGCTTAATGGTACACGTGTGATAGATATTTTTCTAGTCCTCAGTTGGCTATAAGCGGCTGCACTTAGTGTTTGTGCCTGTATTTTGAATGGAAGTTTCTTTGTAAATTGTATACATGTTGTTGCTAATTTTAGTAGGTTCTTAGCAATGGATATTGATTTAATCGGCTTCTTAGTACTCCAATCCAGGGTAAAAATTAAGGCCTATTCTCGATGAGGTCTACTTTTTATCATGAACCTACATAGAAGAAACGAGTATTGATCTCTCTTACAGCGTATTAGTGATTTCAGACTATTAAGTTTCTTCACGATTTTCTCCTCGTCGTAAGTCTACATGTAAGTACTGGAAATGAAAAGGAAATTGGATATATAAGTGAAAATAAAATTATTTTAGTCACTAAGCAAATAAAAGCCAGTCGTAAAATCCTCCAACGATTTCCACTTCCCGCCGAAACATCAAGAATTTTTTGAAGCATTATTAAACTGTTTCGAGAAATATTCTAAGTGAAAATATAAGTTAACTGCTCAGTAGATGAAAACTTAATAGTCCAGGTTTCACTGAGAATTCAATTAGAGCTCCGTTCAGGTGCGACTCGAGCCGGTTTGAACCACTCCTAGCCGGTGTAAGGCGGAAATATCCAGATATTTCTAGAAATTTCACTCCACGCGCGGGTTAATTTCATTTGGTGCACAGAAAACTGTGTGAACGTTATTGCTCCATCCGTTTTTGTTAATATTTTTAGAATTTATACTAATAAAATGTTGACCAAAAAAACAAGGGTGGAGTTCCGCTATTTCGGAATGTTATTTTTAGTTTTCCTGTTGGATTGGGGTCACAATTGTTACTTTTTACTAGTTTTTTAGTGGATTGCGAGCAGTTGTAATATTAGGGACTGCTCCAGTGTTATCTTTGGGAATTTTTTGAAAAATTATAGATGTCGTTTGAGGTCACCCAGGAGATCTCATTATGTAGATTAGTTTCTTCGCAGCGTCGAAAGACATCGGTCACTCTTACTCTTTTATTACTTTTATAGCTTCCTATAGCTATAGAATTTGTACAAAGAACTTAAAAATCCGGCCTATGAATATCCGACCCTGGGATAAAGGTCTTAACAGCAACACATGTTGACTCGGCGGGACAAGTTTACAAGTAGGTTCTAACCCGTCACGCAAATATGGCGGGATAGGGTTGGGACACTGATGCCCGTTTTCACCGACACTGACATTTTTATTATTATTTTATGGGCTACTTATAGTTGTTACTCACCAATTATCAAGAAATTTTAAAGTGTGTTCAATATTGTCCAATAAATACAACACTGAAGATTTACATAACCGTCTTATATCTCTAAAAAATCAGTTTCATCCAAACTTTCGAAGTAGTTTCGTCGTTTTCGATATATATTTGGTCTAAAATTAGAAACAATTTCTAATTTTTCAACAAATTCATATTAATCACTATCCATCTTCGTTGCTTGAGAGATCACACCAAACGACGTGTTATGACTCCACTTTTCGACCACCTAAATTTAGGGTTACTTTTTAACGTTTAACTGACCCCTTTACTGTTGGTGAAACAGAAACCACCTTCTAACAGCCCCCTAACCATTCTTAGGGGATCCCTTAAACTCAGGGGATGACAGTGAAAACGGGCATTATTGAAAAATATAGGTAGTCTGACATTAGTTTGTAAGCCAGTAAATAATGCTATCATAAAGTAGTAACAAACTCATAAATATATTTTCCAATTTAAAGGTTAAAACGATTGTAAAAAGGCTTCCAAATGATTGTTATTATTTTGAGTTAAGAGAGCACCAAAGACATATATTATTTTCGATGGTATTCAGGTTTCGATGTGCTCAGAACGGTCATCAACCTCCAAACTGATTGATTTACGCGCTACACGAGTCAGAAATTCAGAAGTCAGAAAGTCAGAATTTAACGTAGTGCGTCTAGAATTTTCTGATACCTTTTATAAAGTTTCATATTGAGACACTACGATCTAGAGGAATGTGACCGCTTTTCTTTACATAAAATTTTGTTGCTTCGTGTCTCAATATGAAACTTTCTCTAGACATACTTAGCGAGGTTCCTGATTGAGCCGTTTTTCATAATTCCTTCTCAGTCATGAGATAATATTTTTTTTCAATTAGTAGCGCTAGTGGGCCAATAAGCGTCCTCGGATTTTGGGTTTTAGTGTCAAATTATAGCAGGAATAAGGTTGCAAAGTTCACTCATCCTTTATAGAAAAGGGAGGATCCTCCGACCAGGTTTTGTGTCTGGTGAGCAACTGCCCGACGGTTGATGTTGGGATGTTGTATATAATTATGCTAATCGCGCGGTTAACTTTGATTGCGCTTTGCAGGATTTGTGTGACGTCAGGTCTTTGATGCATAGTTCGTATGTGGCGTTGTAAATGCCGGCACAAAATAATCAAATCAAAGCACTCAATCTGTAAGTGGTACTGGAAATTGGCATCCACATGTACGTTTTCAGACCCATTGGTTTACATTTTCTTCAGATTTTTTTGGAAAAAAACATCCTACAAAGGAACTAGGTCCATAAAAAGACAAAAAATACTAGATTTACACAAGTTGTAAACAGTATCCATCACTACAGAATATCAAATGTCAGTTTAATCTTGGGACCGCGGATGAGCGATGTCGTGGGCAAACGTGTTGCTTACAAAGTTAACATGTTCATTCGTTTGAGGTGTCAATGCGTAATCCAGCTACTTGCTGAATACTTGGATTTCTGGGGTTCTTCAGTAATCAGAAAGCTCGAATTAAAAGAGTAATCTACTGGAATAAAATAAATCAATAATTTTATTGGTGAAGGCCACTACAAAGTTATTTTTGGCACTCATTTATATGATAGAAGCCAGAAAATAACTAGCCAATCTGCAAAATTGATGGACGTACTGCTTTCATATCATTGGATAGTTGTACCCTATAGAAACTATCAAATTCACTCCAAATAAATGCTAAAACTAACCCATATTTTTTCAGAAGTCAATTAAAAAAGTTCGCCAATTTTTTTAACGATTCTACAACTCACAACGACCAATTTGAACTTTCTAACTTCTAAAGAAGCCAAATAAGGTAATCACGATAATTTCCTGATTAAACAGAAAGGACTTAAAACTTTCGATACTTACGTGAGTTCTGTTTATTTTACCGGGTAGCGAAAACCGGATATCCGGGAAAGGAAGTTCGCAATGCGGGCGGGTACATAAAAGAATGGACCAATTTGAGGATGTTACTGTACCTAAACGATGTTGCTATGTACTGCGGAGTGCGGATCGTACATCTTTGAGACACTCACTTTAGTAGAGGCATTAGGACTGAATCTGAAAAATGTTTTGGTGCAGTCACTAGAGGTAGGTAGTAAGTAGGTCGAGGAAATAAATTGTTTATCAAATTGACATATCACGTCAATTTGTCGTGTTCAAGTTATTACAGTACTGTTGTGATTCAAATATACAGACAATTTAAGATGGTAGACAATTTTATGACTTTACCTATTGCTGAGCTTAATGGCAAACAAACTATGCCTAATAATATGAACGTTTTATTTTAAGAGAGCATATCCGGCTAGTTTCAAATTTTTTATTTTATAATTATGAATAATTAAGAGATGACTTACGAAAGTTAAATAAATAAAAAACATTACAAAAAAGGAATAACGTAAACCGTCGTATTTTGATGCAAAGTAAAAGTTGTTGTCATGTACATGTAGCAATTAGTTGACCCTCCTTTGCATAAATGGTTGAGCTTTTTTAGAATACGAATCGGTAGAATTTTAAAATTCTTAATTTAAATAGCTATACGAAATCTACGCAAAACTAGAAAAATATGAAAATCATACGATATGTTAGTAAAAAAACCTTAACCATTAGAAAAAAAAAAACTATAACTGACTGTACATATAACTGACTGAATTTTTGTCTTAATTTGAGTCCATTTATGTGACAAAGTTGAGCAATTGATCTATCACAAAAATATCGATATCTACATTGGGCCCGGCGGAAATACAGACTACTAATTATTTAGTTTACGCATTAAAAACCTTTAAAAACTTTTATTTTTATTACATTTTAATGTCACGATTAACTAAGCTAAAAAATCCAGCATAAGCAAAAGTCTCGACAAATCTTTATTCATGCAAAAGCAGAGAGCAAGTACTTCATCGATCTAAACATAAGAAAACACTTTATTTAATCAATTTAAATATATATTTTTATTTAATTTCAATAGAGCAATACAATATTTTTTACCTAGATCCTTAAACACTTTTGATGTGTGTATTTTATTTGTTTCTCTTTTTTATTTTTTATTGGATTATAATTCGCGTTTAGTTATTATTAAGGTTAGTTTGGATTTGTACTAAATAAAACAAACTGAAAATTAAAAAAAATACAATCTTAAGACACGAAGTCATAATTACGAGATAATTAATTGTGTTTCGTTAGTCGGGACGCGCTTATTTACGAAGCGTCTGTGTTTGAACCTAATTAGTGTGTTTACATGTTTTCAGCACTTTCACAGTGTTGTAAATGTGTAGACACCTTTAAAATTCGTTTGTTTTCTTTAGTGTCTTGAATATGTGTTGAGCTGGATTTCATTCCATCGTCTCGTTGATAAAGTGAATAGTAATACCAGCCTAGTAGTCCCACTGGCAGGGCCTCTTCTTATAAAAAGAATGCACGAGCATTGATCAGCATGCTTATATAAGACAGGTTAGCGATTTCAGACTTATATTAACTATAAGTCTAGGTTTCCTCACGATGTTTTCTCTCACCGATGTTAATAATGTCCAAGATAAACTCATAAAGTACATAAAAATTGAAAAAGTTACATTGGTGCTTGTCCGGATTTGAACCCACAACCTCGTGCATGAGAGGTGAGGCCTCCATCGCTGGGCCATCACGACGAGGTATTCCACTTAGAGCACTGATTTCAAGCGCACTTTAACGAACCGCACGTGAGCTCTTCCACTAATCGCACTGGAACAGAATTTTGTAAAGTGCGGTTCGGTGGAACAGTTTATTAATATTCTTTTCAGTCCCCGAACGGCACCTACATAACCTACATACAGTTTGTAGTAATGGAAAGTATGTATTCTTTGTTCAGGACTATTATATAATACAGGGTGTTAGGCAGACGGTTGAATATACGAAAATGGCAGATCCGTGGGGCCGTCTGCTACGTGTTTAGGCCCAATAAGAAGACCCATAACATTTTTTTTTTTTCGAAATTCGTCTTTAGTCAAACTTCAAACGTCAAAAATTTATTTTAAAAACAACAAATATGGCAACATTTTTTTTCATGGTTGTTTTTTATTTCCTGATCTCGTGGCCTGAATTGACTGGCGCTACATTGAACTATTGCGATATTTGTATGATGCCGCTACGATGACTGTCCAGATCCGGGACATTATATACATTATAGACATGAATATGGATAAGATGAAAGTCCTGTACAATTCACACGTCTTGCCCAGACTAATCTACATCGATGGGCCGCTTCTCTAAGCTGTGAAGGAGTATGTCCACCTAAGGGCAGTCGTTCTGCTCGGTAGAAACAACTTTGAGAAAGAAGCAGACAGAAGGATCTAGTTGGGTTGGGCAGCATTTGGAAAACCTCATCTAGTATTCTTGTAGCCTATCCCACAATGTTTGAAGACTAAGGTCTTCAACCAGTTCATCCTGCCCGTTATGCAAACGGTGGTGGAACGAAGACAGTGACAGTTAGACTGATCCATACGTTCAAGGTCACTCGCGCGCTATGAAGCAGGCTATGCTCGGAGTTTCCTTGAAGGATAAGATCAAAAATGAAATTATCCGGAAAAGAACTGAGTTATCGACATAGCTTGAGAATAAGCAAGCTGAAGTGGCAGTCGGCGGGCCATGTTTGTCGGAGGACCGATATCCGGTAGAGCAGACGAATTCTGGAGTGGCGACCGCGTGTCGGCTATCGTTTTAGGGAACTGAAGGTTTTGTTTGTGCAATTATGGACGAAGTTATCTTGACGAATAACTACCGGAGACATTTTATGAAGGACGGGATGGTTGACATATGTCGGGAATGCCATCGTCCGGGTGAGTTCATCAGACATTCTTTCTGGTTATTCTCGTCTGGCGAATGGAGAGTACTTGCACAGGCATTACCAAGTGTCCAGAATTATACACCAACAACTTGCTGTGAAATATAAACTAGTGAACTTTGAGGTACCGTATTACAAGTATGTGCCCGACCCTTTTCTTGAAAATGACCATGTCACGTTATGCTAGGATTAGTACATCATTACTTCTCGCCAATTAGCCTGATCTAGTGGTAATAGATCGATTAGCGTGCCGCACAATGAATGTCGATGTTACCATTCTACATGACGAAAACCAAAAGCTAAGAAAGACAAACAAATAAAATATCTCGACGTAGCACATGAGGTTGTTGACATGTGGAATGTGAGCTCGGCTGTCATTGTGCCGATTGTCGTAACGGTCAATATAGCCTGATGACCGAAAGCCTCGATCAACATCTCTTGAAGCTCTAGTTAGGCGGTTGGATCAAGGGCTTAATTCAGAAAGCAGTACTTCTCGATATGGCTCGCATTGTGATGAGGTTTCTCTCTCTGCAGCCCTAACTACCGGAAGCTTGCGACCTGCTCCCGACACCGGCGGAACTTTAATTTTAATAAATATTGTATATTTTAATAAATATAGTTTAATTTTTTAAATAGTCTATGGTAAGAAACCAAATTAATAAACGATATAAAAAAATTAAAATTTATATTATGAATTGCATATCCTATCTACATGATAACACGTTATTACTCAACTTGCCTCGATGCACCAGCCCCGACTCACTGCATACTGAAAAAGTACTTAAATTTCGTGTAGCGGTCTGTATGTGTGATTGCGTTAATTTGACCATTTGTTCCTAGTTGAATTACTGTATGATTTGAAGTAGCAAAATTGCTAAGAAAAGTGACATGGTCTGCCAATTTTTTTTTACTGACAGCGATACAAATAAAACATTACCAACTCCTTGTTTCAGATGAACAAGGTGAAATTATCCGGTACAAGACTTAATTTCTGCTGATTTGTACCGATATATATTATTTTGTGTGATAACGTGCTTTGGACAAAAAAAATTATCCCATCACTAAAAAAATATTTTACGTAGGTGCCGTTCGGGGACTGAAAATAATATCAATAAACTGTTCCACCGAACCGCACGTTACAAAATTTTGTTTCAGTGCTATTAGTGGAAGTGCTCAGGTGCGGTTCGTCCTGTGCTGTTGAAATTAGTGCTCTGAGTGGAATACCTCATCACACATCATCATCATCATCATTTTAGCCGAAAGACATCCACTGCTGGACATAGGCCTCCCCCAAAGGGGATCGGTTTGCCATAATTGCCACGCTTGACAGGCGGGTTGGCGATCGCAGTATGGTATTAGAAAATGCATAGAGAACACTGCTGCCCATTCTCTAGTAAGTCCCTTAGTCGCCTTTTACGATACCCACGGGAGGAAACAGGGTGGTGCTATTCTTTACGTCCGGCATCACACAGCACGGCATAATGGTGACGAAGGTTTGATATACAGAATGTTATATACCGAATCAAAAAAGTTGATAATATTAGTCACTATCATCCTGAATAAGATTTTAAAACTTACAAAGAACTGTGCCTATAGATACCCTGAAGTGACTCATCCAAAAAAGGAAATACCAATACACTTATTTTGAAACAATCTTCAACACAACGTATAGGTCCTTGTCGAAATTCCAATCCCACGACAAGCTTTCTTACCCTAACAACAAAATACCCTCACAGCGTACCCTAACATGCTTCAAGATCACCCACACCATCATCAGATACTACCCACACAGAGCATGTTTGCACCGATAAACGAATATGTGACGTATCACACTAAGGGATCGACTGGCCCAGTTCCCAGTTGGAAATTCTTCGTCCCCTAAATAAATATTGGAAACTATGTTTGTAGAGAACCCGAGTGTCCGATGGCTTAGCTATGTATTTGCCTCGACTTTGTAATTGGTGATTGGCTTGATTTATCATTTTCTTGGTATTGTAGGTGGAGTTTTAAACATTAATGTGTTAACAGGTAAATACTGTAGTGGATCTTGAGTGGGTTTTTTGTAATAGATCGCTTTTAGCGATAAGACCCGCCCATTGTGTCATTCTATGAAGAAGACAAGGAAGTTTGGTAATAATTCCTTCTGCACATGTGGCTTCCCTCATTAACGGCATTGCAACGGTAAATTAGGTTTTTTTTACATAATTTCTTGAGATAATCTTTTCAATAATTGACTATATACCTACAACTCTAATTTCAACTCTTTATTTGTGGCTTTTGTGGACATGTAATTTATTTGAGATACGTAGAGATTTGTTACTATAGTGTTAATGCAATCAGGTCATTTGGTTTAAATAGGTTTTTTTTTAAATCTTTTTCATAGATTCTTTTCTATTTTGTGAATGTGAGAACATTGCAGGCCTAGTAGACTGTAGATTTGTTGACAATTTTCTATTTTGTTAAGTACGGTCGACTGCAAAAATCCATGGACAGTACAGATATAACATCGTGTGAAGCAAAAAGGGAAAGCTAGTTCTATTTTCGAAAATTTGAACTCAAACGTTCACTGGAAAATAGACACTAAGGTATCCATGCAATTTTGTAGGTGAGTGTACCTGGTACTTGTTGAAAGGAAATTTTGTCACACTGTCCTCCCATACCTTTTAAAACTGTTATTTAACAATATTTTTAAAAGAGTAAACGTGTAGTTTCTGGTCGGCTCTTCTCTATACGAAACGACTAATTGGAACCGTGCACCTAGCTTCTGACTTATCATAAGTCCCCATGTAGGTTTATGTGAAATAAAATATTTTGATTTGATTAATGTAAAATTTCTGCATTTATATCTTTTTATTTATTTTAATTACTGGGGCCTTACTCCCGAAAACGATTCGAGTTTGATTTTGATTCCGATTCGAACTCGTTTCTGGGGCCTTACTCCCGACAGCATCGAGTTCTGAATCAATCGAATTGGGTTCGAATTAAATTCCGATCCATACTCTTGAATCCGACACTAGCGCACGATCGTGCGGTGGTTCGAAGCGAAACTAACTTAACGGTCAGTTTTTAAGTTTTAAATCGAGTTCGGATCAGAAACGAAATCGAATTGGAATCAAAATCAAACTCGAATCGTTTTCGGGAGTAAGGGCCTGCTCTTGACCTTTATCTCGCCTGATGGAAAGCGATAGATGAGGTCTATGATGGCATGAGCGGAGCGTGTCTAGAAGATGCCTGTTCACTCTCTCTGATTTGTAATTTTTATGGTGTATACAGGAATTTTTTTTAATCAGTGCGCAAATTTTGACAAAGTAAACTTAAACGTGTTTTATTATACACCTATTTCTTATTTTGATATGTCTTAGTACAAAAAAAAGAAAAAAAAAAGTTATCGTTAACGAAAGATGTTTATTTTGAAACTGGTATAATGGATACTCGTCGCGTGACGCTCCGTCGGCGCGATCAGTGAAGCGGAACGCAGTAGTAGGTACCTATCAGCTATGTACTCGCCCATTGATATTATTACGTATAGATTGTGTCCTTAATTTGCTGATATCAAGTAACACCAAAAAAAAAACTTGAACAAATTATGGAAATGTGTTCTATTACTGATACTGAACCACCAAAATAAATTTGCGCACTGGTTAAATACTTTTCCTATATAATAAAGAGTCATCATCATCATTTCAGCCGAAAGACGTCCACAGCTAGACATAGGCCTCCCGCAAAAGGGGGGGATTTGCCATAATCGCCACGCTTGGCAGGCGGGTTGGCGATCGCAGTATGGTGTTAAAAATGCATAGAGAACGCTGCTGCCCATTCTTTAGTAAGTCCCTTAGTCGCCTTTCAGGAACACCCATGGGAGGAAATAGGGTGGTACTATTCTTTATGTCCAGCACCACATGGTACAAAGAGTATTTTATTCTATCTTTTTTGGAACAAAGTTCCATAACGCTCATTGTACTCTGCACACTTGGCGTATGAGTGCTAGACCGAAAACAGTGTAGCAGTGTATTTGTATTATTTCATTTTGTTACTTTACTATACTGTGTCTCAAACGTTGTTAATTAATAAAATTGTGCCTGTTATTTAATTCATAATATACAGCAAAAGAAACTTCGTTTTCAACCGGGTGCCCCACAACACCTCCCGACTTTTTTTAATTTATGGTACAGATAATGCAGATGTTAACACGCAGATGCCAGTGACCTTGAGTGGTTAGCTTGCGTGTTCTGTACTGAGCTCACGCAACGCGTCGTACGTCCAGCCAGTAATAGGACTCGCCCATTCAGGTGATGTCTCAAATAAGACGCATTATTAATCTATCTATACTAATATATAAAGCTGAAGAGTTTGTTTGTTTGTTTGTTTGTTTGTTTGAACGCGCTAATCTCAGAAACTACTGGTTGGAATTGAAAAATTCTTTTTGTGTTGGATAGTCCATTTATTGAGGAAGGCTATAGGCTATATAACATCACGCTACAACCAAAAGGAGCGGAGCATAAATGAAAAATGTTGCAAAAACGGGAAAAATTATTCTTTTTGAGAGCTTCCGTTGCGTGCGCTGCGTAAACGGTTTAAGTTAGGCAAATATAATGTATGATGGAATTGATCCACTTTAAATTTTCTAAAAAAAAGTCTGGGACAGCATATGTCTATCTTTTAAGATTGACTCACTATAACCTTTTTTATGGTAATCAAATTTGTTCGAAATTAATGCATTATTTGCGAAGGAGTTTTCATAAACATGGTATTAATCCTTATCCAAATAAATACGTTATTCATCACAAGTATTTAATTTTGAACAAAGTTGCCCTTACATCATTTAATTTCAATGAATATCTTAGGAGATATAACTGTTTTTTATAATAACTCCGCAGCAAAGTAATGATCAACACTGCGAGGTAGTCTATTCTAAAGCTGAAGAGTTAGTTTTTAGGATACCGTATCCAAAGGGTAAAATGGGACCCTATTACTAAAACTCCGCGGTCCGTCTGTCTGTCTGTCTGTCTGTCCGTCTGTCACCAGGCTGTATCTCATGAACCGTGATAGTTAAACAGTTGAAATTTTCACATATGATGTATTTCTGTTGCCGCTATAACAAAAAATACAAAAAAACAGAAAAAAAATAATATTTAATATATGGCTGCCATACAACGGACATGATTTTTTTGCCGTTTTTTTTGCTCTGCCCGCGTGGATGTCGGTTATCGTCTAAAAAAGTAGCCTATGTCCTTCTCTATATCGCAGGTCGATCGGTTCAGCGGTTTAGGCGTGAAAACTTAACATACAGACAGACAGACAGAGCTACTTTCACATTTATAATATTAGTATGGATAGCTTTTGCCCGCGGCTCCACCCGTTTGGATGTAGGTTATCGCGTAAAAAAGTAGCCTATGTCCTTCTCCATGTCCCAGGCTATCTTTGCCAAATTTCATGACGATCGGTTCAGCGGTTTAGGCGTGAAAACGTAACATACAGACAGACAGACAGACAGACAAATAGACAGACAGACAGTTACTTTCACATTTATAATATTAGTATGGATAAAGATTTGTATGGATGGTACGGACCCCTTCGTGCGCGAGTCCGACTCGCACTTTGCCGGTTTTTTGTTTTTTGAACGCGCTAATCCCTGGAACTGCGAGTTGGATTTAAAAATATTTTTGCATTTTACAGCCCAATTCTTGAGGAAGAATTACATTCCTATTAACTAGAACACCATTTTTTTTAAAATGAAAGTTTATGCGAAAACGAAGTAAAAGCACGGGCAGGCAATGTGTTGCGACGGGGTGGGTCGGGGGAACAAGAAATTTAACGCGGACGAAGTCGCGGGCAGAAGCTAGTTATACATAAAACAAAAGGTATTTTAATAAAACACGTATACCAAAACATCAATAATAAAATTATCTTTAAAATACGCTTGATCGATTTTGCGTGATTCTCAGTTTTTAATGCGCGTTAGACATAATTTTACAAATTAATTTCACTATGTAATATAAACATAATCTAAAATATTCATGTTCAAAAAAAAATCTTTAATTTAACATATCTTTTTTTTTTTTCAAATCCTTAACATTACTCGTTTATACGTGATCTTCAGTATAAAATCATTAAAAGTCGGTTGCCTTTACAGGTAAACATCACACACTGGTACTAAGGTGAGTGTATGAGGTTTTATTTTTGAAAGGGTAAACGCAGTGGTTAACTATTTAATGCTTAGAAAAAGCTTATTTCGGATGGCTGTCGTAGTTATTACTGCTAAAGCTAAAAACAGTCGATAGAAATGTAGCAAAAATTCCATTAGGTCCTTTTGTGTTCTCTCTCTCTTCCTTTTGTTACTTTTGTTCCAAACCTTTTTAATGGGAGACTTACATTGCAACATCATGGACTGTTCGGAATGCACTAAAATAAAACGATATTTATAAAAAGTAGGTATTGTTTAAATCAAATTCCAATAGATCTTCTTTAACTTAACGACATTAATCGAAATCTTAAATCTCACAATGTAAAGAACTGCTAAATCGCCATTGCGTTCCTCAACTATTCTAATTTACAAAATCACTACTTCTCTCCCTCTTATTCCCTACCACTTAGAGAGAGAACACCACCGTTCAATAATAAGGAGTTTCCGAGAAATTGTGAAGTGAAGTTTCCAAAATGGGATTTGTCTTTGAAGATCTTACAAAACTGCTGACTGTACGTTTTTCATCAGATCATAAGAGGGTTGGAACTTTCTTCTCCTGATCTGCATTTGGAAATGTTAATGCTGAGCTTAATGAAGGATTATTTGGCGGTAATAATAGATCCTTTTGCTGGTATTTTTGTGGATACTTTGACTCTAGCAGGTGAATATTTTGAAGTTACTAGTGACAGGTGGGTAGAGTTTAGCCAGCGAGTCTTGGCACGAGGAAATGGCGGCAAATTTGAAAAATCTTCAGCTAGCAACATGAAATATAGTCTGGAAAAAAAAAAATACCATTTAGAATTATAAATTGATACCACTTCAAACTTACATCCAATATTATTGTGGTTATCTTGTACCTTTTTTTCAATCCGCTTGACTCATTAACAGTACTCCGAAAATCGAGCACGCTATGTGGAGAAATTGACAAACATTTTACGTTGTGTAGAACTGTAGATCTCACCTACGTAGTTGATAATCCGTCAAAGGATGCTGTTGGGCTGTGGGGTCAGTGTACACTAATGACGCTTTCAAAGTGTATACAACTGGTCTAAAATGCTAGTCTATTGTTTCGTGCAGTGTACTAGGTGAAGCTTCTACCTATTAAAGGACAGTATAGTTCGAAACATTTAATGTATTTCTTTGTTAATGGCTGAGAAAATAGGCTAATGAAAGTAAGGCAAGCTAGTGAAGACAAGATTGCCTAGACAAGCATATCATAACATATCATTATCTGCCTGCCTTTTCCCAGCTACATTGGGGTTGGCATACAGTCTAACAGCAGCTGAATACCAGTATTTAATAAGGAGCATCTGGCCTCCACGACCCAGTTATTGGGCAAGACTGGTTGTCAGACTTTCGGGTTTCTGGCGACTCAACCGTCAAAGATCCACGAATTACAGCCGGGTCCGTTTTTTCCGAGGCAGGGAGGGGTCTCGGTATGTAAAGATGTTCACCCATCCATGGACCAATCATGGCAAACGTAGTTTAACCTCATCAATAGACTTGTGCGGCTGTTATTACTTAGCCACGAACCAAGATTGCCTAGACAAGTGCAAGTCTTAATTTTTTGATATTGAAGATTCAGATTCTACGCCAACTTCCACACCATTTATCAGTCCACATCTAAATTCCTACAACACTTTCTAAATTCTCCAAACATTTTAGACTCCATCAAAAATTCTCTAAATAGACTGCAAACACAACATTTAAAAGTGGAACGCCATAATTATTTTATTTACGCGTTAAAAACGGACCAAGGCCAGTGTTTATTGTGCCACAAAAAAAAAGAAGAAAATATCATTCTCTTGACACAAAATAGATAAGTACAGAAAATCAGCTCCATACAACGAGCGTTACAGGCGCACGCACACATAGAAGCGTACGTACATCCGAAACGAATGCCAGTTGCGAGTGTGCGCTCGCTGTATGTGAAGTGTGACTATGTGTGCGTGGGTTTTCGCTCGTTTTGTGGAGCTAACCTTCTGTGCCCATCTGTATTGTGCTTTCGAGCTCCTGATAGCTTCCTTAGTAATTAGAGGACCAGGAGCCTCGTAAAAGTTTAAATGAGTAACTGTCCCTTATTTAATTCAGTTATCTTTACATTCACGTTTACGTTTACAAACGTCATTTGTAGGAAAGAGTTATTATTTTAAGTGGAGATGGAGTGATAATGTTTAAGAGTCACTGTATGAATTTGCTAGAAAATAAAAAGCTGTTTTTACAGCAGATTCTGATGCAAACTTACGGTTAAACTGCTAGGCTACATTGTATTGCTACATCATCATCCGTATACCCATCTCATTATATTTTCCCAGCCCTGCATGTTTTCTATATTGTATTATTGCTGCACGCTGTCTGAAAACATATGTATGAAAAGTGTTAGTACTACTAAAAATTGGTTTTGGAACATAGGCAGGAGTAGAAATAACTTTTTCTATAGCTAGTCCAAGTCGCCTAGATTTCTGCCAATAGGTACCTATACCTAGCGATCATCTTGGTCCGGCAGTTCAACTCTAATACTAACCTGTCTCCACTTACGTATCATATTAAAGCTTATCCATAATGAAGTGCGCCTTTATAAGAAAGTTAATATGAAATTACAAAAGAGTACAACATACTCACTCTTTTGTAATTTCATATTAACTTTCTACCGTGCGTTCGTACCGTGTGGTCCCGGACGTAAAGAATAGCACCACCCCATTTCCTCCCGTGGGTGTCGTAAAAGGCGACTAAGGGACTTACTAAAGAACGGGCAGCAGCGTTCTCTATGCATTTTTAACACCATACTTCGATCGCCAACCCGCCTGCCAAGCGTGGCGATTATGGCAAACCCCCCAATTGGGGGATGCTTGCCAGCAGTGGACGTCTTTCAACTGAAATGAATGAATGAATGACAACTTACTCCACCAAAACCTACACTAAACCATTATAATTCGCCACATGTCGCCAGCTCAGCAAGATCGTGAAACATTTTTTGTATCGACACACGTCAGACCAAAACACAGATGTTTATGTTCACAAAGCTTTTGAGCTATGAATATTTTAATTTCCGGTTCGCCCGTCGCGTCGCTGAGATTAAGGAGGTTCAGCTTGACATACTTTATTAACTGCTCATCTCGCTTCGCTTTAGCGTGAATGTACGATCGTTCCTTTTTGTTTTGTGTGATGAATTTTTAAGTGACGTCTGGGTTTTTTGGTCCTGGGTGTGAATTATAAATAATTAAGGCTATCGTTCCATTTTTCGCTTTAAAATTATGTAAATATCCAATAAAATTTGCTTTTATACCATAGGCTAATCATCATCATCATTTCAGCCGAAAGACGTCCACTGCTGGACATAGGCCTCCCCCAAGCACCGCCACCTCGGCCGGTTTTGTGCTTCTCGCATCCAGCGGATTCCTGCGGTTTTCACAATGTCATCAGTCTACCTTGTGGGAGGCCTTCCCACGCTACGTCTTCCGGTACGCCATCGCCACTCCAGAACCTTTCGGCCCCAACGGCCATCTGTTCTGCGAGCAATGTGCCCTGCCTATTGCAACTTAAGTTTGGCAATTCTTCTACCTATGTTGGTTACCTTGGTTCTCCTGCGGATCTCTTCATTTCTGATTCGACCACGTAGGGAAACTCCAAGCATAGCCCTCTCCATTGCCCTTTGGGTGACTTTTAGCCTTCTAATAAGGCCTACTGTGAGCGACCACTTTTCAGTGCCATAGGTCATCACTGGAAACACGCACAGTAATTTCACAGGCTAAACATAACATAAAGTAATTCTGTAAAATAATAATGTGACATCTTTTCTTGTCAAAAACGTAAGGTAAGATAAAAAACGAAAGAGGATGCGTGTCGTGTGCGCGCCTCGGTTGCGCACACTTCTGGAATCTTCCACGCTGACATGCGTCGTTTATGTGCACTTGCACATACGCAAGGCGTCAACACCTGTTAAAAAACGTTTATTGCAATCACGCGATTTTTACTGCACGTTGACGAAATGAGGAAGCATTACGTGTCAATTTGATTAACATATTTTAGGAAATACGAAGTTCAATCAATTGTCGGCCTTACTAAAAACCTTTAAATATAATTACCAACCCTTAAACGAACCTATTTAAAAGCCAGCAGCAACGTTCAATCACACCATTAAACTCATAATGGGAACACAATGATATCCTTCATTTCCTACTACCGAGCATTTTCAGTAACCCCGTTGCCATGACAGCGGCTAACAAGCACAAAATGTTTACACGGGGACTTAGCAAAAAACGGTCCGTTTGTGAAACTAATTTAGTCAGTCAAAGGAGAATTTCGAATAATAATTGTACTTTCCAGAGTCGGGACACAATTTATATAGTTACAGAAGGTCGGTTTCATTTAAAGTGGAAGCGCTAAGATAGCCAGCGAAATTTTTTTTCTTTTAATTCTACTATGAGTTTGCTCTTGACTTTAGTCTAGGTCTGGATGACAGAGACAAAGTCTACGATGGAGTGAGCTTGCCCAGAAGAAGCCTGTTCACTCTCACTTTGAATAGATTAGGGTTGTATGCGTTCGGAAACACAGACGCAGGCAGAGAGTTCCACTCCTTTGCTGCGCGCATTATAAAAGACGTTTGAAAACGCTTAGTGCGAGTTGGTGGAATATTAACTAGGTAGGGGTGGTAACTTGCAGTGCGTCTAGATGTCCGATGGTAGAAGGGGGCCGGAAAAAAAAAATTCAAATCTCTTACGATTTTTACAATTTGTAGCTCATTGTCTGAGTGTCTGATACACTCAGACACTCAGACAATGAGCTACAAATTGATTAAAGGTAATACAGCTCCTGAAGTAAGTATTATCCTCAAATGTCAAGATTTCATGAAATAGTCATTCAATAGGGTAATATGGAATCAAAGAGTTGTATTGATGATTTTAATTATTATAATTATAATTCTATAAATACAGATTTGCTACGATCACGAATCGTATTTGGATTAACATACAACCTGATACTGAATTGCAAAAAAAATAAAAACAGCCAAGTGCGAGTCAGACTCGCGCACGAAGAGTTCCGTACCATCCATACATTTATATATCCATACTAATATTATAAATGCGAGAGTAACTCTGTCTGTCTGTATGTTACGTTTTCACATCTAAACCGCTGAACCGATCGTCATGAAATTTAGCAGAGATACAGCCTGGGATATGGAGAATGACATAAGCTACTAATTTACGCGATAACCGACATCCACGTGGGCGGAGTCGCGGGCAAAAGCTAGTTATCTATAAAAATGGCAAAAAATCACGTTTTTTGTATGGGAGCCCCTTAAATATTTATTTTATTCTGTTTTTTAGTATTTGTTGTTATAGCGGCAATAGAAATATATCATCTGTGAAAATTTCAACTGTCTAACTATCACGGTTCATGAGATACAGCCTGGTGACAGACGGACGGACGGACAGTGGAGTCTTAGTAATAGGGTCCCGTTTTACCCTTTGGGTACAGAACCCTAAAAACGTAAGAAACTTTGAATGCGCTATCGCCATAACGAGCGAAAACGTACGCACACATAGACAAGTTTCACGTACAGCGACTGCAAGCGCATTCGCGACGACTGGATTTTGTTTGAGATCGCCATGCGTACGCGTGTGTGCGTACGCTTGTTTTTGCTCGTTGTATTGAGCCGACCTTCTGTACTTTTCGAATTTGTGATCGAGACAACAAATTAATATAATTAAATTATGAGTCAAAGTTGTACAACACGTTTTGATAAGGTATTTTGGTAACTTAGTAAAATTTGATGATACGTGACGAAATGAAATTTTGTTCAAGTTAAAACTCGGTACATACTTTGGATGGCAATTATTTGGCGTAATTTGTTTTGTTAAACAACCTACATGAACATGAAATGATTTGATTATTTCTGGCGACTTGTTTGTCTGTGGGCAAAATTACTTTTTCTTTTTATTGTTAAATTTTGTTTTTCATTATGCTGAGATAGGAGCCTTTTGGACACGTACAGGACTCTTTCTTATAATATCGTTTAATTTTTTATACTTTTATAATTGTGTGTTTAGTTTGTGATCGTCCCGTGAGAGTCACAATAAATACTTTTTCACTTCAGTAGTTTAAACATGTAGGTTTTGCTGCCTGAAATCAGTGAGCAAAATGTGATTTTGCTCACTGTGGGGGAGTGAGACAAAGTAACTTTTTAATATCTATTTTTTCAGAAAGCCTCGAATATCTTATTCAGCCTTGGGTTAATCAAACAATTCGAAACATTCACACTCTATCTCTTTCCCGCGATTAGAAAGAAAGAGAGAAAAAGACCAGCCCTTTCGAAGTACCGATTTTGAATTCGACCTCAAAAACAAACACGTTCGGAATTTCGTACTAACTAAAGAAATTTAGCAAAAAGATAATTATGTCTTTTAATGTAATTTATTGAATTTTTAGCTTATTGTTGTATTTAAATGAAAATAAGTATTTACTGCAAATAAAACTGATATTTAACCTGTACATATTTATTATCTTCTACTGAACAGTTCCACGGTAGAACTAATAGGAGTTTTTGTTTTGTTCTCACTAGTACTACGATATACTATTTACAAAATAGTACAACTAGTGGGAGTCTCTATTTCCCACTTGTTCTACCTGTTCTATCGTTAGAACTAATGGGATATCGCTGCTGAAGTGAAAAGTTATGTGTGTTATACAAGAGCAAAGTTTTTTGCATCTCGTGCGTTTGAATCCCTCGCCACACTCAGGATTGAACTTTAGAATCACTCGCTACGCTCGTGATTCAATCGTTGAATCCTTCGCTTGCTCAGGATTCAAAATCAGCACTCGCAGCAAAAAACGACTTTGCTCTCTTGTTGGACAAATAACTATTTCTTTCTTTTTTCTTTTTTTACAATGTGCTCCAGTTGCTAATATTTGTTATTTTCACTTATTCTAAAGCATTTTCATTTTGAACACCGCTATATATTTAGGTCGAGTAGGTATTGTATGGGACAGCTGATATTTTTTTCTTGATTATGATTTTGGTCCGTTGGAGAAAGTTGTTCAATTTGATAGTCTGTATCACACCTTAAGATTTGACAACACCTTTCTGGTACACCCTGTATTATTATGTGTACCTAGGCCAAAAAAACTGCGTACCGAAAATAAAACAAGCCTCATCGTCTATCACATTATTCAATACGATAAATCAGGAAAAAAAAGCGGTATTTTTAAAAATCGTCTGAAAACGATTAATCAACCTAACAATACTTCAATTTATGATTAAAACGAAGAAAATGTTGATTTAGCATTCAGTCGCATAAAATATTCAAATTCTTAAAACAGTGGCTCGGAGATAACGTTTTAATGTTACAAAATTGTAAAATTTCACGTTATCTTACTTTTAATGTGAAGGAAAAACAACGTTTTAAGGGACCAGAGGGAGTTAGGCCTGTGTTCACCAACATTCAAACCACCGGTTAGGTATTTAAACAGTTGGTTTATGTCAAAATTCCTATGAAATGTTGAGTAAACAACTGATTAGATATCTAAACAGTTGATTTAAATGTTGGTGAACGCAGGCCTTAGGGCCTGGGCTCGATTCCCGAGTCAAGCAAAGTGTTATTGGGTTTTTCTATTAGGAATTTAATTTCTTAATAACAGTCCGGAGCTTGGAAGTTGGCGGTGAGATACCACACGCTACATACATGCTTTTCGAGGCACGGCCTCGAAAAGCATGTTAATCCGTTGGTACTGCGTCTGATCTCGCTCCGGTCGTCTCGAATTGCCGTTCCATCGGACTATGAGCGTGAGGGAAGAGAGAATGCAGCTGTGTCTGCGCACATACTTGTGCACTATAATATCTCCCACGCCGAGGGCTGGTCTCTTCTGAGATTGGTCGCCATGGCTGAAATTCGGTCTGAAGAACTATACAAATTTTCGAAAAACACAGTGCCGCACGAGGGAAATGCGCTATTGGAAATGAACAGACAGTGGTGCCGATTCCCTTGTTCACAATCTAAACTAAATTTAAGTTCTGTGCATCTTTTTCTTTCTATTTCATTAAGAAAAGGACAGAAGATAAATTTTAGTTTAGTCCTGTCAAATTGATCAGCGCTTGACGTAAATTGACGTAATTTTAGTCGGCAAGTTTTTAATAACGTTTTAACTTGTATAGAGTAGTGACAGGCGCTGATTAATTTGACAGGACTAAACTAAAATTTATCTTTTGTCCTTTTTATAATGAAATAGAAAGAAAAAGATGTACTGAACTTAAATTTAGTTTAGTTTTTGAACAAGGGAATCGGCACCGATGTGACTCTCAGTGCACACTGTCGTCTGTAAAGTTGCAATATCGTTTTAAATCACGACGCACGGCTTTATCTTACTTGTATGTAATTTGTTGTTTGTTGCAAAGGTAGATAATTTCCACTGCGATAGGCATTTAGTTTTTGTTTTGTTTGTTTGTTGTCATTTACCAGTGTTGCACAACGCAACAGATTACGCAACATCTTTTGTCTCTTGGCCTGACATCACGTAATGGAGAACACTCAAACTTTTTTAATTTATATTGTTACATTTAAGGTTTTGAATACAAGGCTTTTGGTTACTTTGTATTAGTATTTGTATTTTGTCTATTTTTCGTCTTGTTTGTGCAGAATAAACTTTTTTTATTTCTTCTAAATCTTTGCTGCTACATAATAGTATTATGTTTTGCAGGGATACTCGACTAGACTGAATTTTAGTTATCTTCCTAGCTTTATTGTTGACTCACATATTTAATTTATTGCAATAATGGTTTGGTTACATTTTATTTATTTAACAATTTATGTACACACATATAAACAGACAAGAAGAAAAGAACAGAAAAATACGTACAAAGGTGATGCTTATTTCTAATGAAATCTCTTCCAGCATACCTGCGATAGGAAAGTAGATATAGAGATGTAGGCAACGTGTGTAAGTGTAGAAGAGAAAAACAAAATACATAAAATCAAAATAGCTATACCCTAAATAAACATACATTAAGAGAATATACTTACATACATACTTCCAAAATAAATATCACTCAAATATATACTTAGAACTACAATGTAGTGGAAAATAATAAATACATAATAATATGCAACTATGACGAAGCGGAAAGGTAGTGATCTTCTACTCTTCTTTTAAAGGCTGCAACAGTTTGGCAGTCCCTAATGTCAGGTGGCAGTGAATTCCACAGCCGAGCCGCGTGTGTTGAATGAGTAGGAGTAGAAGTCGGATGAGTGGGGAGGGAGTCTAAGGAGATTTCTAAGATGTGACCTGCAAGGTGCATCCGAAGTACGATCGTAGGAAAAGCGTTGTCGCAGATAGGATGGCTTCATTTATATCAAATCATTGGCAATATGCTCGTCCTCTGTTATTAGCAGAGATCGGAATAGGTAGAGCTAATTTACCTAAACATCGAGGAAGGATGTAACACAGAGTGGATAATACCTCCTCTGAAATCCTGCAATAATTATAGTGACGTTTAAATCCCGGGATTTAAAAACCATGAATTATTTATTGTACCTATGTATCTATAGTTACAAATTATTGATTTGAAGAATCACATGTAAAATATTTAAGGGCTACGTACTAAAATTGCTAAAAAAGCTCTTTAATATAATAGTTTCAGTACGGAACCCTAAAAATGTTATATGATTTTTCAAATCAATCATTTGTAACTATAAATAAAGTCCAATAAATAATTCGTGGTTTTTAAATCCTGGGATTTAAACGTCATTAAAATTATTCCAGGATTTTAGAAGAGGTATTATCCACTCTATGTTACATCCTTCCTCGGTGTTTAGGTAAATTAGCTGTAACTATTCCGATCTCTAGTTATTAGTTATGAATATTGTAAAAATCCAAGATGACATGTACAAGATTTTAAAGTAATGATTACCTAATTACAATAATATTCATTCATAATGGACTTACTGTAAACCACAAATTTTAAAATTAATTGTTCTTTGTTATGAATTACATTTGAATAGTTGCACACCATATCTTGTGGTAGACGGTACAATAGAACTTAAAATACTTTATTTAACTTAATTCTTACAAATAAATAAATTCTAATTCCAATTGTGCTACAGAGGAATTATAAAAGAACTCCCTAAATCTATGTAATATCAGCTAGTAAGTGATTGCTTGCTCGCACAAAAGAGCTCGAACAGATGGCCGATGGGGCCGCAAGGTTCTTGAGTGGTGACCGCGTACCGGAAGACGTAGCTTTGGAAGGCCTCCCACAAGATGGACGAATAATCTTGTGAAGGTCCGGTCGAAGTGACAGTGCTTGGGGGAGGCCTATGTCCAGCAGTGGACGTCTTTTGGCTGAAATGATGATGATGAGTGCTGGCAGTTAACCTTCTGTACATTATCAATTAGTATGAATATGCAGGGAATGGATAACAAATTCAAATTATCATTACAAGTTTTTATTGTCTAAATAAAAGTGCGTCTGTATCTAATTACTACTTTAATGGCACCTAACTATTGTTAATTACATTTAAGCTTGTCATTTTTGAACTTGAAAATGTTATTTCATTTATTAGTGTTTTTTACTTTATTTATGTAATAATTGCGTTTTCATATTACTTGATGTAAAGAAAAAAAAATAAAGAAAGAAAGAAAATACGTTTATTTGCGGTAAACATGACGCAAACAAAGAACACAAATACAAAAAATAACAACTTGGGGGAAAAGTATGCGTCACATCCTCGCAAAACGACCTTCGCTCAGCATAATGCTGCGACCCTATGCGAGCCCTCTGGCGTCGACGTGATGACGTCGACTCGTATAGCATACAATGAGATAGAAATAGAGATTTTTTTTTTAAAGCTATTAGAATTGCCTTATCCTCTAAGTACCTATATCATATCTTATGGCCTATGCAAATCCATTAGCATTATGACTATAAAATACAAAGGCAAAGCTGAAAAGTTACATATATAACCGTAATTTCATTGGCCCCCACTGCCAGAATTCGAATTGGAACACAGTTTGGCAGGAGGAATAAATAATATTATAGAAATAGGTCCCTGCTCCCTTACCTGAACTCTAAAACAAGGAGCTTCACAAACAACTAAAGATGGTTTCCAAAATAACAAATACCTTTGAACTTACCACTTACAGTTACCAAAATTTAAAGGCACAATCATTACCAAAAGGTGTACCTTACGATTTAACTTTGAACTTTGATCCATTGTCGAATGGTCCGATGTCGTTTACTTATCGATTACTGCCAGTTTTTAGAGACGTTGATAGATCGCCCCGAGCGGGCATTCTGCTTCTATCGGTTAAACCTATTCTGCGGGGGTTCAAGTTATAAGGGAATTGGTCGTACTTTGAATTTTAGGGTACCTAGTAAAAAGGCAGAGGAGGACATAACACAACACCACACCTTGTTTCCCCGAAGAGTTAGGCTGAGGTGTACATATAGAAGGTAAACCCACATTTCGCCAGTTATGTTTAAGTCTCATGTAATAGTGGGCGAGCCTATTGTCATCAACCGGGCACTTATCAGACTCCGAGCTACTACTGAGAAATATCTGATAGAAAAACCCAATAATACTTTGCTCGACCTGGTAATCGAACCCAGGACCTCATTCACAGCAGTAGCAAAGGAGGAAATGCCCAAAAATATGCTACGACTGTTACTTATAAGAGCGTTACGTGTATCGACTGTTTTTAACACCACTTCTGTGGAATAGGGGAGTGGACTGTAAGATTACGCTGGTTGTAGAATAAAAAAATGGGTAGGTCTTTACGAACGGAGTTCTGTCCGTTCAGCGAATCCAGTAAACAAAGAGATGGCTGAGTACGACTCACCTTTCTTTGCTGTTGGCTGCCTCCCAATTAATTTACACGGTATTTTGAGTGGACCTTTGACCCACTGAAGGCTGGCTGAGACACTACATGGTAATGCACAATTTATTTTTTGTTGTATCAATTTTCACTCACGGAGTTAAAAATCAACTAGTTCAAAAGGGTAAAATGGCCGCGACAGACTTCCGCACCGGCGCGAACGCAAAGTTCTTCTCGATGGCCCGTTTGTCACCTTGTCATCGTGGTCTGCAGCAGCTAGTGGGCACGCTCAGCCAATCAAGTGCCGACTTAGCGAGCGTAGACAAATATTCCCTATTAAATTAGTCTAATCATGTGTTATATACAGAACAACTTCAGAAGAAGAAGATTTTTGACGACTGCAGTATGAAAAAAGAAAATAATGTTGTATCTAAGTCATCTTTCCCACCACCGACGACAAAGTGACTAGCTAACGACTATTGTCTCGCTCAAGAAACGTACAGTAGATGAAGGTCAATAGTCAGTATGTGGTCAGTATTCATATTATATTAATAGTTGACCACTGACTGTTCAAACAGCGTTAGTTTGTCGCAGCGACGAAAGCTATCAAAGCAAAAATACTCGCTCAGCGACGCTCACTTGGCGGACAAAATACTCGGTGAGAGACTCTCGCTTGGTACATACTTATGTATATCAGCTAGTGACTGAGCAGTTATTGTACTTGTCGCACTCGCGCACTCGCTTAAAGCCCAGTGACAAAACTATCCGAATTACACACTCACTGCTCACCAACTCGTTTCTAGTTGCTAGCTCTACAGGTTTTTAGCTAATCGTTGATGGTAGGGTGTCTAAGCCACAGATCTAATACCTCAAAAAAAAAAAAAAAATACTAAAGATGCTGACCATAGTTTGAAAAACCAAACATTTTATGAATGCTGCAATCAATTACTGTTAATATTATACAAATGCCCTTATCGCCTCCGCTTGTAATTTAACCATCGTTACCTACTTTCATTTACTAAGTGTAAATATAGAGCTGAAACTTTTCTATTACTGCCGTTTGAGATTGGCCAGATATTTCGGCGTACAGGTCTTCAATCAACATTCTTTTTTCCTGGATTGCAGGAAAATGTTTTTATGTACAGGGTGACTTGTAATTTAACATTACCTACGTTTGATGTGTGAATAGTGGATCGTAAGTGGGAAAAATGGTCTTTTATGTAATGTTCAAATTTTAATAGTTCCAGAAATTAAGATTTTTATTGAATAATAACAATAATATCTTTGTTTTAGACACAGTCCATAAAATTGATACATAGAAAGCGTTAGTACAGATGTTATTAGTACACAAAAAAATAAAAAGGTGTTAGTAATATGTTAGTAAAAGACAAGATACATAATAATTTACTTATAGTATATTTCCTATTTCCCTGCAGGTATACATCTGCCCAGTGCAGTAAAGGGACTATCAACTTTGCCCGCTAACGTTTTGATGCTACCACGGACCCTGCTCAACATTGATGCAGCTCTTTTCCTTATTACGGCGGAAGTCTGCGCAAACAATGCGGAAGTACCTACTGCAGTACCGGGGTTATTACTGTCACCTTTTTCAGACATGTACTGATTAATTATTTTACGTTAACGATATCAAATAATATAATGTTTCAACAAAAAAAAAAAAATCAGCAAATGGGAAAATGTGTTATTGAAATTCATTGATAGCCATTCAAATGCTGAACTGGTTGTTAGCAAAACCTGAGAAACGGCATATAATGTTGAAGTATTTTTTATCTTTTGTTACCACAATCACGTTTACAAGAAAAATATTGCACAATATACACTCAGCCTGTATATAATGTCGCTTACTATTTCATATACATTCAGACAAATTGTTCCTCATATTGAAGGAAGACGAAAGTGTTTCTATTTTCTGATATTTCCTAGGCACCACGTAGGTACGGAATTGATGGAATTTCTCTTACAGATTGATCTTGATTCACTTTCTGAACATGTTGAGATATATGTATATATTGTGGAACCCTCTAGATTCTGGAAAAGAGAGATCCTGTATGACAAAAAAAAAACCTATGAAGTTTAACCCTTTGACGTAAAAGGGACACCTGTGTCCCCAGCAATCATTCGTATTTATTTCATAAACCTAGTAATCTTTTTTTTATTTCAAGGCTTTTGAGTACTTACTTCTGTACGTATCTTATAATTTTGCAATGTTGGCAGATATAGCAGAGCGACACATAAAAAAAAAATGAGTTGAAGTTTGGTGATTTCGCGCGCTTCTTTCAAAAATTTTCAAAAACTATTTTTTATGTGATTTCGTGATGTTAATAATTATTGGGCGCTTATTTGTGTACAATGGTAAGTTAAAATTTATGTTTTACTGATATGTGTGATAATATCTTTGAATTTAGTTCCTAAATTACGAAAATTCATGAGTGGGAAGAATATGTCCCAATATGCATATATGATCTATTATTACATATTTTTCGCGAATGTGTTATAAAGTTTTTGTGCATTTTATAATGTTACAAATTATTGTTTCTATTGTTTTAGGCTCATAAGGGAACTAGAATGTTTTCTCTGACAGAAACCGAAGTGGAAGAATACCTAACGGCTGACACTAGCGACTGTGAAGAGCCCTTGTTTTGGACGATGATGATCAGTCGTTCATAGATCAAGACATTGAAGCCGGAGCACAATTTGTCATTGTCTATTTTTCATGTAATGTGCGTCTTGTTTGTGCAGAATAAACAATTTTTCTTTCTTCTTTTTATTATCGAGCCTGCAAGTGCAACAGAAACTCCTTTGCCATCATCTACTTTACCCGATGAATCCATTCCGTCATTCAACAGTGCAGTTCCTATTTTCCGGTGGAAAAAAAACACATACCTACCATCCGTACACCTTTCCCGAGATCAACTATGATTTTGGTAACAAGGCGGTAGATCTTCTACGAAACTTCCGTTTGGGGCCCGTGGTTTTTTTTTACCCGTGGTACTACTGGTAGTACACCAGTAGTACCACGGGTAAAAAAAAAAACCCGTAGTACTACCAAGCGATCCAGTAGTACTACGGTAAGTTTTTGTTTACCCGTGGTAATACTGGTAGTACCCCCGGCAACAAACGCAAACTTCTTGTCGCCGATACCGACACAAATTGTGAAAAGGAGACAAGTAGGCTCAGTACAAAGACTCGAGGTGATTTGTCCAGATATTGTTTGTTACTAAATACAATCAAAACATAGGTGGTGTTGATCTCATGGATCAGAAGAAAGTAACGTACGAAGTCGACTGAAAATATAAAATAAAATATTATTTGCGATTGTTTTTTGACCTTTTAGCTATAGGAATGAATAATGCCTATACAATTTTTTTGAAATTGCACAAAGCAAATCATAATGAAGGAGGTCGGCTATCGTCTTTAGAATTTCGGCAGGTTTGATTGTATTTAGGGCAATGATAGATTTTATTATTAGGAAACATACCCTGCCTATTATGTCTATGACAAAAAAAAAAAAAAGATTGCAAAATGTCTCTCTCTCTGGTCTCACAACTTCGTTTCCATCCCACACGATGGTAAAAGGACCAAATAGACGAAGATGTGTGCATTGCGCTAAGGAACGCGTAGAAAATCGGACACACAAAATCTGTACTATTTCAAAGTTCAATTGTGCTTTACAGCTGGACGAAACAGTTTTGCAGCTTTTCTTTTTTATTTATAATCTTTATAGATTATAAATAAATACATTATTTTCGTGTAAAATGTACAGCTTTTTATTTTCAAATGTTCTAGTATTATGTAGAACAACATAATTTCTTACACTATGAAGTACCATGAATGTCGGCCTTTACCGCATTTTGGGACATAGTTGTCCCAAAGATTTCCAAAAAATCTACACAAAAATAAATATATTTACTAATTTACATGTGTATAAATCATCATTGTACACATAATAATGCACCTAATTACCGAGAAATACTTTCCTATTAGTTTCGTGCGTCAAAGGGTTAAAAGAATCCGACGAATTAAGAACCTATTCCTTTTTTGAAGTGACTTTAGTGACTTTTATACTTGGAAAAAAAAAAAAAAAGTCACTTTGATACTTGGAAGATCATAAACCCGCTGCCTATTAACCACTGAGCCACCAAGAATTTATGTACTGAAGCTGATTTTAATCAGTTTATAACTTTCCCACTGCTGGGACACAGGACAATAACCCCACCGCCGTATCTCTACGTTGACGTTATAGTGAGGTTTGTGTGCTTCGAACTCTAGGTCTATGCCGGTAGAGTTTACTTTGCCGGGACATGTCTAGGATGAGGAGCCAGACCAAGAGAGATACAGAAACCTACAGGGCAGCATGTGGCGAGCTGTTAGGCAGTAGCGACCCCACGGCCCTTAACTCCCGGGAGAAGTCTTGTTTCTCATCTCTGGCCTGCCTTTATTGACCGGCCAGAGTGAACACTGACGAGGAACAGAGCTTCCATCTCATTCTTGCCTTTATAGATCGGCTTGAGTGGAGATTCGCTAGAGCAAACCTTGCTCGGAGGAAGGAAGTGTTCCAGTAAGTACTGGTAGGAATCTTGACCATCTTCCGGGCTCTGGGATTGCTCTGATAGTCGTGAAATACCTCTCCAGTCTTCAAGCACCTTAGAATATATTGCCTCCTTGTTGATATGCACTAAGTGCTAGCAACCGTTTCCGGGGGCCTATTATTGAGAGTGCAAGTCACCCCCTGCCATTTATCCGTGTATAATAAAATATTGATCAGTCAGGGGCCAGGCCAGGTAACCAGTCCATTTTAACTAGCCAAACCCCTATGGGTTAAGGTATTGGACTATTCCAATACCTTTGTTTCCATACACTGCAGTAGTCCTACACCATCCGGGGGTTATCCTTGGGTGCACTTGCATAGTGCGTACAGGGATAATCGTCGGTTGGAGTCTCATTTAATTAAAGCGTCTAACGGGCTTCTGCGAGTTGGCTTCGGCCCCTCGTACGCTTTCTAAAGATCCGTAATCCCAGGGTTCCGAGATATATCCAAAAAAAAAATACACACAACAAACTTTGACAATAATATTACATAGAAAGGTGAGCAAACTTAAGTACCTATACAAATATTTGAGGCAGGCAGGCAGGGGGGCAGAAGTTCACCACGTGGGCACAGTGTGGGTTGATCGGTACTGAAGTAGACTTGATAAATGAAGTCAGGGTCATGTAATATCCCGCAGTACATTAGAGAGGCTACAAATTGAATAATATAATGAAACTAGCCTACGATCATTAATACCAAGCTTGATATTCGTTTTGATTTCTCTTGTATAGTAGACCTCGTAATGGCTTAACCACTTTTGACAACCATTCCCAGTTAAGGCGTTTCCCTTAGCGAACGATTTTGAGCGTTCAGTCCTTGTCTGTCCTTCTCTGCACCGCTGTGGCGGGGTCACTTCGTCCTGCTCTGTCCCGCTCCCTGCGCAAGCCGTATTCACGTGTTTTTGTGTTTTTTTTTCGAATAGTTTAATTTAAAAAAGAAAAGCGATCTTTTGAAATAAAATAAAACGTGAATTATTTAGATTTTTATATTATCTACCCATTATTCTAATCCTCAAATTAATAGAACGTAACCTATCGGAAGGTTTTGCTCGGGGTAGCGCCTTAAGGCGATTGCAGACGCTTCACTCCAGTGGAAGTAAATTTTTGGTTCATTCCACGTTCACACGACAGCGACAAAATGCCATTAATGTGGTGTGTGGTAATTTGGTATAGAAATGAAATGAACGGTCATCTGCTCCTTTCATTTGCATGCTTTCCTTTCAGGCTGAGTGGCAAAATCCAACTTCGTTGGATTGGTTCACTAATGAATTCATTTTTCACTGTTGATTCATTTTATGTTCAGATGTTTCACTTTCAGTGAAAAGTGCCCAATGCTAGGCAAAACTGGAAGAGTCCGATATCGACATTTAATGAAATTTAATTTAGGTTGAAACTATCTTAGTGTAACAAAGACTAAAAGACCTTGTCTTTATATGACGTGCAAGTGACATTTAACCAGGGTGGTAAAGCAATTTATACGAGTTCGAATTTACACGATTGTATTTTAATGGCATGGCGTGAGATTGTTCCGGTAAATTATTGACAATTACTAGCCCTATATGGAAACAATTACCGTGACACTGTAAGTCGGTCATCGTGATTACATTTTCTGTGATTGGCAGGTATTTCGTATGTCGTTAGTCGGTACTCGGATTTCTGGATTAATTTAGTAACCCATACGATAACTAAATAAATCCAAGAATTCGAGTACTGACTGAATTGGTGTATAACCTTACATCAATCAAGGTTAAGCTGCGCTTGCAGTGTTTATGCTCAATTTCACTAACACTAGTCGATACTTAGATGAATGCCTAAATAAAAGCACGCTGTTGGATTATTAACTTTGGGCGCTAAGCCGAGCGTTGAAAATTCAAAATTATTATATATAATAATAATAATAATACCACCGGTAGCTTGGACCCTGTTCCCGATACCGGTGGGCTACTATTTTTTATATTTTTAAATGTTTTTATTTGTTTATGTTTTTATAAAAATATTTAAAAATGTTAATGATATGTTTTTAAATGAAATAAAGGAAATAATAATAATATATTTTATTTTCTTTGACAACATGGGTCCATTGGTTAGTACAAAGAACTTATCAAATAAAGGCTTAGTATTTATCAATTAGTTAATTGTATTGTACACAATCAACATAAAAAATCATCCCTGCCGCACATGCAGCCGGACAGCGTGCCTTATTATAGGTGCATCGTGTTTTTCAGCTATTACTTTCAAAATACTCTTGCAGCTAGCCCTCATTCTGCTTATTAAGGATGCGGTCGCGGTATATGTATCGCCCAGTGTCACAAGCTCAATTTAGCGAGTAATAAAAACTATTCAGAGCAGACAAGAAGGACATCCAGTTAGACTGCAAGTCGACCACAACATAGTTGGTTTGCTTACCTCATCTTCTGCGCTGCAGAAGGACTATTAAGTTTAGGGGAACTATTATAAAATGTTTTATGATTCTGCTGACAAAGGCATTTCTATAATAAAATTCTCATTCTTCTTCGCTTATTAGCATATTCGCTCCGCTCCGCTTACTAATGGCCAGGCAGACTTGTGCATAATATAACTGTTCGAAATATCATCACCTGTGAAGGCTTTTTAATGAAGTCAGAATCACTTAATATTATTATAATCAGTTATTTAAAAATCATAAATAAACAGAAACAATACATCAAATAAAACATAATTATTGACATTAAACTGATTTGTTATTAAAATATTCTCATATTGATGGATCATCGCAAAATATTTGCCTCAGGCCAATATTGTTTTTGCAATAATATTCATGTACTACCAATATTTAATTAATTGCATTTTAAATGAGTAATCCAGATATTATTTAGTTATTAATATTGTAATAGAATTATTACAGTAGGATTCTTTAGAGCGAATTACAATAATTACATTATAATTTATCAATGTGTGACTGCCACATTGGCAGTAAAATAGCTTCAAAATATCATTAACTCATAAAAATATTAAGCCGGTCAGCAAGGCAGTAGTGGAGTAGACTACAGTCCGCTCAATTAGTGGCGGTACACTTAAATGACTTTCAGGAATTTACGGTATATGTCAATTATATCTTGTGGACGTACTATTTTAGTCTACAGTAATTGCATTATCACCTTTAAGTTGAATGTCACATGCACGTCATAAAAACAAAATGGTCTATCCATGTGACACTTATTAGATACTTATCTCACTAAGGGCCGGTTGTTTCAAACAGTTCGTTAACGTAACATACGTACGTCAAATATTAACGATTACATTATGATGTTTAACGTACGTCAAATACAAAGCGTTGTTTCACTGCATAAAAGGAAAAATATAAATATTTTCAGTAAAAGAGGTGAAAGACACAATTATAGTACCAGAAATAGGGAGCAATTAGTTCAACCAGGTTTCAGACTGGCTAAAGTAAACTCATCCTTCATGGGGTACTGTTTAAAATGTTACAATAAAATACCTCCCCATATACTCCAATTGAACGAAACTAAATTTAAATCTTATATAAAACGCACACTATGCAGCCAAGCATATTATAAATTGGGGGATTACATCGCTGACAAAAATGCTTGGCTCAATGCTGGTCCTGCTCCATAAGGGCGTATAAACTAATTGATTAGCATTTTAAAATATTATTGGAGCTGCTGAAGATTGTAAACTATTTTTTCATTGTATAAACTCAATGTCCTTGAATTATATAATTGCATAGCACAGGTGTGAGTACTATGTACTATAGAGCTACCATTTACCGGGTAATATGTCTTTTATTGACTTGAATGTGCCCTGGCGGCTGAGAGTATGTCATACTCACTCAAATGTCTCGCTGGTGGTGGCGTGTGTGTTGGATCATTAAGTTCCCTTCAAAATGGTTGAGCTAAATGGTGCTGATCCATGCGTCATGTTCGTGAACGGGCGCCGTCAGTTGGGACTGGTCATCTCTTAGCTGCCACGGCTTATTTTAATTTTTGAATTGTTTCTATTACGGACACTTCTAACGTGCACGTCTTTCTACATTGTTCTCACATGTATAACTTCAACATGAATGATGTAACCCATATTTTGTAACAATATTTTGTTTTAAAAGAGTGTCCATGGAGTTTCTTGTCCGTTCTTCTCCATAGGAACCTACTACGCTTTGGAATGGGCAACTAGCTTCATCTTTCTGACTGACCGACCCCTTGACAATTCAAAAGTGCCTGTAATTGGTTTATTTGAAATAAATGCTTTAAGATTTTTTTTTTTTTTTTTAAACCGATCGTCAAACTTCAAATGTCGAAGAATAAAATGACGTTAACCAGTGGGTTACTGTAATCGTTATTTTTTAACGAACGTCAAGGGCATAATTTTGTGAAACAACGATTTGACGATAGTTAGCGCCATTTATGACGGATACGCGTGCGTCAAGTGTACGTGAAACAACCCGCCCGTATTGTCTATCACGCTTCTATAACATATTCCCTGTAAATTGAGAGGTCTGGCTCTTGTGATACAGGAAATCCTAGTACAAGAGTCAGGGCTACACAGATGTTTGTGTCTTGAAGTGAATAAATTTATTATTTATTATTATGTAGTTCCAGCCTTAGTGAAATCTCAATTAAGTGGAAATTGTTGTCAAAAGTGATAAATCAATTACGAGGACGACTGTACGTTGGATGTAGCATCAAACTCAAACTCAAAGCATTTATTTCAAATAAACCAATTACAGACACTTTTGAATTGTCAAGGGGTAGGTCAGTCAGAAAGATGAAGCTAGTTGTCCATTTCAAAGCGTAGTAGGTTAATATGGAGAAGAACGGACATGAAACTCCACAGACACTATTTTAAAACAAAGTATTGGTTAAATAATTCATGTTTGATGTCTCATTAGGGCTCACGCCTCGTCCACTATTTTAGTGGATGGACTATACCTACTTCGAGTGGATCTAACGGTAATTTCGTAATAATAATAATTATGTAGTCTTCTACTTTAATGCAAAAATCTAAAATACAAGGAGATTCTCTCTAGAATCTCCTTGTATTTTAGATTCTACCAAGTTTACCTCCTTCTTAGTTATACCTCCAAGATATTCTATCAATAGCCCTACAGTTTTGAGCTAAGTTCAAAACATCTTCAGTTTCAGAGTCGGATCATGAATTGCTTGTAGTACAACCAACTACAACTATGTACCGAAATTTGGGTTACCTGCAATAGTCCCATACAGTTATATTGAAACCGACAATGTTTGTAATGTAAATAATGAAGGAAGGGATGGAAACTTGAGGGACTAGCGGTGAATTGGGAACAGGAAGGTACTTATTGAGTGGGAGTACTGAACTTTGAAGGGTTAAGTTTACGAAATACATAGCTATGCAACATCTAATAGTTTTCTTCAATATAATGTATATTTATTTGAATAAGGCAAAATTATACCACTAAATCACGCCTGTATTGCCTAAAGGGTAAGGCAGAGGTGTAGGTACACTCACACACTCACAAAAACACTTTCCTTGACTTGAATGTGCCCTGGCGGCTGAGAGTCAATCTGCCTAGCCTTTTCCCAACTATGTTGGGGTCGGCTCCCAGTCTAACCAGATGCAGCTGAATACCAGTATTTTACATGGAGCAGCTGCCTATCTGACCTTCACAACCCAGTAACTGGGTAACACGATACCCCTTGGTAAGACTGGCTGTCAGACTTTTGGGCTTCTGACGACCCGTAACGACTGTCAAAGATCTATAAATGACAGCCGGGACCAACGGCTTAACGTGCTTTCCGAGGCACGGAGGAGGCTCGGTATGTAAAAATGGTCACCCATCCACGGACCAACCCCGGCAAGCGTAGCTTAACCTGACGAATCGACCCGTGCGGCTGTTATTACTTAGCCACGAGCTCCTCTCTCTCCCTGGCGGCTGAGAGTATGTCATGTTAACTAAGATGTCTCGCTGATGGTCGCGCGTGTATTGGATCATTTAGCTCCCTTCAAAATGATTGAGTCGAATGGTGCTGATCTATGCGTCATGTTCGTGAACGGGTGCTGTCAGTTGGAACTGGTAATCTCTTAGCGGCCGCGGCTTATATGAATTAATTTATAATAGTTTTTTTTTTTTTTGTTGCTATTTGCTGTACCTACTCTGGATACATTTAACGTGTTCATCTTTTTTATTTTTTACATCGTTCTCACAAAAACTCTCATATACATTCAATATTAAAGATGTAACTAGTATTTTTGTAACAATATACCTTATATATAAGAGTGTCGATGGAGTTTCTTGATCGTTCTTCTCCATAGGTACCTACTACGCTTTGGAATGGGCAACTAGCTTCATATTTCTGACTGACTGACTCCTTAATAATTCAAAATTATTAAAACAAAAAAAACAAAAAAACGACTTCCAAATTTTAAAAGTAATATTTCTAAGTTCTAACATTATTTAAGAAAATAGATAATAATATGTACAAGTATATAAAAAAGGGAGGTAAAGAATCAAAGGGCATCAAAAAATTCTTCCGCATCGCTGTCAACAGGAAAAGTGCCCAAAAGGCTGGCAGCATTGCCACGTTGTATGGCAATGCTGATTCTTTGGGCAAGAAATAGGCCAGCCCTCTGGTCACGTGAAGAGTCGACCAACCGCTTGGAGATGTCTCGAAATACCATGTGGGCACTCGGACCCCATGGGCCTAGTGTTTCAACCCCAAACGGCTCAAACATATAGCTCCCAATGAGGTTGTTATATTTGCGCCGTTTGAGGTTTTCCGCACCTGCAGCAGCCGCCCCAGCACAGCCCGCCGTGCTAGGAAGATGGGATGGCGCAAGGGTGTCAACACATGTTGCGTCCCACACCAAAGGCCGACCCAACTTCCAAGGCATGATGGTCATTCCGTCTGGTCTCTTCCCATCGTCGCGTGCCAAGCCATTGGGTTCTAAAACAGCTGGCACCCCGGCGGTGACAAGAGCACGACGGATGATGTCATTGATGCTGGCGTGCCGTGCAATCCGACCTGCGCTCCTACTGCAGGATAGGCCATGATGTCCGAGGCAGTCGACAACTTCACCGCATTGGCAGCGATGCAGAGCTACGCAAGGAGCGCCCAGACGCAGACAAGTAGCGAGCCGAAAAGTGGTGTCACCCAGCATAGTGCCTATGTTGGGTGACGGTAGTGCCTGAAGCCAGAGGCCCGACTCCCACTCACCCACAGCCAGCAGGCGGGCACGCTCAGCAGTATTGGTGGACGTATTAATAAGATTATTCCGTACCAACCTGCAGAGCGGCTCATCCCACTGTCTCTGGGAAGATGGATTCACGGGCCGATCTGTACCCGGGCAAGCCATTTTCCAGGCATTCACTGCATCAGTCAAACACGGCACTTCAGAGTCAACCAAGGAAGGGGCCAAAATTTTCCCGGTCAACTCTTCCGTGCTGTGGACAGAAGACAGGAATGCCGGTAAGCTAATACTGGTAATTTTGCGGACGCCGAGGCCACCAAATCGGATGGGAAGTGTGGCTTGCAGCCACGCTCGGTCGTCCAAAGCCACATTTAAAATGGATGTTAGGGTGCTGCGAATAATTTGGTCAATTTTATCCAGGAGGTGTGGTTGTTTCCATAAAGGGGAAGAGCGTAAAAAATATATAAAATTTGGGCCAAAACAACAGTAACTAATCAGGGTGTAAGCCGAATGTAAATTAATTTTGGATAGTCTGTCTGAAATGTCGTTGAAATTTTTAATTTTATCGTCGATGAATTGAGTAAAGCTATCTTCTAAAATTGGGGAACCTAGGAGGTGCAGTGAACTTTTTTCTAGAATTTTAATTTGTGGGGCTATTGCATTAAATTTATTTAGGGTCGATTGTCTGTCGGTAATGTCAGAAAGGTAAATTTCACATTTTGATGGATTAAGGTCCAGGCCAATAGATTTAAATTGCTCTTTGAGGAGTTGTAGATCTTTTAAAACTTCCAAAAAAACACTACCAAGTGAAAAATTACTTTAATTTTGGAAGTCGGTGTTTTTGGATCTGTATTTTAGTTTGGGCCACCGACTTCCTATATTAAAGTTATTTTTCACTTTGTAATGTTTTTCTGGAAGTATGTTTTATATTAAAAATATATATATATATATATATATATATATCGCTTTATAGTGGGTCTGTTTATAATTTATCTAAACTACAATAGCCTATTGTCAACTTGCTCATCGCCTTTTACAAAATATTGCTTTTCTCGATGCAGAGACGTTAATTGTTGAGGTGTTCTCCTGGTATTTCACCATTCACATTGTGACGAGCATAAATTGCTTAGCAACCATATTAAAGTAATCGAATCGCAACCCGTGAAATACTTATTATTGAGTAGTTCAGGTGGCCATCTGTGGTCTTCATCATCAATTTCACCAAATGGTGCATTCCGAGAGCAAATGCACGAGTTACTATAAAAAATACCCAAATCGCTATTAATATTTGAAGAGTTCCTTCGACTTTTCCAGGATCCCATCATCAGATCCTGACTTGATGACAATGGGACCACCTGGAAAGTAAACCCTTTCAAACAAAAAAATATTTTTCTATCCGGTTTAGCCATATTCGAGTAATCGAGGAACATACTTTAAAAAAAGAGAAAAAACATTCCGACGAACTGAGAAACTCCGCCTTTTTATGAATTCGGTTAAACAATGCCTGTAAACGGTTTAATTGAATAAAATTATTAAAAAAAATGAGTTTACATTTCATCAGTAGAGCAATAATTGTTTGGTAGGTATCTAATAGGTTTTACCATAACAGGTAAAATTAAACTGCCTACGCCTTTGTTTGAATACGATTCTAAAGGTGGTGAAGGGCGGACTTCTTGGGGGAACTGTCATAAATGTACTCGTAGTTTTGAAGTTAGAAAAATGCTGATTCTCAGCATAGTTTGAATAAATGACTTTTTAATATATTGCACTTTTTTATTTAAGGCTCCTACAAACAGACGCGACACGCGACGCGACACAAAGGCACCATGTGTCGCGTGACGAGCGGTGCCTTTGTGTCGCGCGCGATTTGCGTTGCTAGTCGTGGCTTGTAGGAGCCTTTAAGTTGATAAATGTCAATTTCTGCTGGATAATCTAGATATTTCACCAGCTACTAAGCGGTACCCTACTCTTATTTCATCTGCAGTATATCGTTTGTCACGTACACTTAAGATGTGTGTCCTACGTGTCACTGCATCGCACCCTCCACCCAGAGATAAATTAAATAGTCTCATGTTTAAGCTCTAAAGCTTTTAAGCTTTTTACTCTAGTTGTCATCATTATTATATTGTTGCTAGTCATGTTGTGCGATTACGCTTTCGATGCTATTCAAGTCGAAACCTATAGAGTGAACCTACTGATATACTGTGATTGTTATTTGTTGTAACTGCCTTGTGAATAAATAAATCTATACAAATAAATAAGATTGAAGTGTCTGTTTATAATATAAAAATAACAGCTTTTTAATAAATGCATATTAAAGTATTTAAGGTATCTAATAATCCCTAAAAAAAAACCTATATTGAACAATTTATATACACACATATAAACAGACAAGAAGAAAGGAACAGAAAAATACGTACAAAGGTGATGCTTATTTCTAATGAAATCGCTTCCAGCATACCTGCGATAGGATATTCTCTCTGTTGTAAACAATCACCTATTAGGTACATTATCAGAACCTTTTCGGCTTCACCAGAATAAGCGCGTAATAACTAATTAATATTAACTCATTACTGCGAAAAACGTAAAGAAAATTCAAGTTGTATTATTACAATACAAAACAAAAAACAAAAAAATTGTTGACAAGAAAAAAAAAAAACTCAAAGTAACATTATCGATAACAAAAACTAAAATATTTCTGTAAAATGTTTTTTTGTCAATAACTCATGAACGGTAAAAGTTTAACACTTAAAATTAATAGGACAATCTACAAAAAAAAAAAAAAAAAACTAACTTCACTAAAACAACTTAATAACTCAAGTTATTACCTCAAGTTATTAGTTATTATCTCAAGTTATTAGTTTTTTTTGTATTTTTTGTAAAAATAACTCAATAGCGCTCTCTTACGTGTTAATAATATCATACTGTGATCAATATCCATGTTCCAAACATAACGAATATAGAATTATACCCTCAGGATCGTTTACCGTACTGGGCGCGTAAATTATCATGACTTTTTAACGAAGAGCCGCAACACATGGGAAGTAAACAACGTTGTATAAATCAACGAGTCCTAAAATATCTTGGGCAGTCCGTTAACGCTTATTTTGTAGGTACGTTGTTATGAAGTTAGGGAATTCAAAAATATCCTTTGTCGTCAGTGAATTTTTTGTATAGCATGTAATAGAATATACGTGGGTATAATAGCTTGTAACATAATCTTGGAAATCACTGACATCGGTGAAGACAAACATCGTGAGGAATCCTGGACTTTTAATTAATATTAGTCTATAATCGCCAACCCATCTTAAGCAAGCGTGGTGATCAATACTCTCGCTGTCTCTGCATGAGAAGAGGCCTTTGTCCTGCACGTGGACAATAAAGGTTGTATTTACCATAGCTTCTAATATAATCCAGACCAATGCAGTATTTATCCCATAGTGTCTACTATAGTAGGCACCATTTTAATTACTAACCAATTCCATAAAAAATCTGTTGTCTTTCAACTTTTGAACCATCCAAAGGTTGTCTGTAAAAGATCGATTTTAGCGATAAGACTGCCAAACATAACATTTCTACATTTATATCTGTAATTTTTATGGTGTACATAATAAAGAGTATTCTATCTATCTATCTATCTGTTATATCTAATTAAAATTTAGTAAAACCAAGATTAGGATGTAAAATCATAACGTAGAACGCAAAAAACGGTTTTGTAAACCATCACAAGCGTCTGGAAACCGTTAGAAAGCCTGTTTTAATAGAGATTATAGCTAATACCAAAACAGATAGCAAAATAATAGTTATAACATCATCAGCGTTACGGGAAACGGGCTCCAAAAAAAAAAAAAACTGCCACAAAACGCATGAACCTACAACTAGAATTCAAAATGGCGTTGTAAAAATAAATTCTAAGCATTCCTTACTAGGTCGAGAGGCAGCACCGACGACCAGTAACTGACATGTCCACTCGATTGTACAAATATTGGGCAAACAAGACTCTGTTATAATAATGTTTGTCGCCAATGTTTGTTTTTATTGGATGTAATGATGCAGTGTTGCATGTTTGAGGACGAGGGCAAATGGTAGCTTGGGTGCTTATACTTATTACTTTAATGTTACATTTTAAAATGCAGATTATTAACGGGTGAAAAAAATGCATAACAAAACAGAGAGTCCCTTGTACTTCCCGTCACTCATCATCTGCCTAGCCTGTTCTTAACTATGTTGGGGTCAGCTTCCAGTCTAAACAGATGCAACTGAATACCAATATTTATACTTTCCGTCATTGTGATAATCTTTTTGTACAGGAACATACCTGAGAACCTTCTGGTTACGAAATACATTTACAATCCGATCCAGCCCGTCTATGGCTGTCCTCCCCCAGCGACGCCCTAAGCCAAGGTCCGTACCCCCGCAGGGGGGTGCCCTTAGCATGTAGTTGCTTCGTTTTAAGTTTTATGTTCTGGCTGGAGGCCTTAATGTATTGAGGCACCCACAGGAAAGTCCGATTAAGCAACGCGGTTGCTTCCTGCATCCAGCGGATTCCTGCGGCTTTCACAAGGTCATCAGTCCACCTTGTGGGAGGCCGTCCTACGCTACGTTTTCCGGTACGCGGTCACCACTCCAGAACCTTTCGGCCCCAACGGCCATCTGTTCTGCGAGCAATGTGCCCTGCCCATTGTTACTTAAGTTTGGTAATTCTGTGTTTGGCGATTCTGTGTGTCAGGTTGTATGTTGATCAAAATACGATTCGAGACTGTAACAAATGTGTATTTATAGAATTAAAATCATTAACTCATCAATACAACTCTCTCTGTATTGTTTATTAGAGTATAAGTTGTATATAAGTTAGGTTTTACGGTCATGTGATGTGTCCTGATCATAACTATATGTACCAACTTTGTACGCATACCATATCTGACTAATAAATGTCTTTGTCTGCCTGCCCCTAAATGCCTCCTGTCCTGGGAATACTGGTGTTGCTTTGTTTAAATGTTATACTTGTTAGGCGTTACTAGTTAGTCTAGTCTGACAGACGAATCCCTAGGAAAGTAAGCTAATTTGTATTGAAGACTCCCAATAATTTTTAATTTTTCGGTGGAACAATGAATCATTGTTACCTACTGAGATGATTGATTTTTGACACTTAAGTTTTGAAAAGTGATATTTTAAAAACTATTGCGACTGTCATTTTGTTTCGGAGTGGTGAAATATTCTAACTTTTGAATAAGGTACAACAAGCCAAAACTATTTTATTCTATTACAATTACAACATTTTGCACAATGTGGAGCACCGTATTGAGTAAAAGGGGATTTCTCTTAAGGGGCCTTGCACGAAATCGACTGATTTTGATCTATTTTGTTCATTGTTTGTGAGAAAGGGAAAAATAATTTAGACAAAATAATTTATGATTTGAAAAGTCGTGTTCTTTGTCTTGCATCTGACTGAAAGGGATTTTTCAAATAAATTAATTACTCACGGTAAATCACTAATATTCGCAACAAGTTTTCGGAAAAATGACGTTAGACTGACATTTGATCATCATTCTACAAGAAACTATTTTTGATATTGAACATTAAAAAATATCATCAACATCATTATAAATGGTCTATTTGCATGTGGCTGAACCACTTTTTTCAAATTCCATACAAAATGTAGCACTCTAAATCTCTCTTTGTTTTAAACTCCGTCAGTAATATATTTTTTCCTATTATTTAGCAATAATATCAAGAAATTTAAAAATCACAAATTAGTCTTCAGCTATTCAGCCTTGAAATATAATAAAAAAATATTTAATGATTATACGAGTACAATACCTTCATTAAGTAAATCAACGGTAAAATAAAATATATTTTGGAGAGCACAAAAATAATGAAACTATTAACAGGTGTTGTGACTGACACGAATGGTTTAGCACCATAAAAACTGTACTTTTACACAGACTTAATGTTTTGATTATTTCAAGTTTTGTCACAATTAGATAAGAAATTGAAAAAAAAAGAGTTTTTTTCGTGCACGGAGCCTTAAAATGGCTAGCTAAAAACAAAAGAAAACAGTAATTTTTTTTTTTTTTGTTTAGAAAGCGTAGCAATGATTTTATTTCAACGTTAACAACGTACACGGTAAAGATTTCCTTTACGTATGCATACCATAAAGGTGGTATCACACTAATTTGATGTGAGGTAACGCGACTCTCGGGAATCACAGACGTGCGCCCGTTATGAACAATTATGATCGTAATTTTTATATGAAAAAGTTAACAATTTGGATTATTGGAGTTTATTATGTTCCTTAGTCCTGTTTTTTTTTAATGTAAAAGTGTTACTATTTAAGAAAATTTTCTCTTGATTTTGTATGATAATGATAAGGCACCGGTTACTACCAATTTTAGACTATTGCATTAAGAATTTATATTTCTATTTAATAAATTACTATAGAAGATTAGTCTGAAGACGCGAATAGTCTCATGGGCTACCTTTTAATATTTTTTCGCCCAATTATTTTTATTGTGGTAGCTAATCTCACAAGTAAAATACATCAACGAAAGCACGATAGATACTTCGTGAACACATTATGTATAAAAAGATAACAATATCAATTACACCTTATACACTGTATCCGGTAAAAAAACCTTGAAAAAACACGAAGTCACACGTCACGTAAAGAAAACATCTCAATCTTTCGCAAAATTAAGACCACATAAACCACTTTACGGAAGTGCTACAGAAAACCCTCTTGTTTTTGTGCACGGCATAATTTACAGATGCTACCAAACGTGTCGAATGTTTAACTAAAAATGAAGAAAAAAAGAAAAAATAGCATCGGCACGTGGAGACGGAGCTTTAAAGCGCAAGTTCTAGCGCTTTTGTGTATGCGTGGAATGCATTTGTGTGCGTGCCGTTGCAGGTACGTTACGCTACGGACCTCAGTTCCCATCGGTCTGTGAACGACGCGCGACGTCGCGACGATCCCCGGTCCGAACGCGAACGAACGAAACGCTCGACGAAATACATTTTCGCCACAAAAGAAAATTGCCAGAAAATTTTCAATTGGATTTTGACTTGTATCGAAACTGTGAACAGAGGAAACTATAGTGTGTCCAGTGGAGTTGGGATACTCAGTGGATTGAGTGTCAACAGTTTATGTTGGTTTTAGTGAATGAATATACAGGTGTGAACTTGTGAATGGTTTTGATTTAAATTATTGTGGGATTCGGAAGTTTATTGCAAGTAAGTTTTAAGTGATAGTTTTTTTTTTATTTACGGATTACAAAATTTGCATGATAACAGTAAAATAGGAATAACAACTATTTCAAATCAACTGGTGCTTTTTATTAAAATAATACATATTTTATGATGAATATGGCAGTCAAATGATTGAACGTAATTCGGTAAATTCAATTATTTTAATTTGATATTGACATCAATTCAGATGATAGCCGGGATGATTATGAATATTATGGGATATTAATTTTAATGTTTTAATTAAAGTTACAACCGTATCGGGCAATCATTTTGTGATATTGGTGGCTGATTAAAAATCAATAGCTAATTGCAATTAAGACGAGCATGTTTCCGAAACCGATACCATAGATAAAAAAATTATTAATAAAAATCGTAAGTATCATGCTGTATCAATTACGTTCAGCAAATTTTTTTTTTCGTATTCAATCGTTAATATTTAGTCTAATCTATGTATTTATCTACCGACATGTCATTCGGTTACAGAACACATTTTTTACACAAATCAATCAGCTTAACTGGCATTTTATTTTCGTTGCTCATTTGTTTTCCTTTTTTTCCTAAAGGTGAGCCCACACACAAAAAAATAATGACCGCTACCTACCTATTGTGTTTTTAATGATTTTTGCCGGAACATTTTCAAACGAATTGTCATTGCGTGAAAAAAATATCCGCCGGTATAGAATAGAGTTAATTATTGGGTAAAGCTTCAAGTTTGTTTCGTTCTTAAGGTCATGTAAATTATGTATGAATGATATTTAAAATGTATCGACCTTTTTACAGACAAGTAATAACCTAACTGGTTAGGTAAAGTGTACAATTAGTACTTTAGAATAATACAGTACCTATTTATTTGGAACATGAAAGTTTCGAATTTGATAAATACTTAATTGCTCTGTGTTTATACCGACAAAATTGTAGTAGTTATTACTATAATAAATCACAAATTGCTTGTGCTTGCTTGTTGCTACGAATAGAAACAAAGCCTAAGGAAGGTAAGCTACTGAAATGTGGCGTATATTTTCGGACCGAATATATTTTATAGGTAGTCTTTTAGAAATTCTCTTTCACGGCGCGAAAGCACAAACACTTAATTGGTGCTTTATTTATATTGCAATGTCTTTATACAATTCTTCTGTATCAACGTCTGTATGTCACCGAACTCCTCCTAAACAGCTGGACCGATTTGATGAACTTTTGTGTATTTTGAGTGGTTCCCTCGATGGTGTAGATTCCCAATTGGACCCAGTATGTGGCTCTTTTCGGGCAGGATAACGTCTGTCAAGTTCGCTAGTTTGCAATTTTTTTTTATGTGCCTCATTTACAGTTGAAATTAATTTCACAAAAGAGAAGTTGTTTGCTCAATCTTTTCCAGACAAACCTTCTTTTAAGTTGTTAAGAAATAACCTTCTTCTTTTCGTTCCTATCAATTATCCTTTTTTGTATGAGAAGACACGCTTCGCTTCCGTTTTTGTTGAAGTCTTTTTCTTGTAACAAATGGTTCAACGTTTTGTCTTTTACGAGGTATAGTCTGGGGTATCATTAGGTTACGTGTGGGTGTTCGTTCGGCAGTTTAAACGTTCGCAGGCTCGCAAGGTAACTTTAGGATATTTCCTTTAATTGTCGAAGTCTCCTTTAGTCAAAATAGGAACAAATAAAAAAGAAATTGAGTTAGATAGAATACTCTTTATTATGTACACCATAAAAATTACAGATATAAATGTAGAACTGTTACATAGGGTGTCACAATGGGCGGTCTTATCGCTAAAAGCGATCTTTTACAGACAACCTTTGGATGGATCAAAAAGTAGAAGGAGAGACAATATATGAGTATGGATATATGAGTTTTGCGTTACTTAAGGCTGTGTTTGAGACGATACAACTATTTAGCTCTGGGGTTATAATATGCTTTTTTTGCTGTCATAGTAATTGAATAATACCACATATATGTAGCTGTGAGTACAATTCCAGCGGGGTAATTTAGATTTTTTTATTTTACGATGGGTTTGCTCTTGACTCTAGTCTAGGTCACAGAGACAAAGTCGACGATGGAGTGAGCTTACCCAGAAGAAGCCTGTTCACTCTAAATTTGCATAGATTAGGGTTGTATGCGTTCGGAAACACAGACGCAGGCAGAGAGTTCCACTCCTTTGCTCTGCGCATTATAAAAGACGTTTGAAAACGCTTAGTGCGAGTTGGTGGAATATTAACTAGGTAGGGGTGGTAATTGTGTAAGACAACTAAAATTGCGATCGATCGCAATGCCTTTAATTTTGACAGATCACCCACGTTCGTTGCTATATATACGCTGTTGAGCAGACATTTTTTTTAAACCTATGAAGCAATGGATGTCAAAATGAAAGGCATTACGACCGATTACCATTTTATGTGTGTGACGTATTTACTCCGTAGAATATATCGGTATAATATCATATCGTTTAAAAAAATATTGGCTAGCCAGCAAAGTGGTAGCACGGCTAACTGCACAGAGCGGTACTGAAGACGTAGCTACATTTTAATGCCACGCGTAGAGGCTAGCTAGCGCCAAACTAACATAGTTTTAACGAGAGCTTAGTCATAATGGAGACTCGGTTTATTTTGAAGGCGTCTCTGAATATTGTCGCTCTTAAGTATGGATAGGCGCGTGACAAAGCGTCACCGTACGAAAGTGACAATAGATGAGCCTGCGCACTAAGCTGCTGATTGGTGTTCATAATTGTTTGAGAACTCGCACCTACTGTCACTACGGTACCTACAGGTTTATTTGTTTTAGAGAGGTTAACATGAGTATTCGGTATCGCGTATTGTTCGTTTATCAAAACAAAACTGAATACACAGTGTTGTTAGAAGTTGGTGTATGTTTGGAGATAGGTAGAGGTGGCTGGTCTGTTCTTTGTCTATACAATCTACAAATAAAAAACCGGCCAAGTGCGTATCGAACCACGCACAATGAAGGATTCCGTTGTTGGGATGAATTTATCACAAGAACAAACTTAACGTTGTAGTTGAGAAACATGCTCTCCTATACAGATTGTAGTTGGTCGACTATTACTCGTAAACTTGAAAAGTCTACTTAGCTGTGATAGTTTTCTTTTTAACTTCGTTATATATGCTACTATCGTGATTTTTTTCACCTATACAAAACTAACCATTTAGCTGGACACTTGACTCTAACAAAAACTATCATTTTAAAGCCTTATATTTCAGAAACGGATCCCTTAATCGAAAAATTGTTTTCACAAACCCGCAATATTTTTGAAAGACCCATCCAACAATACCCCACACTAAAGGGTAGGCGGAAAAAAAAACATCCCCACTTTACACATACAGGAGGTACCCTAAGTAACTATTTTTTTCATGATTTTATTTTACCACTGTGTCAGCGTGATTAATATGTATATCCATGTCAAATTATAGCTTTCTAGTACTAAGAGTCTCTGAGCTAAGCTGGGGACGGACAGACGGACAGATGGACAGACGGACGGACGGACGGACGGACGGACGGACGGACGGACGGATGGACGGACGGACGGACGGACGGACTTGGCGAAACTATAAGGGTTCCTTGTTGACTACGGAAGCCTAAAAAGATTTAAATTTCTGTTTGTAATGTCAAAATAGCAGCTTTTTACTAAATGACTAAATGAAAGTTATTTATGTCGTATGGCATTTTACTGTGGGGTCGGGCTGCCGACATTGAATCCATTTTTATTTTACAAAAGAGGGCTGTCAGAGCCATTTACAATCTACATCGCCGCGAATCTCTTAGAGAACTATTTAAAACGATTAATATAATGACGGTACCTAGCCCATTCATTTATGAAAATATTATGTATGTAAGAAAAAATCTACATCTTTTTAATAAAATCAGTGATAGGCATAATTTTAATACTAGAAATAAAGATAAAATAGATCAACTATTTTTCAGATTATCTAAAGTACGTACATCTTTTATGGGGTACTGTGTTAAATGTTACAATAAAATACCTTCTGATATATTACAATTAAATGAAAGAAAATTTAAAACTCATATAAAAAGCATGTTTGTAAACAAGCATAATACAAATTAGAGGATTATATCCAAGATAAGAATGCTTGGAAACATGCTGGTCCTGCTCCATAGGACAATTTAGAGTCTAGACAAAATCAAACTGGTTGCTAATTTAACTGTATAATTTATAATTTTTATGATATTAATTTTAATTTTCTGTGATTAATACAAATTTAACTCACACACTTATTATATGTTTAATATTTTTTTTTTTTTGGAAAATCATTTACAATGTTTGTAAATATGTGAGCACCATGTACCTATCGCATTTATTAATTTGTCTGTCATTACTTCACTTTTCATTCTTTTTACCAATTGTGGTAAGTAATTTTTATTTTTATTCTAGGTAAATCGTCTTCACCTATAATTATTAATTAATGTATACAAACTATTGTTAACATTTTAAAAGAGTAAGTATGGAGTTTCTTGCCCATTCTTCTCCATACATAACTAGCTTTTGGAAGGCGCAACTAGAATCAATTAACTGTTCATCTAATTTTTGACGTTCAAAAGTGCATCTTCGTGCCTATTTGAAATAATTGATTTGACTTTGACTTTACGTTATTTCACAAAAAAAAAAAAAACATTTTTTTATGTTTTTTCTGTCTGCCTGTCCGTCTGACTGTTTGTGACGGCTAATCTCGGAAACGGCTAGACCGATTTTGACGAGATTTTTACTGATATATAACTGATGTTATAAGGAGTAACTTAGTTAACTTACTTTTATTTAAGAAAAAGCCATGCGGGCGAAGCCACGGGCAGCAACTAGTCTTATATAAAATCTGACAAGAGAACAGAGGGCCAATTCCCGTATTTTAAAGATCGTTCGCATTCTAATATCAGTCTCAATTTCTCACAAATGCCTCTAATTTGCCAAAATTTTTGACAATGACTGTCGGTGAGATGAAATTCTTTCGGCTGAAACTATGAGATGAAATTGTGTCTAGATTTTGAACGATTTTAAATACGGGAATTGGCCTTAAGGAGTTCAAAACCAAGACTGAAAAAAAACGATTGCACAGCATTGTTTTTTTCCCGTCACTATCACGTTATACAAAACCAATCACTATTATTTCCAACAAAACTTTGGACCTAGCTAAAATGTAGCTAATTTCTAGTCGTTTTTTGTCACGCGTTCAATTCGGCATTGAACCATAATTATTTATGGTCATAGACCTCAATTCAGGCCAGTTCGGTGTAGACGTTACCTACAGTTTTTTCGTTAGAACTTCTTGACCCGTAAAATAATTGGTTTATAAGGGTAGAAGTCAATAGCAAGCGGTACCTGTATGTGTAGGGTAGCAAATAAATTATTTAGTAACTAAGCCAGAAAGGTAAGGGCTTTGATTCTATAACTGAATCTAGGTGATTTTTGGTTTTTGTATGTCTGTAAGGTCTTTTTAATTAATACACCTAGTCTATCTCTCCCAGTATAAGCACTACCAACTCCAATATTATATCTCCACAACTTTTTTTTTGGGTTGGACATTATCAAATAACTTCTTCCGCTCTGGGCGGAGCGGGAGGGCGTGTCAGTCTTTTACTGACAAACCCACCCGTGTTCCTTCAGTTGCCTGTATGCCAGGGCCTTGGTATCCCTTTCGGACAAACCCGCAACCCTGGCAGGATATCTTCACACCTGGATTTAGCAATTTCAGTTTCAATGTAATTCAGTTCGTGTTTCGACATTTTCTTTCAATTAACTACGGTTCCTTGACCGACTTACGACTTTAGATGTTAATTGCCAAATCTTTTGTTGCGAATATAATTTCAGCATTTGGGGAAATTGTCGCAACTCGCAAGTTTCCTTGAAGAATAAAAGAGATTAAAAGAGTTTATTTTGAAGATGTTAAAGTCTATTTAAATTAATTGTTGAGTTTTGAAATTCACCTTCGATCGAAACGGGATGTTGCAAAATATATATTTTTCATAAGTCAAAATCTTCTTCTTCGCTTCGTTCTTGACAGAGCGGTCGTGGTCTTGATGAAGTGTAGTCGTAGCTCGCATGATGATCTCTCTCCAACTGGTTCTGTTGGTTGACAGTCTGGTACATTTATTAACAGGGCCTTCAACCGAGGATTTAATGCCAGGTTGACACCCATTAAGTGGCGTGTCATGTCCTATCTTTATCTTGTTTTGTCTAAATAAAATAAAATAGTGTTATTGCAGGCAAAATATACAAAAAAAAAACAGCCAAGTGCAAGTCGGACTCGCGCACGAAGGGTTTCGTACCATTATCTATTACCTAAAACGAGCAAAAACATCACGTTTGTTGCATGGGAGCCCTTAAATATTTATTTTATCCGATTTTTAGTATTTGTTGTTATAGCGGCAACACAAATACATAATCTGAAATTTCAACTGTCTAACTATCACGGTTCATGAGATACAGCCTGGTGACAGACGGACAGTGGATTCATACTAATAGGTTCCCGTTTTACCCTTTGAGTACGGGTGAGTAAATAGGTGGTTCGTTCAGATGTCAATGTGTCGCTTTTATAATAAACTTCCAAGCCATCTAAGCATTAATAAATTCAAATCATTCATTAAACGTAAGTTGTGCCAGAAAGCCTTTTATACCATTAAAGATTATATTGAGGACAAAAAGGCTTGGGATTGAGCTGCTCCAAATTTTACATATTAAAACTTTTTTTTTTTTTGAGATTGTTTTATACACATTGACGTGATTATTTAGTTGTGAAGTATAATGGTATTATTTTATTGTGAATGTGAAGACTATGTGTGTCATTGGTGCCGATTCCCTTGTTCACAAACTAAACTAAATTTAAGTTTAGTGCATCTTTTTCTTTCTATTTCATTATGAAAAAGACAGAAGATAAATTTTAGTTTAGTCCTGTCAAATTAATCATTAATTAACCTACCCTAAAAAAAAACTAGTTTTTATTTCACCACTTTATCGGCGTGATTAACATGTATGTATACCCATACCAAATTACAGCTTTCTAGTACTAATAGTCTCTGAGCTAAACTGTGGACAGATAGACAGACAGACAGACAGACGGACATGGCAAAACTATAAGGGTTCCTTGTTGACTACGGAACTCTAAAAAGGAGTAAACAGTAAAAATATTAAAAATTAAAACATGGAGGTAGTATACCGTGTACGTAAGGTTAGTCTTCAAAAAGCTGTCTTTCATCATTTTCTGTTCTCGCTTAGGTGAACAGAAATCCAGTGCACAAATATGCGGCTTCTTAGGTTGCACAAGACAACCCTCAACATGCTGTTACTGGAGCGTCTCTAACTTTGGAAAAAAGACGCAACCCTCGACCTCATGATGGCGAAAAAGTCCGGAAGCCTCGCTTCGGCAAACATGCTCGAGGCACTGCAGTATCTTGGCAGTTTCGTAAGGGTTCGGCAAGCATCATTGTACTGAACCCTTACTGAACTGTTCATCTTTTTTGTGAAGTTGGCAGGTGTACGTTGACAAGCAATAAGCTCTGAACAGAGTATCTTACGTTTTTGGTACATTTAACATATTTTATTTGCGCGCGAGCATGCTACTCCTCTCTGAGAGGGACCTACGCTCTCCTTCTATGTCGCAGTCGTCCTGAAGTCTATCCGTCATAATGTGTGTTAGTATTTAAATTGCTTTACAACCTTTATGGTCGCACCATTCAAATACAGACTTGATATGTTGCCCGGACCAGCTCCAGCCTGAATAACATAGATTTGGTTTTGAAAACATTTTATTTGAAATAAAATAGTCCTAGATAGAGAGAAGTGTAAGGAGAGTAAGACTTTTTTCCCTTCAGTGAAAAATCCAGGCTTACAATAATAATTTCCCGTCTCTCCTTAAACACAACCATTTACCAACCCAGCCAATTCAAAAGCGTCCCAAAGACAGACAAGAAAATAAACAATAATTTTAACCCCCTGCTACCGCGTTTAGCATAGCCATAAAACCACCTGTCCTTTCCATTAAGCTAAACGCAGCCACGTAAATAGTCATAAATTAACGCCCATGGGAACTCCTTACCCTCAGTTGACAGTGAACTTGAAATGGAAGACAAATATTTAAAGACAAGTGAAAGGGTTACGTTTGAGAAGATGTTGTTTTATAGGTAAGTACTTTGTGAGATCGTGACCTTTGTGCCCTGGTGATGCACTGAACGGTTGAGAGCAAACTTTGGTCACAGTTTTTTTTTACTACTGAGTTAAGTGGACTAGAAATATTGGTGTCGCTTTTTCTGATAAGCAAAATATGAAAGATATTTAAGTACCTACTTTTCATGACGTCTTTTCAAGTTAATAGCGTATGTTTTTCAGTTGGATATTTTATATTAATAAGGTTGAGGCATGAACAGGAATAAAAGTGACACTTTATTTTATTTTATTTTATTTGGGAAAACAGACAATCGTACATTGTATATTATATCTAGATAAACAGTATGCTATAAATAAATGTACAATCCAATACAACATGCTACTAGTTTATAAAACATACAGTTTTTGGTAAAATAAAATAAAATAAATATAATTATTATAACAACAATACAGTTATTTCGTAATCTTAAAACCAAATAGTTATTACATACCTACTTAAATAATACTTAATAATTAAATTTTGAGTAAGGCGCTTAATATATATATATATATGTTTTTAAATGTATGTATAGAGATAGGGCAAAAACATCAATATCGTTAAAATTATAATTGTAAGTTTGAACTAACCTCCGGAGCGGCGCTCCCTCTCCTGCATTTGTACGACAGGAAGTGTAGCAAACAGTGGATAAGAGTGCGCCTCACGTCTCATTACTGTTCTAGGTACAATCCATACTTATCCATACTAATATTATAAATGTGAAAGTAACTCTGTCTGTCTGTCTATCTGTCTGTCTGTATGTTACGTTTTCACGCCTAAACCGCTGAACCGATCGTCATGAAATTTGGCAGAGATATAGCCTGGGATATGGAAAAGGACATAGGTTACTTTTTTACGCGATAACCGACATCCACGCGGGCGGAGCCGCGGGCAAAAGCTAGTATAATATATTTTACTTATCAATTCAGACAAACTTGTTATGTACAAGTCCATGGAGCATCATACCTTGGAGCAATGCAGTATTGAATTATGGATTGACATGGGGCCAAATAAATTTGTGTTATTAATTTTGAATCTGCATATGTTCGCAATTTTTAAAAAACTTATGTTAATTTGCGTACTCTTTTAACTAAACTATCAATATGTTTGCGCGAAAGTTCGTCTGCGTAAAATTTTATTGTCCCCGGACCCACCTTGTCGCATCGCAGCGCCTGCCCGCGCTATTACTTCGTTTTCGCTTAGCGTTCTTTAATACTTTTTTTGCTTGTCTCCTTAGGTTCCTAGCGTGGTGTTAAATAGCTTTCCTCTAGAATTGGGCCACGAAAAGCTATTTTTTTTTTTAAATCCGTCTGGTAGTACTCGTAATCTAGTTCCAGAGATTAGCGCGTTCAAACAAAGAAAACAAACTTTTAAACTTTATTATTAGTGTTTAAGAGCGTCTGTAGCAGATATTCATGTTTTTTTTTTAACTTTGCCCACACTAGGAATTTCTTCTATATTGTGGGTGCGTTTACAAACATATTTAAACTCACATACACTAACAGCCACACCCGGAACAACTACTTGTAGGCCATACAAATATTTATATTTATATTTATAATATTATTATTTTTTATATTTATATTCTTTCACTGAACTCATTTTCTTAGACACTTTCATTTAAATCATTGAACAAAGTGCATAATTTTTCTAAAGTTTTAAGTGCAAATTTCAATTCCATTCACACATTAATATCAAGAACAAAATAAATCTCTTCAAACCAATGTTTTTATCATATCATGAATTTGACATAAGATTTTTTATTCATAACCCACAAGTTAAGCAACTCATGTGCAAAAAGAATACAACCAACCATGTCCCCCATAATTTATGTATCACCACAAAAACACAATACAGCTGACTACTCACAACCTTCATAATCCATGGCACCTTCCTAATTATTTAGCAACAATCTTCCATTCTCCGCGTTCCGTATAAAAACATAATTAGTGCTCCTCGAAGGGTAATCTCCGGAGATTTATCATGAAATTAACGGACCCCCGAAATAATGGAAGCCGTGAAGTATTTGAATATTTTCGTGTTTTCGGTACATTTTCGAGATTTTCCCGAGAGATTGAAATGGTCTGATTTCGGAATTAAGTAGCTATGGCATTTAATTCGTGTTAAATTCGAGGTATTTGGAACTGCAGTTATTTTCATTTTAATTCCTGTCCAAAGGAAAATTTCCACCGACTTTAAGAGTTAAATAATCATCGTCCTATTGCAAAGTAATTGCCTGTTCTAAATAAACCTACCGACGCCCCTTTGCTTACCGTAAATGATTTATGACAGGTCATAGTTTTCTTTAATGTGTTATTTTACTGCATTCTGCAGTAATTTATTTCTTCTACTTTTATTAGAATCTTATAACTACACAATAAGTAAGTCTTTGACTTTGTTATCCAGGAGAGGCTACCTTGACGTAAACCGAAGTTGCAAAGGTTCCTGACAACCATTTGAATGGCATGGACCTAGACGTAAAAAATACACTTTTACATCACTCCAATATCACCCAGACACAACACTGCAATACTCCACGTAATTTCATATTACGAACGACATTATACAGCCCTTTTTCATACAAATTCAACGGTATGTTAAAAAATATATAATAAGCTAGAAGAAGGTTCCTTTCATCTGCATGTCTGGGGGATAAGAAGGCTTCACTGGGTACATCTTCAGAGCATTCGTACTTACATTACAATAGGTAATTGCCGAGGACGTATCTTTATGTATATTCGCTGATTTTTTGGTTATGTCGTTGTGGGTATATATATGTATATTACGGTTGTCACTGTGATGTTGTCTCTGTTGTAGGTTAGAGAAAATTTGTAAAATGTGTTTCTACATAACATAACATCACGCTTCTTATCCACGAAGGGTCAGGCAGGGGTGTACCCACAACACCGGGGTCGTAACACCCACATTTCGCCAGTTATACAGGATGTTAGGCAAACGGTTGAACATACAAAAATGGCGGATCCGTGGGGCCGTCTGCTACGTTTTTAGGCCCAATAACAAGACCCAGGCCACACGCATTAAAAAAGAAATAAATCAAATTTGTCTTTGCTTAAACTACGAACATCAATAATTTCTTTACTTTCATCTAGAATAATGGTAGAATCTTATAAAATTCGTTTTTGACGTAGATAGTTACTTGAAAGTTAAATACGAGCTCTTAAATCACGAACAAATTAAAAAATATATACCGCATGCCCGACTTTGAACTGCGTTTAAATAAAAACTAAGAGTGATAGAGCAGTTCTAATTTTAGAAAAAAATAATTTTTTCATGCCCGTTCTAAAGGTATGCAAAATGTACAATTATTTTTAAAACAACTTGAGTAAATTGATTAATTTAACTACCCGGGCCTTTTTCACGGAACTACAATTGCGAAAACTGATACTATTAAACATGCAAAAAAAATGTTTGAAATGTTTATTTGTTTAAGAGTATTGGTAGGTATGGGAAATGTTGTTTCTTCAAATTCCGTGCAGAGTATAAAATTTTACGTTTGCAGTTTAAGCAAAGAGGATATTAGAAAAAAAAAATGTTTTTGTTTTTTAATGCGTGTGGCCTGGGTCTTGTTTTTGGGCCTAAACACGTAGCAGATGGCCCCACGGATCCGCCATTTTCTTATGATCAATCGTCTGCCTAACATCCTGTATTTAAGTGCCATATGAGCCTAGTATTTCTAGTTGGTAGCTGATAATCATACCTGTACCTAAACCATAACATATTTTGACTATGCCAGGATCGTATTTTGGAATCTAGAGCTAAATAGTAGTAAGTAGGTTTCAGTAAATCAGCAATAAACTTATGCCTAAAGCACCGAAAAATTCATAGCTTCAATTATGCCAACATTAATGAAACGTAAATAATCGTATACATATTTAATAGGTAGTTTGAAAAAAATTATACGGTCCAGATTGTTAGTTTGTAAAGTTACAAATTACATACAATTTATTTTTAGTTATCAGATATTTAACATAACCCTTTTAACCTTGTCTAGATTCATGTCTGAATGTTATGGCTAGGAAAGTCAACTATTACTTAGACTTACCTAGCCATAGAACTATCGATCCGAATGACAACAGTTTAAAGTTTACTAGGAAAGTAATGAAACAGTATAACATGTAATTGGTACATTAAATTTATAATCGTCGCAGACTAGACAGCTGGGTACCAAGTACAGTATACTCAACCACACATCAGTAGTAACAATTTGACATAGACAGTGACTATATGTTGTAGTAAGGTAAAGCTTTGGTTTCGTAAGAAAGCGGCGAACAGTCACACAATTACGGCTGTCCAAGTACAGAACGTTTACACCTTAAAGGCTCCTTAAAGACTAACAGGCACGACACGCGACGCGACACAGAGGCACCGCAAGTCGTGCGATACGCGTTGTCGCGTGTCGCGTGTGACCCGCGACACAGACCACGCTTACTAGTTTTTTTTGGAATCCATGGGAAACAGAATATTGTTAACATTTTAAAAGAGTAAGTATGGAGTTTCTTGCCCATTCTTTTCCATACGTAACTACCTTTTGGAAGGGGCAACCAGAATCAATTAATTATTTTGTAAATTTTGTCGTTCAAAAGTGCCTTATATGTGCCTATTTGAAATAAACGATTTGACTTTTGACTTTGACTTTGAACATAAAAACAGTGTTATACAATTCTGAAAAAAAAATATTTTATCATTTTAAGGGATGGCGGAAATGCAGTCGCTTTTATAAAACGATTAGATTAACTTTGCTGGATAGAAAAAAAAAAAAAAACTCAAATACCCTTTTCTTAATGTTTAATCAATCTCATAGCTTCAAAACAGACGTTTTTTTCTTATTTTTTTTAATATAAATGATAGGATAGTAAGATTGTTTAGCACAGTTCGCTGAGTTTATCTTGATAAAATAATTACTATGTTTAAATATTTCGGGACTTACCGTCTAAATTTGTTTCTTTGTAGTATACAAAGAAACAAATTTAGACGGTAAGTTACGGTACTCCTATATTAGATATATTTCTTCTAACTCACTAGCCATATATAAGCCATCAAAGGCTTCTGTGGCTTTTAGTATATAACATTTTAAACTCTGCGATCTACATTTTGAACATGAATAAAAAAAATACCAAATGCGCGAGACAACCACTCGCGATTTCGCGAGCCTGGTTCAGTCGGCTCGAGCCGAGATCATTACGACAACTGGTGAAAATTACAGATTTTCATGACGGCCGATATAATAAGACGGAACCGCTTTCTTATGTAACCAAAACTTAAGTTGTCTAGTTGACACTTAGGGTATCTACCAACATTACAGTGCATTTTTATTGTCAAAATTTAATAATTGTTGTATTGGTAGCGTTTATCTGATATCTGTATTTTCTTTATATTGCACCTCAAGTTAAATGACAAAAGGATAAAATGGTTTAATGAAATTGTTTAATAAGTGGATTTATCGCTTTCTGTGGTCTTTTGTAGACAACGTGAATGCCGTCAATGCCGTTTTTGCCGTCAATGTGTTGTAAAATATGTTTATTTTATTTTATTTATTTATTAGATTCAGACACAGTGATCCATATTTTTATAAGAATTATGTTAGTTACCAAATATTCAAATACACACTACAATCATACTATTTTATTATAAACAAATAGTTATTTGAAATTTTAAATCCAAAGACGCAAATCCCTATGACGATTATTCGTTAAAATTACCAACCACTGTCAAACAGGTCGGTCCATCAAACTATTTTGATATATTATGTTAAAAAAAAACCTATTCTTGATCATCCGGAAGATCACTCCGATAAATATTGATATCTGCTATTATGTAACTCAAAGGTCAAGTGTGATCGTTATATTTTAATTGCTTTATGCTTAGTATTATGAAGATTGTGATGGTGATTATGGTTTCATAATGTTTTGAATTATTTGACAAGTGGCCGTTGTCTGGTATTTTCCATAGGATATGGTAGAGTATTTTCAAACCTGATAGATTGATCTTTGGTAGCATTTGTAACTTTAGTTTGAACTCATCACGAGCGTGAGGTCCTGGGTTCGATTCCCAGGTCTGGCGAAGGTTATTACGTTTTTTACTGGCGAAATGTGGGTGAACCGTAAGTAGTATAATCAGCCTATAATATTACCAATGCTGGGACGCAGGCCTCCTCTCTGTGAGAGGTTGTGGGCCATAATCCACCACGAGGGCCCAGTACGGGTTGGTGGACGTCACATGCCTTGGATTTTTTGGTTCTAAGACATGCCAGTTTCCTTACGAGGATGTTTTCCTTCACCGTTTTGAGAGCAAAATACACAAAGTAAAGTACCTGCCTGGGTTCGACCACAACCTACAACACGTAAGTCAGAGCGGATACCACTGGGCCACCACTACTCCGAGCTTTGAGGAAATAACATCACAAGTGTTGTACTTAATTACTGTCCATGAACTTGTTATTTCATTCATCCAAATTCTTGTAAATCACATAAACAACATGCTAGTTTTCAAACTAGTTTATATTTAATTAAAGTATATTTTAAGTAAAACCAACAGATTAATCTTGCGTTATTATGATTATGAATACACATTTGATCTTAAATTGTAGGCGTTTGAATTTCACGCATTCCTTTCGGTAGGCTTTTTAATTGGTGACAAATCAGCCTTACTATTTGACTGTATTTTTGTTGTACCATTTAGTCAAGTATGGTTAAATTGGATTGTTAATTGCTATATTATTTGCTGTGTGTAATGGGTGAATTTTTTAAATCAATTAATGCTGTGTATCGTCCGACATCTTATATTTGTACGCCGGCCAGGCAAAACATGACTGCCATAATTATAATTTGATGTAACATCTTGCTTGCTATGTGTGTGTATACTCATGTTTTGGACAAATAAAAAAATATCTTATCTTATCTTATCTTAACCAATAAAGATTGTCTGTATTCCGAAGATCTAAAATCGTAATCGTCTTAAACAAAAGACGGTCAGTGCTAGACATAGATCTTCCCTAAGCATTGTTACAATTACTGATCTAGATCTTCACACATCCAGCGGATTACGGCAACCTTATCTGTGGTTGATCCACCTACCCATATAGTGCTCCATTCCAAAGACCTACTATCAAATATTTCTAAAAATACATTTTTCGCGTGAATAAGTCACGTAACAACAAAGTAAAGAAACGGAATAGAGACAAATCTTCTAAAGAACGTGTAACATTTATATCTACTTTGGTAAGGTTGGCACAGGGGGATAAAATTGAGTAAACAGAACGTTAATCAGCTTACGCGTTTTCATTTAATAACATAATTATTCAATCACTAATAGGTCGGTAGGTATTACCTACGTATTTCAAATCATTAACACCCACCATTTGGCATGAATTTAAAAAAAATCTCAAATAGTTTTTATTTTGGGTAGATGGTGTCTCACTATGACATCTGTAACCTCGTTGGTCACGAGTTGATCGGTGGTATATACTGTATATTGTGTCAATTGCATTGAGTCTTTCCTACTTGATCTATGCTGTGCCCGACAGGGACCATAATTGTAACTAGTATAAATATTTCCCTACCAACTTTAAACATTATGGTACGCAATAAAGAATTGAGATTTGAGTCTGCCATCGAAAGCTGTGTTTGCACTGAATTCAACATTATAATATGTAGATTCGTCGTGACAGAAGTCGTTTTTTTTTTCATTACAAGTATCATGGCCTATTTTTAACCGACTTCAAAAAGGAGGAGGTTATCAATTCGGATGTTTATATTTTTTTTTTTAATGTATGTTCGGGCATAACTCCGTCGTTTATGAACCGATTTGGAAAATTCTCTTTTTGTTTGAAAGGATATACTTCCGGATTGGTCCCATTTTTTTCAAAATTCAGTTCTGATGATGGGATCCATGAGGAATTGAGGGAACTCCTCAAATTTTATAGGCATTTATATAGCGATTTTTATATTTTCATCAACAAATCAAGCATTTGCATTCAGAAAGTATCATTTGGTGAACCGGAACTGATGAAGTAGATCACAGATGGCCACCGGAACTCGTCAATGATACGTATTTCACAGGTAGCGATAAGATATCTCGATTAAGATAGTTAAGCGACTATGGTGAAGCAAATTTAAATAAATTCTGATCAAAATGGTACCATCAAACTGATCTGATGATGAAGCCGGAAGGTAGGCAATGGAACTCCGTAATAAAACAATGTATCCTAGCCGTGTTTGGGCTTATTGGATTTGTCATGAGATGCACTCTGGCTATAAATGATGTTTAACCGACTTAAAAAAAAAGAGGAGGTTCTCTATTCGTGTATATGTATAAGGTGTTAAAAATTTACTCTAAAAACTAAGAGGTGCTTTAGACCAATCAATCTGCTTAGCCTTTTCCCAACTATGTTAGGGTTGGCTTCCAGTCTAACCGGATGCAGCTGAATACCAGTATTTGACATGGAGCGACTGCCTATCTGACCTCCACAACCCAGTAACTGGGTAACACGATACCCCTGGGCAATGAGCCCCTGGGTAAGACTGGCTGTCAGACTTTTGGGCTTCTGACGACCCGTAACGACTGTCAAAGATCCACGAATAACAGCCGAGACCAACGGCTTAACGTGCTTTCCGAGGCACGGAGGAGTCTCGGTATGTAAAGATGGTCACCCATCCACGGACCAACCGCGGCAAGCGTAGCTTAACCTGACGGATCGACCCGTGCGGCTGTTATTACTTAGCCACGAGCTCCTCAGAGGTGCTTTACACCATCGAACTGAATAACTTTTATTATGGGACCAGTTTGAAATTGCGAAAAAATAAACAGCTGTACCATACAGTTTAGAACACTAGGTAAACATTACTATGGAACAGCTGTTTTTTATTAATTAATTTAATTTAGCTGGTATTTAATGCACTCGGTATATGTTCATGATGTTATAAGATTTCCTGTCACTATTGTGGTATATGAATTGGTGTGGGGTAGGTACCACAACTAAAAAGTGAAAAATAAAAAACTTTTTACAAAAAAAAAAAACCGACTTCAAAAAAACAAAAAAATTGAAAAATAACTTAAATTTTGGAAGTCGGTGGCAAAAAACGAAAAACCGGAACCAAAGACACCGACTTCCAAAATTTAAGTTATTTTTCAATTTTTTTGTTTTTTTGAAGTCGGTTTTTTTTTTTTGTAAAAAGTTTTTTTAAAAGATCTGTTCACATTTATTCTTTGCAGTATTTTCATTGTTATTAATTTGTTTATTTGGTAAAAATATGTACAATATTACAGACTCAGGTCCAAGTTATTACACAGTTAAATTTACATAAAAACAGACATATTTACACTATGGAAGGAATGTTAATATTATTTTTCTGAATGGTGCTTGCTGGAAAAACCAAAGCAACTATTTTATCATTCTACTTTAAACTTCACACGCAATGTGATCAGTGTACACACACTGATCACATTGCGTGTGAAGTTGTGTGACAATTTTGTAACTTAACTTATAAAAGTTAAGATACAAAATCACAATTTTTTATTTGACCTCTTCTTATTAAAATTTCGAACACTGGGCTTTGGCTTTAGTATTACTGTGTTTAATTTTCTATGTAAAGTGCGTTTCATTAGTGCAAAAAAAAAAAAACTATTTTTTTCTTTCTTTTTTCTTTGTATGTCATTTTTTAATTTTCAAAACTCACTTATTCCACTAGGTACCCGTAAAAGCTCAGCATACAGCTTCACAATTCCATAACATTCCTCCTAATCTTTCAGCGGATATATAAATATTTACCACGTCAAAACACGATCCCGTAAAGTAAATGTATGGGAACGAGCAGCTGATTGTCGTTCCGCTCGACTTCAGTAATGACGTCCGCGGGCAATGGGCTTCAACCTATCACATTTGGCATATTAATTACACATAACACTGGAATAACAGGGGAATAAAATATATCATTATTTAACTCCGTATTTGATACAGATGAGCAGCAGTTGTTTTTATTTGACCCTCCATTATGTTCGAGAATAACACTTGACACTAACCATCTGGTTATTGCCTTATATTTAGTAACGAGTGTGTAGTGCATAATTACAATAAATCTATAATAGCTGTTCATGGCTGTCGGCTATAATTTGTTGTTCGATACTAGTTGTCTGCAAAATTGCGCTGCGATCATCTTCAACAGCGATATTGCTACTTCTTAGGATCAATATTGGAATCTTTTCCTATCCGGAATAACTGCTACGTATATATTTTATTTCCAACTTACCGTCGCAATACTTTACCTAGATGGAGGATATTGTTATAACTCATATTGTTCAATTTTGCCTGCGACTCCGCCCGCGTGGATGTCGGTTATCGCGTACAAAAGTAGCCTATGTCCTTCTCCATATCACAAGCTATATCTCTGCCAAATTGCACGACGATCGGTTCAGCGGTTTAGGCGTGAAAACGTAGCAGACAGACAGACATAGTTACTTTCAAAGTTATTATATTAGTATGGATTAAGAGTCTGCTGATTACCACTTTACCGCTTGTCCAATGAGGTAACTTTCCTTCTTGCTGCTTTGACCAAATTTATGTGCATTTATGTTTAAAGTTCCATAACAATTCCATATAATATGCCCAGCATATCCTGGTTTGCGGAAAAACAGGGAACTAAATACTGAAGTTCCGGTTGGCCTTTTTGGTTTTGCAAGCAACGCCATCTTGTAAGGCCAAATTATGGCGGCCATTTTGTATCTTTGCTAATAAAGTCATAACTATGTGTGATTTTCAAACGAGGTCTGATTGACTATCACTTTTTTGTATATTTATCACTTTACTGACATTGTATTTCTTGCTGATCGATTCACTCGATGATTGCTGTGTGAAGTGTCTGATGATTGTTGATGGTAAAAGGTTAGTTTGAAGGAAGGGATTTGATGGTTCTGTCGTAAAGCAGGTTTTATAGTATTGTTGGAAGTTGTTAGGTATAAGTGTGAGATTTGATTGAATAAATTGAAGTTGGGAAAATAAAAAGATACAGTGTGAAATAAGGGATATAGTTTGTATTACTATGTATTTTAATATTACAGGGGCTCATTACAATAGATTTTAACTGAAGTATCTCATCCCATCATACCTCATCATTGGCTGGCTTCCGATTAATTTTTAGGGTTCCGTACCCAAAGGGTAAAACGGGACCCTATTATTAATAAGACTCTGCTGTGCGTCCGTCCGTCTGTCACCAGGCTGTATCTCATGAACCGTGATAGTTAGACAGTTGAAATTTTCACAGATGACGTATTTCTGTTGCTGCTATAACAACATACTAAAAATAGAATAAAATAAATATTTAAGGGGGCTCCCATATAACAGACATGATTTTTTTTCCGTTTTTATAGATAAGGCTACAGAACCCTTCGAGCGCGAGTCGGACTCGTACTTGGCCGTTTTTTTTTTTATTATGGTTCGGTATCTTCAACTAGCTTCTGCCCGTGACTTCGTCCGCGTGACATTTCGGCCGACCTATCGCGTCGCATCCCGTCGCTCGCCCGCACTTTGTTATCGCTTAGCGTTCTTTCTGACTTTTGTTCCTTTCGCTTGGCTCCTAAGGATCATAGCGTGATGTTATATAGCCTATAGCCTTTCTCGATAAATAGGCTATTCAATTCTAAAATAATTTTTCTATTCAAACCACTTCTAGTTCCTGAGATTAGATTATTATTATTTTAAAATTATGATATCTCTTAAGATGTTGGTTGAGATCAACTGAAGTATAGATTGTGACGAAAAATAGAAAACAAACACCTATATTTTCGTTAGTTAAATGAAACTGAAAGACGATATTTTCTGGATATTTTATTTAAGACTTGAAATAAACGGTTTGTTATTTTGTAGACAGTAACAAAAATTATGAGACAAAAAAGATATACGATGAATTAAAAAAAAAAAATTGGCCCTATAGTAGGTTACCCATCGTTCTTTTGTGAAGAAAAATAAAAATATGTTTTTCTCAATGACATAGCATTTGTGTGCCTGTGTATGTGCATAAATGTTGTTTTAATTTAAACACGGTAGCGTGTACGTAGACACAAATCTCAGATGCACAAACATCCGGAGCAAAGCAACTATCTGGTCATCCAAATATTTGTTCCGTGCGGGAATCGAAGACGCTACCGCTAATCGCTTTGCTTCGTTAGTTAGTATAAACAAAATGGCTGATTAACTCTTTGTTTTAGTGGTCGCAAGCACTTCTGAGAATCATGGGGAATTTCTCAGTGCCAGTTCGGAGTCTGGATTTGTGCTCGGTTGATGGCAATAGGCTCGCCCCTTATTACATGGGACTTCAAGCTAACTGGCGAAATATGGGTTTACCTAAGGTTCACCTCTGCCCAACCATTTGGGAAAATAAGGCGTGAGGTTATGCTATGTCTTGTGTTGTTGACGTTTTCCTTAATGGATTTTTTCTGTTCTGTGTTAGTGTCCGTTCGATGGCAACAGGCTTGCCCTCATTACATGGAACTAAAACATAACAAAATGAGGCTATAATTACATATACATATTTATACAATGTGTAACTGAATTAATGTACATTATGAAAGTAGTTTGTTCAGAATCGTTTACTAAATCGATTTCAGTCATTTTTAATAATAATAATTTTTATCCAAAAAGTAATTAAAACTACGTAAATTACAGTAATACTTCCGCTGTATATGCAAAACAAACAAAAATGAACGAAGTCCGTACTAAGTTAGACCCTTATACATGTGCGATTGTGTGCGTGCGTAGATTTGTGATGTGACCACAATTTTCTCCCACAATCAGTATAACTATACTCCATTTGAAATAAGATTAGACATTTGAAAAAACCTTTTTTACAGACCGTTCAACCGATTTTGACTTCTATTCCGTAGGCATAAGGATGGCATTAAAAGCAGAAAAGTGGTTACAATACCAGCTGTTTATTGCAGCTGACATTTGTTATGCCACCAACGCAATAGAAGTCAAAATCGGTTGAACGGACTGTAAAAAAGGTTTATTCAAATGTCTAATGTTATTTCAAATAGAATATAATTTAATACGCGGTCTCCACTCTCCTGCTCCACCGGCCATCGGTCCTTCGACAAACATGGCCAGCCCACTGCAACTTCAGTTTACTTACTCTGCAAGCTATGTCGGTAACTCCGGTTCTCTTCCGGATAATTTCATTACTAATTTTATCCTTCAAAGAAGCTTGAAGACCTGAAGAGTCCTGGAGTGGAGACCGCGTATCGGCAAGCGTAGTGTGGGACGCCCCCCAGCTAGTTGGACCTATGACCTCAAAAAGGTGGTTGAGACATACTGGATGCGGAAGGCGGAGGACAGGGTGTTGTGGCGTAGCATGGGAGGGGCCTATGTTCAGCAGTGGACTGCGATAAGCTGAGTTTATTGATAGTTTAGTAAAAAAACAATATTTCATATATAATAGTAAGAATTCTGTTTATGTATTGTGATTATAACATAATATTCTAATTGGGATGTTTGGTGGTGTGCGTCAATTGGGACATTTTGTATATACACTTCTGCCTACCACGGGGAACACAGGCGTCAAGTCACGCTAAAATTGCTAAACAAAACATCTCATTACCGCTTATTATTTAAAACTTACGTTAATCATGGCGTCGATCAATCACCGCGATACCGTCGACCGATATTAATGAACACGAGAAGAAACTTTTTATTTCCCAACTAATTACTTTGTTCAACATTATGTTTGAATACACATGTTGGTAGAAAACTGTTTACTTTGTCATCGAGTGTACGTAGGCTCCGGGATGTAAGTGTGTTTGTCCCCAAGTGTAAATGATCTTCTTCGCGACAGTGTCACTATATTATATTCTATTAGTAGATAGTGCCAGGGGCTCGTCGCTAAATAATAACAGCCGCACGAATCGATCGATGGTTAAGCTACGCTTGTCACGGTCGGTTCGTGGATGGGTGACCATCTATTATATCGAGAATTCAAGTACCCTCCATGCAAACCACGTTAAGCCGTTGGTCCCGGCTGTTATTCGTAGAGTTTTGACAGTCGTTACGGGTAATCCAAAAATTCAGTCTTACCAATGGGTGTCGTGCTACCCAGTAACTGGGTTGTGGAAGTCAGATAGGCAGTATTCAGGTACATCCAGTTAGACTGGAAGCCAACCCCAACATAGTAGTACACATAAAACTCATTCCTTTACAAATAATTAATTTGTTATCTAAAAAACAAAATAATTATGATCTCATAATAAATAAATGTTTGTAATAATTACCTAAACATGAACTTTATCTAAATTCTATGAAAATAGCTGTCCAATTATATTATTATTAATGTTATTATTATTAAATTTTTCACTGAATTGAATTACTTATTTTATGTATAATTTTAATTACTACGATTTAGATAGTTAACTTTAAGAAATATGTTAGTTATGTATAAAAACATACCTTTTGTTGTGCCCTAGCAGGCTCTACAACGGCTCATAGCTCTAAGCTTTTGTTAACATCTTGTTTTACCTCATGGAACGCAAATAAACGAAATTTGAAACAAACATGAATATAGTTGGGAAATGCTAGACAGATTGATATTAGTAAGGTTCCTTGAGCTTCTCGTGGAAGAGATTGTATTAATAAAAACAAATTGATTTAGATTTTTCTTGTACCTAGAAGAATTACTGTGTTCTAGTCTGAAAGAATGGGTGCTGGTGAAATTCTAGACGAATAGCTATAACTTATTTATGTTATCCCTAAGGTCGGCACCGCGTAGGCCCTTTGGGTACTTAGCTGTTGTAACTCTTATTATATACTCCATTTGAAATAAGATTAGACATTTAAATAAACTTTTTTACAGTTCGTTCAACCGATTTTGAGTTCTATTCCGTAGACATAAGGATGGCATTCAAAGCAAAAAAGTGGTTACAATACCAACTGTTTACTGCAGCTGCTATTTTTCACGCCACCAACGGTATAGAAGTAAAAAAAACCGGCCAAGTGCGTGTCGGACCACGCACAATGAAGGGTTCCGTACTTGGAAAGAAGGAAAGAATTTATCTTAGGAACAAACTTAACATTGTAGTTGGTAAACATAATCTCCCATACATTTCAACTGCAAATGTAAGTTTGTACGCACAATATTGAGAGATTTACCATGTTATTTTAACACCATAGACTTCTTATAGATTTTCCTGTAATCTATAAGTATAGAACTATTTTCTGTATGTTTTTCAAAATTTTAGGTTCAGTAGTTTCGGAGATAAGGGGGTCAATTTTCGTCTATTCTATTTTCACTTATAACTTTCAAACAATTTATTTTAAAATTATAAAACCCCTGTGAGACCCTCACAGTAAGCCCTTTCATTTGATATATCACACGGTACAGTCTGCAAACCTTTTTTCTTTAATTTTCTTGTTTGCACCCCAAAACTGACCCCAATATTCAAAATTCATTTATTTACGAGTCACGTCCGTGTTTGGGTCACTCAAATTGATATGTGTACCAAATTTTAACTTAATCGGTCCATTACATAGATAAGGGGGGGGAATGGTAAATTTTCAACTTAATCAGTTCATTACATTCGGAGCAAATAGGCTGTGAATGAGGGACAGACAGACAGACAGACAGACACACGAGTGATCCTATAAGGGTTCCGTTTTTTCCTTTTGAGGTACGAAACCCTAAAAATCAGTTAAACGGACCGTAAAAAAGTTTTATTTAAATGTCTAATCTTATTTCAAACGGAGTACAGGTTGAAGTTAGTTTTACATTTACGCTGTAATAGTACTTGACACAGAGCGACTGTTATCGGAATTTTACAATTACTGAACTAAGTAGATTTATTTCCTTCTTTTGTAACAACTATCCACTTCTCTCCCCAATTCAGTTCCTACCGAAGAAGTTTCCATCCAACGTGTACGAGCAAACACTATTCCATCCTATCATCATAAGATCCCATAATCCAACCGACGCATAAGCAGAAAACCTACCCTTAATATTAAAATACACCCTTTTTCGCATGTATGTCTTGAATAAAAAGCAAACTTACAGAATTACCGGAATCTATGTAAATATCGGCGTCGACCCTTCCCGACTTTTTGCCCTTTTTTCAGGGATCCGCGAAGGTCTCTAGTGGTTATCACAATCGTCAAGGTCTTTATAAATGGGAATAAATAGAAGAAAATAGATAATAAGTATTCACTTTAGTACAAGCTACACCAATTGGGCTTTCACGAAGAAAGTCGAAGATTTTATTTCAATTAAATCTTTTACCACAATTAATAGTTATTTGGTACAGCTTTTACTAAGTATGGTAGTTTTAACTTGTCAAGGAGTTGTTCAAGTTAAACTAATTGCATTTAATTAGGTATACATTTAGTCGAGTCGTGTTGTCACGGCTATTGTTGTCGCTCGGAGTTTCTATGAAGGTACAAAACCAGAAGTAAGCTAAGTAAGTTACCCGGAAAAGAAGCACCGTTACCTGAGGAGAGGTGGTAGTTGGCTGGCCATATTTGTCGAAGGACTGATGGCCGGTGGAGCTCATGAGTCCTGGAGTGGAGACCGCGTATCGGCAAGCGTAGTGTATGACGCCCCCCAGTTAGATGCACCGACGACCTAAAAAAGGTGACTGGGACAGACTGGATGCGGAAGGTGGAGCACAGAGTATTCTGGCGCAGCCTGGGAGAGGCCTATGTCCAGCAGTGGACTGCGATAGGAGTTGATTGACGTTGTCACTGTCAGTTTCAGGTATTTTGTTGCAACAGAATTTTTAAGAACTCTTAAAGATCAGAAAACAATCAAGATTTTTCCAAGTTTCTCTTTTTCATCTAGCTATTGCAGAATCTTTGGTTACTTTAACCAAACCAATATTGCTTTTAGCCGTAACGAAATGGATAGTAGGTAACTAAGTTTGAGCTTTATAGAAAATCAATAGTTATTCGCTACGGCTTTAGGTTAATGCGATTAATCCTATTAGCTTTTTTCCCTATAGCCGGATTACCATTATTTAGGTCTAGTAGTGTGTTAAATAAAATGGAATTACCGTTCTGTATTCGTTTTTGATTAACTAAATCGGCTTAGGACTGAGTAATTTGGATAATGGATAGAATATCATGTAGGTATTTAACACATATACATATAAACCCAAGCGTTCTTCCCATGGGGGATAGTCAGAAGCTACAGAATGGCACCTGCTGCGATCCTTACATACTCCTTTTGCTTCGTTTAAGTTCATACATCTGGTCATACACGCACGCCGGTTGCGAGTACAACATACCTAACCTTTCTGAAGAACATCACCAATAAGATGATGACCTACCCACTTCTTATTGGTTATAATTTAAGTCGCGACTCGCCAAACGTGGGTTAGGTCCTTCTAGGGCGTCCCCTCCCGGCCTTTCCACTCACATCTGCGTTGTAAATACCTTACTCTAAGGTATTTAAGTTTTCATATATCCACAGATACAACTAGTTTCTTTAAAGTACCACCTATTACTAGGCAGAATTACGAATAGTAAACTGTACCTCTATCTCTGTCGTGTACACGTAGTTTCACTTTAGCAGCATCCAAAGGACTGTAAAATTGGTTTCTGTGAACCAACAGTTCAGAATTACGGTCGATCGAAGCAATTTGTAGTTGATTGTTACAAGCAAAACGTTTCCTAAACCAGGCGTTAGATCGAAACTGCTGAGATCCATACTACAAGGATAATATTAAATTCTACCTACAGGCGGAGGCGGCTTTTCATCGGCAATGTTTCAGGAGAAAAATTACTCAAAATAAGTGTAAAAGCAACACTGAAATAGCGTGTAAAAAAGCATCTATCTTCCACAATTTCAATTAATCTTTGTATGAAATAGCAGATTTCTTTTGAATATTTCAGAGTTTAACAGATAGTAAAAAAAAATATACTCAAGAGTAGTTTCCCTCCTTAAAAATAGCTCATCATTATCATTTCAGCCGGAAGACGTCCACTGCTGGACATAAGGCCTCCCCCAATTGGGGGGGTTTGCCATAATCGCCACGCTTGGCAGGCGGGTTGGCGATCGCAGTATGGTGTTAAAAATGCATAGAGAACGCTGCTGCCAATTCTCTAGTAAGTACCTTAGTGGCCTTTTACGATACCCATGGCAGGAAATGGGGTGGTGCTATTCTTTACGTCCGGCACCACACAGTACACCTCCACGACTTCAACTCGACGTATTTCCTGAATAACACAAGGCTAAACAAAACACATTAAAACCCATTAATAATTGTAACATTAAGGTTGGTAAAACTTCAACAACAGCCGATACCTAAAAATTTTCGAACTCTGAAAGTTCAAAGTTAACCCCAACCTATGCGGGTTATGATAATTTTAAGGGTCCAAATATTTCGTCTACGTTTAAAATAATTTTCGTCCAGTTTGAACGTGTAATGGAACAAGTTTAAATCTACTTATCAACATTTGTTAGCAGGTTATTAGCTGGAATTTAATCTGATTATAATCGTAACCAACCCGCACTGGGCCCAGCAATGGAAACATTATTGGCTGATTATGCTATAATCGTAAAGACGGGTCCGCTGCGCCAATTTATCTAACACAAGTACAAGTTTACCCACAAAAATGTTAGGCCACGCCCTCAAATTGCTAACAATGTTATGTGTTTGTAAAACATGAAAACATGGCGCAGCAGACCCGGCTTAAGTGTAGTAAATTTTTTGTGAGGAAAGTAGGTACAGAAATTGTATTGAGAATTTATTTTGATGTTTGTTAAACGGGCTGTATTCGCGGCTATTACTTGGTGTCTATATGTTAGTCTAGTACTGTTGTTAATTTAGAATTTGACAACCAATTCGGGTTACAAAACATACTACCAAAGTTTCTTTAATAATATAAACTCGTGAGACCCAGACACATTTTGGGTTCACTAGGCATTAAAACCGAACGGTCCATTTAAATGGACAATTATTATTATTATTAATTTTTTTTTAATAATTTTTTTAGTCTAGAGACTTGTTGTTGAAAATTTGACATGTTAGAGTTATTGGTTTGAACTGAGACTTTCAGGGTCTATCATGAACTGCCACTTATCAAAATAAATGACAATCCGTTCATCATTCTTTTGTCCGGATATTGGTAGAAATAGCTAAATATTTCAGCATAATTAAAAAGAAAATATGAATGATTTCGTAATATGTCCATTTAAACGGCTAGTAGGCTTTAGTACCAATACCAACTCATCCCGTAAAAGCTGTGGGTTTGAGTCGACATCTCTTTTTTGGGTATTAAACGGACGCGTCGACCTCACGAGGATAATTCAATCATGATTCGAAATACACGTGGCGTACTCTATTATCATAAGAACGTTAAGAAAGGTACCCTATGTCCGTTTCTGTACACCTGAAAACGTATGTGCAAAATTTCAGGATGATCGGTTCAGTAATTTAGGCGTGAAAAGGTAACAAACAAACAAACTTACTTTCGCATTTACAATATTAGCTAGGACCTTGTCAAAGACGATAAGAAGCCAAGCGCAAACAGATCAATAGAGGGACCATTCTATCCAACATTAGTTAATGAGGTTATTTTTAGGGTTCCGTAGTCAACAAGGCACCTTTATAGTTTCGTCATGTCCGTCCGTGTGTCTGCGGCTTAGCTCAGAGACTCTTGGCATGGGTATACATATTAATCACGCCGCGCGCCGGCAAAGAGACTAAATAAAATCTTGAAAAGAACATTTTATTATGGTACCTCCCCTACAAGTAAAGTGGGGGTGGTTTTTTTCCTCGTCTATCCCAAGTTATAGGGTGTCGTTGTATAGGCCGTAGAAATATTGCGAGTGTGTCACAGTTATTCTTAGATTCATGTATTAGTTTGCGAAATATTAAGCTTTAAATTGCGATTTTTTGTTAGAGTTAGGTGTCGCCCTGCCAGTTAAATGGTTTTTTTTTTTTTACTTTTTTTTTGGCTTGCCCCACACTAGGAATTTCTTCTGCATTGTAGGTGCGTTTACAAACATTTAAACTCACATAAACAAACAGCCAGACCCGGAACAACTACTTGTAGGTCATACAAATATTTGTTCCGTGCGGGAATTGAATCCGCAACACGCAGCGCAGCAGTCAATCGCTTAACCACTGCGCCAACCGTGCTGTTGAAATTGTTTTTGGACATGTGCAAAACATTCACAACAGTTATATATAACGAAGTTAAAAGGAAAACTATCACAGTTAAGTACAAGTTACCGAGTAATGGTCGATCAACTTACATTTGCAGTTGGAATCTATGGGAGAATATGTTTTTAACTAACATTTTAAGTTTGTTCTTGGGATAAATTCAGCCCCACTACGGAACCCTTAGAAATTAAACTAAGTGTGCGATATATTTCAAAGAAAAATCGGCAATTTACTAGTAAACATTTCTAAGAAGTAAGTAATAACGAGTATCTGTGTAAAAAATCGATAGCTATTAGTTCAACAAGTGGAAACTATTTACTCTGTAATTGGGCGACATTACTAAAGAAATATGTATAATAGAGAATTATACTAAAACATTTTTATTTGGACGCGGGAAGCACAAAACCGGTCGAGGTGGCGGTGCTTGGGGGAGGCCTATGTCCAGCAGTGGACGTCTTTCGGCTGAAATGATGATGATGATGATTTTTATTTGGAGTATGTATCAATCAGCGAGCTATGGAACGGGCTATTCTTAGAATCTCTCTGAGGGATCGAATCTGGAACTAGGTGATCCGGCAGAGAACCAAAGTTGTCGACATAGCTCACAGAATAAGCAAGCTGAAGTGGCAATGGGCCAGTCATATTAGCTGTAAAACCGATGACCATTGAGACGTGTTCTTGAGTGGAAACCGCTATTCGGAAAATGTAAGATGAGACGCCCTCGGGATAGGGAGAGCGACGATATTCGCAGTGTGGCTAGTAGCAGCTGGATGAGAGTTTCCGAGAATCAAGTTGAATGGGGTGCAAATAGGAGAGGCCTATTTCCAGCAGTGGACTGCTGTAGGCGGATGATGATGGTTATGTAAATATCGTAGCACGTAGTGTTATGTAGTTTCCATACATGTAGGTAACCAATCTTAATGCAAAACACAATAATTGTTATAGGTATATCTGTATAATAATGTACAGTCAATAAATCTGTACCAATATATAAAATTGAAGTATCTGTTTGTAATGTCAAAATAACATCATTTTTAACTGACTTTAAAAAGGAGGAGGTTATCAATTCGTTTTTTTTTTTTTTAATGTATGTTCGGGCATAACTCCATCGTTTATGAACAGATTTGGAAAATTCTTTTTTATTTGAAAGGATTTACTTCCAGATTGATCTGATTTTTTTCAAAATCCAGTTCTGATGATGGGATCCGTGAGGAATTGAAGGAACTCCTCAAATTTTATAAGCATTTATATAGTGATTTTTATATTTTCATCAACAAATCAAGCATTTGCATTGAGAAAGTATCATTTGGTGAACCGGAACTGATGAAGAAGACCACAGATGGCCACCGGAACTCATCAATGATACGTATTTCACGGGTAGCGATAAGATATCTCGATGAAGATAGTTAAGCGACTATGACGAAGCAAATTTAAATAAATGCTGATCAAAATGGTACCATCAAACTGATCTCTTTTTCTTTCTTCTTTCAAATACTCAAAATGGCGAGACCATTGCAACGTTTGTAAATTAATAGACTTAGGCCCCTGATCTGATGAAGCCGGAAGGTAGGCAATGGAACTCCGTAATAAAACAATGTATCCTAGCCGTGTTTGGGCTTATTAGAATTGTCATGAGATGCACTCTGGCTACAAATGATGTTTAGCCGACTTCAAAAAAAGGAGGAGGTTCTCAATTTGTCTATATGTATAAGGTGTTAAAAAATTTACTCTACAAGCTTTAAGAGGTGCTTTAGGCCATCGAACTGAATAACTTTTACCATGGGACCAGTTTGAAATCGCGAAAAAATAAACAGCTGTCCCATACAGTTTAGAACAGTAGGTATTAAACTTTAGTATGGAACAGTTGTTTTTTGTTAATTAATTTAATTTAGCTGGTATTTAATCCACTCGGTGTATGTTCATGATGTTATAAGATTTCCTGTCACTGTTGTGGTATATGAATTGGTGTGGGGTAAGCAAGTGAAATAAAAAGTGTAACAAAAAAAAAAAAAAAAAAACTATGGAAAAATAACTTTTATTTTGGAAGTCGGTGTCTTTGGTTCCGTATTTTCGTATTTTGCCACCGACTTCAAAAATTAAAGTTATTTTTCCATGTTTTTGTGTTTTTTTTTTGAAGTTGGTTTGTTTTGTTAGTTTTTTTAATTCACTTGTTTACCCCACACCAATTCGTATACCACAACAGTGACAGGAAATCTAATGCATTATGAAAGTATGTTTGTCGGTCTGCTGTCTGTCGATCTGTCTATTTACCTGTTTGTTCCGGCTAATCTGCGAAATAGCTGGACCGATTTTTATAGACATTCATTTGCTAGCTAATTTTACGTGACTTAGGGTAATTTTTAAGTGCAATACCATATTATTCTTCCAATTACCAACATTTTGAATGAAAATGACAGTTCTAAAATGTGACATACACTCGCTAAAGCCGGGCCCAGACGTATGTATATAATGTGTAATGTAACGCAAATTCTGCGTGTTTGGAAAGCATTACGAGCATTGCATGTAACGCTAGGGCTGATCCATCGGCTGTCGCTTTTTCACGCAAACGCAAAGGCTCTCGTATTATAAACCTTTGCTAGCTCATCTTACCATCACGACATAAGGTCTTCATCATGGGCATGAGCTATTCTCATCATTACTCGTATTACTGACTCAAGCGAAGAATCATTACATAGAAACCTTTATCATTACATCTACGGCAGTTCACTTCACTCCTTTTTCAATCCCAAGCGCGTGTTTGAGATTGACATAACCTTTTAAAATAAACTAGAGCTCATTCTTTTTATATAAAACGTTATTCGCTTCGTCATAACACGTAGTACTTTCGATGGTTACGTAACTTGTAACTTGTTGCTATGGGATTCGTTTAAAAGTGGTGATATAACATGAACTTAAGGTATGTGATAAAGCATGGGAGGATTTTGTTCAAGTTTTGCTTGGAAGCTTTTGAGGGGAATCCCCTTCATCATTCAGCCACGAGCGGTTTTACTTTCACGAGTCGTTATTGATGTGAGCCACATATTCCTACCTAATTTGTCTGTCATAAACTACTCTAGGGAAAGATAAATGTTTTGACCAGAATACTAGGATACCAGAGACAAACACCAAGAAAAGAAAAAAGATACGAACAAAACCAAAAGCTGCAAAGTATCGTTTTCAGACCCTGTCACTGTTAAAATACCTTTCAACCGTGGTCTCGATATACAAAACTGCTTTTTCCCTATCGAAACCCAACTATGAGTTTTGTTTCGTGGAACTAACTCTACACAATAACACAGTTCATAACTTTCACTTTCAACCACTCTTTGAACTCCAAATTCATTGGTAGTAGAACCCAGTTTTCAACAAAATTTTGGGCTAACACTAATTGACCTAAATCAGTAGGAGTTTAGTAAACCATCTTTGGCATTACAATTAATTAATTATTTGGTAAACAGAAGTAGGTACTCTTACTTGTTAAACATTAAACAAGAAGTCACAAAACCTGACACTGGTGCCGATTCCCTTGTTCACAAACTAAACTAAATTAAGGTTCAGTGCATCTTTTTCTTTCTATTTCATTAAGATAAGGACAGAAGATAAATTTTAGTTTAGTCCTGTCAAATTAATCAGCGCTTGACGTAAATTGACGTGATTTTAGTCGGCAAGTTTTTTATACGTCTTAACTTCTAAGGAGTAGTGACAGGCGATTAATTTGACAGGACTAAACAAAAATTTATCTCCTGTCCTTTTCTTAATGAAATAGTAAGAAAAAGATGCACTGAACTTAAATTTAGTTTAGTTTGTGAACAAGGGAATCGGCACCACTATCTCCAAACTGCAGAATAAAATTAATGACACCAGTCAAATTAAAATTACCATAAACTTTATATATGAAACGGTATGCAAACGACCGACGTTTCCCCATAGAGACCTTGCCTCGTCAACTTACCATTGTATGGTCCCCATGAATATATGTTTTGATTTCACTTACGTCAGTAACACCATGGACTTCTTCAATATCGAAAGTGAACTCTATCTTTGGTGAGATATGGTTGAGTTTTGAGTGTGTAATGTAATAAGATTTTTGACTTTTGACTTGAAGACATGTCAGTTTGTATTGACAAGCAATTAATTTGGGTTCTTCTTTTGTTACCTATTAAGTGTTTATGTCGTAGTGTAAATGATGTCTTAGTTTTGATTGATGGCTGAGCATCGATGATTGTCATCAATAGCTTTCTTAACTTTCATTTTCCTTTGTAGGTTCTGCGTTATCAATTATATTAGATAAACAGGGTGGCCCGTGAAACGACGTCCAAAGAAAAAATTCAAAAGCCTCTCTCTAAGGGCTTCCCGAAACGCCCCCATATACATATGTTTAGCGATTATTTATAGTTTACGAGCTAGAGGGTTTTCATATTTTCTGGGATATTCTTCTGTAACTTAAGATTTTTTTATTTTTCTCGTTCTGTGCATATGTGTGCATTTATATAAATGTTTTTTTATACTGTTTGAAGCAGAAAATAAAGTCAAATTTGTTGGTAAATAATAATATTTTTTAATACTCCTATGTTCGTCCTAGTATTGCTAGTGTTTTTAGCATGCCCACATGGTATATATAAGAACATTTCGGAAAATAAACCTTAATATATTTTTTTTCTCCACGTTTAATAACATTCGGACAAAAAGACCACCTTCAATTCTCTTTTTATAATGATCCGTACCTATATACCAGAGAGGTGTAGGTTCACAAAAGGTAGCTGACCTATAGCTGACCTATGTAATAACCCTAACCCTCATCTTCTAGGTATTACTAAATATAATGCATATTTCATTTGAACGTCCATCAAAGTTCATCTCAGGTTCTAGTAAATATAAGGTTTATGTCAGATTCAAGTAAAAAGGTCAATGTAGGTTATGTCATTCTTAGTTAAGGTAGTTAGCCAATCAGGTTCTTTACAAAAAATAACCTGTTATAATAAGGCGTTACGATCCGGCCGGCGCAGGTCGAGCAGACTAAAGTAGGCTCGCGTAGTCGCGAGTAGTTGCTTCGCGCATTTGGTAGGAACTTAAACTAGAGATAGATACAAACTCAGCCATTTGTGCTAAACAATCTAACTACCTTTTCATTAATATAAAATTACCTTTTCATTGTTTGATTAAACATTACAAAAAGGGGTAAATTGTTTTTTTTTTTTTTCAAAATATCTAATTGTGTTATATAATAAGAAATATCTTTTTTTTTTCAGTATTTTATAACCCAGTTTTTTGGTTTCCCATGGATTCAAAATCGCGTAATCTAGTAAGCGCGGTCTCTGTCGGGTCATACCGCCTTAAGCTATGGCACAGTATAAATATGTAACGGTATTACGTTTCGTCAGTGACCTTGAAATGATAACCTACGGCCGCTCAGTAGGTAAACCTTCCGCGTCCATGCATAACTGCCGCGCACACGAGGCTGTTGCGTACTGGTATACACTGAGATTTCGAAGCGCGTCGTTTTGGTTAATACTGTTACTTTATTATACTATGGCTACGGTTTCTTAGAAGAGCGTAGCCGCCACTTATGTACCGCAGTGACGGCGTCATGAAAGTAATGGCAACGGGGTATGACTTTACGGTGTCAAAAAACCCTCTTAACACGTACGTTCTTTCACGTAGTTGTAAGAACATTGTTACTAACCCTTTATGAGTCTTTACTCGAAATAAAGTTTTCTTATTTATTTATTTAAGAAAAACACACACATACTTTCATAAATAACGTTTCAGTGACGTCACTCGTCGGTAAATTGCGGACGCTATGTGGCGGCCACCGCTCTTCTATGAAACTGTAGCTTTAGGCCCATCGTCCGCGACGCTACTCGAAAGGGGTTACAAACTCAAGTCACCAATTAGTAGCCAGAATGCCACAGCACTAGTAGTCTAAGTGGACTTAACGCGTTATTAACTAGTTTGTGATTGGTTGCGTCGTATTCGGACCGCCATTGAAATAGTCGCTAAGTGCTGTCACATGCTCGCTACTCATTGGTGATTTGAGTTTGTAACTGATTACTTTTGAGTAGCGTCGTGGACGATGGGCTTAATAGCCAGGAGGTATAAATGTCTGGACACAGCATTGTCTAATGTAGGAGCAGCCACTTCGCTCAACGATCATTACCCGGACAGTATTGGAGCTGGCTCGAATCCTGCGCACTAAGGGCACGCACCGCTAGCGCATGGTGACATGAAAACAGTCGGTGCGATCTTCCGCAAACATGGCAGGGCAGCCCCACACCACCCTGAACGCGTTGTTATACTGGACGCAAAGGGCGCTATAGCTCGCTACTGTGTAACGAGCCCACAGGCTGCACGTGTACAGTAAGGTGCAATATGTCTTAAAAAAGGTGATCATATCTTGGTTGGAACAACCTGCAAACCTGCCAACATATTCGCTCTTTTCTACAAAACCGCTCCCATTTGATGTCAGCGTGATCCTTGAGGTCAGCCGTGACTATATGCCCTAAATATTTAAAATGGTCTATTCTGCCTAGGGGAACACCATTGAGGAAAACTGGTGGTACATTTTCCAGGCATTTTGCACCGCTGGCTCCAAAGACCATATTAGTATATAGATTAGTACCTATCTTGTTATTTTTTGCAAGTGAAATAGACCTTTTCTATAGATATATAAAGTGAAAACGAATTTAAATCTTAACTTATAGACCACTTTTTTGGCCGACTTTACAGTGTATAGTTTACAGCCAGGAAGCATACATATTGTAACTATTCATAGTTACAATATTGATATTTGTGGCTATGTGTAATGTCTCTAATATTGTCAGCTTTGATTATGTACATCGATTGTCACTTTCAATCAACTATCTAATATTATTGTTCGTGGTTGTAACTATACAATTTTGATATTACGTTGTCCCAAGGATTGTTTATATTTAGTTACATACATATATTATGAGTATTATGACCTAAAGAAAAATAATAATTAAGTTAAAGTACCTACATACGATAGCTTTCATACCTACCAGCGGAGTAATTGTGTGACACACATAAAATGGCAATCGATCGAAATGATTTTCATTTTGACTGTTCAGCCACGTTCATTACGTTATTTGCAATGGATGTCAAAATCTAAATATTTCTTCACAAAAGTGTACAGAGGCGGACTTAATGCTATAGGCATTTTCTACCAGTCAAACTTTGGGTGGTGCAGAGACAAACAGTGGTAGGTGCAATTACGAAAATTGGGGAATAAATTGTATTTAAATATAAATACATCCTTAGATATACTAAAAATAAGATATATACCTACATAATTATATATAAATATAAGAACAAATAAATACATATAAATACACGAATGTACTAAAACGAATTAAACAAACAATGGGATAACATTTCCGTTGTTATGATACTGCCAGCTTCTTACGAATGTGTTCGCGAACTTTAACCATAAATGATAATCGGTTAGTTACCATCCTGATTTCCAGAGGGAGCGCATTCCACAGAGATATAGACTGAACGAAGAAAGAAGAGTGAATGAAGTCAGTGCGGTGAGTGGGACATTGAAGAAGACTATTGTGTGATGAACGTATATTTCTATAAATATAAATATTCATTATTTATTATCCATACTAATATTATAAATGTGATAGTAACTCTGTCTGTCTGTATGTTACGTTTTCACGCCTAAACTGCTAAACCGATCGTCATGAAATTTGGCAGAGATATAGCCTGGGATATGGAGAAGGACATAGGCTTTTTACGCGATAACCGGCTCAAAGCAGGCAAAAGCTAGTTTTTCTATATTTTTTTCTATAAATATTTTATTTCACATAAACCTACATGGGTACTTATGAAACGTCAGAAGCTAGGTCCCAATTGGTCGTTTCCTATGGAGAAGAGCCGGCAAGAAACTCCACGGTTACTCTTTTAAAAATAATTAGCTTTTATAATATTTTCGTATGAGTGCTAATGGAGGACAGTGTAGGCCTTTCAACAAGTCCCAGGGACTTAACAAAACAGAAAATGTGCAGTGAAATGCATTGATCGATCAATTGCTATTTTACATGATGTGTTACGCAATTACCCCGCTTATATGTCATACAAAATCTGTCAAAAAACGCTAAATGGTGAGACCATTGCAACGTTGTGCAAAGTAGTGTCATGCTGACTCAAATGTCTCGCTGGTGTTCGCGCGTGTGTTGGATCATTAAGTTCCCTTCAAAATGGTCGAGCTGAATGGTGCTGATCCATGCGTCATGTTCGTGAACGGGCGCCGTCAGTTGGGACTGGTCATCTCTTAGCTGCCAAAGATTATTTTTATTTTTTAAATTCTTTTTGTAACGGACGCTTTTAACATGCCCGTCTTTTTACATTGTTTACACATCATTCAATGCGAATGATGTAACCAATAATTTTTAACAATATATTGTTTAAGAGTGTCCGTATAGTTTCTTGCCCGTTCTTCTCCTTAGAAACTTACCTACTACGCTTTGGAATGGGCAACTGCTTCATCTTTCTGATTGACCGACCCCTTGACGATTCAAAAATACCTGTAATTGGTTTATTTAAAATAAATGCTTTGAGTTTGAGGTTTAGTAACCATTCTTTTTTTTTTTCAATCCCAGCCTTGATAATCCTCTATCTTTCTGGTCGCACTAAATACTTTAAAGGTGTAATTCAAATTATTATAAAACTAATCCGCTTACCGCTTAAATTATTATCGTACACGGGTACCTTTGACCCTAATTAATTAAACAAAGGATGTGATTAAAAGGTAATGGGCCCAGCGAGTGGGGTTTGCCGCGAGCTAGTTCAGTGTGGGTTTCGTGACAGATAGATTCAGAAGGACCAAATGACACAAAGCTTGACTTAGTGCCAAGCCACATGATGCGGTGCGGCGCCGCACCGCAGGTCATAGTAGTGAGAAAGCTTAGCGAGATGACCTGCGGTGCGACGCCACACCGCATCGTGTGGCTTGGCACAAAGACATCATAAGAGCGTTCTCAGACGGCTTATGGGACGGGGTGGGTGATTTTTTGTAGAAGCTAAATGAAACAGTTGGATCACTTAGGAAATTTAGGTCCTCCAAAAAAAATACTGACCTACAAAACGTATCCAATATGCGAGCGCGCTAGCTTTAAAAAGTCAAAAGTTACAACGTGAAAATGGTAAATAATGGAACACACAGAGTCACCGACTGGAAGAGTTATAGTAATGTTTTGTTTATTCTCTACATTTTAGCTCGCTAAACGTTACTTATTATATATACGACGTTTTGACATATTAATCAAACATACGACTTGCCGGACTAAAATAAACTTTCAACCGGTCTGTTAGAACGATTTTCTTCTTTTGAAGAGGTCCACCCGCAACCACACCCGTATTTCCCTAAGTTTAAGCAGAGCAAAAAGCCAGGTATGTTTAAGTCCCATGTTATAGGTGCGAGCCTATAACGTTATTATTTTAATTATTGTGAATGTGAAGACCTTGTGGGTTATGGTTTTTTTATTTTTTCTTCTCAGTTTGTTTTTTAATCATGGTATGGCAGTTTGAGTAATGTATGCGGCCTGCTCAAATGTTCTTTCTTTGGTATTGTTCGTCGAAACGTTGAGCTCCTTATGTTCTGAGTTGAGCTGCACGATTACTGACAAATGCGTGCACTGAATGGACAAGTCCACTCAATCTGTGTGGTTCTTTCTTCAAAAGACCATTTGAGACACCAATCTACATGGTCTTCACATGGTTTGACCAAGATTATGTCTGGACTTTAAAAGAGACTGTGACTTCTGAGTTTGTTTCGGCCTTTCTTCTCAGAGTAGTCAGATACGAAACGCCGACCTAATCTAGTTTTAAAATATGATTGAAGTGTAAAAGTGTTTGAAAAAACCTACTTACAGAAATAAAATCATTTGTCATTTACGAGTATCATTGCCATCAACCGGGCACAAATCCAGACTTCGGGCTTCTAATGAGAAATTCCTGATGGAAAAACTTAATAACACTGCCTTACCCCGGAGTCATAAACCAACCAACAACATAACCAACGAGACAGAGAATATTGACAATCGACATTTTGTTGTCTACAATAATAATTGTATGCTTGTGCAGAATCTGAATGATTTTGAAGGATATTGCTAATCCATTGCTTCTTATGTTCGAAAAATTTGTCTACACAACAACGTAAATAAGGCAATGAATGTTTTTGAACTGTCGAAACCCATTGCTCTTGTAACTGTGTTATGCAATTACCCCGCAGATTGCCTATAATAAAAATAGTCCTTCTGTCCAATACCTGTCTCGTACCAAAGGTTTCAAAGGGCTTGCTAGGGATAAAGTACTGAGTACTATGTTTCTAGGATTATTACGCGATTAGGGAGAAGCTTGGGGATGGTCGGAGTGTACCTTACGTAAGCGTTGGTGAGTGAGTGGACGCTTGAGGAGTAAGATGTTAAGTATCCGTGCGGGAAGGATGGAATCTCTAATTTATAAATTTCATATTATATGGAAGGTGTACTAGGTACACCAGTAAAGCCATATTTGCCTTTAGGGGATGATATGAATATACACCGTGGCATTTTAGTCGTCTTAAAAAGACAGCCCAGTTCATGTATCCAATGACTACTAATCACTCATGAAAAAAAATTTTTTTTTCTGGACCTTTGATTTTTTTTTTTTTTTTTAATTAATTATGACGCATGACATAGTTTAAAACACCCTGCTACGAGTGCAGTCCGAGCCTTGTGTCACAAGGGTGCCGCGGAATGGAGCGGTGACATCTTTATCAGAGTGCATTCACCCTAACGCAAAAATGTGTTTCTTACTATTGCAACTTAAACTTAATCTAAATCCATTCTGCGGCGCCCTTGTATCACAAGGCTCGGACTGCACTCGTATCAAGTAAACTATGTCATGCGTCATAATTAATAAAAATATAAAAAAAAAAAAAATTCAAAGGTCCAAAAAAAATTTTTTTTTTTTACTTGAATGATTAGTAGTCAATGGATACATGAACTGGGCTGTCTTTGTAAGACGACTAAAATGCCACGGTGTAGATAATTTTTGAAAGAGTAACCGTGGAGTTTCTTACCGGCTCTTCTCCATAGGAAACGACTAATTGGAACCGTGCACCTAGTAACATAATTACAACATAGTAACATGTAACCGTACCATAGTTAATTAATACAAAAGACAATATAAAATAGGAGATTCGATAATATATCTGCAAAAATATCAACACAATTATTTAGCTCTCAATCAAAAACTATTTGACATTAACAATTTCATAAACTGCACCATCATTATAACTAAAACTTCTTTCCCAACAGCTCAGTGATTAAGAAAACAAAATAATTACGCTGTACTTACGCAAGCAAGCAATTTTCCGCTGGGCGAGTCGGACAGTCGACATTATACTGATTGTTTCTTTTTTATTTCTCCGTCTAACGTCCACTGGATAGTACTGGCCAGTTGGTAACCGGTGAAGAGTCCAGTGTTTTCCGTTGTAATTGTTATTTGTACTTGGTTGCGATTTAGAAGAGCCGGTGGAAATACTGTTTAGTTTTAGCGTAGGTTAGCGCTAAGGTTTCGTTTAATAGGTGCTTGATTAAGCTAACTTAACTAGGTTTCAAGTATTAATCGAAAGTGACAAAAAACTTTGAATTGTAAGTTTGTTTTTAGGGTTCCGTAGTCAACAAGGAACCCTTATAATTTCGCCATGCCCGTCTGTCTGTCTGTCAGTCTGTCTGTCCGCCTGTCTGTCTGTCTGTCTACGGCTAATTGTACTGCAAAGTTATAATTTGACATGGGTATACATATTAATCAAGCCGATAAAGTGGTATCTTCTACCTAGTGGAAATCTTGTTTTTTTTTTTTACTATTCCTCCCCTACACGTAAAGTAGGGATGATATTTTTTTTCTTGTTTATCATATGGTGTGGGGTATCTTTTCGATTCAGCAATCCGTTTGCGTAATATTAAGCTTTATAGTGATAATTTTTGTTAGAGTCAAGTGTGTCCCTCTCCCTGCCAGCTAAATGGTTGTATTTGGACATATGCGAAAAATCACAGCAGTAGTTATATATAACGAAGTTAAAAGGACAGCTAAGTAGGCTTTACAAGTTACCGAGTAATAGTCGACCAACTTGCATTTGCAGTTGAAGAACATGTTTTTCAACTACAATGTTATGTTTGTTCTTGGGTTAAATTCATACAAACTACGAAACCCTTCATTGTGCGTGCTCTGACACGCACTTGGCCGGTTTTTTTATTAATCAGATTACATACCTAGCCTCTTTATGGTAATTTGACCCTGAAGGCCTATGTGACTACGAGAACTTATCATTATCATAGTCATCAATAAATTCAATGAGTTTCATTATACTTCATTATATCTAACAAAGAATATGGATAAACATGGATAATAATAGTTTGATGGAAATAATTTTTTACAACACTTGCGCAAAAAGCTCAGTTTTATTATCTATCTTTTAATATAACTATCATTTCATCTCCAAAAAATTCGCTAACACAAAATTCAAACACCACGTCCGCCTTTCAAAGCATGACAACATTACGATTGCAATCATTACCATTAATGTATGTAGGCGTACGTTTTACTCCATAAACGTTCTGAGGTCAAAGCCTGGCATTTTAAAGAATTCGTTTCTAAACAATGAGGCCGTGAAATCTGTTGTTTTGCTCCCCATTGTGTGTGGGAATAAAGCGAATGTCCATTAAGTTGGCATTAAAAAGATATATCTAATTTTTTTCATAGAGCTCTGGATGTGAAAGAAAACAGAAGTTTTGACTTGTTTTCCTGATGGACGAGTTTTGGGTTCTAATTTCACAGACAATGTGCGGGCCGAATCTGATAGAATTTGATGGTAGTATTATGTTGGTATTTTTTTTTTAATTTCCTATCTAGATTAGTAGATTTCTGACAGTTGTTAAGGGTAGTCAGAAGTCCGAAAGTCTGACAACCAATCATCATCATCATCATTTCAGCCGAAAGACGTCCACTGCTGGACATGGGCCCCAAGCACCCAAGCACCGCCACCTCGACCGGTTCCGTGCTTCCCGCTTCCAGCGGATTCCTGCAGCTTTCATAAAGTCATCGGTCCACCTTGTGGGAAGCCTTCCAACGCTACGTCTACCGGTACGCGGTCGCCACTCCAGAACCTTTTGGCCCCAACGGCCATCTGTTCTGTGCGCAATGTGCCCTGCCCATTGCCACTTAAGTTTGGCAATTCTTCGAGCTATGTCGGTTACCTTGGTTCTCCTGCGGATCCCTTCATTTCTGATTCGATCACGTAGGGAAACTCCAAGCATAGCCCTCTCCATTGCCCATTGTGAGCGACCACGTTTCAGTGCCATATGTCATCACTGGCAACACCCACTAGAGAATGGGCAGCAGCGTTTTCTATACATTTTTTAACACCATACTGCGATCGCCAACCCGCCTGCCAAGCGTGGCGATTATGGCAACCCTCCCCCAAAAATGACAACCAATCATACCATGAGGTATTGTATTAACTAGTAGCTGGGTTGTGGAGGTGAGATAGGCAAGTATTCACATCCAACTAGACTGAGAGAAGACACCGACATAGTTAGCTAGGCAGAAATGATTGTGAATTGGTCTAGTTACTTCCTGTAATTATTAGGAGGATAAAACTGCGTCAGATTTGATGCTTTCAGGTGTGTGTTAAGTTAATTCAAACTATTCATACTTAATTATTACTCTGTAATATAGATGCGCAAGTAACTCTGTCTGTCTATTACCTTTTCACGCCTTAATGGCCTATTTTAATGAGTCGATAACTCGGTCTATATATAGTATGCGGGACTCCCCGCAGACAGGGTAATGACTAATTAAAGTCATATTATCGGTCGGTAAAAAGCGTGCACAGATTCACAACCAGTGAAATTTACTAATGAAAACGTGGCTTCAAAACTACTGCCAAACGTGCGGTGCAGGTTCTCCATATACCGCAATCTTTCCCTATAGACTAATGAAAACGGTTCCTCGAATACGGGCACTATGGCATGCTCTACAGATTTCTCCAGCATCCCGTCCCATATGAGCCCTATCGACCAATGAAAATGAGCCTTAACGGATAAACGAATTTCGATGAAATTTGGCACACAGGTAGACCATGAGATCTGATACTTTTATCCTGGTAGTACATTCCAATGGGATAATTTCAGATCTTCACGCGGGTAAAGCCGCGGGCAAAAGCAAGTCAGCAAATTAAGCCTCTGAAAGTCCTGTAAAAGTTAGTCTGGCTATTTCCATACTCAGTACTAGGAAACCTGTTCCAACTAGTTTGTGATTTGCAGATGAGTTGCAAACAAAGCCTTAACCGTTCACGATGAATTAGCAGCGTTAAGAATAGCATGTGACTGGCAGCGAAAAGCCAATTAAGTCTAACTGCTAAGTCTTTATTAGGCCATCTAAATTCGTGGCGCTATTTTTATTGAATGACCTAATTCCACTCCAGTAGAGTTGCTATTAATATTAGAATACCTGCGACTTCTAGTACCCGTCTAGTACTTGACACTTAATTTTTCGTCTTGTAAACTCGTGACGTATTCACGTTAGTGCACTTTAGAGCCCTCGGGGGAAAATATATCCATACAAGACTCAGTACTTTTATACCACCAGTCCCGAAGTGCGCATACTTAAAAGATATTACGTTCCTCAACTCAACGTTATTTTAAAGAGCCCCGTTGATATTTAAGATGTAGGTACGCCATTTTAATATCGGCTTGCCATTGAAGACGCTTTATTGGTGAAATATGAAATTTCTGAGAGGGTCTACATCGAGGGTGTCTTTGTGAAGAGATTGCTGCAATTTTGTGTCTTATAAGATCTTAATGGTTATTTAACGTTAGGGGAAACTGGGGCTGTTAATTTTTGAAAAGGTGCATTTAATTTCTCGGTAACCATTTAATGTGCTTACATAATAGACTTTTTGAGTTTCAGATCACTTCATTTTCACATACGACTTAATTTAGTTTAAGATTTTCTAAGAATCAATATTGACTTCATTGACTATTACGGTCAATTTATACTAGCGCAGAGTCGAAGCGCATCGAAGCGTCAAATTCTTTACAACTAAAGCGAAGCCGCACGAATGCGCGCGTATTCGCCAGAATGCGCGCGCACTCTTTTACGTGTAGTAATCATCAACAAAGTGCTATTGAATCTCTTGCCAGTTGACTCCCGTAGCTGAAACGTATGTAAATAATTAATTTTTCGTTCGAGTCCATCGTGATCAACACCGACGCAGGCCAATTTCCGACTGATGACACGTAGGTGCGCTAGTGGGCGCGTGGGATACGCGAGAATGCGCGCGCACCAATCAGCGTTGTTCACGCGCAGACGCGCGAATTCCGAAAAATGCGCGCGTCTTTTTAAAATCTCAGAAGTAATGTGTGCGTTACGCTGTGGAGTTAAGGTTGAATTTGTCATGTTCAGTTTTGGATAGACGCTTCGATGCGCTTCGACTCTGCGCTAGTATAAATTGACCCTTAGTTATCAATATAACACACGATTTTAGTGTCTTGATAATGTTGACTTCATAGTTTACGGGCCTCATGGTTCTCACGTAAATGTGAATCAGTTCATCCTCTAAGAACTATACCCAAAGTCTCAAATTCAGATAATTTATGTAAACAAAGGGGATAACATATTAAAAAAATTACTTCGTAATGGTAATTCACATAAAATGGCGAAAAAAAGGTGCCATTTCCTTTTAAGTACTGAATTTAAGAAATAATAATTAAAAAATAATCATACCGTAATTATTTTTATAGATTTTCGGTTTTAAACAAAGTTATTAAAAAAAAGGAGATTTTCTGGTATAAAATATTTTATGGTACTGGTAACAATGCAGGAGGACCAAACATTTTCACATTTTTTACATCTTCAACAACACTTTTATTACAACTCTCATAAATAGATTCATATTGTATGTAGCATATCTAGCCACATTTTGGATGAAAACGGCTGTAAACTGTTTCGAGCGGAAATCGATTTTGGGAGGCCTACGTCTAGCAGTGGACTGAAAAGGGCTGGTTGTGACGATCATAGGCCGTGTCTCCGACACACTACATAAAAAATTGTTTGGCAACGGTATTTTGTTTGCATAGTTCTTATAATTAATTCACTTTATTTCATACAAAAAAATAATAATGATAAAATGTTTTGCACCACTGTCCTGTCATTTTGACAGTGACATTTCTTGACATTACTTTGTTTACATAAATTATCTGAATTAGAGACTTTGGGTATAGTGCACGATCGATACGTCGAGCTTCTGTTTCCACACAGCTTTTAACCGGTTTGAATTGTACGAAAATCGGAGATGAGCCACTTCAGTCGGGCTTTATACAAGACAAGTGAAAGTAAACCAACTGACCATTGTGGCCATTACAAGGTACTTGACAACTCCTAAAACAAATAACCTATCATTTGAAGTACCCCCAGACAGCGCTATTACCATTTATTATTAACATAGCCACGCAATCAAAAGTTTACTACATTCAAAATCTATCAATGTTTACGTCACGATCATTACGTCATTATCGATACGTCACAATAATGAAATATTCACTGAACCATCCATATTTAACTAGAAAAAAAAAACAGAAACAACTAATTATAGTTTTTTTCCCTTTCACGCTGACATTTCGACACTTCCGTAAATGTCAACAAAAATTCCGTCCTTTAGTTTCATGGCATTTAATAATTAAAAATATCAATGAAATGTACGCTGGGATTGATTAAATTCTTTGTTTGAACGTATCGTAGTTTTATACGTTATTTAAATGTTGTCTGAACGTGTTGCAGCATGTTTGATTTAAACAAGGTTAACACAGGAATTACATGAGCGCGCAAAATTAAGGGACAATGGTGTTTTTGAAATGGGTATTGATTTAATAAGATTTTATGAATGTATGTCCGTTTTGGGGGCTCCAATTCTGACAAGGTTGGTAAACAACCCCTCATCTGGTAAAAAGAGGTTACCGCTGAATAGACACAGAGGCACCTACGTATTTAAGAGCGAGTTTGGCGGACGAAAGCTGCAACATCTTGTGTCTGTAATAATTACAGACACAAGATGTTGCAGCTTTGGTCCGCTGTAAAGGTATTACGTTAAAAATATTTTAACGTCATACTTTTTAACACTCAGCAATACTGCTTGATGGCAGGCAGGAGAATGGTAGAACATCCTTGAAATAATCCTTTTTAAATTAGGCTTCCCTAAAATTCTAGCCGTCTAGTACTTAACGTTCTCACAGTTCAATTCCAAAAGGACCAAAAATATATGTTCTCCCATACATTCCAACTGAAAATGTAAGTTTGTACGCACAGTATTGAGAGATTTACCATATTATATTAAGACCATAGAATTCTTATAAATTTTACTGTAATCTATAATATAAGTATAGAACTATTTTCTGTTTTTTTTTTCAATTTGTTATTCTTACCAGTTTCGGAGATAAGGAGATAATGGTAAATTTTCATGTATTTTCTTAATATCTTTAAAAGTATTTATTTTAAAATTAAATTAAAATTATATATCTAAAATCCTTACAATAAGCCATTTCATTTAATATGTCACACGGTACAGTTTCCAAAACTTTTTTAGAATTATCTTGTTTAGGTTACCCCCTAAAAGTGACTCCCACATTCCAATTCGTTTATTTTCATTACACGTGATAGACAGACACACGAGTGATCCTCTATGGGTTCCGTTTTTCATTTTCGAGGTACGGAACCCTAAAAATCATATAATTTGAAACTATCCTAAATCTCCCAGCGTTCCCATAAATCCTTGACTCCCAAGACCGGAATATCCAAAGGTGAATGGAAACCACAACAGTTGTACCTCAATAATCCACTTACAGTTACGGCAACTTTGCTAATGATGCCGAATACACGGACGGTTTCCAATCAACAACTTGCATATGCAAATAGCCCAGCTTGCCCCCCGTCGGATTCTGCGTTATCCCATTTAGTTCCCATTTTGGAGCAACATCCGAGCCCCTAATTGCTCGCCCTGTATTAACGATTGGAAGGGTTGAATTTATAGAGGATGGTATTGCGTTGTTGTTTGACTATCGTTTTTTGATTTGAGATACGCGATTTTTTTGTGAAAGTTTGCGATATTCCGTATATGGTGATAGATCAAGAGTTCAGGATTTATTGTTGTGGGTTGAATTTATTTTGTTTTCGGTTTTCATTTTGTATAAAGCAGATTACTTTTATCATTGTATCATCAGCATTCGAGCAATGCGCTTTCTTATTGACGTTTTGATAATCATGCAACGAATTACAAGTTTCGCGATGTCACAGATTCTTCTTCTTATTTACAGTGTTCTCAGTATTTCGTTTACCACTGAATCTAGTTAACTTCGCTAATCTTTCCATCGCAGCTTATGGCACTAATATCTTGATTCCGCAGGCTAATAAAAAAAGTGATGCAAAACAATTCTAGATAGAAAAGATTTTTTTTATTAAGTATTGGAATAAAGTTATCTCGAAACGATTACATTCCAAATCGGCGAAAACCTCTCAACTGCCGTACCTACGCAAAGATTTGAGTTCAAAATTACCTAATAAATCCTACAAAACGGGTTTTAATAAACTGTAATAAAGTATTCGAAGAAATTCTGTACAAAAGCAAATATTACCTCTCATAAAATTACAATCTTGATCGTTCTATAAATAGTATAATTTTCCAGCACTCTTGAAAAAGATGTCATCTTTGAACGTGACAATCAGTTACTAGATTTCAGTACGAAATATAGTCATGCCATCATACCAATTACAACACTAATTTAGCATAGAAATTACTTTCGGCGCAATAACGTTCAAGATATCAATATGTGACAGCATACTAATAAAGGCCCGATATACATCTGCCTGTATATTTCAAGTCTATATTATATGCCAATAATATATTTACATTCATACATCTGGCCAATTTAGTTCTAAACTCCCCGGGGGTGTAATATATTATTCTAGGGGGAAAGGGGAGCACAATTGCCAATAAATATGCGTTACTTTGCAATAACATGCGATATGAATGGTTATTGTTAGTGGTTGTGGTTCCAAAGGTTTCTGGAATGAAAAATATAGGGTAGTTCCGTGTTTGGGGTAGTATTAGCACCCTTTTCTTGCATTTTACAGCTGGGATTGCACAGGATTGATTTGCGAGGATTTGATTGGTTTATCTCTGGATCAGGTGGTTCAAAGTGGTTCAAAGTGTTTTGTGTTTGTTTTATATTAGCGTTAGATTTGGACCATTTACAATGTTGTTTATGGGAATTGATTTGCTGAGGGTAGGAGAAAAACATAAATCTTTGTAACTTTCCTGTATGTCTCTGTGGGCTATATTTTGATAAAATGCTTATATTGATTGCACATCAAATGAAATGGTTTCTGCTTTCAGAATGGCATGCTTTGCTTTTCAGGCAGGCTTTCGATATCTTCTAAAAGATTAATTCGTCCTCGCTTGGTTTTGATTTGATTTGATTGTTCTGTTTTGCAATCGTATCAATCCAGTTACATTTTTACTTTTCTTTGTAGCAAATGTGATTGAAATTGTTTTACCGTTCTAGTTTAACTGTGACCCAATTATTTTTGTAGCGGGTTAATAACAAGTTTGATTTCGAATGATATAAATTATTGAATGATTATATAAAACATAGATTCGTTGCAGAAAATGGCATCTTCATGAACAGAATGTCCCATTTGTCCTAACTACACATTATATAGACTAATACAAAAGAAGCCCAACCTAGATATCTAACAACGAACAAATTGTTGCCAAAAAAAGCAACCAATAATAGAATAAGACACATACTCCTACTTTTTATTTGTCCCAAAACGCTTATGACAAAATTTTATTGCCTACTTCCAAATACTCCGCAAAAGGTCGCACCTACTCCAAACAAGGTTTGAAAACTACAGTTTTGCCCCAGTTCTGGGAAATATATTCAACTGGAACCGAACCCGCGAAGCTTAGCGTGAAATATGTTCTTGCTAAGTTATCTATGTACAAATGATTTGTTTTTTTTATTAATTTTCCCAGTTCACTGACTTCTTCGTATTTAAAAAGGTTTTTGGCTTGTAACAGGTGTGTTTATTATAATAATTGTTTAGTTCATTAAAGTCTTCAAGCTTTTGGGGTGGCCTTACTTGCACATCTTTTTATGAAGGGGGAAAGTTATGCAATAATACTTGAATAATGAAAATAGTTGGGGTCCATTGAAGAAGGCCCGTAGTAAATAGTTTCAGGCTGTTATGTATCGTGCGAAATGTTTTATATACTATAACTGCGGCTTAGTTTACAGGGTCTTGGAATTGGAACATTTGCTAGTAGACATCTTGATATATGGTGACATGTATTAAACTCAAGATGTTAGTTTGTGTGGCTTTGAGCCGTGCCAGCGCATTTAGTTGTCAGATACTGTTTGCACTCAGCTCTACACTTTGGAAAATTTAATTGGTGAATCTGAATTTGGTAAAGGAAATGCTATTAATACTAAAAGAAAACATGAAAATGCAGCTACAGGCGAAGACAAGGAAGGCGAATCCATTTTATCAACATCATCTCCCAAAAATGAACAAGATAATTTATTATGATGTTTTGACTAAAAGCTTATGAAAGGAGGTTAATACACCTAGACATTATCTTGTCAAGAACTCTGACAAGGAAAATTCCTTTATTAATTCATCAGGATTCTACCTACAAGCAGAATGGAGTCATAAAAATAAAAATTCTAAGAAAACTCTTCTGAAGACACCTTCGTCAAACGAATTTACCCTCTCCTGAGATTTTTAACTGTACAGAAAATATCACACTTAATTACGACCTTTTCACGCGGACGTTTTAAAGCTTGCCTAAGTAATATTTAAGGGCTTCAAAATCCCTTCGCCTTCGGAGAGCGACGTTAATGTATTTTGGGAGTACGCCTCCGTGGGCGGCGCTAGGATTTTTTTAATTGAACCCAATGTTTCTGTTTTCGCGCTTTTTTTTTGGTAGTTTGAACCCAAATATTGATGGTTGAATGGTTTGTTTCCGTTACTTCAAAAGCGGCGAAGATTCGTAAAAGTTTAATAGGGTCGAACGATTTTTGGATCGCACCTAACTTTCATTAAATAGTATCATGTTATTTTCATCTAGACATTGGGGTTTATTTATAAACGTTTGCATAAAGTTAATTAGTAATGATTAACGTCTACGTCCATACGTTTTTTGACATTTAAACGTCTCTCAAAAAGCAACGTTTCCTTCACCGCAAGATATCAACTTATTTGTAATTTATCTAATGGTTTGCCAAGCTACAGGGATCATCATTCTGAAAGTATCATTACATGAAAAAGTAGCTAACCCAAAAACTGACAACCGAGCATTTCTATAGCCCTCTCCTGCTTCTTTTGACATTCTAATAAGCCTTTTTTGTCGTCCTTACAATTCGAATCCAGCTGATACAACATTTTCCTTTCCCCGATGAGCGTTGAAATACCTATATGGATAATAAAAGTCTATTCGTGTAAAAAAACGCCTCCAACCGGGATGATTCACTAAGGGATGCGAGTGTTGGATAAAAAGAAGTAAATGGACCGACCATTAGTTCCCATCCCTTTCCGTGGGTTTTCTTTAGTTTTATTTTATACTGGATCGCGACCTCGGTTGAGGTTTGGTCTATTTCTGGATCGTCTACGGTAAATATTTGTTTTGAGTTAAATGTCTTCGTTTAAATGATTCGTAATGTTTTTGGTTGAGGAGTTGATCAATTACAAGTGTTAGTGCTTGATGAATATTTACGATTAAAATCTCAATCGTTTTGGGTTTGATATTCACTTCAATGGGAATTAAATTATGTCTGTAACATAAAAAAAAAAACTCAAATATTACTGGCAACCTTGTTAAAGATAGAAAGAATTTCGGTATTTTATTAAAGGTGGATTTAAAAGAAATGTTATTAGTAGTTAAAAAAATGGTGTACAGGAAAATTTCAGTAAGTTTCTTTTATTTCCAGATCCTACAAGTACAGACTAGATACACAACCATCTTGGCAGTTTCATTCAATGTAAAGCATTCCTTTCTCCCCAGTAAGCAATTATGTTCCTCCTACAAGTTGATTAATTAACTTGTTAATGTTTTTTTGGGGTTCTTGCTATTTCTTTTTGTTGCTTGAAGGATAAATGAAGGGATCGGATAAAATAGTACTAATGTTCAAAAGAAAACATTTTATTGGGTTACTCCAAAAGTAGATTAACGCATTATCTGACTAGGGGTAGTCCTTCGTTTGTAGTGGTTCAAGTATAATGACCAGAGATCGGAATAGGTAGAGTTAATTTACCTAAACTTCGAGGAAGGAAGTAACATAGAGTGGATAATACCTCCTCTAAAATTCCGGAATAATTATAATGAGGTTTGAATCCCGGGATTTAAAAACCATTTCTTCATATCAATAATTTGTAACTATAAATAAAGTCCAATAAATAAATTTGTGGTTTTGAAATCCCGGGATTTAAACGTCATTATAATTAGTTCGGGATTTTAGGGGAGATGGTAACTTAGAGTGGTTCCACTCTATGTTACATCCTTCCTAGAAATTTAGATAACTTAAACTCTAACTATTCCGATCACTGATACCCACACACCACACACAGAAGACACATCCAGATATTATATCTGTACAAGATTTTAAATTCAAAGTACGAGTGGTATGAATTTGCAATAGGTCCTCTATTAGAAATTCACATCGCGTTGGTACTTTATGCAAACTTGAAAAAGTCATTTTGAAATCCTGCAGTGCTCTTCATTAAACAGTATATTTTCTACTATTCATAACTGCTTGTCCATATTGATCACCCTTAATGTAATTAAATCCATTTTAAATGTAATTTTTGTATAAACATTTAGAATTAAGTATTGTGTATTTATTTTATTTTATATTCCTTATTTATATCTCATTGTATGCTGCACCGGTCGACGTCATCACGTCAACGCCAGCTGTCGCTGAAAACCAGCGCTGGGGCTCCGTCTCGCATAGGGTCGCAGCATTATGCTCAGCTATGGCAGTTTTGCGTGGGTGTGAAGCATATTTTCCCCCAACTTGTTTTTTGTGTTCTTTCTTTGCGTCATTTTTACTGCAAGTAAACGTATTTTCTTTCTTATTTTCTTAACTACAGACGTAGCCAACAAAAACCATCCCAAAAATAACAATAGTGCAATCCTATCAAATTCTCCAAAAAGCCCACATCTATACAAATTCGATAAGCCAACCCGTATAACTTTCAATAAAATGCCTTTACTTGGGCCGCTTGCTTTGTCAAGCACGTTCGAGCACGCTACGTCTACGCAAAAAGTACATGCGCCGTGTTATCGTCTTTTATCTCATAAAGTGTCACGTTTCGCTGTACTAGTATAGAATACTAGCGCTTTTACTGAATTTAGTCACAAGCGGTAGCGGGTAGTTGGAATATTTGTTCCATGTCGTGTGTTGCTGTAAGTTCTTATAATGAGGTGACCCATTGATATTTAATTATCATTCATAACCTATGTATTTATCTTGGAAGTTCATCAGTCTGGAATACAATTTTTAGCACAATTTCTACTACGTGGCAAAGGCTTAGGAAAGAAAACTAAACAAGAACAAACTTAGCATCGTAGTTGAAAAACATGTTCTTCCATACGGAATGTATGGGAGAACATGTTTTTTTAACTGTAATTTGGTTGATTATTACTCAGTAACTTGTGACGCCTACTTGGCTGTGTTTTCCTTTTAACTTCGTTAGTGTATACTAAAGCTGTGCTTTTTTTGACATATCCAAGTGCAACCAATTAGCTGGCAGGGCCCCCCTATACATTTAACTCTAACAAAAATTTGCACTTTAAAGCCTAATATTTCGTCCCCTTATAGGGAAAACCGATTATCTGATATGAACTTAACCTAACAGATAATCGGTTTTACCTTTAAGGGTGCGATTTCAGAAACGGATCCCTTAATCGAAAATTTGAAAGACCCATCCTACAATACCCCACACCATAGGGTAAGCGAAAAAAAAACATCCCCACTTTACATGTATAGAAGGTACCCTAAATAACTATTTTTTACATGATTTTATTTCACCACTTCGTCGGCGTGATTAATATGTATATCCATGCCAAATTATAGTTTTCTAGTACTAAGTGTCTCGGAGCTAAGCTGGGGTCGGACAGACGGATGGACATGGCAAAACTATAAGGGTTCCTTGTTGACTACGGAACCCTAAAAAGACTTAGACAAAGAAACCCAAGTAGATCTTTATCTAAGTCTTCTTTAGTTTTCCAAATTGTTGCTCTTGTAATATACTTTACAGTGCTTTTAGTATAATTATCTTTCTCGAGTTTAAGCTCTTTTGTGAGAAGACATACTCGTAGACCTCTTGAAATGACTTATGTTGATTTTTTGACAACAGTTCACAATGTGCCTTTGAATTTAATGATATTATCGAAATTACATGGAAGTCTTTGCCGCGTAGAAATTGTGCTAAAAATATTATTCTAGACTGTTGAACTTCCAAGATAAATACATAGGTTATGTATGAATGATAATTAAATGTCAAAGGGTCAACTCATTAACTGGTCTCATTATCAGTAATATATTCGCTGTTTGACGCCGGCACATTATTGATTAAAACTGATTTATATATCTTTTGTAACAAATTGGTGTGTTCCTGTATTTGCGTCAAAGTTGAATTATGAATAATTTTGACGTCGTTGACTGATCTTCTATATATTTGGACTATTATAATTTGTTTATGGGCCAGTACAACAACCTTTGATTCCTTTTTAGTCACATTATTAATATTTCGTTTTTGTTTGATAAACAAAAACATTTAATTTATTTATCTCCCGCCCGTCGAAGACCCTGAGTATCCTCTGGCTCCCGTCACACCGACGGAAGTGCACGAGCTCATAAAGGGTCTGAAACCTCGTAAAGCCCCTGGCTCTGATGGTATCACCAATAGGGTGGTCCAATTGTTCCCCGCCCACCTGATAATGCTCTTGGCCACCATCTTCAATGGAGCCATGAACAATAATGTCTTCCCGCAAGTGTGGAAAGAGGCCACAGTAATCGGTATTGCCAAACCCGGTAAACCCAAGAAGGAGCCCGCGAGCTACCGCCCCATTAGCCTGCTCACAGTCATGGGCAAACTCTACGAGAGGCTTATTTATAAGCGTCTCAGAGACTACGCCGAGACTAAGGGCCTTATCCCCCACGAACAGTTTGGATTCCGTACCAAACATTCGTCGACCCATCAGGTCCACCGTATAGTCGAGGACATAAGCGCCGGCTTTCAACGCGGCCTTATGACAGGAGCTATCTTCTTTGATATAGCGAAAGCGTTCGACAAAGTCTGGCACAACGGCTTGATTTACAAGCTGTACCAACTCGGTGTGCCCGAGCGTCTCGTGCTCATCTTACGAGACTTTTTGTCGAATCGCACCTTTCGCTATCGCATAGAGGGAGCCCTCTCCTCCTCCCATCCCATACGCGCAGGAGTCCCTCAGGGCTCTGTGATATCCCCCCTGGCTTTTACGCTTTACACCAGCGACATCCCGAAGTTTAAAAAGGCTCAGTTGGCTCTGTTCGCAGACGATACGGCCGTTTACTACAGAGAGAAGAGTCATAATGTCATTACCAACACTCTCCAGACTGCAGCCGACAAGCTCGGTGCGTGGTTTAGAAAGTGGCGGATCGAAGTCAATCCTGACAAAAGCCAAGCGGTTCTCTTCGTAAAACCGAGAAAAATCCCCCCAAAGCCCAAACCTGTCACCATGTTCGGCAAGCCTATCCCTTGGGAGAAGCGAGCCAAATATCTAGGTGTCATTCTCGATCAACGCCTCTCCTTTTCTGAGCATGTAAGTAAGGTGCGTTCGCGCGCCGCCTTCGCTCTCTATAGGCTTCACTCCCTTGTCCACGAAAATAGCAAATTGTCACTCAAGTGCAAATTGCGATTGTACACCGCGTGCATCCGCCCCATCATGACCTATGCGAGTCCAGTTTTTGCCCAAGCAAAATCACATGTCATCCATAAGATGCAAATCATTCAAAATCGTTTCCTCCGTAAATGCACGGGAGCCCCCTGGTTCGTTCGGAACACAAACCTCCATGTAGAGCTTAGAATGCCTACAATAGCCCAATTTCTGAAACGCTCTTCCAAGCGATTCTTTGACTCTGCCGCCACCCACCGCAACACTCTCGTTGTGCAGGCCGCCAATTATACCCCCTCCCGCATTAGTACGATCCGCCGTCCAAGGCACGCACTGACCGACCCAGACGACCCCACCACTCTCATTCAGGAGAGTCGTAGGGAAACTAGTACAGCTCGAAGAGTACACACAACACGAACACGATCACAATTCCGACCTCGCTTTAGAGGTCCCGCGCGAAACCCACCCCGATTAATAAGCCCTCCCCGTCCCTTGACGACGCTTAACGATGTGCCAGCATGTGGTTTAGCTGAGCCTGTAATCCAAACTCCCCCGATTAATAATCAGAACCCTGATATTATCCAGCCACCGACGGTCCCTTGCCACTCTCCCTCCGACACTGCCCTAAGCCGAGGTTCGAGCCCCACCTGGGGTGCCCTTAGCGAGCAGTCGTCTAGCTTAAGTAGATTTTAGTGAAAACCCCCTGGCTGGAGGCGTAAACTTCGTTAGGAGCTTGCGGCACCACAGGAAAGCCCGGTTAAGGAGCAGGAACCCCCAGTGGTTATACCTCCGAGATGCCATAAACAAAAAAAAAAAAAAAAAAAAAAAAAAATTATCGTCAGACACTTTCAACCTGAAAATTAAAGAAATATGAATGATTCTGCCCGCGACTTCGTTCGCGTGGAAGTCCTAAAACTCCATAATATACTAAAATACCAGCCACATTTTAATAAAACTTCCCTGAACACTACGTTTGTAGTTTTGGTCACAGCAGTCAAAATATACAGAGAGTCAGGACTGGTGACGCGGGAGCAAGCGTCTATATTCAATGGTAAAGGGTTTGGTTTCCGCACTAAGTCCTTCAGGTGGACCATTGTACATGGGCCACCATATGCTTGCGAAGGAGGAGGCGGAATGCGTGAGGGAGAAGTAGTCTGTGCGCCCTCACTCCCCTAGTCGCCGCAGAAGACGCCCTGGGCGGCGGGAATCAATTGGCGATTCCCGGCCACCGTAAGCGCGGGCTTGCGGACGGCGAGCAATGGGCAGCTCGCCGTCTGGTAAAGACCAGGCCCAGGTTGACGGCGCGTTGTGTTCTACGCGTGCCACAGAGATGTCAGCACGAACTGTGACGGGGTCCGCTAGAACCAATGCCTGCCAGGGTTGTGGGTTTTTCCGAAAGGGATACCGTGGCCCTGGCACAAAGGCAACTAAAGTAACACAGGTGGATTTTAGTCAGTAAAATTCTGACAAGCCCTCCCGCTCCCCCCAGAACGGGAGAAGTTATTTGATAATTTCCCACCCAAAAAAAAGTCCTATAAAGTTCTTTGAACTATCACAATTACAGTAACAAAATGTAAAAATACCGGTCAAGGACGAGTCGGACTCACGCACTGAGGGTTCAGTACCATCATAATTGTATAGCTTTATTTGTATTAGTATATAAATAGTTATATGCCCAGAAAAAACTATAACTTACTGTGCTTAACCCAAAGCAATCTGCGAGTAGGTAGGAAGGAGGACATTTTGATTGTGAACCATGAAATGTTTTTAAATTTTCATCGGCGAGGTCAATATTCATCAGAGAATTTGAACACTGCGGTGTACAATATTGCAGTTTTAGGTCAGCGCCATCTCTTGACCGATAATGGAACTAATGTAATTTTTGTTGATGATTTCTGAAAAAGTGTGTTATTTAGAGAAATCGTTTTATTTTTGCTGTAATCTTTACATAAACTACTATCACATTAAAAAAAAAACAGGTTTTATCTATGCAAACATCGGAGATAAGGGGGGGAATGTTTTTTTTTTTTTTTTGTCAAAGTCGGAAAAATGGGGCCTAAAAAAATTTATGAGTATGTGCAAATAGCGCTCTTTCATACGATACCCCACATACCCTAGTAGACCCACTTCGATTTTTTATGACACCGTTAAGTCCCAGTTGCAAAAAAAAAAAACTTTCTTATTTGTAACATAGTTGGGCAAACGTCATTTAAAATTATTCCAAATTTCAAGTTGATAGCATTAGTAGTTCTTGAGATATCGAGCTGTGACAGACAGACGGACAGACAGACTGAGTCGCACCATAAGGGTTCTTGTTTACCAATTTGGTACGGATCCCTAAAAAGAAGCACATAAATATCAATTCTTTGGAATCGAAATCAGATTTGCATTGCTTTGTTGAAAGTTGACTGAAATAGCATAATATGTCATAATTGACTGCTTTGATCCATAAGGTATGATACTCGTAATCATTTAAAAGATTAAATCTGTAACTATCTGATAAATTCGTTTCCTATTCAACACAGCGTAGTACGAGTAGTAATGGAATAATTCGACTGTTGTCATACACTGATACATTGTGTTCGTTCTCATCTCAGTCTCACCTACGACCTGTATGGGAAAACTTTTTTCGATTTCTGATTTTTCTAGTACTCAAACCTCAGTTGGTCCCATAGAGTTTTTTGATCCTCGTAAGAAACAGGATCGATTGGCATCAAAAAACTTTTTTGTGAAAATTACCCATTTTCTTGCTGACTGTACATTTTTTTCAAAATCTGTGAATGCAGATCAATTTTTTTCTAAAAGTTAAGGATAGTCTCTTAAGACCATTTTCTTGTAGCGACCACGGTTAAAGTACCTGCCCTTATGGACCCATCTCAAAACATAATGCAATACTGCTCATCCCCCATAGCAAATAGCGTGATAATTTATACGTAGTAATTGACCAGACCTATAGGAAATATCTATGCAAAATTTGAACAAAATCGGTCCGGTAGTTTTTGCGTTTACCTGGAACATACATTCAGACAAACAGACAAAACTTCTAAAAACTATATTTTCGGCATCAGAATCGTTCCCAGACCTCGTAGCAATTACGTTTCTTCAAAAATATTCAATGTACAGTTTTGACTTCGCTACGATTTTATTATATGTATAGATGTATAGATAAGTACATCTTCATCTATAAAATCTGCATGGGACTTAAACTACCACATATAATTAATTTTAATCAGAACATAACAGTTATTTTTGAAATTATACGTAAATAGTATGTCTGAGGTAGAAATAAGAGCACGAAGGAAGCAACTGAACAGATTATAAGATTCAAGTAAATTGGGTTAATGAATGATCCTTGAGTCCGGTGGTTGAGTGAGCAAGCTGTTACATTTGTACATCATTAGACTAAATACGTTACTGTTTCTCACAAGGACCAATTCGAGACTTGTGAGTTTATAATGAAATATAATTAAACAGAAATTTAAACCAACGGCTTCGGAGCGAACGCTTTCTTTTTCAAGACTTATCAGTGTTTTCATTAATCACCTTTTTAATAGCTGAAACTATGTTCTTTTCAGTACCTAATAAAATTGGAAGTGTGAATTCTAGTCCTGACTATTATTTGATTTGAAAAGCTCTTTGTTAATGCAATCATCATCCATCACATGCTTAACTACATAGCGAAGTAAAGGCTTTTAACAAATTACATTTAGATGACCTATTATTTTCTCTGTGTTTTAACCTTTTTAGTTTATGTTGGTTTTTTAAAGGTTACTTCTGTTGTTTTATCCTTAGGGCCAACTGCCATAGTTTTAATCCGTCTATGCCAGGAGTTATCTTTGAATAAGGAGACTAGGGCGAAATGGATTAGGGCAAAAAGCGAAATGTCAAAAAATTGTGACACAATTGAAGACGTATAATAAAATATATAATATATAACTGAATTAAAAAACCAAAACTAAAATTGATGAAAGCTCCTAACTTGTACCACATCATTAATGTGTCTCTTTGAGTGAAAATTTTGCGGAAAATGATAAATAACGGTACTGACGGCCGCCGAATTTTGATGGGGCACCCTTTTGTATCGTATCTTGTTTCAGAGTGGGCTTATCCGTTCTTCGTATAATAGTGTGGACACTCGCCTTGTTATCTGAGACGCCGTCCGACCGATATCATGGTTAATGGATTTAATGGCGGGAGGACTTGATAGCAGATAAATTTTACATAAGTTTGGGTTTGATACGTTGGATCTTTGTTGTGCTCAATTATAAGTAGGAACGGGGTGAGTAGGGGCTTATGATATCAGGTGCAGGTACTACTATGTATTTCTGTTTTTTTTTTGTTTGTATTACTGAATTCGTGTTTTACCTGGCGTTACCGTGTATAAGACAATTTTATTATCCTGTCTCCTTCTAAAAGCAAAAATTGCGTGTTGAAATTTAAAAATTCTTCTTCGACGTTACTTCTACTTTAATTATAACTTGAGTAAGTAGACTAGTTCCATTATCAATTTCTGGTTTTACGATAACTTGGCCCCCATATCGAATTACCCGTTCTTTAAAGCTATAATAAAATGAAATTTTAATCAAATACTCATTTTAATTTCACTGAAATGATAACACAACATTTTCTTTAACCAAATACCAGTTTATTACAGAAATATTTGTGGAATGCAAATTAATTAATTCGAACTCTCCAATCATCTGATTTACATACCAAAGCAATGTTATCAAACGTACGTACTTATCTATCTATAACTTCGAATGGCGATATTATTGAGATTTTGATTGTATTGCTGGTTTTATGCATGTTTCTGTTGATCGACTAACATCATAATCAGAGGTTGTCATATGTATGAACATGGATTTCGTTTATGGTTTATCTATGATTGGGTACTCGGGTATTTCAAGTTCTGCTTATTTACATCTAATTTGGTTTGATAGGTAAACATAATGGTTTCATCTTTTAAATTAGTTTAATGTTTGAAATCGTCTTACTTACATCGTCAGTGAAAATATAGGTGGCACAGTATTTAACTTCTAAAAAGAACAAATATGTCTGAAACAAACAAAAATTTCATCTTTGAATAGTGAGATAAAATATATTCGTCCTCTGTACAAAGTTACATTAAGTATTTTTCAGCCATTTTGAATACAGTTGAGTAAATAACAGCTACTACAAATAACTCTGCTGCTTGTGTGTGGGTATAAAATTGTTTTGCGTACTCTGCTCTGAGAAATAAAAAGCAATGGCTGCGTCAGTCACAAAGATAGATTAACTGTCGCATTTATTTTTTGACGTAGCTATTTTTCATTCATCAAAATAAATAAACAACTGAAGAGCTAATATAAAACCTTTACTGTCTTTAAAATAATGTCGACTTTATTAAGCTTTTGTAGTTAATATAGGATCTACAACATTAGTTTTTGTTTATCTAAACTTGAAAAGGGTTCAATGTACTCATTATTATGAACAAATTTTAAAATTGGCGTTCGCGAAAGTTCAGATTTATGAATGTAAACGAAGCAAAAGGATCGTAGGATCGTAGTAGGTAGCGTTCTGTTGTTTCTGCCCACTCCCATGGGGAGAAAGCGTGAGTTTAACAAACGTAAAGGCGTGAAAAAGAAAATACAGCTGCCCCATACATTTAGTCGATGTAAGTGAACGCAAATGTATGCAGCAGCTAAATTTTTGTATATTGTCAGCAAATTCGACGATAATCTCACATTTAAGCACATTGGTCCAATTATTCGACCTAACAAAATATTTCTCTCTGGGTTTTTTTATATTAAATATCTTATACCGTCCCACGGCGTGTCACTCCTCAAAGGGCGACTTACGGCGTCCCATAGACTAATCTGACCGTTATCTCCAGAGGTCTACAACAGGCCCTCTGACGGAGAGGGCATTATCAGCGTCCCTCCGGGCCTCCATTCAGAATGGAGGGCTCTAAGGCACTTCCATTGCTTTGTCCATTATGAAAATTTTCTCCCCCGTTAATATTTTTTATGAAGTTGCGTAGGAAAGGAATATTTTTATGAAGAAAGTGTTGGATTACTTAATTAAGGTATTGAGGTATCAGGTCGCGTTTTTTGTGGTGTTTTCTTTTACTTGTTTTGTGGGTTGTTTTGAAACTCAGGGCTTTAATTTCCTGTTTTCTGTTTTTGTTATAGTTATTTGTTTTATTAAAAAAATAAAAAAAGCTTGAGTGATTGAGCTAATGAACACGTGTCTGGTTTGAGGTTGGCAAATTTTCCGTTAGCGTAATTTTTTCCTTGTTGAAAGGTATGGAAATAATAAAATAAAAAAATAAACATGAGTAGTAGTGTCGACAGGGAATAAGGAATTACCCTTCCACTGTGAATAAAAGGACAATTACTCAACGTAACCCTCAGGATTCCTAGTTATTAACCTACAAACAAAAGGCCATAATATACATAATTGTATCAAATTAAAAGCGGTGCGGGTAAGGCGACCACACTTCACCCCTTTAATTACACGCATTGACCTGCTAGCTTTGAATAAGGTTCAGCTTGGCAAAAAAGAGTTGAAAACGTAGAGGCGCCACTGTTGCTAATTTGACTCGCATAGTGTATGGAATCTGATAAGTACCTACCCGCCATAATGATGGTAAACTTTGAAAATTAAGTACCTTACTTAGGTATTTACAGAATTTGGGATTGTTAAACTTAAGAATTTAAGTAAAACTATGGGTTTGTTTTCAATAAACGACTTATTGAACTACTTAAATTTGTATATTTGTATGAACAAAGTGTTACGGCTCGCTTACACCTAAGTCGACATCGTCCGTTAACTAGATGCAGGCACTCATTTTATTTTACATAATGTTTGGTTCCATCAGTCGAGTTCGGCAGAGTGCGTACGGTCATAATTCTGGAGATGACAGATTAGGTTTATACCTCGCGTTAGAAAGAAAATACCTATAGGGCACTGAAGACTCGAATTTTTAGAAAAATTAACCTAGTTTTAAGTAGTCAAAATCAAAATCATAGTTATAATTATCTCCAATCTAACTAGATGCTGAAATCCTCACAGACTTCCTAGAATTAATTTCCTCACAAACACATACATAATATTATGTATCAAATTAAAAAGCCGCGCGAATAGGGCTGGCACACTTGGCCGCTGTAATTACACGCATTGACCTACCGCCGCCTCTTTGCGCCAAGTTCTTGACACCCTTACTACACACTTTTGTGTGAGTTCTGTTCAGCCAGTCCAGCTATAATAAGGCTGGCCGGAATCGCGCCCGATGCTGAATAAAAAAAAAGTAGTGATGTAGTTTTGTCGTTTGTATCTTTTTGAATTGAGAATGTCAGTTGAATTTCTTTTGTTTTTATTTGTTTAGAGAATGGATTAATATCCGACTCTGCAATATTTATTCCAGTAGTTCTATTTTGGTGTTCCCATAATATTATTATCATAGATCGTAAAAATAAATTAAATAATTTACAGTGAATTGTGTCTGAGTCGATAGACCGATACCTAATTTCTGTTGCATAATTAATTTAAATCACACGATCCAATAAAAACATTTATGCTACTAAAAAAGCCGAGAGCGGAATTTATGACATATTAAAATCGTTTTAAAGGCCCAAACCAAAAACCTACACAAAATAAACAAGGCTATTAAACAAGTTTTGCTAAAACAAAGAATCCTAAAATAAATACCAAAGCAAAATTTATTCAGTGTCAGTCCGTGGAAACAATATAAATTTTATTCAACACACGAGCACACACGAAATTAAACAAAGTTTAGCGGTATTAGGATTGTTCTCGTTCCGCAAAGTCGGTTAATTAAACAATAACAATTTCAGTAATGTTATTGACTTTTTAAATTCAAACACCGTTTTATGAATCAACGAATTCTCAAAGTTTTAAAAGACCCTTTTACGGGTTCCGTATAATTTGTTGGAATGATTGGGTTATGTTCACTTGTGAAAGGAGGAAGGGATTGTTTGCTTTTTATATACACGAGAGTTTTTAATAGAACTTTACCTATTTTATAATGTTTACCATGTATACCTAGCTATGAATACACCAGAAAATTCATTGCCAAACGGACCTCGGACGATTACCTAGCGAAAAAAAATAGGTAGGCATATTTTTTATGTTTGAATGTAGAATGTTTTGTTTTTATTTTAGCTGAAAAATAAAACCGCCCGGTATGTTTTAGATAAAAACTTTGATATGAATCTTTTTGCTAGCCAGCCTGTTGCAACATAAAATTATGAATTTATTCATGATATCGCCCTCTTGTTTCACTTAAAAACTTGCTTATTAGTTTTTCTAGCTTCTTAGTTATTTTAAAACTATTTTATTTAGCTTCACACTCGTAACTTGAAAAGTTAAATCTTGTGATTGGTTCTTCCCGCAATGCCTGCAATTCGATTGATATTTTTAACCACTCTGCTTGACTAGATTTTGAAATACTTATGACATACCAGCTGGCTCAATGGGATGTTGCGAATTACGTCATGAAATTCAGGAATATAGATTAACTTTCAGCATTCGAATTTGTTAAGAAAAATATGTTACCACGCCTATTTTATTGAATAAGTTTGTGGCAAATATCTTTAGTTATATGTTGAGGTTGGTCAAACCGCGTTAGTCTACTGCGAAAGTTGTATAAAATAGGTATTACTACAGCTATCTAGAAGGTAGGCAACTTAAATTCGCTGGAAATATGTACATAAAAAACTTATTCTTTTGCTGAAAATGTGCAAAAGGGATAAATAAAGATATTATTAAAATTTTCCAGGATTGATTTCTGTCATTCGTCATATTACTAACTCCAGTCGATGGAAAAAAATAAAAAATAAAAACGTTTGTCATAATAGCTTGCGATTTTTAATTTATACACAAATTGAATAACGTGGAACTTTTTTTTTTGGGTTGGAAATTATCAAATAACTTCTCCCGCTCTGGGTGGAGCGGGAGGGCGTGTCAGACTTTTACTGACTAAAACCAACCCGTGTTCCTTCAGTTGCCTGTGTGCCAGGGCCACGGTATCCCTTTCGGACAAACCCGCAACCCTGGCAGGCACCGGTCCTAGCGGACCCCGTTAGTGCGTGCTGAAATCTCTTTGAGGCGCGCGCGGAACACAACGCGCCATCGACCCGGGCCTGGTCCTTACCGGCCGGCGAACTGCCCATAGCTCGCCGTCCGCAAGCCCGCGCCTACGGTGGCCGGGAATCGGCTACCGATTCCCGCCGCCCAGGGCGTCTCCTGCGGCGACTAGGGGCGTGAGGGCGCACTGAGTGCCGCTCCCTCACGCGTTCCGCCTCCTCCTTCGCGAGCATTACTACTTCGCAGAAGGAGGTGACTGCTTCCCATGCACTCTCGCTCCGGATCATGGCCTGGACCAGAGCCGGACGCGAGAGATCGCCGCCACCAATCGCCTCCGTGAGGACACGGCGGTGCTCTGCCCAAGCCGGGCAGACCTCCACCGTATGCTCCACCGTGTCCTCCGGGCGATCCACACAGTGGTAACACCCGGGCGTTTCCTCCCGCCTAATCCGAAACAGGAACCTCCCGAAACACCCGTGTCCAGTGAGGACCTGTGTCAGGCGAAAGGTGAGGACGCCGTGGCGCCTCTCTAGCCACTCCTCAAAGAGGGGACTTATCGCCACAATTGTGGCGTGCCCAATATTACGTGGACCTGTGTTTGTTTTTCTTGTTGTTATAATATTTGAATCATATTTGTCACATTTTAAATCGTATCTACATAATCGTGTGTGTGTGTGATATTTGTGAAAAGTAAAAAAGTAAACACGCACGATTGGCGCGAAACTTCTACTTTAGATAACAAAATACTTCAATACAACTACTTATTTAACTTGAACAATGGATGAATTCATCCAATAAATGATGTATTATTCATTGCCCTTGTATTGGAGTTTGGATGTTCAAACTCCCCAATTTTTGTTTTTTAGCCTCGACCACCTCTGTCATCAAAATGTCGATTATCGCATTTACAGGCTTGGATTTTATAAAGGTGAAGTAATAAACTTACGCGTTAAATAAGAAAGATTGAATGGCGTTAACTTATGAGTTTTTTTTATCCAACTCTCTTAATTAACGCACATTCATAAGATTTGATGAGTAGCATAATAGTACATTACTTATCAAGGGCTGTAAAAGAAAGCCCGAAATCGCAGGTATTTGTGTTGTAAATATGCGATAGAGGGTTTTCTTTTTTACTGCCCGTGGTGAGTAGACAATTTTACGTCTTCACGTGGCCACAATGCGAGTTTTACCGCACGCATAGCGTGCGGTAAAACTCACATTATGACCAGGTGTGACGTAATAAATATTTACATAATCAATTAGGGTGTCATATGTTGTCATTCTGAGGTCCAATGGGATTATGGTACCCACTACCGAGCCGACGGAGGTTACTGTGTTCAGATCCAATCGGGGGCGCTTCCGAACTATACGGTTAAATTGATTTGTAAATAATTATTACTATAGTTATTGGGCGTTTCAGATTTACAATGTCATTATGGGCTCTCTCTCTCTTATTTATTTCACAAATACCTATTATCATTTCCTCTCAATTATACATGCAGGTAATTAAATTAATGTCTTTTTCTGTCATCCGCATAAATATTTATTACGATGCGACACATATTCATGAAATATCTTAATATTAAGACCGTTTTAAATGCTGGCAGTTATTTATAAGATCATCACAGCCGTGGTCGAAAATATAAATCGTTAAAAAACGTGATTGATTTTGAACAAAGTAGCTAATTAATTATGGTCGAAGAGCATGATTTGTTTATTGATTGAATATCGAAAATGTCGAATAGTTTCTTCAATATAACTATACCTACTTTTTTAATAACATAACATAACATCACGCCGGTATTTCACCGAAAAGTTAGGCAGAGGTGTACCTATAGTACACCCACATTGTTATGAATAAAAGAAAGAAAGAAAAGTACTTATTTACTGGGACTCGTACAGGAAGATCACATTTTAAACTAAACACAATCATTGTAACATTAATACACAAATGACAAAGTAAAATGAAAACAGAAACAACTGAGTTTATGGAGGACACCACTGACATTTAGATTTTTTTACAACATTACATTTAGATTAATATTATATTGACATTGATAATTGTATGTTAGTACGTAAGGAATTGTGTGTTAGTATGTAAGTAATTGAAAATGTGTGTCTGTTGACACAACTAACTTTATGATTATTTGTATGCTCAAAATGTAGCGAACTAACCATCTTATTCTACCACCTTATTGTATTGAAACCTAAATTTACGAATAAATTTGATTTGATTTGATTTGAGAAAGTCCTGTACGGGGCAAAAGGCTCCTATCTCAGCAAGATGCTATGACAATTAAAAATCAGGCGCTGGTATTCTGACAGGGTCCGGCAAAAGTCCCATGACTACATGGAGATAAAAATATAGCTCAAAGGCCTCTCGGTGAGAGGGAGTGGGCCCTAATCCACCACGTGGAAGCAGTACGGGTTGGTGAACGTCACATGTCTTCGATTTTCTAGGTTCTAGGACAAGCCGGTTTCCTCACGATATTTTCCTTCACCGTTTTGAGAAAAGTAGTGTTGAAACAATTTACACAAAGTAAAACGCCTGTCTGGATTTGAACCTATGACCCTACAACTCCTAAGTCGCGGCCATCACCACCGGGCCACCACTGCTCCCTGCTCAAACATAATTACTGGCGAACTGGTTAATTCGATGGCCGACTGATGTCAATAGGCTTGTTATTTTGTTATTAAGGGTGCGAGCCTATTGCCATCAATTAGGCACAACTCCAGACTCCAGGCTGAGATATACCAGACTGAAAAACCCAATAACACTGCCCGACACGAATATCGAACCCAGGACCTTTTGCAATAAATTGATCTAATAAAATTATGTATTGTTTGTTTCAGGAACTTACCGAAAACGTTGAACATAAAGGATGTAAGTAAATCTCTTTTCATACAAAACTTTTTCCCAAAATAAAGGAAACCCAAATTGAAATACTTTCTCCAACCAAACGCATGATGCTCACCTTTTTTAACCAACCATCCGATTGACCAGACCAAGTAATAGAAATTAGTTCAGGTGGGCCCCGCTCATCCGCTTCGCCGGTCAACCGTTCAATTGAATGAATTGAATGAATCGAACGAATCGTTCCCTCGATCGGGTACGCGAATTCGATAGTTAACGACAACATTCCATTTTACAGTTGGTCAACCTTGCTTTGGATTAAGCAGTCCTAATTTAGAGCTTATTCCTTTTACGCTAAGGTTCGAAATTTTTCGGCAAATTTTTGCGAAGGTAAAGTAAAAATTGTTTTCGAAGGGAGTTTTGTGATGACTAAAGAATTGATTAGTCACAATGTTTTATTACTTTATTGGAAAATTCCAATTGTTTTTCGGTCTTTTTAAGGGAAAGTTGCTTGTTGGGTGGTAAATACTTGTTATTCTTTCGTTCGTCGCCGGATGGGGATCCGGCGACGAACGAAAGAATAACAAGTATACCAGTTTTATACATATCACAATATGGTTTTTCTCAAATTCTTTATTATTATGAAGGTAGCTTTTGTCCTATTCGACTGGGGAAAGTAACCGTGATAATCAATGATCTTGTCGTTGTGGACCAGAGCCTATCATACCCATCCCCTTCAACCAACTACGCAGGTGGCTACAGGCGTTCACTCACACGCAAGCGGAGAACTGGTGGACCTTGACACCGGGCTGCAGGTAGACAGAGAGGCTATGCTATCCTTAGATGGTAGACTGACCAGGCCTTTATTACACCTGGACAGGAACGGTCTGCGCCTGGTGATGGGGACCATCACGGAACACTGCTCCCTAAACAAACATTTCCATACAATAAGGATAACGGACAGTCCTCTGTCAGGCCTGCATGGAGGTGGAGGAAACCGTTGCGCATGTGCTCTTCGAATGCACATGCGTCACCCAGATAAGAACAGAAACCCTCGGGGCACCCAGATCCTTCACCAATGTTCTGAACAGACCAGGAGACGTGATTAACTTCTGGAAGGAGGTTGGCTGGTTGGAATAACCACCGACGGCTGCCATGGGCCAGGTACAATGGTCCATCTGAAGGACTATGTACGGAAACCAAACCCTCTAACATAGAACATAGAATATCAACAATCTATAGGGAGCGTATCATACACAGTGCGTTTGATTTGCTTGCCAGCATGTAGGTACTCGTATAGTCTTTGACTTCATCTATCTTCTTTATATATACATATTTTTACAATTTAAAGTCCTGTGACTGCGTTGTTCTTCCAAACTATTATACATAACAGATTTCGATGCGCTTTATTATTTAGAGAATTTAATCATTATTATTTTACATTATTCATTTTAACATCATTTAAAAAATATTGATACCGCAAGGTTTATGTGTATAATACATTCACTTACTTATAACTAGCTGTTTCCCGCTGCTTCACCGGCAGTATTGAGTGACATTCTTAGATTTTTTTAAATAAAATAAAACATCAATTATTTCGATTTTTTACCGAATTTACAAAAAGGAGGAGGTTCTCAATTCGGCAGTATTTTTATTTTATTCTGAACTCCGTCGTTTATGAACCGCTTTGGAAAATTATTCTTTTTTTTAAAGTAGTTTTTTTGGTCCGATTCTTTTCAAAATCCAGTTCTGATGATGGGATCTATGAGAAATTGAGGGAACTCCTCAAAATTTATAGGCATTTAATCAGCGATTTTTGTATTTTCATCAACAAATCAAGCGTTTGCATTCAGAAAGAATCATTTGGTGAACCGGAACTGATGAAGAAGACCACAGATGGCCACCGGAACTCGTCAACGATACGTATTTCACGGGTAGTGATAAGATATCTCGATTAAGATAGTTAAGCGACTATGATGAAGCAAATTTAAATAAATGCTTGATCATAATTGTACCATCAAACTGATCTAATGATGAAGCCGGAAGGTAGGCAAACGTACTCCGTATTAAACCAATGTATCCTAGCCGTGTTTGGGCTTATTAGAATTGTCATGAGATGCACTTTGGCTTTAAATGATGTTTAACCGACTTGATACGTATAAGGTGTTAAAAAATTAACTCTAAAAACTTTGAGAGGTGCTAAGAAAACAACCGATTAAAAAAAAAAACACAAAAAATTAAAAATAACTTTAATTTTGGAAGTCGGTGGCAAAATAAGAAAATACGGAACCAAAGACACCAACTTCCAAAATTCCCGTCGCATCGCATCGCCCGCTCGCGCAATTACTTCGTTTTCGCTCAGCGTTCTTTCCGAATTTCCGTCGTTTTGCTCGGCTCGTAAGGGTCGTAGCGTGCTATTAAATAGCCTTTCTATTGAATTGGGCTATCCAACAATAAAATATTTTAAAATTCGAACCAGTAGTTCCTGAGATTAGCGCGTTTTACCAGACAAACAAACTCTTCAGCTTTATAATGTTAGTATTATTTATAATACAAATAAGAACTTACAATGTGATAATAGGATATCAAACATTAATAATGTATTTTTATAATATGTAGTTTAGTTCTCTTAATTTATGAGATAATAACCTCTGAAAAACGTACTATCGTAAGGTTTTGCTCGGGGTAGCGCCTTAACATGTAATTCCATACCTAGGCTGAAGAGTTATACGTATCATAGCTCAGGGCATCTAAAGGTAACACAACGAAGGTTAAATCTCAGCAGAATTTGCATATAAATTGTACGGTCAGACAGCAAGACTGATACCTACGTAATTGCGATGTTGAGAACTACATATTTCGCATTATTTTTATAAACATGCCATATAAATCAAAAAAGTTTAATGAACCACGTCTGAAGTATATTCAAACTTTATTATACTAGTTCTTTTTATAATAATAATAATAATACCACCTTTCAGACCACGTCTATAAAAATAAAAAAAACAAGTGGGGTTACAAAATTTGGAGACGAACAAATGTTTTCATGATATTGGAGTCCTGTTTATCCGTAATGACCTTTAGGATACTGTTAGTACTACCCCGGACTCAGCTTAGTAACGATGTGTACCGCTTGCGCACGATGGCAAGGTAGTCGTCTATCCTGGCCTCTTATGAGATGCATTATTTAACCAAATTAACCAAACCAAACCAAATTAACCAAATTTTCAAGCTGAAGTGGCAATGGAGAGGGTTATATTCGTTGCAGAACCGAAACGGTACAGTAGGTTACACGTCTGTGGCAACACTTTGACCTTGAACTCGCCTAGTGTAGAGTAGCGTATTTCAATAGAATGCCAATTTATACTGGTTTTTTTACCACTGACTTGCGGCTTACAGTATAAGCGCTCAGGCTTGTAGAATCGACAATGTGGATGGTGTGGCAGTGAGAGGGGTATATAGCAGCTGGATTAGAAGCCAATGTTTCAATAAGATGGCCTACGATTTGAGAGTCGAGGTCGCTCCCAATGAGCCTTATTGGAAGGCTAAATGGCAATGGAGAGAGTTATAATTGGAGTTTCCCATGGTCAAATGAGAAATGATGAGATCCGCAGGAGAACCAAGGTAACCGACATAGCCCGAAGAATTACCAATCTTAAGTGGCAGTGGACATTGCTCGCAGAACAGGTGGCTTATGGGGCTGAAAGATTCTGGAGTGGCGACCGCGTACCGGAAGACGTAGCGTTGGAAGGCTTCCCAAAAAGTGGACCGATAACCTTGTGATGGCCTGAGAAATCTGCTGGATGCGGGAAGCACAGAACTGGTCGAAGTGGTGTTTGAGGGAGGTCTATGTCCAGCAATGGACATCTTCCGGCTGAAATGATGATGATGATGATGACGATTAGACAGGTTTTGGATGTCCAGCAGTGGGCTGCTATAGGTTTATGAAGGTCAAACATAATTCATTGTGTTAACATTAATCAGTACGTAAAGATTGGGCACTAGACACTTCGATTTAGACTAGCCGTAGCAACAAATCCGTAAAACCGTGAAATTCTGACTATGGTATGTTCCAAAAGTCTCTTCTGCATAGCCTTTTCCCAACTATGTTGAGGTCGGCTTCCAGTCTAACCAGATGCAGCTGAATACTCCACAGCCCAGTTACTGGGTAACACGATACCCTTTGGTAAGACTGGTTGTCAGACATTCGGGCTTCTGACGACCCGTAACAACTGTAAAAGATCCACGAGTGACAGCCGGGACCAACGGCTTAGCGTGCTTTCTAAGGCACGGAGGGGTCTCGTTATGTAATAGATGGTCACCCATCCATGAACTGACCGTGGCAAGCGTAGATTAACCTTCAATTGACCCGTGCGGCTGTTATCCTTAAGCCACGAGCCTCTCTCCACCACAACAATATACTCCATCTGTTCCAAAAGTATCTGATGTAAATATAAACAAATAGATCATAAAACGGACCTGTAGATGCCAATTTGTAGTGCCGCTAGCGAGTTGACTTTGATTATTTGAATATTTAAACGAAACATTCTAATTTGAAAGCACATTAAAGATATTTTTCATTTGATAATTGACGTTAATTTTATAACCTCGATATATGTTGATGTTTTTTTTTTTAATAATGATAATCAAACAATAATTGCTGGAAAAAGTAGTGAGATACAAAGTTGAAACATCTATAATATAAAAATTTGAAAATGGCTCTACCGATTGTAATAAAACTTTGGTAAGTTGATGTGTGCGCGACGGAAAAGGTAATTAACAAAAAAAAAAAAAATTTGGTCGACTATTACTCGGTAACTTGTAAAGCCTACTTAGCTATGATAGTTTTCCTTTTAATTTCGTTATAATATATTACTGCTGTGATTTTTCTCACATATCCAAAAACAACCATTTCGCTGTTAGAGGGGGGGGGACAATTGACTCTAACAAAAATTAGCCCCTTTATAGCTTAATATTACGCAAACGGATCCTTGAATCGAAAAAAAAATTTCAGAGTTCCGCAATATTTTTGAAAGGTCTATTCAATGTTACCCCACACCATCGGATAGACGAGAAAAAAACATTATCATTCCCACTATACGTGCAAGGGAGGTACCCAACATAAAATTATTTTTCTTTTTTGTCGGCGTGATTAATATGTATACCCACGTCAAATTACAGCTTTCCAGTCCTAAGAGTCTCTGAGCTAAACCACGAACAGACAAAGAGACGGACAAACGGACATGATGAAACTATAAGGGTTCCTTGTTGACTACGGAACCCTCAAAAAGATTGCAGTGTAACGCATGAATTAGCTAGTTCTAAACAGATTAATGTGTTCGTTATTCCCTTTCGTGAGTGATTTCATAAGAATTTAGTGATAGCAGGGTTCACTTACTACTATTATCAGATAGGTAATTTTGGGACAGACTATACACTAAATATTTTGTTCTTAAATGTCTTATTTAGTGAAAAACGCCACTAAACCACACACAAGAAGTGTAAATGAAAACTAACACGTTACCGTAGCCATTTCGTATCTTATCATACTTACCCACTTTACATCAAAGCACGTAATATCAGTGCCACGTCACTATCTCTTAACGAAAATTGCGATCCAACGTCACTCCGAAGACAAAGTGCCTCAAAGGACACAATTTTAGCGTCAAAATAAATTTGCCCTTAGAAGGGGTAATTCCATATTTTCTAGAGAATAAAACTAATTCCCCTCTCGCTCTGAAAGCTATCACGTTTAGTGAGAACTTAGCGTTGAACAAGGCTTGTAATTGAGGGGCTATGGAAATGGATTTATTTATAAACTGCTTAGATGAGATTCTGTTGATTGATACTGATTTTGTTTATTTTCTAGTGAATCGCCCCTGCTTTGCACGACTGGAGAAAATATCGAGATTTGTTCATTATGCTGAAGTTTTTTTAATTTATATAAACCTTTCGGAAAATAATTGTGAAAACCGCATCAAAATCTATTGTGGAGTTTAGGAGAACTATGCGGTCATACAGACGGACACGAAAAGCGACTTTGTATTATACCTACTATTTACTAGCTATTGCCCGGCCGGCGTTGCAATGCCTTTTGTTTGTTAGGAACCTTTTCCGGCACCCACATAACAACTTACTAAAGTTTCATCACAATCGGTCAAGTCATTTTCAAGATTTTGCGAGACTAACGCACGGCAATTGTTTTTTTTATTTTATTTTTTATTGTAAGGATATGTATAGTAACACCAAATCGAACAAGTCTCTGTAAATATAAAAAAAGTACTTGGAAAACAAAACGTTCATTTTTTAAACTCAAAATATATCCTTTTCTCCACTCTATAATTCATGTCATAAACAAGCAAAAAAGGGTTCTACTAACCGGGTTGTTCTTGTTTGGGTTATATTCAATTTTTTTCCCAATTTTGCAAGTTAGTTATAGGAAACCGTTTACTTAACCTACTCATTTTTGAGATTTTTTTGTGTAATTTCATAGGTACAACTCTGCCTAACCCTTCGGGGAATACAGGCGACATGTTATGTATCCACAAAAAAAAACCCTATAAATCTGAAAATATATCAGATATAAATATCCAAAAATATACCTCCATGTTTTTATTTCCGACCATCACATTAGACCAACTCGGAAAAAATGTACATGGTACATGCTACTTACAAATTTGCAGGAAAAATTACCTAAATATATCCCAAGATTCCCGGATGGAGGTCAAAAGAATTGATGCTTATAATCCGTACGATCGAACCTTTGCACTCGGATACGAAAACAAACATATTTTTATATAAATAGAGGATTTCACGTATGCTTATAAATAAAATTTTACTTTTTCATTTCTCATACTTTGAAAGGTTTCGGTTTTAGTTTGATCCGAGTACTGGGTGAACGACGCTACTTCCCATCTTTGGGCGGGAAAGACTCATAGTAATTGCTTTCCTATCTAGGGCGGGAATGAATTTTAAAAATAGAACTAAATTATGTTACGGAGTCGGCTACTAAAACTTTTACTGCATAATTAAGAAAAATAACGATTAAAAAAAATGTTGCAGTCTTGTGAGTGTATAAACAGCCAGTAAGATTAAAAAAAAAATCTATTAAGCGGGACGGCCCGCGGCGGTGACACGGTGTGTTCCATAATATATTTAAAATTTAAAAAGGCTGTATAATTTGGCGGGATACTTACTCTGTACATAAGCTGTACCGAAATTCAAAATCTCGGTTTTATAGACTAATATTTGATTAAAAATGAGTTCAACCGATTCTGAAATGTTGACCCCTGATTCGGTTAAAACAGAAATCGAAAATCAAAAACACAACAAGGGAAGAAGAAGTTGTTGTTTATGATGTTAGTTATATCCTGAGAGGTTGTTAGTGTTTTACCAATGACCTTGTTTATAAAATAAGATCAAATGCTAATGTGCAAGGTAATAAAACTTCTTTATGTATCTGATTGTGGTTCAAGCTATAAATGTCAAGTAGTGGATATAGAATGGCGCCATGTCTCTTGTTAACATGATGTTTCTGATTTAATTTAGGTACGAAAAACAGGAATAATTGGTCATAAAAGTTTGAAGATTTTAACGTTTGTTGTTTGGTTGGCGCAATGGTTAAGCGATTGACTGCTGCGCTGCGTGTCGCGGGTTCGATTCCCGCACGGAACAAATATTTGTATGACCTACAAGTAGTTGTTCCGGGTCTGGCTGTTTGTGTATGTGAGTTTAAATGTTTGTAAACACACAATACAGGAGAAATTCCTAGTGTGGGACATATGTAGATAGAAAAACAAAAAAAAAAAATGATTTAAAGAGATTCAACTGCCTGAGAGAAACACAATTTTTACTAACCCAAAATAATAGAACATCCCTTAAATATATAATATTTTCTGACTTTGAACATGATTTTGCACCAAAAGCACATAATGAACTGGAAAAAAAAATTCAAACTTCTTTTCTTGTCCTTAACAATATAGGTAGTTCTGACGTTTTTATTTTCGTGATTTATGATGTACGCACCAGGATCGCGTTACTTCATCAGTAACTTAATGGACACAGTGCTTGAGGCAATCCTTTAAACATCTCTGATGACACTTCTCAAAACAAAGGATGTTCTATTTTACCCGGATTCCATTACAACTTATCACTGAAATAGGCAAGAGAATAATTATCACTCAAACCAATATGAGAGCGCCATGACACTTTTCATTACGGAATTGCCCACTCAAATTAAATGCTTTTCGTTATCATACGTAACATTATATTTAATTACATAATGTATTGTATGCTTTTAAGGATATACTAATGATTAAAATGCCGTATAACTGTTTGTTATTTTTAAATGCATAGGCAAGTAGCCCTGCAAAAACTCTATTAATAGTCGCTAGTTTTTGCAGAGAAAATTGTATAGCGGAAGTTATGACTAACTTCTGCATATCAATAATCGTGTTTGTTTTTTTGACGTGACAACGTCTAATAAATCGATGAACGCCGGCTGCATGCACGAAAAAGGATGACTCATTGTCCCTTTACGCCCATTGTCCCGCTACGCTCATTGTCCCGTTACGCTTATTGTCGCGTTACGCTCATTGTCCCGTTACGCACATTGTACGCTTGCGCCGCATCAATGTTTTGTTATGACGTTGTCACGTTAAACTATCGTCCGTAAACCAACTTTACAGACAACCAATTTTTTTTATTAAGTTTCTTGCTCCGAGATAGCAATGCACGGAGGGGTCTCAATATGTAATAAATGGTCACCCATCCACGATCTGACCGTGGAAATCGTAAATTAACATTCATTTTACCTGAACGGCTGTTATCATTGAGCCACGAGCTAGGCTCGTGGATCTTTGACAGTTGTTACGGATCGTCTGAAGCCCGAAAGTCTGACAACCAGTCTTACCAAAGGGCATTACAAAGTTACTGGGTTGTGGAGGTCAGATAGGCAGTCGCTCCATGTAAAATACTGGTATTCAGCTGCATCTGGTTAGAGTGGAAGCCGACCCTAACATAGTTGGGAAAAGGCTCGGCAGATGGTGATCTTGCTATCAGATATAGAAAAGGTAAATATTTTCTTTCTCCTTGCTTTTCTCCAGGTTTGAGCTGGGAACAAAATAATACTTACAAGCATTGATTCGAAATTGCCGATGCCTTCAGAAATATTTACGTTTAAAAAAAAATACACAATAAAACACACACTGCCTTAGTTTTTTTTTTAAGATTTTGTGCATATTTTAAGAACAAGAGAAACGACTTCGTAACCTAAGTATAATCCGTGTTAGTGAAAGCCCAAATCCCCAAATAAGTTTACGTAGACTAGAATGAAAGTATTAAACTTTAAAAACTAATAAAACTCAGAACCTACCTCTTATCTTTATGAGAGTCGACGTTGATTTACAAAACCTTAATTCTATTAACTGAACGTTAAAACTAAATGGGGATTCCGTTAAGTGCTAGTGACGTTTTCCTATCCTATCAACTACGCAGATTTTAAATTCGACTTTAGAAGGACAAAACTGTTGGTGTTCGTTACTTTTAATAATAAGTAAGTAGTGTTTTAGTGGAGAGGGGCTCGTGGCTAAATGATAACAGCCGTACGGGTTGATTGAAAGTTAATCTAAGCTTGCCACGGTCAGTTCGTGGATGGGTGACCATTCATTTCATATCAGAACCATTCGTGCCTTCAAAAGCACGGTAAGCCGTTGGTCCCGGCTGTCACTCGTGGATCTTTGACAGTTGTTACGAGTCATCAGAAGCCCGAAAGTCTGACAACCAGTCTTACCAAGGGGTATCGTGTTAGCCAGTAACTGGGTTCTGTGTGTATTTACCTGCATCCGATTACACATGAAGTCAACCCCAACATAGTTGGAAAATGCTGGGCAAATTGATTGGGGTGTTGGTGGAATACTTAAATTAATTTATTAGTATAACGTGTGTATGTCTGAATGAAAGTGATGTCTGATTTCTTGTGGTTTTCTGAAAATGTACTAAAGCTTTCTTTCAATAATTCAGTTTTCTTTCATTACGGTACTTATTTATTTCTATTTGTTCTTCCACACATCTGGTAAGTTATTAGGAAAAGAGTTTTTAACACCAATATCCTACATAAATGCCTGTCGAACCTGTCTAAACTAAAAACTTATCACTTTGCTCTTGATAATGAACATAAAGCCAGTTTTTATTGGTATGTACACACGGCTACATATGAAGCTATATAAGCTGATCTCGCATTGTATAGGATTTCCGTACAATGAGCGGACAGCTTATACTGGAAAATATAGCTGGATATGTAGCCGTGTGTAAAAGAAAATACATTAATTTTAATATGAGATTTTAGTCTTTACTAACATCTCATATTAAAATTAATTGGCCTTTTGAGTCTTTACTCAAAAGACCAAACTGGACAAAAGTTTGATGTGATTTATTTTATCAAATCAGTATGCTAATAAGCCAGATTGATATTTTGTGTAGCTTAAATACGTCTAATCCATCTTCAAAATATCAAACAGACCTGTTTAATCTAATTTTAAATTTTGAGGCTAAAATGTCATTTAACAAATGAGATTAACTTAATAAACAGGACTCATGTTAAAATGCACGTACATATTTTTGTGTGTTTGCACACAAGCACATTATGAACGTCAAAATCTCAGTAGCATTCAGTAGGCAAGTCGTCACTTGATCCGACATACATTTGTTCAACTTTACGCTGCCAACCGAGGTCAACTCGACTACTCATTTTAACATGTTTTTTGTTTTTAATTTATGTTTTTTCTCAGAAAAAAGTCAAGGTAGTCGAAGGCCGGATTCCGGTTGACGACCTGGCCATTTTATTTTTATTAAAAGTCGTTAACAGGTGAGAAACAAGATCTTTTAAGGTGATATTCATTAACGAAAATGATACTATTGAGAGTTTTTAAATTCTTACAAAACTGTTAAATTATTTAATTTTTATCTTTTACGTTGATCTGATTATGAAAGACGTACTTATGTCAAACACAAGGTTTGATGAAAGAGCTTCCGTCGTAATTTGTTGGTATTTTGGTTCGTAAAGAATATAACGAACCAAAGTACCAGAACATAGAACCTAAACCAGGTTTGGTTAGTTAGAACCTATTCTGAGATAGGTATTCATAATTTTAGTCATCAATAATTTAGAGAAAAAATATAATTTGAGTAAAACTCCTAAACAATCATAAATATATGCGGCTTTTTACTTATAAATCCTTTGGTTCTCCTTCTCAACATCTCAATCCAAAGTATTTGCTGTTTTCAAAGTTGATGATAGATACCTTTCAGTCATTAAACTCAACTATGTAGGGGTATTTAGTCTGAACGGCCCGAAGCGGATGGATCGCGAGCCATTCGATCGTAACCAAAAATCGTCTACGTTCCAAAGGACCGGTGCTAAAATGATTTCAAAATCAATTTAAAGGGACAGTCGCAGACATTGTGATAGTCGCATAGTTTATGAATTTTAACTATTTAAATACTTACTTATTTGAAATAATCTAAATAAACAGAATACATCTTCATAACTGGTTGGTACGACTTCAGGTAGCTAGCACGATTTTTTACTAAATCTTATTGTTTAATTGTAATTTTTTTATATTTTGTTGATTTGTTTCTTCATAATCAGACAGATTTTTATTTAAAATTATTTAATTATCAAATTTATCTTTTGTAAATATTTTATAATTACTGTTGATTGTTTTTCTAAAGAAGATAATACAAATCTAAGAAAAAAGCTTTTATTTCAACTTTTAACTTTTGCACCCGAATATAGATACTTGATGTAGTTGAATACATTGAATTTGTTTACGAATTTTTATCACCGGTCCTTTGAAACGTAGACGACTTTTGTTTACAATCGAATGGCCCGAGGGCCATTCGGTATGGGCCATTCAGATTAAATTACCGTAGTTACCTAGGTATTTCCATTTCATCTAAAGCTTCAAAAACATCTTAACCAAAATCTCAAATCTAAAAATCTCCTTGTTTTATGAGAACCGAGCACCCATCAACACAAAATATTGGCCATTCCCAACTGCTTAACTATTTTATGATCTCGACCGATGCCATCAAAGATAGGATTATGCAAATACTTGACATCTTATCTAGGTATCCATTAACTTTGCATCAGTTAATAGCGTTGTTCGATTAAGGCTCTGTTATGGTATGAGAGCCTGGTAGTTCTGTTTTGTCATTTTATAGTCATCCGGTGACATAAATTGTTGTTGGTGCATAATTTGGCCACTACCTTTAATTATTTTAAATTTTTGTCTTAGCTAACTCTATCTATAACTCTGTATTACAATAATGAAAAACTTATATTATACAGTGTGTCAGGGACCACGACATATCGATGACCACGACGCGCAACCTGTTACCATAGATTCTGTACATGATTCTTGCCATCCTGAATTGAAATTTTTCGACAGAATTTGAAAAAAAAAAATGCTGTTCTATACATTTTGATCGCTTAGGTATTGCACTTTTGTAGAAAACGGCAGATTAAAAAAAATAACCATCGAAATATTTCATCGCAGAGGGTCCAGAATCATGTTCTGAATCCATGTTAACAGGTTGGGCGTCGATGTCCCTGCCACCCTCTATTAAATGTGAATGAAAAATATACACAATGTCGTGCTCTAACAAAAAACTACAGTAAATCATAGTACGTATTATCAGAATCTTCCATATACAAAATCTTTACAAAATCAACACACTCTAACATTTCTAATTGGATTTATAGCAAGATCAAATTTATAATTACCCGACAGGTGCGTTGTAAAGGCGGTATCATGTAGCTAACAACCGTAGGATGCTTGTTCGACATGCTGTGACGCGTTCAACAATGGACTTTCTCGAACAGCAGGAGACATGTTCGAAGCTGTGTTTGAGGTAAAGGAAGAAATATTCACCACCCACGTTTTTAATTAGTGAAGAAAGTTCACGCTGAGCTCTTTGTGGGTGTGGCCGACGACCGTTGCTAATACTCTTTTTAGGTAGTTTTTTATTGTTTTCTATATACTTTTTTATTTTTTGACGTTGTTGTTACCTAAGTTACGGAAAAACACGTACGTATTATAATATAAGAATTGGAATTTGGCTAATACTTTTTTATTTAATACAATTAGTCATCCAAAGTGGGGTTAGGAGACGTCTGCCGTCTTTAACTTTATTTTGAGTGCTGTAGGTTTTTGGTTTGCAATCCATTTAGTTGATTATACAAATGTCTAACTACTTTTTCATAACCAGACTATCTTAACTCTCGAACGTCGTATCGTATCTACGCGTGATCTTGTCGTAACTGTGAGTCTATCTTGCTACAATCGCCATGACTGAAAAACCGAAAGGTGATTTGGTTTTTATTACAGAAAAAGCTTGGACATTTTTTCTTTAAATATTTTAAGATTTTGAGTAAATAATTACTCTTGATCAAGAGTAGCCGAAATGCACTTATCAAAATTTTGATTCAATGTGGTTAGTGAAACAGCTTAGGTGCCGTTTGGTCAAGTGCCGTTGAAATCAGTGCTCTGAGTGGAGATCAAACGACGAAGTTGCTCAACTATTATTTGGACTAAATTTGGTTTGACCCACGACTATGAAATTGGTTAAGATCAGAATTAGCCCTGTAGCACTGACGCCTGTAAAGCCTTTATAATAAGCTTAAGGATTATAACCAAAAATAATAGTATTACACGTGCTACTAGAAAACTCTTTCCACAAGGTTATTGATATCAATACAAGCGAAACGGAAGAAGCTTATTTTACAGAAAATATGAGCTACTTTTTATTCCGAGATAGGCAATCCCCAGAGATGTACGAGGGAATATCATTCATATTTTTTATTCAATCGGCAGAATAATAATGTTATCAGAACATGTAATTCTTGCCGACAGAACGAAGAAATGTCTTGAGGCAAATACAAAACTACAAATAATAAGGCCAATAAAATAAACATGATTATCGATCTATTATTGACAATATGTAGGTACCTAATGGAGACAGGTTGAAAAGAAAATGTATATGTTATTGAAACGATGGTTAGTTCTTGTAAAATTTGAGTGAATACTAAAATGACATTAGATAAAGATGTGTAGAAGACACATGGTGCTCCGACTCAATAAGAGGGGTAAAGTGGAGGATGAAGATGATGATAAAATTATAAAATAAGCAAGTCTAAGACGAACTTGGAATTTTTTCACGTTAATGAAGCATTAACGAACGATAGGGGGTCAGCAAACAAACCATTACGATAACTTAACACTACAGACTCAAAATGGGCCAAGGTCAAATTCAGTCTATTTGTTGTGTATCTAGTTCGTTGTTTTGCCGCTCGCTTAGGTAAACTATGAAACTGGGAACCAACAGAAAGTATTCGTATATCTAGTATAATATAGCTAGGAGTTAAGCGGAGTTGGAAATTTTCGGAGCTACTAAGTTGTTATTTTGTTTATAAACCTTCCAGTCAGTGTATCGGTTTCTTTTAAAGCGTAGCATGCACCATTGTCGCCCGCAGCATGGCTACCTAACAGATGATATTGTGGTGTGGTCAAAGGCGAGTCCATTAAAGATAATAATTATACATAGACAGTAGACACATAAAAGAATCTCATTTTATATAGGTAGAAGCAATAAGCAAAAATTTAGATTTACGTTTTTTGTGGTAGGTACGAAAAACGATTTACTCTAACATAAAAAAATAACCCTACCGAAACAAAATATCCATGAAACAGTAAAAAATACAGTTGTTCTAAAATAAATAAAGCTAGAGTTTGATTTGTTAGAGGTTGAGTCCGTTGCCTCCGGGCAACGTAAGTCTTCTAAAATCCGATTCCACTATTTTTGGGACCAGATAAGCTTGAAAAACAGTGGGATCACACTTTGATTTTTATGTCGTCAATGTATTTTTTTTGCTTTGTATTGTTTAAGTTATCCTTACTAATATAAGCTGTTGTTTGGGTCATTAAAAATATATTTAGCTTACCTTTTATGCATATTAATTTCTGCCTGGTTGCCGTCTACTCATCATGTTAATGGACACTAGAAACTGTAGCTATTAGTTTATTACCTGATTCTGAAAGCTTGATTTTCAAAAGAATCTAGGATTGCGTGAGTATCCATCCGGTCGATCATCACCGTCTAAACGGCAGCAACAAAAATTCAATAAACATGAAACCGAACGCCTCAGCAAAGTCACATCGCTCGCTCTTTTCTCCAACTTTGAGCGCCGAAGTTGCGCCAGGGGCGTCGCTGTAACCTTTGTTCGACGTCTGATTGCCTTGTTCTCCAGGGGATCGAGATTTGAATTTATCATTAGTACTCTCCCTACTGAGCTTCGATGCGGTTGGACCGCTCAAATATTCAGTAGCGCTGCTTGTTTCCAAAGCTTTTTGTTTTTGATGTTCCTCAAGGCTCCGAAATTTGAAATTCTTCGTGAGTTCTCGAAATTTCGTATCAATTTTCTCGGGTACTATTTTATTTGAGCGATTTTGTTTTGGAAGTTTCAAATAAGATTATTGTTAGCATGATGGAATGAATATTATTTCTGTTAGAATTGACGACCCAAATAATATTGTAAAAAAGTCTTTTTTGTTTTAAGAACCCTCTGTTTTTAGGGTTTCGTCGTCAACAAGGAACCCTTATAGTTTCGCCATGTCCGTCTGTCTGTCTGTCTGTCCGCGGCTTGGCTAGAAAGCTGTAATTTGGCATGAGTATACATATTAATCATGCCGATAAAGCGGTAAAATAAAATCATATTTTTTTATGGTACACACGGCTACATATCGAGATATACAAATCCAGTTTACGCTGGTCTCGCATTGTATAGGATTTCCGTATAATGAGAGATCAGCTTATACTGGAAATGTATAGCTTGATATGTGGCCGTGTGTACCTCCCCTACACGTAAAGTGGAGATGTTTTTTTTTTTTCTTGTCTATCCTATAGTGTGGGGAGTTATATCGTTGGATAGGCCGTTCAAAAATATTGCAGGGTTTTGAAACCATTTTTCGATTCGGGGATCCATTTGCGTGATATTAAGCTTTGAAGTGCAAATTTTTGTTAGAGTCAAGTGTGCCCCCTCTCAGCCAGCTAAATGTTTGTACTTGGATATATGAAAAAAATTACAGCAGTAGTTTATATAATGAAGTTAAAAGGAAAACTATGCAGCTAACTAGGCTTTACAAGTTACCGAGTAATATTCGACCAACTTAGATTTACAGTTGGAAAACATGTTCTCGCATACAATTCGTATGGAAGAACATGTTTTTCAACTACCATGTTAAGTTTGTTCTTGGGATAAAATACCAACTACGCAACCCTTCATTGTGCGTGGTCCGACACGCACTTGGCCGGTTTTTTATATACAATACAAATCCCTTACACCAAAGTTCATGAAAGAAAATCCATTTAAATATTACTTCATCCTTCCATCATTTAAACGTTTGTAAGAAACCTCTATTTCTTACACATCACTGTACAGTACAAACAGTTCACAATGCATACCTAGTTCTGTACAAATCGCTTTCTATGAAGTTGATTATTCACACGCAATAATTTAGCGTGGGAACGTGGCATCCACAAGTGCGGAGTGGAACTGTGACAAATATTTGAATGGCATACGACATTCACCATCCCCGAAATATTCACGCTATACAAATATAAACTGATGTGAACCAATTTGGTATAAAGTGGTTTCATTAATAAGTAGGTACGTCTAGTCTACCTTATAAGTAGCAGCATCGTCATTCTGAGAAACTGTACTGAAACTTCCCATACCTTTGAAGAAATAAAAAAAAGGGTTCTCCAACCAACTAATCCCAACGTCACAGCAATAAGCCGAGAAAATAGGCAAGATTACAGAAAAGATTACTACTTCCCACACAAAGCAAAACAAGCGTGACTATATTGTGGAACATTGTTTCGGTAACATTCCCATCCACAACGCGTAGCCCGATCAATAGTAATCTGATTGCCATTAGTTTTATCGGTCGTACTATCATGAGGAAAAAGTTGCTTGGAATATTTTTCATGTGCTTGCCTTTAAAATAAGATTTAGTTGGTTCGTCTTTCTCCACGTCAATGCGAGCTATAACTTATTGCGGTGAAGAGATAGCTTGTCAGGAAACCTGGTAGCGGAACTGGCTGCCCAGGGTACGACTTACTTCAGTATTTTTACTGACGAAAAAACTGCTTCTCACATTCTTCATCATAATTTCAGCCTATAATCATCCACTGCTTGGCAAAGATAGATAGATAGATAGAATACTCTTTATTGCGCACCATAAAAATTACAAATTTATAAATGTAGAAAATTTGACAAGGGGAACACAAAAAAAAGTGTGCGCCTCCAATTATAGGAGACCGCATCATTAACTTAATATCTAGGTAAGTACAAAAAGTTTGACAAGGACGAAAACATTAAAATACAATCAAAATACAATCATAAAAAAAAATGAATTCAAATTAATTTTAATCGAATAAAAAAAATACAAAATAAAAAATAACCATAGATGCCAAATAAAAATAACAAAATATTTTGCCTTGAATAATAGGACTTTAAGCGAGTTGGTGCACTTATTTGCAGCTTGCTAATTCGCTCTAATAAACGACTCCATTGAACCGTTTCCCCAAGCCTTTGATCATATTGTTACTCTGACGCACTTTTGGACATCTCTGGCCTATCCTTTGCCAAAATTCGGTCAAACTGTTAATCCATCGGCATATTCATCTGGTTAGACTGGAAGTCGACCCCCACATAACCGTTACTTCATCATCTATCTCGGCTTATATTTTGATGTACTACTCATTTACTTATACACTGTAAACCTTTTAGTGAATATCATCGATGAGTGTGTCCATTATGTATCTTTAAACGCTATTTTTACATACTTACGTTGATCATGACAACATAACGTGTTCTGTAGCAATTCAGGAAGTTCCATGTAAAGCAGAGAATGTCTGCAACCTTATGTGATTGTTACGTATATAAATATATCACCTATATTTCTGACCTATTTTTGCTGGCTTCCCTTTATTTGCGATGAATGTTATGAATAGCGAACTATGTTTTGTTGAGTTGGTTTGTAGATCAATTGTTATTGATACTATGATTTTTTTCGGTGTGTATTCCTTATCCCAAAAACTAAAACCAAATTATGCTCTAGGTCACTGTAATCCATACTAATATTATAAATGTGAAAGTAACTCTCTGTCTGTCTATTAAGTTTTCACGCCTAAACCGTAAAACCGATCGTCATGAAATTTTGCAGAGATATAGCCTGGGATATGGAGAAGGACATAGGCTGTTTTTTATGCGATAACCGACATCCACACGGGCGGAGCGGCGGGCAAAAGCTAGTAAATTCCTTCTGACCCCTTTTTAGGCCGACGTTACTACATTGTTCGCGTGTCTTATGAAAATTATGAATGAAATTAACACACACGCAGAAATACCGTTTACTTCCCACACAGTAGCACATACTCCTGATTCCACAAGAGAATTCAAGATTGCTTTCAAACCAAGAATCCACTAATGGGAATACAATTTCATCTTATTCCCATTCGATACGCCAGAAATTTTAAACTCAAGCATTACTGGTAAGAATCGTACAACTTAGGATGTTCGTGTGCTAGGAATTTTAAAATTTAATGTTTTAGAGTGAAAACTTGTAGGAAGTTCTTTTTGATTTATCTTGAAGCGTGATGGTTTGGATTTGTAAGCAACGAGCTTAAGCACCTGTACCAGGAAGGATTTATCTTGAAATACGTCAGATTCTGGTTAAATAATGTTTGTTCTATGCTGGGCGATCTTCTGATATATTTTTTCTTTTCAATGATTTGTTGAGTCAGTTTAGATAATTATGTGTTTTTTTTTTAAATTGTTGATGGTGTGAACTATAGAGCCAACTTTGTTGACATTAAAATTAAGGTTCACATAATTAAAAACACTCTACCCACTATATTACACTACTACTAAAGCTACATAATTATAAACATATCCCATACAAAAACATGACAGTCAAGCCACGTATAATCCAGCTAAAATTAATCAAACATGACACTACCATTGAGGTCCCCATTAATCCGGGCTAGCCATTTTAATATGCATGTAAAGTTTCAAAATCAATTAATATTCAAATAGAAATTTTATCGGTAATCAATACGTTTATGGGTTTAGAATTTATGGTAATACGTAATAGTATCGTTGTATGAGCATGCATTTGATGCGGAGATAGTGTTTGTGTTGAACAAATAACCTTAAAGGGTTAGGGTGCGCAGGGTCATTAGCGCAAACCAGTGCGAACAGGCGGCGGCGGCGCCGACTACTTCGGATAGGAACTTGTCGGTGCTTATCGGCAACGGTTCATGTTGATTTGACAAAAAGTATGAAAACTGTTGCGCCGACCAGCGTTGACAAGCATCGCTTGTCAGCGCCGACAAACGCTGGCATATCAGTGTCGGTTACCAGCTTTCTACGTGAATACATCCAACGGAGGTAAGAGGTGCTACAAACCGAGGTGGTGTTATTTCCCACCTGTAAAATTGTGCCGATAGATAAAAAAGTGGATTATTTGGTAGGTCTGGAATATTATTATAATGAAGAATATAAAGTTAATGTTAAAAACAAGTACAACACACGTAGGGTTAGAGAGACCAGACTGGAACAACCACAGATAAGAAATTTTTATGGTAAGAGAACATCGAAGTATTTGGTACCTAAAGTGTTTAACAAAATAGATTTATTAATAGAAAAAGAAGATCACTTAAAACAAAACTTAAAAACTTTTTACAGGATAGCAAACAGAACTAAATACATTTTTTAAGATTAAACCATAACAGTATAATATATTAGTAGTGGCTGTGCACGTAAGGTGGTTCATTGTTATGAAAAAGAGCGCCTCTCGCCATCAAACGTAAAAGTTTGGCGAGTTTAGAATTAAGTAACACCTCTGTATTTATAATTTCTTTAAATAAATTTAAAAAAAAACATTGTTTAGCCTGGAAACTAACCTGCCCCGCCTGTTCTTTAAACTTAAATCCATATTAATATGAAGAGCTGTGCTTAGTGGCTTTTGTGGACATGATATTTATTCAGATATATGTTACTGTAGTTACAATTGCAATCATGTCATTAATATTTTATATACTTAGATTATTTTCTATTTTGTGAATGTGAGAACGTTGTAGGCCTAGTAGAATGTAGATTTGTTGGCACTTTTCTATTTTGTTACGTACCTGGTAATTATTGAAAGGCCTACACTGTCCTCCCATACCTATTATCACTGTTATTTAATAATATTGTAAAGCTAATTATTTTTAAAAGAGTAACCGTGGAGTATCTTGCCGGCTCTTCTCCATAGGAAACGACTAATTGGAACCGTGCACCTAGCTTCTAACGTTTCATAAGTGCCCATGTAGGTTTATATGAACTAAAATATTTTGATTTTGATTTTGAACAGAAAAAATAAGACATACCTACTGCACCGTTAATAAAAAAAACTGAGGTGAAGATAAAATGATGAAGAAGACTATGCTATGGAAAAAAACTTTTAACAAAGAAAAAAAAACAGACTTGAAAAAAAAAATTACTTTAATGTTGGAAGTTGGTGTCTTCAGTTTCGTATTTTCGTTTTTTGTCACCGACTTCCAAAATTAGTGTATTTTTTTATTTTTTTAAAGTCAGTTGTTTTTTTTTTTTTTGTAAAAAGTTTTTAATTTTACACTTTTAAGTTTTGTTACCTACCCCACACCAATTCGTATACCACAACAATGACAGGAAATCTTATAACATCATGAACATACATAGATCGAGTATGGATTAAATACCAGCTAAATTAAATTAATTAATAAAAAAAATTGCTCTATGCGTACACGCTCACACGCACACATTTACGATCATTTACAATCAAACTACACCTCACTAAGTGCATACCATGTTTACGAAACCGGCCTCACGTCACTGTTGACAGCGCTCTGTCTTGGTTTTTTATTTGGTCTGAGATCTATGTTCTAAACTGTATGGGTCAGATGATTATTTTTTCGCGATTTTAAAGCTGGTCCCATACTAAAGGTTATTCAGTTCGATGGTCTACAGCACCTCTTAATGTTTGTAGAGTTCTCCTCCTTTTTTTGAAGTCGGTTAAACATCATTTATAGCCAGAGTGCATCTCATGACGATTCCAGTAAGCCCAAACACGACTAGGATACATGGTTTTATTATGGAGTTCCGTTGCCTACCTTCTTCATCATCAGATCAATTTGGTGGTACCATTTTGATCAGCATTTATTTAATTTTGCTTCGTCATAGCCGCTTAACTATCTTAATCGAGATATCATCGCTACCCGTGAAATATAATACGTACGAGTATCATTGACGAGTTCAGTGGCTATCTGTAGTCTTCTTCATAAGTTCCGGTTAACCAAAAAAATAATAATTATACGTTCTGAATGAAAATTCTTGATTTGTTAAGAGGAGTTCCCTCTATTCCTCATGGATCCCATGATCAGAACTGGATTTTGAAAAAAAAAAAATATTACCAATCTGGATATATTTCCAGATTGGTAATTTTTTTTTTTCATATGCAAAAATAATTTTCCAAATCGGTTTATAAACGAAGGAGTTCCGAGGTAACAAGTATTAAAAAAAAAAAAAATATAATAATTAAATACAACCGAATTGAGAACCAAGTTTTGTGAACTCGGTTATAAAGATGGAATGTTTAGTTACATAAATCAATGTTGAACGAATAGTTGTACGTTCATACCAGAAGATAGTTTGAGTTAAAATATTGATCGACTACACAAACTCTTTATCACAACCTAAATACTTCAAACTCAAACAGATATAACTGAACTATGTCGGTGAGCAATCGATAATCAGCACTGATGAAGTATTGCTCTCATCTGTGGGTAAATTCGGGAAAATATCACCTTGAAGGACTCAAGTTCGTAAAGAAACGGGCGAAGAGGTTAAATAACAATAACTGAACATCAACCAATGATAGAATATGCAGTAACAACCAGATAAATTAAAAAACAAAACAGGATTTGATTCATTTTTTAATATAATTTTATCATCATGATTATTAAATTATCTACTAGTTAATTAAGCTGAGTTCAGCTAAATTTATTTGTAGATACTCAAACAAGTTGTTCATTTTATCAGTCCCAACAACTACTGTTATCTACATATTTGAGAGCGTCAATGGGGAAATTGGAGTAATCTGTATCACTAGAAATATCTATCATTCAACCAAATTCCTAAATATAATTATTATCAACATGATTATGACATTTTCTATTAGCTGCCATACCATACCCTGTTTACGTGACGCGAACTAACACAACGTATGGTTTTGCGGTTCGCCACCGCACTTTTTACGTGACGCGAACCATACCTAATAATTTGAGCGTGTCACTGGGGATATTGGAGTTAGCTATATCACTAGAAATATATAACATTCAACCAAACTCCTAAATATAATTTTATTATCAACATGTTATGAAATTTTTAACTAGCTGGGTTAGACGAAGTATATTTGTAGACAATTTAACAGGCTTTTCGTTTTATCTGTCCCAACAATTAGTATAAAATTACTAATGTTTGGGCGTCATTGAGGATATTGGAGTTAGCTGTATCAATAGCAATATCTAACATTGAACCAAATGACTAAATAAAACTAGAATAATTCACGCCTCAATAAATCTCTATAGTTTTAGTAGACAGTAGCCTTACTCTGTAGTTCACAAAGACCTCATTCACTCATTCAGCCATTCATCTCCGGCGGAAACTGTCTTCTATTGAACATAGGCTTCATCCACAGACTGGCGTATCGAACAATCTTGTTCATTCTTGTACTACTACGTATAGTGTGTAGGTACTGCAAATCTGTTGTATTGGAAGTTATCGAAGATAGCTCTAAGATTGAATATAGCACTGTTACATTCAAGATGCTTTCCCCATGTCAGGCGTCCCCATGCATGGGGACGCCTGACATGGGGAAAGCAAATCTAATCGGTTACTTCGCGCGTTAGGAAGCTTTTGTACATATTTAAAAGACTTCGATCTATAGCTGACAAAGATACTCTCAAGATGACTTACCTGGCTTTATGTCAGTCTGTGCTTGGTTACTGCATAATATCTTGGGGTTTCGCTGGTAAGAGTTATCTAATTACTGCGGAACGTGCACAGAGAGCTATCCTTAAAGTCTCTCATAGATTAGGAATCCGGTACCCCACTGATATGTTATACCGAGAAACGAGGGTGCTTACGGTGCGCCAACTTTACATTTTATCAGTACTACTTAAATTTCATAAAACAGCAGCTGCCACAGTGGTAGCGCATCAGCGTACGCGTAGGAATCCTGGGTGGAAAGCAGTTTTCTGCAAACTTAAATTTGGCAATAAGGCTTTCTCTCGTATTGGACCATACCTGTATGAAAAAGTGAACAAAAAGCTTAAAATCTTCCCCTTAACAAAGTTTGGGTGCAAAAAACAGGTTCAGGATTGGCTGCTTGGGCTTAATTATGCTGAAACGGAAAATCTATTATCTTTCAAATATTAAATTATTACAATACAATACACACTAACACTCATCACATGCATACATAAACCCATCACATTCACACTCACACCCATGTTTGTACAGACACCCTTATGAGGACCTTGTTAGTTCTTGAACGAACCGAGGACCCTCCAAAAAACTGGTTTATATACCTCGTTGGCCTTTTTACATAAGATAGAAAGAGACAGGTGAGTAAATCTATAGTGATGAGGTTATTGGGATAATGCTATCTCAACATTTTTTCGTATGAATTGCGGCTAACATACCGAGGACGTGAAATACACATCTAAATGTGACTAGCGATGCACATACGAGGACTTTGTGTAGGCCAACCGAGGACCCCTTATATAAGCCCTGCGACGCCCTTCCGAGGACGTATTTTTACACAATATTTCTTATATCTTGAACAAAGTGCGGACGCTGTGTTAGACTTTATACTACCAAACCGAGGACAGTTTTTCGCGTAGAACTTGTACAAAGCGAGGACATGGAAAATCTACTGAATTCATTTTACGTGTAAGATAACTGATTAATGCAAGCAGAATGTTCCAATGAATTCTTACACACATTTTCTAAAATGAAGTACCAAGCGAGGATCTATCTCTCTGTTGCTTTTAACGTAAACAGTGGGAGAAAAAATATTATCCAATATATCCATACTAATACTAATATTATAAAAGTGAAAGTAACTCTGTCTTTCTGTCTGTCTGTCTGTCTGTATGTTACGTTTTCACGCCTAAACAGCTGAACTCATCATCATGAAATTTGGCAGAGATATAGCATGGGTTATGGAGAAGGACATAGGCTACTTTTTTACGCGATAACCGACATCCACGCGGACGGAGCCGCGGGCAAAAGCTAGTGTAGGTATATAGCCGTATTACTCACAAAATAATAAAAGTGAAGCGTTGAGCACACGTTATTATTTCCATGATATTGTAATACCTAGCAACGTCCGGACCGCGAATAAGAAAGGTGTAATCACTGTGAAGAAGAAGTAAGTTTGTGCTGATGCTGCAGCCAGGGTCGTTTCTTATTGAGGGAACTCTTCAACAGTTAATAGCATCGTCTTCAAATTTGGCATATGCGTTAGGTTTATATAGCAAAATTAAGACAATACCAGCTTGTGCTGATTCTGCACCCAGGGTCGTTTCTTTATGAGAGAACTTCTCAACAGTTAATAGCATCGTCTTCAAATTTAACATATGCGTTAGGTTTATATATTAAAATTAAGATAATTATCAGTTCGTGCTGATGCTGCAGCCAGGGTCGTCTCTTCATGAGGGAACTCCTCAACAGTTGATAGCATCATCTTCAAATTATGCATACGCGTTAGGTTTATATAGTAAAATTAAGATAATAACCAGTTTCTACTGATGCTGCAGCCAGGGTCGTTTCTTCATGAGGGAACTCCTCAACAGTTAATAGCATTGTCTTCAAATTTAGGATACGCGTTAGGTTTATATAGTAAAATTAAGTTAGTAGCCAGTTTGTGCTGATGCTGCAGCCAGGGTCGTTTCTTCACGAGGGAACTCCTCAACAGTTGATAGCATCATCTTCCAATTTTACATACGCGTTAGGTTTATATGGCAAAATTAAGGTAATACCAGTTTGTGCTGATGCTGCACCCAGGGTCGTTTCTTCATGAGGGAACTCCTCAACAGTTAATAGCATCGTCTTCAAGTTTGGCATACGCGTTAGGTTTATATAGTAAAATTAAGATAATAACCAGTTTGTGCTGATGCTGCAGCTAGAGTTGTGTTTCGTGAGGAAACTCCTCAACAGTTAATAGCTTCGTCTTAAAATTTAGCGTACGCGTTAGTTTTATATAGTAAAATTAAGATAATAACCAGTTTCTACTGATGCTGCATCCAGGGTCGTTTCTTCATGAGGGAACTCCTCAACAGTTAATAGCATTGTCTTCAAATTTAACATACGCGTTAGTTTTATATAGTAAAATTTATATAATAACCAGTTTGTGCTGATGCTGCAGCCAGGGTCGTTTCTTCATAAGGGAACTCCTCAACAGTTAATAGCATCGTCTTCAAATTTGGCATATGCGTTAGGTTTATATAGCAAAATTAAGACAATACCAGCTTGTGCTGATGCTGCACCCAGGGTCGTTTTCTTTATGAGGGAACTTCTCAACAGTTAATAGCATCGTCTTCAAATTTAACATATGCGTTAGGTTTATATATTAAAATTAAGATAATTATCAGTTCGTGCTGATGCTGCAGCCAGGGTCGTCTCTTCATGAGGGAACTCCTCAACAGTTGATAGCATCATCTTCAAATTATGCGTACGCGTTAGGTTTATATAGTTAAATTAAGATAATAACCAGTTTGTGCTGATGCTGCAGCCAGGGTTGTTTTTCATGAGGGAACTCCTCAACAGTTAATAGCTTCGTCTTAAAATTTAGCATACGCGTTAGTTTTATATAATAAAATTAAGATAATAACCAGTTTCTACTGATGCTGCAGCCAGGGTCGTTTCTTCATGAGGGAACTCCTCAACAGTTAATAGCATTGTCTTCAAATTTAGGATACGCGTTAGGTTTATATAGTAAAATTAAGTTAGTAGCCAGTTTGTGCATGCTGCAGCCAGGGTCGTTTCTTCACGAGGGAACTCCTCAACAGTTGATAGCATCATCTTCCAATTTTACATACGCGTTAGGTTTATATGGCAAAATTAAGGTAATACCAGTTTGTGCTGATGCTGCACCCAGGGTCGTTTCTTCATGAGGGAACTCCTCAACAGTTAATAGCATCGTCTTCAAGTTTGGCATACGCGTTAGGTTTATATAGCAAAATTAAGACAATACCAGTTTGTGCTGATGCTGCACCCAAGGTCGTTTCTTCATGAGAAAACTCCTCAACAGTACATAGCATCGTCTTCAAATTTAGCATATGCGTTCGGTTTATATAGTAAAATTAAGATAATAACCAGTTTGTGCTGATGCTGCAGCTAGAGTTGTGTTTCGTGAGGAAACTCCTCAACAGTTAATAGCTTCGTCTTAAAATTTAGCGTACGCGTTAGTTTTATATAGTAAAATTAAGATAATAACCAGTTTCTACTGATGCTGCAGCCAGGGTCGTTTCTTCATAAGGGAACTCCTCAATAGTTAATAGCATCGTCTTCAAATTTGGCATATGCGTTAGGTTTATATAGCAAAATTAAGACAATACCAGCTTGTGCTGATGCTGCACCCAGGGTCGTTTCTTTATGAGGAAACTTCTCAACAGTTAATAGCATCGTCTTCAAATTTAACATATGCGTTAGGTTTATATAGTAAAATTAAGATAATAACCAGTTTGTGCTGATGCTGCAGCCAGGTTTGTTTTTCATGAGGGAACTCCTCAACAGTTAATAGCTTCGTCTTAAAATTTAGCATACGCGTTAGTTTTATATAATAAAATTAAGATAATAACCAGTTTCTACTGATGCTGCAGCCAGGGTCGTTTCTTCATGAGGGAACTCCTCAACAGTTAATAGCATTGTCTTCAAATTTAGGATACGCGTTAGGTTTATATAGTAAAATTAAGTTAGTAGCCAGTTTGTGCTGATGCTGCAGCCAGGGTCGTTTCTTCACGAGGGAACTCCTCAACAGTTGATAGCATCATCTTCCAATTTTACATACGCGTTAGGTTTATATGGCAAAATTAAGGTAATACCAGTTTGTGCTGATGCTGCACCCAGGGTCGTTTCTTCATGAGGGAACTCCTCAACAGTTAATAGCATCGTCTTCAAGTTTGGCATACGCGTTAGGTTTATATTGCAAAATTAAGACAATACCAGTTTGTGCTGATGATGCACCCAAGGTCGTTTCTTCATGAGGAAACTCCTCAACAGTACATAGCATCGTCTTCAAATTTAGCATATGCGTTAGGTTTATATAGTAAAATTAAGATAATAACCAGTTTGTGCTGATGCTGCAGCTAGAGTTGTGTTTCGTGAGGAAACTACTCAACAGTTGATAGCATCGTCTTCAAATTTGGCATACGCGTTAGGTTTATATATTAAAATTAAGTTAATAACCAGTTTGTGCTGATGATGCAGCCAGGATCGTTTTTCATGAGGGAACTCCTCAATAATTGATAGCATCGTCTTCAAATTTAGCATACGCGTTAGGTTTATATAGTAAAATTTAGATAATAACCAGTTTGTGCTGATGCTGCAGCCAGGGTCGTTTCTTCATAAGGGAACTCCTCAACAGTCAATAGCATCGTCTTCAAATTTGGCATATGCGTTAGGTTTATATAGCAAAATTAAGATAATTATCAGTTCGTGCTGATGCTGCAGCCAGGGTCGTCTCTTCATGAAGGAACTCCTCAACAGTTGATAGCATCATCTTCAAATTATGCATACGCGTTAGGTTTATATAGTAAAATTAAGATAATAACCAGTTTGTGCTGATGCTGCAGCCAGGGTTGTTTTTCATGAGGGAACTCCTCAACAGTTAATAGCTTCGTCTTCAAGTTTGGCATACGCGTTAGGTTTATATAGCAAAATTAAGACAATACCAGTTTGTGCTGATGCTGCACCCAAGGTCGTTTATTCATGAGGAAACTCCTCAACAGTACATAGCATCGTCTTCAAATTTAGCATATGCGTTAGGTTTATATAGTAAAATTAAGATAATAACCAGTTTGTGCTGATGCTGCAGCTAGAGTTGTGTTTTGTGAGGAAACTCCTCAACAGTTAATAGCTTCGTCTTAAAATTTAGCGTACGCGTTAGTTTTATACAGTAAAATTAAGATTAACCAGTTTCTACTGATGCTGCATCCAGGGTCGTTTCTTCATGAGGGAACTCCTCAACAGTTAATAGCATTGTCTTCAAATTTAGGATACGCGTTAGTATTATATAGTAAAATTAAGTTAGTAGCCAGTTTGTGCTGATGCTGCAGCCAGGGTCGTTTCTTCACGAGGGAACTCCTCAACAGTTGATAGCATCATCTTCCAATTTTACATACGCGTTAGGTTTATATGGCAAAATTAAGGTAATACCAGTTTGTGCTGATGCTGCACCCAGGGTCGTTTCTTCATGAGGGAACTCCTCAACAGTTAATAGCATCGTCTTCAAGTTTGGCATACGCGTTAGGTTTATATAGCAAAATTAAGACAATACCAGTTTGTGCTGATGCTGCACCCAAGGTCGTTTCTTCATGAGGAAACTCCTCAACAGTACATAGCATCGTCTTCAAATTTAGCATATGCGTTAGGTTTATATAGTAAAATTAAGATAATAACCAGTTTGTGCTGATGCTGCAGCTAGAGTTGTGTTTCGTGAGGAAACTCCTCAACGGTTAATAGCTTCGTCTTAAAATTTAGCGTACGCGTTAGTTTTATATAGTAAAATTAAGATAATAACCAGTTTCTACTGATGCTGCAGCCAGGGTCGTTTCTTCATAAGGGAACTCCTCAATAGTTAATAGCATCGTCTTCAAATTTGGCATATGCGTTAGGTTTATATAGCAAAATTAAGACAATACCAGCTTGTGCTGATGCTGCACCCAGGGTCGTTTCTTTATGAGGAAACTTCTCAACAGTTAATAGCATCGTCTTCAAATTTAACATATGCGTTAGGTTTATATAGTAAAATTAAGATAATAACCAGTTTGTGCTGATGCTGCAGCCAGGTTTGTTTTTCATGAGGGAACTCCTCAACAGTTAATAGCTTCGTCTTAAAATTTAGCATACGCGTTAGTTTTATATAATAAAATTAAGATAATAACCAGTTTCTACTGATGCTGCAGCCAGGGTCGTTTCTTCATGAGGGAACTCCTCAACAGTTAATAGCATTGTCTTCAAATTTAGGATACGCGTTAGGTTTGTATAGTAAAATTAAGTTAGTAGCCAGTTTGTGCTGATGCTGCAGCCAGGGTCGTTTCTTCACGAGGGAACTCCTCAACAGTTGATAGCATCATCTTCCAATTTTACATACGCGTTAGGTTTATATGGCAAAATTAAGGTAATACCAGTTTGTGCTGATGCTGCACCCAGGGTCGTTTCTTCATGAGGGAACTCCTCAACAGTTAATAGCATCGTCTTCAAGTTTGGCATACGCGTTAGGTTTATATTGCAAAATTAAGACAATACCAGTTTGTGCTGATGATGCACCCAAGGTCGTTTCTTCATGAGGAAACTCCTCAACAGTACATAGCATCGTCTTCAAATTTAGCATATGCGTTAGGTTTATATAGTAAAATTAAGATAATAACCAGTTTGTGCTGATGCTGCAGCTAGAGTTGTGTTTCGTGAGGAAACTACTCAACAGTTGATAGCATCGTCTTCAAATTTGGCATACGCGTTAGGTTTATATATTAAAATTAAGTTAATAACCAGTTTGTGCTGATGATGCAGCCAGGATCGTTTTTCATGAGGGAACTCCTCAATAATTGATAGCATCGTCTTCAAATTTAGCATACGCGTTAGGTTTATATAGTAAAATTAAGATAATAACCAGTTTGTGCTGATGCTGTTTACTGATTGACAGTTGTACAATGTTTCCGTTTTTGTGATAAAGATCGTTTACCTTGACTCAAAATTAAATAACTTAAAAAAAGTAAAACCAGAATTGAGGTTTAAAATAAAAAAAATTTGGTCAGGATGAATTAGGTAACTACTTATAAAGTTTTAACATTTAGAAATTCACAAATGGAGTATTAGCATTTATAAATTAACACATAGCATGTTTGTATACTGCCTTCTAACCGTGTCGTGTTATATTGACAGATGATTTATTAAAAAGATGCATATTTGATTTTACAAAGACAGCTTTAGAGGTATGAGGAACAGGGTGTAAAGTTCACTCATACTCTATAGTAAAGGGAGGATCCTCCGACCAGACGGGTATTGTGTTTGGTGGGCAACTGACCAACGGTTGATGTCGGGATGTTGTATATATGCTAGTCGCGCGGTAAACTGATAGCACGATACAGGATTTGTGACGTCAAGTCTTTGATGCGTAATTCGCATGTGGCTTTGTTGATACCGCCACATTACTCCCCTCCGGAGACCGGAGGACGATAGTGGACTGAGTCAGTGCATCCTATGATGCTTGCCAGGGCCAGTTGTGATTCCAGTGAGTCGGAACCGGGTGCCGCATAGTTCACGGTGAGTCGGAACTGTCTGCGGTGATTCCCCAGTGAGTCGGGGTGGCGCTGCGTTTGTCGATCCAGTGAGTCGGACACCGTACAGCGCCAGGTTGAGGCTGACTGCTGGCGTCGACCAGGAGAGCGTTGAAGGGCTCTGCTTGTGGACCGGCCGAAAGTGCAGTGTGCTGTGCGAAGGTTGCTGATGAGGCTGAGGGTGAAGACCAGGTATGCGCGTTCGCTGCATGCTGGTGGTCAGGATACCCGTTCTAGCCGTGGGTGATGGCTGGCTGTGTGACTCGTCGCTCGAAAGCTTGAGGAAGTGATGGATGACGTCACGCTGAAGTAGTTGCACGAAGGCTGCACTAATGTCCATGTTCGGGATTACCAATTTAGAGGTATGACGAACAGGGTGTAAAGTTCAGTCATCCTCTATTGAAAAGGGAGGATCCTCCGACCAGACGGGTATTGTGTCTGGTGGGAAACTGCCCAACGGTTGATGTCAGGATGTTGTATATATGCTAGTCGCGCGGTAAACTGATACCGCGATGCAGGATTTGTGACGTCATGTCTTTGATGCGTAGTTCGCATGTGGCGTTGTTGCCACACACAAAAAAACACAATTCGAAAATGTAAAGTGATGGGAATGTTAGCAAATTTAGAGACAGTTATGCAAATATATGTTACTTTCATGTTACACATTGCCCTTATGCATCGTTTTTGAGTCTTGAATACCTGTTCTCTCAGACTAAAATTTTAATGACGCCACCAAACCATGGTAAGCAACTAATCTGGTGGGCATATTAACTTCCCTGGATAGATTAAAATGCACAAAAGCTGCTGTACTTAATTTTTTGCATACTTCTTCTGCGTTCTAACTAACCATTGTGTTAAGTAATGTAATGTTAAATTTTTCGACCAAATTATGTCGATCTCTTTTAATTATAATTTCTATAAGTCGTTTTGTTTAAGTTGTTTTATAATAATTGTTATAAAAGTTTTCTTATCATGCTTCTCAAAGATGTTGCTGCAACTTGGTTATCATTTCAATGGTAAAAGTTAGAACAATTTAAATTTAATTTAATTAAATTAATAAAAATTAAATTTTTTGATCGTTGGTAAAAGTTTAGTTAGTTAAATAATTCGTTTCATTTTAAAATAGACCAACTTCTATTTCAGTAAAGTTTCTGTTGTTTTCTTTACAACGGTGTTATGTACGTTCACGTTCTTTATTTCTTTGTACTTTTTCTTTGTTTCAAATCTTGCTAATATTTCACCTTTAAAGGAAGGCATTTCTACTTTAGATTCTTCATGAATAGCACACGTATTCAGATTTCATGACAATACAATATTTTATGGTGCAAATCATAATGTTGTGTCTCTCTATCTAAGCAGGATACTTAGCACATACTGCAGAAAAAGCCTACTTAATCCTCTTGCACCTAGTAGCTACAAAGGTTTTGGTTAATGATTCAGTCTACCTTCGATTTTCTCCTCCATAATTTTATTTAAACGATAGCACATAAGTCATCTTCTACACATAAGGAAAACTGTCGAAACGAGGACTAGAATACACACTGTTTGGAAAATCTAGCAAACCGAGGTCTTAAATACATATTGTCTGGAAAAGCTAGCTAACCGAGGACTTTTGTGTTAAAGTTAACACATAGGTCCTCGGATAATACAACGAACGTGAAATGAGTGTAAAGAGGCTGTGTGTGAGGCGACAGTGACGCCACCTGGTGGATACACAATGTTTGTGTAAGATTATGAATAATCTTGATCAAACCGAGGTTCAGACAACTTTTTCTTATTAAGTATACAGAAAGACTCAAAATCGCTTGCAGAATACGAATCTTTGGTCAAGTCGAACCGAGGACCCTCGAAAAGGTCCTCGCTTTGAAAAGGTCCTCGGTCGTGCCTTGTGTATTCATATGCACGTCCTCGGATGGTACTTAAAACAAACACACTCATCACTTACACACTTACATTCATCACATACACACACACATACATTTGGTTACCTTCTAGTCCTAAGTTAATTAATTATACACTGAAACCGGTGCATTTGTTAACCTATCTTTATTGAATCATATTACCTGTCGAAAGAGACTGGATCCTGCGACACAGGGTATCCTAGTGTGGGATCCAGTGTCATACCTAAATATTGTAACACTAGTTTAGAAATCAATAAAACTTTTTATTATTTATTTAAGATCAAGCCGTGTTTGACGGTGGCTATTTATATGAATTTGTCTTGACCATGGTTTGAATACTTGTAATCAAAATTACTGAGACTACTATTATCACTGTAAACTAGTTTTTTTCATCATCTGCTTCTCTCTTTCCTTTTCCCAACTATGTAGGGATCAGCTTCCAGTCTAACCGAATACAGCTGAATACCAGTATTTTACTATTATTTATTATTTTTTGGAGCGACTACCTAGTCGTAGTCTGACCTCCACAACCCAGTTACTGAGTAATACGATACCCTTTGGTAAAACTGGTTGTCAGACTTTCAGGCTTCTGACGACCCGTAACGACTGTCAAAGATGCATAAATGACAGCCGGGACCAACGGCTTAATGCGCTTTCCGAGGCATGGAGGGATCTTGGGTTTTAGAGATGGTCACCCATCCACGGACCAACTGCCGCAAGCATAGCTTAACCTGATCGATCGACCCGTGAGGCTCTTATTACTTAGCCACAAGTCCTAATAGCCTGTATACTAGTTTTTTACTTGTTCAAATATTACAGTAAACTTGCTCTATATATTTGTATCTCGTCTCGCTTCGTGTCACTCCAAGCTAGATTTTTATATCTTTTCGTTGAGATTTGTGTCAGTTTGGGCCAATCATAACCACTGCCAGTCCAAGTTAAAGGAAACCATAATAATGAACATAGTAATTAGTTCAGGTTACGATTTAATGGGGACATTGTTATCTTAGTTAACGCAATTGGTAACTTAATAGACCACCAACCATAATTTGTCGGAAATCGGTTTACCCCAACAGCCAAAATATAAATTAAGCAATACAGTCCAATAAAAATTTATCGTTAATCGATAACTTTGAAGTAAATACAAGTATATGGAACCGAAGAACTAATTAAAACACATTAATATACACATTAAGACAACTCGTCTGTCTGTCTAACTATAATATATGTTTGTATAGTCGTTTAAGGTCAATCAATGTAAGCAATGTGGCTCTTATCAAATATGTCTACAAAAGTCATCTATATTTTATTCATGTGATTTGTCCGAATCAGTAGGTAATACGTATGTTTTTGTAAGATATTATATATGATATCAAAAGGAAAAAGTAGATGCTAGCTTTCTTGTTATTGCATTAGTTATGACTACTCAAGGCCTGCCCGTGTCTGATATATTTTTATTTTGCTAGCCTTATAATTATCATTCTTTATTATGTTACATTTCTGCCAAAACACCAAAATTTGTTTGGTAGCTGAACTCAGAAATCATAGACATGACGGAGAAGGTACGTCTCTTTCGATATCATCATAATTATTGTCATCATCAGTCATATTTAAGCTATTGTGTTATAGGAAGTATTGGTAATAGTTGTTTTTTTTTTTTTGTTGCGCAGTAGAAAAACCGTTTGCAGTTCTAATCAAATTATAGTTATTTACAATCAAATTCATAACATTAATAATTCAAAAACTGTAGGTCACCTATACGGACTACAACTATACGGAACTACTCAACTATATGAAATTCGTAACAGTTTCTAAACGTATTCACTGCTTGACTGCCACCGATAAACTGAATTTACCTCCGGTCGAGCGTTGTGTTGCAAATGTGGAGCGCCACTAGGCGGCGCTGGCGTCCCGATTAGTCAAGTCATTGACTAACGTACTTCCTACAGATATATAATATTAATTGTGATTTTGAATTAAAATAGCTGAGAGTTTTCAATATTTTTATAGTTCAAAAAACAAAAAACATGCCATCTTTTTCTAAGATATACCCAAGTTGCCTTAAAAAAAGATGAATGCCAGTGAACAGTTCAATGTTTCGCAAAATTAATTGAATGTATTGTATATTTATTATAAACTCTTCTGAACACCGGAAAATAACATAGTAAACAAAAATATTATACTTCTAAGATTATCTTCATTACATTATCACAACATCTTAAGATTAACGTGAACAGGTGTCAGCATCGATCGATAAATAACTAAATATTTCAATATATATGGACGTATTAATTTGAAATTTAAATAAAGATGGCCGTGTCGGTTACATGGCATTGAATATGGAAGACTAGACATAGAGGAACCGAATTATATTAGTGTTATACAACACTTTTATTTGTATGTCGTAAGTAGAGTTCATGCTACTGCTAGCGAAATCATTTTCTAAATCTTCTTTGAGGACTATATTATTCTTCTTTTTCAGTACTAAGGGCCCTGAGACCTGATCTGAGGGTATAAGCGTCCTGACGTCACATATTTAATCGAAAGTATTAAAACTCTAATCTCTCTAAACCGACCAACCCAAGCCTATTAATATATTATTTATATACGGTTAAATTTAAGATTTCAATATATATGACGTCACATCAGAACGGTCACACAAATATGATCATCTATGTCATGGACACAGGGGTCCATGAAAAAATCCAAAAATCAAGAAATTCTTATGGAATGGTCCCTTAACGAGATTTGCAAGGTTGGTAGTGAGGTTGCTGTACACAGTGCCCCGGAACATTTAAGTTCTCAACGAACAATTCAGCTCTCTTCATACAGTCTGTGAGTAATGACTGCGACAAACTTGGGGTCAAGTGCGGCAGTGCAACTAGGGAGAGACAAAAGTTCTGTAATGCCTATACATAGCTAACCAAAGCTGAGCTTGAAGAGTTATGCTTATTTTCACTAACACTAAGAAAATCCTAAATGAACGCCAAAATATTTTTGCATTGTTAGATTTTCAACCCTCGCCGCTGAGCCCAGCGTTGAAATTTTAACATGCGTTTTATTTTGGTAATACATAGTGTTAATGAAAACGGGCATAAGTGATTTTCCATGTATTGGTATTCCGTCATCATCATAAAATGCCTTTATAATCCACTGGTACAATAATAATACTTTTCAAGGAACGTTGATTGAAAACAAAAATATAAATATATATTTGTTATTTTCATACATCGAATAAAAAAGTTCACTGGCCCCTTAATTACAAACCCACGCAGTTCGCAGAAGCTTTTAGTATAATAATATTTGATACAACAGTAGTATAGTAGGTACCTCGTAGGCGTGAATGACAGGATATCCGATTAATTGAATAACACAAGTACCCGTTTAATTCTCGCAATTTGTGAGAAATCGACACGTTGAGGTAAATGGCTTGTTGCGCGAGCGACTAGTCTTGGGCAAAGATTGATAGTCTTTCAACACTTATTAGTATGTCAAAGGTATGATAATTATTAAGGTATTTATTGACATTATTGTACCTATTTAGTTATGTTTCGGTGATCTGGAGAACAGAAGTAGGTTTTTTTAAGTACTAGGAAGGTTTGGGGTCCAAAACTAGCTGTTGAGAGGAGGACTTATTTTTAATGGTTCTAAAAAATTCTTAGTTATTTTTTAAACATAAAATGCTAAAATTAAAGTAATACAATGACAAATCTAACCTCATCATTAATTTAGGTTAAGATTTTTTCTTAAATTCCGTAACGTTCATTAAAGAAATTTTACTACATTATAATGATAGGCTACTGACTGTACCAGACATTCTTTCGACATTTTATTTCAAAATCCGAAAACCAGTTTAATTTTAACGCATAATATTCGCCTCCACAGACATTATCGACATCAAAGCACAAAATTATCTTTAATTCCAAATAGCTATTTAACTAAAATTATTTATTAGCACGAAATATTTAAAACTCCCAGCAGGTATCTATTTCAAAAACAAAATCTATTATTTTTCTCCCGTCATAAAATATCTATAAGATAATTTATTTACATAAAATTAGTCGCCATATTAGGTAGAATAAATTAAAAGAATATTATGTTTATTTAGCATTATTAATGAAAGTTGAAATCAAGTAAACTTGAGTGAGATTATTTTTTTAACGAGATCATTAGTTGAACTTCGTCCTCCTAGTGCTTAGTTCCAAAAATTGACGGAAATTTCCGAAACAGAAAGGTGAGTAGAAACAGTGAAAAATTAATAAACAAGAATGTGTCTTCCAAAGATTTAAACATTATCATCTGTCAAGGCGTTTCCCAACCATGTTGGGGTCGACTTCAAGTCTTACCGGATGCTGTTGAATTAATGATTTTACATGGATCAACTAAAGATTTAAACACAGATACATTATTCCAAAAGAAACAATACATTATCGAACACGTCAACAAGCCGAGTCAAAACGAAACATTACTCGCCTAACTCTCAAAATCCAATGACCTATACTCTTTAAACATTCATAAAGTTAACACAGTGCCTTCCATACATAAACAAGGCACAAACAGTATAGAACTTATAACTCCATAATTCATTCGTCATGATTTCGTACCGAGTAACAAGAAAGCCAAGCTCGGGTATAAATAATTAATGAAGTAAGAAAAGCGAGTGAAACACTCCAGTTTTTACGCTCCAAAAGATATTGTTTTAAAGCTCTTAAGATTTAATTTCCGCGGTGATGGGGCGAAATGTAGCGAACTGGGGTGTTGGGCCAAGGGAAATGAGATTTCTTTCAATGGACGCCTGCAGACTAATGTCACTGAGCAGATAATATGATAGTCATGGATCGTTATTCGTTTGTGTGGGAAAGTTGGATATTTTTATACAGGGTGAAATTGAATTCATGGGTATCCTCTCAAGAGGTCATTGTACTCATCATTATGAACAACTTTCACTATGGGACCAACCCTGAAATCTCGAAAAAAATCAGCTGTTCCCTATATTTTGACGAGCTATGCGAACATAAATGTAGGAAACAGCTGATTCTTTATTCGCGATTTCAGGTTTGGTCCCATAGTGAAAGTTGTTCATAATGATGAGTATATTGACCCCTGAAGAGGATGCTTATGAATTCAATTTCACCCTGTATAGTAATTTACAAACAGTGGAAGGGCTCGCCAACCCACCAACCCGTATTGGGCCCGCGTGGTGGATTATGGTCCACTCCCTCTCACAAAGAGCAGGCCAGCAGTGGGAACATTAAAGGCTGATTAAGTTAAGTTAAGAGGGGCTCGTGGCTAAGGAATAAAGCCGCACGGGTCGATCGATCACGTTAAGCTACGCTTGCCGCGGTCAGTCCGTGGAAGGGGAAAGCACGGTAAGCCGTTGGTCCTGTCTTTCCTGGATCCTTGACATTTGTGGCCAAGCAGTCTTACCAAGGGGTTACCCAGTAATTGGGTTGTAGATCTCAGATAAGCAGTCGCTATAAGTAAAATACTGGTATTCTGAAGCATTCGGTTAGAATGAAGAAAAGTCTCGGCACAGGATAAAACAAACAGAATCGTGTTGCTAGGGGTATTTTTTGAGCTGTTTATTTTGGATACAAGGAAACTGTTAACATGAACGATATTACCTACACTGAAAAAAAAAAGTCGTTGCCACAATCAAGATTTTGTTTAGATTGACTAAGTAACTTGTTTGTATATGAGCCTATCAAGTACAGTGATCACAGCTACTACTTTTAATTGATTGAGATTTGAAACGGGATCTTGATTGGAGTTATCACAAAACCTATTTGCAGCAATCAAGTCAAAACATATATAGTTGCTTCAACCAAGATTATTAGATTCAAGTTTCAATGATCTTTATTGAAGTAATCAAAATGCTTGATTGACACAACTAACTTAGGTAGTTTTTATTTTTTTTTAACATGTCTCTTTTTTAACTCTTCTACAATGATGTCATGTTAAGGGTAATCGAGAAACTTGTTTGAGCGTTCAGTCATTTGAACTAGTATTGCTGCAATCATGTCGTGGTGATCAACTTAACTAAGGTTTTGATTAATCTAAACAAGATATTGATTGGAGTGCATTTTTTTCGTTGTAGGGATTCCTATTTAAATGTCGCCTTCCCAGAAAGTGCTTATTGACTTTAGCCTCGTCTAAATGATTTTATCCGTTTCAATTAATTGTATACTTGGATATTATACTAAGCTGATGTTATAGATGGTCCTAAGTAATTCTCAGAGATTGTAAAGTGATCTTAAAATTGAAGATCAAAATTATCTTGTTGGTTCATCGGAATCATAATTATACTGTGATGAAGCTCCAAGTAAGTATATATGTACGTACCGGTCGAACGGGGCTATTTGGATTTTCGGGTTTATTTGGAATAAAGTAATTGTAAGGTTTGAGTTGACATAAATTCTACCAAAACACCATAGACAGCTTTCATTTTATTTTTCGTCTTGTTTACTTTTACAATTTTTCGAACGAAGATCATCACAATTCGCATTTATGTCAACTCAAATCTTACAATTGCTTTGTTCCAAATAACCCCCGAAAATCCAAATAGCCCCGTTCTACGGTATCTGTTTATGTTGATATCTTAATAAGATCAATTAAAAATCCCAAACTAAACTTAATAAGAGACCCATAACCTAAAAACAGTGCATACGAACTGTAACAGACATTACGTAACGTTTTAGTCAGCCAATCACAACTCGTAAACTAACTTTAAACTTATATCCCTGAACGCTTGCTATCCCTCCGAAGCTTAATGGACATAATACTTATTGCTATTGGCTGTACCGCTATTTACATCATAAAACCAAGCCGTGAATAAACGAAAAACATTTTTTAGATCAATCAATAGATTAATTTCGTGTTATAGTTATTAATTTTAATATAATTACGCTTAATTTGCCTTTAAAAGCATTATTTTTAACGCTTTCCAGTCATTAATGGAGTTAACGTGTTTAAATAAAAGTGGTATGAAACTCTATCGATCGATTTTGGATTTGGAGGATCAACTTTTATGTTGCAATACAGGTTTTTTCCGGTTAATGTAAAATCCATACTTCCATACTTAGGACGGGTTGTTTCACGTCCACTTAACGCACGCGTATACGTCATAAATGGCGCTAACTATCGTCAAACCAAAAAAAGCGTTGTTTCACAAAACTATGCCCTTAACGTTCGTTAAAAAATAACGATTACAGTAACTGGTGTCATATCCACTGGTTAATGACATTTTATTCTTTTACATGTGAACTTTGCCGATCGGTTTTTTATGCGCAGTGAAACAACGCTTTGTATTTAACGAACGTTAAACATCATAAGTAATCGTTGTTATTTGACGTACGTATGTTACGTTAACCAACTGTTTGAAACAACCGGCCCTTATATTATATATGTTAAAGTAACACTGTCTGTCTGTTACGTTTTCACGCTTAAACCGCTGAACCGATCATCATGAAAATTGTCAGAGATGAAGCCTGGGATATGGAGAAGAACATAAGCTATTTTTTTATGCGATAACCGACATCGACGTGGGTGGAGCCGCGGACAATATCTAGCTCTAAATAAATGGTAGATTTAATGTAATTAAAGCCTTATGCATGTAAAATCAGAAAATAATATAGACAAACTAACAGTCTGTTGATAATAGCGTTGAAATAGTATTTGCTACAAAAATGTTTATCCATTATCATGCATAATCAGCCTATAGTGCTCTCACTGTTGGGATACGGGCCTCCTCTCTGAGAGGGAGCGGGCTTGGACTGTGATCTACCACGCAGGCTCAGTGTGCCTCGGTAGATGTCACATGTCTTCAAATTTTCTAGGACATTCCGGTTTCCCCACAATGTATTCCTTCACCGTTTTGAAAGCAGTGGTGATGAAATATTATATAAATAAATATTATAAGTTACACCGACGACATGGTGCTGCTGAGCGCGTCAATCTGCGGGCTTAGGGCACTCGTGGCCACTTGTGAGCAATATGCCAGACTACATGGTCTGGTAAATAATGTTAAGAAGAGTGTGGTCATGGTCTTTGGGGCCAGGGGTAAGTACCCAGAAGCTGTACCTTCAATAAAGGTAAGCGATATGCCCTTGTGAGGGTGGACCAATTCAAATATCTGGGTCACTTATTGACCACTGGCCTCAAAGATAGTGAAGATATTGACAGGGAGCGGAGGGCGCTGTGTGTGAGAGCTAACATGATTGCCCACAGATTCAGGCGTGCCTCTAAAGAGGTCAAGCGCACTATATTTAGTGCTTACTGCACGTCTTTTTACTCTTGCAGTCTGTGGGCTCATTATACTCAGAAATCATACAGCGCCCTTCGCGTTCAGTACAACAACGCATTCAGGGTGCTGTTGGGGTTGCCCCGATATTGCAGTGCATCTGGGATGTTTGCGGAAGCTCGCGTTGACTGCTTCTACACTGTGATGCGGATGCGGTGCGCATTCCTGGTTAGTAGGGTGCGGGGCGGTACCAATAGCATCCTATCTATGGTAGCAAGTAGGCTGGATTGTGCGTTTGTGAACCACTGCTGTAGGGTATCAGCTGGGCCTGTTACCTTGCAGCAGTGATGTCACAATTTGTGTCTGTTAATGTTTACTAATATAGTTTGTAAGTATATTGTTACTAACACTTTGAGTCTTGTTGCTTGCATAAATGATGATTATTATTATTATTAATAGATTTATTGAATTGACATAATTTGATTGATTTTAAGGCTGGCGCCAGTGTGTGCAGTGTGCGCCTTTATTTATTTGCGTATTTCATTGATTATTTCCGAAAGATTTATTGTAGGATTGTCTGGTAGCACGTTTTATTTAAACATGTATTTAAATAAAACAGTTTCTGTTATAATGGTTGTGTGTTACTTGCGCGTAATTAAAAACGCAGTTTATTTATGTATAATACCGGTTACAAAAACTTTCCATACATTCTGAATTTCTTGCCGGCTCTTCTCCATAGGAAACGACCAATTGGAACCGTGCATCTAGCTTCTGACGTTTCATAAGTGCCCATGTAGGTTTATGTGAAATAAAATATTTAGATTTTTATTTTGAATGCATGTTTCGTTATAAGAAAAATAAATAAGTTGTTATCGTATCGAATACTCGTAAGAGGACCTAACATTTTCTATTACATTAAAGTGTTAGCTTATGATAAAATAATACTAAAAAAAGTAATTTATTGACACATTCAATTATAAAACAAGACTTGTTTCATTGAAAAAAAAAAAAACAATAAATTACAACCACTATCAAGACCAATTCACTCCAATTTTCTACCTTTACCATATCATTCACTAATACTATTAAGTCTTACATCACCTAATCTTCCTCATAAACTACGAAAAACATTACTCGATTAGATCGTAATAAGAAAGTGGGATGTTACCGACAATTTAATACTTATTTATCGGGCCGACTGTACTTGCTGACCGATTGGACCACTTACCGATTGTAACTATTACGATTAGGCTCGAGTAATGGATATCGGGTTTTAGTGAACATTCTATTTGGTAAGGATATAAGGAAGTTTATCAGAAATGTGTGATCATATTTCAGGGTGTGGTACAGACCATCAAACTGGACAACTTTCTCCATAGGACGAACATCGTAATTGCGAAAAAATTATCAACGTTCACACTCAAAGCATTTGTCTAAATATATAAAACAAAGTCGGGTTACACCATTTATAACTCATGAACGGCTGGACTGATTTTTATGATCTTTGATTTACTGGATTTTTCTCCGCCCCGAATAGCAAAATAACTATTTAAACACGTGGACAATTCATGAAAAAATTTATTAGAAGAAAATTAATTTTCTCATACATAAAACGGCTTTTTTGATGATATCTAGAGAATGGATTGGGGAATGAGGAAATAAGAAATTTCACGCGGACGAAGTCGCGGGCAGAAAAGAGTTTCAAATCAACGAATTACATAAGCCATGGCAGCTAAGAGATGGTCAGTCCCAACTGACGGCGCCCGGTCACGAACATGACGCATGGATCAGCTCCCATACAAAACTTCAATACCTTCTTGACAAATGTATGGGACAGTTGATTTTTTTTTTCGCGATTTCGAGTTGGTCCCATAGAAATAGTTGTTTAGTTTGATAGTCGGTACCACACCCTTGAATATGATCACACCTTTCTGATACATGTTGTATCAGAACCGGACAGGTACATATGTATATACTCAAACTCAAACTCAACTTTTTACTAAATAGCATATGAAAGTATATACAGTACTATATCAACCAAGTGCAGATGGTACCCTGCAGTACGTCTGGTAATAAAAGGACGATGGTGGGATCAGATCGTGGAGCTTTTGCGCACACTCCCCAAAGTACAGTCTGTAGAAGACTGACAGGCAAGCAACATTACGCCGATGACCCAGGCTGTGCAGCCTAGCCACCAACGTATCGTCGCCTGTAAGCCTTTTCGCTCTGCGTTTCACCGAGTCAAGCTGCAAGCTGGTATTTTGCTGAGTCATCCCATAAGTGGCTGCAACACTCCATACAGGAACGGATCTTTGCTTTGTACAAATTCAAAAGCTGTCCAGATGTGAAGTATCGCCTCACCTTATTTAGGATGACTAATTTTCCTTGTCCTCTTTACTCATATATTCCTGTCTTGCTTGCCAAAAAGCATAAAAAAAACCTAATAAGAATAAGAATAAATTTATTTAGCTAAGTTTACATTCAGGTGGATTGAATTACTAGACCCCACACTAGGATTCCCTGTGTTGTGAGATCCAGGCTCCTTCGTTCCGTTCACAAAACTATTCCCTAAAAAAGCCTTTTAATGGCGCGAGTCCTAACACCTCTTTTACCGCAGTAGGCGAATCACGTACGGACATAACCTAAAGAGTGTTATCAGTTAAATTTATTTAGGGGTGTAACCCATGTATAGTAGGGTAAGTGGGATTTAAGATACAGCCAATCGGAATGATGCTGTTAAATATCAAATGCTATCAAAGCTGGAAGTATTGCTAGAAATGTTGGGAGTGTTTGAGCTGATATATCTATCAGCTCTAACACTCCATGGTGGGTTGGTGTAGGTGGCAGAACTGATACGGATGTATTGATCACCAGCCCTGTTAACGATACAGTGTCTAACTTCTTACCAGAGTAACTTTTTTTTTATTTTACCAACTTTATGTTATTAGTGCTCAGGCTACTTTATATAATTTAGTTTTTCGAATAATGAGAGACAACAATCTGACATAAAAAAAAACACTACAAAGTGAAAAATCACTTAAATTTCGAAAGTCGGTGTATTTGGATATGTATTTTAGATTTTTGCCACCGACTTACAAAATTAAAGTTATTTTTCACTTTGTAGTGGTTGATATTTTTTTTTTTTGTAAAAAAGTTTTTTTTTTTTTTGACTTTTTAGTGATGGTACCTTCCCCACAATAATTCATATACCACTATTTGCTTTGTAAACAACAGTGACAGGAAGTATTATAACATTATCATGATACATAAAGTGGATTAAATACGTTTCATCGAAGCTAACTAAAAACTATCCAAGCAAAGTTAAAAAAAATCATTTGGAACCACTACGCAAGCTGCGCCTACGTTATGAAAATATAATTTTCAAAATCGATCCACAATTGACGAAAATGACGATTAAAAAATACATAAAAATAAAACCTGCAGACGAGAATATAACCTCCTCCTTTTTTGAAGTCGGTTAGGTCGGCTTGCACCACTAATCACTGAATGCGTTTAGTGCTAAACAACATTTAAAACATCATCCTGTCTTTATCAACCTCAAACGATTGACTGTGGTATAAATTCGCTTACCGCTAAATGTAGTTAGTGATTTGTAGTGTAACCTGCTGCAAAGAAAATTACTGAGCCTCCTATAAAACTGCCATCAAACTCTCCTCACTACGTCAACCAAAAATAAAAGAAAACTTAGCTCACCGGAACGTGATTGAACTACCAATTACCAGATTTTCGAATTAATAACATTAGTTAGGATTAATTTCTAATCGCCTTCCAGCCGCCATCGCTATCCAGCTCGTTATTAGAATTTTATAAATTAAAACCCATTTCCGGTCTAAGATTGCCTTCGTTTTTGTCTAGAGTAGCTTAGGTTAATTTTCTTTCTTAAACTTCAGACGTTCTCGAGATAATGTTAAAGTTGTGTAAGTAGTTACTATTTTATGTACCTATGGTTTTCAAATGAATGTAATGTCAAGCCTTTTTTTTGAGCTTTTGGTATGATAATACTTATAAGACCCTTTCAAGGATTAAATTGAGAACATAAAGAGCAGCATCCACTTATATGCTTTCTGGCATGTACAGTTATATTAAAGTTATAACCTCAAATCAAGTCGTAGTAAAAAGAGGATTTATTTAGTTGTTGCTGATTCAAAATTCTCCATGATCTCTCTGCGTAAAATCCCAAAAACACCAATCACATGACTAAAAATGTTGGAGGAAATAAAAAGGGGATTTCACACTCTCCTAACTGTTCCAACACCAAGCAAAGCTAGAAAAAACTAAAGTGTGTACTTTAACGCGTAGGCAGATACGTACCGAGGCTTCACGAGTACCTCCGACAATTTTCCATTCAGGAATCGAAGGTTAAACGAAGCGTTCAGTATTTGCCTCCCTCTCTAGAATTGTGGCCAGGAAATCTGTTGATACTTTTCGAAAGAATAGTTATGGATCATTAAAGTTCGTATTGGAAATCCTACCTTACAAAAAGTATCAGTTGTTAATTTCAAAAGTTCAAAATTAGAATTAAACAGGACAGGTCAACTAGAAATTGCAATAGCTTTTTCTTCCAAAAACCCTTTCAGACATAGCCCTGCATTAAGAATAAGAATTGAAACAGAAATTGAATTGGATCGATTGAATTGGAATTGTTTGCTGAAAATAAAAATTTTACCTGATGTAAAAATTGGTGGGTTGGTGGTCCATATTTTGCATGTTTAGGGCATTTAAATTACTTATACATTTATAATGCCTATTTAAGTAATTATTTTAGTACAATTAACAACTATTTTCTAATATTATAAATTACAGATTGTTAGACTCCCATAAAATCTTAATAATGTAATGTTTGGACTTTAATAGAGACTTCTGTAAAAACAAAATGCCGGGGCCCTCTAGTTTTAAAATATTGTCCAAAAAATTGCCTTTTTAAAGATCTACTTAGAGACAGAAATAAATATCATTTCATTTTATCATCATTTCATAAACTACCTTACCCTATTTCTGCTTGAACTTGCCTTTTGTGCAAAAACTCTTTTTTTAAATTCCTCTTTTTTTCAATAACTAATCATGTGAAGAAGAGGAAGTTACTGAGGATTTGAATATTTGTACATGTGAGGCTTATGTCTGTCTGTACCTGTTACTATACTGGTGATTCCCCAAGTAGAAAAATGTTTTATTTCGAAAATAAATAAGCAATGAAATTTTAATTGCGTATGTATTTACAAGCACGTTCATAGTTGAAGCAACTCGCTTCACAGTTTAAACAAGGCGTGCTTAACGATAAACAGTTTGTACAAAGTGTATTTTCTTTTAGTGTCAGAACATTAAACATGACTTTAACTGAACTTATCATCCTCTTTTTCATTAAGTCTGCAATAAACACCGGTGAAGTTATAGGCATTTACGGAAACACCGAATATAGAACCAAAACGCAAGGCTCTTCACGAAGCCGCCGTACGCCGTCCACGCATTCTGTACATAAAGTAAAGTAACTTTGTGCAAAAATAATTGCTTGGTAATGATTAACGAATGAAAAAAAAAACCGTAAAGAATACGCATGGTGCTATACAACGGAGTATGCGGTAAAATAGGTACTTAGGTCCGAGTACCTATATTTCCGCACGTTCCGTTGTATGGTGCGTAATTTTTAACTTTCGAACAATGTATACAGGCTTCGTAAATGCATTTTTGAGCAAATTTGTTGAAAAGTATAATAATAACGGGAAGAACAAGTGACTCAGCTTCGTTAAGGGTATTTTTACTCCCGTTATAGCAGGTAGCCATGTCTTCGAAAAACCTCCACCATCAATAACTTCATGACGACTACGAATGGTGCAACCCGGTAAGCTACGGTAAAGTCCGTTCAGATAGTTGTAGTTGCAAAACTTCTAACACTAACTGCATTTACGGCACTCATAAAGGCCATTCAAATTGAATAAAGATTAAATTAATTACATTTCAGGACAGTCGCCCTTTTCATAGCCCCATGATAATCCCCGTTCGTGAATTTCGTCCCATAACTCCATGGTAAGGTGTAATCTCAGCGCAGTGGATCTTAAACCCTGCTGTGATTGGATCGCAGACGTTTTTATCACATTTACATGACGCGAGTACTTCCCATGGCTGGGAATTTGTGTAGGCAAGAGGATTATGCGGTTAGTTCTGTTATTTGGTGAGTAAAATTGTTGGAAGGCTGATGAAAAACCGTTTTTTCTTAAAGTAAAATAAATAACAATCTTCAAAAGCAAGTAAAATAGTAACACACTATTACTTGGCAGATCATAGTACCTACCTATAGTTTGGTTTCTCCTAACTAACAGGTCTAAAAGCTTTGATCATAGGTGGCTATTTTGTTCAACCAGTGAATATAAATAAAACTTAAATATTGATGGATTGGTAACTTAAACAAATCAGAATAAAGTGGAAAAATAAAACATTAACTTTTTCCAGCGAAAATGAAAACATTCTACCGCTCAATTTAGCTAACTGAAGTGTCAAACATATTGAATTATCCGCACAAATTCCATATTGAAATGCAATAGCATTGATTAGTTTTGTAACAAAATGCTGATAAATTCACAACTGACATTTATTCATCTTTCCATAATATTTTTATTTTCATTCTCGAGAATAATCGGCCATTTCGAATGTCGATATTGTATCAATCAATCGGCTTAATTTTTATTGCTTAAATCTCTTTATTTATAGCCCTACTTATACGTCGAAGATAATAAGATTTATAATACATCTGAATATTAATATTTATACAGTTACAAACAATGTTTCTTTGAGCATTTGGTTTATAGGCATGCTAATTGCGTGTTGGTGTGCATTTGTATTTTTTTATAGCTTTAGTTTCGAGTACTCTAGATTTTTTTTTGTAAATGCATTCAACATGCTGGAAACTATAATAAATTTGTTTATATTAAACAGCTATTACGGGAATTTTAATACATGTGAAACTGTAATCATGATAGTTTCTGAAAATTCCTAGAATTATTGCATTTAAAACTATACACTGCAGTTAGCTGCTGTTTATATTATGCCTTTTTACGAACATAATTATAGGTGTTCCGCCAAAACCAATAACTAAAATTCTACTCACTCATATTTAGGCCGTTATTTCATCTAGAAAAACGCACAGTACCTAACGTTCTCGTCATTAATAGATTTAGTTTGCTTACTTTTCATCTAAATAGCAATTATGAATAAGACCCTAAAAGCTTAGGCCCCTAAATACATAACACGGGCCATATTTAAACCTAAACTCTACACACACTAACACAGACATACAAGTAAAATGTAGGTACATTAGAATTTCACAATGGTTCCTAACTCACTCACTAATGAAGCAACTGTCCGTCGTTTGTCCGTCACGGCTTGTGACACGGCCGTATCGATGATTTTAAACGTAACGAATTGAATATTGGACGATTGATATTTTAATAGAAATATCATTATTTAAACCAGATATGTAAAAAGAGCAAAAGAGTCTATAATGAGCCTTTTCTACTTATGATTGACTCCGAAGGGCATCCAGGCCTAGACGAAGGGAGATCACTCTAGGCCTGGATCAGCGATAAAGTCAGTGGAAAAGTTAAAAATGTCCCATACATCATCGTTGTCGCTGACAGAAGCTACTGAAAAATGTATGCCAATCCTGTTGAAAACCGTTGTAGAACGAAACGCTTCGAAAGCGATTGTCTTGATAGAAAGATTTTGGCATGAACAAAGATCATGCTGTCATTTCACAAACTACTACGACGATTTCAAAGATCCTAAACAAGGAATATTTTGGAGATAGTCATGAATAACTACTAAATAGTTCGGCTTATGATAAATTATGATATCTAATGTAATGTTATGAGGTTCATCATATATGATTTAACTGTTTTGATGTTGCACGACTCGACAAATTAACTTTTATTACATTTAAAACATTTTTTTTTCTGGATTTGATAATCGCTGTAACCAACATAGTCAACGCAAAGTACTTGTAACTAGATGTATATATGTGGAAGCTTGTAATTTAGCAAATTTTCCTGCCTGCGAACGATTTTTAATTTATTATTATTCTGTAAGAATAAATAAATAAATAAACTTTAAAATTAGAAGCCATTAGCAAATATTACAAAAGAATATTATAACTGTTTTATAAAAAAAAACAGTTCACATTGGAAGAGCCCGCTTTGTAAATTCAAGCATAGAATAAAAAAAAAAACGAGAATGACTTTAGGGAAAGAAAAAGGCACTACTCCAAATATTCCACTTCAGACGCCAAATTTAAGGCAGAGTCCACAAAAGGTTCTCCCGAACACGAAAATGTGGGTTCAAATCAAACTAATTCTATTCATATATATTCATAACAACGTTTGAAGGCAAACTTTAATAATGAGTAGACTAGTCTGCTTAGGGCCCAGGGATACTTAGCAACAAACATTGAAATACTAGCGACCGTACAAACATGTGGAATTAACATAACATGACCCTTTCGTCCCTAGGAGACTTATGAGGGATAGGCTTATACTAGAAATGAATTAGTAGCTAAGAGGGATGTGTGGTGTTACGCGAATGGATAGAATAAGAAATGAGTCAAAAAAAGAAGTCTGAAAGTGACACCGGTGACTGAAAAGGTGTGTGGAAATAGGTTGTCATGGGCATGTGATGCGGAGGAATGAGGGAAATGTCGTCAGGAAATTTTTGAGTATGAATGTGGATGGCTATACGAGTAGGGGAAGACCAAGGAAAGAAAGAAAGAAAGAAAGAAAGAAGAAAGAAAAACGTTTATTTGCGGTAAACATGACGCAAAAAAAAGAACACAACGCAAAAAAAAACAAGTTGGGGGTAAATATGCGCCACATCCACGCAAAACGGCCATCGCTCAGCATAATGCTGCGACCCTATGCGAGACAGAGCCCCAGCGCTGGTTTTCAGCAACAGCCGGCGTTGACGTGATGACGTCGACCGGTGCAGCATACAATGAGATAAAAAAATAACATAAATACACAATACATAATTATTACTAATAGTTTTTATAAAAATAATATTATAAAATAAAAAAATGGCAACATTCCATTCAAAGAAACGATGGATGGACTCTTTGAAAGCTGATATGGCTAGAAAGAGAGTGACTGCCGACATGACGGCTAATAGAGATGTATGGAAGAATAAGACATGTTGCGCCGACCCCAAATGAATTGGGATAAGCGCAGAAGAATGATGATGTGGTGAGATCTTTAAGAAAAGGCTCGTCCAGGAAAGTATTGTATGTACACTTCATACTAGTTACTTAATATCCATAGTCATCATCATCATCACTTCAGCCGAAAGACGTCCACTGTTGGACATAGGCCCCCAAGCACCAGTTCCATGTTCTTGACCAGTTCCGTGCTTCACGCATCCAGCGGATTCCTGCGGCTTCAAGGTCATTAGTCCACCTTGTAGAAGGCCTTCCTACGCTACGTCTTCCGGTACGCGGTCGCCACTCCAGAACCTTTCGGCCCCAACAGCCATCTGTTCTGCGAGCAATGTGCTCTGCCCATTGCCACTTAAGTTTGGCAATTCTTCGAGCTATGTCGGTTACCTTGGTTCTCCTGCGGATCTCTTCATTTCTGATTCGATCACGTAGGGAAACTCCAAGCATAGCCTTCTCCATTACCCTTTGGGTAACTTTTAGCCTTCTAATAAGGCCCATTGTGAGCGACCACTTTTAGTGCATATCCATAGTGCTGCCTTTCAACTTTACAGGCCAAGGGCCATTCAATTATTAAAATGGAATTCAAAAGTAAACATACCGGCCAAGTGCGTATCGGACCTCGTCCAATGAAGGGTTCAGTAGGTGGGATGAATTTATCCCAAGAACAAACTTAACATTTTGGTTAAAAAAACATGTTCTCTCATACATTCAAACTGCAAATGTAAGTTTGTATGCACAATATTGGGAGATGTTATTTTAAGACCACATACTTATTATAGGTTTTCCTGTAATCTATAAGTATAGAACTATAAAAATAAAAATAAAGATCGCTTTTACCGATAAGACCGCCCATTGTGACACCCTATGTAACAGTTCTACATTTATATCTGTAATTTTTATGGTGTACATAATAAAGAGTATTCTGTCTATCTATCTATTTTCTGTATTTTTTTCAAAATTTTTGGCTCAGTATTTTCGGTGATAAGGGATGGTCAATTTTCATATATTTTCTTAAATAACTTTAAAGCTATTTATTTAAAAATTATAAAAAAATACAGTTGAGTCCCTCAGAGTAAGCCCTTTCATTTGATACGTCACACGGTAATGTGACTGATTTTTCTTTAAATTTTCTTGTCTCCCAAAAGTGACCCCTATATTCAATATTCATTTATTTACGTAACACGTCTGTGTTTGAGTCACAAAAATTGCGTTCAATCACAGAAGATCCATTGGGCAGATCCATGATGGATCTAGTGACGATTGTTATCTCATTAGGTCTATTTATATAAAAAAAATAAGTAAAATGGATCTAATGAGAATTTTTAATGTTAAAAAATATGTATGCTACAAAAACAAATAAATATCACTAAAACAAGTGAATATCACTAATTTCAACAAATTGGTATTCTGACACCTGCCCTCGTGAAAAATATACTTTGAAGAAAGGGAAGATGAGGCAATGAATGAGAAGATTAGGGAAGGGCAGTAAGGAAAAATCGAAAACATTTAATCACAAGCAAAAATAGGTTTATTTTATAGAGAAATTATAACATATTTTTTTTTTATATGGATCCCCAAATGTAAGTAAGTACTTATCGTAATTTTCCTAAGAGGTGGCCGGTGCCAATTTCGCTATTTGCGAGCTGCATTTGTAGGAATAAAATGCAATTGTCATTTAGATGCTCGTTTTTACTTAGCTGCAAATAAGCTACAAATTTTCGTAGCTGGTTCTCGTTTGGCGAAATCTTACTTTTATTTTTTTTATTTTTTTATTCTACTATGAGTTTGCTCTTGACTTTAGTCTAGGTCTGGATGACAGAGACAAAGTCTACGATGGAGTGAGCTTACCCAGAAGAAGCCTGTTCACTCTCACTTTGAATAGATTAGGGTTGTATGCGTTCGGAAACACAGACGCAGGCAGAGAGTTCCACTCCTTTGCTGCGCGCATTATAAAAGACGTTTGAAAACGCTTAGTGCGAGTTGGTGGAATATCAACTAGGTAGGGGTGGTAACTTGCAGTGCGTCTAGATGTCCGATGGTAGAAGGGGGCCGGTGGAATGAGGTCGTGGAGTTCATGGGCACACTCTCCGAAGTACAATCTGTAGAAGACCGACAAGCAGGCAACCTTGCGGCGATGAGCCAAGCTGTGAAGCTTGGCATCCACCAGTTTTACGTCGCCAATGAGCCTCTTAGCTCTGCGTTCCACCGAGTCAAGCGTAGCAAGTTGGTACTTTGCTGAGCTATCCCAAAGGTGGCTGCAATACTCCATGCAGGAACGGACTTGTGCTTTGTAAAGGGTTAAAAGCTGTCCAGGCGTAAAGTATCGCTTCACCCTATTTAGGACGCCCAGTTTCTTGGCCGCAGTTTGAGCTTTGCACTCGATGGTGGAGCCGAAGTTGAGACCAGATGTCAACTCCATGCCTAGGAGCTCGAGCCGATATAATCTCAGCCATCAGGTTTTTCGGAAATATAGCCAGTTTAACACATAATGTAATTATCCTACTGTCTTTTTTAATTAGCTTTAAGTCTAAAGCTTTCACTTAACAAAATATTAGAAAAATGGTAGTGGCAACCATGAAATTCCACATCCATTCTTGACAATGCAAGCATTTCAAAATCAATGGTGAATATCTCTTTTTTTCTTTTTTTTTTTGAGGATTGGAAATCATCAAATGACCCCTCCCGCTCTGGGTGGAGCGGAAGGGAGTGTCAGACTCTTACTGACTAAAACCCACCCGTGTTCCTTCCTTGGCCCTTTATGTTCCGGGGCAGCGGTACCCCTTTCGGACAATCCCGCTGACCCGGCAGGCTTGGGCCCTAATGGGCCCTCTCGTCGTTGCTGACATCTCTTTGAGGCGCGCGTGGAACGTGTACGCGCCGTCCGGCACGGTCCTGGTCCTGATCGGACGGTGAGCTACCCATTACTCGCCGCCCGGAGGCCCGCGCCTACGGTGGCCGGGAGTCGTCACGCGGCTGCCGACGCCCGGAGCGTCTACCGCGGCGGCTGGGACTGGAGGCTCTCTCCGCTCTCTCCCTCTCCCATTCCGACACCTCCTTCGCTAGCATGACTGCTTCGCAGAAGGAGGTGATTGCCTCCCAATGGTGACTATCTTGGGCTGCCATTCTGGAACCTGGACCCTTATTAAATTAAATAGGATCGTTTCAGGGTTGTTTTTTGTTTTCATCGAAAGTAGGTACTAATATTAATAATATATAATAATTTATATATAATATATATTAATAAATATATAAGGTGTACCTATTCATACACGAAATATTTTATGAGATCTATAGGTGGTAAAAAAGCCATAGCAGCGAATTTTTTTTATCTAAGTGTTTATATTTTTACATAATTATTATAATTTTAAAATTTCTTGAAACATTTTACAAAAAAAACCTTTATTATTCTATGACCTGCCCGGAAGCGGCGACGCCGCAACGGTGGCGTCACGAGCGCGGTGAATTTTGATAATTAATCATCATATCAGTCAAGTAATTTTAAATTATTTAGTTTTTTGAATAATATACATAGATAAAAAAAAATCATTTCCATGGCTTCTTTACCACATATAGGTGTATCTCTTAAAATATTTCGTGTTTGAATAGATACACCCTATATTAATATTACTCATGTTTTCTTATATCAAAAAGACTCATCATGTAGGTTGGATAAGATTGTAAATCATGAGTCTTTTGAAAAAAAAAAAAAAAAAAACTCATTAGATCCAGATCTTGAAATCAGGATCCAATGAGAAAACAATTGTCACTAGATCCATCATGGATCTGGCCAATGGATCTTCTGAGATTGAACGAAAAATTGGATACCAAATTTCGACTTAATCCGTCTATTCGATTCGGAGCAAATTGGCTGTGACAGACGGACAGACAGACACACGAGTGATCCTATAAGCGTTTTGTTGTTTCATTCTATCATACAGAACCCTAAAAAATTATGACCGAAAAAATACAGAAAACCAGTTATTACCTATAGTTTGTCTCATTTTCTGATTTGTTACATTCCCACAACATTTCACCTTTTAGCTTTGATCTCGATTAATGAAACACAACGTTTACTTGCAAATTCCATCGCCAGCAATAAGTGGGCGAGATTATTACGGACATTTCTGTCTACGCCTTAAGTCACGATAATTCTTATCACATCTAGACTCCGACATAACCTCCAACCAGACATAAAACTCGCACATACATAAGAGAAATACATTCGAATTTCACTCGTCTCACTAATGAAGCGGCCGTCAATCAGACCGTTTGTCTGCCCGTCATCCGGGCCGGTACAAATTAGTGACAACTCCCTGCCCGAGTATTAACGATCTTGTCTGTACGGTGTGAGTGGCGGCTACACATGCTGCTTTGTAATTAATGGAGCCATTGTTGGTAAAAAGGTGTTATCAACATAATATGATAGTTGTGTATGAAAAGATTTGATTAATGGTAACTTTTGAGTCAGACTGCCTTTTTGTTGTGAGTAACCAGTCAAGGGAATCAATAATCTCATCCTTTCGTGGTCGGGAAATTTAAATTAAAAACGTAAATTTTATCATGCTAGGGTAATTTGGGAGCAACCACATGAGAAACAGTCTAGGGAATCAACCATCTGATACTTTTGTGGACGTTTTTGATATGCTAGTTCTTTCGGCGTTGTAAATAAGAAGAGCCCATGAAATATATCGTGTTAACTACCCATGAAACGGTACCACTGCTAAATCAAAGGTACTGTCGAAGTTAATAATGACATAAAGATCCGTTCAGGGACATTAATTTTAATGTCCCATGGGCAGACCCATCTCTCAGAGAGAACATTTTATGGGAGTTCTGGTATTTTACGGCCCATTTCTTCAATTTCCCGATCGTGTAGGAGCAGAATAAACTTCTTTCAGTCCACACGTGGGTACCTGAAAATCAAACAAAAGAAACTAAAGTATCATCCTGTTTGTTATTAGTTTCATAATATGGCCATCATCAATCCATCAGCTATTACTTTGCCGATCACCACAGAATTCGCCATTTACATGCTGACGTGATGAGATGATATAATTCTTAATCAGTAGCAAAACCAACAATTTACAACAATCGCCAATTAGAAAAATAAACAAGTACAGAAAATTCTCATTACAGCACCGTATCACGTTATGTACTTTATGCAAATAAAGGCATAAATAAAAAAATGAGAATATTTCTCTACAGAAACTGTATGAGATTACTTTTAAGAATAATGGCGGTCATAATTTGCGCCGGCTAGTCGGGAAATTAAATGTTGTCCCATCGGTAGGCGATGTTTCGAAAGGGGGGAAAGGTTTGCAAGGCAATGCTTTTGTATAAAAAGTTTATGCTACAGCTAGAAGAGGATAGAAAAAAGGGGATGTTAAAAAAAAGCAACTCATCTATCATAATCTCTAAAATAAGCAAAGAATATATGCTCTAAAATAGGTAAAAAATATGAATTTTAAAAGATGGAGTTAATGTCAGAATCACCAATTTTGCTATACAGTGATGGATGCAGAAAGATGATCATATTAATCGTGAATAGAGTCTAGACACCAAGGCGTGGTTACCAAATCAAAAAAATATGGTAAAATATTATTTTGTTTTCTCATTATCAGCTCGGATTCTGGTTTTCCGCGAGCCTTTTGCTAACCTATCAACAATAGGCTGGTCCCTTATAACGTGGGGCTAACAACCTTATAGCTGACGAAAAAGTACACTTCTGCCTGTCTGTCTGCCGTGTAATGAAATATATTGCGGTCATACATGTTTCTTTACTATCATCGGCACAAAGAACTCTAATATGACCATCATCAGACACCATGTCAAACACGCCTTCATTAACGTATTCCGATGTCCTATATTCATACATAGCTATCCTCCATCGCTTGTCTAGTTCTATCAATAATTGCTTTTAATCATTAACCGGCTGTGTTTGGACGGGTCGCATTCGCTAATTGGCTTTAGTGTGTCACTGACTTAGTGTGTAAAGGATTAGTGATGTACCTACTGGCCGTTTGATTGGGATTAGTGTTGTGCTCGGGTTTGACTTGTGATTGTTTTGGTGACTCTCGTGATTATCATGATGAAGGTCTCTGGTTATAATCATATGATTTTCGATATGATTTTTGTAAATTTTTATAAATTTTTACGCCTTACGGGTAAAACATGTATGTACGAAATATTACTGTTGTAACATCCTGCATGCTTAATTTGCATGTATACACATGTTTTGATAAATAAAGTTATCTTTATCTTTTTATCTTTATCAGTTTAATGTCTCCCGATTTCAAAAAAAATATTTGTAGTTGTTTTCTGTCTTGTGAGTTTTAATTTATTTGGAGTTTAGCCTGTGTTGTCCTACTGCAGGGAAAAGGCCACCTTTCTCTTTCCATTAATCTTGTTTTTTATGTTTCTGCCAACGTTATTAATTTTACAAGTTAAATATTTATAAGAATTATTATGTTAATTTAAAATTTTACGTAATTCAGATATTCGTTTACTTATTAAAATTGCTGTTGCTTATTACTTACTTATTTCTGCAAAAAAGATACCTAATCTTTTATTAATAAATAACGACCCTGTGAATCTATTTGAACTATTTCACAGAAGAAACTAGGATAAAAAGCTTTAATTAATTAAGTTAGTTCGATGAAGCTGACACAAAATTGGTAACAAATAATTACCATGTCGTCTGAAGGGCAGGGGTCGTAATTATCTTTGGTTGACCCTGGTGGGATTAAAACATTTAGAACTATGAAAGAGATGTTTATTTATAGACAATAAGTTAGGTATAGACTGATTTACGAGTTTCTAGGGATATATGAAATGGATAATGTGGTTTGAATTCTTTGATGTTAGGACTGGGTTTTTATATTGTTTTTTGTGCCTTGGGTACCTATGTGCTATAGATAGTTATCTTCTATCTACACATATATATAGAATGGTAAACTGACTGACTCACTGACTGGGTGATATATCAACACACAGCCCAAACCGCTGGTCCTAGAGACATGAAACTTGGAGGGTGTATTTTTTATGAAGAGTAAGTGTCCACTAAGAAAGGATTTATGGGATTTCCACCCCTAAAGGGGTAAAATAGGGGATGGAAGTTTATATGAAAGTCCATCAGTTTTGAAGTAAGGATTTTCAAATTTTGTGTTTAGGCTGACGATTGAAAATTAATTTATACGTATCTCAGCGTTTTTGATTATTCCACCTCCGAAGGGTTAAAAAGGGAGATGAAGTTAAAAATGTTCTTAATTTTCGAAGAAAAATCACTAAATTTACTATCTAGCCTTATGTTTGGAAGCAAACGCAACGGTGTTGTTAGAATTACACCCCCCTTTCAAAACAAAATTTCATCAACCAATTTCACATCGGATTTCAGACGGATACCGATCCAGATACTTTTATTTTTTTTATTTTTTTTGAAATTTTATTTTAGTTAAAGTTCTTTATTTTTAAGTTTAAATCACTAATATTTCGGCTTATGATTGGAAACTAACACAACGTAAATCGTTGTTTTTGTTTTTAATTTTCCCCACCCACAATGGTCTGAAAAGGGGGATAAAGTTTTGTATTGAAGTTGTTCATTCGCAAAATGTTGTATTCAAGTAAAAATAATATAAGTACACGTGTACTGTTTATAACTAGGTTATTTTTTAATCCCGGTAGTACGTTCCCGTTGGATATTTTTCGACATTCACGCGGGCGAAGCCGCGGGCAAAAGCTAGTGTCTTATAAAGTTATAACCACTCATATTATTACGAAAGGAGTTAGCCGCTTTCTCAGTGAATTATAAATAGACCGCTGTGCTGCTGGGGAGTTTGTTGCGCTACATTTTCTTCCCAGCTAAAGCACTAGGAAGTGGTGAAGGGCGGGCGTTTTGAGGGACTGTAATTTTGACGTTTCGAAAATTGCTGATTTTCAGCCTAGTTTGAATAAATGACTTTTGATTTTGATTTTGAATGTGAAGCACAGATGATTCCAGTATTAATTTTAATGAAGTTGAAAATATTATGGTGTTAATTATAAGTAATGTAAACGAAACATCTACGTAGTGAATGCAAGAAGTTACGTCAAAACTATGATATATTTTTGATTTTAACACTATAAATAACACTATATAAAATCAAGCTTGTAATCCCCGAAGAGGAAATTAATTTAGTAATATACAGGGTTATTTTAAATTGGCTAGCTAAACTCCATAGACGTGATCATAATCATCATCATCATCATCATTTCAGCCGAAAGATGTCCACTGCTGGACAAAGGCCTACCCCAATTGGGGCGTTTTGCCATAATCGCCACGCTTGGCAGCCGGGTTGGCAGTATGGTGTTAAAAAGTATAGAAAACGCTGCTGCCTTTTCTCTAGTAAGGGACACACAGACGCGATAGGTAATCGATATCTAAACACGATAACAAAAAAGTTTTTATGGTTTCTTTTTTGACCTCCCATATACGATTGCTGTTAGTGTTGTTACTTGAAGTATGAGTTGAAAAACGATGGTTTCTTATGTTTTATCCTGATTTTTAAACTGATATTCCAGTCACTAAGATATCTAAACATGACAAAACAAAAAAGTAGTTAATGTGATTTTTTTTTGTGTAGTTATCATCCGCAGTTATTGTAGTCACTTGAAGTATCTTTTTTTTCTTCTGTTTTTGTGTAAACTTCACTGACATAGTGGGCATCGATATGTGTAAACACGATAGAATATAAGAAAACAGAGTTTCTCAAGACATACTTCAAGTAACAACACTAACAGCGGTCGGTGATTTCCCAAAAAATAAAAAAATAAAAACAATAAATATTTTTATTTTATCATGTTTATATACCGATACCTATTGCATCTGCGGAGCTATTAAATTTAAAATAACCCTGTATATAGTCATGGGACGCAGTTTCCTGTCATGTCTTCATTATGTATAAAAAAAAGAAGAAAAAAAACTACTTTGTTAGAGACATAGAAGCTTTTCTCTACCGTTCTTAACCTATTTAATTACAGCAAACTATAAAGATGTACCTAACATTGTTGCTATCGTATTTCAAATCGAAGTTACTACAACTTGTAGGTAACTATTTCGAGCTCAACCGGTAACCGCTCGGTCCTCAGCTGGGGCACATACCTAATCTTAGTTCCGATACTCTTTTTAACGGACGATATGTGGACATATCGAGAGTGTAAGGAGTAACACTTCATCTTGATGAATAGCTGTACGTAAGTAGGTAAATTAATTTAAATATTCACTGAAAATTAAAATTACGGACAGAAAAAAGAATAGAGAGAATTTAAAGTACTGAAAACAAAACAAATCGAAAAGAGATTAAAAGAGATTTGATTATATCAAAACTTATACTTATTTAAACTAAACAAATAAAAAAGAGATTTAACATAAGGGAATAAACCATAAGTGGTACCTAAGTGTTTTTTCAGTTTGCATTGAAAAGTGTTGAAAATTTAATAAATACCGCTAACCAGAGGGCAGCTCTATCAACGATAATGATTTCGGAAAAATCAAAAATGTATTGGATTGAGATTAATAACAGTTTTTGTGAATCGTCAGAAACTGACTTGAGACGGACACGGTGTATCACTAAGCAAGTTTAGAAGATTAGTCTCTGAGGTAGGGAGCGTATAAACTAACCAATAAATATATTTTTTTTGTAAATATCAGGTTCATAATTAAATCTTAGACATCACTCACACAGCTAACGTTGTAACATTTTATATTATGTTATAAAAAAAAAGATATATAATGTAAATATCAAATAATAATATATCTACTTATTTTTTTTTTCTAATTGTATTTTGTGTTTTCATACGTTTTTTTAAGTTAATTATGATGTTTTTTTTGTGGTAAATGCTGTATAATAGGCATACATACCAGTATTTTTGTTATGTTATTGTTCTGGTTTTTTTTTACTTATTGCTGCAGCTCACAGCTTCCCCCGCGTTGCTTTTTCTAAAATAAAAGTAGCCTTAGTTGCACCTTATAACGTCAGCTATCTGCCAATGAAAGTCCCGTCTAAATCGGTTCAGCCGTTTCAGCTTTAGTTTAGCCGGAACAAACAGACAGACAGACCGACCGACAGACTACAAAATTTTTCATAATTGTTTTTTTGTTATAAGTGCTGTATATACTTTCATTATGTATTTAGTAAAAAGCAGTTAATTTGACATTACAGATACTTTAGGTAATTTTATTTATTTGTATAGTGATAGATGTACAAAATAAACCAACTTATATATGTTTGGTGTTGATATACCAAATAAATAAATTCAATAGACATACGCTACTGCCATTTTTCTAGGCCCTCTGCTCTAAACTAAAAATACATCTCAATGTTGTTTCTTTGTTTTATTAGCTAAGTGAAAAGTTAAAACAAGTAACAACCTTAACTAAAGCAATTAAGGTAATTTAGCACCAAAGCAATTTGATACCTTGTTTGGCTCAAATATTACCATATTTAAAAGGGTAAAGGTTGGTAAAACTGCAGTATACGTGACAGGTTTAGCTTTAATCGTGTAGTACTTATACAACATTTCAAAAGTCACCTTACACGAACGTAGGAGCTTCTAAAATATAAAAATACAAAAAAAAAACATGCAATGGAACTGAATCCATACCTACCATGACCAACGCGAAAGCCTTCAAGGTATTAGGTTAGGTCTTAAACCAGGCTAGAAGATTATTGCATTATGTACTTTCAAGTAATTAAAGTAATTAACCTCTTGCGATGTTTGATAAAGTAGCAATTTATCATAAAGTGTATTTGTATAGCCTTGCTCGGATTATAACGTAAACGATTGTCTTTAGAAACAAAACAATGTTTTGACGAAAGACTAGCGCATAATAAACAAACTAAACATGGTTGCACTTTTTGATAAAACACACCAATCAAACTACAAACTGCCTTTCCAGCCCGACACAGCAGCTGAAATTGTTGATTAAACCTTAATCAACAATTTCAGCACCCACAAATTACACAGCAACCTAAATAAAAAACACAACAAACACAAAATTAAATAACACCATCGATATGTATCTGCCAATAATTCCTAGACACGAACCAATTACGGTTTCCAATAAAAGCCGACCAAACAAAAAACACCAGACAACATACCCTTAATCTTTGTTGACTGGGGCCCAATTAACTTGGTCGGTTAATGACGCGAGTTTACCCACGCGACCATATTGCCACGTTTAGGGAGTATCCACATACAGCAAACGATACGCTAGAGGACAAAGTTGACTGGAAGCCAACTCTAAATGGCTTGGGGAATAACAAACTATACTGTACACAGAATTTGAAACCCAGTAATATCTTGTGAACTGTACCCTAATTGCATAACACATTATTAATCACAATCAGAATGATTTTGAACGATATTGCTAATCCATTGTTTCATATGTTCGAAAAATTTGTCTGCTCAGTAACGTAAATAACGCAATGAATGTTGCTGAACTGTCAAAAAAAAAAAAAAAAACTTATATTGTATATTCTTTAATTATAATAAATTCCACTATCAAAATAAAAGCCATTGCTGCTGTAAGTGTGTGTGTGTGTGTTTTACGTAATTAAACCGCTGATGTTACTACTCACAGATTGACAAGTAATAAGCTTATCGAGGGATGCTATTGGATAGGTCACTACTGCCCTCTTTTGCACAACGTTTCTTTCCCTAACTAAAGCAAGTCAGAGTCAGTTCTCTAGCTGCTGTATATCACCATTCTGGAGTTTAGTTGGATATCCATTGCTATCAGTTTTAGTCAGTCAGTTAGTTCCAATCAGTTAACTTTGCAGCGGTATAACTATTGGATCTTTCTAAAACATTAAGCAGAAAGCAAATTTATTCAACTTGAACCAACTACGCAGTACTCCTGACAAATAATAATAATAATTTATTTTCATAAGCCTAATACATAGGGAGAGAAAAAGGGTTGACAATGAATTACTTAAGTAACTTAGATCCTTATAGTACTAAGTACATGCTCGATTTTGTGAAACTCCTGACACCCAAACTAGGACGTTTCCTGTATCTCAGATATCAGCAAATGCAAATGTCAGCAATAATATACATAACGAACTAATCATGAACCAATTCAACCTATTTCAAACAGCTCTATGTGCATACACCCTTATTGTAACAGTAATCATTAGCAATGATAACGATTCAGGGAAATTGTACTGTTTGTTTGATTTTGACGTGGATGGGACATTAATTTTGTATGTTGGGTGTTAGGACAACACCGATAGACTGCTCCTATTTAAATTATGAGGTAAGGGTTCTAAGAATATGGACGATTTGGTGATACAGTTCTTGTCAGTGATAACAATCATCGTTGGCCTATATTTGATAGGTCTTGTATTTGTCTTTTGCATTGTACTTCGTAATTAATTGAAAGCAGTAGGTATTTCTATGTTTAAAGGGTGTATCTATTCAAACACGAAATATTTTAAGAGATACATACATAGGTGGTAAAGAAGACATGGAAACGATTTTTAAAAAATCTGTATATTATTAAAAAAAAAAAAAAAAAATACTTGATATGATGATTAATTATTAAAATTCACCGCGCTCGTGCCGCCACCGTCGCCGGGTCCGGACGGGCCATTCATAAAATAAGTAAAATTTTGGAAAATGAAACTCCTTTACATAATGTCTCAAACAATTTCAAAATTATAATAATTATGTAAAAATATAAAACACTTAGATAAAAAAAAAAATTTTCGCTGCTATGGCTTTTTTACCACCTATGATGGTCCTCCTAAAATATTTCGTGTATGAATATTTACACCTTATACAGCGTGTTACGGAAAGGGTATATACATACATATCTAAGGCACGGATTCTTTTGGTGATAACAAACTACAGGGCAATATTTTTTAATACCTACATAAATAAAAAATCAAATGTTTCCAATTGAATTCCAGACATCACTAGACCAAGTCAGCTGATCGGTGTCAATAAACTACATAAAAAGAAACGGCGGTAACACGTTTTTTATGATTTAAATTTAATAAACTAACAAAATAAAAAAAATATTAAGTATTTTCTAGTTAGTGCTTTTGAGCTGAAATTTTGTACAGAGATTCTGAACCAGATACACCCTTCACCCCATTTGTATAGATATACCCTTTCCGTAGCACGCTGTATATTGATCGTATCTTTACAATAAATATTTTTTAGAATATTTAACATAACTAAGCAGTTACACTAGGTATCTACTAAATGAAATGACTGACTATAAAAATAAATACAAAACAAAAGGAAACTTAGGCGTCGAAGTACTTGTCCGCATCGTTGTCGTCCGGAAAAAAAAAAACAAAAAAAAAAAAAAAAACATTTTCTTTCTTTCTTTCTTTCTTTCAGAAGACAGGCACTGACTGTATTTATATTATTTTTATTTCAATTTATTTCCAAAGATTAAGTCCTGAGTCCCGATCCTTTGTAAATTATTTACTAATAAACAAGTATAAAAAGATTAGAGGGACTAGTATCCATATTTTTAAATAACTGACATTCTAATCGGCACAGCGAAGTGCTCTGAACACTCTAGTATTATTAGTAGTAATAGTGTATAGTGTATTTCATTTCTGCCTAAAGTTCTTTTGTTATATGATTTTATTTCTGAGTTTTCTGAGTGACTTTTACATGACGTTTGAGGTCGATGTTTCCCATCTTACTACTTTGAGGAGAAAGGCCGAAACAAACTCAGAAGTCATAAGTCTCTTTTAAAGTCCAGACATATTCTTGGTCATATCATGTGAAGACCATGAAAATTGGTGGTCTTTTCTTGAAAGAACCGAACAGACCGAGTGGACCTGTACAGTCAGTGCACGCATTTGTCAGTAATCCTGCAGCTCAACTCAGAACTTAAGGAGCTCAACGATTCGGTGAAACATCTAGCCCCAAACTATTAATACATCAGACGTAAATCCCAAGAGATTAAAAAGGCCCGAACTTTTTAATGATTAGACCTCAAATTACGAGAGCTTAATATTGGAATCTAGCGAAAGCGAAAGTTTTGTTGCAAACAGGAAGCTGTCCGGTAAAAAGTTCTTAATTGATCTATTGATAACGTTTTTAGTTCCAACTTGTTCGGGCAGTGTTGGATGGTTTTGGTTTGTTACTATATGTGGGTTTTGGTAAAATGTAGGTACGGAATTTGTGGTATTTTCATGGTGAACATCATCGTAACATCACGACTGTAATCCCCGAAGGGTTAGGCAGAGGTGCACCTATAAATAGTACACCCTCATTTCGCTAGTTATGTTTTGTACTAAGACATTATTAAAATGAAGTATATATTATCCTAACCTAATTCAAACTATTAATAAAATATGGCGTCGAAAAATTCCTCCGCATCGCTGTCGCTGGTTATGTATTCAGATTATATGATACTAGCTTTTGCCCACGGCTTCACTCGCGTTAATTTAGAATTTGACTATCAATTCGGGTTGTACTCTGCTTGAATAATATATGATAAGAAAAAAAAAATCAACCATGATTCGAAAGACACGTGGCGCTATCTATTATCATAAGAACGTTATTGTTGTTTGCCTCGGGAACAATACTTTTTTCGGGATGAAAGATACCCTATGTCCGTTTCTGTCCACCTGACAACGTATATGCAAAATTTCAGGATGTTGGGTTCAGTGGTTTAGGCGTGAAACGGTAACCAACAAACAAACCTACTTTTGCATTTAAAATATTATTTAGGACTAGCTTTTGCCCGCGGCTCCGCCCACGTGGATGTCGTTTAGCGCGTAAAAAAGTAGCCTATGTCCATCTCCATATCCCAGGCTCTGTCTCTGACAAACTTCATGACGATCGGTTCAGCGGTTTTGGCGTGAAAACGTAACATACAGACAGACAGAGTTACTTTCACATCTATACATATAATAAAATCGTAGCGAAGTCAAAACTGTACATTGAATATTTTTGAAAAAAAGTAATTGCCACGAGTCTGGGAACGATTCTGATGCCGAAAATATCGTTTTTAGAATTTTTGTCTGTTTATCTGTTTGTCTGTTTGTCTGAATGTATGTTCCAGGTAAACGCAAAAACTACCGGACAGATTTTGTTCAAATCTTGCATAGATATTCACTATAGGTCTGGTCAAATTACTACGTATAAATTATCACGCTATTTGCTATGGGAGATGAGCAGTATTGCAATATGTTATGAGATGGGTCCATAAGGGCAGGTACTTTAACCGTGGTCGCTACAAGAAAATGGTCTTAAGAGACTATCATCAACTTTTAGAAAAAAATTGATCTGCATTCACAGTTTTTGAAAAAAATGTGCAGTCAGCAAAAAAATGGGCAATTTTCACAAAACAGTTTTTTTTATGCCAATTGATCCTGTTTCTTACGAGGATGAAAAAACTCTATGGGATGAACTGAGGTTTGAGTACTAGAAATGTCAGAAAAGGAAAAAAGTTTTCCCATACAGGTCGTTAGGTGAGACTGAGATGAGAACGAACACAATGTATCAGTGTATGTCAACAGTCGAATTATTCCATTACTACTTTACTGTGTTGAATAGAAATCTTAATTCTGAATCCCCACTGTTACACTGCCACTGTTACATATAAGATTTTATCCCTCTAGAGGTAATGGAACAAAGCCTTCATGCAAGGTGGTTACGTATCGAAATACAAGGAAACAATAAACTGTTTGAAATAACATATATTTAAAAAGAATACTCTTTCTTAAAACAATATACGGTAGCCTTTAAGGGTCTACCGCATTAATAATTAATTACTTATTTCAAACACATAAACTAAGTTAACCTTTATAATAAGTATGTGACAAACTGCCACTTATTAATGCCAGCCAGCTCAAACTTCAGCCGAAAGAACTAAGGTCGTGGGGAGTTGGAGATAAAGCCAGTACTGTTCCGATTTTAAGTTCAGATTAGAATATAATAAAAGATTGAATTATTAAGGTGTAACCTTCCAATTATTTTGTAAATAAACAATTAGTAAATGGGCGCCAGGGATTTAGAAAATCCCGGATCCCAGAGCCGACGAAGATGTCCAATATTCTTCCAGATTCAGATAACTGAGGATGTCGAACTCGGGGTCCTTAATTTAAATTTCTGATAAAGACCGGGTTCCCAATATTGAAACCCGGACCAAAGTAATATACCGGTTTATATGTATACCGTATTAAAATGAATAAATATGTAAGATTTAAGGGTTATTCTTAATCTGAATTTATCAGATAGTTACAGATTTAAACTTTTAAATGATTATTATCATACCTTATGGATCTAAGGAGTCAATTATGACATATTATGCTATTTCAGTCAACTTTTAACAAAGCAATACAAATCTGGATTTCGATTTCAAAGAATTGATATTTATGTGCTTCTTTTTAGGGATCTGTACCAAGTTGGTAAAAAAGAACCCCTATGGTGCGACTCAGTCTGCCTGTCCGTCTGTCTGTCACAGCTAGATATCTCAAGAACTACTAATGCTATCAACTTGAAATTTTGAATAATTTTAGATGACGTTTACCCAACTATGTTGCAAATAAGAAAGTTTTTTTTGCAACGGGGACTTTCCGCGCCTACGGTGGCCGGGAATCGCCAATTGATTCCCGTCGCCCAGGCCGTCTTCTGCGGCGACTAGGGGCGTGAGGGCGCACAGACTACCTCTCCCTCACGCGTTCCGCCTCCTCCTTCGCAAGCATTACTGCTTCGCAGAAGGAGGTGACGGCCTCCCATGCACTCTCGCTCCATACCATGGACCATTACGCACGCTAAACAAACACTTCCACACAATATACATACATATCGGACAATCCTCTGTGCAGAGCTTGCATGGAGGCTGAGGAAACCGTCGCACATGTGCTCTTTGAATGCAGGCGTCACCCAGATTAGAACAGAGACCCTCGGGGCACAATGATCTTTCACAGATGTTCTAAACATACCGGGAGACGTAATTAACTTCTGGAGGGAGGTGGGCTGGTTGGAATAACCACTGATGGCCGCCATGGCCCATGTACAATGGTCCACCTTAAGGAAGTGCGGAAACGAAACCCTTTACCATAGAACATAGAACTGTACGTCGCTTGCTTCCACGTCACCAGTCCTGACTCTGTATATTTTGACTGCTGTGACCAAAACCACAAACGTAGTTTTCAGGAAAGTTTTATTAAAATGTGGCTGGTATTTTAGTATATTATGGTGTTTTACGACTTCCACGTGAACGAAGTCGTGGGCAGAAGCTAGTTTTTTATAAAATTCTTACCCTTTCTGAATTTTCGGTTTTTAAATTTAAGTGTAGAAAAAACCTGAATTTAGATTCAGGATTTTTCTAAAAAAGAGTTAAAATGTTTTATTAGCTATGTATATTGTTTTGGGAAACAAGGGCAGGGAGAATCAAAATGTATGTCATTTAAAATTTCATAAAGTGTACTCCGGCTTTTGTTTCATATTTTTTTCAAAATTATTATTAAACGATTAAAATTGAACAACGTGCGTGCGCTTCGCTTTCGAAAACCGCACTGAATTTGGTCCGCAAACGACCCGAGACCACTCGGCCGGACAGTAGGTAATTATAGCGCACAATTACGTGGAGTGACGGAGGCCTGGCATAACATTGAACTTATTCTTGTATAAAATAATATGTTTAGTCGTCGTGACTTTCTAGGAAATCCAACTATGCACTTTGATCTAGGAAGGGTAAAAGCCAACAAAGGTATTGTATCGCTAGGACATTTCCATGAAATGGAAGTAAGGCTTCAGAGAACTTTTTAAAGGTACACGGAATTTATTTTCCTTAGTGGTCTCTCGTCTATGTATAATAGTTATATTAGAGCCCATTTCTTCATCTTTTCTTGATATATAGACTGAGAAATCGATGTCGTTTAGCTACATCAATTTCTCAGTCTCATAGTCATAAATCAACAGCTGCATTTTTATAGTTTTCTATGATCTTTCTAAACTTAAATGTTATTCTTTGAGTAGGTCTAGTACAATATGAATTCAGATAATATATGAATTCAGATGTAAAAATGTTATGCAAAATACACAATACAAAATGTTATACAAAATACAGGCATCTCATAGAGAGGAGGCCTGTGTCCCAGAACGTTATAGGCTGATTATGCATGATTCAAGCTTCAAAACTTCAGAATTTTATTATATAAATCTTCGTAAAACAAAAAATTCTAGAGATGTCTTGATTATTAATTCATCCAATAGGCCACAGTGGAGTTCTTCCGTGTTATATTAAGTTAAATGACCGAGTGCTAAGTTATTCTTAAGTTGCAGAATAATGGAGGCGTCATTCGTTTTCATACATATTTTATAATAGACTGAGATTTTATGGAACTAAGGCTTCAAAGAACTTTTTAAAGATACACGAAGTTTATTTTTCCTTAGTGGTTTCTCGTCTATAATAGTTTTATTGGACCCCATTTCTTCATCTTTTCTTGATATAGACTGAAAAATCGATGTTGTATTTAACAACATCAATTTCTCAGTCTCTTAGTCAAAAATTATAGACTGAGATTTTATGTAACTATTGTATGCTATTATTGAACTTATATCGAACAATTCCTAAGTTCCTTAGCTGTCTAAAAAGTGCTTCGTTTGTTCGATTATATTTCGGTACCGACCCATTTTGATCAATCCGAACAATATCAAACAAAGTCGAGATTTCTACGGTATCCCCTACCGCTTGAACCAAATACCGCCCTTACCTTTTTCAATGGGGTACCCTTGAAAATTACACGAAATCTCTGCTCCTTATATAGTCCCTTTAGGGGAGATGTAGGTAATGAGGATCACTTAAGCGAGAATTGAAATAAAACCATATCTATTAATCAACTATTTATTGTTTTGCTCTTATAATAAACTTTACCTAATTAACTATCAATTGAGATCAACTTTAATCACTTTGGCTTATCAATTCTAGAAAAATAAAAAAAAATAAAAAGTTATTGGTCGATCACCATTGTCAGCATCGGTTGGCAATGGTGATCAGTATGTGGACAATGGTGATCAACACATATCGCACACATAATTGCGAGCAGAGTTCCATCCAGTGCAGTCGGCATGAGCCCAAAGCCCACAAGAAGTGCACCGATACCATATTTCGCGGTCTCGTCCGAATTCACCACATACAAGACACAAGTTACCTGCGCCTTCTGCATCGTCGTCTTCGTCATCCTGGCATAACTCGTCCGTGTTTACGTCTGACGTCGAAGTATCATTCGACTCCTGCAGAATTTTCTTCTTAACTTTCTCAACACTGATTTTCTGTGGCTTGCTTTTCTTTCCCACTCCTTTTCCCTTGCTTTTCATAGCTTTAGCCTTCCTCTTATTTTCTTTTTCGACCAGGGCGTCTTTTATCGGTGTTGACGTCAAAATCGTTGCGTGCTGTCTTTTTCTTCCTTGTCTTGTTTTGAGAACAGCTGATTTCTTAGGCATCTGTATGAAATTTTGGATTATTGGCAGGTTGTCAGATCTTGATGGCATTCCGAATTGACACGATGATGCAGTCGCTGGTTCAGGAATTGTGGGAGAAAATGTGGATGTACTTGGAATGGGACTGCCGTGTTCAAGCTCAATAGCAGCTGTTGGTACTGAGACGGGGTCAATATCTCCAGCAGCAGTCGATTCTGAAATAGAGTCAGCAGGATCTTGAACTACAATGGGCTCTGATTGAAGGACTTCAGCTGCTAGAAAGTCTTCATCTGAAAAGACATTGGGATTCATTGGAAATATGCCCGTTGCTTTAAATCCCGCTTCACCCTTACTCAGAGAGGCAACACTTGAGAATGCTTTTTTGACCAAGGAAGCCACATCATAAGGTGTTATTCTTTCTGAAAGTTGACTTTTCATGAAAAAGTCGCATTCTCTTTTATATGCAGCTTTGAATGGTCCAAAAAAGGACACATCCAATGGCTGCATGCGGTGAGAAGTATGGGGTGGTAGGGACAGCATATGGATAAAAATTTTCTTACAATGCTCATGGATGGCCAGAGAAATGTGGCTCGCATGATTATCCAATATTAATAGAATTGGTTCTTCTGCAGAAGGTTTGGCATGCTGGGTAAAATGCTTCAGCCATTCAAGGAAAAGTTCCTCATTAATCCATCCATTGTCTGAGCATTTATAAATAGCTCCTTTTGGACCATCCCTTTCAAGGGTCAGGGTCATCCTCTTTCTGGGGAAAATAAACATTGGGGGAATGTATCCACCTGCAGCACTCATAGTGCAGAGCAGAGTGATATTCTTTCCCCTTTCCCAGCTTGTTATTGATCCTACCCTCTTCTGTCCCTTAGCAGCTAATACTTTTCCAGGATCTTGGACGGTAGAAATACCGGTTTCATCGCAGTTGTAGATGTTTTTTGGCATAAATTTGTATTTCTCCATTAGTTCCTCTAGCAGCTTGTAGAATCGCTGAACTTCGGTTTTATTGAAAGCTGTAACCCTGTTGATGCTAGTGGCTTCAGGCTTGCGCACAGAAATATTATTCCTGGTAACAAACCCATCAAACCAAACTCGACCAGCCAATCTTGAAGACGTGTTAAAATTGTGTTTTAGATTTAAGGCTTCCGCGTATTCGAATGCCGCTCTTTTTATTTGGTTTGGTGTGCACCCGTAGAAAACATTGGCCATGTTTTTGATTACGGTCGCCAATTCTTTTTCCATCTCAGCCGTGAAGACAGTATTACGTCCGAGACGAGGTTCCTCAGTTGTCTTTTTTGTGTACCTCTTCTGAAGACTGGAAAATGGAATGTTCATGGTCTTCGCGGCTTTCCTCACTGAATAATTTTGTTCGTCAATGAGTTTTACAGCTTTTTTCAGCTGGTCCAGAGTCCAGCTAGCTTTATCTGTCTTCCTAGCTCGTACTTTCGGCATCTACAAACAAAAAATATATTGTTTCATCGAAGTTAGGTAATGTGGGCAATGAGGGTCACTATGTAGGTAATTGGAGTCAGGTGACTCCAATTACATACATGGGCGAAAAGGAGAAAAAAAAAATCCTCACAAAAAAGTTAAAGATACAACAACAATCTGGGTTTTTAATTGCAATCTAAAATGTTACGATTATCACATATCACACGTACAGAAAAAAAGAAGCAGTTATTTAAGACTTACCTTCGAATGTATGTACTCGAAAAATTAGATCAAAATGGCGCGAAATCTTCACACATCTGTTTCTCACCAGCGCGTCGCGCGAACTAACTGAGCCCCCGCCCGCGCACGGGAATAACGTAAAGCTAGCGGGTAGGTATGTTGGCATCACTTGCTCGTGTTCGGATTTTGTTATTTTGTGGTGACCACCATTGCCAACTGACTCCGATTGCCTACATCTCCCCTAATACTCTTGGTCTAAACAGAGCTCTGAGTGGGATTAATACGAATCCCGTTGACAAGGACAAGCTTCTAGCATTAATACGCTATTAGATTGGAAGACCACGGTGGTGCATAAATAATGGTGGATTTCCATCCATCCAACAATAGAATTCTATCCCGATTTCTATTGTTGACCGTTATGGAGTGGCCGTTTTATTTACTTCAGGTTGGAATAAATTATCTGATTCTGATTGTTTTTTATCTGATTTGGAATGGTTAAAGGAATTCAATTTATAAATCGATAATAGTTATGCTATTGATGAAAAAACTAGAGTTTTGATGATATTTCAAATATAGCAGTTTGAATTTACGAAAAATAAGGATACGAAAACATTTTTTTTTTACAGAATTCTTAAGTTTTCAGGAATATAATCACATATTTACTCTATTACAAAGAACCAGGATAAAAGTTGGCTTCACAGACAAGATAGCCTTAACAAAAAAAAAAAAAAAAATGCTTAAAGCCCACGTTACAGTTTCATACTTTCTGTTATTGCCTGAATGTGGGTAACATGCGTCGTTACAGTGCTGTCGTTTAGAAATATTACTGCTTTCGTGTTATTTCGTGTCATTGTCTCGTTTATGGGTTTGATCATTGTAGGATTAGTTACGGTTGAAATGGTCGGAATCTTAGATATGTCTAACAAATCTAGAACACATGTTATGACATGTGTTCTAGATTTGTTACTTGTATGAACATGAACAATGTCTCCAAAAGGTTGTAGCAGCCTGTCTTCTTTATCATTAGCATTGATTTCGATAAAATAAGGCACACACTCCATAGGACTGTTTTTACAGTTACGAACATAGGATACGTCACCTTGGTTCACCCTATCGGTATCGTCAATGGCGAGGTGGTTTACCGAATGATATGATAGCAGTTACATGAAACAGAGCTCAAAATTATCTGTATGATTTAATGTTGTTACGTCAGTCACGTCTCAGTTTGTCTTTATTAAATATTCTATCAAGCCTTCGCTGTTTTTCACAAACTACACCTAAACATTTTGTTCACGTAAAACTTGCAGGAAATGTCAACAAACAAGCTTGAACATTGAACAGGCTTCGTGCAAACAATATCATGTACTTTCACGAACTTATCTCAAAGTTTCAGCAATTATTACTTGACAGGGGACCAAGTTTCACAGGGCGGTAGGTACCTTATAGCGAATATTTTTAGATCTTGTTTAATACCGTATTGATTTCAGTATGAATGCTCTTGTTGGTTATTAATAAAGTTGCTAAGAGGTTTATTATTAAAAATGTAATATTCTAGTCTTTGGGACGCAGGTTAGGTTATTAATGTGATCTTAAAATGTTGTAGGCGGTATCAAAACTTAATTACTTTTTGTGACGGTAGATACATTAATTTCTGTAGCAATCTCCACACCGAACACAAAAACAATGCCATTATTTATACATGCCATGGAAAACTTGTGCAGAGGTTGATATTGTGCCCATTGGTTATATGGTAGTAGGATTTTCAGTAACAATATAATGTCATCTAAGTATACTAGATAGTAGCTGCTGCTTTACAAAAGCAGCCAACTTTAAACCCAAGGGAAATAATGAATCAACCATTACATTCGTTACAAACCCTATACTGAAGTAAAATATACATACAATCTTAAGTTAAACACAGATTTCTCGTTTTAATATCGAACATCTGAAACCAGGTCCTGAATCAGCACTAACCACAGTTGAGGCAAGACTCTTGAGAATGCAGTAACATTCATTACATGAGTTCCGCTCACCAACCACAGGTGCTCCTGTGAAATTAAATTTAGTTTAGCATTTCTTGCGATTTGGAGGTTTGGATACTTATTTCATCTGGGATTTTGATATTCGGTCAAGATTTTGAACCTGCATATTTATAAGGTACGTTACGTCGGTACATCCCAGTGTAAATAATATTAACAATTACAATTATTTAATTTGTTGAAAATACCTTGTATTTTAAATCTGTTTACAGGTACATTATCCTGACACATTCACAGAAAGAAAACAAAAAATAAAAAAAACACAATTCCTAATGAATGCAAAGAAAACTCGCGAAGCAACATAATTTAAAATTCCCTCAATACTGCACAAAAAAAAACGCTAATTACCGTTCCCCCCGAAACCAATAACAAAATTAACATCGTTATATTCAAATTGGGCGTAAAAAGGAAGCCGGCAGGAAGCACCAATGAATAATACTCGTAACGTATTGCTACCCTGCCAATTTCCTGCGGTTGCCACCGGATCCCGAATACTGGGCTCCCAGTTCCCCGTTGTATGCTTAACCGCATTATCTATTCAGGAATTGATTTGTGTTTGTGATAATGGAAGGTAGTGTACGTCTACATGAATATGATAGTAGGTGTGGGTTTTGGCAAATTTTGGGAGTGGCGGTTCTGAATGGTTTGTTTGTTGAAATTATGAGAGGTTACAGCTGCGGTCATAATCAGGCATTGATAAGAAGATGTTAATTAATAATGGCGAGACCTGTGTCCAGGTGTAATCGATACGAAAAAGGAATATGACATAGTCATTTATGGGAAGAGATTCTAACACAGTACAGTATACATTTAGATATTACAAGTCGAAAATATAACATAACATATAAATTGTAAAATATACAAATATTATGCAAACATAAGTTTAATTGACAAAGTAAAAGCTGAAAAAAAATATTGCGTCAAAAAGCGGAACAGTGATTAATCATTAAAAGTTGACAAAATAAAACATTTTATTCCCAAACTTTGATCGAATCATCTTAAAGTTCCAAACATTTAACTTATTAATTTTCAGAAAATCAAACAGAAAAATAACAAGTTCCTTCCGTATACTCCAATAAAGGTTTTCAAATAAAATGAAAAGTTGGACGGTAATCACAATGAACTCCGATAACTGAGCCTTTAGGGATCCTTCGCAAACAGATGTATTTGTTCAATGTATAATGAAGACTGAGTTAGTTAGGGATCAAGTTTTGGAATCCCGAGGGCGCGTCGAGATGAGATCTTGCAGGTTCAAATTGCTCGTCTACTGTTTGAAGAGTTAGAATTTGAATTGATGTTCGGCTAATTATTGTGGGTATGTCGAACTTCCATGTAGATTGAGTATCTGTAGATACGGTTTCTGCGGTGGTTTCTGAGAACAATAAAGGGACGGGTACTTGTGTGATCGTTGTTTATTGAAATAAGATAAATGCTTCACGAATAGATCGGAGTAATATTGGCATCATTGTTACTATTGTAGCTCGTTCCACAACAGAAGACGCCAAAGCCTTCATCGTCATCATCATCAGCAAACTTGTCAAAGGCTTCCTCCTTTTCTAGCCATGCTTCCCTGATCGGTCCGGGTCACATTCAGCAAAAACTTTACAATTTTAAAATATAAGCTTTGAATTTCATTTACGAATAATTTAGCGACCATCATGAACCCTTAGTCCTTAAAAGCTTAATGACAAAGTTAAAAAAAGCGAGCAATAATCCACAAAATGAGTTTTTAAATCCTGAGTTCAACGTAAACTTTAGAAATTTAAATTTGTCTCGACAAGGCATAAATTACATTATTCGTTCGATATCTGGTAATTCTAAAGCATAAATAATACGATTTCTTTAATTATTTAGTCAGATAGAGAGATTATATTATAGTAACCAACAGTATGCAAGCGCTAAGCTTATACCTAAGCACTTGATTTTCATGAATATGATATTCATGATATTATGGTGACATTTATTGTAATAAAATGTCATCATCATTATGATTGACATTCTAAATCTTCAACAAATCTACCAGTTTTTATATTTCAACAGTCCAGCTTTTGATTAAATTTAGCTTATCCTGGTCGAATTCTAAAAAAAATCCAGATGCACAAATGACTGGGTAGTAAAACAGAAACGTAGCTGAATTTATTAATCCTCAAATTAAACGACATTATGCCAACGTTGCGATTGGTCCAGAATATCCAGAATGTCAATTCGTACTCAAAACAGAATGAAATTAAATCCATTGTGAACGACACTCGTTAATACTCTAAAACATGCAATTTGATCAATTGGACACAAAGCGATTTTAACTGTTTGCTTTTGTTTAGCAAATGTTTTTAAAACGAATGGTAATTACGTTTGTGATGTTTGTTTTTGGGCGTCATCAATGAATTTGTTTAGCGTAATTTCTCGTGGGTACATGTTACAGTTGAGTGAGTTTGTAAACAGCGTTGATATCGTTTACAATTTCGTAGAATCAATGTTCTACAACATTCTAGACCAGATGTTGTCACATTTTAACTCAAATGGGATTTTACATAGTCGCCAGTTTGGTTTCACGAAGAGTAGGTCGACGACTGACGCAGGAGTAAAACTCATCAGTCACATTTTGGAATCCTGGGAGAAGTCCCAGGATGCAATTGGCATTTTTTGTGACCTCTCAAAAGCGTTTGACTGCGTTGACCACAACACACTGATTTGTAAATTACGCCACTACGGAATTCGTGGACAAGCTGCCGATCTTGTTCTTTCCTATCTATCAAATAGGCAGCAAAAAGTACACGTTAACGGGGCGACTTCCTCGGGGTCTCTAGTTAAGATGGGCGTGCCTCAAGGTTCAATTCTTGGGCCTTTTCTATTTCTAGTTTATATTAATGACCTTCCTTACATGATGGCTAACTTATCGGATATAATTCTATTTGCTGATGACACATCTCTAATTTTTAAAATAGATAGAAAAGACACGGATGTCTTACATGTCAACGATAGTCTCGCTGTTCTTTCAAAATGGTTCGCAGCTAATAATCTTTTACTTAATGCGAATAAAACGAAATGTCTTAAGTTCTCATTACCAAATGTACCCCAAGTGGGTCTAAATTTAAAACTTGATGGCAAGAAACTAGATGCTATTACGGGAACTGTGTTTCTAGGAATTACTTTAGATTCGAAATTGCAATGGGGCGCCCACATTAGAGCTCTTTCAGGTAGATTAAGTTCAGCTGCATATGCAGTAAGAAAAATAAGGCAGTTAACTGATATAGCCACAGCTAGGTTAGTATACTTTGCTTCCACAGTATGTCAGTATGTTATGTCTTATGGCGTTCTGCTGTGGGGATCGACAGCTGACGCAGATTCCATTTTCATTCTACAAAAGAGAGCAATCCGCGCGATCTATAAAATGGGTCCTCGTGAGTCCCTTAGAAATAAATTCAAAGAAATTGATGTACTAACTTTGCCTTCTCTTTGTATATTAGAAAGTATTTTGTATGTTCGCAAAAACTTAGGACTTTTCAAAAATAAGAAGCGATTTGCATAATATAAATACACGTAGTAAACATGAAATTGTGATACCCAAATTCAGATTAACTAAAACTAGCAAGTCATTTCTTATAAACAGTATCCGCTTTTATAACAAGTTGCCAAAGTTGGTTACAGAACTTAGCGATGGAAAGTTCAAAACCCACACCAAACGTGTCCTTATCAAAAAAGCATATTATAAGATAAAAGACTATGTTGAAGACAAGGAAGTTTGGCAATAATTCCTTCTGCACATGTGGCTTCCCTGGTACCTCATAAACAACATAACTATGTCAATGTCTATTAAATGCTCCCAAATAACGATGTTTATTTAGAATTTTTAATTATTTTTTTACATACTTCCTTGACATAATCTTTTCATTATTTGACATTATTTACCTACAAATCGAATTCCAATTCTTTATTATTGGCTTTTGTGGACATGATATTTATTCAGATATGTTACTGTAGTTGTAATTGCAATCATGTCATTAATATTTTATATACTTAGTTTATTTTCTATTTTGTGAATGTGAGAACGTTGTAGGCCTAGTAGAGTGTAGATTTGTTGGCACTTTTCTATTTTTTTAAGTACCTGGTAATTGTTGAAAGGCCTACACTGTCCTCCCATACCTATTATCACTGTTACTTGATAATATTGTAAAGCCAATTATTTTTAAAAGAGTAACCGTGGAGTTTCTTGCCGGCTCTTCTCCATATTAAACGACTAATTGGAACCGTGCACCTAGCTTCTGACGTTTCATAAGTGCCCATGTAGGTTTATGTGAAATAAAATATTTTGATTGATTGATTGATTCAGATATCTTATATAAAATCTGACTTCGTTTCCGTACGACATTTTCGGGTGACCACTGAAAATCAGCGCTGTGCTATGGGTTCACCATAGCGCAGCATCACGCTGAGAAGCCTTCTTGTCGCAATCACGACGTGCCGCTGCCGACTATTTCTGTTCTGTGCTCGTGATTATAGATCAATTTAGATGTTTGGAACGAAGTTCTTTAACGCGGCTTGCAGTTTGAGTTGACTGGTAGAAATCGTCACGTAACGAAAAAGCACCTCCATGCAACATTATCTTTCTCTCTCGCTATCATTTTTATTATACATAATAGAAAGAGACAGAGATGATGGTTGCGGAAATGTTCTATTTTTGTTCATGGGTGTCGTTTTCATGGTTTTCGAGGGCGTTGACAACGATTATAGGGTCAAAATCAAAATTCAAGAAGGCACCACCAAAAATTTGCAAATTTTTCGTCATGGGTGTCTTTCTAATGGTTTTCTAGAGCGCTGCCAATGAAATGGAATCTAAATAAAAATTCATGATGGCGCCAACGAAAAGGACAATTTTGTTTTTTGGAACGAAGTTCCTCAACGCGGCTTGCGGTAGTAATTGACTGGTAGAAATCGTCATGTAAGGAAAAAGCGTTATGCCCTCGCCCCTTCCATGCGACTTTCTCTCTCGCTCTCTCTCTCCGTCTCTTTCTAGTATATACTAGTGTGTGTGTGTGTGTGTGCATGCGAGTCGAGTCGTCGAGCAGACGAGAATTGTGCGCGGCCGGTTGTATACACTTAATATATACTGAATTGTTTTAAATCATACGGGAGAAGGAACTTCGTTCCTAACGGGGGTCCCCAGACTGCACACGTTTTTTTATTTTATTTTTCTTTCTTATTCGAGTTAACTTATTTTTGCGCATGCACGTGTTTCTGTGACAAATAAACCTATTTTTCTTTCTTTCTTATCTTTCCATAATAAAGCACGACCTATTTAAGCGACCTAACTTTAATGCTTTAATAATAGCCATGTGGAGATCCTTCAAGATGTATAAGTAATAACCATCCAATCCGATGATTGACGTCCTTTCAAATATATCCGCTTATTTCTCCAAGGGATCGGTTCTCCATACTTCATCTCCAAAAGGGGTGACCCTTGAGAAAATCGCGTACACAAACCTCCATAAACCAAACTTTATGTCCTTGAAAAATATGAGTGACATGGCCTGAAAGTGCCTGAAACATATTCATATGATCGTAGAGGCAGTAAAAGTTAAAGCAGAACAATAAAACGGGTAGTTTTATGTTGGTTTTATATCGTCGACAGGTGAGCCTGGGGGATGTTCCTATATTTTATCGTCCGGAACTGAATTCCGTACACAAAAGAATCTATGAGCGTTATACGAATACCGGAGCTTACGAAGACAAATATTGCTTTAAATGCATCTCGAACATATCTGGAATGTTTGAAATTCATGGTTTGTTATGAAATATTCTTGAATTTTCTTGTGACTATTGTGTGTTTATCGTGCTTTCAATACCTGTTTTACATTTCTTTTTATATCTAGCTTCAATAAGTTCAGCTTTCTCTTTACATTGGTTGATAAAACCGAATCAGGCAACACACACACTCCTTAAGCAGTTGTAATTTCCTTAACTAATTATTATTTACACATATCACAACAATAACACAACATCACGCCTGTATTCTTCGAACGGTTAGGTAGAGGTGTAAATATATACATATAACAGCAGTGACAGCCTAGTGGTGTTACCGTCGGACTGCCAAGTCATAGGTCAAGGGTTCGAACCCAAGGCATGAACCGGGCACAAGTATGGCAGCGTTTGCGATCACTAGATCAACGAACATTATATTGCTGAATAATTTTGAAGAGTGCACTCTTTTGAAGTTTTACGGTCGCGAAATAATTTTAGCTTGCACCATTAACTTGCGAAACGACAGTACTTCACTACTTTTTATTTCCCCTCGGTGTACGCCTCGAGGTGACGAGTCTTTAAAGGCACACTCACAAGAGTTTTATAATGATGAAATCTTTATATGACAGGTATGACAATTTTATTTCTTAGATTGTAAAGGACAAAGAAAAGTCAAAGTCAAATAATTTATTTTTCTTTTTTCTTTTCTTTTTTCTTTTTTTAAAAAACGTTGTCCCACACTAGGAATTTCTCCTGTATTGTGGGTGCGTTTACAAACATTTAAACTCACATACACAAACAGCCAGACCCGGAACAACTACTTGTAGGTCATACAAATATTTGTTCCGTAAAACACATGCACACAAAAACACGCAAAAGTCACAGGCACGTAAAAGTCATGGAAATGCCACACGCTGAAGTTGGAGTAATAACGTGAATGGTGCACGTCAAAGTCAAAGTCAAGTCATTTATTTCAAATAGGCACGAAGATGCACTTTTGAACGTCAAAAATTACAGAAATAGTTAATTGATTCTAGTTGCCCCTTCCAAAAGGTAGTTATGTATGGAGAAGAATGGGCAAGAAACTCCATACTTACTCTTTTAAAATGTTAACAATAGTTTTTATACATTAATTAATAATTATAGGTGAAGACGATGTACCTAGAATAAAAATTACTTACCACAATAGGTAAAAAGAATGAAAAGTGAAGTAATCGCAGAACAATTATTAATATAATAATTACTAGATGATTGGTGCTCACATATTTACAAACATTGTAGGCATATGATTTTCATAAAAAATTAACATATAATAAATCAGTGTGTGAGTTTAAATTATATTAATCACAGAAAATAAAATTAATATCATAAAAATTATAAATTATACAGTTAAATTAGCAACCAGTTTGATTTTGTCTAGACTCTAAATTGTCCTATGGAGCAGGACCAGCATGTTTCCAAGCGTTCTTATCAAGAATTTATACCCCCTCCAATTATACCCCCTCTCGCATCAGGAAGACTCGCCGTCCACGGCATGCACTGAACGACCCAGACGACCCCACACAACCCTCCTCTAGGAGAGCAGTAGGGCCACCAGTACAGCTCAAAAACACAAAACACGACCGTTATTCCGACCTCGCCGCCGAGGCCCCTCGCGAAATCCCCGACTTAACAGTCCCCCCCGAACCTTGCTCGACGAAACGCCAGCCAGCGCCGTAGCTGAGCGTATAGCTTTAAATTCCCTTATTAATAACCATAACCCTGAACTGATCCAGCCACCATCTGTCTCTTGCTGCTCCGGCTCTGCCCTAAGCCGAGGTTCATACCTCACAGGGGGTACCCTTAGCGCGCAGTCGATTAGTTTATAAGTTTTATGCCCTGGCTGGAGAACTCTGAGATGCCCTAGTTAAAATAAAAAAAAGTTTTTCTATTACAATATTTTTATACTGGGACATATTTATCATGAATCTGTCAGTTTACTTTTCTATGTAAATTATTTCTGGTAGTGCTGTATTGTCTATGAACCTCTTTTAAGGCGAGTAATATGGCTAAGTCTTTTCTATATTCTTTTGTATAAAACTAGTGTAAATTTTTCACTGTAGTTTTATAAAACTTGTTAATTAAGGCAGGTCTAAATTGTTAGCTGCTCTTTTTCTCCTGGCTGGCTAATCAAATTTGACATAGCTTGACTTAAGTTTGAAATGCTGGTTTGGAACCGTAAAAATATGGTGACTATTGGGTTGTATATAATAAAAGATTTGTGATGACAATGTGCGTATGTGCGTACTATGAGAGTAGGTAAGGGAAGAGAGAGTGCACCTGTGTCTGTGCACACACTTGTGCACTATAATATCTCCTGCGCCGAAGGCTGGTATCCGCTGAGATTAGTCGCCATGGCTGAAATTCGGTCTGGAGGACTATTATATTTATTATATTCCTATTTTGTAGACATATTATTTAGTCTGCCTGACTGGCTCGTTGGTCTAATGGTCACACGCGCTACTGATGAGCATGGTCCTGGACGCGATTCCTATCCAAAGTGGCAAGTGTTATTGGCTGGGCAAAGTGTCACATGTCTTCGAATTTTTGGTTCTAGGACATTTCGTTCTACACGATGTTTTCCTTCACCGTTTTGAGAGCAGCGGTTATGAAATTATTTAGACAAAGTAAAGCCGTTATTTGTCCAACCTGCATGTTTTCTAACATAGTTATTAAGGTTAAATGTTTACTAACAAATTTATGGATGTTTCTGAAATAAAATTATTATTATTATTATTATTTAATGCGCCTGCCTGGGTTCGAACCCACGACCTACTTACTACTCGTAAGTCGGGCCGTTATCACTGGGCCACCACTGCTCTTAATTTCATTTTACAATTAATTCAAACATTAAAACTAATTCAATTCTAAACTTCTCTAAAACTAAAAAGTACCTACTATGGGTCCATACTAAACCTTATACTTCCACAACAAAAATAAATTGGATAAAGATATTTTGAACTGGCTTCACGAGGAATGCAAGAAATTCTCTCTGTAACGCTCGAACGATGTTAAATTGTAAGAACGAGGTAGCAACTTCAATTTATAGGCTCAACTCCGACTGGACGATTACTGTTGCAAGGCTTTTGAAGTCGGTTCACAGACTTTTATGAAGGCAGAGGACTTAGTTAGATTTAGTTGGTGGATGTTAGACTTTCTGATTTGCAACAGTTTGAGTTTGTTAGATGCATTGCATCATGGATAAGTACAACAACCACACAGGTCCATCGATTAGGCAAAGCTACGCTTGGCGCGGTCGATTCGTGAATGAGTGACACTCTTTAAATAACAAGCCAGCTACGCTTACCGCGGTTGGTCCGTGGATGGGTGACCATTCTTACATCACGGAAAGAGTTAAACTGTTGGTCACGGCTGTCATTCGTGGATCTTTGACAGTCATTACGAGTCGTCAGAAGCCCGAAAGTCTGATAACCAGTCTTACCAAAGGGGTATCGTATTGCCCAGTAACTGGGTTGTGGAGATCAGATAGGCTGTCGTTCCATGTAAAATCCATCTAGTTAGACTGCAAGCCGACGTCAATATAGTTGGGAAAAGGCTAAGCCGATGATGACTCCTCCCTGCCTCAGAAAGCATGTTAAGCCGCTGGGCTCGGCTGTCATTCGTGGATCTTTGACAGTCGTTACAGGTCGCCAGAAGCCCGAAAATTCACTAAGGTTTAAACTATCTAACTGTCATATAGATAGTCCACACAACTCAAGTCTATGAGTGGACTGCAACATGGCGTATCGAACTCAATGAAAGCAAGTCTATCCACATTGACTTCACCAATTATAAGCCACGTCCTGGTGTTCATGAATAATCAACCAATATCATAAACGAAAACTGCTAAGTATCTCGGCATGACCCTGGATGCAAAACTGCGCTGTAAAGAGCATGTCAAAAAGAAAAGAGCCGAACTAGATATTAGATACAAACATACGTTGGCTACTTGGTAGACAGTCGTCATTGCCAATATCTAAAAAACTGTTGTTATACTGTGGCGGCATGTACAACGCCGCATTTGAACTACGCATCAAAAAAGATCTGACGTCACAAATCCTACATCGCGCAATCAGAGTTTACCGCGCGACTAGCATATATCCAATATAACAATGCGTTGAGGGTGCTGTTGGGGCTCCCCCGCTTTTGTAGCGCATCAGGGATGTTCGCTGAAATGTGGGTGGACAATGCGCAAGAGGTGTGCTTCTCTGGTGCGCAGAGTGATAGGGAGCTCCAACAGCGTACTGTCGATGATAGGGGGCAGACTGGACTGCAGATATTATGTGAATCACTGCTGTGCTATTTCTCATGGGATGGCGCAGCGGTGATTCCTTACTTTTAATTTTCATGTTTATTTTTGTGTTTTGTTTTTGTATTTTATTTTCTTTCTCTAACATAGCTTAAGTTTCTGTTACTAACAAAATGAGTCTGTGTTACTTGAATAAACAATATATTATTATTATTATTATTTAAACAACATTCCGACATCACCAGGGCAGTTGCCCACCAGACACGACATCCATCTGGTCGGAGGATCCTCCCTTTTCTATGGAGGATGAGTGAACTTTACACCCTTTTCCTCTTACCTGTATAATACAAACAAGTTTCAAAGTCTGTATGAACCTATGATATTCAGCTGTGGGGCTGCACCAGCCAAAGCAATCGTCAAATTATACAACGATTGCAAAATAAAGTACTCAGGGATATTAAGTCAACGCGTCCTGGTGCATTAAAAATAGCGGGACACAGTGGTTGAAACTATCTAACTGTCACATAGACAAATATACCTCGTCGTTTTATTACGTGCAAAAGACATTTGCCCTCAGGGTAATAAAGCAATTACGCAGTCGATTATATAGCAAATCAATCAGTGGGTCTATGAGTTTTTTGTATTGAAATATTAAAAACCGCGCGTGTCAAAGAATTTATTACACAACTTCATACGACCTACTCAAAAAGGTGTACTTACCGTATGAAATAAAATAAATCGTTTTGAAGCACAATTTAATTCGTTTGATCGTCTATAGCTTGGGGCGTACTAATAGGACGGGACAGGCTGATTCGTAATCGTGGCCACACGCATTTACTATGGAAACATACGGGGTGATCAGTCGTGCGTGCACGCCAGTTGAAAAGGCGATGTATTTGAAAAGTTTTATAAAGGGAGTTGTTATTTAAACCAATGAAAGAAATCATGAAAGAAATAGTCTTGAATAAATAAACAGGAAGAAAACTGTTTGTGTAAAATACTGGTTTTAGTCTGGAAAAGTAATCCCATCATAGTAAAAAAGGTGGGAATTTTAATGTTGTATTTATAGAAATAAATAAACATTAAAATTCTCGCCTTTTTTAATGTCTTTTCTTTTCTTAACGAGAATAAAAATAATTATTGCAATAATTTTTTCATAAACGGCTGAAGACCGAAATAAGATCAAGAAGGCTGCTAGCGATATTTACAAGAACCCTGAAACGGATAGTAGCGAGACCAAAGACGAGGAAATTGGAAACAGTAATGAGTAACACAATATAGCAGTGACACGGTAAAGTCAAGAAAGCAGCTGGACCTGATCGGAGTCAACCTACCGGCGACGTCGCCCTTCCACAGATCCATATCACCCGTCTCTGCACTATTCCATTGCGTAGGTACTCTAGGATGCATATCCGATACGGCTGTAATAATCCTTCCATATCCTATAGGCACGTCTTCCCTACCATTATTGTGCCCTCCCGGTCTACTCCATGATATGCAATGGTCTCTGTAGTTCCATGAAACATGAGGCTCTAGGGGCTAGTGTGTCTAATAATTCTTGGGTTCATTCGAGTAATCGAGTCTGATCAAACCACGCTGGGGTCGGTGCATTTCATTAATTCATCATTTATAATTGCAATCATTGTTTCATAAACGCCCTTAAATTCCCAGCGCACATGCTCCCAACTTACTTACCTCTATATTTCCAAACCCTGCAATTAAAAACGATGTTATCTCAAACCCGTGTTACCTATCTGTTAAATTATACAACTTTAATCTCACGTTAATGTCCAACAAGTTTATTTGCTAGAAAATATTATTACTTATGTAATACTCTGAATGCTAACTCCGTATCACGGTTCAGAAGAGACGTTTAAATTAATTAGGAACGCCGACTTTGTTAATGTAAGGTTTAATTTTAATTGAACGTTATGTTCGTTCGAAGATTTAAATGCTTTGATGGGACAGTCATTGAATTTATTGAAATTGTTGGTCATTTACAGGGCTACCTACTTATTCACAAATAAGAAATCATAACTCATGATGGGAAAGGTATGGTGAAAGATATGTGTTTAATTTTTTTATCATGTAATGGCTCCCATTTCAAGACAGCAGGCTGCAACCTACGTATTTTTTTAATAAAAACCAATAACATAAGTGACTAATCCCATATCGAGAATAAAATGCTCAGTGCGTACCAAAATTTCGCGTGACGAATGTTTGCCAAACAAATTCGTGAAGCGAATGCTCGCAACAAGTAATCCTTTAGATCAATTAGTTTTGTTTACTTACTTCTTTGATTGATACATAAACTGTAACTACTTACAGTTCAATAAAAAAACGCGTTTTAGCTAGAGTTCCCTAATAAGATACAGTAGTCATCCAAGCATCCACGGACAAAAACACGCGCAGCGAAAATTAGCTTCGTTGCCACTAGTACCATTAACATTTCCATGATGGAACTACTGATGTTTATTTTTCACTAGTACCATTTTAAAAGAATCTGAAAATAATGGAACTAATGTTGATTTTGTTACCACTAGTTCCACATTATTATTTTAGGCACTGGGATTACATCTGCATACTGGGATTTACTTTCCATCCTTCTTTACAAAGATGATATTTTATATCCAAACTGACTCCGAATAATAAATGAAAAAATAAATATTTGTTTATTTTATGGAATATAATTATTATACCTCTACCTCTAGTGTTTTTACACCCTTAAAAAATTTCAAACGTGCCTAATATAATAATGTAGAACTAGTGATAGCAAAATCAACATTAGTTCCATTATTTTCAGATTCTTTTAAAATGGTACTAGTGAAAAATAAACATGAGTAGTTACATTATGGAACTGTTAATGGTACCTACTAGTGGCAACGAAGAAAAATTACAGGGAACACAAAAAAACTAAAAACCTCAATGTACCGTGGTTTGCAAGACAATATATTTTCACTATGTTGAAAATACTTATTATTCTCCTTAACTTTGCAGGGAGGATTCGGTCGAGTGGCTTTGTTATTTTTCATGCTGCGCACTGGATTTGTTTATTTTCTCAGCTTTTTAAAAAATAAACGGAGGGACGTCGGCCATTTTGTTAGGCGATGAGATACGATGAGCAGCATTTGAGTGTGACTGCGTAGTGTGTTAAGTTTAGAAATGGTGAATAGTGACGATAAGTAGTCATTTGTAATGTAAGTGGTGTGTGATGTGTTATGTTATGGCTATTAAGGGAAGACTCTTGGGTCGTCTCCGACTAATTATAGAGTTACTGAAAGTCTTCATGCTAATGATAATATCTTAACAAACCACCACCTTCCATTGACACGCTATAGACATCGCCGTAAAATAGCTGAATCATTGACACAAAATAAAAGGAAGCAAAAGTTTTACTTAAGACGCCTGCATAATTATATGATTTTAGTGACTTATTAATCTGATATTACGCCTTCAAATAATGCAAATAAGTTATGGAAAAAAAAATATGTTAAAACTAGAATGCATAAACATCAATTTTATATGTAAATATTTAAGTATTGTACTAAAATAATTTATGAAATAAATTCAGGAAGTAATGTAAAACATAAAAATGATATAACTTTCAAACTTCTTAAGATATTCTCATGTTTTTTTTTGTATGAACAGACTTTTTTATTACATATATTTATATCTGTGATTTTTTCAAATATTTATAGTTTCGTTGCTAAAAATTAATATTGGTGGCAATTAGGTATACGTGGCCGCGCGGGGTTAGGGAAACGCACCTCCCAGTCACACAAGGTCACCGTCCCCTTAAGTAACAAACTACGAATCCAATCAGCTGCTTACTTAATACAGAAATTTATTATTAATAAGGAAAATAACGTATAGTTCGCGTCATGTAAAAATACCACTGGCCAGCGAACAACTGTAACGTAATAAGAGAGCTAGCCAACCGCACAACCATACCATACCATTTTTACGTGACGCGAACTAATACAATGTATGTTTTTGCGGTATACAACGTTATAGTTGTGCGGTTGGCCAACGGTCTTTTTACGTGACGCAAATTGTATGCTAGGGCTCTCATTGCGATCACATAAAATTAGAATATTTTACACTATTTCCCGAAGAATCCGTTGCTAAAAGATGCATTTCGGGGGTGGATGAAGCGACGAACTATCTAAGTAAACGAAAGTACAAACTATTTCACCCAAACGAATCTTGTCAATAGACCATTAAAATCTTCCATACTATCTACCCCTCAAAAAAACTTATCCATATTAAAAATCAAGACCTCGCCATCGCCATTTTGTGCCAAAGCAATTTCCTCACCGGTTATACCCTAAAAGATCACGTTCCGTACATTGTACAGCATCCGCACCGTCTCGAGATAAGCAAATTAACTTTAAATTAGTTATTAGAGTTCTCCCGGTTCGTTTTTTACTTCATTATTTCTGAGATGTCTACGCGTCGGTAATTTTTCGAGGGTGGGCTTTGTGGCTGGATCGATCGAACTTCAAGGTTAATTAAGATAATGATTTTTACTTGACATGTCTAGTCTAGAGTATAATTATGTCTCATAGAGGCGTAGAGTATGCAAAGATTTAAACGGTCCTGTGTAAATCTGTGACATTCAAATCTTAACAGTGGATACTTCAATTAGTATTGCATCTTAAATTTGGTTGCTGAGAGTGAGAAAAATTACTGAATGCTGAATAATATTGACAGGGGGCTTTGTTGGTACAGATTTATAAATTTTCATAGAAGTTGTATTGACAAAACAAGATGGCGGGGTTAGGACCGATTTTTGCTACAAACCAAAAGAAACTTGAAGCGTTGTATATTTGATGATGGGATTGTCACAGTTGACAATCCCATCATCAAATATACATTATAATAATTAATAATATTAGTTCAGTAACTGTCAAAATCAAATATAATCTATTCAAACTAGGCCAAGAATTTGTACTTTCCGAATGTCAAAATTACATAAATAAGACAGTCCCCTAAATCGCCCGCCCTTTACCACTTCCTAGTGCATTAGCTGAGAAGAAGTGATGCAACAAACTCCTCAGCAGCGTGTCTCACGTGATACCAAAAGTTATGTTTTTTTTTAATCTAAAATGTATGCTCATTTTAACCACAATCTTAAAGGCCAAAAAAACATCAATTGCTCTTCTTGCACAAAGTAGCTCTTCTACAAAAACCTCTTCAAAAATCAAAGATGCGATCCGAATCACAGCATCTCCGACATTTCGAAATAACAAAATTAACTTTAAATTAGTTCTATGAGTTTCCCAACTTGTTTTTTTACTTGATTATTGCTGAGACGCTCGACGCTATCTTTCGTTATCTTTTCTCTTTCATTTTCCTTTTCTTTTTAGAGTTCTCCGGCTATAAATAGGAGGGATGAATAAATGTGTTTTGTTTCATTTTAATTACTTGTGTCTGTATTATCAAGTAACAACATTAGTAACCTGATCATGATCAACACTCTTGTTTACACTGAGGAAAATACAGTTGTAGAGAAGTAAAATATTTTCGCTATAGGTATTTTTAATTTAATGCCTAAATATAGGACGTTTTTTTCATATTTACGCTATAACACGATCCTTTTTGTTCACGCTTATTTTCTAGCACTGCGTTGAACATTGAAGCAATTTGTGTATGTGAGTTTAAATGTTTGTAAACGCACCCACGATACAGGAGAAATTCCTAGTGTGGGGCAACGTTTTTAAAAAAAAGGAAAAGAAAAAGAAAGAAAGAACTGACTTGTATCGTCTAAACACTGCTTATACTTTTTTTTGACGTGACACTGTCTAATAAATCGATGAACGCCAGCTGCATGCACGAAAAAGGATGACTCATTGTCCCGTTACGCTCATTGTACGCTTGCGCCGCATCAATGTTTTGTTATGACGTTGTCACGTTAAACTATCGTCCGTAGACCAACTTTACAGACAACCAATTTTTTTTTCTTCATATTTTTGTATAAATGAAAGGTAGTAAGATTGCTTATCAAAATTCGCTGAGTTTGTCTTGATAAAATGAGTAAAAGAAATACTATGTTTAAATTCCTACCAAATGGGCGAGACAACCATTCGCTCGGCTCGAGCGCAGAATCATAGCGCCTTATAAATTAACTTATATGAAACCAAAAGAAACCGTTTTCCACAACCTTCAAATTCAGAATGCACAATAGACTATTTTTAAACTTTATATCAGCCATTGTTGTCAGTTTTAATGAAAAGAGGTTGTATAGCTCTGAATCCACACTAATGAGTTGACCTTGATTGTTGCTTGCAACATAGAAACTGCTTTTTAAAGATCTTAACGAGCATTTTCCTTTTCAAGGTGAGCATAGATTGTATGCACTAATTGGATCTTCAATATTTGAATCAGTTTTTGCATGAAATCGTAGAAATCTTCATGATATTTTGCAAATCTCATCATCTGCCTAGCCTTTTCCCAACTATGTTGGGGTCAGCTTCCCATCTAACCGGATGGAGCTGAATACCAGTATTTTACATGGAGCGACTGTCTATCTGACCTCCATAACCCAGTAGCTGGGTAATACGATACCCGCTGGTAGGACTATTTGCCAGACTTTCAGGCTTCTGACAACCCGTAACGACTGTTAAAGATCCACGAATGACAGCCGGGACCGACGGCTTAACGTGCTTTCTGAGGCATGGAGGGGTCTTGGTATGTAAACATGGTCACCCATCCACGAATCAACCACAACAAGCGTAGTTTAACTTGATTGATCGGCTGGTGCGGCTGTTATTATTTAGCCACAAGCCCCTCTCATATTTTGCAAATGTATGAGGTCATAAATTACTGTGATATTAGCTGAAGTTGGCATTCACCAATTCGTTTACTGCTGCTTCATATAGTTGCTTGTCATAAAACGACAAGATCTATTTTTCCTGAAACCTTTCTTCTCAGAGTAGTCAGATACGAAACGCCGACCTCGTATAATTTAAAAAATATGATTGACGTAAAAGTGTTAGTAAAAACCTACTTACAGAAATTATAATTATTTATCATTAGTGAAGCTTCAATTTACCGGGAATGGTTGTCAAAATTAGAAAAATAATTACGAGGTCGACTATACCTATACCATTATCAGTAAGTTCGTAAGTTCCTCCAACATGCAGATATCAGGTCATGTTCACAGCTGAACACTATGATCGTTACAAAATGGCTCATGCAAATGGTTTTTTAAGCACCATATTAGCAGTCGCGTCGTAATATACCTACTGCATTACAATGCAACTGTCATTTTCTTGTAGGTAAGTATACATACTTACCTACAAGAAAATGACAGTTCTGTACATTGTCTCGCTCTTGGTTATAACTCTAAGGACCGATGTACACAATGCGTTGCGGCGGTGCGGCGCGGCGCCGTAATGGTGTCGCTGCAGTGTCCACAGGGCATCATGTAGCGTCTTACATACAATTATCCATGGTTCGCCACACGGTGTGTTCCGGCGGGCGTCGCACCACACGTACACCGAACTTGCAAACCGCGAAGCGACGCGGGGAGTGTAAGCGTTGCGACGCCTGAGCGGCAGCGCTCAGTTCTTTGTGCCCCAAAAGGGCACACGCTTGTTTATTTATTTAATACTAGCTTTTGCCCGCGACTTCGCCCGCATGGATGTCGGTTATCGCGTAAAAAAGTAGCCAATGGCCTTCTCCATATCCCAGGCTTATATCTCTGCCAAATTTCATGATGATCGGTTCAGCGGTTCAGACGTGAAAACGTAACATACAGACAGACAGACAGACAGACAGAGTTACTTTCACATTTATAATATTAGTATGGATTTGCTGCAGCCCGCGGCTTCGCCCGCGTGTTTTCATAAATAAAATCAGCCTTGGTTACTTCTTATAACATCAGCTATCTGCCAGTGAAAGTCCCGTCAAAATCGGTTTAGCCGTTTCGGAGATTAGCCGGAATAAACAGGCAGACAGACAGATGGACAGAAATTTAAAAAAAAAAGTTCTTTTGTTATAAGTACCGTATATACTTTCATATGCATTTAGTAAAAAGCTGTTATTATGACATTACAAACAGACACTTCAATGTTATTCATTTTTAGAGATCTTTAAGTAGCGGCGCTCGCCGTATCGCCCGTGTGACCACCAAAGTGGCGAAATCTTTGCGGAGCGGCGCCACAACGCATTGTGTGAACAGGCTCTAAAGCCGAGATTTAAAAACGTTAAGGAGTACGTACTTTGGCTAAGCGTTATTATATTCCTGTAACTGTTGCACAACTGTCAAACTACAAGTGTAAGATAGAGACGGGAACATGCCTAAGTAAGTAAGTAAAGTTTAAAAATCTCGGTCGTAGTTACCTTTCATACCACCTACGGGGATCTAAGATACCGTTCGCATTAGTTCGTCTGGTTTTTATTGAACCCAAAACAGTTAGCCAAAATCCGCAAATCCAAAAACCTTTTGACAAAAAATTTCAGGCTCACGTGCAATACTTTCCTTACATCAAAATTAGCGTGAAAATGTTTTACATTCTCCACAGCTTTTAGGCTAATGAGTTAGCCTTGACTTCTGTCGGCCTAGAACTGAGTTCACAGCAATTCTTTATAACTTTGGCAGATTTTTGATACCTAGCCCTAAGAGCTGGAATTCTGGCCAATTTGAATTAGCCTGAATATTTTGGTATGTTAATAGGTTTTTTGTTCTAGGTATATTTTTATTGAATTTTAGATATCTGTGGTACGTTGGTGTGGTTTTGTAGAATAGGAATTGTATTATACCTAGATAAAAATAAAAACATTTATTGATTTATGATCTCGAACGAAAGACGTACACAATATATGACACATAAATGATGGGCAACATCTATTAAGTAGGTGTGCTCCTTCACTTATAGGAGTCCACAGCGTGCAGAATACAGTTAACAAATAAGCGAACAAAGTTAAATTTGAATTGAAACAAATCATTGAAGAAGAAGAAATTTAAGAGAAGTCAGAAAAAAACGTCACTATGAATGGGTGTTTTATAGATTTATGCAATTTTTTCAAAAAAAGAAATGAAAAAGAAATGTACTTTAATTTTTACACTATAATTCCTATCGTTCGTTTCTATTTGGTATGTAAGGATTGTAGCAGATGGCGTTCTGTAGTTTCTGCCAATACCCATGGAAAGAAGGTATGAGTTTAATTATGTAATTTTCCCAATAAGTTTCGTAAAATCGTTTAGTCAAACCACTGTAGGCAATTGTACATCCCTACATACACTTAAACTAAAAAAACTCATAAAACCGATATAGCATACACCATTCCAACGGAAATAAAATCCGCCCGAACACCAGGAAACGGTGGGTAGTCGTAAAACATAAACGCAGCTGATATTGCGAAAAAGCCCAATGAGTCGAGTTGATATTTCGCCACCGAAGCAGCCAATAAGTTTACGCTTCGAGCGGCAAAGAAATATGTTTGATGGAAGGGACTTGGTCTGAGCACAGTTATAAGTAACTACAAATAACAGTTGTTTCAAGATTTTTGTCGGACATAGATTTCACAGTAGCGTATGGAGAATATCATATTAGATGTTCTCCATTTTTTTAGGGTTCCGTCTTCAACTAGTTACGCCATGTCCATCTGTCTGTCTGTCCGCGGCTTAGCTCAGAGACTCTTAGTACCTATTAGAAAGCTGTCATTTGGCATGGGTATACATATTAATCACGCCAACAAAGTGGTAAAATAATTTTTCCCCTACACGTAAAGTGGGGATGATATTTTTTTTTCTCGTCTACTCCATATTTTTGAACGGCCTATCGTTGGATAGGCCATTCAAAAATAATTGCGGGTTTGTGTGAACCATTTTTCGATTTAGGGATCCGCTTGCGTAATATTAAGCTTTAAAGTGCTGAGTCTAGTGTCCCCCGCTGTGAAAAAATTCACAGCAGTAGTATATAACGAAATTAAAAGGAAAACTATCACATCTAAGTACGCTTTACAAGTTACAGAGTAAAGTCGACCAACTTTAATTTGCAACAAAAAACATGTTCTCACATACAAAATGTTTTTCAACTACAATGTTAATTTTTTTCTTGGGATAAATTCATCCCATCTATGAAACCCTTCATTGTGCGTGGTCTGACAAGCACTTGGCCGGTTTTTACTTATTGAAAATACTTTTTAAAACAGTGTCACTCAGTTAAGGTTTCAGTGGATGTTATACGTTTTGTTTGAATGATTATCGTTATGAAATGCCTCCATTTCCACTTAAATCACTAGTATGATTAGATGGACCAAACTAGGGATTTGCGAAAAAACCCGAACAGAATAAACACAGACCTTAGTGGTCATTGTTTAGTGACCTCTACTTTTTATCCGAAATTGAGTTATCAGGTGACCCCATAGATGTATTTCATAAAGAATTCTCTCCAACTGTTGTTTGTGGTATATGTAGGTTTTTTTAAAATAAACCTTATTGATTAGGTCATACATTATTTACATTATAATAAAAGTGGACCAATGACCTAATGAAAGCCGCAGGAATCAGCTGGATGCAGGACGCACAGAACCGGTCGAGGTGGCGGTGCTTGGGAGAGGCCTATGTCCAGCAGTGGACGTCTTTCGGCTGAAATGATGATGATAAAAGTTACAGTCAAACACCTAGTCAAAACTGTTCCCGGTGCAATAGTGCCCATAACGCTTGCTGCTTGCTGATATATCTTATTTAAATTGTAATACCTCCACTCATTTTAATTAATATACTCACTTTACTTTAATCTACATATACACACCATAAAATAACATTAAACACACCAAAGTTAATAATACGAACATAATTTAATTTTGTTCGTAACAAGAAAGAGCCACGTTTAACTTATTCAGACTGCAACCAAATTGAATCTTCTATGAAAATATGAATTCAAAATCCATTTAAGAAACTTCAGAATAGACCTCTTTGTACGCTCTTGTCTGTGCTCGTAAATTAAAAAGTTTATGTAAGAATTTTGTATTATAGTGGAAAGTTTTTAATTTTATGAAGTCGTATTCTTGTGAACGCACTATTTTCTTATTGAGAAGCTAGTTTTATTTTATTTGTTTCCGTACTTACACTTATTTGCTACTTGTGTTCTAGTTTTAAGAAAACTTGGATAACTTGAATACAAACAAATGCATTAAATTTGACTCAACAATCAAAAAAATCCTAAATAGCTGAGTGGATCATAAATTCTAATTAGGCCGACTAAAATACAATATATCTAGCTGTCCCAAAATCAAAGCAATAATTTCATTAAAACCGTTTACAGAAAACATTTAAAATATCAAGATTCAGCTAGTCAAAAGGTTAGTAAATATCGCTAGCCTATATCTTAGCACTTCCATTCTCTCTAACTCCATCCCCCCATAGCCGTGTAAATGATTTTTATTTCAATACGAAAATGCGGGATCCCGTATAAATCACGGGGTTCCCGCGCTTTGGTGTCAAAACGTCGACTCAACCCATTACGGGGTGAGTCTGGATATTTCTAATGATGCTTTACTACGCGTTTAATGGATATGGACTGAAGCTGCTCTATTTCATGTGTGATTTTATTATTGGTTTATGACTGACAGGAAACTACGTCATCGAATTACCTCTTATTGTGGTTGTTAGTCCGTACGATTCTCAGTCGCGATGCAAAAGCGATACTGTCGCGCTTCTGTCATGATGCAAACGCGATTCAGTAACGGCACAAAAATGCTACAGTTGCACTGATGCTCGGTTCTTCACTCACGTGCCACCCTCCCTCCGTTCTCTCCCCGATGTCGACGACACGGTCGCGCGTTTGCATCAATACAGTCGCGATACTGTAGCGCGTTAGTAGCGCGTTGGCATCGCTTATGTAGTGCGTTGCAAATGCGACTAACGCGCGTTAGTAGCGATGCTGTCGGGCGTTTCGTAAACGCGCGACAGCATCGCTACAAAAAGTCGCCGTGGGCGAGGGGCCTAAAGCACAATTCAATAATAAGAAGCTACACTAAAAAAAATGGACGGTTTAAGATTGAATGCGAAAATCACGGGCAACACCTAGTTTTCAATATACAGTTGTCACCATGTACTGAGTTCCACTAAGTAAATACTGTAAATCGAAAATTTATCATCACTTTTTTGCGGCAAATATTGGTATAACTAAATTTATTCGTGGATTAAAGTCAAACAGAACTACAATGGTCAATACTCTCTGTGTAATATTTGTAAAGCGAAGTCAACTGAATTTACATGACATACCAATCAAAAGATAATATTTGCGGATACTTGTGTACCGCCAAATATTATTTTTTCATTAGCTAGTAAGAATGCCTTACCAACATCTTCAAACAAGGGTGTGGTTCGAATGCTGCATGGATGCTTAAGGAATTTTTTCGTGTGATATGATAATAATCTTGTTTCTATTGACGAATCTACTTTTAGATACCGTTTTGACGTGACAACGTCTAATAAATCGATGAACGCCGGCTGCATACACGAAAAAGGATGACTCATTGTCCCGTTACACTCATTGTCGCGTTACGCTCATTGTCCCGTTACGCACATTGTACGCTTGCGCCGCATCAATGTTTTGTTATGACGTTGTCACGTTAAACTATCGTCCGTAAACCAACTTTACAGACAACCGATTTTTCTTCTTAACTACTGATTGACAGAAAGATGTAAAACTATGCTTGATTTTTCATCATCATCATCATTTCAGCTGAAAGATGTCCACTGCTGGACATAGGCCTCCCCCAAAAGGGTATTTGCCATAATCGCAACGCTTGGCAGGCGGGTTGGCGATCGCAGCGCTGTGTTAAAAATGCATAGAGAACGCTGCTGCCCATTCTCTAGTAAGTCCCTTAGTCGCCTTTTACGACACCCACGGGAGGAAATGGGGTAATGCTATTCTTTACGTCCGGCATCACACGGAACTAACTAGCTTGATTTTTGGAATGATAAATTACATTTATTTCCGTAAAGTATACGTCAAAAATATGTTTGAACATGATAAACGAGTTACACCTATCAGTGAACCCGATAAGTTCGCTCGATGAGTTCATCAAGCCCACCAGACACAACACCCGTCTGGTCGGAGGATCCTTTACTATAGAGTATGAGTGAACTTTACACCCTGTTCCTCATACCTCTAAATACTCATCAACATTGAAAAATACCACTCATATAAATACGTCACAAAATTTCTAATCTTAACGACGTGGTGTCACACGAAAATCTCTCAAATATGTCTTCGGCTAAACTTGGCTTGTCAACTTGTAAGTGGTAGAACTTTCCTGATTGCTTCCAACTTGCTGGCTAATAGGAAAAATTTTACCCACCCGTTATATTTCGTCAATGTGGGAAAATTCTCGAATCAGCGGTTTATGTTACTATTTCAAATGGTGGGTGGGTTTTAAAGGGATTTCAGCCATGAAGTGTTTGAGCCACTGGTCTGGTCTGGTCGCAGTTTCAGATACATTTCTAACAGTTTTTTTAATATTTTTTTTTAAATTAAAACCTAAGTACACTCACAACAATTGAATACTGACCCACTCAGCCGATAATTCGTTTGAAATTTAAAGTTTTCTTAATAAAGAAATTGTGTCAATACAGGTATCTAAACAACTACCAATACAAAAAAAACTATTATCCACTGGCTAGAAAATTTCGACTATGAGGAAATAGAATATCTATTTGGCACCGTTACATGATCACCTCTTACACACACGCACACACCCTCACGCACACACACACACACCCACACCTCACTCAAACTCACCCTCACTCTCCAAAGAACGCAATGATAATTTAAACTCTTTTTTTATTATTGTATACTTGTAAACCTTCCTTTTAATGCATGCCATAACTATAACGTATCTCAATTTTGTCTATCGCGCTTCTATAGCATATTCCCTGTAAACTGAGAGGTCTGGCTCTTGTGATACAGGAAATCCTAGTACAAGAGTCAGGGCTACACAGATGTTGGTGTCTTGAAGTAAATAAATAAATTATTATTATTAAAAAAAGAGGTTTGTCTTTGTACATACGATTATTATTTACATATACATTTACTAAAATTTTGTCGATCATTAAATGGCTAAACAAATTTTAAGAATGACTGAGCTGATATGTATTTGTTTGTGTATATAAGAGGCATGTTCCAATGGTGATAATTTTAAATGAATAATGACGGGATAAAATTAAACAATTACGTTTCCCTACTTATCAAACAGAATATTTGATTTATTTAACACAATTAAATTAATTACGTGGCTGTGTGGGCTTTAATTTCCTTAACCTGGAAACCAACCACATATTCGTAAAGTATTTATTGAACTATATTATTAAAATTCGGTTAATTTTGTTTCAGGATACTGCAGCTGATGTAATCCTTCGTTATGTAGTGTAAGTATTTACATAAATATTTATATAGAACTAGCTAATGCCTGTGTTGCAATGCCTTTTTCATATATTTTTAGGGTTAAGTATTCAAAAAGGAACCCTTATCGTTTCGCCATGTACGTCTGTTTGTCTGTCTGTCTGTCCGCGGTATATGTACGTATTAATCACGACGCCAAAGTGGTAAAATAAAATCTTGTATTTTTTTTTGACAATTGGGGATGATGATTTTTTTTTCTCGTATATCCCATGGTTTCGGATCATTATCGTTGGATAGGCCGTTCAAAAATATTGCGTGTTTGTGAAAACCATTTTTCGATTCAGGGATCCGATTGCGTAATATTAAGCTTTAAAGTGCCAATTTTTGTCAGAGACAAGTGTCCCCCTACCAGCTAAATAAGCTAAATGTTTATATTTGGATTTATGAAAAAATTCACAGCCGTAGTATATTTATCAAAGTTAAAAGAAAAACTATCACAGCTAAGAAGGCTTTAAAAGTTACCGAGTAATAGTCGATCAACTTACATTAAATGCAAATTTTGCAGTTTAAAAACATATTCTCCCATATATTCTGTATGGGTGAACATGTTTTTCAACCACGATTTTAAGTTTGTTCGTGGGATAAATTCATGCCAACTACGGAACCCTTCATTGTGCGTGGTCGCACATGCACATGGCCGGTTTTTTTTTTTAATAGTCAACCTAAGTGAAGTTACAATTTTCTGTGATTTGTTTTCAAAAGTACATCAATTACGGATCGTCAATACAGCCTTATTACAGAAAGAAAAAACTGTGTTAAAAAGGTTTTCTTCCAATTCTCTCGTCTCTATCGTCACGCATTCTAAGGATTGTCCAGCAGAAGAACATTAAATATTTGATGAAGATGAATGAGCCCCTAGCCCGTTTTAGGGCAAATATCAGGCCAGGCTACCAGTTTACGAGGCTTAAGCGAAATGAGTTATTGTGACGTTATAGCCTCACCATCTGTCATTATTTGCGTATAAATGTGTGTGACCTTTAAGGAAAATGTATGGTTAGCCTTGAATATGGCTCTCGTGCTGAGGTCGATATGAATGAGTGGAGTGTTTGATGTAGACTCTTGGGAAATTATACGTTCCTTTGTTTTTTATAAAGAAAGAAAAAAGAAAGAAAAAAGCGTCTAAATAAAAAAATCTATTTAATAAAAGTGTAATGTTCATTGGCAAGCGTATTACTGCAGAACGGCTGAACCCATTTGGAATTTTTTTGTTTAAATGTTCATAATCGTAAAAAAAAAAACTCCATAAGAATCTGATTCGAACTGAATCAGATTTTATATTTATTTTTTTATAGTTGCTGGGAATATTCGGGAAAACTGAGAGTGAATTTTGGATGAATTATTGAAATTTGGACAACAGGTACAACGTTTGTCGGGTCAGTAACATTTTTTTTTTTCTTATATTATGTAAACAGAAATCGTGTGATTCATTCAATAATAGGTACTGGCTGATGTCCAGATGGTCATTATATCGAACGTTTCATATTAGCTAACGTTAAAATGTTAAATTCATACTACGTTTCGTTTCGCAATATTACCAGAGCGACTCATGTTTTTGCAAAAACCTTATCTTTTTCCAGTAAGATTGAGAAATGTTTTCACCATTGTCTAATTATCCGTGTTTTCGCAATATTTAGGGTTTTCGCGAAAATTCGAATTATCAAATCATCCTACGACGTACATAATAAAGACTATTCTATTCTTGTCCCATGTCACTTGGGGTCGATGCAGCATATTTTCTTCTTCCATCCTCCCCTAACAACAGTCATGCTTCATTGTTTAAAATATAATTCTCATTAAAATCTAGTTTTCTAACAGCAAACCTTAGCAATACTTTTTCACATAACATTATTCCACCTACATCATACAAGCTGTAATTTTATTTCTAAAACCATATAGTTTGCCATTTCGCCAATAAATACATCTTGTAAACGTTTATAAGATAAAAATCACGAGAGGAACTATATCAAAGGCGAACCGCAACGGGTATCGTTAAACTTTTATTGGTCTATTACTGTTTTATAACAAAGAATATCGAGAGGGAGCTTGGCTGCTATAAAATCCTATGTTTCTGATGGTTCTAGGCATGAGATATGAGCTGAGAGCGATTTTGATTGGCTAATTACAAAACAGACAATGAAGAGAATATTTTTTTTTTTTCGGAATACAGTTTATTATTGGTGATACTTTGATTGGAAACGTGCAATTTCCGAGCAACTAGAACTACTTCATTCCAACTAAAGATTTGAGAAAGCAACAGAGTGGACTGACACTCGTCTGTCTACCTTTAAAATGTTTGTAAATATGTGAACACCATGTACCTAACTAATTTATCTGTCATTGCTTTATTTTTAATTCTTTGTACATATTGTGTTGTAGTAATTTTATTCTAGGTGCATCGTCTTAACATTTACGATAATTATTAATGTATACAAAATATTGTAAAACGTTTCAAAAGGATAACGGTGGAGCTTCTTGCCCATTATTCTTATGAAACTACCGTTCGGAAGGGGACCAGTACCAGTTAGAATCAGTTCTAATTTTCTTTAAATTTTGACGTCTAAAAGTGCCTTTGATGTGTCTATTTGAAATAAATGGTTTGACTTTAACTATTTATTTAACAGTTTATGTAAACACATCTAAACAGACAAGAAGAAAGGAACAGAAGAATACGTACAAAGATGATGCTTATTTTAATATAATTTTGACTAATAGAAAACCGTCCAAGGACTGATTGCTATGATCTCTATAAGTTCTAGAAATATGCATTTGTCTATAATTTTAATAATCAATGCATGAAAAATCTGTGTTCAAACCACACTCAAAAGTAAGATTTATTTATTTTTCAGCTGGTAAGAACACCATTAAATTGAGGCTGATTAAACTTCTACGTTGTAAGTAATGATATATAAATACACAACGTAGGTACCGACAAAACACACTTGAAAAGCCAACAATGTTCAAACACCCTGTACGCGTCTAACGTGCACCACACGTAAACAATCACTTCTGTATAACTTCGTTTCCTTTGAACGTGGCCTCTTTGCTAGACCAATTGAATCAAATAAACAAATAGTACACATTTAAAAGAATTGCTAATGAAATACCGATGCTCAGCTGTCAGATGATTAAACGTTTTACGCAGACTATTTTTAAATGACAAATGGAAGGTATCTGGTTTTTTTTTGTGTGATTCTTGCTGTGAAATCATTCATTTGTGTTCTGTTTAATCAAGTGAAATAAGCCGCCAAGTGTGAGTTAAAATTGCACACGAAGGGATCTATTCAACATTTAACACTACATATTTCTTTAACACGTTTCTTGTATCTCTTTAATTTTCATCTTTATTTTACTTTTACAATTTGTTGGTATAGCGGCCGTAGTATACACACTTTGTGAAAATTTCAAGTACCTACCTACCTGTTTCGGTTCAAAAGTGTATCTTCTGCGCTGTGACAGACGGACGGACAGCGGAGCCTTAGTAATAGGTTCCCGTGGCACGCTTTGGGGTAGGGAACAGTTGAAGATAAGGATGACTTGATACTTAATAGAAAAACATTTTCAATTCTTTTGGGTATTTCTAAGACGTTTTTTACAGGAAGTGACACAAAAGAAAAACAAAAATGTGTATGTCAAAAAGACATAAAATAAATATTAAAAAAAACCGGTCAAGTACGTGTCGGACCAGGCCCAATGAAGGGTACCGTAGGTGGGATGAATTTATCCCAAGAACAGACTTAACATATAGGGGTTTATTCATAAACGTTGCTTAAAATTAAGTGACGTTCAAACGTCAAAAGTGTATGGTTAAACAGTCGCTAATCATTACTTAACTTTAAGCAGCGTTTATAAATAAACCCCTGAATGTATAGGAGAACATGCGTGTTTTTCAACTGCAAATGTATTGGTCGACTTTTACTCGGTAACTTGTTTTTTTTTTTTTTTTTTTTTTTATCTAGGGCATCTCAGAGTGTAACCACTAAGGTTCCGACTCTTTAACCGGGCTATCCTGTGGTTGCCTTAAGCTCCTATCGAAACTTAATGCCTCCAGCCAGGGCGTAAAAAACTACAAACTAAATGACTGCTGCTCGCTAAGGGCACCCCCTGTGGGGTACGAACCTCGGCTTAGGGCAGCTGAGTCGGAGGGAGGGTGGCAAGGGACCGACGGTGGCTGGATAAAATCAGTGTTTTGATTATTATCCTGGGGAGTTTGGATTACTTGCTGCTCAGCTAAAACGCGTGCTGGCGCTTCACTTACAGTCAAGGGTCGGGGAGGACTATTCGTTAGTCGGGGATTTCGCGCGGGGCCTCGGCGGCGAGGTCGGAATGACGATCGTGTATTGTGTGCTCTTATCTTGCGAACTGTACTCGTTTCCCTACGACTCTCCTGGAGGAGAGTAGTGGGGTCGTCTGGGTCGGTCAGTGCATGCCTTGGACGGCGGGTCGAACTAATTCTAGAGGGGACATAACTAGCGGCCTTCACAACTAGAGCGTTGCGATGAGTGGCTGCTGAATCGAAGAAGCGCTTCGAAGCGCGCTTCATGAATTGAGCTATCGTGGGGATTTTGAGTTCTACGTGGAGATTAGTGTTGCGAACGAACCAGGGGGCTCCCGTGATTTTACGTAAGACCCGGTTCTGTAGGGTTTGCATCTTATGGATGAGATGGGGTTTTGCGTGTGCAAAGACTGGACTCGCATAGGTCATGATGGGGCGGATGCACGCGGTGTAAATGCGCAATTTGCACTTGAGTGACAATTTGCTTTTTGCATTTAGGATGGAGTGGAGCCTATAGAGAGCGAAGGCTGCGCGAGCGCGTACCTTCTTTAGGTGCTCAGAAAAGGAGAGATGGTGGTCGAGAATCACACCCAGATATTTAGCTCGCTTCTCCCAAGGGATAGGCTTGCCGAACATGGTGATCGGTCGGATACTAGGGGGGCGCTGGCGCGGTTTCGTATAGAGTACCGCTTGACTTTTGTCGGGATTAACCTCTATGCGCCACTTTCTAAACCACTCACCAAGCTTGTTGGCTGCGGTCTGGAGAGTGCTAGAGATCCTATCGTGACTGGTCCCTCTGCAATAGATGGCCGTATCGTCTGCGAACAGAGCCAACTGAGCCTGTCTTTGCTTCGGGATATCGCTGGTGAATAGCGTGAACGCGAGGGGAGAAATCACAGAGCCCTGAGGGACGCCTGCGCGTAATGGGTGGGGGGCGGAGAGAGTACCGTCTATGCGATAGCGAAAGGAGCGATTCGACAAAAAGTCTCGTAAGATGAGCACGAGACGTTCCGGCACACCGAGTTGGTACAGCTTGTATAATAAGCCGTTGTGCCAGACTTTGTCGAATGCCTTCGCTATGTCAAAGAAGATCACTCCTGTCTTAAGACCGCGCTGGAAACCAGCGCTGATGTCTTCTACGATACGGTGGACCTGATGGGTCGAGGCATGTTGGGTTCTAAAACCGAACTGCTCATCGGGGATGAGGCCCTTGGTTTCGGCGTACTCTCTGAGTCGCTTATAAATAAGCCTCTCGTAGAGTTTGCCTAGGACTTTGAGCAGACTGATGGGTCGGTAGCTCGCGGGCTCCGCCTTGGGTTTACCGGGTTTAGGGATGCCGATAACTATGGCCTCTTTCCACGCTTGTGGGAAGATATTATTGCTCATAGCTCCATTGAAGATGGTGGCCAGTAGCATTATGAGGTGGGCGGGGAACAATTGGAGTACCCTATTGGTGATTCCATCTGAGCCAGGGGCTTTACGAGGTCTCAGACCCTTGATGAGTTCCTGCACTTCGTCTGGTGTGACGGGAGCCAGGGGATACTCAGGGTCTTCAACGGGCGGGAGGGAGGCTCTACGTTCGACTTCAGCGTCGACCTCGTCGAGGTGAGCTTGGTCTACTGGTTGAGAGCTGGGCGTGCACTGGGCCTCTAGACTTTCGGCTAAGCATTCGGCTTTGTCGATGTCTTCGAAAGCGATAGACGCGTCTGGGCGGATCAGTGGGGGCATGGAGGCGGAACAACCTCGGGGGTTTAGTTTCCTTTGTAATTGCCAAAAGGCCTGGTGGTTCGGCTCTAGATCGCTCAGCATCTTGTCCCATTCGGTGTCACGAAATTCCTTCACGCGGTTACTTACAGCACGCTGTAAGTAGCGCATGTGGATTTTGTTAGCCGTACAGGGGAAGGTGCTGTATGCACGGGTGGCCGCGTTCTTCTCATTAATCAGTGCACGTACATCGTCCGGCAACTTTCCGCGACGGTTATCCGTCGCCGAAACTTCCCTTGAACAATCGTTCAGGACAGATTGTACGTGTTCTGTGAATGAGTCGATCGCGGCCGTCGTGTCAGCGATAGAGTCGAAGAGGTCGGGGATAGAGTCCAATTGGGGGGACGTTTTGGCTTTCAAGCTTTCGCCTACTCGCCTCCAGTCCGTTACCCTTATGGTGCGCGTGGGGGCATTGGGGTCGTAAAAACCTATGCGAGGGGCCATCTCTACGACAACAGGTCGGTGGTCAGAGTCAAGCTCGTGCAGCGCCTCTATGGAAACCAACCGTAGGTTGATGTTCTTTAGAAGCGCCACGTCGAGCACGTCAGGGGTGGAGGTGGGAATATGGGGGTAGTGGGTGGGGTTCATCGGGGCGATGACGTCAAAGTTAAGGAGGGGGCAGAGGTCATGCAAGTGCTGGCCTCTGGGGGAGATCTTGGTGCTATTCCAGGCTGGATGCTTGGCGTTGAGATCACCCGCTATTAGTACGGAGTCACTCAGGCTCAGGAGGGTACGGAGGTCGTCAGTCAGTAGTTGATGGTCATTTCCTGCTGAGTTCGCGGGGGGGAGATAGGCCGAAACTATCGTGATCGGCTGGTGACCGGTCATGCCGAGGCGGCACATCGATACTTCGAGGGATTTGAGGGGGGGAGGGTCTAAGGGCATGCAATAGAGCTCGGTTCTAAAGTAAATGAGAGTACCTCCACCGTGACAGCGCGACCTGTCGTTACGAACTACGCGATAGTTCGCTATTGACGGGTTACGGTGCCGGGGTTTTAGGAAGGTCTCTTGGATAAGGAGTACGTCAATTTTATGATCGCCGAGAAATTCGACGATCTCTTCGCGTTGGCCTTCGAGGCTGTTAGCGTTGAAATAACCTAACTTGAGGGATCGGGGTTTGAGTCTAGCGGGGGACCTATTATCCATTAAGTGGGTTAGGGTTGTTCGCGAATCTAGTGAGAGCCTGCGTAATCTCCGGATACGCATTATAAATCGCCTGTATTTGGTATAAGTCACCGGCGTTAGTCGCGGCGACTATTTCGTTGGCCATCCTCCTCGCGCGGGGGGTGAGGAAGACCATATATGTGGATGCGATCACATGGAAGGGATCCATTGGGTTTTGTGGGGGGGCGCGCGCATTCGGAGCGGCGGCGGCGGCGGTGGGCGCGGGCGCGGCGGCGGCGGGCGCGGGATTGGTGAGGGGCGCGGTGGGCGCGGGCGTCGGTTGCGTGTTACGGATGCGCGGATCCATAAGTCGGGGGATACCCTGAGGGGGGTTGGTGGCCTGCGGGGCGATTGCCTGAGGGGCGATTGCCTGAGGGGCGGGTCTAGCCTGGAGGCTCGGGAATGCCTGCTGGTGATGCAGGTAGTTCCAGGGACTGGGTCTCTGAGGACTCAGTCTTTCTGGCATTTGCGCGGAGGGGATCCTAAACGAAGGACATTCACGATTTAGGCGAGTGCCGTCACGCTTTGTCAGTCGAGAGGAGGTGGGTTTGGGGGCTTTTGCGCAACCACGGTAGTTGGCAGGGTGGCCGACCTCACCGCATAGCACGCAGCTAGGAGGCTCGGTACAGAGGGTGCGATCTTTGGGGCGAGCGCATTCCGCAGTGCTATGCGAACCCAGGCACTTTACGCACCTGGGCGTCGCATAGCAGTGCTTCTGCGTGTGCCCGTAGAGTTGGCAGCGATGGCACTGCGCAATGATGCCGCACTTTCGGGGCTTTTTTATCTCTATACCGGAGAGATTGCAAATCGATTTGACTTGAAATATGGGGTTATGCCCCTCAAAAGGTGAACAGATCACGAGGATCATGTCATAGGCCTCACCGCGCCGCGCGCGATGCATACGGTGGACCTCTTTGGCGGGGACGTTCTGGGACTGAAGGTCAGCCAGGATTTCGGAGCAAGGGATCTCTTTCGGGATCCTACGGACCACTACTCGAGCCTCTTTCTCCTCAGGGAGGGAATAGGTGTGGAACGACACACCTTTCGATCGGAGCAACTTTGTTAGGTTCCTATAGTCTGTCGACGTAGGGACCGATACTTTAATACCCGTTTGCGTTGACTTCGCATGGGTGTAACCGATATGGAGCTCGACACACCACTTGGAGATGTCGGTCCACTTCGCCTTGTCCTGAATGAACACGGGCGGTGGGAGGGGAGTTTTCTTGACAGGGTGACTGTCAAGGAAAGCCTGGATGAGGGGAGGGGGAACCTGCGACGCGGAGGGCGCGGACGCGGTGAACGGAGCGGGGGAGGGGGCATTGGAGCGGGGAGGGGGGGTAACCGAGCCCTCTGCTTTGCCCTTTTTGGTCGTCTGGGTGGACGGGGTCTTGGTCTTCTTCCTCTTTCCCCCCTTTCCCGAGACTAGGCTGAAGCCGTCGTCGTCTGAGCCAGAGGAGGAAGAGGCCGATGGGATGACCGTACTGTCGGATGTCTCCCCACCGTCAGAGGGTGCGGGAGTGTCAGCTCTGTCGCTGACCGGCTCATCTGTGTCCATGGAGGTCACGGACGGGCCGGCCGTTCTTAGTGGCGAGCGAGAGCGGGAGCGGGAGCGCGAGCGGGAGCGAGCGCGAACGGATGCGGAGAGGGTGGCCTGCGTCAGGGCCCCGAACTTTTTGCCGTATTTGGCAAAAACAACGGGGTCCTTCATGACCACTTCCTTGAGGAACGCCAAAATGGCGTCCTCCATGATTGGGGGTGGGGGGAGACGATTTGACGGGGAATGGTGGGGGAATTTAATCCTAACAAAACCTATTCCTAACTCCCCGGGTGGATTGGCCCGGGGATGAGTGAAGCCTCCCTGCCGGGAATAGGCAGGGAGATGAGTACTTATGGCGTGCCCTAAGCTTGTAAACCCGTCGCCAGTCTTAATGTGCGAACGGGGCCCTACTAGTCCAGCGCGAAAGGTGTAGACACACCTTAAAGACACTGGGTGAGTAGCTGTGAAAGGAAAACTGTCACCAGAGCCGACTAGGAGACCCCCCAAGGCCGGTTAACTCTGGGACCCGTCCAATTGACTGCCTTGCCCTGATGGGGTTCGGCGGGTGTGATTGGGTCAACACCCCCTTGGATTCGTTAGCACCGTTAGGTATCAACCAAGGACCACGAAACTGTGGTTTTTCCCTGATGGGGTAAAAACGCGCGCAACGTTTTAGACAAGGTTTAAAGAAACCAATACCAACCTGTCTTGAAAAAGACAATAGTTGATATTATTGTTAGTAGTCGGACTACTAGAGCAATCGCTACGACTGGGCGTAACGATTACCGATAGACGGCGGCGGCGGACACTTGACACGGCACGGGCGCAGCGAGCGGGAGCTGCGGCACACGACCGTTCCGAACGGTGTCGCGACGCGGAATGACCGAAACAAGCGCACTGGAGGGGCGCAGCGAGCGGGAGCAGCGTAACGACCGTCCAGGGCGGATGTCGAACGGAGAGTGGTAACTTGTAAAGCATACTTAGCTGTTATAGTTTTTCTTTTAACTTCGTTACATATGTATACTACTGCTGTGAATTTTTTCACGTATCCAAATACAACCATTTAGCTGGCAGAGGGGGGCACTATTACGAACACGGATCCCTGAATCGAGAAATGGTTTTCACAAACCCGCAATATTTTTAACAGCCTATTCATCGATACCCCACACCATGGGATAGACGGGAAAAAAAAAACATCCCCACTTTACGTGTACGGGAGGTACCCTAAATAATTTTTTTAAAGTTTTTATTTATCCACTCTCTTGGCGTGATTAATATGTATACTCATACCAAATTACAACTTTCTAGTATTGTACTAAAAGTCTCTAAGCTAAGCCGCGGACAGACAGACAGGCAGACGGACATGGCGAAATTATAAGGGTTTTTAGGGAAATCATCTACTTTTACAATGTTTGTAAATATGTGAGCATCATGCACCTAACGCATAATTAATTTGTCTGTCATTGCTTCACTTTTCATTCTTATTGCCTATTGTGATACAGTAATTTTACTCTAGGTAAGTGCATTGTCTTCACATATAATTAATAATTACTGTATACAAATATTGTTAACATTTTAGAAGAGTAAGTATGGAGTTTCTTGCCCATTCTTCTCCATACGTAACTACCTTTTGGAAGGGCAACTAGAATCAATTAATTAATTATTTTTGTAAATTTTGACGTTCAAAAGTGCCTTTTATGTGCCTATTTGAAATAAATGATTTGACTTTGACTTTGACTTAAGCTACGTTTGCCGGGGTTGGTCCATGGATGGGTGACCATCTTTACATACCGAGACTCCTCCGTACCTCGGAAAGCACGTTAAGCCGTTGGTCCCGGCTGTCATTCGTGGATCTTTGACAGTTGTTACGGGTCGTCAGAAGCCTGAAAGTCTGACAAGTAGTCTTACCAAAAGGTATACCTAGTATTACCCAATTAGGTACGTGGTTGTGGAGGTCAGATAGGCAGTCGCTCCATGTAAAATACTGGTATTCAGCTAAATTCGATTACACTGGAAGCTGACCCTAACATAGTTAGGAAAAGGCTATGCTCATTGACTATTATGAAATAGGTCTGGTCACAAAATTGCATTTTTCATTACATGAGAAAAACGCTTTTGAATTATTATTAACGATAAGCCGTTTATACACGACTGTACACAGTGTAAAGGCCTGTCTATGGTATTGTGAACCAAACAAATTTGAAAGTGAATAAATTACGCCAAAAATGTATCAACAATTGCATCCAAAACTATCGATAACTAAAACTACATCACTAGTTTGACAGAGGTAAGAGAAACCCTTACGTTTTGTGACCGCAAAAACTGTGGGCATGACTTACATACGGTTCAAACGGGACTAAATTACACAAATTAGCTGTTTGGACCGGGATTAGTACCCGGTTCCGGGTATTTGTCATGCGAGCTTAAGGGATGATGATGTCTTATTGTTATAGTTTTGGCTGGAGAAACTTGTGACGGTCAATGGAGCATAAGTTTGGAACAAGTAGTTTCTTCACTAGATAGTAACTATATTATGTTTTAATCGAGATTGACAATGGAACCATAATACTAATAAGGATCTTGTTAGAGAATCTTATTAGTATTATGATTTCAATGGCAGAGGGGCTCGTGGCTAAGTCATAACAGCCGCACGGCTCGATCGATCAGGTTAAGGTACGCTTGCCGCGATTGGTCTGTGGATGGGTGACCATCTTTACATACAAAGTCGCCTCCGTGCCTTGGAAAGCACGTTAAGCCTTTGGACCAGGCTGTTATTCGTGGGTCTTAGACAGTTTTTACGTGTCGGCAGAAGACCGGTTGGTTAGACTGGAAGCTGACCTCGACAAAGTTGGGAAAAGGCTAGGCAGATGATGCTCTCGCTAGGCAGTTGGATCAAAAGCTTGATCCAGAAAGCGGCACTTCTAGACATGACGCGTATTGTTAGGAGGTTCTTCTATCGGGAGCCCTGACCACCGCACTGGTAGCTTAGAGACCATGTTACCGATACCGGCAGGCTAGAATCTTTTATATTTTGTAATATTATATTATTTTAAAATATTTAAAAATGTAAGTTATAAGTCTTATAAATGAAATAACGGAAATAATAATAATAATACCTATTACTCTCCCACCACAGGGAAGAGGTCTCTTCATAAAGAGAAAGCACAAGCATTGATGATCATGCTTGCTCAAGATGAGTTGGCGAATTCAGACTTACATTAACTATAAGTCCAGGGGCCTAAGTCTACTAATTTACAAACGTTGCAATGGTCTCGCCATTGTGAGTATTTGACAGTGTTTGAATGGCAAATCTGTCGAAAACTCACAATGAAGAGACCATTGCATCGTTTGTACAGTAGTAGACTTGGCCCCCAGGTCTTAAAACAATTAAATGACTGAATAAAAATGGCAAACTAACAATTAATGTAACAAGTAAGGGCGGGTTGTGTCACGTCCACTTAACGCACGCGTACGAGTAAACGTCATAAATGGCGCTATCTATCGTCAAACCAAAAACAGCGTTGTTTCACAAAATTATGCCTTTAACGTTCGTTATCAAATAACGATTACAGTAATCGGTGTCATACCCACTGGTTAACGTCATTTTATTCTTTTAAATTTGAAGATCGGTTTTTATTGCAGTGAAACAATGCTTTGTATTTAACGAACGTTAAACATCATATGTAATCGTTATTATTTGACGTAGGGACGTATGTTATGTTAACCAACCGTTTGGAACAACTGGCCCTAAATCATCCACGTCATTTGTAATGTAGGACATTTCGTTTCCAACATTTTCTTTGCACACGTAGAACAACATTTAGAATTAAAGAACACCTACTTACCAAAAAAAATCGTCATTGTAATCTTAATTTTGTGACGGTGACATTTTCTTAAATATCTACATGCACACGTCTTCTACCTATGCTGCAAAACAAGTTTTAGAGAGTAAAACACATAACCATGGTCCACGTGCTTCTAAGTTATCAATACAATACAAACAATCTATAAATAAACTTTCGATTTTACGTAAGACATTATCAAAACTTAATTTCAATAAAATAATGTCGCCATATTGAACTTAATGTCAGTAACTACGGTCACAGACCATAAAGTTTTGGGTTCAGATCATGGGTCAAACAGAAAGATAACATCTTGAAGATGTGATTAATTTGTTATATTATAACAAATTCGGTTAAAAAGAATTAACAGCAAAATCGACCAGAAACTGAACCATTCTTAGCCTCGTAAAAGGTTTCAGTAATGCTACAAAATATCGGTACATCGAGCACTTGCTTAAATGAAGAAAAATCTAGGGCAACTAAAACAACCTGCTCAACTAAAATGAAGTAGCAGCTTGCCTTTGATTTGACGTTAATGAAGTTTAAAAAAGGTTGAAATTAATAAAAAATCTTTAACATTGTTCCACGTCCATTGGTATGAAAACCTAATAAAATAAAAATAAACACACATTTTGGTATAAAAACTCAAAAAAAAAAAAAAATTGACAACAATTTAAAGATAAATCTATTGCCGGTAATATAAATGATTTTAATAAAAACCTTTTGTAACCTTATTCTGTATTGTATTATGTTTTATAGCTATAAAACGAAATATAATTACGCTTCGATTATTACATAATTTGATTTAATATATTCATTTAATTTGCAATTTCATACTGATTTTGAACCCAAACGATCTCGAAATGAGCTTTGTTTCAATATCGATTTTCAAAGTAAGCTCTCTAAATATTTTTCGAACTTAACCATAATTTCATGCAAAGTAGGATAGCATCCAGTATCAAATACAGTGCAAACCGAATCCAATCTAACTTTAGATTCTATATCGCAAAATAGTGCGACTCATAGCAAAAGAAACAGACTATTGAAAAATAAATTACTTCTCTTCCTAGTGCTTATTGAACCAGGTTTTCTTCAGAGATTTCTTACTGGCCGTGTGCTTGTGTCTATTTCTAGAAATCGGTCACTCCTGAAATGTACGTTTTTGTTGTTCTCAATATCTTTCCTAGTCAGCATTTTAGATCGGGTGCGTATTCTTACAAATTTTGGAGTCAAAAAAGTGTTACACTTCGAGTAGGTAAATAGTAAAATTATTTTCTCAAAATAGAAACAAAAAAGCATTAATCGTTAATTGATTGTGTGATGATGTTATCGATAGACAGATGGTGTATTCTAATTTGATGGATGTAACAGAAGGAGAAGAAGTTTTGCCAACCCTAAAAAAATGGGGTTATGGAGAGGAAGAAGACCATTGATGATGAGTCGACAAAACATACTACATTGTCTAAGGTCCTAAATGAGGCAAGGAACAAAATAATGAATGTTTTTAGAGCAGAACAATATTTCCTTTCTTCGTGATATTTTTATATCCCCATATTTTTCCTTAGAGCACAGAATACATCCGCGTATTTCCGATCTATTGAATATTGATCAGTTGTATAAATTATCTCTAACACCTGTTTATACGGAAAATCGTCGTGTTGGCCAAATTGGCAATTTACATTCGGAATCACCACGAAACCGTGGGCAATTTGCAAGTTACGATACTAAGAGTGGGCGATGTTGTATTAATAGGTTAGGGAGTTGAACGATTAATTAGCTATAAGATAATACTATGTTTGCTTTCACTTGCTTTGAACAGAAGTTTAGCATAATATAATAATTATATTCATGATTCTTGTTGCTGTGTTGTTATTGATAATATTGTAGTATAGATGAAATTTGAAAAGGTAGGTAAAGGAAAAGAACTGATGATGATGCAGGATTTAATGTGAAGAATAAGTCTGACATCATGATTGCAAAAGATATAGAGAATCAAAGGCAGGCAATTAGTATTGATGCAGAAATTCCTATTACTTTAGTCGTTAGCACTATGCCTGGTAATGACCATATAACTGAGTTACTAAGAATACACACAGATACTAAAACCAATAGAGATCGTATTATTATACATACGGACTAATGTACTAAGGATAATCCATTTAGCAACATCGCTTAGAATTATGCTGATGCTAAGTCCAAGGTCGATCTGAACACAGACGCTATCAGCATCTGGATAAATCCATTATAATCCATAATATCTAATGTGTCAATATCCATTAGATTATAGGAGTATTTCCAAATTATAACGGATTGCTCTTCAATTTATAAGTCTCATATTGTATCGGTGAAAGATGAGGGGGACAGCGAAAAAAAATGGTATTTGAATTATGATTACGAATGATTAAATATTTGATATAATATGGTGTAACTATTTAGATAGCAACTAACATTCAAGTCGTGATGGTGATGACGCTTGAACATGTCATGGTGATACAAAAATCCTAATAATGATGGTTATAAAGTTGTTTATCGTAGCAAAATTAAAACAGCCTAACTGCATTATTAATATTTAAATACACAGATAGCGATGTCTGCGCATCAAGATAAAGAAACAAAGTGTCGAGATGTTTGCTCGTATAAAACTTTCATGTTTTCTCATAAATAATAGACGAGGCAAGTCTTCGCTTTGGATGAACGTAATTGCAAACCCTGGTATTTCTGCACGCCATTCTGAAATTAAAGAACGGTTTGTAGCTTTAATAGCGGAATTCAATGCCTAGAATATTAGAGATGGATAAAGAAGTTATATAATTTCCTTTGAGAGGGTAATGCTGTTTAGGTTGCAAGCTACTTTGTTAAAGTCAAAGTTTGTTTATTCAAGGAAGAGTTTTGCAAAAAATAGTGAATATGCATATCAAAATTGAATAAACTCCATTATTTTTTTTTATTGTTATTCTAAATCCAGTTCTTTACTTGAGCAACACTGAAATAATAAAAAAGAAATGTGATTTTGTTAATAATATAGCATCTACCTATAATTCTATAGGTACCTACATATTAAAGTCGCTTTTTGTGTGTGTCTCTGTGTGTGACCGCGTCGTTCTTCTAGACTACGCAGCGGATTTTCTGCGGTTTTTATTACCATTATTTAGAGAATTGATTCAAACTCAAACTCAAATCACTTATTTTAATTAAACCATTTACAGGCACTTTTGAATTCTCAAGGAGTCGTTCAGTAAGAAAAATTAAGCTACATGCCCATTCCAACGCATAGTAGGTATGTACCTATGGAGAAGAACGGGCAAGAAACTCCATGGCCACTCTATAAATTAAATTGTTACAAAAATATTAGTTACATACATCTATAATGTTGAATTTATAACTAAATGACAGAACGATATAAAAAAAAGGACACGTTAAAAGCGTCCAGAGTAGGTACAACAAATAGAAACATAAAAATAAACAAAACAAACAAAATAAGCCGTGGCAGCTAAGAACTGACCAGTCCCAACTGACGGCGCCAGTTCACGAAAATGACATATGGATTAGCACCATTCAGTTCAACCATTTTGAAGGAAACTAAATGATCCAAATCTTACAAACGCGCCACCATCAGCGAGTCATCTTAGTGAGCATGACATACTCTCAGCCGCCAGGGCACATTCAAGTCAATGAAAGACATTAGCCGGTAAATGGTAGTTCTATCGTACATAGTACTCACACCTGTGCTATGCAATTATATAATACGAAGGAGATTGAGTTTATACAATGCAAAGATAGTCTTACAATCTTCAGCAGCTCCAACATTTTTCAAATGTTAATCAATTAGTTGCGGTTGTAGTCCAGGACCAGCATTCCGGATTAATATTAAACTTACATAATAATATAATAAAGAAATCCTGATGTTTTCCCAAGTTTGTTTTCCCAAATGTACTATTTAAATAAGTCCTTAAAACTGTGCAAAGTAGGGGCGGGTCACCAGTGTAATATAAATTAAATTTAAAATTTAATTACAATAATATAAGAAATTGAAATGTGCTTCAATTGAAAATATAAAAAGAACAACAAAAACATGAGTCAATTTAAAGTTTCAGAATCAACCGCATCTCAAAACATTGTAAAAGAAGTATTTTCTTTGAAGACCTCCTGCGAAGATTTTGCGTAATTTTGAAATTGCCATCCTCCCGGAATCTAAATGCTACAGGAAAATATTTTAATGGAATTCCAGAAATGCTTTTTGATTTAAATCGAATCAGAATTGATATCTGTAGGTGTGTCTTTTATTATTTATTTGAATTCGACATTAAAATTTTAGATATTTAAGGAATTTTCGGGAATATTATTCGGGGAAGTATTCCTTGGGTTTTTCGACATCAATTTTAAGGAGACATGATTAATTCAGTTCATTCAATCCAGGTAAAGCGAAATGAAAGGAAGAGGAAAATTCTTTTAAAAGTAATAAATTGTTCATGGATTACGTCGAATTGTACTAAATTCTACGAGTATCAAGCATGGACGCTATTTTTTCTATTTTATAGAAAACCAATACATAGTTACTTTAGTAAGTACTAGCTGCTGCCGGCGGCTTCGCTCGCGTGACTTTTTCTAAAATAAAAGCAAGTAGAGTAAAGTAGCCTAAGTCTCTCGACATCAGCTATCTGCCAGTGAAAGTCCCGTCGAAATCGGTTTAGCCGTTTCGGAGATTAGCCGGAACAAACAGTCATACATTTTTTTTCCTTTATTAATAAGAACTAACGTTCTTAATAATTTATTACAAGTCTAATAGACTAATAAGCAATTTAACTCTAACTTATTATTTTACGTGATAGATTACGTAACTAAGAATAGTGTCAATTTGCATTTTTACACATTTCCGTAGCACTTTCTTAGAATCTGATAATTAATAAAAACACTGTACATGTGTTACATGTATAACACAGCATTGTTATTATTATTTATTCACTATTTAAACACTACACTAACTCAAATGGTTTAGTTATCTTTAGCCTACGCACTATGTCCGTGTTGTCTAGCAGCTGAATTGCCTCGACATTCAGACAAACATAAAGAGAAAAATTTCAATGAAACAAAAATTGTTTTAGGTATAGTATAGATTTTCATATGCATTTGATAAAAAGTCGTTATATTGAAATTCCGGTTTAATGGTCTGTATGTTTGTTCCTAGCCGGAACAAACATTCAGACCGACAGACAGACAGATACACAAAAATTTCAATGTTTTTTTTTTTTTTGTTTGAGTACCCTTTAAACTTTAGACGGCACGGTTGGCGCAGTGGTTAAGCGATTGACTGCTGCGCTGCGTGTCGCGGGTTCGATTCCCGCACGGAACAAATATTTGTATGACCTACAAGTAGTTGTTCCGGGTCTGGCTGTTTGTGTATGTGAGTTTAAATGTTTGTGAACGCACCCAATATAGGAGAAATTCCTAGCATGGGGCAAAGTTTAAAAAAACTTCCATATGCATTTAGTAAAAAGCAGTTATTATTACATAAATTATTCGCTAACAAGTAATATTTTTAACACCAACTTGTTCAAATTTCGAACAGGAAATAGTGCTAACTTGTATGACTTCTTCATAGTTTTCTGATAACTTATGAGTTAAATCCAGTCACACTTTCCTGACACTTCAATTAAAAATAACTGAGTTGACTCAAGAGTACCAAACTTCTTCCTTTGTATTTTATTGAACCTAAAATTTCCTTTCTTATTCATTCAAGAGAGTTCTTAGCTATATCAACGTTAGGTGTCGCAGTGTCTCCAGAACCACTTAGCAAGTTTTAATTCTTAAGATCACACAGTGCATAAATAATGAAAGGCTGCCAACTCGCTGCCTTACAACTCCCACTAAGATATTCTAGCCTCCTTTCATACGTCAGCACAACTTTCGAGCTTCACATATTTATAAAATTCCCATTTCATATGACCGTCGCAGTTTTCAACAAGATCTGTCTACGGCATAAAATCTTGAGCGAACTACTAGTTTCTTTATATCAAAAGAAGCCTTTTCACAGCGTGCCTCATTGATCAAAGTATTAAATGTTAAAGTACTTCCAACCTTTGCCACTTAGGAATTCCCCAGATGTTTTGATTAGATTTTCATGTTTCGCAACTAGTCAAACTTCGGATGAAATGGACTTTTCAATGGATTCTAAAGTCATAATTATCTTTAAGATGTGTCCCTGTGATGCTGAAATTACTGAATTTTCCTTGTTCACAAAGTAACTTTTCAGGGAGGTGTGGGGGTTATCAAAAGTTTGTTTTATCTCGGAAGAATTGCAAAAGCGTTGGGCCTTGAATATTATTCCCTTGGTAATCAACGAATTCAATTAGCGATAGTAACTATTTAGCGAATTTTGCGGTATTTTGTGGAGCATTTCGTGAATTTTGATGAATTGGGGTTTTAAATATTTCAAAACCGATATTTAGTCCGTAATTTTGTAATGAAATTTGGCTGTTTACAAAATTAATCAAGTACGTATTATATAATTAATATGTCATAAGCTATTCATAACTTTAGAAACAAAAACTGTTCCTGTCAGTTTACTCCCCCAATTTACGGAACACTGCATCCACTGAACGTGCTCAACTTTTCTTCCATCCCTCGACAACCACGGAGATTGACTATTAAAATCCCCACTTCCAGAGTCAACTTTCAATAGTCTATCTCAACCTCGTTAACACAAACGTCAACGTTGAAAACTTTAACCTCAATTCCCTCAGAAAATTATGTTTCATTTCTATTTGTTCCCAAACAATTTTCTTCATCTACGACCAGCGTTTCAGCGAAAATAATTTTTCGTTGAGTCAGACCGTTAACCAATTTACTCTGAGACGTGACCCAAGCTATTTATGGGACAAACTATTTGATTTGGGCCCTAAACAAACAGTGACCTTTGATCATACCTCTCTGATATAACTCAAAGACTTTTTTGTATTGACCTCTCAAATGATTTTGGTTTTATTTGTTCACAAACAATATTTTGTATTTTACAATTTAGCAGTGTATGATTATGTATCAGTACTTCAGTTGTAATATTAAATTTTGCTGTGATGTGGGTTGATATTGACATTGTTTCGAGTTATGTTCTGTGGAGTTGGTTTGAGAATTTGTTTCGTCTCTTTCACGTGAACTTTGTTGTGTATCCAAAAGTTGTGAACTTGATTTCGTATAAGCAGTGAGTACAGTAGGTAAATTTGATAGTTATGATCTCAATCGTAGGTCAAATGGTACTTGATTGCTATGTGATGCTTGAAGTGTTGTACTAATTTGATTAGTCAATCAGTCAGTTCTGCTAAAATTATAATTCCCGTTATAATTCCTAACTGATTTTTTTAGCCTATAGAATAGTACTATTGGTGAGCGTACTTTCAGTACTTTTTAAACCATCCCGGCATTTCTTACTGCATATTTTTTATTTGTTGGTCTACAAAATGTCCATGACACCAACAAAGTGAGAATGAAATTATAATAACTCTCAGAACTGTCTCATTTAATAACTTTGGTCAGATCTCATTTGGGATTACACTTTTCTCCAAGATTATATTGTATAACACACCTCAAAATTTTATTAATGTTTTATTTGGACTCTCTTTTGAGTTATTACGGTACGGTGTCCTTTCTGATTTTTCCTGTCCAGGATTTACTTTATAGTGTATTTTTATGTATCACGTGAATTGGGCTTTATTAATTCAGTTTGACGTATACTCGCCAATTCTGCGTTACAGGAAGTTTTTTATTTTTATCGTAGGAGTTCCTACTCTTACGGGAAATGATTAGACAATTCGGAGAAAGATCACAAATTATAAGGAATTAACATTAATATGTTCCAAAAATATATATATAGAATGTCTGTCAAGAGAGATTTTTCTGAAGGAGTATGATCAAGTGTGATGCGAAAAACATGTGATATATTTTATGTCTTAATGCCAAGGCAACTGTAGGAAGTGTGTTTATACTTTACATTTATTGACATCTCACTGTCATTGATAAATTATTGCGAATAATAAGAAACATGAATAAGATACTTTTTTGTTACCGGTAACGGTAACGGTATTTTGATTTATTTTCTTTCTTTACGAGTACAGTGGGTCGCACAATAAATAAAAATAAAAAAATGCCGCCAAATAAAATTCGTTAGAGCTGTGCAAAATTACATAGGCCTAACCCACCCTGAGTAAGGCCTATGTGCGCTCCTGATACGGTTCGAGCGAACCAGCTCATACGAGGGACTAATTGCCTGCTGAAGGATCCTGAGCCCCCGATCAAGCTAATCTGGTGAGATCTTTCCATATATAAAAGAATTGGGCAACTGTTTTCACGATTATATTTACTACTAGCTTCTGCCCGCGACTTCGTTCGCGTGGAAGTCGTAAAACACCATAATATACTAAAATACCAGCCATATTTTAATAAAACTTCCCTGAACACTACGTTTGTAGTTTTGGTCACAGCAGTCAAAATATACAGAGAGTCAGGACTGGTGACGCGGGAGCAAGCGACGTACAGTTCTGTGTTCTATGGTAAAGGGTTTGTTTTCCGCACTTAGTCCTTCAGGTGGACCATTGTACATAGGCCATGGCGGCCATCAGTGGTTATTCCAACCAGCCCACCTCTCTCCAGAAGTTAATTACGTCTCCCGGAATAATTAGAACATCTGTGAAAGATCAGGGTGCCTCGCGGATCTCTGTTCTAATCTGGGTGACGCCTGTGCTTTCAAAGAGCACATGCGCGACGGTTTCCTCAGCCTCCATGCAAGCTCTGCACAAAGGAATGTCAGATATGTCTATTGAGTGGAATTGTTTGTTTAGCGTACAGTGTCCCGTAATGGTCCATGGTACGGAGCGAGAGTGCATAGGAGGCCGACACCTCCTTCTGCGAAGCAGTAATGCTTGCGAAAGAGGAGGCGGAACGCGTGAGGGAGAGGTAGTCAGTGCGCCCTCACGCCCCTAGTCGCCGCAGAAGACGCTCAGGGCAGCGGGAATCAATTGGCGATTCCCGGCCACTGTAGGCGCGGGCTTGCGGACGGCGAGCAATGGGCAGCTCGCCGTCTGGTAAGGACCAGGCCCAGGTTGACGGCGCGTTGTGTTCTACGCGAGCCACAAAGAGATGTCAGTACGAACTGTGACGGGGTCCGCTAGGATTAATGCCTGCCAGGGTTGCGGGTTTTTCCGAAAGGGATACCGTGGCCCTGGCACAAAGGCAACTGAAGTAACACAGGTGGGTTTTAGTCAGTAAAAGTCTGACATGCCCTCCCGCTTCCCCCAGAGCGGGAGAAGTTATTTAATAATTTCCCACCCAAAAAAAAAGTCCTATAAAGTTCTTCGAACTATCACAATTACAGTAACAAAATGTAAAAAAACCGGTCAAGGGCAAGTCGGACTCACGTACCGAGGGTTCCGTACTATCATAATTGTAAAGCTTTATTCGTATTAGTACCTAAATAGTTATGTGCCCAGAAAAAACTACAACATACTGTGCTTAACCCAAAGCAATCTGTGAGTAGGTAGGAAGGAGGATATTTTGGTTGTGAACCATGAAATGTTTTTAAATTTTCATCGGCGAGGTCAATATTCATTGGAGAATTTTAACACTGCGGTGTAAGATATTGCAGTTTTAGGTCAGCGCCATCTTTTGACCGATAATGGAACTAATGTAATTTTTGTTGATGATTTCTGAAAAAGTTGTTTAGAGAAATCGTTTTATTTTTCCTGTAATCTTTACATAAACTACTATCACATAAAATAATATCAGATTTTTTCTATGCAAACAACGGAGATAAGGGGGGGAATGGTTTTTTTTTGTCAAAAGTCGAAAAAACGGGCGCTCTTTCATACGATAGTATGAAACCCTACCACACATACCCTAGTAGTCCCACTTCGATTTTTTAAGACACCCAGTTAAGTCCCAGTTGCAAAAAAAAAACTTTCTTATTTGCAACATAGTTGGGCCAACGTCATCAAAAATTATTCCAAATTTCAAGTTGATAGCATTAGTAGTTCTTGAGATATCTAGCTGTGACAGACAGACGGACAGACAGACTGAGTCGCACCATAAGGGTTCTTTTTTACCAATTTGGTACAGATCCCTAAAAAGAAGCACATAAATATCAATTCTTTGGAATCGAAATCAGATTTGCATTGCTTTGTTGAAAGTTGACTGAAATAGTATAATAATATGTCATAATTGACTGCTTAGATCAATAAGGTTCAACATTTAATCATTTAAAAGATTAAATCTGTAACTATCTGATAAATTCGTTTCCTATTCAACACAGCGTAGTAGTAATGGAATAATTCGACTGTTGTCATATACTGATACATTGTGTTCGTTCTCATCTCAGTCTCACCTACGACCTGTATGGGAAAACTTTTTTCGATTTCTGACTTTTCTAGTACTCAAACCTCAGTTGGTCCCATAGAGTTTTTTGATCCTCGTAAGAAACAGGATTGATTGACATCAAAAAACTTTTTTGTGAAAATTGCCCATTTTCTTGCTGACTGTACATTTTTTTCAAAATCTGTGAATGCAGATATTTTTTTTTCTAAAAGTTAAGATAGATAGATAGATAGATAGATAGATAGAATACTCTTAAGACCATTTTCTTTTTGACCACGGTTAAGGTACCTGACCCATCTCAAAACATAATGCAATACTGCTCATCCCCCATAGCAAATAGCGTGATAATTTATACGTAGTAATTTGACTAGACCTATAGGGAATATCTATGCAAAATTTGAACAAAATCGGTTCGGTAGTTTTTGCGATTACCTGGAACATACATTCAGACAAACAGACAAACAGACAAAAATTCTAAAAACTATATTTTCGGCATCGAATCGTTCCCAGACCTCGTAGCAATTACTTTGTTTCAAAAATATTCAATGTACAGTTTTGACTTCGCTACGATTTTTTATATGTATAGATGTATTTTTAGAATGAATTTTTTTAATGAATAATCTCTCAATGTTCTTACGACATTGGTTGGGTTAATGGCGGTATAGTTATAAGGCATAAGGAATCGTAAACCATATTAAACCCCTACCAGCTTGTGTCGGCCTCCAAATACACGAAACAAAAACAAATAGTTATACAGAAATCGACTTATGTGAATAAGAATATGCATGAAATCTTAGATGGAAAATCGTAACCAAATGCATGAAGAACCACAGGTGCTATCTCGCACATGTTCATATGCGCCGCGAACCACACCTGTTACATGCAGAATTGAAGTACAAGGCCAAACCCAAGAAAAACGGCCGACCTATTTACACAAGGAATGACAACCACAACAGGACATGACTCATGACACGAAATCAATTTTTGGATGGATACGACTGAAGACCGAGATACGACCAAGAAGGCTGCTAGCGGGATTTATAAGAAACCCGAAACGGATAGTAGCAAGACATCAGACGAAGACTTTGGAAACAGCAACGTATAAACGTGTAACACAGCATAGCAGTGACATAGAAAAGAATCGAAGAAGCAGCTGGATCTGAGCAAACCAGGTGGCAACGTCGTTAAAAGATCCCATTTACAAATATGAAACATCTCAGAAAAAGGCTCCGGAGCTAGTGTGAATATTTGGGTTCATCCGAGTAATCGAGTCTGGTAAAATCACGCTGTGGCGGTGCATTTCATACATTCATTCAATAGTTTCGGAGTTAAGGGGGAATGGTTAACTTTCATCAATTTTTTTATTGCCCCCCAAAAGTGACCCTTATATTCAAAATCCATTTATTTACGTTTTACGTTCGTGCTTAGGTCACAGACATTCATATGTGTATCAAATTGCAACTTAATCGGTCCATTCGATTCGGAGCAAAATGGCTGTTACAGACGGACAGACAAACACACGGGTGATCCCATAAGGGTTCCGTCTTTTCATTCGGACGTACGGAACCCTAAAAAGTTACTCGCTTCTATCTTTTACCAAAAAAATCGTTTAATTCAACTTGCTTTTATAAAACAATTAAAGCAAAATAATTCGATATCAATTCTCTTTAACCATCGAATCATATTTAAAGGAAGTTGTAACCATCACAAAAATCCCTTTACAAAATCACAGACAAACCAAAAATCAGTCAATCAGCTATCTTTTTAACATAAACGAATACATTCAAAAAGATTTAATCAACCGACATTTTATTACGATCAACGTTAAAAATTCACTTGTTTCCCCAACTGAAAAATCGTTCCATTCAAAGCATTCGTGAAGAACAAAAGACGGCCAAAACAAAGGCTCTACCACTACAATAAAAACTCAGGGATCTTTACCTTGCGAACCTTTTTATTGTTACCTAACCTTTTCCCGTTGATCCACTCTGGTTTAATAACCTTTTGCAATGTTGCACGTGAAATGGGATTTTACAACTCGATGCGTACCTGTGGGCTAGAAAAGATGCCTCTATTGTTCACTGTAATTTTTCGGAAATGATCGGGACCGAATTGGGTGAACTCTGATTTGGAATGAAGGTGCCACAAAATAGACAGGTACAGAACGTCGAAGACCTTCAGCAACACAACTAGTGAAAACGGGTGCACGCACACAAGTCACGGATATCTGATCACCCTAAGGACTATTCCAGCTTGCATCGCTCGGCTGCTATAGTAACGCTTACCTACGCTCATCAACGAATAGCATCACTGCATCAGATTTTTGCTGAGACCCTTGCTTTTGTAAATAAAAAAAAAATAAAAAAGACCGTAAAAAAACTGTCTGTGATCATTGTAACAGCCTGAGAAATGTATTTAAACAGATGTGGTCATCGTGAGCACGGGATTTTGTTCCCAAAGTGGACAGATGTCCGTGACCGTGATTGTTCGTCCGGCGTTCTCAAACTTAGTCAAAATGCCAGTTGCAAGTCAAAATCAAAATCAAAATATTTTATTTCACATAAACCTATATGGGCACTTATGAAACGTCAGAAGCTAGGTGCACGGTTCCAATTAGTCGTTTCCTATGGAGAAGAGCCGGCAAGAAACTCCACGGTTACTCTTTTAAAAATAATTGGCTTTACAATATTATCAAATAACAGTGTTAATAGGTATGGGAGGACAGTGTAGGCCTTTCAACAATTACCAGGTACTTAACAAAATAGAAAAGTGCTAACAAATCTACACTCTACTAGGCCTACAACGTTCTCACATTCACAAAATAGAAAATAATCTATATAAAAGATTAAAAAAAAGAAGATATATAATAATAAAATGAAAACCTATTTAACCCAAATGATTTGATTGCAATTACAACTACAGTAACAAATACTCGTATGAATAAATATCATGTCCACAAAAAAAGCCACTAATAAAGAATTGGAATTCGATTTGTAGGTAAATAATGTCAAATAATGAAAAGATTATATCAAGGAAGTATGTAAAAATTAATTAAAAGGGAGCAGTTAATAGACATTTGTACTGTGTGGTGCCGGACGTAAAGAATAGCACCACCCCATTTCCTCCCGTGAGTGTCGTAAAAGGCGATTAAGGAACTACTAGAGAATGGGCAGCAGCGTTCTCTATACACTTTTAATACCGTAGTGCGATCGCCATTATGGCAACCCCCCCCCCCCCCCCAATTGGGGGACGCTTATGTCCAGCAGTGGACGTCTTTCGGCTGAAATGTGATGTGATGTGATGTAATGTGATGTGAATAGACATTTACATAGTTATGTCGTTTATGAGGTACAGGGAAGTACGCTTGTACTCTCTTTTCATAGACGCGTGTATGTACGTGCGTTTTCTCTCAATGTATGGAGCTAACGTTCTGTCCCTATCTGTATGTTATACAGCTGGTCCAATTGTTGGTGCACTGACATTTATAAGGCCTCAACTTGGAGTGAATTGCTATCACTGACAATTGGAGACCGTTGCGAAGTTGGGCAAGCAGTTGTAAATTGTGAAAGTTTGCAGAATAGTTTGTGGATGTGAGAAATTATGTCATCCTCGTATTATTAATAACGTTAACTGCCGCTTTGGTAAAGACATTTATGGTAAAGACAAAGCCTTAGAAAAATTTTAAGCTGAAGCCTATAATGAAATCCTAATCTATTTGTTAGTATCTAACGGAGTAGATAAATTCGAAATGAATGTAAAACAGCCAGCTTTTAAAGCGTAATTTAATGTCCAAAATGTATTGCTGTTACAATATAGTTGGAAGTTTAGTAAATGACAGTTTTCAATACAAGCCACGTACTGTAAAGCGTTTTAGCTTATTAATGGAGTGACGTTTAAAGTCCGGCTATTTTGTACGTGAATTGGAGTTATTTATTTCCAGGACTTTATCAATCTTGATAGAATATTTAGAAAAAACTGCATTAATAACGCTCTCTCTCTGAATTATGTCTGATCTAACTGCTCCGCAATATTTCAAGTCTGTCAAAAAGAGGTTTTATTTCTGATCCACTCAATCTTATAATCCTAATGGTTTTCTCTCAATCTTGTTTATTATTTTTTTCTCTATTTTTTAAGAGCTCCGTATTTAACAAGGTCCCTAAAACCCTTATAGTCTTGCCATATCCGGCAGTCCGTCTGTCTGTATGTCTGTCTGTCTGCGGTTTAGCTCAGAGACTCTCTGTAGTAACTCTTTCTCCCCCACCCAGTACACATGGTGTGGGGTATCGTTGGATAGGCCGTTCAAAACAATTTATCGATTCAGGGATCCGTTAGCGTAATATTAAGCTTTAAAGCGCTGAATTTTGTTAGAGTCAAGTGTCCCCCCCTGCGAGCTAAATGGTTATATTGGGATATATGAAAAAAATTAAAATGGTTGATGATTGGTTGGACAGGTTATTTGGTTGGTTGTTTGATGGTATTATGTTTTTTTTTTTAAGGTAAAAGGAAAATTATCACAGCTAAGTAGGCTTTACGAGTTACCGAGTAATAGTCAACCAACTTACATTTGTAGTTGAATAGCATGTTCTCCGCTAAATTCTGTATGGGAGAACATGTTTTTCAACCATAGTGTTAAGTTTGTTCTAGGGATAAATTCATCCCAACTTCGGAACCATTCATTGTGCGTGGTCCGACACGCACTTGGCCGATTTTTATTTATTAATCTTAACCTGATTGATTGCTATTTTGATAATGTATTGTTTATCTTCTGTTTTTAGGAGGTTCTTCAACTTCTCTGTTTATCTACTTATCTGTCACTGATATCATTAAATTATCATCGTTTAGAATGAATAATACAGTATTAACATTCCAAACTGTCACCGTGTTTTCTGAGATTAATAAAACCATCACCATCAGTCGACCAATTAACGGCCGTGGTATGTTAATATAATACTATTAAAAGATTTGAGACATTGTGTATTGAACTTAAGTCGTTATAAAAGTTTTAGGTCAACGATTTAGTGTCTCTTAGAACTTTGGTCGTAAATGAAGTGCTGTAACAGCTAAACTTTCTGTTATGTATCCTGTCTTTGCTTCATTTTATAGCGTTTTAAAAGATCTTGAGATTTTCATACTGTATTTTATAGTTGCTGTTTCTTTTAAGATAACTTGTTTCAAGTACTTCGGCTGAGGTCTTTAAATATGTTACAGAACGCGCACTTTGGCTAAGCGTTATTCATTTCACTTGCGCGCAACTGCCAAATTACATGTGCAAAACAGAGACGGGAACATAATCTAGGGTTCTAACATCCAAAGCAAAATCCTCCTTAAGATTAACGTCAAAACCAACTCCATATTTCTGCCACCCAACAATGAAAGCACCATAAAGATACTATCACCAAAGTCCATCATATTCGGCTAAAAAAGTCAGCTAGGCATTATCAGGACCATCTGTATATCATCTTCTAACATAATAAAACACGTTGGAGAATAAGAAGCACCCTATAAAAATCCCATAAAACCATTCAAGTTTCGCTCCGCCGTCAAAGATGTGTCGGCATTAGTCGAAAGAAGTAATTTACGCTTTTTTTATATCCTACTTGAATCACAATGAAAATGGCCGGCGTATTTGCTAAAGATTTAAGATTATAGACACGTTGGATATTGTTATGGCCGTGGGTAGATTTCGGGTCGCGTTAAGAATTTGCTGAATTTTGCCTTATTGGTTTAGCTGCGGTAATTTTATCTTGGACTGAGATCAAATTTTGTGTAATAGGATTTTGTGAATTTTAATTTATTTGAACTTTTATGTATATTACATACATAGATACATAGTTATTTTTTTGTTATTTTTTGTTATCAATTCAAGTATACTTTTTATTTGTAAACTTGAATATTGGTCACATAGAAAACCTTATAGACGGTAGGCGATAGGCTAAATTGATTGAGAATAAACACAATTATCAGTGTTTTCCAAATAAAACGAAAACGTGTAAAATTATCCAGTATTTTCCAAATTCAAGGTCAAACTTTCACTTTTCCTGTCCGCAAAATGTTGTATTAAAATCGCTGTTAGATTTTATTTTATACCTGGAAGCTGTTAACTACTAATTGAATTTTCAAGTAGACTGTAATTCAGGTTGAATTCATAAATGTTACTAAAAGCGTTTTACTGGTTTGAACCAGTGTAGTCATGTAGTTTTTATTAGACTTTGATTAGTTCTTTTTTAATTATTTTTATTTCGAAGGCGTAATGTTTGTAGTAATTATAATTAGTCAGCGTTGGTGTAGTGAGATTTATATTGCTTAACACTAAACTCTTCAGTTTAACTCCACAGAATTTAGTACAGTAGGCCGCACATCATTAATAAATAGGTAATACGGGCTGGTGTCCGCAAATCCACGTCAATGCGCGTATTTTGAGTACGGAATGGAAATATCGATTATTCGATCAACCCCATTTCCTCATGGAAGGCCAGCTACGCCTTGGTGTTACTGACAATCTCACGTAGAGTACCTGGGTTACCGAAGTACTTTGCCCTGTATGTGGCGACCACCGGGCAGCTTAGTAGCACATGAGCTGCTGTCTCGTCGTCCTCAATGCAGGCCCTGCACAGTGGACTGTCTGTATCTCCTAAGACAAAGAGGTATTTATTAAATGAGCCGTGGTCAGATAAAGCTGCTGCAACTGTATGCAGCTGTTGTTTAGTTAGTCGGAGAAGCTATGTCGTGAGGCGGCCATCAATTGTTGGGAGTGCTTCCTTAGCCTGCCTGCACACACCTTGATCCGACCATAGTTTGTACTGTTGGTCCCTGGTGCGTTTCCTTACCAGAGTGCGTAAGTAATCGAATGGGAAAAATGGGTTCAGGATCCACTAGTGCCATGCTCGATCCCCTCCTGGCAAGCTTATCGGCTGCATCGTTGCTTAACGAACCGTTATGTCCTTTGATCCATTTAATGGTTATATTGTTGAGGCTACCCACCTGATTGACGTGCTGGTGGTACTCGAAGCCCAGAGTCAACTGTGTGACTGCCTAGCGACTGCAGGACAGTCATGATATCTGGACTTAAATCCCTGGCCATGATAGCTTAGGCGGCTAGAGAAATACCCAAGCATTTGGTTTAGAACACCGTGTTATGGACCCCCAATGGTGTGGTTACACATCAGTGTTAACACTTTAACCTTGAGCTGGCCTAGCGTAGTACAGACTATTATACAATATGAGGCTAGCTTATACTAGTTTTCTTACCACAGACGTTTGACCTTCCGTAAAAAATCTATTTTACGTGACATAAAAATGCGTCTTCCAACAGCTTCCAAACCGCGTTAGTGATATTTTTCACGTATTTTAGTTATTTGGTTGCTCACGTATGCTTAGAAAGCTTTTTCCATTATTATTATATCGAATCACTGCTTTTATGTACGAATATCCCAAAGCCCACAATATCATAGAAATAAAACCTAAACAATTTTTTAGTTATTTCACGAACACATAAAAGGGCTCGTTGAAAGCTTTCTTCAACGCTTGGTCTCGAATCTATCGAACTTTAACCATTCTAAGGAGCTAAATCCTTGAACCCTTCCCAGACAACTATCAACACTATAACAATTTGTCTGAAGACTGTCCGTTTGTTGTCAATGCTGAGTACACTGCACAGCCAAGAGTGGAGCTTTAGAATATTTATGAGCTGTTTATCAGCGCAAGTCAATTTTTTTATGTAAATAGTCTGCAAGACGTCTTGAACTTGATGGGTGAAATACTGTTTTAAAATAGGTTGTTATTTTTTTCTTGTGTTTGTATTTACTTTCTTGATGAAAAAGCCTGACTCAGCGAAGTTTTGACTAGTATCTTCTACTTAATAAAAATCTTAAATCGCAGAGTCTAGAAGCACGAAATTTTACACAAGAGTTTCTTATAATAACGAAGGTGATGATAAAGGAAGGATTTTTTTTTAATCGTCCTTAGGGGACGATTTAAAAAAATCGTTGTTAAATAGGGGATAAAACTTTGGATAAAAATTCGTAATTTTTGCCGATAGGAAATCTCATCGGACATATAGCTTGTATAAATAATAATAATAAATAAGCCTTAATTTCTTCCATATCTTACATAGTAGATGACACTTAAAATAAAATAAATGTTAGTATGTGATTTAGTAGTTTGCTTACATCTAGTTGTTAGTATTATTAGTTTGAAGTTTCAAGGACTGGGTTTGAGATATGGACCCCATCATGGATGATGGCCTCCTCTAGCATTATCCATTTAGTTCGGTCTTTTTCTATTTCCATCCATCCTTTGCCTACTGCCTACATAGCCTCTACCGACATAAAAAAATTCAAGAATTTTCGTAAAGAGATTTTCAATTTGATCGCTCTCGCGAAAGATGAAACAGACAACACGGCTGCTCTATCTTTCTTAACAAGGTGACGAGGTAAAATCTCCAACAGTCCAACAAATTCCAAAATATATAAAGGCCAAACCGTGGACAAAGTCTAGTTGATAACAAACGATGTTATCTCCCAGATCCTTCAAGCTTCAGCGACGGACCGCCGACCTTTTTCTCAAGTCGTTTCCTCCAGGGATGATAATATTTAGTGTTCCAATCTTGGATAACTTTGATTTTTAGGGTTTGCTTGGAGTTATCGCCTTTGAGCTGGATTGTAGTAAAGTTCTGTTTATGTGTCGGATTGAAGACTGTATTTGATGGTGGGTGAAGATGGTAACTTTGGACTTTTCTCGCAGATAGTTTCACAGTCAATATTTTAAGAATATCTTTTTATAAGTGAGTGGAAAAAAGATTGAACATTGAAATGGAGCATAGAAAAATATTGTATAATGTACGTTCCAACCGATCTTTCATTATCCACTAGCTGCTAGGCTGGCTTTGTTAGCCAGAATCCCCACGCACAACGGACCAAATGAGAGTCTAAGTGCGGAGAAGGGAGCCCCATCATCATCATCATCATCCACTAGCTGCTGCCCGAGGCTTCGTCCACGTGGCTTTTTCTAAAATAAAGTAATCTATATATATAAAAATGAATCCCTATTTCCCTTGGTCACGGCATCACGCGTGAACGGCTGGACCGATTTCGCTAATTATTTTTTTGTTGTGTTTGTTATTGTCAGGAGAAGGTTCTTATGTTTTTTTTTTTTTTTTAATGTTTTTTACGAAAAATTAGGGTAGGGTAGAGTAGGGTAGGGAAGGTAGGTAAGTAGATAGGGTAGGGTAAGGTAGGGTAGGGTAGGGTAGGGTAGGTAGGTAGGTAGGGTAGGGTAGGGTAGGTAGGTAGGTAGGTAGGGTAGGGTAGGGTAGGGTAGGTAGGTAGGGTAGGGTAGGTAGGTAGGTAGGGTAGGGTAGCGTAGGGTAGGGTAGGTAGGTAGGGTAGGGTAGGGTAGGTAGTTAGGTAGGTAGGTAGGTAGGTAGGTAGGTAGGTAGGTAGGTAGGTAGGTAGGTAGGTAGGTAGGGTAGGTAGGTAGGTAGGTAGGTAGGTAGGGTAGGTAGGGTAGGGTAGAGTAGTGGAGTTTATACTATAGCTTTTGACAGAACGAAGTCTGTCGGGTCAGCTAGTATATAATAAAAATCTCAGTTACTCCTTATAACATCAGTTATCTGCCAGTGAAAGTCCCGTCAAAATCTGTTCAGCCGTTTCGGAGATTAGCCGGTACAAACATACATACATAAAGACAACAATTAAACAAAAAATAAATTGTTTTAGGTACAGTATATTATTTTCATATGCGTCTGATAAAAAGTTGTTATATTGAAATTATAAACAGACACTTCAATTTTATTTATTTGTATATATTAAGTGAAGGCGGATTCTTCCATTTACGTACAATATTTGGGAGTGCACCTAAAATGTGACATGTCAATGACGAAATGAAAAATAGAACAATACCAAAATCACCTAATTCGTACTACGAGTAGGAATCTGAATTTGCTATTTTTCAATTACAGATAATGCCAATCTCGTAAATACAAAAACCTTTTACCTTCTAGAGAGCAATAAAATGATATTTGGCAGCAAACACTAATAAAAGTGACCGTTACGGTGTTTAGTAGTGCCAAAGTCCGTTCCGTGCCAAACTTAGTCCTCTTCTAGTCTATTTAGTCCAAAATTAACTTGTAGCAGTTTGGTCTTTGGATCGTCATTCTTATCGCTTAGCTTTGATGCATATGAACAAGGATAGTTTAGCTTAAAGTGTGAGTTTTAGTAACTACTGTTTACTATGATATAGCTGGTTTTTGATGATTTTCTTCTTCGTGTGACCAACAATGGTTATTTAATTGTTTGAGTATATAGATTCTATGGTGGACTGTATGAATAAAAGATGGTTCTTGCTTTCTTCTTATTTATTTTTCTTGGTTTTCTTCCCGTTGTTGCTTCTTGAAGAGCTGGAGACCGACTGATGCCTAGTCGCCGAACGGCACGCCTTTTATACTCGCCGGTCCGACCCCTCCTTTACCTTAACGAGGCCCGCGTTTTTCGGGCTCGATTTACATGCCATTTTCACTTAAGCTAGGACATTTAAAGTTCCATTTTCAATACTTTTCCTTACTTGATTCTTACAATTCAACTTGCATTAGCTTTCTAAGGTATTTTCCTATCATAATCAGTAATTACGTTTTACATATCTAATGATCTTACAAAAATCGTAGAACAAAAACATGTTACAATTGCGGCCCAGCGGATTTTCACTATGCTATTTTGCTCATATCTTCTAAACGCGTGGACCGATGTTCATGATTTAAACGGTAATCTTAGTTTTATAATTATTCCTTTCATTTAAAACTAATTTCGTTAAAATATCTTCATAAACAAGAAATCACATTTTCAAGTTACGTAATTATCACATACTTTTTATCCTACATTAAAATATTATTGTAAACCTACTTAAATCTACCTTATTGGATTACAATACGAACATGTGTGACTAACTACACTTAGGAATCTAATTAGAACTTACTAAAATAAGCTAATTAAGAAATTTCGATTCTTATTGATACTGTGTATCACAGAGCTCCTACCGCTACTTGTGCCCACGTGCACAGATAGGGTCTCGAATCAAACTTATTATCTAGACGTGCTCGGCGTCCGTAACAGATTCATCATTTCAACCGAAAGACGGTAACAAATTCAAATCAAGCGAAGTGTCTAGTGTCCATTCCATAATTCATGTTAACACAATAAATTATGTTTTACCTTCGTAAACCTATAGCAGCCCACTGCTTGATATCTAAGGCCTCTCTAATCGTCATCATCATCATAATTTCAGCCAAAAGACGTCCACTGCTGGAGATAGGCCTCTCCCAAGCACCACCACTTTGAACGGTTCTATGCTTCTCGCATCCAGTGGATTCCTGCAGCCTTCACCAGGTCATCGGTCCACCTTGTGGGAGGCCTTCCAACGCTACATCTTCCGATACGCGGTCGCCATTCCAGAACCTTTCAGCCCCGGCCTGTCGGCCATCTGCTCTGCGAGCAATGTGCCCTGCCCACTGCCACTTAAGTTTGGCAATTCTGCGGGCTCTGTCGGTTACCTGGGTTCTCCTAGAGATCTCTTCATTTCTGATTCGATAACGTAGGGCAACTCCAAGCATAGCCCTCTCCATTGCCCTTTGGGTGTTGACATTGTGGACATGTTACAGCTTTTGCATGTTATTATTATACAAGCTAAACTCAATTATATTATTATTATTATAATGATTATTATATGTTTGCATATCTCGGGACCCTGGGGTCCCGGACCTTTGGAAGGCGTACGAGGGGCCGAAGCCAACTCGCAGAGGCCGCTTAGACAATTTTAAATGGAATGAGGCACCAACCGACGATTATCCCTGTACGCACTATGCAAGTGCACCCAAGGACAACCCCCGGTTGGTGTAGGACTATTGCAAGATATGGAAACAAAGATAGTGGACTATGGGTTTGGGTGGTTAAAATGTACTGGTTACCTAAAACTATGGAAGGACTATGGCCCCTGCCTGATCAATGTTTTTTTACACACGAATAAAATGGCAGGGGGTGACTTGCACACTCAATAATGGGCCCCCTAAAACGGTCGCTAGCACATAGTGACGTAGCGACAAGGGGGCAACATGTCCTGAGGTGCTCGAGGAGTGGAGAGGTATTTCACGGCTCTCAGAACAATCCCAGAGCCCGGAAGATGGTCAAGATCCCTACAAGCACTTACTGGAATACTTCCTTCCTCCGAGCATGTTTGCTCTTGCGAATCTCCACTCAAGCCGGCCAATAAAGGCAAGAATGAGGTGGGAGCTCAGTTCCTCGTCAGTGTTCACTCCAGCCGGCCAATAAAGGCAAGCTAGAGATGAGGAACATGACTTCTCCCGGGAGATAGGGTCCGTGGGGTCGCAACTGCCCAACAGCTCGCCACATGTTGCCCTGCGGGATTCTGTATCTCTCTTGGTCTAGCTCCTCACCCTAGACATGTTCCGGTAAAGTAAACTCTACCGGCACAGACCCAGAGTTCGGAGCGCGCAAGCCCCACCACGACGTCAACGTAGAGATACGGCGGTGGGGTAATGATTATTATTATTATTGTTCAAGTTAAGCTCGTGGCTAAGTAATAGCCGCACGGGTCGATCCGTCAGGTTAAGCTACGCTTGCCGCGGTTGGTCCGTGGATGGGTGACCATCTTTACATACCGAGACTCCTTCGTGCCTCGGAAAGCACGTTAAGCTGTTGGTCCCGGCTGTCATTCGTGGATCTTTGACAGTCGTTACGGGTCGTCAGAAGCCCAAAAAGTTTGATAACCAGTCTTACCAAGGGTATCGTGTTACCCAGTTACTGGGTTGTGGAGGTCAGATAGGCAGTCGCTCCATGTAAAATACTGGTATTCAGCTGCATCTGGTTAGACTGGAAGCCGACCCCAACCTAATTGGGAAAAGGCTAGGCAGATTGATTTTTATTATCTAAGCTAAACACTTTCTTGCTTGCATAACTATGTTCTTGTACGTGTTACATGTTTATTATTAGATCGTATACACAATTATTTTCATCTCTCGATGAAGGCAGAATTTAATTTAACACATATTATCACCAACATTTTAATCCCTTCGTGAAGTTCCATAACAATTTAATACGTGGAATTCTGAAACCTCAAAAGTATAATACGAAAATTTCAAATCAATCTATATACCCAACATTCCAATCCCACGTATAAACGAAATAGCAAAAAAACATTAACCGTTTGTGAGCCCAAGGTAAATGTAATTCACAGGGCAGACGACCTCAGGCAAGATTAAAAAACTTTCTGCCCAACCCTGTGGTTTCGAGGGCAAAAAAATATTAATGAAATTTCACGAAGCCTCCTCGTTGACCGAAAGGAGCGAACTTCATCAAAGTATTTTCTCTGTAGCGGATAGGCAATTAAGAAATTCAATTTTGAGATACGGTATCGGTTTCTGAGTATCCCAAGTGTTGGAAGGGTTGACGGTTGTCATCGGATAATTTAAGAAATCAATTTTTCTTAAGTGGTATCGCAAATGATGGACTTAAATCTGATTGAAGGGAAGAATGACTTCAACATTAATCATGGAGATTGACTGATGACATTTTTAGGCTTGGAGTTTTATAATAATTTGAAAACTGGCGAAAATTACCAGAGGGCCTAGACAAGTGGCAACTGATTTCAAAGCTTTTCATATTTCTACAACGACTTTCAAAAGGAAGCACAGCTTTATTAGCTGGGACAAACAGACATACAAAAAAAAAACATTTTTTTTGTTATAAGTACCAAGTATGCATTTATTAAGAAGCTATTATTTTGACATTTTATTTATTTGTATATATTAGCTGCTGCTCGCGGCTTCGTTTGCGTAGATATTTCTAAAATAAAAGTAGCCTATGTTATGACATTCTTGACATCCGGCACCACATGGTACTATATAGAAAAAAAGTACTACGCGCATAGAAAGTACTACAATAACATTTAGCTTAATTACTTTCCTGAACTCTTGGACACTTCTATCTATGCCAGTGAAAGTCCCGTCAAAATCGGTCCATCCTTTCGGGGCCGTTTCAGAGATTAGCCTGACAACCAAACAGAAAAAAATAAAAATAAAATATATATATGTACCGAATATACTTTCATATGCACTTAGGCTACATTCCGATTTAAGCCGTAATCGCTCATGGCACTCACATCAATAATTTGCGTTCCGATGTAGAATAGCACGATTATGACAGCTGAGAGCTGCTTGACAGCGCTGACGGTGATATTACTATATGGTATGGTCGGCGTTATCGCAAGATGGCGCATGTCATGACGTTATCTATGATGATTCACGGGACATCGTTATCGCACTCACGCCAATTCGGCAAGCGTATAAGCATACTCAAATCGATTTCAGTGCAATTCGGAACGCAGCCTTAGTGAAAAGCTATTATTTTGAGATTACAAACAGACACTTCAATTTTATTTATTTGTATTTATACGTATATATCGGTAACCCCCTCTTTCAGAAAGATTTTAAGAGAATTTCCTCTTCAACGTTTTTTTTACACATTTGTCATCCTCGTGCCGTTATACCAATTTATTTGGCGTTCAGCATATCTTCTACTTCCACACATTTCTATCAGCTGACGTCTCAGTAGTCATCTTCTTTCTAGCCATGTTTCTCTGATCTTCCTATACTCTTATAGCCAGTCACATTCATACTCGGAACTTGCCTCACGACATGGTCATTGTTTTCACATAACATAAGTATAAGTATAACTAGCCTATAACATTCCCACAGCTGGGACACTGGCCTCCACTGTGTGGGCAGGAGTGGGCCGTAATTCACCATGCCAGCCCAGTGCAGTGCGGTTGGTGAATGTCACATGTCTTCGAATTTTCGGTTCTAGGACATGCCGGTTTTCTCACGATGTTTTCCTTCACCGTTTTGAGAGCAGTGCTGATGAAATAAAAAACACAAAGTAAAGCGCCTGCTTGGGTTCGAACCCACGACCTAGACTCGTAAGTACTATAACTCACACACTCACTAATTATAAATGTTAAAATTTTAGGAAAATCATCTACTTTTACAATGTTTGTAAATATGTGAGCACCATGTATTTATCGCATAATCAATTTGTCTGTCATTACTTCACTTTGCATTCTTTTTACCTATTGTGTATATAATTTTATTCTAGGTAAGTGCATCGTCTTCACATATAATTAAAAAAATATTATTTCGTTTAAAAAAAAAAAAAAATATCATACCCATAACCTACAAAAAACCATATCTGAAAAAAATAAGGAAATATGCTGAACTTAAAGAAGAAGTCACAAGAATCTGGAGGCAAAAAATAAGTGTACGTTATCCCTATAGTTCTCTCCACAACAGGTGTTATCCCCAACCATCTTCTCCGCAGTCTGAAACTAATAGATTTAGAAGAATCCGTTTATATTAACCTACAGAAAGCTGCCATTTTGAACACCTGCAGAATAGTTAGAAAATTCATGCAGTTAGAGGTCGAACACACCCACACCTTAAATACACACCACACGCTGCATTTACTTGGCTTTCGCCCATAAATGTAGCTAAAACCAGCCTAAGAGCTGAGAAAAAAAACATTCAAATAATAATAATAATAATAATTAATTTATACAAAATATTTAAAGAGCAAGTATGGAGTTTCTTGCCCATTCTTCTCCATACGTAACTACCTTTTGGAAGGGGCAACTAGAATCAATTAATTATATTAGTTTGACGTTCAAAAGGGCCTATAATGTACCTATTTGAAATAAATGATTTGACTTTGCCTTTGACTTTAAGTCGGGGCTGATACCGATATTATATCGTGAGGCAGAGCAGTACCACTGCTCTGCCTCATGATATGGTTTGTCATTTTTATCACATAATCCCCCACTATTAGCAACCTCCATCGGCGTACAGTAGAAAATAATACTGATAAAGTCGTGAAAATGATTTACTGAAACAAAGGAGGCTCATATACTGTGAGTGAGAGGGATATAATTGAAACAGTATGATTTATACCGCGCTCATAGCTGTTTTATCTACGGCCTTATTTCCGAAGCAAGAGTAAACAAAGGCAAAATGGATAGGAAGTAATGGCGAAGGGAAGTGTTTTTAATGCTATAAAAGTTTGTGCCGCGAGGTTTGTGTTGCACTTAATTGGTTTTTAAATATCGTGTTTTGCTACTGTGTTTTATGGTTTTTGATTGATGGGGTTTTGTTTTCATGGCTTTTATACTGTGCATAGGAAATGCTGTAAGCGGTTCATTAAGGTATGAAAATGGGGATTGTAAATTCACACTTAACTTTTATTCAATTTATAAAAGTAAAGTTCTGGTATTTTTTTTTTGTATTTTTATTTTACAATAATGAAGTATAACATCATTAAAAAGTCAAAATAAATGGTTTAGTTTTTCAAAAATAAGGTGTCATCAGAAACCAGGGGAATACCGGGGGTGTTATTTATAATACTAAAATCTATTTTTATTATACAATATAGATGATAATATAAAAATATTACTCCTCCAAAAATGATTTTTAAGTTTTCTTCGGTCTGTGCTACCTATACAAAAATTAAAGCTCACACCAAAGAAATATAAAAAAATGGCTTACACAAAACTTTTACATATCCACCTCTACCTACGTCAGCAATGCAGCAATATTTTATATTCTGAGCCGCCCAACTTTGAGTATCCAACCGATTCTTATCCCAATTTCCTCAGAACTGATGTAAACACAATGGAAATACCGCATCTATACCGTTTTCCCCTCTCTCCGCCAAAAAGGGTTCCTGGGCGGAGTCAGTGAATTATGGTCTTTTAAAATCTTTTTTTTTCTTTGTTATCGTTCAGAGTTTTTCGTTGCGATAAAGAAGATTACACCATTTATCTTAGGGTTGACTCTGGAACATTTGTGCAGTTTGTATAATTTTATTTTTTGAGACTTTCGGGGTTTGGAAACATTTATTTGTCTAGATGTGAAGCTGTTTTATTGATTGCCTTCATATCCAGATGAATGTGGATCAGGCATCTACTCTCGATTTTCTTATTTTAGGTATGTTGTATGTTTACATAGATAAATAAGATGATATTTTTGTTGGTATGAAAAGGGTTAGGAATAATATACGGATGAATGATAAATGCTCTGGCACTTAAGAGGCTACCGAGCGCACAGTGGCGCCCTCATCGTTTGTTCGGTGATATCTTTTATTTTAGAATGAAAATGCAGAAAATAAGCTCTTCAAGTTGTGCTTCACAAGACTATACGTTATTATTACTACAAACAGTAGTTTTAAATTGTTATGTTTTATTGTAATCTTTAAGACGGAGCTTAGTGGCCACTATTTTCCGTTTTAATGATTACAATAAAACATAACAATTTAAAACTACTGTTTGTAGTAATAATAACGTATAGTCTTGTGAAGCACAACTTGACGAGCTTATTTTCTGCATTTTCATTCTAAAATAAAAGAAATCACCGAAATAACGATGAGGGCGCCACTGTGCGCTCGGAGTAGTCTTAAGGATTTCGTTACACTTTTATGAAAAGACAACAGAGAGGTTCCCGTTTTACAACTGACATTCATTTTCCATTCTCAGATCCACTTTGCTTGGAAAACCTACCTACTGCTAGAATAACACAGTTAATGACAAATAATAATTAAGTAAGTAGTATTATATAAGTACATAAGTAATAATATTAAATATATAGATATTAACTGTGGCCACTGCGAGTCAGTAACAATTGTTTGCGGTTAGTTCTTGTTGGGCATGGATTGAATACAAAGAAAGAAAGAAAGAAAAAAATAACGTTTATTTGGTCACAGTTCGTGAAACACAAAATACAAACAAATTAAAAAGTGAATAAATTTTTTTTTAATAAACAAATAGCGGTGTGCCTCACGGCTGAGCCAAAAAGGTTCATTTCAGCATGAATGCCAGACAGATGCTGTCTGACGCTGGTTTTCTAATGAACCTGTAACATCTAGGATGCGTTCAGATCTGGGTGAACTATGGCGAGGGACAGATGTATTTATTTCGACGAGAAGCTTCGGAACTTGCATAGATTCATTAATGATTTTGTCTTAATCTCTGTCTTTGAAGTCAGGTCGTTAGTTTGCCTTCGCTGTTTTAAAGTTATCATTTTGAAGTGATACCTATAGCCTTTGCAATTCACACACACAAATTCACTTGTAACGATCCACCATCGATTGTTATGCATATTGAATTATGTTTTGAGACGATCACAACGGTCCATATCGATTGACAAAAAAAAAAAAAAATTGCGATGAAATCTCACCGCTTTTTTTTTATCAGCTTTTGTTGTTTACTTATCACATGGAAAACCAACAGCTTTACATAAATACAATAAATATGCTGGCATAAGAAACATGAAGCAAATTATAGGTTTTCACGGCTAACTATAGTGTAATACAATAAGAGATCTCATACACGACAAGTTATCAACAAAAGAAGCACACCAATCGTTAAATCTGTACCGCCAAAACGTTAGGAATAAACTACAATAAAATTAATAAAAAACAAGAACTAGAACCAATATTGATACCAAGAATTAATTTTGAAGAACTCAAGGTTCAACCAATTGCGAACGTTTGAGCACACTGCTGCGCAGAGGCCTCTCCTTTTTCCTTCCGAACCTCCCTGTCTTGAGCGATCTCTGGCGGCCATGTTGGCCCTGAAAACGTTATCAGATCGTCACACCACCTTCGCCGCGGTCTACCTCGACGGCGATGTCCTCCCTCAGGCATCCAGTGAGTGACGATCTTTGCCCATCTATCCAGATGCATCCGTGTGACGTATCCGGCCCACTCCCACTACAGCCTGGCTGTTTTTGATGTGGAACATCAGAATCTATAGGCGCACCTTGCGGGTAATTTTGACTCGTGTGGCGTGACGGCAAACGGCATGACGTTCTCTTATTCATTCCCCCTCTCCGCCATGTTTCACATCTGCCGGGCATCCAGCGACCGCCATTTTTGTATTTCTTCTACATTTACTATTTGAGTTATGGAGCGTAGAGTGGTGTATCTAACTCAATCTGTACGCTTGACACCTATTTACATTGCCACAAAATTGCTAAAACATCGCTTGCTCGGGAAGAAAAATAAATCACTATGGTCGTAGAATTTAATTTTTCTTTAAGCGTTGGTTTGAAATGTCGTGTTGTCCCTGTCATAATGGCCCTATGTTTCAGACCTCGCCTCTCATGCAGGCTGGGTTAGGTTAGGTTAAAATTCGTGTCCGTGGGTTCGAATCCGGGCAAGTACTAATGTGACTTTTTCAATTCATGTGTTTCTGAGTTTATCGTAGACGTTGCTGACATTGGTGAAGGAAACCTAGACTTATAGCTAACAGTCTAAAATCGGCAACTGAGCAAGCGTGGAGATCAATATTCGTGCCTTCTCTGTATGAGAAATGACCTTTGCCCGCAGTGAATAATAGGCTGCTATTATTATTATTATTTTAAGTATTGGTTTATTTTCTCTTTTTTTTACTATCAGAACTAAGAATTCCGTTGAACCTACAACCATTACCGCTTCAAATTTTATGTGATTTTAATTCCACTAACGTATAACTTAATAACTTATTAAGGAGATAAACTATTTCAAACATTAGACTAGAACCGTATAAAGTCAATACTAAAACAGACTAATAATATTAAAACAAAAACTAACAAGTTACAAAACTATTTTTCTAGCTAATGTTTTCATATTTTTTTTATAGATTTAACAAATTAAGGCCGATTTCCTGTTTTTTTTCTTCTAGTATAGTATTTTTACCAACCTCTTGTGTTTTACATTTGACGGCTTCATCTAAGTACAAAATTACCTTACTAAAACTTTACTACCTGCTGTACTTTAAACTTACAGTTTCTGATTAACTTTAAGGTCAAATAGAGATGGTTGTTTCATTTACGTTTGGGACTAAACTGGCAGTTAGTTAACCTGGTGTTAAACAGAACCTAATCTGAGCTTCACTACAACATAGAGTATAAAACAAAGTCGCTTCCCGCTTTCTGTCTGTCCCTATGTATGCTTAGATCTTTAAAACTACGCAACGGATTTTGATGTAGTTTTTTTAATGGATAGAGTGATTCAAGAGGAAGGTTTATATGTATAATACTTGCATAATATAGTAGAGAAACACTGATAATTTTAGAGGTTTCTAATGTGATGTCTTAAATAAACACATTTTTTTGCGCTTACATTGCAAACGCTGGCTGAACGCTACGAGATAGATCAAAATAATTTACTACAGTATTGTACATCTTTAAAAGGTCTACAAAAAAGTCTACGACGGTATATGTCTATCTCTTAAGAATAACCCACAATAACCATTTTTTAACCTTTACTTTTTACGAGTATTAATGGCTTATTTACGAAGCGATTTTATACAAAACAGCATTAATCCTTATCCAATTACCAAGTACCTTAAATACATTTTGCATTTAATATAGATCAATATGGCCCTTAACAGCATGTAATTTTATATGTCGCTCTTTCAAGCGTAACTTCTAAAGAAAACATGTCTGTATTGTCTAATGACAAAAAAGCTGTGAACGTTGTATATAAAGACATTCTGTAGTATATTTAATATCAGCATTGCACCCATGCGAAGCCGGGGCGGGTCGCTAGTTATAATATAAAATACTGCCTAGGGTGTGCCTTAGTGTAATTGTATTAATTTCTTCATAATGACGGATGTAAAAACAGTGTATTCCTACTTACATGTGTTATTTGATAAGCAAACCGGAACGAAAATCGCGAGTTTTCGCATCAATTATACTTTATGTTAGATAAACATTTTATTTTTTATTCAAACTTTATGCACAAATAAAAAAAAAACAATACCGTACAAAGACAGACTTAATGCCCAAGGCATTTTCTACCAGTCAACCTTAGGGTGATTCAGAGACAAAACATGGCAGGATAGATAACACGAAAATAACTATAAAATACAAGAATAAATACATAGACATTATACATACATAGACATATACAAACAGAATAAACTTTGTTAGGAGAAATAACGATCGGTAGAGGAGAAATAAAGATCAGTAGAGGATAAAACGAATCCAGCAAATCAGCACTAGGATGTTCCTGCACGTATAATGTTCCCGTGCCTTCACTTAAAAAGACAACCGACTGGTTGGCGTCCTGGGGGCCAAGTCTACTAATGTACAAACGTTGAAATGGTCTCTTCATTGTGAATTTTTGACAGATTTGCCATACAAACACTGTCAACAAATAGTCACAATGGCGAGAATGGTCTCGCCATTGTGAGTATTTGACAGTGTCTCAAGTGCCTCAAGTCTGCTATTACAATAGTGTCAGAATGGTCTGACACTATTGTAATAGCAGACTTGAGGCCCTGATGTTTAGAGGGAGCGCATTCCAAAGAAAGACCGCCTAGACAAATAAAGAAGAGTGAATGAAGCCAGAGCGGTCAGAAGGACATCAAAGAAAACTTGTTGGTGAAACGAAAATTTTAACTACATTAGGCAGAGCATAAGTATTGAATATGGGAAGTCAGGTAAGAAGAAAAAGTGGGATTGTCGAGAATAGAGAATAAAATTGACAGAGCCCTCAACATTTTATCTTCGAAAGAAAGACATCCGTAATGAATTATGACCAAAACTGTTCCATAATCAACCATGTGAACACATTAGTTTGTCAAAACTTAAATTTTAGTGCGACATATATTATTTGTTTACTAAATTGGAGAAGTAAAGAAGAATACACTATACATCCCAGAATCAATTTTTTTGTAACAAAATTAAAAAAAACTCCAGACTTTTCTTCAAAACCCACTCTAAAAGCAATAAACGTTTAAACTACAAAGATAATCATCACCTACTACCGTATTGTATATCGTACATCTAACATCTAAGCCACCAGAGAGGTCACACATTTTCCGGTTTTACTTTGACCCACAAACTTTCAACTGGTTTTAAGCACGAAACAGAATCTGTTCCGTGGTTTTAAGAATGTCCAACATATGCTCATAGATATCGTTAGAGCCGTAAATTTTATCAGCTGATTATGTTTCGTCGTTATTAAAAGGTTAATTTTCTTTTTTTAAGATAATTTTATTATGATAGTGTAGAAAGTTGCTTATGAATGGGATGGACTAACTGCAAGACGTTACATAAGTAAGATATTTTATTTTTGAGATTATGGATCTCGAACCCACATCTCTATTCTAAGAAAGTGTGTTTTACTGTAGTATTTTGATGCTTCTTCTCAGGGAGGCTTAGTAATAAAAGCTGCACGGATCGATCAATCAGATTCAGCTACGCTTGCCGCGGTCGGTCCGTGGATGGGTGACCTTCTTTACATACCGAGACCCCTCCGTGCCTCGTAAGGCACGGTATGCCGTTGGTCCCGGACGAATGACCAATCGTGAATTTTTGACAGTTGTTACGAGTCGTCAGAAGGTATCAGCCTGAAAGTCTGACAACCAGCCTTACCAAGAGGTATCATGTTATCCATAACTGGGTTGTGGAGGTCAGATAGGCAGTTGCTCCTTGTCAAAAACTTATATTCAGCTGCATCCGGTTAGACTGGAAGCCGACTCCAACATATTTGGGAAAAAGGCTAGGCTAGGAATATTGATAAATCAACTCAGCCTATCGCAGTCCATTGCTGGAGATAGGCCTCTCCCAGGCTGCGCCAGAACACTCTGCCCTCCGCCTTCCGCATCCAGTCTATCCCAGACACCCTATTGAGGTCGTCGGTCCATATAGCTGGGGGCGCCCCACACTACGCTACGCGGACATAGAGCGTGCTATGCTCGAAATTGCTTTGAAGGATAATATTTGGAATAACATTATTTGGAAAAGAACCAGAATTACCGACAAAGCTTGCAGAGTAAGCAAGCTGAGTGGCAGCGGGTTGGCCATGTTTGTCAAAGGACCGATGACCGGTGGAGCAGACGAGTCCTGGAGTGGAATATTGATATTGAATACTAAATAGTTTTTTGGGTTAATATCAAAGCGACCAACAGGATTTTTTAAATATCAACCGTATCTTTCATTTTAGCCCCCAAGTGTTTTGTTCGTACCTCTGAAAGAAGTGTCAATCTATTAAGATAAATTATATGATTTGATGCAAAACGGGTCTTAGGATATAGGATGGTTACATTCTTTATGCCGCTAAGTCTCGAATTTTGGCCACAGATTCTGCTTAAGTTTAGTCAAACTAACATTATACATTTAAAAGTAAGTAGCTACATCTCTGCTCACCAATTTAATGCAAGCACATCGTAGAACAGGAACATGAATGGAACAGAACTGAAACAATAATATATTCGGCGTCGTCTGTTTTAGTACATTTTGCATACATTATGACAGCGTATTTATGTCTAAGGACTTAAATTCAGTGAGTAAGCGGAGTTATGAGGTGAATGTTAGATAATTGATCTTTTCTGCAGTAAAACAAGATAAAAAATAGTTCGCCGTATCCCAGTAGTTCCATTCTCTAGTTTCATTATGGGACTACTGGGGTTTTTTTCTCCCAGTAGTTCCATGGAACTAGCATACAGGTTGTGGCGTTAATAGTGATCCGCCGTTATGAGGTCGATACACCGTATATTCAGCTATCACATATCACAATGTGAACTATTTATCTTAGTTCTCCGATTGTTTTTTTTTTTCATGTAAAATTTACAGCTTGCTTTACTTATTTGGCTTTAATTTCTATACATGACATGACAATAAAAAAAAAATGTCAGTTCTAGAAATTACAACTAGTAAATGAGTTGTTTAAATTATGGTATGTGATAGCTGAATATATGGTGTATCGACCCCTAAACGTTGGACTACTATTTACGCCACACCCTGTATGCCAGTTCTATGGAACTACTGGGAGAAAAAAATCCCAGTAGTCCCATAATGCAACTAGAGAATGGAACTACTGGGATACGGCGAAATAAATTATACTTTGTTACTTTCGATAGAAATTACATGAAAACTTAATCAGTATTTGCTTGTGTAAACCTCTGCTGTAGTATTGGCAGATCTTAATCATATTATTAATCACTACACCTTCGTTTCTCTATCCTTACTACATATAACATACTTAGGCCTATTGTCCACGTAAACCGCACGACATGCGCACGCTTTCGTCAATTGACGATTGCAAGACGAATGCTTGCACTTGCATCTTGCGTAAAAACAATCAAAACTGTGTCCACGGAGCGGCAACGTCACGTCAGCCTCTCGTCATGCGTTCGTCATGCGGTGCGCGCGGCAGCATGTCACTACTCGACCGACTCGCGAGACGCACACTTCACATTTTCACAACAAAAAGACGTGCTTTCTCGATGCTATACTCCATTTACTATAGCATTAGAAAAATAACGGCTAAATAACGACAGTTGTTGTGTAATATTGTTGAAATTACTGCACTTTAGAGTTATTTTTTTAAATATATATGGTAAATAGATTACAATGCTTTGTATTTACAGTGATATAACGGAGTTTATTAAACGTTTACATCGAAATAACGAAAGGGTATGAACAGTTATTTGTCTACTGTTATAATAAATGGAGCATAGTTGAAAGAAAACTGAGATGTTTTGTAGCATGATTAACGATTGCATGAAGCAGCGTGGACATAGCAAATATGCAAAATACGCCTATCGTCATTTGTAAGTTGCATGCATTCGTCAAATGACGCGTGCGTGGACAGTTAGCCTTACTCTCCACGTTTTTGGGCTTTCAAGCTACTTAGTCAATAGGTATTTAATATAATAACCATGTTATTTTAGTATTGGGCCTTTTTTTTGGGTTTTTTTCAGCAAGCACTTACGTCATCATCTGCCTAGCCTTTTCCTATGTTGGGGTCGGCTTTCAGTCTTACCGCTTGCAGCTAAATACCAGTATTTTACATGGAGCGAATGCCTATCTGACCTCCACAACCATCCACAACCTGGGTAGGTAATACTATATCCCTTAGTAAGACTGGTTGTCAGACTTTTGGGCTTTGACGACCCATAACGACTGTTAAAGATTCACGAATGATAGCCGGGACCAACGGCTTTAACGTTCTTTCCGAGATACGGAGGAAGCTCGGTATGTAAAGATGGTCACCCATCCATGGACCAACCCCGGCAAGCGTAGCTTAACCTGATCGACCGAGCCATGGGGCTTTTATTACTAAGCTTCGAGCTCCTCGTATGAGCTTATGAGTTTCATATATAGCGAAAGTTTTTTAGTATGACATGTAGAATTATCCTCTTGACGGATGCTGGTGACTAAATATAACCCATGTATAACGATCTTCGTGCCTTATTTATTGCAGTTAAATTGCTTTCGTAATACGACTGTTTCTGAATAGCTTGCATGAATATACATTGCCAAATATTCGGTAGAATCGCTCATGAATTTGCTTTTAAACACCGTTCAAAACTTTCACTCCACCGACTATCATAAACGCTGGAAATGTTGAGAAATTTAATATACTCCGAATTGATCTAAAACGGGTCATTTCAATACCTGACCTAGTTGCGATAAATAGGTTTCTACGCTACATTCAACCTTATTCACCTTTTACTCTAAGAAATCCTACTGAACTCCATTATGCCATACAAAACCATTTACCGACGTCATAAACCACATTATATTATACCATTTTCCTAAACCAGGTATCCTAAAAGAATATATTTTTACGAGAACTAGCAAACGAAAACGCAAACGTTTCAGGTGAACGCAATACTTATTATAACTTACTCGTTTCATAATCAAAAGTTTATTGTACGTAAAATTGAGTCGGACGGAGCAATAAAAATGATTTAGATTATGTTGCCTTAATTTTACAATAGGTTAAGATTATGCCGAGTACCAAACATTTTAGTATGAAACCCTTAATTTAAGTGAAAATATCGCGCAGTAAATCATTTAAAAGGCTGTTATATTAATATGTATGCCACCATTGTAAAGGCTGTTTCAGTGGTGAGCGACGCGATAGCTATGAGTGAGCGATTTTTTATTACTTCATGCATATTGAAAGAGTTTAAAATGTTTTTGTGTCATGTATTAATCCCGCTTCTAAAAGTGGATTTATGAGGTAGTAAAACACCAAAATACAGACTTCATCACAAGCGATTTTTAACTATTTTAATTTTAAGTTATTTATTCGGATATCAAACTAACTTGAGCACGTTGTGCGGTAAGTGGTATCGTCTACTGCGTCGCTGCATCGGACTTCATACAACAACAAGTACATAACTCACGTGGTGTGAGTTCCGACTCCAGACTTAACTATAAGATTATGATTAGGATACTAACATTAAATTTAGGGTATCGGTACTAACACTGTATGGATCTCTGTAGTCTGACAATAAAGGTTTTATTATTATATCTCCCTCTGTGCCACCATGTCACTCGGCACAGTTCCTTGGAAAATTCGCTCGCGAACCGACCCCTGAATAAGAATGAACTTTTTGCACCTCATTTTAATGCCCGCTAATATTATTCGGTTTCTTCGGTGGTGACTGTTTTAAATTTTAAATATCATTTACCTATGTTAAGAGTTTATTAAGTTGATATTAAATTACTTTGTCATGCTTAACTCTTAGAAATGGAATATGAAAATTCAATATGAGACTTGGGTTACTTTCGTTTGGTTTTATGAGGCTTTTTATTATGTGATATGAACAGTGTTATAGGATACATAACAGCCTCTTCGCGTAATTTATGACAATAATCGTTATTTGTACGAAGAAGTAGTCTGAGATACTATTTACGTAATAACGCGCGGTATCTTTATTTGAGTTTAGCGAGACTTATAATAATTAGAAATAAGAAAAAACACGACCAAAGTAAAAGTGTAATAGATATTAAACTATAAGCTGACAACATTAACATATTATTCCTTTAGTTCAAAAGTAAAAGACTTGTATTAACCTATAAAAACTGGCCAAGTGCGTGACGGACCTCACACATTGAAGGGTTCCGTAGTTGGTATGAATTTATCCCAAGAACAAACAACATTTTAGTTGAAAAAAATGTTCTTCCATACGGAATGTATGGGAGAACATGTTTTTCAACTGTAAATGTAAGTTGGTCGACTATTACTCGGTAACTTGTAAAGCCTACTTATCTGTGATAGTTTTACTTTTAAGTTCGTTATATACAGGGTGGATTTTTCAGATGGGGAAATAAGGGCAGGTACATTAACCGGTTTATCTACAACAAAAACAACATTCTTAGGAGACTGTCCTTATTTTTTTGAGAAATTGTGATCCCCATATTTTGAAAAAAATGTACAGTCAGCAAGAAAACGGGTCATTTTCATAAAAACTTTTTTTGATGTCAATTGATGCTGTTTCTTATAAGGATAAAAAACCTCTATTTCTACTCTATAACTCTATCAATATAGGATCAACTGAGATTTGAGTACTAGAAAAGTCAGAAATCACAAAAAACATTTCCGTTACCAAATTACAGCTTTCTAGTACTAAGGGTCTCTGAGCTAAGCCGCGGACAGACAGACAGACAGATGGGCATGGCAAAACTATAAGGGTTCCTTGTTGACTATGAAACCCTAAAAACAGATAGGACTTTCAATAATGTACGAAAAAGTGTCGAATAGGATTATTTTCACCAAATTGAAAAGAGCTACATTCTCAGCCAAACGTAACAAACAAAAGCCTGAGTTCGGTTCTAAGACATAAATTTTACGCCTGTCCTGGCTCCTAAAAAAATACCTAAAAGTTCAATTTACGAAAAAGCACTCAGTCAACGTGTCTAGACCATTTGGAAATTTAAAGGCAAGCTTTCTTTATTACCAGTATATAGTGACCGCCTCTCATTAGTTCCAAAAAAAATACAGGGTGTGTGGGAGACTTTAAATGACAAGGGTACACCCTGTATACTGTACCCATCTCAACACAACAGGGTTACCATCTGGCGATTCATTTGTGTTGTCCAGTTTTAAAAAATGATGGCCAAACTCAACAACAGCGAAGCTCCATTTTAGGGTTCTACTTTCAGTCCTTGCAATTTAAAAGTCCGGTGGAATTTCTAAAGTTGGTCCAAAAGTTGTATTTTATTTTTTTGGGTTTACTTCAGTTTCTAAACTGTAATATCCGAATGTTTTAACGTGTTGCTTGGTAGCCCTGCGAGAGGTGTGTGTGGTCAGGAATACAAATGGCGGACACAAGACCGTGCGTACACCAATGGCTTCATTTTGTGTTTGGCGCAGAATATTTGCATGTTTTGACGACGGTGCTAATAATAAGCTTGGGATTTAAATAACTTTATCTCTGTTGTTTATTGTGAGGATTTATATAGTTGCAGATATAAGTACAACAAAAATCTATGCAGTACGTAGGTACAGTCGCCAGCACATCAAGTTACCACAAACTGTCAAATTTTCTCATTCGATTTCGAACTGAACCACCAACATTTTAAGGTTAAAAATCGTTTGAAGAAATTTGACAGTTTCGTTTACTCTGATGTGCTAGCCACCGTACAACGTGTTCCTATTACACGATAAAACCTTGAGTATCATCATCTGTCTAGCCTTTTCTCAATTTTGTTGGGGTCGGCTTCCAGTCTAACCGAATGCAGTTGAATACATTTTATATATGTATTTTACATAGAGCGATAGCCTATCTGATCTCCACAACTCAGCTTGTGGGTAACACGATACCCCTTGGTAAGACTGCAGGTTGTCAGACTTTCAGGCTTTTGAGACCAGAAAAACTCAAAACCTTGAGTTTAAACAACGTTATTATGTTACAAAGTAGGTAATAATTTTCAGTAACCAATAGATCAGTTAATCACTTTTTCTACTAGAATCAATTAATTTGCTTTAAAAAGAATTCAATACCTAGATCCAATATATTTCGCGTTTTAAAACAAAGTTACACATTTTCTCATTGCAATTTCTTAGAACATTTTCCTATTTCGATCTATTAGCACATGTTTTCACTTTTAAATAAAAATATATATAGTTGTTTTTCAATTAAATCTTTGAATGAGGGTAAATTTTGGAACGTTTTACTCAAACTACTGATAAAATAAAATAGTACACTATATTTATTGTAATAGCCGTTATTCTGTAAAAGCCCATCTCATCAGTAAACCTAATCATTCACCGTGCCAATCCACGGTAAGCTTCCAAAAATAGGTCAAATAATCTATCACCATAGCAACCAATCCATCCATCCCACACATTCCCCCAATTTGTGGGAAGATTGGCAGCCATTTTCAAAACCATTTTACTCCCAAAATATTCCTAGACTCCTGAACAAACAAGAAGAATATTCGAATTCATTGTACAGCTACAGGTTTATTGTTAACTGACAATCACTTGTCGATGTCAACACATCAAATCTTCTGAAGAGAAATCTTTTCAACCCTCTTTGAGAGGCCTCGGACTGGAAATACAAAGGTTTCGATAAAATAGGTAGGGATAGCTACTGCCAAGTCATTCTTATTGCTCGATAACTTAATATAAGTAGGTACCTTATTTTTGTAAGGGTTGAGTATATTTTCAGAATCCAAGAGGAAAAACATAACAAAAATATTGCGTAATTTCTCCCCTTTTTCAAGTTATAAAACTCGGAAAACTCGAAATTTTGAGTTATAACACTTCCATATTGTGTTTCTCAATTTTTTTTTCCTGTTTAGTTTGTTATAACTTTTATAAGGTTTTTAAAATGCCTGAATTAGGAAAAAAATGTATAAGTAAGCTATTTAAAAAAAAAAGATGTTGTTGTCGTTGTTTTCAGTTTATTATCATTAAAGAGGTTTCTCATTTTGCATAACAAAAAAATTCCAATTGGGCGACCAATTTATTTAAATAAAAACAATTTACAAAGGTAACTCCGATTTCCGGGTTAACACGAGGTAACCCTATTTAATATTAAACACAAAACACGGTACCCAATAATTTTAATGTTAGAAAAAAAAAAAACTATTTTTGTTTCCGTTTCTAACGACTAACCATCTAATAAATTATGTAAGTTTGTATTTACTGTTCGATTTTGTTTCTCTGTTTTACTTTGTATATCAGTAGGTAGTAGGTACTACACACGGTGGTGTATTGTGTTTTGGTGACCTTTACAATAGGAGGATACAGACTTTTTTTTTGAACTTTGGACCCCCACACTAGGAATTTCTCCTGTACTGTGAGTGCGTTTAGAAACATTTAAAGTCACATACAAAAACAGCCAGACCCGGAACAACTACTTGTAGGTCATACAAATATTTGTTCCGAGCGGGAATCGAACCCGCGATACGCAGCGTAGCAGTCAATCGCTTAACTACTGGTCCACTGCGCCAACTGTAACGTCAAAGACATGATTGTGACGTAGACCGTACAAATGATGATGATGATTATGTATCTACATAATCATCATCATCTGCCTAACTTTTTCTCAACTTCAAACCGGACCTTTCAAGTCGGATGAATACCAGTATTTTACATGGAGTGACTACCTATCGGACATCCACCACCTAGTTACAACTGGGTTATACGACACCCCTTGGTAAGACTGGTTGTCAGACTTTCGTGCTTCCGACAACCGCAACGGTAGGCAAGAATCCACAAATGAAAGTCGGCACCAAGGGATTAACGTGCTTTCTGAAGCACAGAGGGGACTCGGTAAGTAAAAATGGTCACCCATCCACGGACCCAACGCGGCAAGTGTAGCTTAACCTGATCGATCGACCCGTGCGGCTGTTATTACTTAGCCACGACCTCCTCCTACCTACCTCTCTACAAAAGTCTACCTACTTCAAATCCCAATTGTAATAATTTTATCTCCCTTTCCAGGTAACCACCAAGCCCAGTGCTAAGTGCAGTGCAGTGTAGTGTAGTGCGTGATGTCAGATTGAGGCCTGTCGAGGCCACTCAAGGCCACTGGAGGCCATGACCAGGCCGAGGCTCAAATGCGCCGCGTGGGCCTGGCTAGCGGTCCTCGCGGCCTTCGGGAGAACTACCGCGTACACGGACACTGAGGAGTTCTTGAGTGATCTTGATAAACCAGGTGAGTTTTTAGTGTTAAATGTGTACTTTTTCGATTTTTAATACGGCTTGTTGGTTAATAATGCTCGTTGGCAACACTTAATTCAGTTAATGGTAAACATTTATTACCGTTTGGCAGGAGGAGGTGGGGGGAGGGAGAAGGAGCGTGCCAGAGGGGGCACGCTCCTTCTCCCTCCCCCCACCCTGGCACCACTCCCATGAAAAGTTATTTAGAAAAACAAATTGTTGTAACCTAACCTCAAAACACTTTAAAGTCGTCGTGAGTATGGTTTAAAAAAAAATACCACGAACCTAACCTAACCTGTCCGAATGGGGGTGCCCTAAGTCCTGAGCTCGCTTCGCTCGCTCTTGTATCATAAGTTCTCCTAATAACAGTAGTAACATTGCCTTTTGTACATACACAATACGATCAATGTGGGTACACTAACTTTCTTCTGAGCAGAATTTCTAGGTTCATAAAAAACAAATAAAACGACAAAACATTCATATGAAATGAATGACAGCGACATATGACGCAAATGGCATATTTTTACGTTTCTTTATATCGATTTTGCACGACATTTTATACTACGGACATTATTCCGGGACAGATTTAGCCCATTTTAACGTTTTCTTTTCGCTTTTGATTTGAGGTTAGAAACATTTTTTTATTAATTTCTCGAAAAATATGCATTACCTTTTAATAAGAGTGGTAGCGTTATAATCGGGGACCCAAACCCCACCAGCTTTAACCCCTTTTACTCCCCAACTCCTGCCAAACGATACTAGATCCAACCCCAGTTAATTTGCCGATTAAGTAGATACTAATTTACAAATTCTATCATCCAGGATTTCATTTACTCTTGATAAAAATAATAACTTGGAATAAAAAAATGAGAATTCAATAAACATTTGAGGATGCGACTTTTCACTAGCGTTTGTGAGAAACTAGGTGAAGTCTTTAGTTCGCAAACTGCGGCAAACGGACTTTGATAAAACTTTGAACTTTTGATTCTGTAGGAAAAAAACTATGAATAATAATCAGAGTACGGAATAGGTAGAATTAATTTACCTAAACTTCGAAGAAGGAAGTAATAAGTAAGTAGTAAGTGGTTATTACCTCCATCCACTGTATGTTACTTTCTTCCTCGAAATTCAGGTAAATTAACTGTACCTATTCCGATCTCTGATAATAATGCAAAGAGCCTTGTCTCTCAACTTATTTAACACCCAAGTGATTACAAACACGACAATTATTATAACTACTCCATAATAACAAAGTTTTCTCAACACCGCAACACTGAATAACAAAACAATTCACATGAGAAATAAACTCATAAACAACATTTACACCACAAAATAAACATTAATGAAACTTAAAAAGTTACATCTGCTTAAATAAACAAAAATTGTTACATTTAATTAGTTCCCACATCGCGTATTCCAATAATTTCGATTAGATGCTCGCTTTTTAATTATAGTTGGTTCACTCAACTTAAAGTAGGTTGAAATAAACTAGTTTGGTGGAAAGATAGATGTTGCATCGAACGAAATTTATCGAAATTTATTTTCGACTGACAAAAAAGGTTGGTATGGATTTAGATAGAGCATCTGATTGATAACCTCTTTCTTTGAGTTATTGTCACATCACGAATACTTTCGCTATTTACATACCTACATTATCAATAGTACTCTTAAGTTAACACAATGGAATGGTGGAAGTTGTGGTGAAAATATTAATCGTCAGCAGGGTTACAAGACCGTATTGATTGATATGATAGTACAAAATCTCAAATTGAAGACGCCTTAGGGCCTATCCATAGATATTTTCTATCAGTAATAAAGAAAAACGCTACTCCTTAAAAAAAAGTTAAAAATGTATTGGATTGACATAATCTACCGAAAATGTTGTCAATCCTATTGAAAGTTGTTGTAGAAAGGCGAACCGCTTTGAAAGCAACTGCTTCTTGTTTAGTCCCTCTAGATGTTATGACAAGCAAAACGTCAAAAAATGTATGGTTATACCGAAGTTATTCCTAGCATAACTTTATTCCATGTTTATTTGTAAGACCCCTAAAGTGATAATGTAAAATTAAAAATAACTGGATAATTTACAGCATTCTGTGCAGAAACCAAGTTGTATAAAATTAATCAGAAATCTATAATCACGATTCCAAAATCCTGAATTGCTAACGCAATAACGCGCTTAATACAACATAAATCCATGTAAATATACGGTCACGCAACGTCACATCTATCTCTCGTCAATTTACTCCGCGTACTGAGCCCAAAATTACAATATTATACCGTGCAATCAATCAACCAATGGCGTGGGCGCAACGTGTGGATACTCGTAATATAATGATTTTTAGCGATAATCATCAGCATTCAGCTCCAATGCACCAGTTATAATGTTAATGCTTAATTATGGTGATTTTCTAACTCATTTGAGAGCTATTTGAAACCTGTATGAAGTGTTGGTGAAATTGATTGGTATGCAGGCAATTAATTTTGAAGCCATTTTAATAAGCTTTGTGTGGTTACTATTGGCCATGTTTTGTATTGGTCGTAGTCGTCGTTTAATCAAGTATTGTGCAGAGGTGCACCGACCCCCACTTCTCTCAGAAAGAAGGTTCGAGCATTGTAGGCTGTTTATGAATGAGGAAGCAAACAGATCACCAATTTTCAACTCCTTACAAGAAACCTTTGAAACAGTTTCTGTTTATTCCGATAAAAACTATTACTAACATCATACTACCATTAACATAACTTTCTGTAACACTTTAAGTCCAGCAACAACCCAATATAAACATAATAACTATAATAATCATAACATACTGAACCTATCAATCAACAAACAGAAGGTGATTGCAGTCGTTTACTTAAGATAATTATTATCATTTACTGTTAGTCACACATCGTTACCGGAGCTATGTTTAATTTATGCAGATTCGTTTCCGCTGTGCCCCTTTTCAATGGTTTATAAGTACAAGTTAAAACATTCAAAATGATCTAGCTGGTGGCCAGTGGAGGCCTTTTGACAGGCTAATCATTTTGTCCAGTTAAGTTCCTTAAACATTTTAGCTAGTGGGCAATGGAGGCCCGGCAGGCACGAGCACCGTTTTTTCGACGGAAGAGTCGACAAAAATGACGTTCCGTGTAGACAGTACGACGGCGGCAAAGTAAAAAGAGTCAACTGCACTTCAAGTGCAAAAACAGTACTATATATATTTTTTCTTTTGCTTATATCTCGAAAATGGTGTGTCCTATCGCAAAAATAATGAAAATTTCGACCCCCTTTATAAAACACATAAAACCTTAAAACTCAACATGTAGGTAATAATTTTCATATTTTTCATACAAAAAGTGAAAAACTGCTCCAGCTTTAAAAAAAATCACGGGGTAGGATAAAAAAAAAAAAAAAAAAAAACATTATTTTGTAGATAACCTATGTATATTTTCGAGAGTCAGTAGAAAGTTTTCTACTGTCTTTAACATGGCGATTACAAAATTAAATTGTCTTCACTACCTTAGACAACTGTCCGTTGTCAGTGTGATTTTGACAGTTTGGGATAGAAATCTTTCTTCTGAAATAGTCTACGTTTAAAAGGACCTAGACAAAGATCATAGACATAATGACAGATTGTGGAAGGATTTCTACGGCGCGAGTCAAAACTGGAGAAACGAAATGTCACTTTTTATAGAAAGAGCTGTGTCTTGTCTTCGTAGACATAGAAAGCGTCATGGCATGCTAAGCCTGCAGGAGGGCTTGTTATTTTGTCCAGTTGAGTTGAGTCTTAATCCCTCTAGCGGCTACCCACTAAATCAAGAAAAAATGTTATTTGTTCTTAATAAGCTAAAGCCAAATTAACACTTTCCGAACGCCGCGCCGCCGCCGCCGTCGTCGTGGTTACTAAAATGATAACACCATATTCGCTTGATCTGATAGTGATAGACAGGTCCAAAAACCGTACTTAACCAATTCTTAGTGTATTAAGCTACTAAACAGAAGCGGAATAAATTCCCTAGCAACCACATTCTGTCTATACCTACTTTCCAGAGAACCAAATATACATATTTATATAACTAAAATTATACAAAATCATTACATAGGCGCTACTCTACGCTTTACGTAATATTTTCAAATAAAACAATGTGGAATTTATTAAATATTCATTTGGACCTCAGGATTTAATACAGAGCTCTATTAAAGAGCTCTTAGACTCTTTACAAGCACACTTATATTAAAACTTAGGATAACCTAGAACGTATTTTAACCTTTTCTGAAGTATCATCGATGTTCAGTTTTAAGTCTAATTTGGCTCCGTAACACGAGGTGTACCAGTGACTTTTAACCTATACATTTTTGAAAAACAAAAAGTTTTCTATATTAGTACCAAACTTCATTTCTAACTTATTTTTGAGTTAAGTATGTTATTTGATTTCAGTGAGCGGACCCAATGTCATTTACCGGCCATAACTCCTAACTTCGTGCTACTGAGAACATTCTAAGTCCTAACAGAGACCTCTTAATCTGCCTGAACTTGGGCTTTCTGTCTTAAAATCTATTAGGTACCTCAGACTTTATCACCGTACGACAGTTTTGCTAAATCGATTTGATGAAATAAAGAGAGATGAGATGAAAAATTTAGTAATGAAAGAAACCTCTTCCTTGACGAGGAAGACCGAGGTTTTAAACACACTTCCTCTAAACCTCCCGGCGTTTTTCCAAGAAGGCGCTTTAGGGGATGGGATAGCCATATGAACCTAAACCATCAGTAGGTATTTCACACCGAGCGCCTCTGACCTCCAAACCAATGATATATGAAATGAACTGTATAAATCGATTCAATCTTTTTCTTGATTCGATTCTCGTAAGTTCAGTTATGCACTCGATTTCACACAAATTAAAATAGATTTTTCACACTGAACGATGTAATATGTTACTAAGGGCGGACTTACACGGTACGGTTTTAAATGGGCGATTTGCAAAGGCACACATGTGCTGCGAAGGAAGAAGTAATTGTGTATTTTATCAGGCCTTTTTAACCGACTTCAAAAAGGAGGAGGTTATCAATTCGTTTTTTTTTATGGATATACTTTCAGATTGGTCAAGTTTTTTTCAAAATCCAGTTCTGATGATCTATGAGGAATTGAGGGAACTCCTCAAATTTTATAGGCATTCATATAGCGATTTTATATTTTCATCAACAAATCAATCATTTGCATTCAGAAAGTATCATTTGATGAACCGGAACTGATGAAGAAGACCACAGATGGGCACCGGAACTCGTCAATGATATGTATTTCACGGGTAGCGATAAGATATCTCGATTAAGATAGTTAAGCGACAATGACGAAGCAATAATTCAAATAAATGCTGATTAAAATGGTACCATCAAACCGATCTGATGGTGAAGCCGGAAGGTAGGAAATGGAACTCCGTAATAAAAAAATGTATTCTAGCCGTGTTTGGGCTTATTAGAATTGTCATGAGATGCACTCTGGCTATAAATGATGTTTAACTGACTTCAAAAAAAGGAGGAGGTTCTCAATTCGTCTATATGTATACGGTGTTAAAAAATGAACTGTACAAACTTTAAGAGGTGCTTTAGATCATCGAACTGAATAACTTTTACCTATGAAACTTTACTATGGAACAGCAGTTTTTATTAATAAATTTAATTTAGCTGGTAAACAAGTTTAGGTTTAAGTTGGCTGGTAAGGTTTTAATCTAATCGGTGTATGTTCATGGTGTTATAAGATTTCCTGTCACTGTTGTGGGATACGAATTGATGTGGGGTAGGTACCACAACTAAAAAGTGAAAAATAAAAACTTATTAAGTTTTTTTATAAGGACTTGTCTACTTCGGTCTTGTCTTGTCTTCTTGCCTACTTCGGTCACCTGTAGGTAATTGATTCGTTTTGGTTCTATGGATATTTAATAACAAATCTGATATTTGTATCTTCGTTCACTAATTGATCATTTTCGATCCTGGCAAGTAATGGAGTTTTATCCGGAGGATTTTCGGAACAACACAATATAGACACCTTACTGATCGTCCTTACGGTATTTAGAAGTCTTTGACAAATTGAGATTTAAAAATCTACGTTCCTTCAAACTACGTGGTGTATTGGTTTGATAACATAGATAACATTATAGCTTATTTTATTATTATAACACAGTACTAATACTAACACGAAAACTGTTACACTGTACAGTATTATGAAAATAACAACGAATCAGGCTCAAAGATCCAAATCGTGCATAAACACAGTTGATAGCCCATATTTATGAGTAACGTAGTGACCTATATTTACAACGATATGTTACCTCTCTCTGATGTACTTAATTTTCAGTAATAGGTCCCGAGAACTATACTTACTTTCAGGTTAAATACACAAAAGTCATAAATATTAAACAGTCATAGTTCATAATGTAGAACTTTTTAGTGAGTAGGTACTAAGCTTAAATCTCAAGAAGTTATGGCCGTGTATGGTAGCAAATATTTATTAAAATCGAACTTTGTCATGAAGATTCTATCAATATGGTAGGTACTTAGTTAATCATCTTTTTTTAATTTTAGGAAAAAGGATAGTTTATAAGATTTATTAAAAAAGATTTCATAGTATTCAATATTATATCAAATCTGATATAAATTCTAAAAAATCAACCCTTAAGACAATAACCGAATTAATATTCATTGATACTCGAAACCCTTTATAAACCTACAACAAATCATTACAAAATTACCATAAGAAAAAAAGTACAAGAAAAAATACCATTATCATTAAAAACAGAATCGCTGACAACCCCATAATGTTTATAATGAGTTATACGGACAAAAACATAGCAACACTCCGTTAGTTATTGTTGCCAGTGGAAAAAAGGTTAAATGTTAAGGCGTGTTCAGACGCAGTTAGCGAGAATAATTTAATTACCTATAAATATTTATGTTTGACCGCTATCCGGTGATATGTAGGTAATGAAAATTATTGTTAATAATTAAGTGACTATGAATTCCGAATAGACCTATTTTGTATTGATGAAGGCACGGAAAAGGTTGATTTCCAAATAACACGATAGCTACTGGCATAGTAGGCCACATAGGTGGTGTGATAGAAGCCATTGGTGGAATTGTCATGCATGCGTAACACTTGTCAGTTCTCATCTAACACATATCACCCACCGTGTTCGAAATTGTACTAGGCTGTACTTAAAAAAAAGTTACAATATTTAATTAGCTACTACTTAATTGAAACCTCTTCATAGTATAACGATGTAAGATCAGACGGCAATACCCGTTTTTTTAAGATTGTTCGCATTCTAAACTCAGTGTTAATATGACAAAAACCCTCTAAAATTTCCTATATTTGTTAAACGTTTTTGACATTGATTGTCGCTGAAATGAAATTGCGACTAGATTTTGAACGTTTTTAATTACGGGAATTGACCCACAGATCTGTTATAAATTGTTATTTGCTTTCTATCAATTCAGCTCTTCACAGTCCACAGCTGGACATAAGGATCTCCCATGCTGCACCGTTTGAGTTCAAACACAATAGAATTGATTTATGAATAAATTGAATTGAATTGTTCATTGCACAAGACAAGTCAACACCGAAGCTTACATCGAAAAATGCTCCTCAAATTTTCCATAATTCAAAACAAAAAAGAAAACCCTTTTCGCTCACATATACCTTCCATACCCAATTTAGATACCTAAACCATTAACCTTGCACAATATACCCTCTAATCTACTATACATGTCTGTAAGCGCCCTTACCTAAAATGTACATTGGTGCTGGGCCCTCATACATTCCACTGTCATTGTGCTGGCTTTTATTAGCTTTTGTCACGCGCACAACTCGTCCGAGTGGCTCAAGCGAGTGGCTCGGGCGAGTAGCGACGCTCAGGTGGGTTCTGACGGTATTTGTAATGCGGGAAATTAATTATTAATGGATTTTAGAAAGGAGTGAATAATGGGTAGTTTAGAGAATGTGATGAGTGGATGTTTAATTATTTATGTGTGTTTGTCATTTTATCTTTTAGAGGGGTTTAAGGGTGTTTAAAATGTCGTTGCAGAAATAACAACAACATTAATTTTCGTATTCTGTTTCACGTAAACTTTGAATGCTGCAAAAAGTTTATGTTCAAAGTTTATTGCAAGTACACGTCACTCTTTCCGTGTTAAATAACGTATTAGCAATAATAAAGAAAGGCATTTCTCGTCTTTTATAAATCAAATTCATCCTTCACGCTCTCTACACACTTTTATTATTACAACCAAAGTCAATTTCGTAGTTTCTGCGTTACATCTCGACAAACCTCTTGAGAACCTCACGAGATTAAATATTTGATTTAGTCTCGGTATTTTTCTGATGGCCTGGTAATAGCTTTTCATTATTTTCTGTCTTATATTATTATCGGCTTTACACATTTCTCGCTGCGAGCGAAAAAAAATCGTATGAAATAATTCATATGTAAGAAAAGATGGATCTCTTAACCTCATTCCGGTTCGCTGATCCCTAAAATAAACGAATCGTTTTTATTTCAGCAGATTATAATACATCAAAGACTTAACGTATGACCGAAGCTATGCGAGTACGATTCTTAGTAGATTACGGACGTAACTCATCGCGATTCGACGTTTATACGTAATAAACATGATATTTTCGGGTACACATTTCAAAATTTAAGCTACAATACGTATATTGTTCGGTTTGGGGGTCGGCGGGTGAAATGTAAGAACGTTTTCATTTCGTGTAGGTAAAAGGCATTATGTTGTGTTTAATTGATTTTCTTGGTGGTCTTGATAGAGTTTAGTATTTAATTATCACGGTGAGCGTGTTATTAATGGTTACACGATCCACTTTCGTGATCTGATGGGTGGATCAATAATGAATTAGCATAAACACTATGTTACTGTACACGACTATCTTTTTTATTAAATATATTTTCATAAAGACATAGTTGTGGCGCTGTTGACAGCATGTTCTTTTTCGATATTGTTTTCTAAATAGTTGTCATTTAGTTTTGCAGGTTTTAGGCAGTTTTAGGTTTATTAGTTCATGTTATCCGGAAGGGGACGCCCTAGAAGGACTTAAAGTGTTCAGAAGTGTAATTATTATTATTTATTTATTTCAGACTAAGTATATACACATACAAGTACACACAATCCATATGGTATTAGTAACAATGACCTAAAAACTATGTTAGTAACACTTACAAACAACTAAAAATTACGTGGCCCAACACCCGTTGGCACGTGCCTCCGTACCCAGTGCCTTATGAAGGGACTGTCCACCTTGTCTAATAATGATTTTAGGATGCTGTTGGAGCTTCCGCGCAACCTACCCATTAGTGACGCTGATCTCTTCCTCATACTCGTAAGGGTATGAAAATCGTCAACACGGGCTTCCGCGAACATCTGCGAAGCGCTGCAGTAGCGCGGAAGCCCCATCAACATCCTAAATCCATTATTATATTGTACGCGCAGGACGTTGTAGGCTCTTTGCGTATATTTCACCCACAAGCAGCACGTGTAGAAGGTCTGACAGTATGCCTTGAAAAGCGATACTTTAACACCCTTACTACAACGCGCAAACCTGCGGGCTACCATATTACATCGAACCGCTAACGCCCTTCGCTCCCTCTCTATATCAGCATCGTCAGATAAGTCCTCAGTGACTATATGCCCTAAGTATTTAAACTGTGTGACTCTCTGTAGTGGCTTTCCGTTTAAAGCCACTGAAGGAACATTATCCAACGAGCTCGACTTAGCTTTAAAAACCAAAAGCTCACTCTTCCTAACATTATATGTGAGTCAATGCGACGCAGCATAGGACTCACAAACAGCCAACAACTTCCTGAGCGCGCTGATTGATGGACTCAGCAAGACGATGTCATCTGCGGCTGGTAATGCAAGTACTCGCTCGTGCGTGTATGACCAGATATATGAACGTAAACGATGCAAAATGAGTATGTATGGATCGTATCAGGTGGCGTTCTGATTTTTCATGGGAAAAAGGCATGAGCTTATGTAGGTATGCATGTAGTTCGTGATACTCAATAGCTAGACAACTTCACAAGCCATAAGACAGGTGTACACTTTGAATGATTGCAAAAACATTCAATATTTTAAATGCATATTATGAATTACAACAAAGACAAAACCCGCCGTATCGCGTGTCTTTTACCTTTCTGAGAAATTCATAAGTTCTTTTTGTAATATCATTTAATGTCAAAATATGAGAAAGTAAATAATATTTCGCAGACACACGACATTATGTACCGTGAACGGAATTTCAGTACTAAAGTTATGTACATAATGTTAACCTAGGTCCTTTATAGCGTCGACGGATCAAAGGAACAAGAATAATTCTGGCAAGTGCTCGGTATTTAGGTACCTACCTAAATACCGTCATCATTATTCATCGTCATTATTATTTCGTCATTATTTTTTTCATTACTATGCCAATTTTTCATGTATTTAAGTAATGTTATAGATGGCTTGATACGGTTATTACCAGAGATCCAAACTCAAACTCAAACTCAAAGCATTTATTTCAAATAAACCAATTACAGGCACTTTTGAATTGTCAAGGGGTCGGTCAGTCAGAAAGATGAAGCTAGTTGCCCATTCCAAAGCGTAGTAGGTTCCTATGGAGAAGAACGGACAAGAAACTCCATGGACACTCTTTTAAAACAAAATATTGTTACAAAATATGGGTTACATCATTCATATTGAAGTTATACATGTGAGAACAATGTAGAAAGACGTGCACGTTAGAAGCGTCCGTAATAGAAACAATTCAAAAATTAAAATAAGCCGTGGCAGCAGGTGATCGGAATAGGTACCTAGAGCTAATTTACTTTACTTAATCTTCGAGGAAGTATGTAACATAGAGTGGATAATACCTCCTTTAAAATCCCGGAATAATTATAATGACGTTCAAATCCCGGGATTTTAATGGAGGTATTATTCTTCCTCATAGTTTAGGTAAATTAGGTTTACCCATTCCGATCTCTGGTTATTATATGGTCAAAAATATGATGAAATGGCAAATTCAAAAATTGATGAAAATTTTGGTTTGGAAAATGTACTTACTCTGTACAATTGGAACCTATTTTCTCATAAAGACTTGAAGAAGATTTTACATTTAAAGTTTTAATACAATTTACAACTTTTTAGTATTCAATTTTCGTCTAGTTTCGTTAAATGTTATCCGATAGAGACCACTTTATAATTTTCTAAAAGTGTAGCATTAAAATAGTAATATTTCAAAGTAATTAGAATATTTCAGAGACTTCTGAACTTAAAATGGCTATTTGTTTTATGAAAATAGTCTCTGTATTCTCGGGCTTAACTCAAAAACTGTAAGCAGTGTAGGGTAGGGCTTACAACGCCATTTGCAAAGGATTTATTCTATTATGTTTGAGTGTTATGATGAATTTCTAGTAGCAAATACGGTTGAGATTGGTATTTGCAAAGACTAACAATTGACTTTTCCGTTCATTTTTGTAAACGTAATTTGGCATACGTACTATGAGGTGGTATGGAACAGCAGTTACATAATAATAATATTATCATCTGTCTTGCATTTTCCTAACTTTTGTGGGGGTCGGATTTCAGCCTAATCGAATGCAGCTGAATACTGCCTATCTGACCTCCTCGTCCCAATTACCTAACTTGGACGTGTTTCTTGGAGGGATATCGTATTACCGGTGTTACCCAGTGATAACACGATATCCCTTTGTAAGGCTGGTTGGACGTTCTGGCTGTTGACTACCCGTAACGACAATATAATAGATGATGAACAAAACTAAAGAAAGACGAGTATTTCAATATTCCTAGCTCCTTCAAAATAAAAACATTTTACTAGCTTCTGCCCGCGACTTCGTCCGCGTGAAATTTCTTAATCCCCCAATCCACCGCGTCGCATCGCATCGCCCGCCCGCGTTGTTACTTCGTGTTCGCTTAGCGTTCTCTCTGATTTTTTTTATTTTTGCTCGGCTCCTAAAAGTCATGAATTGGATTATCAAATGCAAAAATATTTTTTCAAATCCGATTGGTAGTTCCAGAGATTAGTGCGTTCAAACAAACAAACTCTTCGGCTTCATTATTATTATCGATAGTACGGAACCTCGAAATTAAAAACATGACCATCATCGATGTCCATTTGTTTGTTTATCTAAATTGATTATATGGTGATAATAAATGCTATTAAATACACCGGAACAAAATGTAGGATTATTTGTCTGTTGTCAAATTATTATTATTGTCATCCTATTGTTATCGTATTAGTGTCGATGTTGTATTAATAATAACTTTTTATTAAAAACTAAAATCAATGTGTGTCTGTGTGTGTGTGTGTGTGTGTGTGTAAATCAATGTGGGTAAGAGTTTGAATAAATTGTTGAATATTATATCTTAAAATTTGAATATTATGTGGGCCTATTGTTGGATGGTTTCACCACTTTATTAATGGCATTGTTTTTTTTTTCGATGGAGAAGATCACTGCCCCCCTTATAAATCTCAAGATTATAGCTAATAGCATCCTTATCGAGTGCGTTAAGAACCAGGACAATTTTGAGCAAGGAATATTTCAATGTGCGTGCGCGCACTAAATATAAAATGTGTTATATCTTCTAAACTTCAAACGTCAATAACTCTAAAAGGACTTTGTGTCGATTGGATCCTTTTTATTTAAGTAAGTCTAATTTAGAAACATTAAAAAAATAGCATGCGACTGAAACATTGCGATTTGCATTAATTTATTATTATCATACTCGTAAAAATGCTTGTGGCTAAGTAATAACAATCGCACGGGTAGATCGATGAGGTTAAGCTATGGTTCCCGCGGTTGGTCCGTGGATGGATGACCATCTTTACATACCAAGACCCACAGGCAAAAAGGTGAATACCTACCCTTATCTCAGAAGTAACTACCTACCGATTGATAGAATTTATCAAAACCAATTTCAATCATCAAGATAAAAAAAAGAAAGAATGATTAAAAAAAAACGCTTTGATCTTCACCTACTTATTTCCCTTCAATAAAAACTCCATCAAACCCCTCAGTGTTAATTGACTAATAACAGAGCAAATGCATAATTTACTTCATAATAAGGAAAAGCTACTCAGTCTGCGATGGATGAAAGTCGGTAATTTATTCCAGAAAAGAATTGAAAAAGGAACATTTTATTCGAAGCTTGAAACTATTCTGTAGACACTCTAGTCTACAGAATGGCTTCAAACTTAGAATACAATTTTATATTTATGAGATGTTTTTGTGCAGAGCTAGAGTTGCTGGTTGCAATTTAATTGTGAGAAAGAAGTGAAATATTGGGAGCGGTGGGTTCAAATAAGGAGTATGGTAAAGGTTTTATAAACATTCTTGTCATTTTGCGGATCACTAAACGAGATACAATAGAAAGGCGTGTTGATTTCATTGAGATTCCTGTTAACGTGTTACCCTGGAAAATGCTGAAAGGATTACTAGACTGAGGCTTATAATACAATACATCTTAACATATAAAAACCGGCCAAGTGCGTGTCGGAATACGCAAAATAAAGGATTCCGTAGGCCTCCTTCTGCGAAGTAGTAATGCTCGCGAAGGAGGAGGCGGAACGCGTGAGGGAGCGGCAGTCTGTGCGCCCTCACGCCCCTAGTCGCCGCAGGAGACGCCCTGGGCGGCGGGAATCGGTAGCCGATTCCCGGCCACCGTAGGCGCGGGCTTGCGGACGGCGAGCTATGGGCAGTTCGCCGTCCGGTAAGGACCAGGCCCGGGTCGATGGCGCGTTGTGTTCCACGCGCGCCTCAAAGAGATGTCAGCACGCACTGACGGGGTCCGCTAGGACCGGTGCCTGCCAGGGTTGCGGGTTTGTCCGAAAGGGATACCGTGGCCCTGGCACACAGGCAACTGAAGGAACACGGGTGGGTTTTAGTCAGTAAAAGTCTGACACGCCCTCCCGCTCCACCCAGAGCGGGAGAAGTTATTTGATAATTTCCCACCCAAAAAAAAAAAAAAAAAGGAGGGCTGAATTTATCCCAAGAACAAACACAACATTGTAGTTGAGAAATATGTTTTTTAACTGCAAATATAAGTTGGTTGACTATTTACTCGGTAACTTGTAAATCCTACTTAGCTGTGATAGTTTTCCTTTTAACTTCGTTGTATATACTACTGCTGTTATTTTTTTATAAACAACCATTAAGCTGGCAGGGACACACACACTTGACTCTAACAAAAATTAGCATTAAAGCTTAATATTTCGCAAACAGATTCCTGAATCGAAAAATGTTTTTTCAAACTCGCAATATTTTTATACGGCCTATCTAACAATACACAATACCATGGGAAAAAATAACATCTCCACTTTACGTATACGGGAGGTACATACCATAAATAAATAAAAAATAAAATAAAACAATATTTTTTCTACCACTTTGTTGGCGTGAATAACATGTATACCCATACCAAATTACAGCTTTCAAGCACTAAGCGTCTCTGAGTTAAGCTGCGTACAGACAGACAGACAGACAGACGGATGTGGCGAAATTATAAGGGTTCCTTGTTTACTACGGAACCCTAAAAACACATAAAGAAAAAACTCTTGTAAGTAGATTTAACTAGAAACTATACAGATATTTCTTTCTTGTTATGAAACTTGCCCATTCTCCCAAATAATACGTACCTAGCCTTTTCTCATTTCTTCCGAGCCTCTTAAGAAAAGTCTACACCGCCCGAAAACCCTACCCTAGTTCCATTAACCTGCAGAAATATCGGAAGAATTTTCCTTGCTAACTTAACCACCTCGCCGCGATCTGGCGGTCTAGAGTGGGCCGAAATATTTGGCGTGCCAAGTGCTCTACACAGTGTTCATCACGGTGTCTTCGTCAAAAATGTTGTCGAAAAACTGTAAGTGGGGACCGCCGTAATTAAACCTCGGCATTTGACGGAGAAATGCGTCGATGAGATTGTTCAAAGAGCTCAGTGTTGGAGGGTTGAAAGGGGCTCGTGCAATTATTTTTTACGGGGCTTCGGGTGTTAAATTTTTGTATTGATGTAGGTAAGTGCGGAAGTATGGGATGGGTCTGAAAACAGAATTATTTTTCTTTGTGGCGTGTCTTTTGTATGAAGGTGTGAGATCATTAAAAAAAGAGGCCGCTAGGTAAGGCACATTTTTTACCAGTGGATTAAAAGTACCGATTCTCTTCCTACAATTTATAGACCGGTAACAAATTGGTTTAAATTGTATCAGGTTTACGATGACCAGCAGCTTGCAAAGAAATCAATAACAAGCATCTATTCTTTTTAAGAAGACCTATCCGAAGATGCTTCACCGAAGAAGTTTACGGGTTAATAAATGACGATACCTACTCTTTGATGAATGAATATTCCATCATTTGTCTTTTTAAAACAACTACCAACATCAAGCAAACCAAAGCGTGCCACCACACCATACAAAACTAACTAAAAAACTATGACTTCAGTTCTCATAAATATTCAATTAAATACCAGCATAATAATAATATATTACTGGATGATACCTACATACCTTCATACGCATTGCAAATGTTCGCAGCACCACTACTTGTAATAAATCATGGTGCTTAAAATTATGGGGTTTCCTATGTGGTTTATTCTTTTGTTTTTAAGGGTAGCTATTAAATGTTGGTTCTGTTTGCATTGTGTTTTTTGTAAAGTTATGGGCTCTTGCATTGTTTGGTGTGTGGTCTGGTATCTGGTATTTTATTTCAATAACCTGGTTTCTTAAGGCGCTGTTATCTGACTGAAAGCCGGCTCGAGCCGACTGAAGTAGGCTCGTGAAGTCGCGAGTGGTTGCCTCGCGCATTTGGTAGGTATTTAAACATAGTAATTATTTTATCAAGATAAACCTTGTGAAAGCCGCAGGAATCCGATGGAGGATGTGGGAATCACGGAAACGGTCGAGGTGGCGGTGCTTGGGGGAGGCCTATGTCCAGCAGTCGACGTCTTTCGGCTGAAATGATGATGAAACTCAGCGAATTAAGCTAAACAATCTTGTAGTAAGATTGTTTAGCACAATTCGCTGAGTTTCATTTCTGTAAAAAATAAGAAAAAAGTCTCTTTTGTAGCTAAGAGATTGATTGAATGTTACGAAAAGGGGTAACTTTTGGATTTTCTTCTATCCAGTAAAGTTAATTTAATCGTGTTATTGAAAGCGAGTGCATGTCGTCCAGAACCTTAAATAAGATATATCTTTTTGTTTCTAAATTTTTTAATGCCTACTCTTTTTTTATGTTTACCATGGTTTCAAAAAACTAGTAAGCTCGGTCTCTGTGGGATCATACCGCCTTAATCTATTCAGGAGGATCAGTAGCTAAGACAAGTTTGCTTCGTCTTGTGATTATGGTAATATTCCCTTTGAACTTCGTCATGGCGCTCGACTATACACAAAAACATCAAATCTTTAGAAGGAAAGCGACATTAAGTAATTATCAGGAAGCGTCAAATACGTAAAGAGAGACCTAAGCCCTACTACACTTATACATAAAACACTGCAGGCCAACTTTATTGTTCTAGTTGCAACCGGGTGTTCAAAACTAAATTCGGTCTAGCGAGCCATCTAAGGGCACACGCAATGAATTGATTTCTAAGGGTCGCCGTTATCGAAATCGATAAGGAGGAGTTTTGAAAGACCACAAAAATCTCTCATACTCTAACTATCTAAATAGAAAGAAGGGAGATAAAAGAGAAATTGTATCGTATTTTAAGAACGTTCGCATTCTAGTCTCAGTCAAAATCTGTCAATAAGACCTTTAATTTACCACCATTTTTGACAAGTTTTTGACATTGATTGTCGCTGAGATGCGTATGCGAATTTAAATCATTTTTAAATATGCGAATTTGCTTCCAGATTATGAAGGAAGAGCTCCAATGCAAAAAAAAAAAAAACTTATACAATGTTTACTACACACTGGAGGTCAATCAGATTTTTTTTTAAAGATTCAAAATGGAAACTACATAAGTCACCATCATCATCCCAGTAATTTATTTCATCAATGCACCAGAAAAACAAATATCACCCAAATAAATTGTATTTATTAAACAAAAAATCGACTCCCACGCACACACTCGAACAGGCGTCCTTTAATCTTATAACCCATAAATAACTCGGCACGTCAATACTTACACGGTTTTTTACTAAAACCTTCTTTTTTTGTTCGTTGTTCGTTCTCAAATATTTCAATAACTCGATAACTGCCTGCTACCAGTTAAGCCAGCGTTATAGTTGGATCAAATCTAATCTTTTATCTCACAGTATCTTAGGGTGCCAGTCCAGTGGAGGCTATTAGCTATATATATATGTTGAGATTTGCCATTGCAGTGATTTGACGAAAATCTTGATAAACCTAATAAGATGATTATTATGACGATTTTTTTATAATAACAAAATTGTGTTTAGGAGTAGGTACTTCAGATATTACAGAGTTTAAAAAAGTCTAGAGTGAATAGTGTGTAAACGTGTAATTACTATACTTTAAAACCGTGTCTTTTAACTAAATTATATTGAAAAAATAATGTATGCATCAGAAACGAAATAAGCAAAACTAAATTAAGCTCAAGATTTACCAACTTCATTGGACTTTATATCTATAATAAGATAAACAGAGCAATAAAAATGTACCCCTTAAAGAAAACACATTGTAAGAAAAAGGTTACCGAATACTTACAAAAGCTAAATTACGGAGAGGCTGAGTTGATACTACATATAACACAGTGATTAACTACTTACCACAAACACACTTCCTCTCACATTTACGCACACACATTATCATATCACACAAAAAGAGGACACACACACACTATACAGATTTTATTTTAAGTTTAGTTTTGATCTCAATTTTAAATTGTGATTACAAATTTTAATTAATTTTAATTTTGTATTTTATTTTATTTTTAATTATGGCAAATTCTGTAAATATTGTCTTTAATGTTTATAATATTGTGTTTATGTTTCGAATTATTATTTTATTTATCATCATCAATGTTAACATCTCTACTCGATGGCTATTTTTAAGTGTTTATTATTTGAGGGTTTTGGCACTGATAGCCGAAATACAGACTTTCGCCTAGTTTGGCTAGAGATGTCTAAGTCATTTGTAAATAGAAAATATAGCCAGACATGTGTAAACAATTATTGAAATAAATTTAAGATTTCACCAAAAAGCAATAAAAAAACTATTTCATAAAATTATCATTAGGGTGTTTACCTACTTGCAACCTGATTGAAATACAGTATCTAACTTTTTTTAAATATTTCCTATACAATACCTAATCATTCCCACAATACAAAAATAAAATAAACCATAGCCCATCTCCTCATAGCATATCCGTCACTACACCTCCACCTAAACCACAGCGCGTCGATCTTCGTGTGGGATCCGATATCGACGCATTACATTACTTTTATCGGCGCGTGCGCAGCCCATCCGCTAGATAATGTTGCGATAAGAAGAGCTTGTTAAAATCTTTTGATCTGAAGCCTGCGTAGGAGTGTTTTTGGAAGATTGTGTCTCATTTCGAAAATTTAACAAAGTTTCGTGTTGTGTTGAAATAGAAATGATGTAAAAATTTAAAACATAAGAATCGAGAATTTATTTCAAACTCTATAATATACGGATCGCAGTGCTCGGTCGGATAGTCGGTCGGTCGGTTATTTTTCAGACTTTGAGAGAAACCTCCTGCTCCTCCTTATAATATAATGCACAATGGTAAAAAATCAAAACATAAATTTATTTTTAAACGTAGTTTATTTCGTTTTCCTGTCTTCTTAATTTAAGTACCTACCATTTAAATCTACTCTGATACAAGGACTTAAACAGAATGATAATATAATTAGAAACCAAGGAAAGGTTACCCTTTAAAATGGAAAACATACAAATTAGTAATAAAAAAATATCTTCCATTTCAATCGTCAGATCTTCGTAGGAGCATCAAAAAGCTACTACCGAGAATACAATTTGATACTTATTTTGATTGCTCAGATAAATCAGAATCATTTAGATGAACGAAAATGGTTAGGAGATAGGTGGACATGGGCGTTTTTACATCCTAATTGAAATGATACTTGATATGAATCTCGGCCGAATCAGATTAGTTTTCGCCCACGGACGTGCGACAAAGGGAAGAGATTTGTGTGTGGTTGAGTAGGTTTCTCACTAAATTGAAGATAGTTTGGTTAATAGTAAAAGTAGTGCTGTAATTTAGAAAGACAAGTTTTTATTCAAAACCTTATGGAAAGACATAAACCATGTTCTGAAAAATATTTAAGACTGGCTGCTGCTTTGGTTTTTTCTAAAATAAAAGTAGTCTAAATAAAGTTACTCCTTATAATATCAACTATCTGTCAATGAAAGTCCTGTCAAAATTGGTCCAGCCGTTTCGGAGATTAGTCGGAACAAACAACTATTTTTAAATTTTTTGTCTGTGTATCTGTTATACACAGTCAAACAATTTTAAAATAGTTTTTTGTTAGAAGTACCGTACATACTTTCATATTTATTTCGTAAAAGGCTATTTCTTTGACATTATAAACAGACACTTCAATTTTATTTATTTGTATAGAAAATGAACAAAGGAAACGAATCGTAACAAAGTTAACCAGTTAGATATTCCGTAAAGTTCCGAAAATAAATGGTATTATTATTATTATTATTATACGATTACCACTGCCTATCTTCAATAGTGTTATTTGATTATTTCATCAGGAATTTCTCAGTAATAGCCCGGAGTCTGTATTTGTGCCCGGCTGAAGGCAATAGGCTCGCTTGGGGGCGAGCCTATTGCCTACATGGGACATAACTGGCGAAATGTGGGTATACTGTAGATCTCTGCCGAACCCCTCGGGGAAATACAGGCTTGATGTTATGATGATATTATCTACAATACCTCGTTATTGGTGAAAATATTAACCCTTGGAAAACCAATGCTAAACACCGCAAAGAAACGATAAGATTGGAAGTACTTGCAGTATATTTATCGAGTTTTAAGCTCCAAGTTATTTACTTATTAAGATTCTCTACAATGTCCTGGAGTTTCAGATTCAAATAAGAAAGCACAAAAAAAACACACATTGTACAAAAATTGATCAGCATTAATCAGAAAACATTGGTTTAAACTTGCCTAACGAGTCTTACTCGACAGAGCTGTTAAAAAACACATAATAAACGCAATTTTATAATAGAAACTTTCATTAAAAGACCCCATTTTAAAACTTACCCCCTATATTAAAGTACAAACTAAAACAACACATAAAACGGCGCTAGGGTTCTAAACAATAAGCCCCTCTTTATTGTAGTGGGTAAAAGACACTCGGTAGCGCCGGAGCCGCAATGCGTCATAATTCGACTCCGGTGACTAACTGCCTAGTTTACAGCGGGATAAGTTAGGAATTATTGGATGAAAATTATTGGAAATGGTTGTGAGAAGTTGTAGGTAATAGATAGATTGGAACGTAGATGCTGCTAAATACAGGTTAACGATCTAAGGTCATGGCTCACTATACCGGCACCACAACGGCACCGCTTCAACCCAGCAATTAACTTGTCATTTAAATTAGAGCGTTAAATTGTGTTTCGTATAATATATTTGATAATGTCAATGAAAAAGCCGATGGCGAGCAGTCAGCGCGCTTGCCGCTACTATACAACTTGACTCGCAGCCCGCGCGCTGCAAGCGAGCGGACCGCGTACTTACAGCGCGCCGACCGCGTGTTTGCTGCAAGTCGACTCCGGGTCGCTATGTAAACAAGTCATTGTAAACCGAGACATCATAAAAACATGCAAGTCCTAGGCGTATTCAATCATAAATGCCATATAACAATTGTGTTCGCGGTGACAGCAAGCTTGCACCTCGCGGCCAGCCTGCGGACTGCGAGCTTGCACCTCGCGGCCGGCGGGCGGACTGCGAGCTTGCACCTTGCGGACGATGCTTATTAAGCGCGCTGGCGGCTAGCCGTGGCCTAAATTCGAGGTGACGACGCCGTGCTGCAGCTGTGCAGTTGCAGTACCGGTATAATGTGCCATGACCTTTAGTGACCTGCATCCGTCAAGGGGGTGATTCTACCTGTACAACAACAACAACAACAACTGAACAACTTCAACATCAAATTGAAACTCACAAAAAAATTGTTTTTTATTATATCAAATTTGGAATCATCGGAAAAGCATCTACGCTATCAGAGTAACACAGCTCATATACGAGTAGCTGCCATCAGTTAGCTGAATTGTAATGTGGTATGAAAAGATAGTGTCGACGTGTCGTCGCTTGCATTTTTTACCAGGATGTCGCGTTGGTATATATTCGGGCAGCATGTGGTTGCGTGTTGGAAATCTAGTATAATTTGCCTACGTGACATTATTGCGTTTTCTTTTAAAAGCTGGCAATATAGTAACTCTAGCTTCGTGTATACAGAACTAGCTTCCTTTCTAGGCTAGTAAGCTAGTGAGAAAGCTAGCGTCTTGTATACAGAACATAAAATAGTCCTGAAAATTTAAGTAGCCTTTATCTGTTCTAGTAGCAGGACATAGGTAAGAAAAACCCCTTTGTTAAGGGAATAGATTTTTTACAGTTAAAAAGTAACCCCTATACAGTTCAAATCCTGAATATGAATTGAATGTGACGTTATTTCACCTGACACTGTTTATTTTGCTTATATTTATGTATGTATGTATCTATGTGTTAGTTATATTTATTTTTCCGTTTTCGAGTTATCTATCCCTTATATTCCACCTGCCATGTTTTGTCTCTGCATCACCCTTAGGTTGCCTGGTAGAAAATGCCTCAGGCATTAAGTCCGCCTTTGTACAGTATTTTTTACTTGTGCTTATGTTTTAATAAAATAGATAAAAAAACAGTGGTTTCTGTAGTGAGAAGGTTAAGGCAGTGAGCAAGCGTAATCATAAATATTCGTAAGTTCACAGTAGGAAAACAGTTGGGTACTTTTACATTTTATAAAGTGAAATAGTCAGAGAAGCCACTAAAAACAGTTTCCGCGATTTTATTCCCCACTAAAAATCCAAAAAGACGCATCCAGTACCGCATTTACCGCATTAAGACAAAGCGTGGTCCCCCTCCAAGTCTAGAGCTAGCTGCTAGACCAACCACAAGTCTAGGTCTTAAGTACTAAAGCTGTTTCTAGGTAATTACTTTCGCGACAGGACGCCGGGATCAAGTGACATTAAATTAATTTTAAACGGAGCGTGATAGTATTTTGGTAGATGTTCTATAAAGTCGTTTCTTGAGGGCGGGCTTATGGCTAAGTTATAACAGCCGCACGGGTCGATCGAGTTATGCTACGCTTGCCACGGTTGGTCCGTGGATGGGTGACTTTCTTTACATACCAAGATCCCTCCGTGCCTAGGAAAGCACGTTAAGCCGTTAGTCCCGGCTGTCATTCGTGGATCTTTGATAATCGTTACGCGTAGTCAGAAGCATAAAAATTTGACAACCAGTCATACCAAGGGGTATCGTATTAGCTAGTTACCTTTGTTGTGGAAGTCAGATAGGCAATCGCTCCATATAAAATACTTGTATTGAGCTGTATCCGGTTAGAATGGAAGCTGACTCCAATGTAGTTGTGAAATGGCTAGGCAGATGAATTTCTGTAGTCGTTTCTTGATAGTTTTATTGTTGGTTGCCCAACTTGGGTCTTGGTCGTGTAATTGGGGAATCGTTTTAATGTGTAGTTTCCACGTAATTAGATACTTAGATTATCTTGTAGTCAATGGTACCCTCAACCCTTAGTAAGTACTTATTTCGGAGTTTCCTTATCGATTAGAAACGAATATTGTATATAACGAAATTTGGTACATTTTGTAAAAATTACTTCAGTTTTAATACTCTTGTTTTAGTCATTGTCATCAATAGGTATCTAGATGATATTTAATATAACATCACGCCTGTATCCCCGAAAGGCTAGGCAGAGGTGCACCTATAGTACACCCACATTTCGCCGGTTATTGATATTTACTGATACACAATATATTTATTAATTACATTTATTAAAGTGACTCCGGTAACTAAAAAGTTTTGTGGAAATAGGTTGTCTTGGTATGGGCATGTGATGCGGAGGAATGAGCGAAATGTCGTCAGGAAAGTTTTGAGTATGAATGTGGATGGATATACGAGTAGGGGAAGACCAAAGAAACGATGGATGGACTGTGAGAAAGCTGATATGGCTAGAAAGGGAGTGACTACCGTCATGACGGCTAATAGAGTAGTATGGAAGAATAATACATGTTGCGTTGATCCCAAATAAGGGCATGATGACTTAATATATTGATTGCATTCCACAATGTGGTAAAACTCAGATGGTAGGTTCACAAAGTCATGATCATTGTGGAGCCTGTCAGGCACAGCGAAGTAGGAGAGATCAAATAAATTGTTTTAGTTTATGTATGAACTAGCTTCTGTCCGCGACTTCGCTGGCATGAATTTAGTTTTCCGCGTCGTATCGCATCGGCCGCCCGCGCTATTACTTCGTTTTCACTTAGCGTTCATTCTGACATTTTACTTTTTGCTCGGCTTCTAAGGGTCGTAGCGTGATGCTAAGCGTATATCCTTCCTCGAGAATTGGGCTATCAAATACAAAAAGAGTTTTTAATCCGACTGGTAGTTCCAGAAATTAGCGCGTTCAAACAAACTCTTCAGATTTATTATAAGTATACTAGCTGCTACCAGCGGCTTCGCCCGTGTGGGTTTTTCTAAAATAAAAGTAGCATAAGTTAATTCTTATAACATCAGCTATCTGCCAGTGAAAGCTTTTCGAACTTTACCCGGAACAAGCAGAAAGACAAAATTTTTACCGTATATATTTTCTAGCCGCTTAAATTTTATTTATTTGTATAGATATCGATGTATGAAACATTTGTATTTTTTAAATTATGTCCTGTAATTTATTATTCATGATATTTATTTATTTATTTAACAATTTATGTACACACCTATAAACAGACAAGGAGAAAGGAACAGAAAAATACGTACAAAGGTGATGCTTATTTCTAATGAAATCTCACATCATCATCTCATCTAACTTTCTAGATACACATTATTTTATTATATGGTCAAGGACATAGTTATTGTAAAACTAGGTGTGTATTTAAAAGAATAATAAGGTATTGGTGTATTCATTTTGTTTAGTATCCCATAAGTGGTGTTTTCTTAGAATTTGAACGACCAATTTCGATGAAGCAAGCTTCTTGGTTAAGCAGCAATGAACTTCAACGTATGTTAAAGTGATTCTAAATAAAACCAAGCAATAATAAAATAAATTTATTGATTCCAAAACAATTTGCCTAAATAATTTTATTCATTCTTTAGAAAGTTCAATAAACTTGGCTTATTACTGCTCTAATAGCACTGATAAGCTGATTATATTGGAGATTTCACTTTGATCCAATATTGAGGTTATAGTTGTAAACGCAGGCATTTCCGTGGGATGGTATTATATTTATTTTAGGTAAACCTTCTTCTGTGGAGCGTATGTCGTAAATCAATTTAGTGCTAAATTATTTAAATCTTCATTAAGACATCTACGATTGACTACAAGTGTAGATCGAGAATCACCTTCCAATGTCTCGTTTAATGATTTTGATAGTTACAAGCTATTCTTGCAAGATATTATACAATGAATAAATTGGTATTTATTCGTTTTCATTTGACATAAATTTTCCCAAAAACTGTTATATTATCCAGCTCCTTTACCTGTATTTAGATATAACATGATTTCTTCTGCTATTTAAAAAAAAATTGCAAAAATAGATCCAACCCCTTCTAAGTTACCGAAATCAATAAGCTCCATAACCAGTCATACCTCGAACATACATAATCACATCACGAATCATGCTTTGATTTGCGAACAGAAATAAAATTATAAGTCCGACCGACTTTAAATAAACGCTTTCAAACTAATTGGTTTGTCAAAAGGTTACCTAACGCCGTACAGCGATAGTATCGCTGAAGTTAAAGGTAACAAACGTAAGGGCAGAAGGCACACAACGTCGAGGGAACTTTTGAAAGATAGGCAAAAAAAATTGTCAATGGATTTCCATCAAAATAAACATAACATTTCGTCTGTATTCTCCGATGGGCAGAGGTATACGTGAAGATCACCCACATTTCGCTAGCTATGTTTAAGTCCCATGTAATAGGGGGCGAGCCTATTCCCAATAACCGGGCACAAATCCAGACTCCAGGCAGCTACTTACAGATGGAAAAACCCAAGAACACTTGCCCAACCTGGGCAGAAACATAAGCTCAGCAGTAGCGTTTCCGACCGTTCGACCAACGAGCCAGCCTGTTGAGAATATCATTACGATTCTCAATGAAGAACCTCTGGCTAGAATGACGAAGGATGTATTAATTTGTCTGCAAGAGTCCAAGCAAGTAGTGCAAGTAGTGTTAAGCCTAAGTAAATGATTTGTGTCATTAAATAAGAGAGCGAAACCATTAGTTAAACTTGTAAAATCCCTAACTTTTAAGAAATATTATTGCATTGTTCCTCTGCCACATTCAATTACCATTAGTACCAGCGCGAACTGTGCGTTTTGTTGCTGCGTTTAGTCGCTGCCACAAGCCGCAGAGTTGTTGTTTGCATCTGCATCTTGTCGCTGCTACCAGACGCAGAGCTGCCGTCGTCGACAGACGTCGTGTAGGCAGCGATTACTTTCTTTGTGTATTCAATGCCCACGACGTTTTATTAGAAAATATCGACATCTGTCGTATTCATGTTAAGATTCGCAATACAAACACACGTTTATCTACCTGACTGACGCTGACCTGTGGCATTGAGTCTAGTCGCTGCAACAAATAGCGAGAGCTCTCCCCTTTTTTTTTGGTGGGAAATTATCAAATAACTTTTCCCGCTCTGGGCGCAGCGGGGAGGCGTGTCAGACTTTTACTGACTAAAACTACCCGTGTTTCTTCAGTTGCCTGTGTGCCAAGGCCACGGTATCCCTTTCGGACAAATACGCAACCCTTCCAGGGAGAGCTCTCCCCTAGCTTGTCGTTGCGTCTTTGCAACTCGATGCCAAGTGTACATAGCTTTGAACAAAATAAATTAAAGTTGTCGGCCGCAGTCTGTCATTGCATCTAGTCGCCGAACTATCATAGTTGCATGTGGCATAGTGTGTGCCATGATACGTGTACCTATCCAAAAAACATTGTACCTACCTAAGTAAAGTATGTTGTTCGTTGTGGGTCTTCTCCGTCTTCATGTTTGTTGTTGTAGGTGACGGTTTTATTGCAAGAACGTTATAAATAGCAATAAAATTACCCGCTCAATGGCGCCTCGATGTTTGGATTGATTTATTAAACCTCTTAATGAGTAGTTTGACGTAAGTCGTTTGAATTGAGATCTCTATCTTTATACGTGAAGTTGTGGTTTTACATACATATTTACATAAACTCACGTTTTCTTTCCATGGAGGAGTAGGCAGAAATTACAGAACGCCACCTGCTATGATCCTAATATATACTCTTCATGAACTTTCATACATCTGGTCATACACGTACGCTAATTACGAGGACTGCGGACCTGATTTTTCTGAAGAACCTTTTTTCTTTGGGTTTTTGGCGTAAGAAAAAACCTTGATTACCAATAGGAACCCATCCATGTCCCAGAAGCTTACATCGAATGATGCCTATGAAGGGGGTGGATTATCATCATCATCCACATCCCGTCTTAACCAACTGCTGAGGATAGGCCTCCCTTTGCATATGCCAATTCCCACGCTCCTGTGCTAGCCTCATCAATAATGTCGTCCACCCATTTCGCCGTCGGAATACCTGTGGCGGCATCTACAACGCCACATGCGAACTACGCATCAAAGACCTGACGTCTCAAATTATGCATCGCGCAATCAGAGTTTACCGCGCGACTAGCATAAATACAACATCCCGAAATCAACCGTCGGGCAGTTGCCCACCAGACACAACACTCATCTGGTCGGAGGATCCACCCTGTTCCTCATACCTCTATACTGGTGACCCCGAATATGAACGTCAGCGCAGCCTTCGTACACTTACTTCAGCTTGACGTCATCATCATCACTTCCTCAAGCTTTCGAGCAGCGAGTCATACAGCCAGTCAGAACCCACGACTTCAACGGGTATCCTGACCACCAGCATGCAGCGAACGCGCATACCTGATCATCACCCTCAGCCTCATCAGCAACCTTGACACAGCACACTGCACTTTCGGCCGGTCCACAAGCAGAGCCCTTGAATCCTCTCCTGGTCGACGCCAGCAGTCAGCCTCACCTCAACCCGGTTCTGTACCAGATCCGACTCACTGGAGCATAACGCAGCGCCACCCCGACTCACTGGGGAATCACCGCAGACAGTTCCAACTCACTGGAATCACTACTGGTCCTGGCAAGCATCATATGCACTGACTCAGCCCACTATCGACCTCCGGAGGGGAGTAATATGGCGGCATCTACAATACCACATACGAACTACGCATCAAAGACCTGACCTCACAAATCCTGCATCGCGCAATCAGAGTTTATCGCGCGACTAGCATATATACATCGTCGACTTTGTCTCTGTCACCTATGACCTAGACTAGAGTCAAGAGCAAAACCATCGTAAAACCAAAAAATATATAAAACATCCCGAAATCAACCTTCGGGCAGTTGCCCACCAGACACAACACCCGTCTGGTCGGAGGATCCTCCCTTTACCATAGAGTATGAGTGAACTTTATACCCTGTGTCATACCTCTATAGATCGACACTTCGTCTTCCAATTCTTGAACGCCACTCGGTCACTGCCTTACTCCACCTGTCATCACTGCACCTTGCCAGGTGTCTTGCCCAACTCCATTTGAGTTCTATACAGGGTTATTGACTAACAACCTTGCAGGAGTGTATTACTAACATCATAAAGAACAACTTTTGTTCTATGACTTTTAATAATTCTTCAGATTTACCAATAACAATAATATAATATATTTTTTTAGTGTTTTACCAATAACCCTGTATATCGTTTTCCGATATCGAAAACCTTCGTACGTCTGCATATTTCGACGGTTGGGACTCAGTCCCGTATGGGCTGTATGGGTTATTTAGAAATGACTTTAACAGTTTTTTTTTTTTTCCAAAATAACAAAGTATACTACACTATTAATGAATTTCTGGCAGAATCTTTTCTTATTCTTTTTCATCGACACGACGATTAGATTTTTGGTCATAAAAAAGAGAATAGATAATATTATAGTAAATGACTAGCTGCTGCCTGCGGCTTCGCCCGCGTGGGTTTTACTGACATTAATGTAGCCTAAGTTATTCCTTATAACATCTATTTGCCAGTGAAAGTCCCGTCAAAATCGGTCCAGCCGTTTTTGAGATCAGCCGGAACAAACCGACAGAAGGAAAGAATTAAAAAAAATGGTGGATGTACTATATAAACTTTCGTATGCATTTAGTAAAAAGCTGTTATTTTCATGTATTCCCGTTCGTCCCACTGCCATCGGCCCACTGGACATTATAAACAGACACTTCAATTTTATTTATTTGTATAGATGATATAAACAAGAGGAAAATTATCTTTTAGATGACGGTTCACTGATAAAACGTATAAGATGTGTAGGTATAGAATAACACTACAAACAATATACAAACAATGTTACGGCAACCCTTATAATTTGGAGAGAGCCCGGAGCTAAATGATAATAAAATGATCACCCTACTATCACTTCACAGGGCTCCCAAAACCCACAAACCAAACATAAGGACATAGTTTTATCCCCCTCCCCCTAGAAAAACGCAATAACATAATGAACTTTCGAATTTTCCCGTAACTTTGGATGGGGGTGCGTATGTTTGGCGGCAACATCACTGGGACCTTCCGCTCAAACAAGTTTATTATGTAGATAGTTTGGAACTGCGTTGGATATTCTGAAAAGCTCCTTGAGTAAGTATGTTATCGTTTAAATATTTGATCAGAATATTTTATATTGTTTGAAAGGTGTGGTTACTAGACCGCGTCTCCGCCAATTTAATTTTGGTGGAAATAAATAATTTACTAGCTTCTTCCCGCGACCTCGTCCGCGTAAAATTTCGGCCTACAAACCACCCCATCGCATCGCATCGCCCGCCCGCGCAGTTACTTGGTTTTTGCTTAGCGTTCTTTCCGACTTTTTGTCGTTTTGCTCGGCTCATAAGGGTCGTAGCGTTAAATAGCCTATAACCTTCCTAAGGAATTGGGCTATCTAACACAAATTTTTCAATTCGATTCAGTAGTTCTTGAGATCAGCGCGTTCAACCAAACAAACAAACAAACTCTTCAGCTTTATAATATTATATATTATATTATAGTATATCGATTTTTTATTAACCAAGCGCTTAGCTAAGTGCATCAACGATTATCGCCGGTCTTGAAGCCAAGGTTAAGTGCCACAATACCTAATTCTCAAAATGGAAGTAAGTCTTTAATGGAGTAATTCTGAAAATGGCAAATTCTGTAAAGGACTAATAACGTCAATGATATAAAGTAATACATAATTCTCAAAAAGGTCAATTTATTGGAGACAGTAATACAAATAGACGGATTTTGTAAATGCAATTCCTACTATAATATTATAAATGTGAAATTAACTCTGTCTGTCTGTCTGTTACGTTTTCACGCCTAAACCGCTGAACCGATCGTCGTGCAATTTGGCAGAGATATAGCTTGTGATATGGAGAAGGGCATAGGGACTTTTTATGTGATAACCGACATCCACGTGGGCGGAGCCGCGGGCAAAGCTTGTTTTAATATAAATTATCAATATTGAGTTGTTTTTTTTTTTTATCGACAATGACGGAGCACTTGGTCTTAATCTCGCCTGATGATATGCTAGGATGCAAAATAGATTTGTTAAAGTAAAAACTTGAATGGCATGTTTGCTAAAATTAAATATAAATCCATATATTACATAACAGACTATTTATTAAATATTAATAGCGCGCGCTCTGTGGCTCTGAGCCTTTATTACGTAACATCGAATACCTTGATACACATAACATGCTCATCTCTCAAAATATTTTTTAACTAACACCAATTAACAGATTATTTTTAAGATCAAAGGTCAGTATAACCTTTGATGTTTATTTTATGAATATTCAACGTTTGAAGTAATTTGGGGGTATTTGGTACCTTCATGGTTCTCGGTCACAGTGAGCTGGGGACGAATGGTACTTTCATGTCTAATATACAAAATGTATTGAAATATTTTGGCACCTCCATAGATCTCGGTCAGTCATTTGGGGTCATTTGGTATTAACGCTGGTTTCACATAAACAACTCATAACATTTCAAATAAAGATATCATTTTATAGTGGTTGTTACTCAAGAGATGAGCTAAAGATGTGGGCCTGTTTACGAATATGTACATTTTGTACACGCAGTAAAATTACATGTTTATTAATATGAACGTATGTATGTAAATGTTTAATGACGTAAATGGGCTCTTGCCTTTCATAACCTGATACATGCATACATAGAATATAGAACGGAATAGAATTAGGGTTGATGTGAAACAAATCCATACATCTTTCATTTCTCAATATGGAATCATTGCTATAAAGTTGTTAGTAAAAAAGCATTTTGGAAATTGCAGTTATAACCACACTTGGTTGGCAAATAGGTATGTGATCAGCTAATCATTAGTCATCATAATACCCGAGTTGCCTTGAAATAAACGAAATCTTCACTTGGCTCTTTACTGTTTGTACACAAGCGATAATTAATAAATTTATTAATAACACACTCAATTCTAGCTGACGTTTTTAGGGTTCCATACCTCAAAAGGAAAAAACGGAACCCTTATAGGATCACTAGTGTGTCTGTCTATCTGTCTGTCTGTCCCTGATTCACAGCCTATTTGCTCCGAATGTAATGAACTGATTAAGTTGAAATTTGGTGTACATATCAATTTGAGTGACCCAAATACGGATGTGAACCGTAAATAAATGAATTTAGAATCAATATTCTAAATTCATTTATTTACGGTTCACATCCGTATTTGGGTCACTCAAATTGATATGTACACCAAATTTCAACTTAATCAGTTCATTACATTCGGAACAAACCGTGACATACAACCGTTCCGTGTGACATATCATATAAAAGGGCTTACTATGAGGGCCTCAAATATTTTTTTTTAATATTTTTTAAATAAATTGTTTTAAAGTTATAAGTGAAAATAGACGAAAATTTAACATTCTCCCCCTTATCTCCGAAACGACTGAACCTAAAATTTTGAAAAACATACAGAAAATAGTTCTATACTTATAGATTACAGGAAAATCTATAAGAAGTCTATGGTGTTAAAATAACATGGTAAATCTCTCGATATTGTGCGTACAAACTTACATTTGCAGTTGAAATGTATGGGAGATTATGTTTAAGAATTACAATGTTAACCACTTCACTGTCCACAAAGTAGACACAATAGTTAAACAATTAACGTGAATCATATGTGACTCATGGGACAGCGAAAGTGTTAAGTTTGTTCTTAGGATAAATTCTTTCCTTCTTTCCAAGTACGGAACCCTTCATTGTGCGTAGTCCGACACGCCCTTGGCCGGTTTTTTACTTATGAAGTAAAGTACTACAGATTTTCTACCCCTAGTAACTAAAACAAAACAACCTACTATAATACAGCATGATAAAAAATATTGAGTGACCTTTCGACCTCAATAGAATGGTTCCCTCGGCCTTGTGTAGGCATTTATGTTTATTGATGCGTCAAACGGCTCCGTCTCGTTATTTATTTGAATGGATTTCATAAATAAGTAATGCAATGTTTTCCATGATCTACAAGAGAATTTTCTTTCATATTTTTCGTGGTTTGATTTTTGAAGTTAGTTGTCTGTAAGCTGAGATTGTTTTGAGAGTTTTTAGAGACGATTGGTTTTTCGTAGAATAGGTAAATTGTTTTATTTTTTTTATTTCAATTTTTACTATAAATATTTTTTGCGTCTTACATGCTAATGGGTATGGGATGGGTACTTACTATGGGGTTAGGCTGCATAGCAAATCAAGAACTCTTGAAACATGAACATAAGCAAAACCGTAAAAAGTCATCAAATGAGAAAAAATAATTATTAACTGCATAGGACTTACTAGAGAATGAGCAGCAGCGTTCTCTATGCGTTTTTAACACCATACTGCGATCGCCAACCCGCCTGCCAAGCGTGGCGATTATGGCAAACCCCCCCAATTGCTGGACATTGGACGTCTTTCGGCTGAAATGATGATGATGATGAACTGCATTGAAAATGATAGTTCTTTTTTTCACCCCGTAACTAGCAACTTACTTCTTTTACAGCTGAGGTCCTTCCCAAATTCGGCACAGTATTAAAAAACTAGTAGATAACAAAATCACAACTCTACAAAATATTTTTATAAACATTCCCAGTCAAATACTCTTCACTATCAAAACCCAGTACAATAAATCGCACCCGGCTTCCCCCACTGACACACTTCTTGAACATAAAAACCCGGTACACAACAATTTTCCGTGACGTTGAGGCATTGAAACGAAGTCATTTTGCTTGCATTTAATAAAAATAACACTTTTTTTTGAAGCGGGCTCAAAGTGAAGGGTTCTCGCTGAAGTAATCGAGTGTCATTACTCGACTATGAATAAATTACACAAGTTCCAGACCCGCTTTGGGTGCTGGTGTAAATTTTGAGCGAAGGAGATTTTGTTTTGTATTTTTTACCTTATTTAATTTTTGTAAATTGCGTTCCTGTTTTAAATTTAAAAGCTTTTTGGAACGGTACTGTTTTTGATTGAGTACGAAAATACACTACCCCTTCGTTACAGTCTGTTAAAAAGTCGGTGCTTATATAATAAGCACCGACTTTTTGAAGGCAGAAATATTTTATGAGTTGATTGTCGAAAGGCCCACTGTTGAACTACGACATAATCACACAATGGAGCGTCGTGTAAAGCAATGATTTTTAATTTTATCGTCATCCCAACTTAGCACTTTTACCTTGTGTGCCTTATTTTACAAACTTTGATCTTAAATTACAAACAAGGTGACTGTAACACCTTCTAAATCAAATTAAATCCAAAAACACATTAACTCCACCTATCACGCCGTATTCCCATCAAACCAACCACAAGTTGTATCGTACGGAGCGAGTGAAATTCGTTATTACATCACATTTGAACTCGGCCCGCGTTAAAATTACCAAAGCCCGCCGGCAAATTCACCCAGTAAGACGGCTTTTTGGCTTAAAAAATATTATTAAAGGGTTAATGTTAAGGGTTATTCATAACACTTTAGCGTTACAACGGTTTACAAAAAAGGTTCTCCGCTGGTTCGGAGTTTTTGGGCAGGATTTTGAAGACATAAAGGTTCGGTCGTGGCTTGAATCGCAATGTTCGAAGACGGATGTTAATCAAAGTGTGTCGTGACAGTTTATGTACTGGCAGCCTAAGCATTGTTAAGGCTTTATTGGTACTTTTTAGTGTAAGGTGAAAGGGAGGACTGTAAATGTTAAGGTGTTTTTCGTTTTGTGAGCGTCGCGTGTTGATTTGTTGGAGAAAACGAGGGGTAGTTTGTTTCGCACAAATTCTTTCGTGTAAATCAAGTTTATGGCCGGTGAAGGGTGAAACTTGTTACGGTGAGTGGTGAACTGCTGGTAATCGTCTTGAGAATATATTTATTTATTTATTTATTAAAACTTTATGCACAAGTAAAAACTGTACAAAGGCGGACTTAATGCCTTGGGCATTTTCTACCAGTCTACCTTAGGGTGATGCAGAGATAATACATAGTAGGTGCAATAACAGAAAACAAATTTAGAAGAATTTATAACTAAGATACAAGAATAAATACATATATACATACATATAAAAAAAATAAAATGTTATGAGAGTTAAACAATAAAACCTACAACAACTTAATTCTGAGACGAATCTGCCAACTTCTTGTGTATGTGTTCTCGAGCTTTCACTTTAAATGTGAACTGATTGGTTACCGTCCTGATATTCTGAGGGAGCGCATTCCAAAGGAAAACCGCCTGGACAAAGAAAGAAGACTTTATAAAACCAGAGCGATGAGAAGGACAACGAAGAAGACGATTATTCTCGGACCGAAGATTCTTGCTGTGTGCAGCGCATAAATATTGACAAAGAGAAGTCAGATAAGAAGGAGAAGTGGGTTTGTGAAGGAGAGAAAACAGGGTTGTCAAAGCCCTCAGAGCTCTGCGCTGACGGATAGGCAACCACTTTAAAAGCGATCGATGTGCGGATACATGATCATACTTGCGGAGATTGAAAACAAATCGAATGCAGCTATTAAGAAGTCGGTCAAGTTTATTGAGGAGATCTGCATTCAGGTCATAGTAGCACACATCACCATAGTCAATTATGGGGAAGATAAGGGACTGTACAAGCATTGCCTTAATGTGTGATGGGAGAATATTTTTTAACCGATAGAGCGACCGCAGCGTTCCAGTGACCTTCCTGCTCACAATCGCGACCTGCTTACGCCAGTCGAGGCAAGTGTCAATATGCAAACCCAGATCTTTGACGTCAGAGCTAAACGGAATCACTGTGCCATCAAAGGTAACCGGTGGCACCGTCAAGCCATTCAGCCTCCTCAAGCTATAGGGGCTCCCTACAATGATAGCCTGACACTTGGTTGGGTTAACCGCCACCCCAAAACGATCAGACCAGTTTTTGACAACTCGTAAATCCCGATTTAGCTCCTCGATCACACCAGATAAGCCCTCAACACCTGCCTGACAGTAGAGCTGTAAGTCGTCAGCGTAAAGATGATACGCACACTGAAGCTCAGAAGTTATGAGATCTATAAAGATAGAGAACAAAAGTGGAGATAAAATGCCGCCTTGAGGGACGCCAGCTTCAAGATCACACCAGCTGGAGTTAGAGTCACCAACAAGAACTGATTGCTGACGCCCACGAAGATAGGAAGAAAACCATTCCAGAACCTCGAGAGAGACCATGCGATAGGAGAGGATGGATAAAAGGACTTCGTGACTGACGGTATTGAAAGCATTTGAAAAATCGATCAACACTAAAACCGTAACCTTAGTGTCTTCCATTCCTCGCCTTATATCGTCAGTCACTTTGAGGAGAGCAGAACTGGTACTGTGCCCGGGCCTGAACCCGGATTGGAGTGGACTGATGAGAGAGTTTTTGTGAATGAAGTTGGAGAATTGTTTATGTACACAGGCCTCGAGTACTTTGGATAAAAAGGGAAGGATGGAAATTGGACGAAAGTGACTGAGAAGAGTGGGATTAAGGATTTTAGGTAGTGGTCGAACATGGGCTTTCCGCCACAGGGAAGGGAAAACACCGGAAAAAAGGGAGAAGTTAACTATATGGGAAATTGCAGGAAGAAGCTGATCAACCACTGTCACGATCATGTGTCGACTGATGTTATCACAACCAACGGCTTTGGATTTAATGGATAGGATAATCTTTTTGATCTCTCCTGGGTCGACTGGGGTGAAGGTGTAGGGGGTAATATTGGGTCGCGTCAGACCAGCAAGGTAGTCAAGGGTTAGACATTTGGTTGGATTATCAAGGGTGGGGACAGTGGAGAAATGACGATTTAGATCGTCCAAGCCAAATGTACTAGGAAGGTCTGAATGTCGCGATTTGCCGATACCTAGAGTTCCAAGGAATTTCCAGATATCAGCAGGAGAAGCAGAAGTGATGTTATCAAGAATGTGACGACTTTTAGCGTTGCGTATCATCTGATTACAACGATTGCGAGCAGTTTTGAAGAGGGTCCAATTATCATCCGACCGATCCTTTTTAAACTTCCGAAACGCGCGATCCCTCCGTCGCATCGCCATCCGAACTCCCACATTCATCCATGGCGCAGGTGGGCGCTTTAGCTTGACTCTCCTGATAGGAGCGTGGGTGTCGTACAGCTTAACTACAACAATGTTGAAAAACGCAACTTTATCGTCAACTGTAGTGGCTTCCTCCAGGGGTGTCCAGTCAATACTAGAAGCATCTTGTGCAAGCTTTTCACTATTCATCCGCGCATAGGCACGCCTGTACTGGAACGTAGGTTTGGGTTTAGGAGATTTAAGGACATAAGACAGGAAAATAAGGTCGTGATGGGAAAAACCAGGAGCGTCAAGTTGACCATGTGAGGAGACTAGGGAAGGATTTGAGGTGAGGATCAAGTCGAGCCAAGTATCATCAGCGGTAGCGTTATGATGAGTTGGTTGGAGAGGCAACACATGCAGACTAGCTGACTCGACTAGGTGTAAAAGTTTACGGGATCGATGGGAGTTGTGGGCAAGGAGATTGGTGTTGAAATCCCCCATGACTATGTGATGTGCATACTCCGAACCTAAAGATTCTAGGACCGATTCGAATTCGGTGAAGTAATCAAGTGAGGGGGGACAATACACAACGCCAAGAACGGTTTTAGCTCCTTTGACACAAACCTCAAGAAATAGAAACTCAGCCGAAGCATTACAGGAAGAAGTAGAGAGAACTTTAAAAGGAAGATCAGCACGAAGGTATATAGCTACACCACCCCCTCTCCCACCGACTCGGTCATTCCGCAACAGAACGAATCCTGGGAGAGAGTAGGAGGTGGATAAAAGCTCAGGTTTTAGCCAAGTTTCAGAAATCAGGACGGCATGGACATCGTTGTTCGAGAAAGTTTCATACAACTCATTGTAGTGGCTTGGAATGCTTTGAGCATTTATATGACAGACGTTAAACAGCCGGCCTAGATTTTGTCTGAAACTTAGACGTAAAAGTTCACCAAGGTTTTCCGTAACAGAACAAAAGCTATCATCACCAGAAGAGGCAGTAGATTCATTGGCAGAGAAAAAAGATTCGTTATCAGATGTTGTCATGGATACAAATATATATAAATACAATAAAAACAGATATAAATACTAAATAAATATAAATATACTATTAGACTATAAAGAGACCTACACGAAATACTGGTAGGACGTTTGCATTTCTGCACCACCCGCCAGCTAACATCATCATTAAGACAGTGAACACATGAAATAAAATCAAGAAACGGTACACTACAAAGTAGTAGCGATAAAATAATTCTTACGCTAATTTTAATTATTCCGAACGCACCCTCCAAGCATTCAAAAGAAATTACATTTTCCGTGAACATAAATATCCAAACTTAACGCAAAGTTACAAAAAGTCCCGTATGACGTTTACTTCAATTGACATAAACAACAATACCATGAAAATAGTTGACACTTGACATTACTTGATAAGTTGACATTAGAAACATGCAAAGATGAAAATTAGAAATAAACAAAAAGTGAAAAAAAAATGAATATAAATCCGGTTGAGGGTAAAATGCTGAGGTGTGCGTTACTTGTATAATTATTGTTAACTCAGAGACTTGCGAGGAGGAAGAGAACAGAAACAAATATGCAAAAATACGAGACAAAAGTAAAAAAGGTTATCATTATCAAACAATGGAGAATAGCAAACTTTAAGGTAAAGAAATCCTAATTATATAATGGGTGTCTAATGCGTAATTATTATACTGTATAACAATTGAGAATTGGTACTAACGCGTCTTGTTTTTCAGGCTATCTCCAGACGTTTGAACCCTGGGATACTTCACCAGCAGCGGACTCAGTTCTTCAAATGATGTCACCTTATGTTTGCTTCCATCGGGGGCTTTAATAACGATGACACCGTCCTGAGTCCAACACGACCTCATAGAAAAGTGAAGCCGCGCCTTCCCAAATATGGATTGTCGGGTCTTAGTCAAAAACTCCTTGACAGAGATGGATGACCCCTTCAGTCCTGTCTTCGCTCTCCAGACCGCAGACCTGTCGTCATAGCTCGAGAACTTGACTAGGATGGGCCTATGGTGATCCTGTTTGGCTAGGCCAAGTCTGTGGCAGACCTTTATGGAAGAGGCAGTGATAGTATTAAGGGACATCTTCTTAGATATCACCTCCAGGATCACTGTGCTGCTGACTTCCCCTTCAACCTCTGCTATGCCCTGGAAAATGAGTGCCTTCCGCCGATGCCTGGTCTCCAACCCGTCGACCTGTCTAGCACACTCGCTGATCTGACTTCTGAGTAGACTCAGCATGCTGAAGATCAGCTCCCTAAAGGTGCGAAACTCCTCGGCTACTCTCGCCACGGTGTCCTTGGCAGGTCCTGCACACTGTATCTGCGCTTCCAACTCACTCATCTTCCGGATAAAGCTATCTTCTAGGGTCTTCTGTGCAGATATTATCTCGTCAAATTGAGACATTGTAGTAGTAATTGTCCACTTGTGTTCGGTGAAGTGAAAATAGTGTTGTGAAGTGATGAGCTGGCAGGTGGTGTAATTTTATTGCTATAGTCACATAAAAGTGCTGCAAACGTGAGTACCCGTAGTGTATAGGCTATACACTGATGTTATATAAAAAAACTAGTGAAAATACTGAGAATTACTATTTTAAATATACAATCAATACTAGAGTTACGTCTGTCTTCTTTTACACCTACCCGCCAAAAAACTAGAATATAGGTGGTAGATAAAAACAATGGTTATTGGCGATGAGGTATACACATTACCTAGTACGTTCACCACTCTGCGTAAGCTTAGCCTTTTTGCTAACCTTATACTATGCCCGAGTTTTTCGAAAGGGTTGGCAGAAATGTACCTACCTATACTTACATTTTGTCATTCATCTTTTATAATAGTACCTATAGCTAGATAATATAGTTTTTGATTTTATTATTTATTTATTTATTTAAACTTCTCACACACAATAAGGTACAAAGGCGGACTTAATGCCATAGGCATTCTCTACCAGTCAACCAAGGGTAGTGAAGAGATAAGATGGCAGGTGCTCTATTTAAGAGGAGATAATAATAATAAAACGAAACGTCTAAAACGTGGTCGCTCACAATGGGCCTTATTAGAAGGCTAAAAGTCACCCAAAGGGCAATGGAAAGGGCTATGCTTGGAGTTTCTCTATGTGATCAAATCAGAAATGAAGAGATCCGCAGGAAAACCAAGGCAACCGACATAGCTTGAAGAATTGCCAAACTTAAGTGGCAATGAGCAGGGCGCGCAGAACAGATGGCCGTTGGGGCCGATAGGTTCTGGAGTGGCGACCGCGTACCGGAAGACGTAGCGTTGGAAGGCCTCCCACAAGGTGGACCGATGACCTTATGAAAGCCGCAGGAATCCGCTGGATGCGGGAAGCACAAAACCGGTCGAGGTGGCGGTGCTTGGGGGAGGCCTATGTCCAGCAGTGGATGTCTTTCGGCTGAAATGATGATGATGATGATGAATAATAATAATAATAAAAATATTAAAAAGATAACAAATAAAATAGATACACAAGTACATAAAGTATTTATGTATTTTGTTTTCACACACACACGTTGTCTACATTTCTTTACCTACTTTCCTGTCGCAGATATGCTGGAAGAGATTTCTTTACAAATAAGCATCACCTTTGTACGGATTTTTCAGTAGGTACCTTACTTCTTGTCTATTTATGTTTGTACATAAACTGTTAAATAAATAAGTAAATCGGGATAATAATGTAATATAGGGTGAACCTATTGTAAATAACTGCCCAGTTGCACAAATCTAAAGGAAAGAAAACCTGCTAAGTACTTTTTTTTTACTTTTTCGAGGAATTTAAAAAGTCTCTTTGCTTTCTCTCCTTAAAATATAGCTAGAAGTTGTAATGAGCTGTTTGCGAACACTCCAGTTCTCATAGTCTCGGCTATCTAGACATTCGAGCAGTTTTATGTGTTAAAAAGTACAAAGTTTCCCTATTTAGTGATTGTATTACGTTTTGCTAGTTTTTTACAAAAAGAATCTAGACAAAGACAAAATAACGTAATATCACGCTTATTTGCTGCAAAAGGTTAGACAGAGAAGTATAGTATACTCATATTTTGGCAGATATGTCAAAGTTTCATGTTGTATGTCATTTTAAGCCTATTTCCACTAATAGAGTCCAAATCCAGATAAAGATAATACACAAGATAATACAATTTGGTATCGAAACCGATAGCAATTGTGCTAAGATTATATCTGATTTAAACCTAGATAGTACCACTTATCGCCAGGTGTTTCCATCTGATATATTGGACCGTTTAAGATAAACTTTATGATTTTGATTGTTACGTTATTTAGTCTCAATTGAGATATTTTGACTTGATACTCGTAATTTAATGCCGCTTATTTTAGACGGTTTATACAATAGGTTACTGGCTCCTGGCCTATGACTTTAGTATTGTTTTGTATTCGTTTACAATTTATAAAAAGACAGATACAATTTATAAGTTAATTAATATGTTTGTCTCTTGTAAACAAGAATCAACCAACCAACCAAATTTGACCAACTATTTTCGGGAAGTTTTGAAAAGTTGGAAAAAAAACATGTTTTATTGATATATTTTCTTCTAGATAAGCAGAAGTCGATGGTAAATCGTGGGTATTATGGAAAGAGTTAAAGCATATATATCCTAATTTAAATATAGTAATAAGTATTAGAAAAAAAAAAAAACTTGAAATGTTTCTGTTACTTTTATATTTTTCGGATTTTTGCGTTTTTAATGAAAAATAATGTTATTCTTTAGATACTATCATAGTACGATTAAACTACTTTCAAATAATAAAATACTCGACTACTTTTCATCTCCACTACATGTTCAGCCTCACTTTCTCTAACCAATAAGCTATTCTTTATCTTAGCTGAAGCGTAAAATAATTCATTTTTATCGACAGAACACGGAAAGTATGAAATACTTTTGCCTGAAACAAGAGATAGAGCACGGAGTCTGATAATAAATATTCAGCTTCAAAAAACTGGAAGAGATCTAGACTAGGTCTATATTATGGATGCTGAAGGCCTTTGGTTAACTTAAATAATTGTAGGCTGAAAAGTAATGTTTTATCAGAATATAAAATATTCAATTTCATTTAAAGTGTGACCTATGGTTGTTATAGTGGATATTGGTTTTGCCAACTATTTAATATCCAAAAGTATCCTGAACATGACCTGAAAAACCGAACACACTTTTACTCATTTTTGAAATCGGAAATGAATCAGTTTCGCATACGATAAAGCGACGATATGCAAATTGTGTTTTCTTGATTTGATAGATTACGAATGAAAAGTATTTTCAACAAAAAGCTGTCGAGCTACTTTAATTCGTACCAATAAAAATAGCCTCAATAACCCCTTCCAAATAAAAGAAAGTATCTTCCTAAAAGATGTACAAAGATAATAGCACAATTCAAAGACATTCTTTACTCTTAATTAGGCTTAAGATAATTTGATGAAAACAACCGCAAATAATGCTGATAAAACACGAAAAAAAGCGTTGGAGTTTATTTCTATATTTTTTAATGTTCCAGTGGGTTGAAAGGGGCTGTCTCGACAAGGAAATTGGAGGAGCGCCGCACTTGAGTTGAATAGTGTGACCAGATATTTGACGATTCATCAGAATTCCCGTTTTTAATAGATCTAGGGTTTGATTATAAGTTACTAGCTAAAAGTTTATTTTACAAGTTATATTAGTTAACAAAAACCATGTATGGACGTCAAGAGACATCGTGTCAAGTTTTTGCTAGATGCTGAGAATACTAGCTACGCAATAGCGTAGCTAGTATTATTAATAAAACAATAGATGTAAAGTTTATTTAAAACTAGCAGCCCGTCCCGGCTTCCCACGGGGTAGACAATACGAAAGACATTTTAAGACTCATTTTTCTACACCTTCGGTTACATTGTTCAAATTTTACCAAGGATCCCAAATTTTTTTCAAAATGAAATGTAGCCTATGTCAAATTGGAAGAATGTAGCATTCTATTGGTGAAAGAATTTTTTAACGATTTAAAAAATTCTTGCCCAGTACTTTTTGAGCCTATTCATTACAAACATACAAAAATAGGTACAAATCTTTCCTCTTTATAATATTATTATTATTATTAGTGTAGATTTGCATTACCTGAATTTTGATATTTTTCAATCTATTTATTTTTTAGAAGCATAATTTTTCACTAAATTGACACACATGGTTTCCTTACGAAAAATTCCCATCAATGAGAAGACTATCCCATTCTCAACACAACGTGCGGTGTCACTACACTCGAACAGTACACGTCACGGTCTAATGTCGTCCCCGTACATTTATAACAATATTTTGTTCTCTTCCTCTCTGTAACCCGACCCTTTATTTAGAGGAAATTACCCTGTCCCCGTACACCATGTACTTGCGTTACTGTAAAGCTTAGCATTTTAATATTAAACATGTTTTTACATGATACGATTTTGTAAAAGTAGTTGACATAACGTTGTTTGTTTAGATTGTTTCAAGTAAGATTAGCGACAAAGGTTTTTTAATTCTGTGACTGCTCGTGAAATTTATGGAAAGCAAATAAAAAAAGACGATGATTTTGAAATGAATCGTATATAATATAATATAATAAATATGTCGAAATAATCTTGCCCTTCATTCTTACTTAAAATTTTTGTTTATTGGAATAATTAATACGATCACAACATTTTATTATTGTGCTGGAAAGTAATTTAATAGGGAAAATATGTTTCATCAGAAGATAGAAATTATGTTTTTTTTTTTTTTTTCTAACATCAATTAAATCAGAAAGTCTATCACTTCCAAGAAATGATATTCGATAACGTTTTCTTCTTACGATTAATAACGATTACTTAGAAATTATATTAAAACATCATTTGTTATCAGTTTTTCCGAAAACTAATCAGCCAGTTTCCCAGTAATGGGAATCAATATTTTTTTTCAACACTGTAATTCCCAACAGGTTAGCATGGAATTTTAGCAAAATAATGTCACAACTTCTCACGTTTGAAAAATATTTACTCATCTCCCTGACACGAACCCTTTATTCAGAAGAAATTAGGTTGCTGGATTTTAAATAAAGGTCCTTTTTTGGAAAAAAAAGCATTGTAAACAATGTTGTGGTATATCATAATTGAGAAATTTTGATGCTTTCGTCATAAAATAATTATGACGAATACCGTACAGATGATTAATTTCGAAATTCCTAGAGTATTCCCATCGATTGGAAATTCTGTATTAATACTGTAAGCTCTCTTGAATTTTGCAACTTACTTTGGAATTAATAATTGTTGAACAAATTATGAAGTTATTAGCTAAAGTGGAGTAGGGGATTCAAACTAAGTTCAATATCTTAAAGGCTGATAGAGCCAGTTTCCTAACAATTTGTGGGTCCTTATTATATAGTGGAGTTGATAGTCTCTTTTCGGTGTAATGTATGTATCTATAAGCACATTTTAACATTATTAAGAGGGTTGTCACCGGTCCACTAGCGCCACTACTTTAAAAACACATTATCTCGTGACTGAGAAGGAATTATGAAAAACGGCTCAATCAACTATATCGGCAAGTGTGTCTAGAATTTTCTAATACCTTTTTTAAAGATTCATATTGAGGCACGAAGCAACAAAATTCGATAAAAACGGCCACATTCCTGTAGATCGTATTTTGTTGCTTCGTGTCTAACCACAAATGAGCCTTGTACTCGAAACAAAATTTATTATATGCTTTACTACAGTTTAATAAACTGTTAAATCCTTATGAGTAACAAATATAAGCACGCAGTCCACACACATTCCACGAACATTCCTTTATATTCACATGGAATATTTTTTCAGTGAATTACCACAGTGTATACCGATGCCGAAATAATCAGCACATAAAATTTACATATATACCTCGACAGAGTCCTACCAAAAACATATCGTGGACTGATTACCATAATATTTCCAAGTATATATCCAATCTCGGTACTTACATCTCAATGTTTGAGTACGAATTATTTTTCTTCAAAACGTTCATCCATATTGTTCGCAAAAACTTTGAAACAACTTTACAAACGGAGGGCACCGTGATATGAATAAATTAGAAAAGTTATCTCTTGTTGTTGGGCCAGAGAACTAACGGGACTATGACAACTGTATTATGTAGATCAGAATGATAAATGTCCCCTTGGGGAAAAATGAAAAAAAAAAAACCTTTTCAAGAAAAAAAGTGTCTTTTTTCTACCTCTTAAATCGAACAAAATGTTTTTTTTCTTGTATTTTCCTTTTAATTTTCAAGTAACTTACTTGAAGCTTTATTAACCCTTTCTGCCTCATGGCAGAAAGGGTTAATAAAGCTTCAAGTAAGTTATAATATATGTTACCTCATGGTAACATTGACGTATCTCAGCACAACGCACAGACTACCAACAAGAAAATAAAATAACGTATATTTTGCATCGTGCAAATATAAAACGCTTTTGAACATGCATATCCTTAGGGAGATACCTACCTGTCTTTTCCGGAACATAAAACTCCTCTGAGAGAAGTTATATTGTCATCCCGTTGCCTTTTAGGTGTAATCAAGCGACAAACAAACGCATCTTGTTATATTCAGTTTCTGCAAAATATCTAAATTTTTTGTCTGTTTATTTAAAAAAGTAAGTAGGTAGGTACTACTTATGTCATTGTTTGGAATTTTAGAATTATATTGTTAGACTTGGTCGTCTTTTTTTCGGCGCGTCCTGTGCTTCAGCCAATAATTTGATTCTTAGACCATCGTATTTCTTAAGAGCCATTTCACAAAATTTTAACGCTCGAGTTTAGGTAAAAGACGGCAGCGCTGTGTATGTGAGCGTAACTATCCACACATACACAATTTAAGCAGTGTAACGCGAGTGTCGAGACGGACTAAATAATCTTGAGCCATTATAATAATAATGCGGTATTTAGAGATTTATTAAAAAAGTTATTTTATTTATTCAGTCTACTAAAGCTTTCTAGACTAATAAAAAAATACAAATGTATGTTTTGAAAGTATATAATAAAAATGAACAGGAAAACAATCACATCGTACAAAATATAAGTGTTGGTCATTATTATTTGACAATAATGTCAAGTAATAATGACTATCACTTACGTTAAATAAATATTTGTCGTAAAGGCATTGATCTTGCTTTTCTAGGGTCTATAATTTCCGGCAATACGCAATCTTCGTAAAAACGAGTCAATTTGGGAAGCATCAAAATGTTGTGGTCGTAGTATAATATCACGGTTACGATATGAGCACTCGACAATTGAGATGCGGGAAAAAGTAGCACAGGTCCTTCCTCGATGGGCGCTCGCGCTGTACTAAACGGTGCCCACTTGTGCATCGCAATTTATTCTTTTTTAGAGTGTTTAAAAAAAGGATATTGTGGCTAATTAAATGAAGGGATTTTAATCAAACTTGAGAATTCAATTTGTTAAAGAACATAGTTCATTTTGAGATGATTTTTAAAATGTAATTACGCTTTATTCAAACAAAAAAATCGCAATATAATTGCGAATAAATCGTAAAAATTGTCCTAAGTCTTTATTTTTTTTACCTATTAATGTTATTAATAATCGAAATTCTAGTACGTCATTTGTCGACAAAACTATATGTCTGATGCTTTGTGTATTTTTTTCAGTCAAATTTATAAATATTAATTATAGAAATAGGAGTCTGAAATTGCCTCTGCGCTGATTTTTCAGTAAACTAGTTCTGGGAGATTAATAACTACAAAGTACACAAATAAGTTTTTGTAAATGTGTTACATGAAGTGTCAATACGAAAGAATCATCTATTATTTACATATATTCACCAATACCAGAGAATTAACTAAGATGGTAAATTAGGCGACTAAAATCTTAGATATTCGCGCGAAAACGTAAAATGGCTCTTAAGTTAGCGAGTTTTAGTTCTAATTTGCGCTGAAACAATAAAATTATCTTTGGAAAAAAAGTATTACTCCCTACCTACCGTTTCATTTTCTTTCAGATAACACAAAAAACCTCAAACAATTCGCTAATTTCATGCCCGTGTACGCTTATCCGCGCCCCGCGAGGTTAAAATGTCTTCGCTATCATAATGGTTATATCGCGCCGCCCAGGTTCCGTTGGTACTTTTTAGTGCCGGCACGCCACTTTTAGGACCAGCTTGGTACTTTTTGGGTACTTCTAGTTGTGCGGACGTTGGAAATTTTCCGGATTACATGGAACTTTTGACGGGGCAGTCAAAGGAGTGTATTGCTTCGGTAATAGTCGGTTGTATAGGGCTTGTGGATTATAATTGGCTTTGTGATTGTGTTGTGTGACTGCGACTGGTTAGTGGTTATACGAGAGTTGTGTAGGAGTTGTGATCGTTGAATTTTCTGGCAAAAGCAGGAATTTTTGCTGCGAAATGAGGCAAATTCCTAGCTATGATACTTTGATCATGCTTGATTGACGGTTTAATTGTATCAAAAGTTTATTTAGTCAATCCTCCTAGCCTTTTTAGGGATCCGTACCTCAAAAGGAAAAACGGAACCCTTATAGAATCACTCATGTGTCTGTCCGTCTGTCTGTCTGTCCGTTTATCACAGCCAATTTGCTCCGAACCTAATGGACCGATTAAGTTGAAATTTGGTACACATATGAATTTATGTGACCCAAACATGGACCAGTAACGTAAATGAATGAATTTTGAATATGAGGGCACTTTTGGGGGAAAAAGGAAAATTAAAAAAAAAGTTAACTGTACCGTGTAGCATATCAAATCAAAATGCTTACTATGAGGATGTCAAAAATATTTTTTTTACAATTTTAAAATAAATAGTTTTAAAGTTATTTAAGAAAATAGACGAAAATTGACCATTCCCACCATTCCCTTATTTCCGAAACTACTGAGCCAAAAATTTTGAAAGAAAAAAAATACAGAAAATAGTTCTATAACTATTGATTACAGGAAAAACTATAAGAAGACTATGGTTTTAAAATAACATGGTAAATTTCTCAATATTGTGCCTATAAAGTTACATTTACAGTTGGAATGTGAGGGGGGGATCATGTTTACCAACTACAATGTTAAGTTCGTTCTTAGGATAAATCCTTCCCAAGTACGGAACCCTTCATTGTGCGTGGTCTGGTGACGGTATATGACGGGTTAAGCTTCCAGTTTAAACGGATGCAACTAAATACCAGTATTTTACATGGCGCGACTTTTTATCTGACCTCCTAAACCCAGTTACCTACTGGGTAACACGATACCCCTTGGTAAAACTGGTTGTCAGACTTTTGGGCTTCTGACTACCCGTAGCGACTGTCAATGATCTACGAATGACAGCCGAGACCAACGGATTAACGTGCTTTCCGAGGCACGGAGGGGTCTCGATATGTAATGGATGGTCACCCATCCACAAATCGACCGCGGCGAGTGTAGTTTAATCTTCAATCGACCCGTGCGGCTGTTATTATTAAGCCATGAGCCCCTCAGCAAAAGTTTATTTGGGTCATTCCAGGACACTCATTATTTGGTTGACTTCGGTGGCAATTTTTTTTTACATTTAGGCATAACTAACATGAAATATCAAATCTAGAGTACTACTAATATGTTTTAAATTAACCCTAGATTTGAGATTTCATGTTAGATATGCCTAAATGTAAAAAAAAAGTTGCCACCCAAGTTAACCAAATAATGAGTGTCCTGAGAATGACCCATTTACAGTAACTAAACTTTTGAGGAGGGAATATTGTTAATTGTTACAAAGTAAGCAATTCCGCTTATCTTGTAATCAATCTATTTAACGTAGCCATTCTAAATTGACCATATACCATTCTTGACAGTCGTGACACCAATACTCGTAATAATCAACAGAAAATTGAGAATAAATCCTACTGCTATTTTACAACCAAACAAATAACAAAATGTAAGCAAAGCGATCGTATCGTCATATCGAGCGGTCCCGACATAACGTTTGTTCAAAAACCTAATTTAGTGTCAAAACCACGAAATCTAGATATTTTTGTATGGAACCAAATGGGTGATAGGGGATCGGTCGGTTGTTTAGGGTATTGGAATACTGGCGTTTATTTCCATTCACGCTTGAAATGAATTCTGAATTTTGTTCAAATAAAATATTTTTAGGAATATTATAATACTAGCTTTCGTCCGCGTTCTTTCTAACTTTTTTTGGTTTTCGCTCAGCTCCTAAGGGCCGTAGCGATAATATAGAATAGCTTATAATCTTTTTTTTTAAATTGGGCTATGAAATACAAATCTGACTATTAGTTCCGGAGATTAGCGCGTTCAAACAAACAAATTCTTCAGCTTTATTATATTACTAGCTTTTGCCCGCGGATCCGCTCGTACGGATGTTGGTTATCGCGTAAAAAAGTAGCCTATGTCCTTTTCCATATATATCCCTGGCTATTTTTCTGCCAAATTTCATGACGATCGGTTCAGCGGTTTAGGCGCGAAAACGTAACAGACAGACAGAGTTCCTTTCATATTTATTATATTAGTATGGATTAGTATGGATCTCCCTTTCTTTCTTTCACTATTGATGTCTTATGCAAATCTTTGTGAAAACTGGCGATTTCGTCTCGCCATTTCCTCCTGGACTTGTTGCAATGCTATTTGATATGCTATTGTTATTTTCGTGGTAAAATCAATCGCTTATAAAAAAACAAGCACCAATCCACCTCCTCCAATTTGATCCCTTAGGTAATGTCACACCTGCTTACCACATTCTTGATTCCGCATCCTCACTTCCCGTTTTATTAAAACAACTTTTTCCTACTAAATAAAAGCCTACAAAACATTTTTCCATGGATTCGCTCACGTGTCGAGGGCGCGTGTCAAATTATTTTTAATTGACCCTTTACTTTTTGGCAAGTTGTGACTTTTTCTGGTTTCCTCCTAATTCAGGCTCGACACGGGTGAAGTTAGTACCTTCTAATTTTTAGAAAGGAAGTTTGGAGTATTTTTTAATGTTTTGCAAAAAGGAAAGTGTTAGATATTTCCTGTATGTTCTGAAATCTGAAATAAAAGGGTTACAACAGAGAAAAATGAAAAAAATAAAATAAAAAACACGAAATAATTTGTACAAAAATGGTAGAATTGCGTTCTTTTTTACGGTCAACTCAAAACCTTCGGGATTTCGTGAGAATCAAAACTGAAAACACTGTCCCATTTTCGATAGGCTCCTTTGAATTCAATAGTCCTTACTTTTATTTATTCTTTGATCTGTCCGCTCTTGACCTCGATCGCGCCTGATACAAAGCGATATATGAGGTTTAAGATGGACCGAGCGTGCCCAGAAGATGCCTGTTCACTCTTGCTTTGAAGGCGACCGGTGGAAGAGAACACAGACGCTGGCAGAGAGTTCCACACTTTGGCCGTGCGTATAATAAATGTGGAGAAGAAGCGCTGAGTACGGATCGTTGGGATATCAACCTAGTGTGGATCGTACCCTGCAGTACGTCTGGTAGTCCGGTAGTGAAAAGAAGATGGACTTTTAACTCTGAATTTCCTGTTGTCTTTACTAAACTATTCTACCAACCTTTTCCATGTTTTTGGAATACTAACAATACTTTACTGAAAACTTAGTCATTTTGATCCCCATCAAATAAATCTTTATTCAAAATCCAAAACTTCAAACCAGTCAAAATACTTATATACCTAATACCGTATTTATCACAATTACATCAGATCAAGTAGGATTACGAAGCTTTCACGGAGCTCGTTTCGCAAATTGCTGAGATAAAAGAATTCCTTGGCGTGCATTCACGAAGCGCGCTCCTTTACACTTTGCACATTATTATGGTGGTGTAATAGCTTCATGGGTTATGAGATGGTAGTTTCTTATTTGGGAATAGTTTCTTTATTTTTAAGGAGAAGTTTAAATGGGGAAGAGTTTTTGTTACATTTTTTTTGTTAGCTGTGAACGGAGAATTTTTTTTGTGTAAGTTACGTATGAATTGGCTGCAAAAGCAAATATTTTTAAGGACTTTCTTTTATTTCATTAACTCAAGGTTTCGAAAATAAGTAACTGTAACATACTGAGAATAACAAAGTAATAGTATTGTTTAAATAAATTATTTTCTTGTTACTCATTAGTGTTATTGACCCACATTAATTATTTTATTCAACCCATTTCGAAAGAAAGTACCTACCTACATAAAACATTACCGTTTATATGATATAAAATAAAAAAATCTACGTTGGTCTTCTTCTTCTTCTTTTCGTGTGGTTAGTAACTAACCAGATACTACTACTAGTGGCTAATTGCAGATAGAGTATTGAGTTTTGGGGCAACAGCTACAAGTACAATGTCCACTCGGCATTTTTAATTCAAAGAGCCTTAAGGACAATAGTCCGCATGAAATAGACAGAATCGTGCAGGGAACACTTCATCAGAATTAACATTTTAACAGTGCCATGTCTCCATATTCTAGCATTGTTAAGAGGGCTGTTACCGGTCCACTAGCACCACTCCTTTAGAAACATTATCTCGTGACTGAGAAGGAATTATGAAAAATGGCTCAATCGGTTACCTCGGTAAGTGTGTCTAGAATTTTCTAATACCTTTTATAAAGTTTCATAATCCTTTTATAAAGGTCGCTGATTGAGCCGTTTTTCATAATTCCTTCTCAGTCACGAGATAATAATTATGTTTTTAAAGGAGTTGTGCTAGTGGACCGGTGACAGTCCTCTTAACCAACTTTGGTAAGAATTTTCACGAGACCGATAAGGAAAGACAAGCTAGAGATAATACTCGTAGGAAAGACTTACCTTCCACAATCCAACCAAAATTGAACGTGGTTCATCTTAGCCCCAAAGTTCAATATGTCATTGTATACAACAAGTTGCCAATAGAATTTAAAAGCATAAATAGCACCAACTTATTGAAAAACAAATTGAAAACCATATTTTTTGAGGATGGGCAGTATCGATGAGTTCATAGATAACAAATGACAGCCGCTATTAATTGATTTGTGTGTATTTGTGTTTATATGGTTTTTTTTAAATAATTTATAATGTAATTTTAAATTTAAACGTAATGCTGGTGATTATTGAATTATTGTTACACTTTAAATGCGTAATGAATTTTAAATATGAATATAATGTTTTAATTTATTTTGTTGTTATTTTATTTATCACCACTGTAATATATTTTGTTTTTTCAACACAATGTACTCGTATTTTGTTATGAAATAAATGACTTATGACCTGGGTGTCAGAGTTAAGAGCCATTTCACAAAATTTTAACGCTCGAGTTTAGGTAAAAGACGGCAGCGCTGTGTATGTGAGCGTAACTATCCACACATACACAATTTAAGCAGTGTAACGCGAGTGTCGAGACGGACTAAATAATCTTGAGCCATTATAATAATAATGCGGTATTTAGAGATTTATTAAAAAAGTTATTTTATTTATTCAGTCTACTAAAGCTTTCTAGACTAATAAAAAAATACAAATGTATGTTTTGAAAGTATATAATAAAAATGAACAGGAAAACAATCACATCGTACAAAATATAAGTGTTGGTCATTATTATTTGACAATAATGTCAAGTAATAATGACTATCACTTACGTTAAATAAATATTTGTCGTAAAGGCATTGATCTTGCTTTTCTAGGGTCTATAATTTCCGGCAATACGCAATCTTCGTAAAAACGAGTCAATTTGGGAAGCATCAAAATGTTGTGGTCGTAGTATAATATCACGGTTACGATATGAGCACTCGACAATTGAGATGCGGGAAAAAGTAGCACAGGTCCTTCCTCGATGGGCGCTCGCGCTGTACTAAACGGTGCCCACTTGTGCATCGCAATTTATTCTTTTTTAGAGTGTTTAAAAAAAGGATATTGTGGCTAATTAAATGAAGGGATTTTAATCAAACTTGAGAATTCAATTTGTTAAAGAACATAGTTCATTTTGAGATGATTTTTAAAATGTAATTACGCTTTATTCAAACAAAAAAATCGCAATATAATTGCGAATAAATCGTAAAAATTGTCCTAAGTCTTTATTTTTTTTACCTATTAATGTTATTAATAATCGAAATTCTAGTACGTCATTTGTCGACAAAACTATATGTCTGATGCTTTGTGTATTTTTTTCAGTCAAATTTATAAATATTAATTATAGAAATAGGAGTCTGAAATTGCCTCTGCGCTGATTTTTCAGTAAACTAGTTCTGGGAGATTAATAACTACAAAGTACACAAATAAGTTTTTGTAAATGTGTTACATGAAGTGTCAATACGAAAGAATCATCTATTATTTACATATATTCACCAATACCAGAGAATTAACTAAGATGGTAAATTAGGCGACTAAAATCTTAGATATTCGCGCGAAAACGTAAAATGGCTCTTAATATGCCGCTCATGGGCCTTTGACTTGGCTTCACATGACGTCGAGAAATATCTCTCAGTCATGCCGGTTTCCTCACGATGTTTTCCTTCACAGTTTTTTAAGCAAGTGGTAAATACAATACGCACATGAATCCGATAAGTCAGAGGTCTTGGGTTCGAACTCGAGACCTATAACTTAGCATTCCGACGGTCACACCATTAGGCTATCACTGCTATTTACATTGATACGTACTTAGTGTTGAGCTTAGTGTTGTGCTACGTTGGTTTATTACTTAGTGTTATTTAACTCAAGCATCAATAATAACCTATATAATAGCTTTAGTAGTATCTTTTGGCGCGTGGCACAAATCGTTTTTTTTTTTTCTCGTAATCTAAACACTTCTAACAGATGAAACTCTGTCTGTGTTATGTATGTGAACAAAACTATAGTATAAGTTAATAAACTAAGCCGCTACAGCTGAAGATCTCTATATTTTGATTTGGCTTTTTGAAGAGTATAGGCCAACATTGCATTCTATATTTTAAAATTTAACTCGATATTATATTTTCACAATTAACTATTCCACACTAATGTTTTATATACGTAATCAATAGATCTTGACGAGAGCTGACGATTGAAACTCACACGATCGTCGTAGCTTTTCCAAGACATATTTTTTACTAAATAGAAATTGTGTGACGCAGCGAAAAGACCTCAAAATGGCGACGCTTCTCCCTCCGCCGCGCGCGATGCATCACAGTCCTCACTCAACGTAACGGATTATTTGATTCTTTAGCCACCGAGTGGTGTAATACAATTTTGGATTTAGATAATAGATATGTTAAGCTGCATCACCAAACTGTATCCCCCGATTTCGTTAGCATCAGTTTTCTGAATTGCCTCCCACTAGCAAAGCAAATTTAGAGACGTATTCACGTCAAAATCACAGCAACATTTTGTGTTACTCAAACAATGGTTGAAATATAAGAGACTATTCCTTCTAACATAAATCCAGCAAAGGAACAGACTTTTAATAAGAAGCGACTCAAAGGTTGCTAGGCAACGTTTATTTCAGTTTCATACAGTTGCTTTGCCGTTGCGTTGCCGTTTACCTGATAAGGCTTTGATTTTGCTCTGTGAATTTTAATGTTTGAATGGGTTCAACGACATTGGATAGTATTGTTTACTTATGATAATAAATACGAAAAATGAAGCTGTAAACTCATTTTCCTAACTAAAAGACTGGTGATGATCAGCTATTAGAAGGTCGACTGGTAATCAAAATAAATAAAAAAATTGTTTCCGTTTGGAATAAAGATACCTGACTAAAATAGTAGATAATTGACTACCACATTGGTTTGATGGTTAAGGGAGCCGCTGAATAAGGTGTCCTAGGTTAGATTCGAAAATAAATTTCGGGTTAACTCAGTACGAAATTTTCAGTAACACCTCAAAGCCTGAATCTGTGGCAATTAACTTACCGGTCCTCTCCTATAACATAGGACTTATAAAAAAACTGTCAAAAATGGTGTATACAACTCTTGCCTTTCTGGAAAAACATTGGTGGAAAGGTATACTGTAACGATCTAACTTACGTATAACCACACTGGCAGAGAAACATCTCGGAAAGACTCTTAGGCCAATTTTACCTACGGATTACGATGCGCCAAAGGGGGATCAGCTACAGCTTAGTCGCTTTGGAAACTACTCTCCATAATTTATTGCAAAATACAAGCCAAAGCTTTAATAAATAACGATCGGTTAGATTAAGCATTCTACCAATCAGGCCTTATTTAGATGATGCTTTTAGAGCATGGAACAGCTGAACAGCATTCTTCCAAATGTGTCTTAAGTCTTCGAATAATTTTGTAAAGGAAGTAGCAATCGACTTAAAAGTTGTTTTTTTTTTTTTTTTTTGAAGTTTAAACTTCTATAGGCTCGTTGAGCGATTTTTGGTAGGTGAAAAACTTATGGGTTCACGAACGTCACCGAACGCTTTCCATGAGCTATATGTATATTGTGTATATATGTGTACTTTTTCGTTTAACAAAAATCATGAAACTCGCGTCATCGTCACCGAACGCTTTCCATGAGCTATATTAAAATAACAGTTATTCCAAAGTTTTGTGTTTTCACTTCTGTCGGCACTCCTTATGACTGCGAATTTAGTTTTTCTCATTTAAGTTAATCATGGTCTGGCAGTTTGAGTAATTTATGCGGCCTACCCAAATATCCTTTCTTTGGTATTTTTTGTCGAATCGTTCTGAGTTGAACTGCACGATTACTGATAAATGCGTGCTCTGACCGGACAGATCCACTCATTCTGTGTAGTTCTTTCCTCAAAAGACTATTTCAGACATCAATCTACATAGTCTTCACATGATCTAACTAAGATTATGTCTGGACTTTAAAAAAGACTGCGACCTCTGAGTTTGTTTCAGCCTTTCTTCTCAGAGTAGTCAGATAGAAAACGAAGACCGACCTCATCTACTTTTTAAAATATTATTGACATGTAAAAGTATTTGTACAACTCTACTTACAGAAATAAAATCATGTATCATTTTCAAAGTTTATGTTGAACCCAGAATTTTAACTTTCTTTAATACAAAATTCCTTCAAGGTCAGAAATCAAAGCCTCAAAACGAACAAAGAAAACCAGGTGACCCAATTCGCCGTCAAGCCTCAAATTACAGATTCCCACTAAACACTGAACAATAAATTTCAGATATTCCACCAATACCAAATCCGTTGTTTTCAGACTTAAACAAGCAATAAAAGTGTTTAATTAGTCAAAATCAATTCGCAAGAGACTTAATTGTTCGCTTTCCGAATCAAGAACGATAAATCTAAGGGAAATCGTATTCTGTATTAAACAATGGATTTTGGGTTGAAATAATGAATAGGGCTCGTTGGTACGATGGACCCTTTGAGGGCCATACTTGGTAATGTATGAGTATAGTTTCGGTAGCTAGGTGTGTTGATTTTAGGTTGATTTTGCAGTTGTAACTATTGTGTCTTAATGTTCAGGTTGGAACGGTTTTGGTGAAATTATGGGTACACGCCTATTTACGTAGTAGGAGACTCCTTGTACGATGTTATATGGGTTTGCACGGAAAACTACAACTACTATAGTTAATTTTGCCGCCAATAAAGGACGATTGTTAATATTTCAACGATAAATCGGTAAACCTTTCAGAAAGGCCATCTATGGGGCTTAATTCATATTACAACTATAAATAAAGCACTATCGATAGTGACAATGGCAATAAAATTTAATCTTTTTTCGTGAGGCTGTAACTACCGATGACATCAATAGTGTGCCTCCTGTGATGAGTGATCTTAGTCGACTTGTACCCTTTTTGTGATTTTCACACAGATATTATCACAAAAAAATTGCGGTTTTTTTGGTCTAACTCGCGTTCTTCTATCTGCTATAGTTTCGGAGATAGTTGGGTGCAAAGTGATATAACTGCCAGGTTTTTGGCAAAAAATCGTGAATTTAGACACATGTCAAGTTGTAACCCCTTTAAGTAATTGCACCACACATTGTTTTTCGTGCTTCATGGTATAAGAGAGATTACATTAATTTTCACATTTTATTTTTCAGTATATTTATCGTGAATTTTGATATATCTAAAGTTATATCACATTGAACCGATTTTTCTCAATAATGATTAGGGTACAGTTCAACATGTACCTACAAATCCAAATCTAAATTTATGTCTAATTTGTGTTATCTAATGCATCTCGACTTAAATCATTCTACACATATTTTATTTGTATATGTGTATTAGTATCAATAAAACTATATAAATTCTCGTAATCAAGAATATTTTAGTCATTATTTTTGTACCCTACCACTGTTTTTATATAAATTTAACCCAAAGGTTGACTGGTAGAGAATGCCTTGTGGCATTAAGTCCACCTATGTACCACTATTGTACATGAAGTTTAAGTAAATAAATAAATAAACATATCAATTTTTATGTGTAATCGAATATAAAATAAATTGTACCTTAAACTCAAACCAATAATGATACAAGTGCGAACATGATGCGGGTGGCGGGGGTACCCGAGGCACAAGAGACACAACATTCAATTTGACCATACATGATTTAAAAACAAACAAAGCTTTCTATTACATGTGGCCGGACTGTGAAGGGAGTAGAGGGGCGAACGACATAGCTTCATGTCCATACGATTTTGTTATAAATCAACTACCGCATTTAAACCCAAACGCTAAGAAGCTGATCATGTACTCTGATAGTTGCCCGGGTCAAAACAAGATTTCAATTGTTACAACAATGTTGATGCTGGTTGCTAAACTATCCCCACAATTACAATCTATTGAACATAAATTTCTTGTACCCGGTCATACTCACATGGAGGCTGACACCGACCATGCGTTGATTGAGCGTAAGAAGAAGCACACGAGTATGGATATTCACTTGCCAAGAGATTGGTACCAGCTAGTACGTACAGCTTCAAACTAAACACCAAAGTTTACTGTTATTGAGATGACTCGTGATATGTTGTATGATTTTAAATTTTTTTCAAAACAATTTCTTACTATTAGAAAAACCAATACCGTCAATGAAAAGTTTCTGTGGTGCGACTTTCGATCTGTTTTGTATACCAAAGAAAACATATCCCGTTTTTCTTACAGAATAGAATTCAAGAATGTTGAGTAGATGACTGTGGGTTGGTCTAAACGGGGTAAAGCTTACGATATCATCATCATCATCATTTCAGCTGAAATACGTCCACTGCTAGACATAGGCCTCCCCCAATTGGGAGGGTTTGCCATAATCGCCACGCTTGGCAGGCGGGTTGGCGATCGCAGTATGGTGTTAAAAATGCATAGAGAACGCTGCTGCCTGTTCTCTAGTAAGTCCCTTAGCCGCGTTTTACGATACCCACGGGAGGTAATGGGGTGATGCTATTCTTTACGTATTCGTTACGATATGATTACAATAAATACGGTACCGAAAGCCTGCCACTCCAAAATTACTATTTCAACCGAAAAGAAGAAGGATCTAATAGATTTGCTACAGAAGTCGGAGCTGCAAGAACGATGTTAAAGACACTCCTCCAGATAATGATGATGATTCTGATGATGAGTAATTAATAATTCTAATTCATCTAACTCCTAAGACCTATTAGGTTTTTTTTTTAATGTTTTGTTTTGATTTAAGTAGGTACCTACGTACTTTTTTGTTCTCTTTATTCATTTACGAACTGTCCATCTCAAAGAGTGGAATTACTGCATATAGGATAGCTTGACAGCTTTTAAGCTGTTAACTGTGCTGTGTAAGTTTTAACGTGTTGGCAACTTTTGTTATGTTTATTATTTTTCTAGATTTTTTAAGATTCAGACAATGGTTGTGATACTATGTTTAGTACTGAGTAGATTCACATGGTTTATTGTGATACCTGCGTAAGATTGATCTGTGCCATTTCTTAGTATTTCAGTTTAAAACTATTTGCCTTTTAAAAGATCTCACTTTACCTCTCTTAAGAATTTTGATAAAACTGTGCCTTATTTGTAAGTGAATTAATGGTTTTGAAGAAGATTAATAAACGTTAATTTCGTTTTCTAAGACTTGTATTTATTTACACAATAATTATGTATTTTCATAAGGGGTATAAATTGAATTGTATCATTTAACACATATTTAAAAGACTAGAATTTTAGCAAACTGATACAATTCAGGTAAATTATGAAAATACCCATAATATAAGTAATACAATGTAATCTTTGGGGTAGTATTTTTATCATTCACTTCTTGTATAACGGTTTACACAAAGACAACTTATAGGTGAAACATAATTTAACTGTACTTGTATCATTTATGACGTAATTTTAGCACATATTGGAAATAAAAAAAGGTACAACTTACAGGTTTTTCATGAATTTCTTTAAAACTATAATATATAACATAAAAATAAAAACGTTTAGTGAAAGTGAATGTTTTTATCTACAAAATAAGGTAGTTATGTGTAACCTAGCCCACTTAGTTCACGAACTAGAATTTTTTAAATCTTGTTTTTATTCTCCTGTAAAGTGTTGACTTTTTACTTGTAATTTATAACTATACCGAAGTTATTCTTAGCATAACTTTATTCCGTATTTATTGTTAGGCCCTATGTGTGTAGAAAATACTTACGTATATAATACCATTATCTAAACCTCTTCATTCAGATACTCTCGCAGCACATTATCATTTCAGTAACATAAGAGGATTCCCCGACAATCAAGCGCTTAACCAGCCTGCCGAACTTAGCCGAGGCCCGAAGTAACCCGAAGCAAATTAATTTACCAAATTTCGTATTTCTATGAATAATTATACATGGCCTAGCTGATTCCGCGTGTGAGGTATAATTGAGTTCGAATGACGTAAGTCGAATCTGTCAACTTTATTATAGGACCCTTAAAGGTCGAAAGTATCCGGTCGAAATTATTACTTGTATTACAGCGTTTTTTAAGGTAAATAAGGTCCTTATAAACTTATCTACTAATAAACTGACCCGAAAATACATACTAACAATTACTGGTACGTTAATTTCTCAACTTCTTTTAAGACTGTGATATTTTTTAAGAGAATCTGACAAGTCTAGAAGTCAAAACAGACTTAACAAAACGAGATGCACCCTCAAAAAAAATCTGATACTAGATCATTATCACTGTCATCTTCGTTTCCTACACAAATTTATTTGATTTCGGCGCAGTAGATACCTATCTTTTCTTCCAAACATCACTAATAACCATCATCTCGTTTTTACTTCTTTCGTAGCCATACCATATTTCACAAAATCTTTCCATCTTTTCGTTGCTCTAACTAAGAATCTGGATTACCTATATAATGTTGGAAACTGAATTAAACATGTACATGTTTAATTCCACAAATCTCCAAGGTATCCAGCGATCCAATTGCGTAATGCACTTTTTTTCACAATCCATAGAGTTTTGAAAGAAATTCCGAATCCATTGCTTCATCTGTTTGAAAAATTCGTCTGCTTGTCAACGTAAATCACGCAATGAATGTTGTCGAATTTTCAAAATGAAAGGTGTTGTAATTGTTAGTATGTAACTTCTTATTAGTTTGAGAACGACAATCTTAGCTGTATTTAATCTGTTACCAACCAAGAAGTATTCAACGTATCTCATTTTCCTCAAAACATCCGAGGGTCCGAGTCTTTGTGATAGATATTTATTTGCTTAGTAACAACATAATGAAGGATAATCTTGTTTTTATCACGAAGTAAAACATGACCGAAATATATATATTTTTTTTTTTTTCCGGAAAAGTAGAATTACTTCCTGCTAGTTACTAGCGCCTTTGAATCGTAAGCTCCTGATTTCGATCACCAAGTGGGTTTAAAAAAAAATCTGTTGGCCAAAAAAAATGTCAGCCCACTTGATACAGAAAGGCTACTGCCAGTATGGAAAACACCTGAAGTGAACACAGTCTGTAGTGCCAGAGTACAGAGACGACTCGGTGGACTCAACCGCGGCGCAGTGATTCTGTGGTCTGTGTGTATTGCCTTGTGATCGGGTCAGTAGGCCACCTGATGAAAACTAGTTACTGTTTCACAGATCGTTTCTTGGACTTAATTTTTGTAAACCTCATCAAAAGTCGTTGCGTCGAGACAAAGATTCCTTACAGCTACAGCACTTGATGTCGTAAAACAGTGGTTTTCATTTCTGATTCGTGTCTATCGCAGACTTCCACCGCGACCAACAGCCTTGTAAAAGGCCATTGGGCCTAGTACACCTAATAAACGTTGATTATGTTTTGTTTGTCCTACATCTGGTCTAAATTCTCTTAAACCCTTTGAAGGTCAAAGGCGGTTGGTTACAAAGGCTGTTAGGTATTAAGGCTGGCTTGGCGCCGGCCAGCCAAGTTCATTATCAAAGGGAGGGGGTGTAATTATCAACTGTGTAAATACAGAGGGGTCGTAAATGTGTGTAATTGTCTCTCTTTTTATCCCGCTCGTTGTTATAATGTGGCGGTAACCGTAAGGGCTTGGGGGGAGTGATAGCGGGACTGTCAATTTACTCATAAAATGTCAAGAGTTTCACATAAGATAATGTGTTTAATTTGTCCAGTTAGGGTGAAAATCGTTGTTCATTTATTTTAATTGATTAACCGCTTTTTAGGTTTTTATCTGAGAATTTATTAAAGCACTCTATCCCCCAGGTTAGGCAGAGGTGTATAGTACGTACCACCAACATTTCGCCATGTTAAAGTCCTAAATCATTGGATTTGGGGACGAGCCTATGGCTAATCATCATCATCATAATCATTTCAGCCGAAAAACGTCCACTGCTGGATATAGGCCTCCCCCAAAAGGGGGCGATTTGCCATAATCGCCACGCTTGGCAGGCGGGTTGGCGATCGTAGTATGGTGTAAAAATGCATAGAGAACGCTGCTGCCCATTCTCTAGTAGGTCCCTCAGTCGCCTTTTACTACACCCAAGGGAGGAAATGGGGTAGTGCTATTCTTTACGTCCGGTACAACACGGAATTAATGGCTAATAAAAGCATAAAATTAAGATAACTTGTTAAGATAATAATGTTTACAAAACTCGTGATATTTCAGTTGATATATTCAAAACATTACTCCTTACTTGGAGGATATTATAAACAACACGAACTTACTAGGAAGAGTTACACGCACAACTAAGTAAATCTTCCCTTCCCACACAAATATATTAAATCCCTATTCCAATTAAATTATTTTACGATATAACCCAAATTCAATCCGCTTCATCATTCCACAGGAACCCCACCCTGCGGTGTGTCAGGATATCCGAAAACAATAAAACGCTCGAGCGATTTTAATCCTTTAAGGCTTTGTCTCGCAGACCGTTAAGGGTCGTTTTTGCTTGATTAATCTAATCCATACCATTGTAAATGTTCGCTTACGTTTCGGACTTCAGTTGTTCCGTATTTGAGTGATATACAGAGTGGTATTTATCTGTATTGCTGGTTAACACTCGAATGGATTGGCAGGTGGTATTAAGGTTATGTCGCTCACCTAGCAGTATAATGACACATCTACAAAAAAAGCGAAATTGAGTTTTTACGGCCTAAGTGTTTAAAAGTGGAAAATTTATAAAGCGGTAAAACGGCACGGTGTTAGTTTTCCTATTTGTTGAGAGAGTGCGTTCAGTGTCATTGTAGCACTTGGTACGTTCCCCCCGCATCCGCGCATAACAACGGCTTATTTGTCAGTTGTGCGGGGCGCTCCGCGAGGTGCAATCGCTTCTAAATCTGTGTTGGCGTAAGTGGCAAATGTGACAAAAACCAGGGCCTCAAGTCTGCTATTACAATAGTGTCAGAATGGTCTCTTCATTGTGAGTTTTTGACAGATTTGCCATACAAACACTGTCAAATACTCACAATAGCGAGACCATTCTGACACTATTGTAATAGCAGACTTGAGGCCCTGATCAATATGTTAATTTGATACGAGATGCTAAAAAAAGAGGAAACCCTTTCATTGTTCATGAGATGCATTTCAGTAACTTTTATGACTTGAAAGCACTGACTGAAGAACAAGCCATTAATTACCAGAAAGACACTAATGGGGATATAATAAAACTGACTGAGTTAACAATGATTAAATTTACAAAAAATAGTGACTTCTATGAATTTAAAACATCTTTTGAAGGAGAATGGGTCCAGGCTAAGCTTAAAGTGGTACGACGAAAAAGAAAGCCACCATCACAAATTAATTTAAAAGCAGCTTATGATTCAAAAATGAATATTTCTGATTCAAAGAAAAAGGATTTGTTACAATTACTTCGTTCTAACATAGTGCCCAGCTATTATAAAGGATTTTATAATAATCTTTAAATAAGTATAAGAAATACCTACCTTTTCTTATTAATTATATTCATACTCTTATTATATTCATTCTTATTAATTAGGTAATGAAAGAAGATACGTGGTTTAAATCTTCGTAACTAAGTAAACCTACGTAACTATTCCCGTAGGATCTTTGTCTCTCTTTAGTTAGCTGTGGGTTAGATTTGCGCATGGAATACTCGCGATTAAAAGCTTTACGTAGGTATTTAAATAGAGTTCAAAAAGGCGAAGTTATGCATCACAAGCGTTACAAGCGTGAATTTTTCATGCACAAATTCATCCGAATAGTCCCAGTCGCCCCCACATGGATTGACATCCGGTGGCAACTAGGATCTTATTGCCCCCACATCCGAATAGTCCCAGTCGCCCCCACATGGATTGACAACCGGTGGCAACTGGGATCTTATTGCCTCCACATCAAATCGCTGTACATTGCGGCGTGGATCGCTAAACCCCCTCATCGCTATCTTTCTTACGGCCGCGATGACGGGGTTGCAGTCCCATTTCCAATGTGGTTTTATATTAGTAGATTAGTGATATTTTTAGGGACATACAAACAAGATTTAAAGAAAACCACCAAATATTATCAATAAAACCACACCATTGCACACATAAACTACCCGACGGATTAAGTCATAAAACACGTGTTTCGTCAAAATTAAGGAGTTAGTTAAAACTTCATGAATGTGGAATAACAATCCTTTTATTTTTGTGTAAACAATAGTAAAAGCTTGTAAAACATTAGTTTATTGCTAATTTTTGCCGCCTATAGTCGATATTCATTTGTTTTGTTTGAAGACAGGTGCGCTTCCAAAATTTTGGACGGTAGTGTACGGTGGCCAGCACATCAAGTTACCACAGACTGTCAAACTTTGTCGTTCGTTTTTGAACTTAATCGTCAAAATTTTAAAGTTTATAATCGTTTGGAGAAATTTGACAGTTTCGTGTAGCTTGATGTGCTGGCCACTGTATATTACTTTAAAAAAATATTACACAATAGATGTGTCATTCCCTTCCCCCTTCCCTTTACCGGCTTTTGCATCTATGACGTTGTAACGCATATTATTCTATCTATAATCATGTCAGAGCAAAGTGCGTCTTGCAGTTCCGGTCAAAGTAGATTTGTATATACCGGATGACATTTTTACCGTCTCGAAAAAAATTGGGTATACTAGGTGAACGGAGTAAAAGCCTATGGCTTTTTTTTTCGGAAGTATAACAATAAAAAATATTGAAATTTGGGTGCGTATGATTCAAATTTCACTATTATTTTATCGTTTTTTTTTTAGGTACATATCACTTATCTACTAATAAAACCACATTGCAAATGTGACCGCCAACCCCGTCATCGCGGCCGTAAGACAGCGAAGAGGGGGTTAAGCGATCCACGCCGCAATGTATAGCGATTTGATGTGGGGGCAATAAGATCCCAGTTGCCACCGGGTGGCAATCCATATGGGGGTGACTGGGACTATTCGGATGTGATGTGGGGGCAATAAGATCCCAGTTGCCACCGGGTGGCAATCCATGTGGGGGCGACTGGGACTATTCGAATTCATCCAACTGTTAACTGCAGAGAGAAAAAGGTCCGTGTCGAATAGTAAAGGTCAAAATCATGAACCTACTGTGCAAGTTCCTAATATTGCCTAATATGCTTATAGTTTTGTTTACTGCTTAGTCAATTAATAAAGATACTTAAAGGTAAAGTAAACTTCCTTAAAATTTCGGAGTGATAAGGTAAAACTTGATTTGAATCTGGCTTTAATTATCATCGTACCTTTATCTAAACTTAAACTGCCAAGCTTTTAAGTTCTTTTGTTTTTAGAACGGAGAGTAACTCATATAATTATCTCACCATAATTTAAAAAATGTATGATGATTACCTACCTTTACAATTAAGAGAAGATAGGTGATTATACTTTATTTTATTTGTTATAGTTTGATGATGACTATTTCTCAACGATTCACGTGCCAAATATAGGTTATTATAATATTTTAGTAAAACTTTTTAATGTATGTTGGTTTCAAATAAAAACTTTTGTTTTCTATTAACCAATTGTTTTTATTTCATGGTTTTCACATCCTATATAATTATGGCTTTGGGGGCATATATGACATTTTTGGAAGTTGTTAAAAGTATAACGGCACAATTGCATGGCTCTTCTTCTTCTTTGACTGTTATGAAGTAACTCCTGGAAACCTGAAGTGGATTTTTTTATCCCTAAGTATCTATTAAGGTCTATACTAGTTGCAAAAACCATAGAATCCATGATAAAACGTAAAATAAACTCATAACTTCGTTTCAAACATTTGTAAAATCTTTGACCCTCATTTCTGTAAAATAAGAAAAAAGTAGATGTGTCATTATACTGCTAGGTGAGCGATGTATTGAACGGAAATAGTAATATTTATTGGTGTATTTTTGCTGTAATGAAGGAAAATTGAAGAATTTTGAAGGTTCATTAATAGCACAGCACAGATGAGATAATAATAACAATAAATAACTATAGAATAGGTAACAATACTGGAGAAGTGAGAGCTAGACAAGATAAAATTAGGTCACAAAAATGTCTTAGCAATAAATATCGGTATCTCAATAATAAATAGGAAAAATCCGACCAAGTGCGTGGTTAACCACGCACAATAAAGGGTTCCGTAGTTGGGATGAATTTATCCCAAGAACAAACTTAACATATAAAACGATATATATGTCTTCGATAGTTGAAAACCATGTTCTCCCATACATAAATATACGTCACGGTTAATTCTTGTAATCGCAAAAAAAAAGTCCGAAAATCGTAAATTTTTAGTTTTGTCACTAAAACAACAAATTAATGAATGATTTTCGGACTTTTTCCAGTACTTGTGCTGTGAAACCTTGCTTCTTATCAAATTTCATGATTATAAGGTCAACGGGAACTACCCTATAGGTTTTGATTTATTTGCGAGTGACAAAATATGTTGTAAACTGGCCGTAATTTTTTATTGCGTTGACCTACAAACTTGATTTCTTTAGAGCTCCATGGGACCATTGACCAACATATTTGATATTAATTTAAGCTTCATATCTCCAAACGATCTTGAGAAAAAGGGTCTTGCCAGACTGACAGACGGACAACGTGATCCTATAAAGGTTCCGTTTTTTTCCTTTTGAGGTACGGGTCCCTAAAAAGATAGGTCTTCGATAGCTGGACAGTATTTTCAGGCTAATGATGAAAGTAGTGATATCGGTAGATACTGTCCAAGAAAATAAACAATATTAGGGGTCCATTAATTCGTTGTCATCATTTTCTTTTAATGTGGACTTTCTTGAAAAATGGGACGCATTTCCATTTGAATTTTCTCAGTAGCAGCCTGGAGTCTGGATTTGTGCCCAGATATGGGCAAGAAAAGGTTGTCCTCAATTATATGTGATGGAGGATAACCATAACTGGCAAAATGTGAGTGTACTGTTCACATTTGCCTCACCCCTTGTAAAAACATAACGAGACATAAGACGCCTTTATGTCCCCCATAAAGGCATCTCGTTATTTTTTTTATATAACGGCGTTAAGTAGTAGGTACTATTATCCTCTCCTATAAAAAAAATATATACATTTCATTTCGGACAACTAAAAGATCCATAAATTGTTAGTAACAGTTTTACACTTAAAATACTATTGTTAGTAACTTAAACTAAACACGAATGAATGCGAAGACCGCCGAATGACTAGACACCCAGAAACTATGGTATAAGTCTTCGCACAAACTGCCTTATTATGGCGGAGGAAGTATCTGCTGGCACAGCTTTCTGGATGCTATTGTGACTGCCTCTTATTCTGCTCAGGAGTGTCGGGCCGTTTTTTTACGGATGATGGCATGCAATCCATCGGTATGGGTTACCGCGAACATTTCTTAGGCACTGCAAAAACGAGGTAGTTGCAATAGCATCCTAAAAACATTACTATGTTTTATTTTTTGCCTGTTATGACTTACGGAGCTGAAACGTGGATACTAATGATAGGGCTAGTCCATAAATTCAAGGTCGAGCTATGGAACGGGCTATGCTTGGAGTCTCTCTGAGAGATCGAATCCGGAACGAGGTGATCCGCCAGAGAACCGAAGTTGTTAACATAGCTCACAGAATAAGCAAGCTGTAGTGGCAATGGGCTAGTCATATTAGCCGTAAAACTGATCACCGTTAGGTAGACGTGTTTATTTATTTATATGTACTTTATTGTACATATAAATAAATAAACACGTCTACCCTATCAGCTTGCTTATTCTGTGAGCTATTTTGACAACTTTGATTCTCTGGCGGATCACCAGATTACACATTACAAAAATAAAATATAGAATAGGGGGTTTTGCGCGTGGTCTTGAGTGGAGACCACGAATCGGCAAACGTAAAGTAGCGCCCTCAGGCTAGGTGGAGTGATAATCTTCGCAGAGTGACTGGTAGCAACTGGACGAGAGTTACCGAGAATCGATCTGAATGGCGTGCATTTGGAGAGGCTTATCTCCAGCAGTAGACTGCTATGGGCTGATGATGATGTTTATATTTCAAAAATTGTTCAGTTCAAAGTATCACATCCACACTATATATATGTCGCAGGTAAATGAGGATATCAGGGATATCACGAAATCGCAGTAGATGTCGAATATTCTTGTTTATTACGTCTTCTTACTAAAAGTACATATCTAGTGATATGACAAAATACCAATTTATCGTCAGTGATATGTCGTTTTACTAAACTAAATCTAGTAAAATATCAGAAAAGCGGATACGCCAAATAAAAATCGTGCCATGCATTTCTCTCGCTCGCTCTAGTACACGGGCACTAGTGGGAGTGAAACAAATGCATCGCTCGAGCCATGCATTTCTCTCGCTGGCTCTACCCTCACGGGCACTAGTGGGGATACTTTGTTTTATTACTTTATTCATCAACAGTATTCTTTATTTCACTACATTTAGTTTAGTGAAATGACATATCTCTGACTTTATAATAGTATTTTGTCATATCACTACATACTTTTAGTAAAAAGACGTAATAAACAAGAATATTCGACATCTACCGGGATTTCGTGATATTTCTAGAGATTTCGTGAAATCCCTGATATCCTCATTTCCCTGCGACATATATAAATACTATAAGGATCAAACGAATAACCTACCTGCACCATAAAGATAGATTTTAAAGCTTCAGTATGTAATCCAACATCATCCATCATAGACACGTTTCCTAGTTTTTAGTTTTCTTTCATTTCTCCTTACAGTTCATTTTTATGCGGAGAACAGCAGACATTAGCTGTCATGATAGTGAAAAATCTAGGATATTTATGGCCGCTTCATCACTTTCGGATAAGTTCTAGTTAACTTATTTGGAAGATAAAGTTATACAACATTTCTTTGTTCTATGTTATTATTAATCTGGTGGATATAGCGTGTATCTAGAAACTGTAGAACTGGTCCTTAACCAGCCGAATGCCGCATTTACAGAATCAATTAAAAGAGCCATTGTCTCTCGCGTGGATCCACGTTGCATACGAAGGATTAAAAGCGATTTTAAGAAGATAATTTTAATAATTATATTAACACCTAACAGGAACTAACACAACTACACCTAACTAACACACACAATAATTTACAACTACAAACCACTCTACTACTACTACTACTTTTAACTTTTCACAGAAGCCCCAAAGTCTGACAACCACTCATGCCAAGGGGTATCGTATTACCCAAAAACTGGATTGTAGAGATCAGATAAGCAGTCGCTCCATGTAAAGTATTGGTATTCAGCTGCATTCGGTTAGACTGGAAGCCGACCTCAACATAGTGGGTAAAAGGCTAGGTAGATGATGATAATATAACAATAATCAGCCTTATATTCAACTTCCTCTCTTCGAGAGGGTGCGGGCTGTAATCTGCCACGCAGGCCCAGTGCGGGTTCGTAGATGTCACATGTCTTCGAATTTTTGGTTCTAGGACATGCCGGTTTCCTCACGATGTATTCTTTCACCGTTTTGAGAGCAGTGGCTATAAAATTATATACATATAGTAAAGCGCCTGTCTGGGTTCGAACTCACGACCTGCAACTCGTTAATCGGGGCCTTTAAAGGTACTTACGAAAAGTACTTACTAATAAGAAAGAAAGAAAGAAAATAAATTTATTTGACGCAGTTTAAGGCACACAATACTGACACAGAACACAAAAAAGATAATAATAATAATAACTATAATAATAATATAATTATACATATTATTATGTATAATAATATATAATAATACTAATAACTTTCTCCAGAAGACGTAGCGTTGGAAAGCCTCCCACAAGGTGGACCGATGACCTTGTGAAAGCCGCAGGAATCCGCTGGATGCGGGAAGCTCAGAATCGGTTGAAGAGGCGGTGCTTGGGGGAGGCCTATGTCCAGCTGGATGTCTTTAGGCTGAAATGAAAATATGATGATGATGAACAATTTTCTCTGTGTCTATGTAGATGTCCATCACATGTTTTCTTTCCTAATTACGAATCATAAAATAATAAATAGATACCTACTTAATTATTATACGTAAATTAATCTGCTGTGCGTTCACGAAAAGAAGAACTTAAGATAAAAACGAATGAGGTAATTACGCAGAAGAAGAACGGTCCTACTATTAATAGTTAAAGTAAGCAGTTGTCCAAATCGTTTACATAATTAGATTGCCACATTAAGCTCCTCTGTGGACTGGTTCCTTAGAATCTTTATACTTAACATTTGGTTCTACTTAAATTAAAGTAATGGTTGTAGTTTTGTTAAGTGATAGTGCCAGTCTCGTGTATTTCTAAAAACGACTACGATATGCGAAGATTAAAAATTTTACGGTAGGTATATTTTCAATACTCAATAATTTATGTATTGCAATCCACATTGTGACATTTGGTGGTACTCGTAGGTTGACAAATACATGTTGACAAGACGTTGTGGACAGGGTCCAGGGTCCATTGAAGATGGCTTTAATTTGACTGTGTTGTCATGCTATCCATACTAATATTATAAATGTGAAAGTAACTCTGCCTGTCTGTCTGTATGTTACGTTTTCACGCCTAAACCGCTGAACCGATCGTCATGAAATTTGGCAGAGATATAGCTTGCGATAACCGACATCTACGCGGGCGGAGCCGCGGGCAAAAGCTAGTTATGTATATAATTTCAAGGGGAAGCGTCAGGGTAGTTCGTGAAATTCAAATTTTCTTACGTTACGTACAATTTGCAGTTCAGTATCAGGTTGTATGTTGATCAAAATGTGAAATCGCGCTTAAATTCGCCGCTAGACGCGCTAGTGTAGAGTGACATCTCTGGAAATGTCAAATGTGAAACTGAACACATTACGACATATTATATTCTTCATTGTATGATTTTTATTTTTATTTGTTTTTAGTCTGATCTGTAACTACATTTAAATTCGACTATGGCTAATAATAATTGTAATAGCTGTATCTATATTACCATTTAATTCAAACATACTATTTTGCATGCCGTTAGGTAAAATGTATCGGGTCACTTAATAAATATTCCAACTTATATGTATACCTACATTATCAGCAAATAAATGATTTCTTTCTTTCTTTCTTTGAGCGTTCACGGTTTGAGCGATTTTCTATCGCATATTGTTACTAATCACTCATAATTGTAAAGATTGTGCCATTCTTGATTAATTATGGCTTAAGATTTTAAGTAACAACTTAGGTTTTAATTTCGTAGCACTTGGAGGAAGAATAATTTCTGTCTGCTTAATGCTTGCCAATTTTAGGAACATTATAATGTAAATATTCATTTCATATTTTAAAATGTAATAAAAAATACATTTTATGAAGTAATGAGTACTTAAAAATATCCAAAACATATAAAATAATAGTACTGACAGGACCTTATTCAACAGTGGCGCCAACTTGTGAGCACAGAAACAATAATTTCCGTACTAAAAACCAATGTAAAAGAGCCTCTAATCACTAACTATAATTAACCAAATCCATAAATGCAACCAATACATTCAAAATGGCGGCCATAGGATTAATATTCCCAATAGCCCGATGATAATGTTGACTAATTCATCTACTAATCTTCACGCCGCGTGCACTGTGGTGTAGGCAGAGTTAATTTATAGTTTTATTCGTGAGAAAGAACGTTAATCCGTTGTGATCTATAATTATTGGAAGTGATATGTTTCGACATAGGCAGTTATTGGTTATGTGGGTTCCGTATGTGAACTTATAGGTTTAGGGAATAGTAAGACGTCACGTCGTAGTTATTTCGAAATTAAATAAGAACGATGTATGTATATTTTAATAAAACAATCATCAAAAAACAAATATTTCTGGTTTTATAAGGATTTTTATCAATAATTAAAAAAAAAAAAAAACCAGTTGAATGAAGGTCCTGCTTTAGCCGATGAGTTATGCTACATGGTATGTGTTTTGGTACATTATGTTAATGATTACGTGTTGAAATGAGAATTCGATAATAAATCACAAAAATTGTAAATGGGCTCACTTTACGTGTAGGGGAGGAATCTAAAGATTTTATTTTACCACTTTGTCGGCGTGATTAATATGTATGCCCATGCCAAATTACAGCATTCTAGCACTAAGGGTCTCTGAGCTAAGCCGTGGACAGACAGACGGACATGGCGAAACTATAAGGGTACCTTGTTGACTACGGAACCCTAAAAATGAAATGAAAACCTTTATCAACTGAAATGAACCAGATATATACTCCTAATTAGCCATTAAGAGGCACGTGGTACCCTTAATTAGGAGTTTGGGTACAGACATTATAGCACTCTGTTTAGGGACAATATTCTGAATTTAATGAACATTATGAGGCGCCGCGTCGCGACGCGGAAAATTAAATTTATATTGTTTTGTACTATGTAGACAGATGTAGGTATAAGTAACTCCTCCTCTGAGAGGGGAAATTGTTTTATGTTGGTATATGACCCACTTAATGGAAAGTGGTTATTCCTAAATGTACATCTGGCATACCTACCCTGAGTTACCTTGCTACCCAATAGTAGTTATCTTATGGCGAGATAAAAACCTTTGAGTCGTGAAATTGTTTTATGTTGGTATATGAATGACCCACTAAATGGAAAGTGGTTATGCCTAAATGTACGTCTGGCATACCTAATTATCTCATAGCGAGATGAAAATTTGCTAACTAGCTAATGCCATGAGATAATTATTTTGTAAAGTTTGTGTATACACAAGAAAGGAAGAATACCTACCCTCACGCTTTTTTTCCGTGAAAGTAGGCATAGGCTACAGAACGCCACCTTCTACGATCCTTACATACTCAGAAGAATAAAAATGGCTAATTTAAACTTTAACCATTTCTATTCTGGTTTCAATTCATCTTTACGAATGTATTGATAAATAGAAATAATTATGGACCCTGTCGGGCAAAGCAAAATTTTAAATAGGTAGGAGAGAGAAAGAGCCCTTTGATAATTTTCCTTATTACTAATTAATATTAAAATTATTTCCCATCTGTATGTGTGAATTCGTCTTTTTTACTTCTATAGTGGGAGGCATTTCAGGAAACTGATGATGACTGAGTTGAATAGACTTGAGTTTGAGTTTTGAGTTTGGTGTTGCAGCTATGTACATATCGCATATGCAGCGATCTATCATCTACATCTAAAATTTAATTACAACGGTTTAACCTTGGTTTAACATTGGTAAGATCAAGAGATGCCGCCGGATGCCTTGCATTACTGAATTAAAATGACTCATGAGACAGTAATTTTGGGAGCACTCCTCAAAATAGAACACAGGTACATATATTTTATCATTTTGATATAGGTACGATAAAAATACTAAAAATAAATATAGCTAAACTTGTAATAAAAAATGTAGTTTTTATTTAAGGACGTGATCATTATGGTTCAATTACAAAGTAATTTTCATTTCATCTCTTTACAATCAGATCTGCGTAAAACATGAGAGTAAAACAAAATAATTTATGTATGTAAACCGTATTTCCAAGTATAATTCAGGCACAAAATTGAATTTACAATCCATTTCGACCTAACACCGGAGTGGAATAATATAAATCCATTTATTTTAATAGAATGATTTATGTATTTTGAGGATTATTCCGATTTCAATTATTATTTTTGTGTCCACATTTGTTTAATTATGAGCCTATACTGTTCCACTACAGGGAAAAGTCCTTCCTTCTCTCTTTCCACTTTTCCTGGTCTTCTGCAACTTTGGGCTAATCCTTAAATTAAATTTAAAAAAAATATTGGCCCTTTAAATTGGTGATATATTTAGCCGTTCCCCGACGCGACGACACTTACACCTGTGGAAGATGCTCACATCCATTCATCAACTATAAAAGTGCTGATAATCTTCAAACAGCTGAACTGATTTTCTTGAAACACAGCTAAGAACACTCTCAATCAAGTCACCTTACAAACAAAACAAAAAACAAAAAAAAAAACAAAATCGGTTCAGACTTTTAGGAGCTACGATGGCGCAGATAAACGCACAATTATACAGATACACCCCTCCTAACAAAAAAAATTAGAAAAAAAAAAATTGTCATGCCATCGATTTCAATTATTATAATATTCTATCTTCATCACAGCGCTAGGTATAGGGATTGGTGATCGTAGTATCGTGGTTTATCGTCAGTCAAGAGGACTCCACAGCCCATTCTCTATACCAACACATAGATACCTCATTGCTTAAAAATAAGCTTAATCAGCCATCGATATTCCTATTGTGGATCACAGGCCTTCTCTCTGTGAGAGTGAGACAGTCGTAATCCTCCACGCGGGCCCAGTGTGGGTTGGTAAATGGACACTTCGAATCTCTTAGGCACAACATTTTATAAAATCACTGGTGGAAAAAAAATTGGCTCTTAATTGCTTAAAAATACGCCTGCTTATTCCCTACTCAGCCTTTAACAAAGATGTGCTAACAAAACAGTAGGTACATATAAAGTTAAAAGCTCTGCCATCAACACAACTTTGAACCATAAAAATAAAATGATAACAGCATCTCTAACCAAAGTAGGAACAAGCTCCCATTATTACAGTCGGCCTCAACCTCATCTTCTACATAAGTATACTGAAACAATCTCGATATTAGGCCGAATTCCGATAATACAGCCTTGTAGTACGAACAACCTTAATAGCTTTTTGTTGAGGCCCGCTCTAATTAGCTCCTAGCCTTATACTATACAAGAACGATCCTTGGTTTCATAAAGTAGAAGATACAGAAGGTCTGTTGTAACAAATATACTACGTGGAAACAACAATGAGTGACAGACAGAAACAACGGTGCCCTGGCGGCTGAGAGTATGTCATGCTCACTCAAATGTCTCACTGGTGGTAGCGTGTGTGTTGGACCATTAAGTTCCCTTCAAAATGGTTGAGCTGAATGGTACTAATCCATGCGTCATGTTGGTGAACGGGCGCCGTCAGTAAGGACTGGTCATCTCTTAGCTGCCATGGCTTAATTAAATTTTTAAGTTGTTTTATTATTTTATTTCGGACACTTTTAACATGCACGTTTTTCTACATTGTTCCCACATGAATGATAATAATTATTTTAACAATATTTTGTTTTATTAGAGTATCCGTGGAGTTTCTTGCCCGTTCTTCTCCATAGGAACCTACTACGCTTTGGAATCGGCAACTAACTCCATCTTTCTGACTGATCGACCCCTTGACAGTTCAAAAGTGCCTGTAATTGGTTTATTTGAAATAAATACTTTAAGTTTGAGTTTAAGTTTGTTATAGAAGGCGAATTACAGAGCAAAGTCACTAAGCTTGCACGACGAATCTCTTAAAGCTGCGGTCTTGCAAAATTCACTCGCGGCGAGTTATTTGCACAACTTTGTATTTTTTTTAAACAAGATAATGAAATAACATAAAATATTATTATTGCACATAAATAAACATAATATATGTAAAAGCTAGTTATTTTTTTTAAGTTTAACGAGGTGGATTATGTTAGCTAAATCAAACGTTAATTACAGCTCTTTCTGCCCAAACAACATCTCGAGTTATGTTTGTGCACCTACTTACACTACAAAACTAGCTATTACATATATTATGTTTATTTATGTGCAATAATAATATTTCATGTTGTTTCATTATTTTGTTTAAAAAAATACAAAGTTACGCAAATAACTCGTCACGAGTGAATTTTGCAAGACTGCAGCCTTAAGGAATACGTTTCGAGCTAACCGCATTTAATGAGTTGTGGTGCAAGTAGGCATTAGTTTGTTATCTGTAAACATTAATTGTGTTGCTTCATATACGTCTTCATCGAATCGGTCAAGGGATGGATTTATACATTGTACTTAGCACACTGCCATCTAAATATAGGTGAATGCATTGTGTGCACCTGCCCATTATACACAACAATTATTATTATTTTTTTTTTGCTAAGTGACGCGACCCCAGTATGTAATCCAGTTTTGGTTCATCACTTTTCGTTCCCCTTCATTATTTTCCGTTCATCGTTACTCGTCAGACACTCATTCGTCATCATCATCACCGTGCACCATTCACGTTATCACTCCAACTTCAGCGTGTGGCGTTTCCATGACTTGTTTTATTGATTAAAATTTTAGACATTATTTATTTTTAAGACGTTGTTACAAATAGAAATACTGTAAGTTTTCCTTCACTGCGAGTAGGCTCTCACAAATAATGTACAAAAGTTTTGTAGGCAGTAACGTAAATAGATTTTCCTTATCTACTAGTATTTGAGTGTCAAGTGGGTGGGATGCATATTACGTATGTATCTAAATGAAATTGTTGTGTGTTTTCTTTAAATAGAAATATCCTGTTTGAAATTAAAAATAAAACATTTTTTTTATCTATAAATTTTTTTTTTTTTTTTTAGTAATTAATCATAATGTAATTGTAACAGATAGAAAGAAACAGACTGTTTAACCAAACTTAAACAACAATTTATTAATAAAAGGTTTATACTCGTATTCAAAACTCCTCCCCTGGCTCGAACACATACGGTGATCCTCCTGGGCATGCTGAGAATCAAGTTATCCAGCATTTCTTGGGGTAACCTGTCCCATTTTTGAATAGCGGCTTCCTTGAGCTCTGGCACTGTCTGAGGACGTGGCTGACGGTTCCAAGCAGCTCGCTTAAGAGCATCCCACGCGTGCTCTATTGGGTTTAAGTCAGGCGAGCCGAATCGTAATATAATCTACCGTACCTAACAAAAACGATTTCGATTTTTCAAAGTGCTCGCAAACTTTTTTTGATGTGTGTATTGGTTTCAAAGTCCGTGAGGAGCTTGTAGCTAAATAATAGCCGCACCGGTCGACCCATCAGGTTAAGCTAAGCTTGCTGGGGTTGGTCCGTGGATGGGTGAACATCTTTCTATGCCGAGACTCCTCCGTGCCTCGGAAAACACGTTAAGCCGTTGGTCTAGGCTGCCATTCGTGGATGTTTGACAGTCGATACGGGTCGTCAGAAGCCCGATTGTCTGACAACGAGTCCTACCAAGGGTATGGAATTACCGTGAAGATCAGACAAAGTAAAAAAAGGCTAGGCAGTTTGTTGGTTTCAAAGAGGTCCGTTAGTAACTTAATAAATAAAAAGCAAACAACGGCACTATTTGAGCAAATAACTGATGCTTTGAGAACTATATTTATAATTTATGCGGAGCAATTGATTTTATGAAAAAGTTATAGAACTAAACTATTGTTTTTTTTTGTTACAGGTAAACAGCGTTTTCTTCACGAAAAACAAATCCACAAAAGTTCCAAGTAAGACAGAAACACTACTCCAGTGCGTTTAAACCCTAAATATAATGAGAAACAAATAACCTCTGCATATTTAGTAACAGAAAGAGCGTAAATCGAAAATAAATTGTAAAATTTTAATATTCCTCCACAAAATCGTTGAGCGTGTAAAATCATTCACCGTTCAAATCATTCATCGTTCATTTGGCACACGATGGATGCCTCTGAATACACTTAAAATTGCTAAAAATATAATTATTTGCAGACAGTCAATGATCTTTTATAGGTTGGCATGTGTCTATATTGAGGATTCTTTATTAGAAGACAACATAACATCACGCCTTGTTTCCCCGAAGGGATGGGCAGAATAGTATTTACGAATAGTAAACCCACATTTCGCCAGTTATGGTTTTAAAATCTCATGTAATAGGGGGCGAGCCTATTGCCATCAACCGGGCACACATCCGGCCTCCGGGCTGCTACTGAGAAATTCCAGATAGAAAAACCGAATAACATGTTGTCCGAACTGGGAATCGACCTCAAGACCTCATGCTCAGCAGTAGCGCTTGCGACTACTGGACCAACGAGGCAGTCATTATTAGAAAACTCCCTATTAAAATATTGATATTCAGTGAAGGGACTAAATATCAATATTTTACTAGAAGTCAGTCACTTGGCAATGGAAGCCAACCTCAAAATAGTTTAGGAAAAGCTTAACAGATGCCACGACGGAATTATTTTAACACACAGTATAGTGGTTGAGTACGATACGTTTAGTCCGACTGTCAATCGAAATGATTATGATCATAGAGCACGGATAAACCTCGGCAGTTACTGCTAGAGGCGGCATAGACAACACTTTCCATACAAACCAAGCATGTCATCGTTCACTCGCATTGCGACATGAATGACGTATAGAAACTGATGGCTTTCAAAGCGGTCCGTGACAGAAGTTGTGCGCCCAAAGCATTTTCTCTGCTACCAATTTTATAAGTACTGCCGTGTCTAGAGAGAGCAGTGGTGGTCCTGTGGTATCATCCCTGATTTACGAGTTGTAAGGTCGTGAGTTCGAACACAGGCAAGCATTTAACTTTGTGTATTTATTTTGATACCACTGCTCTCAAAACGGTGAAGGAAAAAACATTGTGAGGAAACCGGCATATCCTAGAACCGAAAATTCGAATACATGTGAAATCCACCAACCTGCACTGGGCCCGCATTGTGGATTATGGCCCACTCCCTCTCAAAGAGTGGAGGTCTGTGCCCCAGCAGTGGGACCGATTATAATTATGCCGTCTCTAGACGCTACCGGCGGTTCCGTGCTGTCATTATGAGAATGTTTTCAATCGGTCGTAACTAAGGAAAACTGTAATTTTTAATCAAGTAGTGGCTGTTTACGGGTTGATAAAACAACGGTCTTCAACAGGGAGCTTCTTGTCAAAGTTGTTTTAATATTAACCTATAAATAGACTGAGCTAAGTGATAGCGTAGTTCCAAGTAGCCTCTGCGTTCTATTTTAGATGTATAGTATTGAAAACGCTTCCACAAGTGACAAATGTAGCTACTCTTAAGATCAGTCCTTACCACCAATTCGACGTGATCTGGTGTCGCATATCTCGTGAAAAAGACTCAAGAAAAATGTCCTACCACTATCCCTTCAAATCATAACAATGGCTTGATATGTTCAAACACAGCACCTCCCTAAGTAGCGACTTGTTATCCTACCGGTTACGATTAGGTCCGTGTTCCCGAGTAGACTCCATTAGGCTTATTGGCTTACTGGCAACTTGCCATCACTTACGGATAGAATTTTTCTGGACAATCCGAAATGTTGTACCCCATTTACTTGGAAAAAGTAATGGAGCACAAAAAAATGCTTGTTGAAGGAAATTAATGTTGTGATGAACAGACGCTTGTCATTATTGGTTTCTTCTTTACCAATTTATTTTGGCTTTTGTATCAAGATCAAGGAAAAACATTGATCATACTTAACTGTTGTATATCAATATCTAAGGCACAATAATAATCGATTTATAAATTATGTTTACTCCATTTACTATAGCATTAGAAAAATAACAGCAGAATAACGACAGTTATTGTATAATATTGTTGAAATAGCTGCACTTTAGAGTTATTTTTTAAATGTGTGAGGGTGTGTGTGTGTGTGTGAATAGATTACATTGCTTTGTATTTATCGTGAAATAACGGAGTTTATTATAAGTTTATGTTTAAATAACGAACGGGTAACAACCGCTATTTTTCTAATGTTATAATAATGGGGTATTATATAGATCTCACACAAACGATGTTTACATACTATCTCCTCAGTTCTCAGTAACAATCCGGTAGCTTACCGATTTGTTATAAAGTACCGAGTTTCGTGGTGAGCGGTTTACCCCAATTATTATAGCATTAGAAAAATAACGGCACAGCAGTAGTATATGTAACAAGTTAAAAGGAAAACTATCACAACTAAGCAAGCTTTTCAAGTTACCGAGTAATAGTCGACCAACTTACATTTACAGTTGAAAAACATTTTTTCCCATACGTACGTATGGGAGAACATGTTTTTCAACTACAATGTTAAGTTTGTTCTTGGGATATATTTATACCAACTACGGAACCCTTCATTGTGCGTGGTCCGACATGCACTTGGCTGGTTTTTATATTATCACCTTTAATTTATGGACACACTTACCTCATCATCATCATTTCAGCCGAAAGACGTCCACGGCTGAACATAGGCCTCCCCCAACTGGGAGGGGTTTGCCATAATCGCCACGCTTGGCAGGCGGGTTGGCGATCGCAGTATGGTGTTAAAATGCATAGAGAACGCAGCTGCCCATTCTCTAGTAAGTCCCTTAGTCGCTTTTTAGGACACCCATGGGAGGAAATGGGGTGGTGCTATTCTTTACGTCCGGCATCACACGGTACTTACCTATGTGTTTATTATTCTAGCTTATGGCATTCGTGGGTTGAGACTTGAGACAAAAATCAGCGTCAGATGGTACACCTTGTGTTGTCATCTGATATTACGCTGAGCTGAGGCCCTTTTGGTATTATAATCATTGTTTCCTGTTTTTATAATTTTATGGTGTATTATTTTGCTGTAATGCCAATAAACGAATAAAAGCATTTTTCTTTCTTTCTTTCACTGTTGGGTACCGGCCTCCTTTCATTTCCTTCGTGCACTGGAACATCTTACGAGCTCGTAATTATACAAGCACCTTCCCTTACCGCTGTGGTGTAGACGTATATACCAACACAAAAAAAAAAACACACTGATGAATATTCCAAAATTCAATAAACGATAATCAGCATTAACATCCCCTCGTCCTTTCATCCGATCAGCAGAACATCTATATGATTGATACATAATCCATTCAAAATTAGACGCGCTAAGCACCTGAGCCCCAACGGGGGTGATAAAATAATCCTCTGAAGTAGCGAGTGACGTCATCGATCATGCCCCGATGCATGTACCACCGTGTTCGGATTATGTCTGTATTTGCACTGACATGATGCAATGTGGAATATTAAAAGGATCTCGTTTTTTTTTTTTTTTACTGTGTATTGTTTTGTGATTTTGAATGATTTATTTCAGCATGTTTGTGATTATACGTTGGTTAGTGGCAGCGAATGTGAAAGAGGAAGTATTGGAATGTCAACAAATTGACTAATTATCATTAAGTATTCCAATAACGTCCAATTTGGTTATTATTATGAAGGAGAGTCCCTTGTCTAGCAGTGAGACGCTGCTACCAGTTAAATCTAGTAGGTAAGCAAGCCAAAGAAAAAGGGATGTCTTAAAAAATACGATACATTCTCTAGTAACCTCCTTGTATACAAGTCAAGTACCCGACCTAGACTGATCCGTCACAGATCTTCCAACCCATTTTGTCGCTGTACAAATCTACTATCTACGAGTATTGAATTTTAGCCGTAAAATTCTCCTGACCATACAAGGCCGTACAGAAATGGGTGCCAAAAATGGCTGCTGAAATTTACGAGCTCATGGGCCGGACCAGACACGGATAAACGGGGTTCATATAAAGTGCTCCCGAATTTTTGTTCGTGCTTTCTTTTTTATTTTAATTTATCTAGCACGGGGAAGTGGGCGGTTCGGCCGCCGTTATTTTCTGAATACACTGTTTTTACGTCTGCCCTATGAATTGAAATGTACCGTGTTTTTTGGTTATTTTTTTGGCTCATTTTTATTAGTTTTAGTTGAGCTTCTTTCATGAAATTTTACAACAGAAAAGTTTGCAGACTGTGTAATGCGTAAAGGAGACTTCAACAATAACAGCCCTTATATTCTTCAAACTACATGAGCATTTCTTTGTGTGAAAACTCGTAATTTTCACGTAAATTTCGCCTAGCACTTACTGGCACTCCACTCATTTTTTCTCTGTGGAAAGACTCAAGGTTAGTGCGAGATTGTGTAGAGTTTTCCCGATAAAAAGTATGGAGGTATTGTAAGTTTCGTGAGAGCTCACGACAGGCTCTCACGGCTTTGCTTAATGTGAACTAACTCGAAATTCAATATTCAACACGACATTTTGGTGTAAACATCGCGTGACGCGCTCCCTGGAGACGGCGCAAGGGAAGGACTTTCAGAGTTTTAATAAGTGGTGTTAGATGGAAGTAAGAGTGAGGATGGTAAATGGATGAAAATGAGGATGACGAGAAGAATTTTCGTTTCTTTAACTTATCTTAGATATACCAATTAGAAAGAGTAACTTATTATATTGCTTGATTGTTGCAACTGCTCAATGTGACTAACTATTTGCGTCGTATTAGAATGCCCTTCGTTATTTTATTTTTATTTTTTTTATGTTACGTCAAGTTTGGGGAGTTTTTAGCCTGTAAGTAAAGACTTACAGGCTAAAAACTCCCCAAACTTGACGTAACATAAAAATAATATATTAAGGTAAAAAAGTACAAGTAAAGTCGGGGACTACCTAAAAGCGTGATTTTATGTTGTTTAAGTGCCTAAAAGATGTAGGAACGTCATGCCGCAATTAACAATCCTAAGTTATATTATAAATGCGAAAGTAAGTTTGTTACTTTCGCATTTATTCATATGTTTGTTTTCGCACCTAAACCATTGAACCGATCATCCTGAAACTTCGCATATACCTACGTTGTCAGGTGTACAGGAAATTAGGGTACCTTTCATCCCGAAAAAAGTACTGTTTCCGAGGGAAAAACAATAGCTTTCTTATGATAATAGATGACGCCACGTGTCTTTCGAATCATGACTGAATTATATTATTATAAATACGTCAGTAGTGTGTTAAGAGTATTTTTTTAAATTTAAGTACCTAGTTAACACGAGTGAAGCCGCTGGCAAAAGCTAGAGCATTATTAATTATAATAAATTATGCACTATAGATAGATATGTCTTTTTTACATGGCTTATTCAAAAACGCTACCGCACCTACCCCCGCTGCGTCCCATAACTCAAACGCCGCATGTTTTGTTGCGTCATCGATCATCTTCACCAACGCTTTTCGCCCGCCCCGCTCACGTCGAAAATTACTTACGGGACCTAACTACATCTCTACGTCGACAAAAAATAACGCCTCAAAAGAAAAAAATATAACACGTACGTAGGAAATTTCCTCGGAAAAGCCCGATCGGTTTGACCTCGTTTCATAGTTCAATAGGTTTTGCATATAGCTTTGAGGAGATACTTAGTTCGAGTACTGTGCCTTTATGAGAAAAGCGCAGGAGGAGGGTATAATTATTTGTGAGGGAAGAGATCTAAAAAGTGCGATTGAATGGTTTGAGTTCTGTTTGAGTTGCATTTTGTTGCCTTGGTTTTAGCGAGCAAAGTAGTAACATAGAATTATTATAATCTGAATATAACCAGATACATTGGTTTTTCGATACTGTTGATTTAGTATGTGAATTAACACGTACTTTATAGCCCTGAATGCAGTTTTCTCAGAGAGTATCCCTCGTAGTCTTTTTTCAAGCACAGCTTTCATGCTAAATGGAAAATAAGTGTTTCTTTAGCCAATTTTTTTTTAAATTAAAATAAAAAATCTAAAATAACTCTAAAAGTATTTATTTTAAAATTATAAAAACAAAATACTTGAGACCCTCACAGTAAGCCCTTTCTTTCATTTAATATGTCACACAGTACAATGTGTAAATCTTTTCTTTTTAATTTTCTTATATGTCTCCCAAAAGCTACCCCCATACCCAAAATTGTGTAATGTTGTAAATGTGTAATTTGAGTCACAGAAATTCATATATGTCCCAAATTTCAACTTAATCGGTCCATTAGATTCGGAGCAAATTAACTGTGACAGATGGACAGACAGACACACGAGTGATCCCATAAAGGTTCCGTTTTATCCTTTTGAGGTACGGAACCCTAAAAACTGCAAAATATGTAGGTAGGTTAGAACCTACCTACATATTTTAAGAAGACATGACTTCCATGTCATTGCGTTACGCTGACTAGAAATGATGAAATTTGCCCTTTAGTTTCCGTCTGTTTTAAACCAGAACCAGCATCCCAACAAAAAAAGTCACCGACGTAACACGGCAGCATAAAACCTGTTATGGTAATGAGGTAATGCAGGATACAAGACGTCATTATATTTATGAGGTACATCACGAGGGAGAGAAACATCAGCGATGACAGGGTGGAATAAAAAATGGAGTATTTATGGTATGGGAATTTTTATGTGTAAATTCTTCTTCTTTTTTGGAAGAAAAGGGACGTATTGTCAAGTCTTTGTAAAAAATTGCAATTAGTTTAAAAAATATATAATTATGCACTCCTGAACCGAGTATGAATGAATTTTTCCCCTGAGAAAAGCGAAAAGACGAGTTGCAATTAAACATGTATTTTTTTAGTATTCCGATTAAAAATTTAGAACAATGGCAGACGGAAATGATAGTGAGAAAAAAAATTACTATATTTGTAATTTTTACGTTCAAAAGTGCCTTTTACGTGCCCATTTGAAATAAATGATTTGACTTTGACTTTGAAAAATATGCAGCCACCCTGCATTATTTTTATTCAAAGGTCTATCTTTTCGATTTGATGTCCGGGAGTGTATATACACGTACTGTGTGTATGCCTAATTTATAATTATTATTTTAAGACTTTAGCTAATAATAATTGTTATGTTAGGCAAGTTAACAAAAATCAAAGGGATCAATCAATATGCAAGATTGTACTTGATAAACACAAACATTGTATTTGATGGGCCTTAAATAAATACGAATGGACTGTTTCTCAAGTTGTATTTTAAGGAATGCTGTCCGGAGTAATTACAAGATATTCTCAGTTAATAACAAACTTATTTCTCAGTTAAGAACTTTATATGTTTATCCCTTCCATCCAAAGGTCGTCTGTTAGGTATAGCTGTAAGTGATAAAAACTCCAGTATACCCACATAATAATTGTAATTTATCAGTGTCACTCTTTTTTTTATTACTGATTGGGCCTGCTCTTGGCTTCGATCTCGCCCGATGGAAAGCGTTGGATGAAGTCTATGATGGAACGAGCGTGTCCTGAAGATACCTGTTCACTCTTTGAAGGCAGACAGGTCATATGTGGTAGGGAACACAGACGCTGGCAGAGAGTTCCACACTTTGGCTGTGCGCATAACAAATGTGGAGGAGAAGCGCTGAGTGCGACTGGACGGGATATCAACCAAGTACGCATGGTACCCTGCAGTACGTCCTGCAGTAGTCCGGTAATAAAAGGGCGATGGTGGGATCAGGTCGTGGAGCTCCTGCGCACTCTCTCCGAAGTACAGTCTGTAGAAGACCGACAGGCAAGCAACATTACGCCGATGAGCCAGGCTGTGAAACCTAGACACTAACGTTTCGTTACCTAAAAGCCTTTTCGCTCTGCGTTCCATCGAGCCGTTCCACCGTTCTTATAGTGTACAGTTTATTTATTTGACGACGCATGATAGCATACCATCGGTGAAGAGTGATTCGCTATACCGTTCTGAGCTTATATATTAGTGGGTCAGCAGATTCAATATCATTAGGATTTTACTGGAATATAGAATAGTTCGCAGTGGACGTAGTACGACAGCGGCAGCGGGTCCCCTGACATCTTTTGCTGTCATCAGAAGACAGCCGCCACGCAATCATCGATGCTAGAGTGATATTTATCAGCCAGTGTCACTGTTATCCGACCTCTTCGATGGTTCCTAGTAACTTCGTAACAAAGCTATTCTAGTCGGCGCTACTTGCTGCGCCGTCATATATGTATGTATATTTATGTCTATGTTTGTTATTTTTGTTTTGTTGTTGTTATGTTTATGTGTTTTTTTTTTTATTTCTATCAGGAAATACAAAACAAAAAAAAAATATGGATGGCCTATCTAGCGATAAGGTCGCCCATCGTATGTTTTGTAGTCTTATTTGATTATTTTTGATATTTTAATTTATGTCGAACTAACATCAATCCAACGTTGCGATCACCACCTGCTGAAATTTGCTTGAGGACGTAGCTTCTTTTACTTGGTCGGAAAATCGTGTTGGCGACCGGCGTCGTGCTCTATTTCCCTCGGTATTGCTAACAATGACCAGCTTTTCAAGGTTGCTATCTCCCCTTCGCATTATGTGGCCGAAATAGGTCAAAATACGCTGTAAGCAAACTGGACTGGAGTCGATGGAGGTAGATAGTCCGCTTAAGGGGTCCAGTGACCACGATCCTCTGTAATGAGGGACCGATTGAAGAAGAAGAACATAAATCCAAGCGTCCGCGTCGTTGAGAGCATGTTTTTTTAACTATCCATCATCATCTATTATTGGGTGGCTCAAGTGTATCATCTGACCGAACCGATTCGTTGATAAAAATGATTCATTTATCGACTTCATGCTTAAAACTACATAAATCTACTACCAGTAACCATTAAACTTTCAACCATCTAAAACAGTAGGTACCATTGCGTCACAAAACAATAGCGTTTATACCTAACAATACGTTTACAACAGCCCGCCACACAGGTTGTAGGAAAAGTAATGAGCGGCGCGTCGAGTCGTCGAGTGATTTCAGGCGTAAGTCACATGAGGTAATTAGTTCAGCTACAATACCGACGTGTTTGTGTGATACGAGCTATAGGAATGACTGACTACGTGATTATTGTTTTACCTTAGTTTTGCGAACTCATGACCAGTTTCAGAATTTAAATATGTAGCGCGCACCGTTTCAGAACGAACCAAAGTCAGCGCCGTTAGGTTGGCGGCGAGTGCGCCGCCAAGGTGCCAACGTAATATGCCGCGCCACACAGTCACACACACACCCCTTCGTTCCTCCCTTTTTCCCGGGTGAAATGACAGGAGGCAGACGTGCGCATCTCGGCCGCGCCTCGAGTCCATTTTATTTCACTGTGTTACCTTAGATTTTTAAATAATTGTGAACTATTGTGCCTACTGTGTTTTTATTTACAATAAACTATTTGTAAACGAGTGTACGGACGATTTTTAATATCACGAACCCCTACAAATATTATAACTGATGACTAGCTCTTTCTAAAATAAAAGTACCCTTAGTTACTTCTTATAATATTAGCTATCTGCCAGTGAAAGTTCCGTAAAAATCGGGCCAGCCATTTCGGAGATTAGCTGGAACAAACAACATGACAGAAAAAAAAAATAGTTTTTTTGATGCAAGTACCGTATATACTTTCAGCAATTAGTAAAAAGATGGTATTTTGACATTACAAACAGACACTTGAATTATATTTATATGTATTGATGACTAGCTGCTGCCCGCGGCTTCGCCCGCGTGGCAAGGTCGGTCCAGCCGTTTCGGAGATTAGCCGGAACAAGCAGACAGACCGACGGACAAAAATATTTTTTTTTGTTACAAGTAGCATATGCATTTAGTAAAAAACCGGCCAAGTGCGTGTCGGACCACGCACAATGAAGGGTTCCGTAGTTGGTATGAATTGATCCCAAGAACGAACTTAACATCGTAGTTGAAAAACATGTTCTTCCATACGGAATGTATGGGGAGAACATGTTTTTTTAACTGTAATTTGGTTGATTATTACTCGGTAACTTGTGACGCCTACTTGGCTGTGATAGTTTTCCTTTTAACTTCGTTATATATAATACTGCTGTGATTTTTTTTACATATCCAAGTACAACCATTTAGCTGTAAGGGGGGGGGGGGGTCACTTAACTCTAACAAAAATGAGCAATTTAAAGCCTAATATTTCAGAAACGGATCCCTTAATCGAAAAATTGTTATCACAAACCCGCAATATTTTTGAAAGACCCATCCAACACTACCCCACACCATAGGGTAGCCGGAAAAAAAAAAAAAACATCCCCACTATACATGTACATGTACCCTAAATAAAAACATTTTTCATGATTTTAGTTTACCACTTTGTCGGCGTGATTAATATATATAGCTTTCTAGTACTAAGAGTCTCTGAGCTAAGCTGGGGACGTACAGACGGACGGACATGGCGAAACTATAAGGGTTCCTTGTTGACTACGGAACCCTAAAAAGCTGTTATTTTGAAATTACAAATAGACACTTCAATTTTATTTATTTGTGTAGATTACCCGCTTTTATTTTAGAAAAGCCACGCGGGCGAAGCCGCGGGCAGCAGCTAGTGTAATGCTAGGGCGCACACTGCAAGAATTGCTCGAGAATACCTGCATGACGTTAGTTTTTTAGTAATGGAATGGCCCCCGAGAAGCCCTGATATTAATCCTTTATGATCATGTTGACTAGAAATCAAAACGTCTATGCCAAGTATTGCTGAAACCTTATATTGACTAGGAAGCACAATGCCTACCTTTCAATATGTCTATTATTTTAGGAGAAGAAAGGGAGTACTGTTTGTGGTTGTGTGGTCACTGTTCTAACATAACCTAACCTACAGTTCAGAGGCCCTTTGTGAGTTTATTTTAACCATCACGACTAATTATAAATTATTGCATTTTAGGCATTTTGCTTGTTAAACATTTTGATCTCTAGGCGATTTACAGCTTAAGCAATTTACTGTATAGACATTAATTTTAGACATTTTGCTTCGTAGACGAATTGAAAGTTAGACACACTAATCATAAAAATTCCACAGCACGTCATAGTCGCATTATTTAATTCCTGCCGAACTGCATGATGGCCGTAGTAAATATACTACGGCCATCATGCAGTTCGGCAGGAATTCGGGAGAAAATGTTTATTTAGTAACTTGTGTTAACTCTATTGAGTTAACACAAGTTACTAAATAAACATTTTCTCTATGTAAACCATTGTTTTCTCCAAAAAATACACGCTAATATTGCCCCTGAGAAACGCGAAAAGACGGTTTATTGCAATATACTTTTTTTAGGGTTCCGTACCTCAAGAGGAAAAAACGGATTCTTTAATGATCACTCGTGTGTCTGTCTGTCTGCTTATCTGTCAGAGACTCCTCCTGGAGTCTCTGACAGATAAACAGACAGACAGACAGTCCGCTGTCAAAAATCCCTTGTCGGTCAGCAGACTCCTAGAGTCCGCGTCAGTTTCGAATTGTCAGCGTGTTCCCGCGTAAATAAAAACGTGTAATACTGCAAATAAACTATATATTTCCCTCTCAAACCTCTACAGAGTGTAAAGAAAGGATAAAGTAAGCCATAGAACATCAAATGTTAAAAATCTAGTAACATTTAGTGACCGGAACGGGCTTGGTAATGACCGATGTCAGTTTACGATTTACAACGTCTCGGATTTCAATGGCGCCGTACCCACTTGAGATAACCTATTGTTTTGCTAAAGTGTTTATTGTTTTTGAAGTGGTTGTGTTTTGTTATCGATTATTAAACTATTCAAGTGTTAGAACGTTATGTTTCCTTTCAAATACGTGCAATAGAATTCGGGCAATAAATCAAAGTGTGAGACGATGTTGTTTACGTTTATTTTCAAGTGCTTTGTGCGCGTGTGCATATTTTCGAGTGCTTTGTGAGTGCTTTTGAGCTGAAAACTAGGTAAGTTTGTTGTATGTGAACCAAACTATCGTTTTTATTATAAATCTTAGCCACTTGACTTACAGTGTGCTCAGAATCACGCGCGTAAATTGCCCTAAAAAATGCAAAAACAATGCACATGTTTGTAAAGCGTGTGGGGTGAAAAAAATGTATGGGGAGGGGGGGTTTTTTTATTGAAAAGTGGAAAATAATGGTTATTGAAGTAAATAAAAATAAAACATTTTTTTTTTGGTGATTTTTAAAAAAAAATCTAGGCAATTTGACTGTTTACCTGAATTCACATTAAAATGGAGAATTTATTACAAAAACAACTGGAATAATCCCGTTTTACTTTTTTATCAAATTTCATAACTATTCTGACGACATACGCTTTATATGTAGCTCCCGTACCAAAAAACCGAGATATTTTAGTTTTTTGAAACGCGGCGGTGCCGCGGAAAATTCCGCGTGGCTTTTCCGGACCTGAGTGTCCAGTTACGCTTAATTACCCTCGACCGTGGAGGGGCATTTCCGCCAAATCACGCTTTTCGATGGATACGAAAAAAGATTCAGATATTTGTTTAAAAATACGTGTAATGCATTGCCACAGTAATCACAAATATTCTACTTTGCGTGTACACTAATTATGTCAAACGTATCGTTGTTAATTAACGTTTTAAAAAATGGTAAGGACTCAAAAATCCCGGTAAGGACAAAATTATTTAATTATTAAGATTAGATAACTGCAATTAGTAGAAAATCCACAGATAGGTTGTTGTCACTCATATATTTATTTTTAAGGTCTACAAAATATAACTTATTGAATTAACGGTGAGGACATACTTAACACGGTAATGACCGTTGTTGACAAAACAGTTTTAATAATCGAAGATTACGCTAAGCTTGGCGCAGAGGACGCCACTATCACATAAACAAACCGTCATGGCGCCAAATGTCATTGTGTTAGTTGAGAACTCTCACAGTAACCACTCTGCGAAACTCATCCAAGTTTTATTTTGTTGTTTAACTCACAGTCAATTTTTTAGTAATTTAAAGAATTTACTAATTTTTTTTACACACACATCACTTGTCAAACCTTTGTTTACGGTTTGTGCTACTAGTGATGCACTCTGGCATCAGAATATTTCAGTAATATTCCCTATTAGTATTTTATTGCCCCTGATAAAATGACAACATGGAAATAGAAATAAAACAACAAGTTTACGTAATCAACTTTACTATTTTACTGTAAACGTAAATAATTCGTAATAACAAATCACTTTTTAAGTTTAAATCAGTTTTTTTTTTTTGGTTTGTTTTTGTTTTACTTTTAAGATGCACCGTTAATTTCCTTAACCTGAATAATCGGCTAGTAATTTGAGAGTCTTGATTATCATTCAAATCTAGCAGTGGATCTTTGTCTTGAATGCTGGTACTTGGGTTAACCTCATCTGCTTGGTCCATATTTACTTCTTGTATCGCAGAGTTTTCCTGTTTCTTACGTCTATTATTTCTCTTATTAATTCTCCATTGCTTCCTTTTCGCTCTCTTTTCTCTTTCTGTCATTTCTGTAATGTTTTTAATTTTTTTGGTTTCTCTTCGCTTTTTGTAACGCTCTTTTTCTTTATTTAATAATTCTGCATATTTTTCAGGGTCCTTGAGTTTAATAAATTCATATCGTTTCGATTTACTAACCTTCTTTTTTTCTTTGCTAGCTGACGAACTCACCTTCGACATTTTTGTGTTTGACTGTAAACAAACAGGCAATTATATTAAAAAAAAAATACAAGAACAGGGACAGCAGGACAACGATAGGGAAAAATACAAGGTGTCTTTGACATGGACGCATAAACGAATACCACGGATCTAGTACATGATTCTGGACACCCCAGTGGTGGAATTTTTCGTCGACTTTTTCCTAATTTAAAAAATCTGTGTTTTTTAATTTCAAACTGTATAAAATCGTTATTCTAACCAACCCCAATGATATTTATAGAGAAAAAAAAAAACAAAAACATCTATTTTTTTTCAATAAAAATAATTCAGTAAAAAGTCTTCGAGGTACCTAAATAAAGATAAAGTCGTTATTCTATTCAACCCTGATAACATTTTTAATTTGAAAGTAATTCATTCATTTTTGTTGCTAAAAATGCAAGAATAACGTTTTCATACTATTTAGTTTAAAAAACGTAAAAAAAATATATATTATAAAATTAGGAAAAGCCGACTAATAATTCCACAACTGGGGGGTCCAGAATCATGTACTGGATCCGTGGTATTCGTTTGTGCGTCGATGTCAAAGACACACTGTATAATTATTTTAAAACAATTGTTTAAAAAAGCAATAAATTCACATCCCAAATTAATTATATATATGTATATTAGTTCAAAAAGCATATTTTTTTACCATAATAAATAACTACTTAATATGTATAAAATGTCATTACCGTCACCTCAATGTCCTTACCGTAGCCTGCAAATTGACACGGTAAGGACAGTAGTGGTAAGGACATTTAGAACATTTTCTATTATTACGTAACTTAATTACGACTTAATTGTTTTCAATCATCATGCCGAGATTAATTGCACCTCTACATATAACTTTCCATGGGAATTAACAAAATAAAGTTATTACTTACCTTAAAATTAAAGCCTTGATGGTAAGGACACTTTTTATATATTCGAGAAAGAACACCTGCCCACCCCGTAATTTGAGTCACAACCACAATTCACGACAATTGACAGCGCACTGCGGAGTGCGCGTCGCGACACGTCATCCTAGATGGCGAACGGGTGCGTTCAGAACATACTAACAAACATTTTATAGTGAATTTGGTAAGGACCGACTTTCGATATCCCTTTATATTACAAGCAAAAGAACACGTGTAAATAATATAATTACGTCATTTTTATATCCGGATATTGGCAAGGGTTATAAGAATCGAGAAATATTAAAATAAATTCGATTTATCAGTGAATTTTCTATTAAATTATTATTTAATGCCGAAAACGCAGTTTGTTACACCGCATTTAGCGTCTGCGAAACTGCAAAACTTTTTATTTTGGGCTATTGTTGATCTTTTTGGTTAGCAATAGTTATAATAATCATTAGTAAGATAGTATTTAAGATTGTCAAATTTTTAAACCGCTTAAATAGTTCGAATATTAGCTGCTAGGTAGTTGTTACCAGTTATTTTGCCATTGGCGGAAATACCCGGAGGGGCTAATATTGCCCCTGAGAAACGCGAAAAGACGGTTTATTGCAATATACTTTTTTTCGGGTTCCGTACCTCAAAAGGAAAAAAACGGAACCTTTAATGATCACTCGTGTGTCTGTCTGTCTGTTTATCTGTCAGAGCCAATTTGCTCCGAATCTACCTGGAGCCATTAAATTGAAATTTAGTACACATAAAACTTTCGTGACCCAAAAAATAAATGTATAAAAAAAGTTTTGCAAACCGTATCGTGTGAAACATCAAATGAAAGGGCGTATTGTAAGGATTACAGATTTTTTTTTTAATAATTTTAAAATAAATACTTTTAAAGTAATTTAAGAAAATAGATGGAAATTTAACATTTTCCCCCCTTATCTCCGAAACTACTGAGCCTAAAATTTCGAAAAAAATACACAAAATAGTTCTATAACGATTTATAACAGAAAAACTAATAAAATGTCTATGGTCTTAATATACCATGGTAAATCTCTCAATATTGTGCGTACAAACTTACATTTTCAGTTGGAATATATAGGAGAACATGTATTTCAACTACAATGTTAAGTTTGTTCTTGGGATAAATTCGTCGCAATTACAGAAACCTTTATTGTGCGTGGTCCAACACACACTTGGCCGGTTTTTTTTGTATTATAATTGCAACTTTGGAACAATGATAATCAATAGCAATGGCAATAGCGAGTAACTGGCTTCAAAACCACTTTTATTTTTCTTTGTGCTGCCATTATTTAAAAAGATAGAGACCTTAAAACAACAATATGCAGGAACTGACACCAAAATCCATCCTAGTGTAGCCAACAGTAGCTATACTCTATTTATTATAACATTAAACAAATAACTGTTCTCACCCTTTCGTTATTTCGATGTAAACGTTTAATAAATTCCATTATTTCACAATAAGTACAAAGCACTGTAATCTATTTACCATTTACATTAAAAAAATAACTCTAAAGTGCAGTAATTTCAACAATATAACACAATAACTGTCGTTATTTAGCCGTTATTTGTCTAATGCTGTAGTTAATGGAGTATAGTAGTGGTAGCTAGTAGTATCTAAGCTGCCTACCATTATGGAAAAATACGTGAGTTTATGTACTAATTTTGCTGCTATATAAGATCTGAGCAGTCAAAATAATAAGCTTTTATAAGGGGAGAGTGCGTGCAATTAGGATGTAAATGAAATTGAGCGGATACCAGGCTCTCAGAAATCAAAAGCGATCTTTCAACCGTGTGTACATCAAACCAACGAACCGTGTGTCAGTCATTGTTATGTACTCCCTCCATTCTTTTATTAGCTGTAACGAAATTCTTTACAAAGGTCACAGCACCAACACGAACCTCCTTTATTTCGTTCCAATGAGGGTTGTAATAGTGTTACGCGAGTCTCGAGCCTCAGCTATTATATACGAGCGATTGTAATCTTTATATGTTAATAGGCATAGGCGAGAATGGCGTGGGGTGGGTGGTTTTTGTTGGTACCAAGTTGGCAATTGAGAAGCACTTATCGTGGTATCGACCGGTGTAATGTGTAGTTTAAGTAATGCAGGTATTCATAAATATGAGGTTGTATGTGCTTAAACTTTCATTGTGGAAGGACGAAGGTTAAATTATTTTGTTTAGGTTGGTTTACCTAATGAGTTATGACAGTTTTCAGGAGCACTACAGCACACCATTGTTCATTAGGTAAATAATATAATAAACTACCCGCACCAATAAAAAAAGAAGAGAAATTTAACAAATTATAATTATTTTTTTAACCTTCGATTTTTTTTGTTAAATAAAAGCTACTACCCGGTAAACGAATATCTAAGTGATAGACTTATAAATTCATAACTTAAGTACTCGAGACTTTAATTTTTAATTGATTTATGAATTATTATTACATCTCAATAAGTACTTTTTTACATTTTATAGTAAAGCTTATTCCAGAAAATACTTATATCATTTTTATATTATAATAGTACTGCTAGGTAATGTTATAAATTATCAAATGCTTCCTCTCTCCTAACTCACTTATTTTGCTGTGCCCGACAGGGTCCATAATGATCTAATTATAAGTTTACCACCTAAGAATACCTACATGTGGAATGCAATCAAAGTATTGAGTACAACGGACACCGGACTCTTTGGACAACGGCGATTAGAAGCTGATATGATACGTTTTTATTCGTCTTTCAAGTGTTCATAAAATATCATCTAAAAGTTTTAAGGGGTAGCTTTCAAACTATGTTGTGGATTCAAATGCTAATCAATATAAATTTGTGATTATAATACTGTAGTTTAACGTTTAAAAGAAATCTAGAAGGAGTTGGAATTTATCAATCAATCAATCAAAATATTTTATTTCACATACATAAACCTACATGGGCACTTATGACACGTCAGAAGCTAGGTGCACGGTTCCAATTAGTCGTTTCTTATGGAGAAGAGCCGGCAAGAAACTCCACGGTTACTCTTATAAAAATAATTGGCTTTTACAATATTTTCAAATAACAGTGTTAATATATGGGAGGAAGGTGTAGGCCTCCCAACAAGTACCAGGTACTTAAAAAAAAAAAAGACGTGTGGCACTCGGGGACTGCCGCGGTAAAGCTATTGCATAGCATTTTGTATCAACTTATGCAATTATAATTATTTATTTATTTTATTTATGCAGTATTCTTTTTCTTTGATATTAATTCAAGTTACACTTTTTGAGCGTGGTGACCGATAAGAAAACAAATTTTTATTTTATTAAATAAATAAAAAATTAATATTGTTTAAAATATTTGTATTATTTTACAATACATGTGGGTTTTATTATCTTACAGTAGCTGTTGGTTATTCAGGAATATTTATCATTGAAACTATAGGTTTATGATAACTGAAATAAGAAACATAAGTTTGCGACTTAATATCCTCTAAATACCTATAAAATACCGCGTCAATGGTGGTCCCATATTTTGTTGTGGACTCTTGTGGATCATTATTCATTATTATTAAATATCGACAGTCGATAAAAAAGTAACATGCGTCAAGCACTAGCATATTGATAGGTTACTTTGTAATTTTGTAAATTTTGGACTTTAAATCAAGTAATTTATTTTCTGTAAGAGCTTATCAATGTTTTTTAAAATAATAATTGAAAATATATGCTTACCTATCTTCATTCAAAGGAAATTTGGCTATGAAGATTCGCATTTGACCATCTGACCGGCCGGATCTTATAACACATATTTCACACGTTTTGTAATGCATTGCAACTTAAATTACGTCACACGTACATACATAAATACAACAATAACTCTAATTTATGATAAATATCCACAAAACACAGAATAAAAACCAAAACCATTATTGGTGTTGTTTATTGTCCTCCTTCTGTCGATTACTTCACTGAATTCGAATCAGTACTAGAATCTTTGGGTTCGGAGTATGCACATCACATCATCATGGGTGATTTCAACACAAACCTCCTTGCTCACAACTCTCCTCGATCCCGTAAGCTCCTTCATCTTATCGAGTCAGCTAGTCTGCACGTGTTGCCTCTCCAATCTACTCATCATAACACTGTCAGCGATGATACCTGGCTCGATCTGATCCTCACCTCGAATCCTTCCCTTGTTTCCTCCCATGGTCAACATGACGCTCCTGGTTTTTCTCATCACGACATGATTTTCCTTTCATATATCCTAAAACCTCCCAAACCTAAACCCAAGGTTCTGTATAGGCGTTGTTTTGCGCGGATGAATGTCGAGAAGCTCAAGGAAGATGCGTCTGTGGTTAATTGGGAGCCTATGATGGAAGCTACTTCAGTTGACGACAAGGTTGCTATCTTCAATGATGTTGTAGTAAACCTTTATAACATCCATGCTCCTGTCAAAAAAGTAAAGTTGAAACGCCCACCTGCACCATGGATGACAAGAGGAATACAGATGGCAATGCGACGTAGAGACCGCACGTTCCGTAAATTTAAAAGGGATCGTACGGATGAGAACTGGTCATTATTCAAGGCTGCAAGAAATAGATGCAATCAGATGATACGTAATGCTAAACGCCGCCACATTCTGGATACTATCAATTCTTCCTCTTCTGCCGATATTTGGAAATTTCTTGGAACTCTTGGTATCGGCAAACCGCGAAATTTAGACCTTCCTAATTCAATTGACTTAGACGATCTCAACCGTCATTTCTCCTTTGTTTCGACCATGGATCGTCTAACCAAGCAACAAACTCTTTCGTTAATATCTGGTCTAACGCGTCCTCGTATCAATCCTTTCAGTTTCATTCCAGTTGAACCGGGAGAGATCAGAAAGATCATTCTCTCCATCAAATCGAAAGCGGTGGGATGTGACAATATGACCCGTGGTATGATCATAACTATTCTGGATCATCTCCTACCCGCAATTACCCATATGGTAAATTTTTCCCTGTACACCGGAGTTTTCCCTTCCCTGTGGCGCAAAGCCTATGTTCGTCCACTACCTAAGATATCTAATCCCTCTCTTCTTACCGACTTCCGACCAATATCTATACTTCCTTTCCTATCCAAAGTGCTCGAGGCCTGTGTCCACAAACAATTCTCCAATTTTGTTCATCGGAACTCACTAATTAGCCCTCTTCAATCTGGGTTCAGGCCTGGGCACAGCACTGTTTCCGCCCTTCTTAAAGTGACTGGCGATATACGGGCAGGACTGGAACATACCAAGGTTACTGCTTTAGTTTTGGTTGATTTCTCGAATGCCTTTAATACCGTCAGTCACGATATCCTATTATCTATTCTGTCCCATGTTATGGTCTCTCCCGAAGCACTGGAATGGTTCTCCTCTTACCTTCAGGAACGTCAGCAGTCCGTTCGTGTTGGGGATTCTTCATCTTGCTGGTGTGATTTGGAGTCTGGCGTTCCTCAAGGCGGTATTCTTTCTCCTCTTCTGTTTTCTATTTTTATTAATCGTATAACTTCCGAGCTTCAGTGTGCGTATCATCTGTATGCAGATGACTTGCAGTTGTACTGTCACGGCAGGGTTGATGAACTATCTGACGCTATCGACAAGTTAAATAGGGACTTGAAAGCTATTAAAACCTGGGCTGATCGATTTGGTGTTGCAGTAAACCCTAATAAGTGTCAGGCGATAATCATTGGGAGTCCTCGTAGTATTGGTAAGGTGGATTGTTCAACTTTGCCACCAGTTCTCTTCAATGGTGCGATCGTTCCATTTAGCACTGAAGTGAAGGACCTAGGCTTGCACGTCGATTGTACCTTGAACTGGCGAACTCAAGTCGCTAGGGTCAGCCAGAAGGTCACTGGAACGCTGCGGGCTCTATACCGACTGAAAAATTTGTTACCATCAAGTACCAAGACAATGCTTGTGCAGTCCTTAATTTTCCCTATCATCGATTATGGTGATGTGTGCTACTATGACCTGAATGCAGATCTCCTCGACAAACTCGACCGTCTTCTCAATAACTGCATTCGATTCGTTTTCAATTTGCGTAAATATGATCATGTCTCTGCGCATCGGTCGCTTCTAAAGTTGCCCATACGCCAGCGTAGAGAGCAAAGGGTGCTAACCACTTTGTTTTCATTTCTTGACTCTCCCTCTTCCCCTAGTTATCTAGCTCCCCATTTTCAGTACATTTGCGCCAACCACAATAGAAATCTACGTTCATCACACAATCGTCTTCTTCAATGTCCTACACACCGCACTGACTTCATTCACTCTTCTTTCTTCATTCAATCTATCTCTCTGTGGAATGCGCTCCCCCAGGAAATCAGGATGGTAACCAACCGATTATCCTTTAAGGTTAAAGTTCGCGAGCACATTCGTAAGAAGCTGGCAGTATCATAACAACGGAAATGTTATCCCATTGTTTGTTTAATTAATTTTAGTATATTTGTGTATTTATATGTATTTATTTGTTCTTATATTTATATATAATTAGGTATATTTATCTTATTTATAGTTATGGTATAGGTATATCTAAGGATATTCCTATATGTATAAAATTATTCCTCCAATTTCATAATTGCACCTACCTCTGTTTGTCTCTGCTCCACCCAAAGGTTGACTGGTAGAAAATGCCTATGGCATTAAGTCCGCCTCTGTACATTTTTTATTTTGTGCTAAAGTATTAAATAAATAAATAAATAAATAAAAACAGCGCTTTGTTGACAAAGTTCTTGACAACAAACAAGACAAGAATATGGCGGCCGGTAGCTATGGCGGCTGAGTAGCGTAGTGCGATAGAGTCGAATAGATGTTAAAGCGAGACAGCGATAGCCGCCATTAAATTTAGCGCACGTTTCATACATCAAATTTTTACTAGGCAATTGCACCCCCCTGACTGCCGAACTGAAACGACGTTAGTCGATGCACGGCCTTCAAGCCACACCTCCGTGCCCGTCGGAGTGGGGAGCGTGAGGTTTTTTCGTTACGGAATTTCTGGATTCGGTCCCCGCGCTCAAGGCCCGCGATAGAAGCTATGCAATAGCTTAAAAATGGTTGACAAATCTACAGTCTACTTGGCCTACAACGTTCTCACATTCACAAAATAGAAGAGTCTATATACCTAAAAATTCAAATAAAATAAAAACCTATTTAAACCAAATGACATGGTTACCATTACAACTACAGTACCTAACAAATTTGAATAAATGAGGCCACGAGAGCCAGAGTGGCCGATAAAACTGCTCTAAAATTACCTCGAAAGTAGTTTTTCAAAATATAATCAGTATAAAAAAAATACAGTGAGGCCATTTTGGCGCTCATGGCCTCATATCATGTCCACAAAAGCAACTAACAAAGAGTTGAAATTAGAATTTGATGTATATAATGTCAAATAATGTGATGATTTTTTGATTATGTCAAGGAAGAATGTAAAAAAAAACGTTATTTGGGAACAGTAGACGCTTACATAAGTATGCCGTTAATGCGTTACCAGGGAATCCACATGTGCAGAAAGAATTATTGCCAAACTTCCTTGTCTTCAACGTAGTCTTTTTCATTCATTATTATTACATTCATCGTTCACTATTTCTTTTATTTTATATAATATGCTTTTTGATAAGGACACGTTTGATGTGGGTTTTGAACTTTCAATTTAATTATTTATTTATTTATATATACTTTATTGTACATCAGATTACACATTACAAAAGAAAAGAAAACTTATGCACTATAAAATATACAATGGGCGGCCTTATCGCATACTGCGATCTCTTCCAGGTAACCTTGGCATGGACAGTGAATTTATGGAAATAAAATGGGGTTGTCGTTGGTGCAAATATAAAAAGTATAACAGTACAATATCCTATAATAGATACACAGATATATAATACATACATAGATACATACATACTAACTAAATAAGCAAATAAAACAAATGAAGACTAGATTATTACAGTAAACAACGAGAACAAAATCACAAGTAAGTATAAGTTCTGTAACCATTTTTGGCATCTGGTAATAAAAGCTGATACTGTTTCTAAGAAATGACTTGCTTCTTTTAGTTAATCTAAATTTAGGTATCACAATTTTATGTCTACTGCATGTATTTGTATTATGGAAATCGCTCCTTATTTTGAAAAGTCCTATAAAATGAATATAAAAAATATCTACTAAACAACTCAAAGCTTAACCAAAGCCCCTATTACCCCAACAGAGTATACATTCTAACCTTAATCCCACGCACCCCCTTGCTAATCAACTCAAAAAGGATTTACGCAAAAAAAAAAAAAACAAAATGCCTATTCCCAAAAAAATATTCACATTTATGTTTTTCCTCCGTACACGAGAAATTGGCTTAATCTCCGAATGAAAAAGATGTATCGTAAGAAGAAACATTCAGCGATGTTTAATACAGAAAAGATCAAAGACTATCGATTAACATACGTTTTTCCAATTTTAGGATCACTTTCGGGTTATTTTACATCAAAGGGTTCCTTATAATGTAATACACACTAATATTATAAAAACGGGGTGTCTGTCGGTGTAAATGTCTATTTGATGCATGTAAGGGAAAACGTTGGAAAAATGACGTTTTCAGGAAATTGTCTGTCAGTTCACGAAAGTTGAATGCAAAAAAGTTTGGCGCTGTTCATGCGGTGTTTACCTTCACTTTGTCGGGTGAAACAGGACTCTGAAAAGGAATAAAAATATTTCCTCGAAATGATAATTTCAAATGTAATTAACACTTTATTGAAGCTGTAAAATGTTGGATATACCACATGTTAGACAGTCAACGATTAATCAATTTCATAAAGCTGTACATTTTAAAAATAACAGCTTACTAGTATTAGGTACAGTTGTAATCAAAGAAACTGAAAATAATAACACCCAAATAATTTTTAATTCTATGTTAAAATAATTTTAGAACTTCATTGTCACGTTTAATTGCTTACTACAACACAATCAACAAATCACTCTTTAACTAGGTCACAAAGGAAAACAACAAAATCAAACTTAACTCTTAGCATTAATTTCAATTATTACCGTTTTGAATTGTCAAAAGAGTTTGTCAGTCATAAACATGAAGCTATTTGCCCATTCCAAAGCGTAGTAAATTCCTGTGGAGAAGAACGGACAAGTAACTCCAAGGACACTCATTTAAATAAAATAAATAATTAATATTTTAAAATTGTCATTACGTACTTATTCTAAGGGTTCATTTCGTAATAAGAACAGAATATTTGCGATTCAAAACGTCCGATATTTAGCGCAAATCGATGAGTTCATGACATTAATTATAGGTCTAATTTGTAGCCGGCAGCAGAATCAGCGTTGTTCGCGGGATTCGGTGATAACATTTAAGGATATTAACATCATGACGGTACCTTGTCAATGTATCTATGAAATCATTATCTATGTACGTAAGGAAAAACATATTTTTATTAAAATAGGTAAAAGACATAATTATAGTACTAGAAATAGGGACCTATTAACCAATAGGTAGTTCAACCAGGTTTCAGACTGGCTAAAGTAGAGTAGTAGTAGTTTTTAATAAAATACCTCCCCAAGCTTCAACTGAATGGGTCGAAAAACCTTGTATAAAACTCACACTATGCATGCTGGCATATTATTATAAGGAATCCCCCTTATAATAATTATGCCTGACTGCATAGTACATCGCTGATAAAAATACTTGGCTCAATGCGGGTTCTGCTCCACAAACACAACTAATTGATTGGCATTTGAAAATATTGTTAGAGCTGCTGAAGATTGTAAAACTGTCTTCGCATTGTATAAACTCAATCTTCTTTGTATTACATAATTACATAACACAGGACGGTGTGAGTTCTATGTACCATAGATATTTACCAGGTAATATGTCTTTCATTGACTTGTGCCCTGGCAGCTGAGAGTATGTCATGCTAACTTAAACGTCTCGCTGGTAGTGGCGCATGTGTTGGATCATTTAGCTCCCTTCAAAATGATTAAATGGTGCTGATCCATGCGTCATGTTCGCGAATTAGCGCCGTCAGTAGGGACTGGTCATCTCTTATCTTTTGACTTATTTTAATGATTTTATTTTTAAATAGTTTTTTTTCTCTGTTTAGTGTACTCTTGACTCTTAACGTGTACGTCTTTTATACATCGTTCTCACAAATAAATACAAATTCAACATCAATTATGTAATTAATATTTTGCAATTTTATGATTTAAAAGAGTGTCAAAGGAGTTTCTTGCCCACTCTTCTCTGTAAATGGTTTAATTGATATAAATGCTTTGAGTTTGAATTTGAAAGTTGGAAGTTGAATATTTCTTTGTTTAATATATATTCAGGCTTTCGTTCTGAAACTTAGTGTTAGGTAATGGCTGTTGTCAGCCTTTTTCGTCTCAGACCTTTTTGTCTATAAGTCTGCATCAAAAGTCGAAAAATAATATTGCTTCATGAACATTGCTTCTGTGCGTCTTTTAGTTTATGGCACTCGATCGGCCCTATGTTCTCCATATACTAATTCTTCTCAATGACATAAACTAGCTTTATAAAGACATTATTTCAACAATTTATCACGTCAACTTGGGCCAGTATTCTATCACCGCCAATAGCGTTTTCAACCGCTTTGAAATAGGAGGTAGAGATGAGACATTGCATTGTGGTCGATACTACGACGGTTAGGAGTTATTAGCGATAAGCTGTCACCACGCTGACCGCTCATCCTTTAAACCGCTGAGTTATTAAACCACTAATCAGGAACGATATTAAATGCACGAATAATCTCTCGTCGCTGAAAGCGCATCCGGATTTCAGAACACTTTATACCGTCTCATTATAAAATCATTAAATCCGCTTTTTAATACGTAGATTACTTGTTTATAAATAATTAATATTTTATGCGGTCACTATATCACGAATTCGTTGAAATTGTTATTTAATTAATTTAACGTTCGAAAATCATCATCAATCATCCGAATGTTGTAGAGGTTGAAATGGATAATCGTAAAAAATAACAATGTGGATTTTGATTTTTTTAATGCACAATAGAAAGTGGTTACGGCCCCTCTATGCTAAAATGCTAAATTGCCAAAGCCTAGGTTTTGCAGGAAATACATTTTCCTGCAAAACCTAGGCTTTGGCAATTTTATAAAAAATACTAAAAACATTTTACGTATGTACATACATAAACTCACGCCTTTCACGCTACGATCCTTACATACTCCTTTTGCCTCGTTTACGTCCATTCAACTAGTCACACACGCACGCCAGTTGAGAGTACCTACTACGCACCTGACTTTTCTGAAATCTATATATATATACTAATATATAAAGCTGAAGAGTTTGTTTGTTTGTTTGTTTGTTTGAACGCGCTAATCTCAGGAACTACTGGTTGGAATTGAAAAAATATTTTTGTGTTGGATAGTCCATTTATTGGGGAATATTACAAATACAAAAAAACAGAAAAAAAAATATTTAAGGGGGCCCATACAACGGACATGATTTTTTTGCCGTTTTTTTTGCTCCGCCCGCGTGGATGTCGGTTATCGCGTAAAACAGTAGCCTATGTCCTCAATATCCCAGGCTATATTCCTGCCAAATTTCATGTCGATCGGTTCAGCGGTTTTAGGCGTGAAAACGTAACATATAGACAGACAGACAGACAGACAGAGTTACTTTCACATTTATAATATTAGTAAGGATTTGTATGGATGGTACGGAACCCTTCGTGCGCGAGTCCGACTCGCACTTGGCCGGTTTTTTGTTTTATGAACGCGCTAATCTCTGGAACTGCGAGTTGGATTTGAAAAAATCTTTTTGCATTTTACAGCCCAATTCTTGAGGAAGAATAAAATTCCTATTAACTAGGACACAATTTTTTTTAATGAAAGTTTATGCGAAAACGAAGTAAAAGCACGGGCAGGCAATGTGTTGCGACGGGGTGGGTCGGGGGAACAAGAAATTTAACGCGGACGAAGTCGCGGGCAGAAGCTAGTCACTAATAAGGTCACTGTAATAAGTATGTCGTCCTAGGGCGTTTTTACAAGGCAGATGTGAGTGGAAGCGCCGCGCCAAGCCTTTCCCAGCGTTTCCACTCACATCTGCCTTTTGTTAGTCACCATCAAATATTTTAAACATAATAATGTGCCAAAAACGCAAAAACTAAGGCGATAAAGAACACATTTCCAAAACTATCAAGGTAAAGAACACGCAAAACATTTCATGTTCTTGAAAGTAATAATAAATCGGTACTTCAGAAACTTTAACACACACATAAACTTAACAGCTTATGTAGAACTTAAACTAAATGCAAAACACGAACCCTGCATCATGCAACTAGTTACTACCATCATAATATTAAACAGCTCTACTGTATAAGCCGATAACCGCTTAACTGTCAAAGTAAATAACACGTATTCATAGTAGTGCGATGTTTTAGTAGTCAAATGAACTTCAATTGTGACTCTAGATATTACTAACCGGAGCACATGACATCATTTTCAATTATTTGTTAAATCAAATCAAATCAAATCTTTTTATTGTGGGCATAGGTTATACCGACAGATGTAAGGTAAATTACAGATCCATTATGTCCTGCCTAGTAGGCATACAATAATAAATTATGTTAAAATGCAGAATAAAAAAATTCATAGGTATCACTTGTAAAGCAAATCTTACAAAATAAGAATTAGGTGTATGGATTATTAAGAAAGTCTTGGATCGTGTAGTAAGCTTTGTCAATTAAAAAATAACGCAATTTATATTTGAATAGTAGTAGTTCCTTGGTGTTTAAAATGTCCACAGGTATTTTATTGTAAATTTTAGATGTTATTGCAACACTGACCGACCCAGACGACCCCACAACTTTCCTCCAGGAGAGGAGTAGGGAAACCAGTACAGCTCGCAAACAAAAAACACGACTGTCATTCCGACCTCGCCGCCGAGGCCCCCCCCGAACCCTTGCTCGACGAAGCGCCAGCCCGCACCATAACTGAACGTGTAGCTTTAAATTCCCCTATTAATAATCCACCACCTGTCCCTTGCTATCCTCCCTCCGACTCTGCCCTAAGCAGAGGTTCGTACCACACAGGGGGTGCCCTTAGCGCGCAGTCGTTTAGTTTATAAGTTTTACGCCCTGGCTGGAGGCTTTAAGTTTTTAGGAGCTTAAGGTAACCACAGGAAAGTCCGGTTAAGGAGTCACGATACGATCTTTAAAGGTCAAATATCCTTAGATTAAAAAAAAAAAAAAAATGTCATTCCAAAAAAAATACTTTTGCCCAGAAGAGCAGTTTTATGCAGTATAATATACTGCATAAAGTAGTTTAAGCGCATATCTTTCTAATTTTAGTTCACCAAAAACCTGATGTTAGCTGTCAAAATATCACGTAAGCTGGGCGGGCAAGTGGTTCTCAAAATTCGGACGGAGACGGAGACTCATTTACCTCATCATCTAACGATCTTTGTCGACCGGATGAAGCTGAATACCAGTATGTTACATAGAGCGACTGCCTATCTGACCTCCACAACCCAATAACTGGGTAATACGATACCCCTTGGTAAGACTTTCGGGGACGGAGACTATTGGAATAATAATATCATAATATCACGCCTGTATTGCCCGAAGGGTTGGGCAGAGGTGTATTTATAGTACACCCACATTTGGCCAGTTATGTTTAGTTCCCATGTAATAGGGGCAAGCCTATTGCCATCAATCGAGCACAAATCCAGAATCCAGACTGCTACTGAGAAATTCCAGATGGAACATCCAGTAACACTTAACACTGGCTTAACTGTAGCAATTTCAACCTTTATTTTATTTTATTTAAAATAAAAAAACACCTGTGTACTTACCTATTTAGTGGTGCTGTGCCTAGTTTGGGACTAACGATACCTCCATAATGTAATTTTGAATGTAGAAATAAATGATTTTTACTTTTACTTGACCCGACCTGGAAATCGAGCTCAGGACCAGACCCAGGCTCAGCAGTAGCGTTTGCGACCACTAGCCCAACTAAACAGACCAGTTAAAAATATAATAAATATCACATAATTTTGACAAGTAGTCCTCGAAATTCAGACAGAAACTATTAAAATAAAGAATACCAGGTCAAAGATTTATCATCATCATCATCATTCACAGCCCAACTTCATTCACTGCTGGGTATAGGGCTCTCTTCGATTATTATTAACACAAACGGGATATTAACCATTTGTTTACTATTTGTTTTGAGTTCCCGAAAAATAAACACCCACCCGCAAAGACTTCAGTTGATCCGTGATCATGGTGCTTGCTACAGCGCCGAAATAACAAATAGTAAACATGGTAAATATCCCGTTTGCGTTAATAATATATTAGTGACCATGACAGTTTAAAAACTCTCTTTGATTGTTCCAATCTCCACGCTCCTGTGTCAGCCTAACCCTTTCTCTCATTCTTTTACAAAATCCCTTCACAAAATTTCATTTTACACGCCAACCAAACACATTAAGAACCGGAAAGTATTCAAGAAACGTGAACTTTTAAAACAGTGTCGCGGTATTTGTATGATGTATAGCATGTACACGTACAGTATGTACATAATTCTTGCTTGTATACGTACAATATGTACATAATTCTGGCGAACACATAATAAAGTATGTACTCCGCGATTGTTGCGGCTTCAAGTTTGTGTGTTGTCGCTTGCTGTCGTGTTGCGCGGTTGAAAAGGTGTGGTGCCAGTGTTATAAGGAATAATATAATTGTAGGGCCCTTGCCACGTTAGTAAGTCTGAGTCTGATATTCGTCTTTCGTGGTATCCGCAGATTATTTTGGTTGGGCGCCAATGTAGAGTGCTTGGAGCCCAACGAAAATAATCTACGAATTAGGCGTGGTCCGCCAATCTAGGTAGTTAATACTTACATACGCGCCATGATCCCTACATAATTATTTTTACTAAGTTATATAACGGTCAATCGGACGTTTTGGTTATTCTTCTTAAGATATTTTCCTGTGAAGCTCTCTATAAACAAACAGAAAAGTATAGTCTATGATAATCATGATCCTTCTCGTAGACCGCTTGTCAAGCAGAACTGTACCTACCTAGAAAGGTTACCAGTTTTTTATTCGATCGTATTTCGGCCATCCAATGAAAAATTACACTAAATCCCTACTAATGAATCATCAAAACTTTTGCACCCAATCTAGAGTTTAACAAGCTTTGACAAATCGAGATAAATACTCGTACAAAAATGATATTCTTTATTCGCATCGGAACTAGTTATTTCTATTGCTAAGCAACAAACAAATCCCTCAGCACAAATCGCTTATACTAAGACCTCACTTCCCAACCAAGTTGAATGAAACTTGTAACGGCGTTACTTTATTTCATGAAAAAGAGTTCATTTTGAAAGTTCATGAACATGTTTCAGTTGTTCTCAAGTTATATTTGTGGTTAAATTTGTTTTCCTGCTGATTTGTTTCCAAGGTACAGTTTCTGTTCTGCGTTACAAGTACTGCCTTGCGGCTGAATTCATTGTTTGGAGAGAAAATTATGATTTAACGGTAGTACGTATTTTAAAATGGGAGTGGGCGAATTTTGCAAGTAGTATATTAATGATAGATCAAGAGATCATTTTCTATAAATTAATCCTTAAATAATCATAATTAAATTCATTATCGACGACATAAATCTGTTTACACAAGTGACATTACTACGCAGAAAGCTCAGTAGTAATATTTGTCTCAATAACAACCAGTTACGCTCACCAAACCATAACAACTTAGGTACGACAAATCTTATTCATAACATCTTTCTCTATTGTCCCAAATTGCCGGAATATACCACGACAAAACCAGTTGTTGTATGAACAAACATTACCAAATATAATTGGTGTTACGATGTATTACGTAGAAGTAATAGTGTATTGTTTTCCCATACTTGATGTGTTTTAGTGGGACTAATATTTGGGAAGAGGATTATGTTTCTTCTGTTGTCTAAGCCAGGATATTTCACCGTCATTGAAACGTTTTAAGTAAATATAAGATTGCACTGACTGACAGCGGTATTAAATAGCATGAGTGCTAAGCAAGACTACCTCCGGTGGACATCAAAGCTTGTTTCTTTTCTGCATGACCTCTCATCCATTTTTTTTTTTTATCTATGGCATCTCAGAGTTAACCATTAGAGGTTGAGACTCTTTAACCGGACTTTCCTGTGGTTGCCTTAAGCTCCTAGCGAAACTTAATGCCTCCAGTCAGGGCGTAAAAACGTATAAACTAAACGACTGCGCGCTAAGTGTACCCCCTGTGGGGTACGAACCTCAGCTTAGGGCAGAGTCGGAGGAAGGATGGCAAGGGGCTGATGGTGGCTGGATAAAGTCAGGGTTATGATTATTATCAGGGGGATTTAAAGCTATTGGCTCAGCTATAACGCGGGCTGGCGCTTGCGCTTCGCTTACGAGCGAGGGTCGGGGAGGACTATTTCGTCGGGGATTTCACGCGGGGCCTCGGCAGCGAGGTCGGAATGACGATCGTGTAGTGTGTACTCTCTTTCGAACTGTACTCGTTTCCCTACGACTCTCCTGGAGGAGAGTGGTGGGGTCGTCTGGGTCGGTCAGTCCATGCCATGGATGGCGGGTCATACTGATATGAGAGGGGGTATAATTGGCGGCCTGCACAACTAGAATGTTGCGATGAGTGGCGGCGGAGTCAAAGAAGCGCTTTGAAGTGCGCTTCATGAATTGGGCTATTGTAGGGATTTTAAGTTCTAAATGAAGGTTTGTGTTCCGAACGAACCAAGCGCCCGATTATACGGAGGAAACGGTTTTGGAGAGTCTGCATCTTATGGATGCTATAGGGTTTTGCGTGTGCAAAGACTGGACTCGCATAGGTCATGATCGGCCGGACCTCTCATCCAGAAAAGAAACCAGCTTTTATGATAAAGCCTTCGCTTTGACTAGCATTCAGACAGTTACAGTTATTATGGCAGCAGAACGTAAAGCGTAAAGGAAGCAAATCAATCAAATGAACAAATTACACTTCAGTTTTTAGAAAAGACGAGACAATACTCCTACAAACATTCCTTCAAACACACATTAATATTTCCCGAAAACATTCCAACACACACACACATTCAAAGGCCATGTGAAATTCAGTGTAACGGCCCGGGCAAGCCTATTACTGAGCATAATCCAAGACGGTAAGCATCCCACTTATGCCTCTTATTTCTCTTACGACGTATTGTCAGGATGCCTCCACAATGCCCAAAGAAGATACGTGAGGGGTGTATCAAATAAGTTCGGACTTAGCTGAATTTGTCCGGGCAGGATTTTTGCTGTGTAGGGGAAATAAATATGTGGGCTTATTGGGTTGTTAGGGAATCGTGAGAAAAGATTTTTGTTCTTTAGTGAAAAAAAATGCTTGTTTAAAAAAAAAGTTGACCGTCACGGGACGCCCGGCTATATGTGAAACATCTGTGTTAATATTAGAATTCATAATTAATAAAAACCTGACCTAAAAAAACCTATAGAAATTTTATTAATTAAGTCGTGCACAATATAATAACGCTTTTAGGATATTGTTGGGGCTGCCGAGAAGCTATAGTGCGTCTGGCATGTTTATGGAAGCTCAGATTGATTGCTCTCATGGTCATAAGAAAGAGATCGGCCTCCATATTGCGCCGTATCCGAGCAAGCTCCAACAGCGTTCTGAAAACAATAGCGAACCGGTTAGACGGTCCTTTCCTTAGACACTGGATCGCACTCCATGTGTCTATACCCAAAGTCTCTAATTCAGATAATTTATGTAAACAAAGTAATGTCAAGAAATGTCACTGTCAAAATGACAGGACAGTGATGCAAAACATTTTATCATTATTATTTTTTGTAAATAATCATCTATGAAATTAAAGTGAATTAATTATAAGAACTATGCAAGAAAAATACCGTTGCCAAACAATGTTTTATGTAGTGTGTCGGAGACACGGCCTATGATCGTCATAATCAGCCCTTTTAAGTCCACTGCTAGACGTAGGCCTCCCAAAATCGAATTCCACTCGATACAGTTTACAACCGTTTTCATCCAAAATGTGGCTAGATATGCTACATACAATATGAATCTATGAATGAGAGTTTTAATATAGTAAGTGTTGTTGAAGATGTAAAAAATGTGAAAATGTTTGGATCTCCTGCATTGTTACCAGTATCATAAAATATTTTATACCAGAAAATCTCCTTTTTTTAATAACTTTGTTTAAAACCGAAAATTTATAAAAATAATTACGGTATGATTATTTTTGAATTATTATTTCTTAAATTCAGTACTTAAAAGAAAATGGAACCTTTTTTTTTCGCTATTTTATGTGAATTACCATTACGAAGATATTTTTTTGATATTTTATCCCCTTTGTTTACATAAATGATCTGAATTTGAGACTTTGGGTATAGTTAATTTTGTTTGTTTTATTTATATTTTTTGTTTGATATAGTTCGTAAGTAGGATACTTCTGAAATAAAGTAATTATTATTATTATACAAATAAATATGTCGTAAAATAAAGAAACAGCGTTTCGTTAAAAAAATCAATGTATTTTTCTTAATACTCACACGGAGAAGTAACAAAGTGTATATAGTATACACAAGGCAACTGAGAGCTTTGGTGTCGAGGGAGCATGCCGTCGCGGCATTAGATGTTTCACATAAAAAAGGAATAACTGAAGTAATGTTTAAAATTGATAAAGTTTATCTTGGACATGGGCAGGAGAATGATGGCTCTGAAATTAAACGTCGTGAGAAAACCTGTACTTATAGTTTACTTATACTTGTTTGAATGCGCTGATCTCTGGAACTCCCAGTCGGATTTGAAAAATACATTTTGCATTTGATAGCCTACTTCTTGGAGAAGGTTTTCACGCTACTGTCCTAAGGAGATGGAAAAAAAGAAAAAAGAAACTGAATTAACGCTAAGCGAAAACGAAGTAATAGCGCGGGCAGGCAATGCGATGCGACGCGACGGGGTGAGTCGAGGTAACAACATACGTGGATGAAATAGCGGGCAGAAGCTAGAACTATACAGAGTTATTGGTAAAACATTAACAACCTTGTAGGACTGTATTACCAACAACTTTTGTTCTATGACTTTTACAAAACATAATACATTTAACAAAAACAAACCTCCGAGATTTCGTTGTTCTATCAAACACATTTCAATTTTGTATTTTGTTGTACCTACCTACGCCTCCCGGGTCCGCGCCCACTCGACCCGCTTAGACTCGAACCGAAGAATAATACCTGGATGTTTCTGTTTTGATAGACGTAAAAAGTCGATGTATAGTCAGACATAAAAGTGTCGGTTTAACGCTTGCACCACAGAAAGTGTTAAATTTAAATACTGTTTGGATAAGTAAATCAATAATTAAACAAATAACTGCTTCTTCTTTTGTAATAAATAATATAATTATACGCTTTGTACTTTATAGTAAAAATCACAGAATATTTGTTAATTATCGTTACGATCATAAAGCTAGTGGCACGGTGGTATTTATTGAATCAGTCTTGATTTGATTATACTTACTTATACTTTACTTTCTTATCATATCGGCACCCTATATACTTACATTTTTTCCGCGCTAAAAAGAGACAGAACCAGTTCGAACAATAGATATGAGCCGCTTCGTCAATTTTTTCCAGAAAACCGGTTTAAGCGAGGCAGAGGCTATCTTTATAAAGCTAAATTATAGCTAAAACCAGGATAAATTATATATCATAACAAAATATTAAATATTCTATGTATAATAAGTTATTTAGAATTAAAATATCACTTTGCTTGACTGTAAAAATGGCACTGATTTGGTAGTAAAACATCTGATATTATTGTTCGGGTCGAGTCTAATCGGGTCGAATGGGCCCGGACCCCGCCTCCCGTCCCTATCTTTTGCACTAGACACGGCAGTTTGTTTTGCTACGCATAGAGCTCGTAACATTTAGCGCGTTGTTTTTTATTTTTTTAATGAAAATATAATAAATTAAAATCTGATGAATTGTTAAAAGTCATAGAACAAAAGTTGTTGGTTATGATGTTAGTTATATAGTTCTGAGAGGTTGTTAGTGTTTTATCTATGACACTGTATAACGGGTGTAAAAAGATACTTTACGAAGCCGAGAGTCACTTATTCTTCACTGTCCACAAATTAGACACAATACTTAAACAATCAACGTGAATCATATGTGATTCATGGGACAGCGAAAGTCTTAATAATGTAATTTCTGCATGCTCAAAATTATCGTGTTCATTGAAAATAATGTAAGGAATAGGGAGAAGGTTCTGAAATCTGACATACAGGTTTTCACTTAGTTTGGGTTTCAGAGGCTTTATAGGTTTCCGTAGCTCTAATTTATTTCAATAAAGTCTTATTATTTATTTATTTTATTTTATTTATTGTGATCATTTTTTTTGTACTGGACTGTGCCTGGGAACCTTCTGGTTACAGAGATATTGAAGGTCAAAGTTCCAACTTTTATTGACGGCTTTTTACAAAAACAAGTTTTAATTGTTATAACTAAACTTTAAATACACCCACGACTCCTGTACCGTTGCTTGCACCCATAAGCACAAAGTTTTGCGTGCGTTACATTGCACACTAACGTAAACAGCGAATTTACATACCAAAAATAAAAGTTTTTTCCCAGCAATTATTTTTGCACAAAGTTACTTAGTTTGATGTGCAGAATGCGTAGATGACGGCTTTGTGATCAGTCTTTTTACACCATGTATAGAGGTAATAAAAGTCTGAAATTGCGATCCGTCTTGAGCAAGCGTGGTGATCAATGCCTTCGCTGTATAAGAAGAGGCCTTTGCCGTGCTGTGGGACACTAATAGACGGGTATTATTATTTTTAATTACATGAAAAGTAAAGACGAAAAAGATGTTTCATTTTGTCTGAAACATTTTTAATCAAAACTAATTAGGTCGTCATTGACATTGCCGTTTTAAGGCTGCTTTAATTAACGTTCTACTTATATAAACATAAATACCACTTCCAACTTAAATGGAGCTTTGACTTTCTCAAGGTTCTTCATTGACGTGAAAAAGACCAGCGTAAGGTCGTTTGTCCACCGGCACCGCCAACGGGACGTCAACGAGAACGATATTATTCGAACCGATCGTGACATACTGTGGATGAACGTTCGGTGGACTCGCGGCCATACGAAATGTATCGCCGTCCTCTCGTTCTCGTTGACGTGGTGGTGGGCAAACAGCCTGAGGCTGTATTTTTTAAACATTTTAAACGTGTTACGTATTATACCTAAGGTTAAAAAAAAAAAAAAACTATCAGATGAAATTAGAACCTCCTGACTTTTAAAATCGGTAAACAGTCGTTGGCGACGGTAACAAACTAAATTGTCAAACTTTTATTGCTTGAATAAGAGGCTTTTGGCTACTTGAATATGTATGTATTTTATAAAAAAAAAAAGTTATGTGCGTTTTGTTTGTGTAGAATAAACAATTTTTCTTTCTTTTCTTTCTTCTTTGCAATTTAATTTTTGGAACAATTGAAAACTGCATTCGTTTTACCATATTTTATTATTTATATAATTATTCAAGTAACATGTATGAGTCACATACATAATCCATATTAATACCTACTAATATTATACATGTGAAAGTAAGTCTGTCTGTCGGTTACGTTTTCACGCCTAACCCACTGAACCGATCGTCATGAGGCAGAGATATAGCCTGGGATATGGAGAAGGACATAGGCTATTTTTTACGCGATAACCGACTTCCACGTGGGCGTAGCCGCGGGCAAAAGCTAGTATTTAATACATTACATACACAACAGACAATAAATTAACATTTATACAATATAATACAAATCAAAACCCACCGCACTATCAACACTTACATCAGTCATCGATGACTGTAGGTGATGTAAGTACAAGTCACTGCAGTGTCTAAACGAGCCGATAGTCGAGCCTGTCCGCTATCATCCTCAGCACGCTGTTGGGACTGCCGCGTACCGTGCGCACTAGAGATGCGCTCCGCTTACACATCGTTGCATAGAAGCAGTCGACGCTAGCTTCGGCAAACATTTCCGAGGCACTCCAGTGCTGCGGCAGCCCCATCAGTGCTCGGAAGGCGTTGTTAGATTGGACGTGATCTTCGTATACTTTTTGGGTGCGATCACCCACAGGCTGCACGTGTACAATGAGATACAATAAGCTCTGAAAAGTGTCTGCTTGACCGACTTGGAACAGCGTGCAAACCTACGGGCTATCGTGTTAGTTCTAACTGACAACCCCCTCCGCTCCCTTTCGATGTCAGCATCACTCCAACCGACAGCATTCCATTCCTCCACAACATTCTTATAAAACAATTCATCATTATTTCCCTCCACAATTCACTCCACAAAGGTAATAGGTATTGTATGAATGCATAAACCCACAGTTTCAGTGCTGAAACCTTCAGTCCTACATGTTTAACCAAACCGCGGCATATTGTAATGCTGCCCGAGAATTTCTCCACGATGTTTGTGCTATTGTGTTCCTTTTAGTTTGTGTTGGTGTAAGCTATGAACTTGGGAAGTTTTGAGGAATTTTATTACTCGTATATTGTACTAGCTTCCGCCAGCGGCTTTTCCCGCGTGATATCTTTATAAATTATAGCCTATGTTACTCAGTGATAGTATAGCATTCTACTGCTGAAAGAATTTTTTTAATCGGTCCTGTAGTTTTTGAGTTTATTCATAACATACAAAAAAATATAAATATTTTTTTGTTTATAACATTATTATTAAGATGTTGTTGAAATCAAGTGATATCAAGGGTTTGTTTACATTTAAATACTTGTGATTAATAACATATTTATTTGGATAAGGATTAATATTATGTTGATAAAACTCCTTCGCAAATAATGCATTAATTTGGAAAATACATGATAATAACCGCTATATTATAGAACGGCAAATAATTTGATGCCAAAGAGTTATTAGCTTATATACCTATCATTTTCCCACTGCTGGGACACAGGCCTCCTCTCTTCGAGAGGGAGTGGGCGGTAATCTACCACGCAGGCCCAGTGCGAGTTGGTAGATGTCACATTTGTTCGAAGTTTTGGTTCTGGGACATACCGGTTTCCTCACGATGTTTTTCTTCACCGTTTTGAGAGCAGAGTCGAGGCCTTTACTACTGCGCTACCACTGCTCTGCAAGACTTCTTGGTACCCTAGAATTGAGTTTATTTTTTGGAAGTTTTTGATACGTTTAGTAAATAGAAATATAAATCATTTATTCACTATAATATAATGTAATAGCAGTGATTAAGCCGTTTTCATAACCACCACACTATGCCATCTGTATATTTTGATTGGCGATTCCCCCATGTCATGTTAACCTGGCGGAAGAGTACTATTGTTTACACTTTTCAGCAGTATCTTGTGGCGAGAAGAACGAACATTTTCTTAATATCCTTTTAATATTCTCAATTTTCTTGAACATCATCATCATCATTTCAGCCGAAAGACGTCCACTGCTGGACATATGCATCCCCCAAAAGGGGGGAATTTGCCATAATCGCCACGCTTGGCAGGCGGGTTGGCGATTGCAGCATGGTGTTAAAAATGCATAGAGAACACTGCTGCCCATTCTCTAGTAAGTCGACTTTTACGACACCCACGGGAGGTAATAGGGCATAATCATAGTGAATTTAATTCGCTTTTAACTCACACCACACCCTCATAAACATATTTGCTATCAAAGTTTGCCATAACATGTACGAAGGGTTTAACACCATTTCGTGTCCATAAAACATGATAGTCGATTTGTGTGTTATGTACTTGATCTACCAAGTACTAAGCAATGACCTTAAATGTAGGTATAGTAAAGGCCTGGTTCTTTTAGATGTTAATGTGTCTTTAGTCAGTAATATTTTGTAGCTATCATTTCTTAAGTCCTGAGTTGGGCTAAACGGTTACTGACAAATGATTGCACTGACTGGTCCACTTTTGTGTGGTTCTTTCTTCAAAAGGCCATTTCTAACACGGATCTATATGGTTCTCACATAATCTGACCAAGATTATGTCTGGAATTTAAAAGAGACTTTGACCCCTGAGTTTGTTTCGCCATTTCTTCTCAGGCTAGTCAGATAGCGAATGTCAACTCCATCTAATTTATTTTTTTATATGATTTGTAAAATTGATTCCGATATCCTATTTACAGAATAAACGACTTAATTTCATTTCTTTTGATCCTAATCGTTATAGGTGTTGTAAAAGAAGATACGAAGACAGGCACCATCACACTTGATCTTCTTGTGACAACAAATCCGATTAACAATTTATTGGTTTACTGTACCTAACCTTTTGATGGTTTTTATATATCAGCCATTTGGAGACCGTTCTTCGGTTTGTAGTAGAATTATAACTAGTTGTAACGAATAAATGATGGTATCGTCTTGATCAGTAGCTTAGCGGAAGTAGGTAGATACTCTGTGCAATAAAAAACGCGATGTTTGTTTTTTATTTTGACTGGCTTTTGTTTAGTAACTCAATTTTTATTGAGAAATATGTACGCAATCCCGTTTTAGACGACACAAGCAGTTTTATTTCATCCTTTTCCACATTACGTTGAGTTTGGTTTTTAGTTTAACCAAATACGCCTAAAATTCAATTTAAAAACTGTCCCTCATACCCATAAAACATGCAGAAATAATGACAAACGATAACCAGACATCCATGTCAACCACACATGACAGATGGAACCAGCTTTTATAAAGTTGTAGTCACCGCAACCACGATGTGGTTGATTATCAATAGGACCACAACAGATTTCGTTCTGCGGTTCTGTGCATACGCTAAATTGACACAACGCTGTCGCAATTATTTAATTGGTTTTAGTTTATAAGTGACACATGTTAAAATATACAGTTTTTGTTATGGTTTTCATGATTGTAGCTGTTAAAATGATCTCATGAGTCTTTGTTTTTCGTTGTGTTTCGCAAAATCACTGTATTAATTTATTATTTTAAATCATCACACAATCGTAGTCTAATTCTAACTAATGAGGTTACCAGCTTATTGATATTTCAATAAAAGCTATATTTATTGAAAATTATACTTATACAAATAAGTAAAATTTTAGTGTCAGTTTATAATGTCAAAATAACAGCCTTTTTAAAGTATATTATTATACGGTACTTATAACAAAAATTAAAAACAAAATTGTCTGTCTGACTGTCTGTTTATTCCGGCTTTTTGACGGGACTTTCATTGCAGATAGCTGATGTTATCAGGAGTAACTTTTACTTTAGCAATAGTTACGCGGGCGAAGCCGTGATTAGCAGCTAGTCTTATTTATAAACTGATGAAATTATCTTGACAACACTGCTACTTTTTAAACTATCTAACAAAAACAGTTTCGCTCCTATAATAAACAAACAACATCTATTCAACAAACAGTTAACTGCCGAACTTTTTACTGGCAAGTAAACTGACGGATTTATCAAGGGCCCTTACACACGGCCGGTAAAAACTCTCCCCGGAATAAATACATCAGTTCGGTGCTGCGGACTTTAATTTATCGCTCCCTGTGGATCGGACCGGACAGGTATAAACGGCTCGACCGCTCCAACTTAAGCGATAGATTTGCGTGAATTTTTGAAAGACTTTCCTCGAGTACGCCCGGTTTAATTTGTTGAAGTGTTGTGGTAGTGCAGACTCTGAGCATCAGAAATATACTATGGCAAAACAAACGTACTATACAATGAAAGAATGAGCATAGGTGCTTGCTTGCTCACTTTGTGTTGACGATTTTAAAAACAAGCAGTCTTTTTTTTTTACTGATTGTGCCTGCTCTTGACCTCTATCTCGCCTGGAATGGATGGAAAACGATTTATGAGGTCTGTGATGGAACGAGCGTGCCCAGAAGATGCCAGTTCACTCTTGATTTGAAGGCAGACGGGTTTATGTGGAAGTGAACACAGACGCTGTCAGAGAGTTCCACACTTTGGCTGTGCGCATAATAAATGTGGAGGAGAAGCGCTGAGTACGACTAAACGGGATATCAACCAAGTGTGGATGGTACCCTGCAGTACATCGGGTAGCCCGGTAATAAAAGGGCGATGGTGAGATCAGGTCGTGGAGCTCCTGCGCACATTCTCCAAAGTACAGTCTGTAGAAGAAGCTACATTTCGCCGCAAGGTTGCCTGCTTGTCCGTCTTCTACAGATTGTACTTCGGCGAGTGTGCCCATGAACTCCACGACCTCGTTCCACCGGCCCCCTTCTACCATCGGACATCTAGACACACTGCAAGTTACCACCCCTACCTAGTTGATATTCCACTAACTCGCACTAAGCGTTTTCAAACGTCTTTTATAATGCGCACAGCAAATGAGTGGAACTCTCTGCCTGCGTCTGTGTTTCCGAACGCATACAACCCTAATCTATTCAAAGTGAGAGTGAACAGGCTTCTTCTGGGTAAGCTCACTCCATCGTAGACTTTGTCTCTGTCACCCAGACCTAGACCAAAGTCAAGAGCAACCCCATTGTAAAATAAAAATTAAAAAAAATATCGTCGCCATAACCCTTTTCGTTCTGCGTTCCATCGAGTCAAGTGCAGCAAGTTGGTATTTTGCTGAGCCATCCCATAAGTGGCTGCAATTCTCCATACAGGAACGAATCTGTGCTTTGAATTAAAACCTTCCAGATGTAAAATATTGCTTCACCTTATTAAATTTAGGGTGCCCGGCTTCTTAGCTGCAATCTGTGCTTTTGAGTCCTGCTTTCTTCATGGTGTTTTTCTAAACCATTAGAAGAATGTCTTAAATTTACATCAAATTGTCACAAACGGACCATATTTCTTTCAGACGATGATTTGTGCAAAGTCAGGTTAGTCAGCGTATTTCATAACGAATAGTACTGGTGACCTTAATATGGACTCATAATGTTCATCTTTACATTTTCAAGTAGGTTCCCAAGGTATGTTGATGTTCATTATACAGACTAATCTAGACTAGAGGATACTATAGATTCAATGGACGTTTTCATACTACACGGAATAGCAATTACTTAGGAAAATAATCTAAATAATTACAAGTCACTAATTACTTTATCATGTTAACCGTTTTCAGTTCTATTTCTCAATGACATAAGAGCATAATGAATTGATCTATTAAATTATCTCTCAGTAATCAGTAAACACCAATTAAATATTAATCACCAACAAACACAACGCGTACGTAATTATCTTCACATTCAAATGTTTTATAAGTAAACGCTCCCATTCGCTCTCTTTGCTAAGACAATTTTGTATGTATATTTGCGGTGATCTCGAAAATTACTGCATACATTCCGGTAATTCGTTCACCGTTGTGCAATTTGTTGGTTTCCGGTGAAGAGGCTTGAAGACCGACCTAATGGGGTCGAGCAGAGAAAGCAAATTATAAAGGTTTGAACAATAATGTGTGAAATTATTTGATGATTTGGGAATTAAGAAGTAATGATAGAGAATTTGAATCACTGAGCTGTTAGATTAAGGAATTCGGTTTTTTCTTTAATTTGCTAATAATGAACCTACACTTTGTGAGCTATTCCGAATCAATCAGATTCAGATGAATAGATTTTATTTTTAATCTTAAAGCAACATTTTTTTATTCATTTTGCCAGCCGGTATCGTTCGTGACAAAATTACAAAGTTCTATGATGATTATACGTTTCGTAGACACAAATGGGTAACCAGCTTTGCATGTTCTGAGTCTTCAGTACATAATACAGTAATTAAGGCTCGTACACCTTTGTGCAAGACACACAAGACACACAAGTCTTTAACAAATATTTGAGTCAATCAAAAACTATATTTGCCTCACTCACATCCTTGTCCTAAATGGCATCACACCATAAAAAACCGTCGTCGGACCACGCACAAAAAAGGGTTCCGTAGTTGGGACGAATATATCCCAAGAACAAACTTAACATTGTAGTTGAAATACATGTCCTCCAACTGCAAATGTTATTTGGTTGACTATTATGCGTTATCTTGTAAAGCCTACTTCTCTGTGATAGTTTTCAATTAGATTAGATTAGATTAGTAGTCAAAAATAATTTAGCTGCCATGGACACTACTCTAACAAAATTTTGCTTAATATTTCGCAAACGGATACCTGCATCAAAAAATGATTTTTACACACCCGCAATATTTTTGGACGGCCTACTTAATAACATTCCACACCATAGGATAGACTAGAAAAATAAATATCATCCCCAATTTACGTGTAGGGGGGATATACCCAAAAAATTAAAAAAACAAGACTTTATTTTACTGCGTCACAGGCGAGATTAATATGTATACCCATGCCAAATTACAGCTTTCCTTGGTGTTCCTTGTTGACTACAGAACCCTAAAAAAGCCAAAAAAATCATCCCTTCAAAAAACCCATGAACGAGTTATTGGTCCATTAAAATACCCATGCTGAGTTAATAGATTATGGTATATCATCAAGATGACTATTAATAACTTTGTTTTTTTTTTGTTCGCAGGTGAGCGATGGTGTTCCTATGGGGATCAAAGGTAATCTGTTTATTTGGGTTGTAATGAAGAATGTTACGGGTACCGCCACTATGTTTTTTTTAAGGAGTTTTGATTTATTATTTAATCAAGGATTGGTGTTGAGTGCCGCTAGAGTTTTAACCGTTTGAAAATATTTATGCTTACTCAAAAGGTTGAAAATTCTAGCATTACCTATGTTTTATAGGAATAAAATAAAAGTATCTCTCATTGTACCACTTTTCTTTAGTAGTAGGTTGAATTTTAATGGAAAGTGTACAGTGTACAGTCAGGAAAATTTATTAATCTAACGGCTACGCACAATTTTGATTGATGGGCAAATTGATCAAGAATCTTTTTACCTGACTGTACGAACATAATAATGTAGGTCGATTATTCCGTCACTTTAGTAGTCAGATCAGTCAAAAACAGCATTTACTTTAGGGCAGTATACACACTGGCAGATAATTGACAAACGCGCATTCAACGTTCAAAGTTCGCAGACTTTTATTTAAAACTAGATGCTGCCCGCGGCTTCGCCCGCGTGGCTTTTTCTAAAATAAACGTAACCTAAGTTACTCCTTATAACATCAGCTATCTGACAGTGAAAGTCCCGTCAATATAGGTCCAGCCGTTTCGGAGATTACCCGGAACAAACAGAAAGAAAAAAATAAAAATGTTTTAAGTACCGTATATACTATTTAATAATATGAATTTAGTAAAAAGCTGTTATTTAGACATGTGGCGCCATCTACAACGCCACATGCGAACTACGCATCAAAGGCCTGACGTCACAAATCCGGCATCGCGCAATCAGTTTACCGCGCGACTAGCATATACATATACAACATCCCGACATCAACCATCGGGCAGTTGCCCACCAGACACAACATCCGTCTGGTTGGAGGATCCTACCTTTACTATAGAGTATAAGTGAACTTTACACCTTGTTCTTCATACCTGTATCGACATTACAAACAGACACTTCATTTTTATTCATTTGTATAGATCACTTCGTAACTCTAGTCTCGCAAATACCTTAAGTAAGCAGTATTTACTTGAATTCCTACTTTCACTGAACACTTAACAAAGTGAAAACTGCACTAAAATGCAGGTTGGTTTCAGTATATTGTGTTGAAGTCATTAAAGCACTAACTTGGGGTATAAACATGCAAGTTTAGCGAGAAAATATGAGATTACAACATGCATTCGCTGATGTGCACACACGCTTACATTTGATATCCTTTCTTATTCAAATATAAATGTATATATATGTGAACAATGTCAGAATGGCTGTACTATGAATAGGAACCATATTTGAAGTAACATGTTTTTAACGTTGTTTACTGTTATAGCATTCCGATCTCGTAAAAGTTTGTTTATTTCTTCAATAATTTCTTTGGGTATAAACGGACAAAGGACTTATTGTGTGTATTATTAAATCGAGTGTGCATTAAATTTTTATGTATTATTTAACTGTGTAGCCACTATGAATGGGATTTTCATGTTGTAGTGCCTTAAATGGGTAAGAGTAGCACATGAAACCATATTTTAACTCATTTATACAATGATAACCGGGGTATTTCTTGCCGGCTTTTCTCCATTGGAAACGACCAATTGGAACCGAGCACCCAGTTTCTGACGTTTCATAAGTACCCACGTAGGTTTATGTGAAACAAAATATTTTGATTTTGATTTTTGATTTTAATGTCGGAAGTACGTAGTCTTGTTAATAAAAGGTACGTCTCATGCACTGAGCGCGTCTGTAAAATTGCTATAAAGGTACATAACTTTTTCGTTTCGCGACTGATTTTGCATTCATCGTCTGCTGCGTACAGTCACGAGCACCAATATGTATACACTTAGAAAAATTCAAAAGCAATTTTCATGGTGAATAACGATTGCAACTTTGAGATAAGACCTATTTTATAATAATATAAATTTATACTATTGAATAATAGGTCTTATCTCAAAGTTGCAACCATTATTCACGAGAAAATTGCAGTTGAATTTTGCTAAGTGTATACGTATTGGTGCTCGTGACTGTACGACATCATCATCTGCCTTGCCTTTCCCAACCATGTTGGGGTCAGCTTCCAGTCTAACCGGATGCAGCTGAATACCTCTATTTTACATGGAGTGACTGCCCATCTGAGCTCCACAACCCAGTTACTGGGTAACACGATACCCTTTGGTAAGACTGGTTTTTAGACTTCTACTAACTACCCGTAACGACTGTCAAAGATGTGCAAATGACAGCCGGGACCGACGGCTTAACGTGCTTTCCCAGGCACGGGGCTTGGTATGTAAAGGTGGTCACCCATCCATAGACCAACCGCAGCAAGCGTAGCTTAACCTGATCGATCGACCCGTACGTCTGTTATTACTTATCCATCAGCCCCTTCCGTCCGCCCGTCCTGTCGTACTTTCTGGTGCTTACGTATGAAGCGGTTTCTTAACCCAGGGTACAACAACCTACTACAAAATTTCATTAACCAAGCTAAATAATACACCCAGATCAACATACAGAATCCATTGTAAAACAGAATAAAAGTAAATTATATAATCTGTTGTTCGCATTCACACGATAAAGCCTATTATAATTCCGTGCGCCCGATGGTCGTAACTCATATTTAAATTTTATTATCACTCAAATATCCTTTTGGCTACGCAGGAGTATTATAATGTTATGAGAGCTGTAACTTCTACATTATCTTTACGACTGTGGTGGTTGGTGTAAGGCAGGGGTGATGGCGGGGTATAATAATACCCACTTGTTTCTCATAAGGAGAATTTGTTTAGGTGTGGGACAAAAATTTAAAGATCCAAAAAAGTCGTACCACTCATTTGTCACCTTATGTGCCCCATGTAAAAGCACTTATTGTGTTAGGTACTCGTACTACTATATACGACATTATTCGACAGGTAGCTTTTTCTGATGAATTCTTGTGATATATATATATATATATTTCTTTACTTGGGCATCTCAGATTTGTTCATTAGAGATCGTGACTCTTTAACCGGTATTTCCAGCTCCTAAAAACTTAAAACCTCCAGCCAGAGCGTAAAACTTATAAACTAAACGCTAAGGGCACCCCCTGTTGTGTACGAACCTCGGCTTAGGGCAGAGTCGGAGGGAGGACGGCAAGGGACCGACGGTGGCTGGATAAAATCGGGGTTATGATTATTATCAGGGGAATTTAAAGCTACAGGGTTAGCTACAGTGCGGGCTGGCGCTTCGTCGAACAAGGGTCGGGGAGGACTATTTAGTCGGGGATTTCGCAATGGGCCTCGGCGGCGAGGTCGGAATGACGATCGTGGTTTATGTTTGCGAGCTGTACTGGTTTCCCTACTGCTCTCCGAAATAAAGAGAGATACAATTCCAAGCATAATCAGCCTAAAATTATCCCACTGCTGGGCTACAGGCTTCCTCTCTGTGAGCGGGAGTGGGCCATAATCCACCTCGCGCGCCCAGTGCGAGTTGGTGGATGTCACTTGTCTTCGAATTTTTGGTTCTAATACATGCCGATATCCTCACAATGGTTCCTTCACCGTTTTGTGAGCAGTGGTGATTAAATAAATTACACAAAGAAAGTAGAGTGCCTGCTTAGGTTCGAACTCACGCTCTACAACTCGTAAGTCGGGGACCACACCATTGGGCCACCAATGCTCTCAAGAATTACATTCCAAGCATAAACATATTATTTAGACAACCGCTTCCAGTCAAGCAAAGTCGAAAACAATGATATTAACTCCATTCTTTTATGACTTATCCCATTCACCCCCAACCGCCATAAAAGGGGGATGAACAGTGAAAAAGACATCAGGCCGCGAGATTCCGGGGAGGTGCGAACCGATCACACGATCATCGTTTACGACCACCAAGATTTACTACACAATATATTTATAACAAAAGCTATACCGATTGTTATTACAGTGACGTTTTAATTAGCTATTTAAATTGTATTTGTTTTGATTGGTATTATGATGGAAACTAATAATCGGTGGAACAGTTTGTTGCTATAATGAGTTAATCAGTGCTAATTGGTATCATACATTGCCTAATATATTTATAAATATTAATACGCGATTAAACTGTTTTCGTTTTAATTTGGTAATTAAAATGAAAGGGGAACTCTGCCCATTATTGGGTTTGTGTATAATAAGGGCCTATTTGTCGTAAGTGAACAAATGAACTCTGAACTCTGAACCAGTGTCGCCAGTTTGCCATCCCAGAATAAGGGATAAAATACCTCTGTTTTTATGACATCAGAGCGGAACTCTTAGAAAACTTTTTAACAAAAAAAAAACAACCACTTTCAAAAAAATAATAACTTTAATTTCGGAAGTCGGTGTCCTTGGTTCTGTATTTTCGTTTTTTGCCACCGACTTCCGAAATTAAAGTTATTTTTCAAAGTGTTTTTTGTTTGAAAGTCGGTTGTTTTTTTTTTTGTTAAAAAGTTTTTTATTTTTCACTTTTTAGTTATGATACCTATTCCACAACAATTCGATTACCACTACTTGCTATACCGCACAAACAAGAGTGACACAAGAAACCTATACGAAGTAGATTAAATACAAACTAAACAACTCAAAAACTACCGAAGCAAAGTTAATAAAAATCGGTTAATAACCATTTATAGCCCGAGTGCATCTCATGACAATTCCAAAAGTCCAAACACGGCTAGGATACATTGTTTTTCTACGGTGCATACCTTCCGGCTTCATCTTCAGATCAGTTTGATGGTACCATTTTCATCAGAATTATTTATTTAAACTTGCTTCATAGTCGCTTATCAATCTTAATCGAGAGATCTTATCGCCACCCGTGAAATACTTATCATTGAGGAATTCGGGTGGCCATTTGTGGTCTTCTTGATCAGTTGCACTTCATCAAATGATACTTTCTGAATGCAAGTGCTTGAGTTGTTGATGAAAATATAAAAATCGCTATATGTTTGCCTATAAAATTTGAGGAGTTCCCTCAATTCCTCATGGATCCCATCATCGGAACTGAATTTTGATAAAAATGGGACCAATCTGGAAGTGTACCCATAAAAACAAAAAAACAAAAACAAAAAAAAATCACACCAATCTGGAAGGATCTCCTTTCAAATAAAAAAAGAATTTTTCAAATCGGTTCATAAACGACGGAGAAATGAGGTAACAAACATTAACAAAAAAAATACAACCGAATTGAGAACCTCCTCCTTTTTGGAAAGTCGGTTAAAAATAGCTTACAACTCACTTTTAAGAAAAAAATACTTACATTTTAATACTTATACATTTTATACTAGGTCAACTTCAACTGACCGAGATTTTCACAGCACCTACTTATCATAACAAATTGGAAAGCAAAATCTAGGGGTAGACAACATTTTTTCTATGTGACGACTCGTCACAAAAGATTCGCGGGGGTAGAAACGGGGCGAAGAGTGTGAGTTTCACCCCTACTGAGCTACTCATCCGCAACAAACGATGAGCACTGATTAGCGATGTTGTTTATTCGTTGCTAATTATATGGGTGGCGGGTTCTGTGTTGTTTATGTTACATGTTAGGGTTGTAATTTTTAAAAGGGTTCAGGCAGAGAATTACGCGCTATTCATATAAAACAGTGCAAAATGGCAGTATACTCAAAACAATCTTTACTTTTGTTTCTCTTCCCTTTTTTATAGAATAGAATAACTATATTTATTGTAAAAAATGAGTATACATCAAATAATATTATATGTGCGAGGTCTTAAAATAGGTAGATCTGCATGTTTTGCCATTTATGGCGTACAAAACAATATATTTATGGTTTAGACTAAACCATACAAAAATGAGTCTACGCAACAAACTATGAGATTAATAACTTCATCCTAAAGCTAATTAAAAGGAACAAATATGTTTTTTTACAGATTTGAGGGTCAAATTGTGAAAATGTAACTATAGGAATCTATTTACTTAATTGCGGTCATTAAAAAATTCAAATATGGTAGCATTTGGCTATGAGATATTTTTAGGGTTCGGTACCAAAATGGTAAAAAGTAACCCTTATGGTGCGACTCAGTCTGTCTGTCCGTCTGTCACAGCTGGATATCTCAAGAACTACTAATCCTATCAACTTGAAATTTGGAATAGTTTTAAATGACGTTTGCCCAACTATTTTGCAAATAAGTTTTTTTTTCGCAGCAGTGACTGAACGAGGATCTTAAAAATTCGAAGGGAGGCTACTAGGGCCCCCTTGGTTATCATATGAAAGAGCGCTTTTTGCAAATTTTCAGAAAAAAAAAAAAATTTTTCGGGCCCATTGTTTTCGACTTTTGACGACAAAATATGTAAAAAAAAACACCGTTCCCTCGTTATTTCCGAAGTTTTCATAGAGAATAGTCTGAAATTATTCTATGTGATAGAAGTTTATGCTGGTGAGCCTACCATCTAAGAATGGCATAGCCTCCCTGGACTGTCGGCAGGTCGGTGTATTAAAGGCCTGTGTTCCTGGATATACACTAATGGCACAACACTGATACCTACATTGAATATTTCTCATTGTCGTTCTTACAGATTATTCCTGGCGAACAGCTATCACTAATCCATACTAATATTATAAATGTTTAAGTAACTCTGTCTGTCTATCTGTCTGTCTGTCTGTATGTTACGTTTTCACGCCTAAACCGCTGAACCGGTCGTCATGAAATTTGGCTGATATATAGCCTGGGCTATGGAGAAGGATATAGGCTACTTTTTTACGCGATAACCGACATCCACGCGGGCGGAGCCGCGGGCAAAAGCTAGTATAATATAACAGTACATTGTTAACACTCGGGAATTCAAGTATAAGTCCCCTCTTTGAGGAGTGGCTAGAGAGGCGCCACGGCGTCCTCACCTTCCGCCTGACGCAGGTCCTCACCGGACACGGTTGTTTCGGGAGGTTCCTGTTTAGGGTAAGGCGGAAGGAAACGCCCGGGTGTTATCACTGTGTGGATCGCCCGGAGGAGACGCTAGAGCATACGGTGGAGGCCTGCCCGGCTTGGGTAGAGCACCGCCGTGTCCTCACGGAGGCGATCGGTGGCGACGATCTCTCGCGTCCGGTCCTGGTCCAGGCCATAGTACGGAGCGAGAGTGCATGGGAGGCCGTCACCTCCTTCTGCGAAGCAGTAATGCGCGCGAAGGAGGAGGCGGAACGCGTGAGGGAGAGAGGTGGGAATGGTTTTTTTTTTGGTCAAAAGTCGAAACAATGCGACCTAAAAAAATGTTTGAGAATGTGCAAATAGCGCTCTTTCATACGATACCCCACATGCCCTAGTAGCCCGACTTCGAGTTTTAAAACCCCCGTTAAATCCTAGATACAAAAAAAAATCTTTCTTATTTGCAAAATAGTTGGGCAAACGTCATCTAAAACTATTCCAAATTTCAATTTGATAGCTTTAGTAGTTCTTGAGATATCCAGCTGTGACATACAGACGGACAGACAGACTGAGTTGCACCATAAGGGTTCCTTTTTACCATTTTGGTACGGAACCCTAAAAAGATGCACAAAAAATATCAATTCTTTGAAATCGAAATCAGATTTACATTGCTTTGTTGAAAGTTGATTGAAATAGCGTAATATGTCATAATTGACTGCTAAGATGTGATATAAGGTATGATAATCATTTAAAATATTAAATCTGTAACTATCTGATCTATTCGTTTCCTTTTCAACCCAGCGAAGTAGTATTGGAATAATTCGACTGTTGTCATCTCAGTATCATTCCTACGAACTGAATGGGAAAAGTTTTTTTCGATTTCTGACTTTTCTAGTACTCAAACCTCAGTTGGTCCAATAAAGTTTTTTGATCCTCGTAAGAAACAGGATCGATTGGCATCAAAAAACTTTTTTGTGAAAATTGCCTATTTTCTTGCTGACTGTACATTTTTTTCAAAATCTGTGAATGCAGATCAATTTTTTTCTAAAAGTTAAGGATAGTCTCTTAAGACCATTTTCTTGTAGCGACCACGGTTAAGGTACCTGCCCTTATGGACCCATCTCAAAACATAATGCAATACTGCTCATCCCCCATAGCAAATAGCGTGATAATTTATAGGTAGTAATTTGACCAAACCTATAGGGAATATTTTTGCGTTTAGCTGGAACATACATTCAGACAAACAGACAAACAGACAAAAATTCTAAAAACTATATTTTCGGCATCAGAATCGTTCCCAGACCTCGTGGCAATAACTTTTTTTCAAAAATATTCAATGTTCAGTTTTGACTTCGCTACGATTTTATTATAAGTATAGATATAGATGGTGCTAAACAAAAAATACTTTTATGCATTATAGTATCTGTTTATTACAGATATGATTAATATATCACTCTACTTACGTTTTTCTTTCCATTCATCATACTTTTTATTAGTTTTTCATCATATTACACAATTTTATTCTTTAAACGACATTTACGTCAAAAGTGTCAAACTGAAGTCTACTTATTTCATAGATTTTCTTACCAGCCTATTCAATGAAGGTTGCATTAAGTTTGTATTTTCTAAAAATCATTTACTTATATAATTTTGGATATTCTAAATTTCTTTTATACTTAAATACGTTGTCTACTAAATAACTAAATTCTAAATTATTATAATTCTAAGTTTCTTAAACGCACTCTCAGAATTTGATCAGGAGGTTTTATACATCTTGGCCTACTACACCTGGCTGGTTAGATAACTGGCAGGACAGAGGACAGCATAAACTTGAAATCGAAAATGGATTTTTCATTAACATTTCAGAACAGAATATTCAAGAACGTCCAGATTTTCCTATAAAAGGGGCCTGGAGATGCAATCAGTTCAGTTTATGTTTACGTCTCGGTTCTGAGTGAACTATCTTCACTGCAAAAGGTACTGCCCAATTCCTGGAGAGTTATCACATATATATATATCTCGTGTTTGTACTGCTAAAGTTGGGGTCGCCGACACTCTGACGCGCCCCTACAATTCTTCTCGACACTGCGGAGTCTGCACTTACGATTTCTGTTCCTGGGAGCTGCCTGCCCTCAAGACGTCCTGACGTGGAGCTGGGAGTTACTTCAAGTAATTTAAATTTACCTCCTTTCTTGCCCTGAGAGTGCATAATAGGTAGGTTTTTATATTCATAATTCTAAATATTGTATTTTTTTTACCTTGTCATTAAATTGTTCAGTCTACTTTTTTATCTTTTATTTTGTTAGGAATAAGTAGACTTGACAGCATCAACGTCGTGGTAGATCTTGGTACGAATAATTAATTATCATCCCGTCGATTATGAATAGAAACGTCTGATAGTTTCTTAAATAGGTTAGGATTGGTGTGTAAAAATTTAGCCATTTCTTATATAAATAAGGAAGGCAGGCTTCAAATGTTATATTTAATAAAATATTGTTTGCAACTCTGGACATGAGAAGCATCATGTCGGATGTGTAAAATGCTACCTTTTCAGGAGAGCAAAAACAAAACTGACAAAAGTTTTTTCTTCATAATTATTGAACGTTAGGTATTTAAGTCAGTATTTTTTTTTTAATATTTGGTAGGCAATAGTACCTTTTGATTTTAATTACAAGCATTACCCTAACTGTTAAAATGAAATTAATATATTTTTTAATCTACTTGATCCTCTACATCAAACTTTATGCCTGAAATATAATAGATGAGTGCTTAAAACTGCAAGCCTATGTTCACATCCGACGATATGCTTGCAATTTTAGGCAATCACTTTTTCTTTTATATTGAAATGTAGGATTATGATCTTAGATATAGAACAATTACCTAGAGTCTGATCTGTTGATATTGCTGTATACTTCATAGATACTTGTTACTTTTAATTTCAAGCAAAAGGACGGAAGTCCTAGTGGTTAACGAATTACAAGCAGCGAGCGAATATGTGGGTTTAGAGATGAACCTTAATAAAACAAAAGTCATGACCAACACCGAGATGACGCCTATCTTGGTTAATGACATGCTGCTCGATTACGTACAGGAGTATATATATCTTGGCAAGCAAATCTCCTTCAGGAAAAACAGGAATTTTGAAGAAATAGACCGGTGGATAGCTATTACCTGGAAAAAATACTGGGCTCATAAAGAGATATTCAAATCACAACTTCCAATCAAAATTAAAAAGACAGTACTAGACTCTGCTATTTTGCCATGTCTCACTTATGGTTGCCAGACTTGGATATATGATAACAAAGCGAGAAACAAGATCCAAACCACACAAAGATCTATGGAGAGAAGCTGCCTAAGTATCAAACTAAGCGATAGAGTTAGAAACACAGACATTCGAAACAGAACTAAAGTCACAGATGCTCTCTCTTTTTCGCAAAGCCTGAAATGGAGGTGGGCAGGCCATGTTGCAAGGTATTCTGATGATCGTTGGACAATCAGGACAACTAAATGGGAAGGTCCACGAGGTACCAGGAACAGGGGCCGACCGTGCGCCCGATGGCAGGACGAGATTATTGCGAACGTTGGACGAGACTGGCTAGTCACCGCGTCAGATAGAGATAAGTGGAATTCTTTGGAGGAGGCTTTTACCCGAAGGGGGTTCACACACTAATGTTATATTTAATCATAATTATTTTATTTTATTCGGAATCAATATAATTATTTATATGAATGCATGATTTTAAATTTAATTCTATAATTTTCAACTAATTTGAAATGAAATAATATTATGAATGTAAATATTTGTTGATTCTATTTTTTTATTTTTATTTAATGTTACTTATAATTTTAATTGTTTTTTTTATGTTTTAATTTGATTATTGTGTGAAATTAATAAAGCTTTTATTATTATTATTATATACAAACATGACATCCGAGTTAATTCCGCTCAAAAACGAAGGAATTATAATTTTTTTACGATTTTGTATGAAACAAGTATGAAAAGTTTAATTATCTCTTAAACGGAAAGTTAAACACGAATATCCTAACAGAAGATTATAGTGCTAATTATTTATGTTTTTTTTGTCGCTGATTTGCCGAAAAATATTATGCCATTTTTTTTTTATTGTCTAAATATTTTTATTTATTTTTACATATGAAACGGTTCCTTTTAGTGTCTAAGTTAAGAAAGTCGATATGTCTTTGACCCAAATATTAAGAATATATAAAATTAGACAAAATATTTATAAAATTGCTGTTTATTCTTTTTTTTTGTATTATATTATATTAGTAAAATTATTATTTAAGTACTTGCACCATGGCATTTTAATCATCTTACAACGGCAGCCCACTTCATGTATCCAATGACCACTAATCATTCATAGCAAAAAAAAAACAATAAAATAACATTTGTATAATTTAAAAAAAAATTGTATTAACTATGTATGACGCATAACGTATTTTGAAACACCCTGTTACGAGCGCGGTCCGAGCATTACGTTACAAGGGCGGCGCGGAATGGAGCAGTGACATCTTTATCAGAGTTCATTCGCCCTAGTGTAAAAATGTGTTTATTACTATTGCAACCTGTACTCGATATGTCGTAGTCTGTAAGGATTTACACGCCACTTAATTCCAATTCTTCCTTCATACTTTTACGGGCTTAGGACTGTCAGAAACATTTTTCTTAATAAACACCCAAACTAAGTTGTGTAAGATAGAAAGGTACATACTAAGTGCAGATTATTGAATGATTATGAATTTGTGTTCGTTCGACCATATTGAAGATAGAGACTCATGTATCGTAGGTAGGTACATTAAATCCAGAATTTTGATCTCTAACCTGGCAAGTAACAAAAAAAGATAGTTAAAGAATTGACAGTATGTAAAATGTTACCGGCGTATTTAAAAAAATGGAATCAACTGAATTATTCAGGTACACTAATTACGTATTTACAAATGATCACTTTTTATTCAAATAAGCAAGTAGGTAAGCTTTATCTGTGCGCGGGTGTCGTTCAAAATAACCCAATCTCTTCGAGAACAGGTGAAAATCGTGAACGGCCCCGAGCTTGCGCATGCGGTGGGGTGCGAAACTGGCCGTGATCAATCAATCGTTATGTTGCTGCTAAAATGACTTGCAGTCCCGGCACTTGCGGGTTGATAACACCTCGATTGCGTAACATTTCGAGATTAGTAGGCGCAGCGTATAATCTCCTTGCTTCCCGTAAATTGTCACTCACTCTTATTATAATAAGCTATAATGCTGTCGCACGCCATTCGAAGAAAAGCCATGTGAGGTCCGTACCACTCGATGTAATACGACTTTATCCGAACTATCTTGAGTACCGACCAAGTATATTACATTTTTGTATTAATTTTTGGAGCCATAAGGCTGAAACTCTTTGAACGTACACAATATTACACACAAAACGTTATTATTATAACAATAAAGTTCTTTATGAATAAAAGACTTTATGCCTTTGTAGCGTTTTGCAACATTTTTTTAAGCATAACGCTATATTTGAAGATACGCACTATGATTTGATTGTAAACTTTAGAGGCATAAATGCGTAACTGCTGTTGCTACCAGCATGTTAGACAAAACATTTTTTATTCATAATAGCTTAAGTTGAGATACGGCTCAAAAAACTATTAATAATTTGATGCATAAAGATGCAAGTAAATAAAAAAGGTTATGGCTCTAAGGTATTTGAAAATGTCTTTAAATCCGACATTATGCATAAGTGTATCTTTATAATGATAAGAGATAGAAATACCAGGGTCAGATAGTTAGAAAGAGCAACAAAATTATAATATCGTTACACTAAAAAGTAATTTTGGTTCTATCTGCAAATCCGACATGATGCTTCTGAGGTCGAGAACTATCAGTTATTTTCAATCCAAACATAGCCCTCATACCTTTTTTGTGACTTTAAAATGATTTCTTTATTAATAGAGTTTGTGTGGTAAATTATGTTGTTTGGCTACCTTTGTGAGCAACCATTGAACGGGATTCAAACATTGACTATAACAAAGGCTTGCGTAATGCATAATAAGCTCACTGAGTCCCAATGTTGGGACAAAAACCTCCTCTCTGTAAAAGGGAGTGGGCTATAATCCACCACGCATTCCCAGTTCGGATTGGTGGATAAAAGTAAGCAATTAAATTCATATTTAACACACCTCCTTTCAGTTCTCGATACTAGAGAAAATATAAAAAATCAAAAGTGGAATCATAATATCTCAGTATACAATATTTCAGCCCATAAAAAATCCAGCAGGTAGCCAAGCACTACCCTAACAAAACCTCAATCACCTTTGTGTTAAACTTGAATCCTTCCACTATTATTAAGTTTAGACTCTAGTTGAACCATAGCAGCTTCTTTGTAAGCCTTCAAAAGCATTCCAGTGTTGCCAGCTACAGCTAAATTCCTCATTCATTTCACCAATGTAAACGCGGAACTAATAAAATTTGCAAGTAACAGAGCTAAACAAAATGGTATGAAATTGTTAGTTGCTGCAACATGAATGGGTTGCACGTTACATAAATAAATTATTTGCTTGTACGTAGTTTGTTGCAGGTTGCAGTTTTTATAGGTGAGAATACAGGTTATACAGGTTGTTTCATTCTATGAGCTTTAACACTTTCGCTGTCCCATGAGTCACATAATTATAATTCACGTTAATTGTTTAACTATTGTGTCTACTTTGTGGACAGTGAATCGGTTAATGTTAAGTTTTTTCATGGGATAAATTCATCCCAACTACGGAACCCTTCATTGTGCATTGACAGGTAATTGGCGGGTTGTTTTTTTTTTTGATTGGCTGTCTTTTGAATAATATTATTGTGCAAAAGTAAACATCTCGAATATTATACGGAGTCTTAATACAAGAAATTTTGTTTGATCAATCCGAACTCCAAATGAATGAGTTACCATTGTTGCCATTAGTATTTTACTGCGCAAAATAGTTCTGTATTTGTATTTGTGCCTAATAGTGAAGTCAATGCCATTCGTATTGTCTATACTTATATTCTAAAAAGAAAAGTGAAAAGTGAAGTGCGCTAGTAAAAGTGAGTTTATACATATGTAGGTATAGGGGGTAATTTTCAAAACTACTGTTTCGATTTCGAATATTTTTCCACCTAAAGGAAGCTACAGTATTGCCAAATGTCATAGGATATAATTCATGTTAAAACAAGAAATTTCTTGCTAGTCAAGTATAACTTCTTTTAAAATAACTGTTGTAACTGAACTCACGATCAAAAACTACTTTGAATTAAATTACCAAGACGCTGCTAACTAGCCACAGAAAAACGAAACTAAACAAGACTTCACTTTGATGTCTTCTTCCATTGGTTTTCTTTAATGAATTCCGTTCATTGTTTCTCTGAACTTTGTCATTAGTTGACTATGAATACTTCTTGTCTTAGTCAATATTTTGCTTTTTTTTGTTGCATACGTTTAAAAGTTGCGCTCGTTGCGGGTTCGAGTCTTTGTTCAAAGTACGAGTCTAAATTGAGTCCTAAAGTTTTTTTTTTTCGATTTGTAATTACTTACATTGTGTAATTAAGCTACATTTTCATAATATAGTACTACGCCTGTGTTCCCCCGAAGATGTATGGTGATGGTAGAGGTATGGGACATCTTGAGGTACCTAAACCTACGCCCACTTCGTGTCAGTTACGTTTTAATCCTGTTATAGGGGGGGGGGGTCCTGTTGTATGTTTTAAGAATGATGGTAAAGGTTTTTGTTACAGCTTGTTTTTTTAACCTTTTATACTGACATTTATTAAAAACAAGATCCTGTCTATGAATTTAGAAAACATGAGAAATAATTAATCTCGTTAAAAAAATCACACAATCATAAAAAAATTACTCAAATGATAAACAATGCAAAACCTAAGCCGCATTGTTTAATGCAACATTGTTTTAACAAAAATATTGTTATCCACATAATTCCCTAATCCCAGTTTAACAAAGTCAAACATCGTACAATGAGACTGAAACGCTAATCAAAGTAGATGTTTTGGGGTTGAAATCTTATTAATTCAGGACCGTCTAATAAAGCCCCGATGTTTTGTATGAAAACGGTCCAAAGGGATTTGATTAAGCAGAAAATTTTGCCTTTTTGTCATTATTGGAAAGGCTGGAAAAGTTGGCATTGTGGTTTGGGCCTAATAAAGAGGAATGTTCTAGTTGAATTCCGAAAAAATACCGGAATATCCGTGGATAAAATTCACAAATGTCTACAGCACTGTACTCGGCAGTGGGATATTGAGCGTTTTGGATGATTATTTATCAAATAAAATCAAATCAAAAATATTTATTTGCTAGCATATGGTACATAAGGTGTTACAGTAATTTTGTTTCAGCATATCCTGCCATAACATGGCGTGCAAATGTATTGACAATCAGCGATGTCAATTATTCAAAGTTACAAATTACAGATTCTACTGATTTGTCTTCTAAATAGTCCTTAATGGTATAATATCTTTTAAATAATAATAGTTTGAAAAGTATTTTTTTAAACATTGTCAGCGGTAAGTCTTGAAAATTATTTGGTAAATGATTGTAAATATGTAATAATCGACATGCAATATACATTTTTCTTAAATAATGTTAGTTTTATTGATGGCAGCCGAAGTTATCTTTATGCCGTGTTCGGCTATTTGGCCTGTCAGTGCTAGTGTCAAATAAATTGTAGTTTCTCTTAACAAAAATACATATTTCAAAAATATACAAACATGGCAGAGGTAAAATTTAAAGTTTTTGAAATAGTGTATTAAAACCATACATATTTCCATGTACCGTGTGGTGCCGGACGTAAAGAATAGCACCATCCTATTTCTTCCCGTGGGTGTCATAAAAGGCGACTAAGGGACTTACCAGAGAATGGGCAGCAGCGTTCTCTATGATTTTTTAACACCATACTGCGATCGCCAACCCGCCTGCCAAGCGTGGCGATTATGGCAACCCCCCCCCAATTGGAGGAGGCCTATGTCCAGCAGTGGACGTCTTTTGGCTGAAATGATGAATGATGATGATGATGATATTTCCATATTTTTATTTGTGTTTTTGTTTTTGTTGTAAAACTTTATGCACATGTAAAAAAATACTGTACAAAGACGGAATTTAAAAACTAAAAATCAAAATTACTGATTGGGCCTGCTCTTGACCTCGATCTAGTTGGATGGAAAGTGATGAATAAAGTCTATGATGGAAAGAGCGTGACCAGAACAAGACAGTCTTAGGATGATGCAAAGACAAAACATGGCAGGTGCAACATAAGGAATAGATAACTCGAAAAATAATAAATACTAATACGTACATATACATAGAGTAAACTTTGTCAGGAGAGAAAACGGTATGTAGAGGAGAAAATGAAATCCTGCAAATCAGCGCTGGAATGATTCTGTCAACTTCTTACGAATATGTTCACGTGCCTTCACTTTAAAAGCTAACCGGGTGGTTGCCGCCTGATGTTCAGAGGGAGCGCATCCCAAAGAAAGACCGCCTGGACAAAGAAAGAAGAATTAATAAAGCCAGATCGATAAGAAGGACATCGTAGAAGACACGAAGAAGATTATGTTTAGCTGGTGGTCATTTTAGAACAACCTAACTCAAAATCAAACCGCTCTAGGGTTGAGTTTCGAAAAATCTATTAATTGTGCACTTAGGATTAAATACCTACAATAAATACCTTTCAATTTTGTTAAATTATCTTCAGTGGTCTAGACCTATGGCCTAGGCTGTCCATTTGTTTGTAATTCACTCAGTCAAGACGACAAAATCGAAACCTTTCAGTCTTTACTTTAGAAATATATTTTACTATTATATTTTTCTGTTTACATACAATCAAAATATTACCATGAAACAAACACTGTATATCATAATATACAATGCGCATACCAACAGCTACGTTACAACAATACCTACTGAAGCACAGGCCCGCACGAGCACAAGTGTCACCCCTTATGGGCACGGTGAATCAAACACAACTCGATTTGCTAGACCGTGTAATTGTCACATCTTATCTCTTCCTTCAAAGCTGTTTGATTATAACTTGTGTCTTCATTGTCGAATTTAAATAAAATCTACGTAATTTTCTTTACTTAAATACTATGTTGAAACTAGCAATGTAATCCACATAGCAACAGCTACGGAAGCACAGCCATGCAAAAGCACAAGTGTCACCCCTTAAGCACGGTGCATAAAACACGGCTCAATCTGCTAGACCGTGTAATTGTCACACCACATATCTTGCTGCAAAGCTGTTTCAACATATATTATGTTAGCATAGTCTTTAGCTATAGCTTCAGTGTAAGCAAAACTTGTACTCGTAACATCAATTTAATATATATGGTGTTGTTAAATTATTTAATACTAGCTTAAGCCCGCGACTTCGTCCGCGTGAAATTTCTTGTTTCCTTGTCGCACCGCATCGCCCGCCCGCGCTGTTACTTGGTTTTCGCTTAGCGTTCTTCCTGACTTTTTTTCTTTTTACGCGGATCCTAAGGGTCGTAGCGCGATGGTAAAAGATTTTTACAAATCCAACTTGTAGTTCCAGAGATTAGCGCGACAAACAAATAAATTTTTCAGCTTTATTATTCGTATATATAGACATGAGATAGACAGATTCAACAACATTTTGTGTGAGCTATTATTTTAATTATTAAACGATTGACATTATAAGTTATCTATTTGTCTATTGGTAATACCATGTGTCGCGCAAACGTCCAATTACTTGGTAGAAACATTAAAATTTGACATTCCGTTAGAAGGAAAATTTCAAAACGTGTCGCAGTCTGCTTTATACGTTAACGTGTCAGTATGAGATCCATAAGCAAACCACAGACAAAATGCCTGAAATAATTGATCACCCTTTAGTTAGCTTTGACCTGCAATCTTCCATTACCTTGGAAAAGACTGAGCCACCGCGCAACCCACTGAAAATAAAATTATCATGAAAAATCAAAGTATATCGAAATGTACTTCCATGATTATATGCCCCACTAAGCTTTTAAAATCCATAACATGATGTGTTTGAGCACTCTCATTGAGTAATGGTGAATTCTGAGAACCCTTTTGTAACACAATATTGGTTGGACTCTGGAAAATGCGCATTACTTTGCTTGAAATCGTTAAAAAGTTGTTGAAATGATTTCTCATTTTAGTTATAATTATGTATTTAACTCATTAAAATCAATTTTCAACGTATGATAGTAAAAAGTATAATACCCAGCTTTGTATCACTGAATGTGTTAATTCAGTAATTCTAAGCTGGGTAATATACTTTAATACTTATAATTAAAATTAGAAATGAACAAGTTTTTTTTAATCAAAGCTAAAATTATTATTTTGTAATAGGTACCATGAAGGATTAGCTCATTAATAGTTTTTAGTTCGTACAGCCCCACTACACTGGGAAAAAGCCTCCCGAAGTCCATTCATTTGAATGCAAAAATATTTAATTGTGTTCTTTTTGTTGCATTCAAAAACATTGGTGAAGGCATAACTTTGTTCAAAAATAACTTAATTATCACTTAATTATTTAAAGCAACAAAAAAAAAACATGAGCTTATCCAAAAACAATTTCAAACTCCCAAAAAAGTTAACCTTCATGACACAAAGCCGTTCATCCCTGTTAATGTGAGATTAGGAACAGCGAACAGCAGGCTGTAATCCTGCTCATCCAGTTTTCATAAATCCTGACGCGTGACCTTTACGTCTATAAATAGCTACACATCTGTTCTTTGAAGGGAGTCAGAGGATAGTCCAGAAATACTTAGATTGGTGAAAGTGGATATGCTGGGACACCTCGGTTAGTTTGGTGATTTATTCTACTTTTTTCGCCTTTGTAACCATGGCTAATGGTAATTATTACTTTTAATATTATGACTAGCGTCATGGTGTGTTATAGTCTCATGTGTTTTCGATCATAATATTATCAGCTGGTAAACATCTTAACATCTGCTATCATTTCAATTCTATTGTTTACATTTGATTACTTATCTTTGTTACAGTTCCTTACAATTTTTATTGTAACTTTGTCAAATGTATCATTTATGTCCGAAGCAGTAAATTTACAGAAATTGTAATTAACTGATTTTTAAACCCTATTTGCAAACACAATAATATACGAATATGGGGTATCAATTGATAATCTGTATTTAGATGGGAGGCTATAACCGTTAACAGGCAGTTCCACTTCATTCAAAAGTCAAATTTAGTCTGAATTGCTATCCTTAGATGTCGCTACTCGTTATGCAGGCCATTTTCACCGATAACAGCACCATCATGTCTTATCACCCCATAGCCCGATTGCAGTAAGGGGGGATGTTTTCCCTGAAAGTTCTTCTAGCTGATTCGAATTTGAATGAAATTAATTGAATGAAAGACGATCCTTGTATACTGATTTCTGGTATTAGATAAGCTATTTCTTTCAGCCCTGTGGATGTTGTAGAAGAATAGAATTGACAGCAGTGTCACCTTATAGCTAATCTATACTAATATCTATACTAATATATAAAGCTGAAGAGTTTGTTTGTTTGTTTGTTTGAACGCGCTAATCTCAGGAACTGCTGGTTGGAATTGAAAAATTCTTTTTGTGTTGAATAGTACATTTATTGAGGAATATTATAGGCTATATAACATCACGCTATGGCCAATAGGAGCGGAGCATAAATGAAAAATGTTACAAAAACGGGATATTTTTTTCCGTTTTGAGAGCTTCCGTTGCGTGCGCTGCATAAACGGTTTAAGTTACGCAAATATCATGTATTATAGAATTTTTTCTCTTTAACGGTTCTAAAAAAAGTCCGCGACAGCATATGTCTATCTTTTAAGATTGACTCACTATAACCTTTTTTTTATGGTTATCTAATTTTTTCGAAATTAATTCATTATTTGCGAAGGAGTTTTATCAACATAATATTAATCCTTATCCAAATAAATATAATATTAATCACAAGTATTTAAATGTTAACAAAATTGTCCTTGACATCACTTGATTTCAATCATCATCTTAGGAGATATCATAATTTTAAAATAACTCCGCAACAAAATAAGTAGAAAATTCATTACTTAAACCACTCTCTCTCTTACGAGTAGGTGACGCAGACGAAGTTGCGCGGGTCAGCTATATAATTTCCTAGCTTTTGCCCGCAGCTCCACCCGCGTGGATGTCGGTTATCGCGTAGAAAAGTAGCTTATGTCCTTCTCCATATCCCAAGTTATATCTCTGCCAAATTTCATGACGATCGGTTCAGCGGTTTAGGCGTGAAAACAGACAGACAGACAGATAGACATACAGACAGACAGACAGACAGAGTTACTTTCACATTTATAATATTTATTCATTTCATTTATAATTAGTATGGATAAAGCTGAAGAGTTTGTTTGTTTGGTTGAACGCGCCAATCTCAGGAACTACTGGTTCGAATTGAAAAAATATTTTAGTGTTGGATAGCCCATTTATCGAGGAAGGCTATAGGCTATATATCTACGCTACGATCCTTGAAGCCAAGCGAAAAGAACGGAGGTCAGAAAGAACGCTAAGCGATAACGAAGTTTTAGCGCGGGCGAGCGACGGGATGCGAATGCGACGCTATGGGTGGGCCGAAATTTCACGCGGACGAAGTCGCGGGCAGAAGCTAGTACTAGAATAGAGGATAAGTGAACTTTACACTCAGCCTGTTCCTCATACCTCTATACTAATAACACCAATACGTTATTATGAAACTATGGCCAAACCGCCTAACAAACCTAATAATTAATACTTAAATAAGTAGCCAATAACTGGAAACGTGTGAATACGCCTGAAGATGTCGGGAATAATCTAACTGCGAAGGGTCAGTGACACTTCGTATTTGCTTACACCATTAAATGCAATTGCGTGTGAAATATACAAACCAACGTTATAGCGCCTCTAAATATAATATTTATGATCTTTAATCAAACACGTGCTGATGTATTCGAGTTGCTCATCTCCAGTGAAAATTGAATATCGCAAAAACAATTAATATAATTATCCATTCATCCGCACACTGGCATCGTGGTGATTCAGATACCGTAACTGTTTCAGAGGACTTGATCATTAAATGTACAACGTATTTGCAGTACCTAGTAATTCCCTGAATCGATAAGAGACTAACGATTCCCACTGTTAATTAGCACTAATAAAAAAAAAACTAAAACCATCAGGGAAGTCCATAATGAAGTAACTTTAAACCTAATTAAGCTAAAAAGATATTTGCTTCCAACCCGTTTATGGCTTCAAGTAACTCATTATATTAAAATTCTCCGCACAGAAGCCCATTTACACACTAATCAAAATCTCTAACAAAAGTAATTAACTCATAATTAAATAATGTTACCGAAAAAGTAACTAAAACAATAAATACAGTCACAGACTGATATCAGTTACACAAAAAGTTACAACCGGATGGTTTGATGTGGGGGCACATATTACGAAAAAACTCAGTACGCCAGCTGCGCGCGCGGCGGTACAAAGATCTGTTTATTGTAAGGTAGCATGTGTTCATATGTTGATGTTCCGCTACGTTTTGCGTCCATGTTTATATTGTAGGTTTTTTTTGGAAACATTTCGATGTGTGTGATTATGTGGAGGATGTGGACTTACGAGTGGATGACGTTTTATTTTTTGTGTTGTTTGTCGTCCATGTACGGATGTGGTGAGGCATCTATTATTATTTCTGTCTAATGCGACTATTTACCGTCTATAGGTCTCTAATTTACATTTCAAAGTTTAATAATTAACATTCATACCGAAGTGGATGAAGTAAACAAAAATTTATTCGAATTAAAAATATTTTCTGGCTTTCGTATAGATCTTAAAAGTATCAGCTCAGAAAATTAAAAACATCGTCTTTTAACTATCGATAAAAATAGACTTACCAAAGCCGACATAACGAATAAGTATATAAATCAGCATTAACGACTAAACTGCTACAGATCAGCACTATGCATAAATTATAACAGCAATCAATAACACGAACATCAAAACATTTGGAAAACACATCCATTCCACAGACGCTTCTCATCCTTTCTCGGAACTATTCGTCCGACGCAAAGGGAACTTCACCAGGAGACTGTCTGTCTGTCTGTTTGTTAAACTCGAACAATAAACAGCTACATCCAGATAGTAGTTTGCTTCAAAGTCCAAGCTATAAGATTACTGTGTAATCTGATGTCTTGTATCTTGGAGCTGTGCTTTTGCAAGCCAAGAATTGTGCAGATTGCGTGCACATTTTAAGCTCATGGTCTGATGGAATCATATTGTATTTTATTATTTAAATTGTCGTAATAGGTGGTTTATATATTATGTGTTCATTATTTACTTGTATGAAAAGATACTTTTTTTAATGACACAAATGTCTTGCTGACGACTCGGACACCATCAAATTATATTTATTAGAAACGGCTGCTTTCGCAAAAATGTTTTTTTACAACTACAGGCTGGGCGGTGGACGGATTTTTACAATGAAGGTATCGTTGGAAGTATTATCTGACTGTACAAAACAGCTTTTTAGGGTTCCGTAGCCAAATGGCAAAAAACGGAACCCTTATGGATTCGTCATGTCTTTATCTGTCCGTCCGTATGTCACAGTAGATGTATTCTGTGAACCGCATTAAGATTTTCACACAAAAATAGAAAAAAAAAATAACAATAAATTTTGGGGGTTCCCCATACTTAGAACTGAAACTCAAAAAAAATATTTCATCAAACCCACAGTGTGGGGTATCTATGGATAGGTCTTCAAAAATGATGTTGATGTTTCAAATATCATTTTTTTCTAAACCGAATAGTTTGCGCGAGAGACACTTCCAAAGTGGTAAAATGTGTGTCCCCCCCTGCAACTTCTAAAATAAAGGAATGATAAAACTAAAAAAAATATATGATGTACATTACCATGTAAACTTCCACCGAAAATTGGTTTGAACGAGATCTAGTAAGTAGTTTTTTTTAATACGTCATAAATCGTAAACATGGGCGAGTCCGACTCGCACTTGGCCAAGTTTTTATTTATTTGGTGTCCGAATCATCAGTGACAAAAAATCGGATTCGGACACTGTTCGAATACATTGTGTCCGAGTCGTCAGCAAGTCACACAAACATATAATAAACGGCAATTTATTTAATTATATTTTTATTTCGTTCTTCGAATTGGCAGAAATAGTTTTCTTAAATGTGACTTGCAGTGAACGATTAAAGGCAATAAATATGTTCAATCATCTACTCTATAAGTAGGTATATTTAGGTCATTTAGGAATCCCAGAAGTCATAGGTAGGTATGTCCTGTATCAAGCCCATAGTTCATGTTACAGTATTCCATCAGTATCGTATCTCTTCCATGAATTGGAATTCTCCAAAACTATCCACCATCTCAATGTTCAGGGAAGCGAGTTCTCGTGAAGACAATGCGAAATGGTCTATCGATGTCCGATTTAATTAGAATCGCTCCATCGCATCCCATAGGTGTCGTGGGAGACGCCTAATAGATTGTATCAGGTAAATGTGATGCAAGCTTTGTGGGAAGCTAGCGAGATAAATGAATTAAGTCTACGTCTAAGGATAGTATTTGGTTTGTTGGATCTTCATAATATCTAACGGGTAGTTTGCCACTTAAATGATATTGTACTCGGTATATGTTAAATATAGCACGTGGGCGTGTAGAATATACGCATAGGCATAGTCTCCTTAAAAAATGTAGATTTAAAACTTTAAGATAACACTATCTGGGGGGAGAATAAACTGCCGAAAGTGTACTTGATTTATAAGTTGATTGGTAACGATAAACTGTGATTCATGATAAAGATACTCTAGCATAGAAAACTAAGAAGCGAGCGATATTGTCAGGGTTAAACATTTGATTCTGGGTTAAACATTTGATTCTGCTTACCCAGCTTTTAAAAACAAATTCCATTCTAAAGTAGCATTTCCAAAAAGAATACACACCCTTCATTCCCATCCCACAACACTTTGTAAACAAACTTAACCTTTCCCAGTAAGGACGAGATAACGTAAACAAATTAAGTAGCAGTATGTGCGCATACGTTCCTGCACGCTGCTTATTTTGATATTTCGACCCACTTTAGTATGAGAACGTTCCTAAGTTTAGAAACCCTTTGAGATGTTTTCACATAAGAGAAAAGATAACATTTGAGTCAAATATGGGGTAGATGTAACGAAGTTTGTCTGAGTGAAATTCTGAAATAATATTTATTTCTAAGGATTGTTTGCAAACCAAGTTTGTTTGACAAATATAGTTGTTAAAAACATTTCTCTATCATAATAAATGAACGTTGTGCAACTAAACTATAATTATATGAAAATATGCTTTGTTTTAAATATTATTATGAAGTATTCCATTAATAAATATCTTCAGGCATTATGTGTTATTGTCAACAATAAAATAGTAGGAGTAGTAGCAGTGGTAAAATGCAATAGCGCAACGGAAACTAGCCATAGGTTTCGAAAACAAAAAAATAATCGCAAATCTCTCACTGTAATCCCGTCTAACAATCAGTCTTCAGTTTGTCAGCAGCAGTATTCTAAACTTGAAGCATTCGACGATCAAACGGCTGTATCTGGAAACTTGGAAAAACTAACATGTACAGTCTTTCTTTTGCATTCATTCTCGACTAGTAACAGTTGGATTGCAATGGTTACAATATGCCGATTTTAGGGACTCGAATATAATTCTCGGAGGGTTTCTAGATATTTTATCGCAACTATTGAAATCATGAATAAATCTTAAGCATCGTCTTCGTACCTAGTGAATAATGTTTTAAACTGTCTTAACGTAACGTAATATAACATTTAAATTAGTTAAAAAGTCCTCTAACTGTATTTTTTTCCCCGTTAAATTCAGTCGCATTTCACTTTCATTAATTTCTAGCTTCTCTATTAGTTAGGTCCTCATTATATACCTATTATCAAACGAGTTTAGTTTGTCTTCTCTTTTATTATATTATACAGTAAAATAGAACACTCCACTATCTTCAAAACCAATATAATATATTATCATACCGTTCCCCCGATACGAGATACATTCGTTCCTGGCATTTTTGTTTTTATATTTTTCCCTCCGTGGTAGCTGTTTGTGTAAACGCTACGCCAAATCCGGCCTATTTTTGTTACCGGCCAGTGAACCGTTTCCAGCTTTGTTTTGATTTCTACCAATCAGAAATTCAATTTAGCGCGGGAGCACATAAATAATCAAGACTTTTTTGTAGTTTTTATATATTTTTTGTTTTCAGTAAAGCGTTTGACACGGTTTTTATAAAAACTTGCTGAATATTTGATTTTTGGAGTAGTTTTAGATTCGGTTTTGGTTTGGTCTGTTTCGTTATGATTTATGTGTTACTTTTGAAGCAATATTGTGAATGTATTTTTGTATTTTTATTTATCTTCATACTTCTGATAATGTTTTGTCTCATACCGCATCTATGTTACTTTTATGTACGTACAAGTACATATTGTTCAAAAGCGTTATTAAAACATCGACTTCTACGTTTGTTCAGTTTGTTCTCTTCCTTGCCGACAGTAAGTAATAATAAGACAACTCGATAATAACAGTTCTCGTTTTACAATGGAAGCCAGCAAACAGCATCAATTAATTGCGTGTTGCCAGTCAATGGTATTTGATTTCAAATACTATTAATAACCTTAGAAACTTGTTCATGTTTAACAGGTTTTTCTGTGTTAGCCTGCGATATCAGTAGAGTCAGCCTGTACGTTTTCTGGTAAAAATAGACCTACTAATTACCAATTAACACCATCCTCCTGCTCTGATCTTAATGTATTTGGAGCTTAGCATGTTTAATTATAATAATCGTCATCTTAATCATTTATATTAATCATTTATAAAGTATCGGTACAGTGTTGGTTTGGAAGTTCATAGTCAGGACATTTGACTTGCAAAACATTGTTATTTATTTAATGCTATACCCAAAGTCTCTAATTCAGATAATTTATGTAAACAAATTAATGTCAAGAAATGTCACTGTCAAAATGACAGGACAGTGGTACAAAACATTTTATCATTATTATTTTTTGTAAATAATCATCTATGAAATTATAGTGAATTAATTATAAGAACTATGCAAACAAAATACCGTTGCCAAACAGTGTTTTATGTAGTGTGTCGGAGACACGGCCTATGATCGTCATAATCAGCCCTTTTAAGTCCACTGTTAGACGTAGGCCTCCCAAAATCGATTTCCACTCGAAACAGTTTACAGCCGTTTTCGTCCAAAATGTGGCTAGATATGTAATCCTACAATATGAATCTATGAATGAGAGTTGTAATATTAGTGTTGTTGAAGATGTAAAAAATATGAAAATGTTTGGATCTCCTGCATTGTTACCAGTATCATAAAATATTTTATACCAGAAAATCTCCTTTTTTTAATAACTTTGTTGAAAACCGAAAATTCATAAAAATAATTACGGTATGATAATTTTTTAATTATTATTTCTTAAATTCAGTACTTAAAAGAAAATGGAACCTTTTTTTTCGCTATTTTATGTGAATTACCAGTACGAAGATATTTTTTTGATATGTATCCCTTTTGTTTACATAAATAATCTGAATTTGAGACTTTGGGTATAGAGTATAATACTTATGTCCACTGGCATGCTTTAAACGCGAGTTTCTATTATTCATCAATTTTACAATATATTCAGTATTAATTATCGTCACATTAATTCAAAACAGATTATTTGATATTATTTATAAATTTATTTATCTTCTTTTTTTTTGTCTTCCGATATCTCTATCAGCAATTTTATCCGTATTTACCTTCTTCATAATGATGACAAGCTTTTGCTCGCGGATCCGCCTGCGTGGATGTTGGTTATCGCATAAAAAATGTAACATGTCCTTCTCCACATCCCAGGCTATATCTCTGCCAAATTTTATGACGAGCGGTTTAAGCGTAAAAACGTAACAGACAGACAGAGAGTTCCTTTCACATTTATAATATTAGTATGGATTAATAATTTTATAGTAATGATTATGACAATTTCCCCTTTACTTAAACGATAGTAAAGAAGTAAACATGTAGCTACTTATTTATCGAGCATATTATTTAATGACAATAAAAATTGAACTTAATACTTAAAAAACGCCAGAATCTTACTCCCTAGATCCGTAACTGCAACCAAATCCTAGCATTACACCAATGAGGCAACTGAATTGACTGAACTAACTGATACTTACCGATTATTTCTCCCTCTTTACTATCCGGTAACAAGTCTTTGGTTACAATTACCGGTGGCTGTCGTAATCGTCCAAACTGAGACGAATTGGTAATCCTACACCCCAGGCTTGAGTTACCATTCAACTAGGCTCCAGTATCGGCTACTTCCCTGAGAAAGATTTTGCAATTGAAGTTTTTTTTCCTGGCTGGTAGGTAGTTAAGAGGAAAATAAAGGTACCCAAAATGTAAACTATTGTATGTGGTGTTTGGTATAAACATGATAAGTCCAAAATTTGTCATTTTCTGTGTTTACAACACCCATACAATTTTTTTTTTTACTTTCGTTTGATCTATTATTTTAAGAGGGCTAAAGAGGGCGAGGGGGAGTGGCTTACAGGTCCACTAGCCACTAGCGCCACTCCAATAAAAAAATATTATCTCGTATCTAATCTAATCGTAATAATATCGATGAGCGAGCGCACAGCTGATAGGGACCTACTACTTCGTTCCACTTCACTGACCGTGCCGCCACGCTCCCGCGCCGGTGCGTTGCGCGACGAGTATCCATTATACCAGTTTCAAAATAAACATCTTTCGTTAACGATAACTTATTTTTTTTGTACTAAGACATATCATAATAAGAATAGGTGTATGATAAAATACGTTTAAGTTTAATTTGTCAAAATTTGCGTACTGACTACAAATTTTTCCTGTATATATTTATAAATATAATAAATATTATCCATTCGTTTTATTATAAACTAATTATTACGATTTGTATCTTTAAAGTTTTAATTGCTCATAGTGTAAAATCTGATTTTTGGACACAGCATATATAAACCAGACACTACAGGTAAATTATTCTTAAAGATTGTAGAAATTTATTTTAATCAAAGTATTAGCGATATCAAAAAGGGATTTAGACTTAACGTTCTGTTATGAAAGTTTCCCTTTTCATTTATTTTGTATTTTATAAAAGATTTATCTAAGGAAGATTTTATCCAAAATAATCTTTACAAAACTTACTTAAGTCAGCTCTTTTTAAAAACACGGCCTTCAGCTCCCAATACTAAATAGGCACTCGAAGCAAAACCTTTCAACTTTTTAATTCCAGTTAAGAAACTTTTCAAGTAAGTGATTTAAGAAAACACTTATATTTCACCGGGAATCTTAGAAGAGGTAGCATAATTTCCGAAAAAAAATCTAACCCTCACTTTGCTAATTCCGGAAACTTTCGCCGGAGTGTTCGAGGACACCTGTCGGCCGTTACGGTAAACTTCGGAGAGATTCTCCCCCTTTTTTACTACCTTTTGAATCGTTTATCTCAGCGGTGCTTTGAGTTGAGTGTATTTGAAACTTCCCGATTGCCCATTATGCTGTTTTTCTTTTTTCCGCCCTCGAACTTTTCGAACGCCAATTGTTGGGGCTTTGGCGAAAAAAAAAAAAAGCAAATAGCTGATTTTCGAGTCGCGGGTTCGGGTGGTATGTTGCACGTTGTGACGTAATCAAGATTTTTTTGGAAAAATAACGTATATTTTTTCCGCAGATAAATGCATACGGTTCCGGAAGATGTACGTTTCCAATAGATGAATTTTGGTTTGGTTTTTGCTAGATACGTGGTTTTGCACGACCATATTTTTTTTTTGCACGTTTTTGTTTGCATACACGAAAGCAATTTAAAACACGAGTATTTTTTAAACAATACTTCAAGCGCATTGTCTCGCCAAGCTACGTCCTTAAACAATGGGAGGATAAAATATTCTCATAATAAGAGATTTTTGCTGAGAGAAACTTAAAATTGCAAACGTTATTAAATATTTTTGTTAGCAAAGTAAGTATCTAGCAAGCTGCAGAAAAGTGCGCTTATTTTATTGGCCCGATAACAAAAGCTTGAATATTCAACTCCTTTCTTGATATTATAAAAAGGGGATAAGTCGAGAGGTTTGCTTGTCCATTTTGAACATAATTTTTATAAACTTTTTTTATATAATCCAGGGGAAGAAGTCGCTCCATGGTGTTGTCCCGCAACTGGATCAAAACGCCACTATTTATAATGGTTTTTAAAGTCTGTTACTCATCTAAAACGAAACAATTATTATTTATCTTTTCCCATGTCAGTAATACGCATTACATTGGCTCTATTCTTATAACAAAAATCAACATTGCGCAACAAAAAATCGACCTTGTGAAACGACTTCACAAAACGAAAAGAAATGCATTTCCATTTTTATCGTACAAAAAAAGTCCCATAAAATATAATCTTGATAGTCGATATAACCGGCACACTATGACTTGGGGTCAGACTATTGTGGTCATTCGTGGCCCACGCAGTGTGGCAACCGATGGACCATTTGTCATAATCTCGCGTTGGATGCAACGTTCGGAGGTTAGAATTTAAATGTCGAATATTTTTGGTGTTACGGATTATATTGTAGTAAAAATTGGATTTGAATTGTAAAGATTAGAATTTTAACATCAGTAGGTTTGATGGTAAAGACTGTATGTTTAGATTTTAGGCTATTGCATCTGGCAATTTTACTCTACTGCAAAGCACAAAAGGAGTGTCATGTTGGGATGAATTTTATTATTTCTTAATATTTTCCTTAGCTTGTAAACCTTTTTATATCAAGCATTTTTTATGGATCTCGAAATTGATTCCTAGGACGATTTTGTATTTTCCCCGAATTAAATATTCAAATTCCGTGACATCCAACAAAAAGTAAAATTAGTAAAATATAAAACATTAAAGTTTTAACATTAATTAAACTTAAAAAATAATACAGAAAAGAAGTTAAACAGTTTATCATTCCATAACTAGCAGAACTGTTATGAGAATATTTTGAGTAGCGCCACAAAATTAATATTACCTTAAACATTGATTAATGGGTACGAATGAACAGGTCGACTTGGAAATAATTTGATAGCAGCCGACTTTAGGACTGGTTCACCGGTGGTACCATTTTAGAGTTCCGTTGTCAACGAGGAACCCTTTTAGTTTTCCATGTCCGTCTGTCTGTATGTCTCTCCACGGCTTAGTTCAGAGACTCCTAGTACTAGAAAGCTGTAATTTGGCATGGGTATACATATTAATTACACTGACAACGTGGTAATAAAAATAAAATAAATAAGCATGGTATGATTGATGATATTTTTTTTTCGTATCTGTATCGTTGAATAGGCCATTCAAAAATATTGCGGGTTTATCAAAACTATTTTCAATTCAGGGATCCATTAAAGTGCAAATTTTTGTTACAGTCAAGTGCCTCCCCCCTGCCAGCTAAATGATTGTTCTTAGATTTATGTGAAAAAATTCAAGGCAGTATACATAACGAATTTAAAAGGAAAACTATCACAGATAAGTAGGCTATGCAAGTTAACTAATAATAGTCGACCAACTAACATTTGCAGTTGGAATGTACGGGCGAACATATTTTTTCACTTCTCTTGCTCTAAAAGTTCGTTTTATGTCGTGCGTAGGCGACCTAAAGTCGATTTTTTATGTTCTAGAGCATAAAGTAAAATCTTCGTCGAAGACCAAGGCAATCGGTCCAACAGCCACACGAACAACTTCAACTTCATAGAATAACCTCGTTATTTTAATTCGTTTCGTTGGTATTCTAAAAACAAGGCAAGGATACCAACATTACCAATAGCCAAAGTACACAATAAAACTTCATGAAATAAACTTATATTTTTTATTTCGTCCATTTATTATTATTTTACATGTTGCTTTTTCATTTCCTCGCAATCGAAGTGAAAAGTAGAGTGTACAACTCGTCCATAAAACCCATTTTACCCTCTACTTTATATCCGTATACCGATAAACGTCTCGTATAAAATGGTGCGTTTTATGCACTTGATGTACAATCTACTATTCTACTACAAAGTTAAATTTGTTCTTGGGATAAATTCATCCCAACTACGGAACCCTTCATTGTGCGTGGTCCGACCAGCACTTGGCCGGTTTTTTGTTAAGAGTTAGTATAAAACGAGTAATATAATATTCTGTAGATACTTACTGATACCATGTATAGTGCAACCTTATTTGGCTTACTTTTGTGATAGTAATTTTTTTAATATAACAAAAAACTCGGAAGAATGTATACCTACCGTACGTATGCATTCCCAAGTGAAAATGTAAAGCTAGGAATGCATCGATATGGATAAAGATACCTACAATATTTATCAATAACAAATACCTACCCTGCCTCAAAAGAAAAACAATATTTGAATTCCAATTTCATTACCATTATGTACTTTAGTTACTCCTAAAACTTTTATAAAAAAACATTGTAAGAGAGCTGATACACACAATCATTTATCCCCCAACATTAAAAAAACTCTATTTCTATTTAACCCCGGTAGAAAGTTTACATCTCAAGCAAACCGTGCGTTACATAACATTGCCTGATAAACAAACTATATTTGGATCAAGACGGGAAACATATAAACACGGGGCATAATAGTAACAACAGTTTTATACAATAACTTTCATAGGAATAACGTCCTGGATTTTGTCGTAACTTGTTTATCTGTTTTATTTTGTTTAATAAAATGTTACTTTTGTGTTTACTTTTTTTTATAAGGCAATTTATTTGAGAAACATAAAATATAAAGAACTAGCTATAATGCGTTGCTACGCAGAACCGTGTGAACCTTCTCCGCCGCACACACAACAACTTACCAAAGTATCATTACAGTCGGTTGAGCCGTTTTCGAGTTTTTGCGAGACTAACGTACGGCAATTGATTTTTATATATAAACTAGTTTTTGCCCGTGACTCCGCCCGCGTGGATATCGGTTATCGCGTAAAAAGTAGCCTATGTCATTCTCCATATACCAGACTATATCTCTGACAAATTTCATGACGATTGGTTCAGCGGTTTAGGCGCGAAGACGTAACATAGAGACAGACAGAGTTATTTTCACATTTATAATATTAGTATGAGACAACAGACAGACAGTTACTTTCACATTTATAATATTATATAAGTATGGATAGATAGATACATGTTATTAGGTATTGGTTGAAATATTGCATACCCTCTAAGTTTTTCTTTAATATCTTCAATAAAACTATTATTATCAATAACTAACAGTATTCTCAGGCTATTTGTGTATGTATGTTTAAATGTTTGTAAACGCACCCACAATACAGGAGAAATACCTAGTGCGGGGCAACGTTTTAAAAAAAAAACTTGTTAAGTCTCTGTAATTATTTAACTAAAGTAAGCAAGCTTATTTATATATTTTCATTCACTACTTAAATTTAAAAAAACGTGAATGCCCACAACTTTATATTATTTTCCAAATAAGCATTAAATTCAAGAATCTCTGCAACCGACGATACTAAGTAGCCAACCGCAGGTGGTAAACCTAATCTTTTACAACGAGGTACAGCCGCCCACAAAACGCGACCTAAATAAGAAAACTATTGTTACCTACTCATAGTTTTATTGTACTTTTTGTTTTACAATATTTTATCTGTTTGTATGACAAATGGCCAATTATTTCGTGTCGGTACGAATGTATTGTCTGACGGCTACTGGGTTTTGTTGTTCTGTACTTTTATTATTTTATTTTTTTGTGTGTAAAAAATAGTGAAAATTTTGAGCCGATTGACTCTAATTGAGTGGTCTCTGATTAACGATCAGAATATTTTATTTGAATAACAGAATTCAGTTTTATTTTTCAAAGAGACTTTGGAACATGACTTGGTTTTGTAATTTTTTAGTACCTTGTGTTACAAGGTTCAGCCTAAGGTTGCTAGACGTCCTTTATTTGAAAGGACGTCCTCTTTTTCAGACCTAAAAATTGATCTTGTCCCCTAATTTGAAATTTTCAATAGAGGACAACAAATTGTCCTTTATTTTGTGAAAAATGAAATAAGTTAGATATTGACACTCTAAAAGTGGAACTACAAATAAAATCGAACTTCAACATGCAATGCAAACAATTTTATCATTTCATTATAGAAAACGAAGAAGCTCTTAGATCTGCCAAAAGTAATACCAGGTGCAAAAAGTCTAATTAGGTCGTACTACCTATTTGCTTCGATTCGATACAAACTACGCTACATTGTTTTTAATTAATAAATGTCGCTACTAATACCATACCATTTAAATAAAAATAATTATTATAATATCCTTTATTTTCATCCTATGTCCTCTATTTAATCTTATCAAATCTTCTAAAACATAAAACCGAAGCTGGCAACCCTAGTTCAGCCATTCTATATTGTATCCCTTTAACTTTCAAAACACAGCTAAATAGACATGGACAGAAGAGAAATACAGTCATCGTGATCATCTGCGTGGCCCTTTTTTTTAAATAAAACGTTGCCCCACACGAATTTCTCCTGTATCGTGGGTGCGTTTACAAACATTTAAACTCACATATACAAACGGCCAGACTCCGAACAACAACTTGTAGATCATACAAATATTTGTTCCGTGTTGGAATCGAACCCGTGACACGCAGCGCAGCAGTGAATCGCTTAATCTCTGCGCCAACCGTGTCGACAAACTATGATGGAGTCGGCTTCCAGTCTAACCGGCTGCAGCTGAATACCAGTATTTTACATGGAGCGACTGCCTATCTGACCTCCAAAACCCAGTTAGGTACTGGGTAACACAATACCACTCTTGGAAGGGGCTCCTAGAATCAATATTAGTTTTTTGTACATTTTCACGTGATGATTTGACTTTGATTTTGAACCCCTTGGCCAGACTGGTTATCCGACATTCGGGCTTCTCACTACCTGTTACCACATCAAAACAAGCTAACTAATCATCTATATAAATTTTTACCCAAAAAAAGGCTATTATTTTAGATAAAGCCACGCGGGCTGAGCCGCGGGCAGTAGCTAGTAAACTATAAATATTTTTTGTATATCAAATTCATTATTATTACAATAATGTACACAAATCCATACATTCATTCATAACATCACTTATCGTGCTACCAGATATTGTTAGAAGCTGTGACATTTGTCCCACTGCGATATTATTGTACCATTATGATGCACTCAGATAAACAATCTTTGACACTTATGCTGCAGTGACTCCCACGTGGTTGAGTTTATTCGACTATTGTAGTATTATTGGTGATAAGAGACAGTTCACGGAAGCGAATAGTGTGTAGATACTTATCACGGGGGGACGACAATACGATAAATGAATAAACTGACTTTTTCAAACAATTTAGGTAAACAGTAGATATGGCTTGACTATGGGTTTTGTCAATCAGACGACTAGCTGTAGTGACTAATTGAATATTGTGTTTGTTAAATTGTTTTTAGACTTGGAACGTCATTTAGCTATAAGGAGTTTAATTTGCTGTCGTCTTATTGTCGACCTCATCCCTTATAATGTTCTATCTATATAAATAAAAAGCCGGCCAAGTGCGTGTCGGACCGTTCACGAACAACAGTATGGTTTCACCAAAGGACGTTGCACGACCGACGCCGGTGTAACATTATTAAGACACATTTTTAACGCGTGGGAAGAGGCCCAAGACGCCATAGGAATCTTTTGTGACCTCTCCAAGGCATTTGATTGCGTCGATCACGAAACCTTACTTTTGAAACTTGAGCATTACGGACTTGGAAAACTTGCACTTAGTTTAGTAAAATCTTATTTAAATGATAGACAACAGCAAGTTCAAATAAATGGTATCAATTCACTCGGTTTAAAAGTAAAAATGGGTGTTCCACAAGGCTCGATATTGGGTCCTTTCCTTTTTTTAGTGTATATAAATGATCTACTCCATTTATTAAAAAATCAACCACAAATGGTGTTATTTGCTGACGATACTTCCTTAATTTTTAAGGTAGATAGACGTGCTACAAATGTTGACGTAAATAACGCTCTATTGCAGGTCCAAAATTGGTTTACTGCTAATAATTTAGTATTAAATGGGAAAAAAACGAAGTGCATAAAATTTTCTTTACCAAATGTCAAAAGTAGTGATTGTGAGATAGTATTGAATCAAGAGAAACTAGAATTCGTCGATAAAACTGTTTTCCTGGGGATCACGCTCGATTCAAGACTACAATGGGGTCCTCATTTAACATCTCTTGCAGGACGGCTAAGTTCAGCAGCATATGCTGTCAGAAAAATCCGTCAATTTACTGATGTAGATACCGCGAGGCTAGTCTATTTCAGTTACTTCCATAGTATAATGTCTTACGGTATTTTACTTTGGGGACGGCCTGCAGACATCGAGTCTATTTTTATTCTGCAGAAAAGAGCCATCAGAGCCATATATAATCTCCGCAGGCGCGATTCTCTAAGGGAACTGTTTCAGGATATTAACATCATGACGGTACCTTGTCAATATATCTACGAAAACATCATGTACGTAAGGAAAAATTTACATCTTTTTAGAAAAAGAGGTGAAAGACATAATTATAGTACTAGAAATAAGGACCTATTAGCTCAACCAGGTTTCAGACTGGCTAAAGTAGACTTATCTTTCATGGGGTACTGTTTAAAATGTTACAATAAAATTCCTCCCCACATACTTCAACTGAATGAGACTAAATTTAAATCTTGTATAAAACGCACACTATGCAGGCAGGCATATTATAATTTGGGGGATTACATCACTGATAAAAATGCTTGGCCGAATGCTGGTCCTGCTCCACAACCTCAGCTAGTTAATTAACATTTGACAATCATGTTGGAGCTACTGAAGAGTGTAAGACTATCTTTACATTGTATAAACTCAATGTCCTTGAATTATATAAATGCATAGCACAGGTGTGAGTCCTATGTACTATAGAGCTACCATTGACCGGGTAATATGTCTTTCATTGACTTGAATGTGCCCTGGCGGTTGAGAGTATGTCATGCTCACTTAAAGGTCTCGCTGATGGTGGCGTGTGTGTTGGATCATTTAGCTCCCTTCAAAATGGTTGAGCTGAATGGTGCTAATCCATGCGTCATGTTCGTGAACGGGCGCCGTCAGTTGGGACTGGTCATCTCTTAGCTGCCACGGGTTATTTTATTTTATTTTGTTTCTATTTGTTGTACCTACGCTTGACGCTTTTAACGTGTATGTTTTTATTATTTTTATTTTTACATCGTTCTCACTTTTAGTTATAAATGCAACATTATAGATGTAACGAATACTTTTGTAACAATTTAATTTAAAAGAGTGTCCATGAAGTTTCTTGCCCGTTCTTCTCCATAGGTACCTACGCTTTGGAATGGGACTGTAGCTTAATTTTTCTTAAATGGTTTAATTGAAATAAATGATTTGAGTTTGAGTTTGACCACTCAAAATGAAGGATTCCGTAGTTGGTATGAATTTTTCCCAAGAACAAACTTAACATCGTAGTTGAAAAACATGTTCTGCCATACGAAATGTATGGGAGAACATGTTTTTCAACTGTAAATGTAAGTCAGTTGACTATTACTCGGTAACTTGTGACGCCTACTTGGCTGTGATAGTTTTACTTTTAACTTCGTTATATATACTACTGCTGTTATTTTTTTTACATAACCCAGTACAACCATTTATCTGGCAGGGGGGAGGACACTTAACTCTAACAAAAATTAGCACTTTAAAGCCTAATGTTTCAGAAACGGATCCCTTAATCGAAAAATTGTATTCACAAACCCGCAATATTTTTGAAAGACCCATCCAACAATAACCCACAACACAGGGGAAGCGAAAAAAAATCCCCACTGGTACCATAAATAACTATTTTTTTCATGATTTTATTTTACCACTTTGTCGGCGTGATTAATATGTATATCCATGCCAAATTATAGCTTTCTAGTACTATTCTTATAGTACTAGAAAGATGGGCTAAGCTGGGGACGGACAGACGGACGGACATGGCGAAATTATAAGGGTTCCTTGTTGACTACGGAACCCTAAAAATGAATGTTTGTATGTTTGTCCTCTATGCGTTCCTTAGCAATTGATCAGATTGTGATGAAACTTTGATAGTTCTGAGGACGCCCGGAACGGTTCGAGGCCCAAAAAAAAAAGTTCTATCAAAAACTTTATTACTTTGACTTTTGCTTATTTATTTTATTAAGTCGGAATCGCCATACCTCTGGTATGGCGATTCCGACTTGCTAATTAACACTTATGATTTTATTTATTATCTGTTTACATATCTGACATATTTTTAATATATTTTTTTTGTTGTTTTTGTAATCTATTGACATGTCACCTTACTTGTAATTTGCTTGTTTATGTTAACTTTGTACGCCATATATTGGCAAAACATAGTGCACATATTTTAGACAATATATAGGTAACCATACCTATTTTTAACAAAATAAATGATTGATTGATTGACTTTACGTGGCATTGCAAAGGTGAAGCTAGTTTTTTTTTTAATGCAACGGGGAAACTCTTGGCCTTAATCTCACCTGATGGTAAGTGATGATAAGGCCGAAGATGGAAGCGAGCTTCACCCGGAATCCTCAACCACAGAGGAACTGGCTATCTTACCTCTAACTGCCGAAACACAACAAACGTTAGTTTATCTCTAAACAAAGCGTTTCAGTAACAGGTACTTCGTGCGTACCTACCGCTAAATAGTGAAACTCCTTGCCAGAGTCTGTTTTCTAGATAGCTGATAGAAGTTTTGAGTGCACCATCACCAACGTCAAAGTCAAAGGCAAATTATTTATTCGCAAATATGGGTGTAAGTTTATATACCTTATTATCTTTACATAAAACTATATTTACAACTTACAACATACAACTTTATTTGGCATGCGAATGAACAGATGAACACAGAAAACCAAAATTTGACTCCATAGCTAGTTAAAGGTCTATTTATATTTCCAATCGCTTTTCAGCCTGATTCTGTAAAAATCGGTTCATAGAAATAACATTCACATACACTTTATCTATTTGTAGATCAGCCAATAACATTTCCAATGCTAGAGTGGGCCGTAGTCCACCACGAGGGCCCGAATGTTTAGTTCTAGGACATACTTCTTCGTAATATTTTCTTCACCGTTTTGAGAGCAGTGGTGATGAACATAAGAAAAATGCGCTGTTTTTTGTCACGACGGTTGCATTTTCATCTGCATTTTCCGTGTCATTATTACAAAACATATTGTCCCTTAGTTTCCTTATTTTTCTTTTTGTGTTTATCTTCATTATTGCGTCATGTTTACCGCAAATAAACGTATTTTCTTTCTTTTCTTCTTCTTTCTTCTACATGTGAATATGTATACAAACTCTAAACTAACACTGTAGCTCCTCACCTAAACAATGTCTTAGATATTTCATCTAAAACTGTTACCGGCCGGCTCTACATTGTACTCCGTTATCCTACATTTCATTTTACGACGCAAAGTGATGGGCCCTAAAACACGCTAGTGTCTAGCTATGTCATGCTAGTACTTTAGTACTTTACTTAATGTACAGAGGGGTAAAACAGACTTTAGTGATTCTAACACCTATAACACTGTGTATACAAATATACTATACTTAATAAGGATGGATGATTTATGGCTTAAATGAGAATTGTCAAAATGATTCCTAAGATCATCCACATTTGTAACTAACATTTTCTTATTCAGTTAATGTTTCTAAATGTTTATGCAAGGGTGTAATCAGTCATCACCATCATCATCATTTCAGGTGAAAGACGTCCAATGCTGGACATGGGCCTCCCCAAGCACCACCACTTCGACCGGTTCTGTACTTCCCGCATCCAGCGGATTCCTGCGGCCTTCAAAAGTTCCTCGGTCCACCTTGTGGGACGCTACGTCTTCCAGTACGCGGTCGCCACTCCAGAACCTTTCGGGCCCAATGGCCATCTGTTCTGAGAGCAATGTGCCCTGCCCATTGCCACTTAAGTTTGGCAAATCTTTGAGCAATGTCGGTTACCTTAGTTCTCCTGCTTTTCATTTCTGATTCGATCACGTAGGGAAACTCGCAAGCATAGCCCTCTCTATTGCCATTTGGGTGACTTTTAGCCTTCTAATAAGGCCCATTGTGAGCGACCACGTTTCAGTGCCATAGGTCATTACTGGCAACACGCACTGGTCAAAGACTTTTGTTTTAAGACACTGCGGTATGTGGGTCGAGAAGATATTGCGTAGCTTCCCGAAAGCTGCCCAGCCGAGTCGGATTCGATGAATGACCGCTTTCTTGAAGTTGGATCTACCTAAATGGACAGTTTGTCCTAGGTAAACATACTCGTCCACAACTTCGACTGTAGCGTCTCCGATCTTTATGAGATTGGACATTACACAGCCTAGGCTGAAATTTCATGCTTCCTGACCCTAGGGTCAAGAAGCATGAAATTTCGCACAAGAGTTCCTTTTACAACGAAGGTGATCCTAAGAACGGATTATTTATAATAATAATACCATTTATTTCAGGCAACACAGGCCCATAGAAAAATAGCTTAACCTAAACATACATATTTTAATATAAATCTTGTGTTAATAAAAAGGCTTAAGACTATGTTAGTAGTACTTCACTTAGCACTAGCTGCACTTTGTATTGTCCTGTGGAACTTGTCCGCTGAAGCGACGGAACACCAAAAAATAAAATTCATACTCTAAAAAAGTGTGATAGGGGGACGGAAAGTACGGAAATTCATCATTTTTGAAGTTCGAAACGTGCGAGTTGGTGTTTAGACTTCTGTTTATAAGTAAAAATTATTTGTATCATAGTTTTTTGAAACTGATCTCCTAAAGCACTTGAGAAGTTGCCGCTGGAAAATCCCATCGGGAACACGGCTTGTTGAAGTAGAAAACTTTATGGAACAGGAATTTTGTCCTGTATCTGTGCTCTGTAAAACAACAGTATACCAAGAAACATTACATAACTATGTTATGTAGGTAACTTTTACACTAAACTATGATTCTTCTTCAAGAGTATCAGCCGTAAACCTCATCTGAACAGAACACACATAGGTACACATTAGGCATTAGCTAGTTTCCAAATATTACTTAAGATTAATGAACTGTCACCACGTTTCCTACCTCATAATTAATCAACTTAATGATGTCGAAACAATTTCATAATATACATAATAATACACACTAAAACTAGATCTGCTCTTATTTTAAATCGGATTAAATTTTCAATCGCTAATGTATGCAATACTAATCGGATAACTAATTGATGACAAATTTGACGGCTATCGACGTCACACCGACTTTCTGGTATACAGCGTGCTTAAGAAATTTGTGGTTATATTTAAGGTTGTGGAACAGATCATCAAACTGAACAACTAGATGCACCCGACACGTTTCACATTGCAAAATAGATTTTTAAGGAGCCGAGTAAATCTAGACGACACCGACAGCTGCAAACCTTACTTCTAAGAACATAAAATACTAACTCTCCTCTACCTATACATTCTAGAAAAATGTAAATTCGTTCGAAATCACCAACACTTTTACTCGACAAGAGAAAATATACAGTCAAAATATACATTACGCCATTAAAATAGGTTAAACATACCAAGCTCTAAGCTAAAAATACACTCTACAAGTACACTAGTCATGTCAATTAAAATATATAATAAATTACCAGAAAAAAATTAAAATGAACAAAAATGTAATAAATTCATTTTTTTTTTAAAACGTTGTCCCACGCTAGGAATTACTCCTGTATTGTGGGTGCGTTTACAAACATTTAAACTCACATGTACACAAACAGCCAGACCCGGAACAACTACTTATAGATCATACAAATATTTGTTCCGTGCGGGAATCGAACCCACGACACGCAGCGCAGCAGTCAATCGCTTATCCACTGCGCCAATAATAATTAAAAACAATCAATATCAATACATATTATAAAACAAAGTCCTCCGCCGCGTCTGTCTGTCTGTCTGTTCGCGATAAACTCAAAAACTACTGCACCGATTCTCATGCTGTTTTCACCAATGGATAGCTTGGTTCTCGAGGAAGGTTTTAGTTTAAAGTTATATATATATATATAAAATAATACATTATATTATTTTATATATATATATATATAACTTTTTGTAGGTATTTGTTTGCCGAATTTTACTCTTGGAAATACGATTACGATAACAATACGCTATAATATCAGTAGCTATTAGCCAAATTATGTTCGTAGATAAATAAGCTAGCTACTTACGTGTATTTCAAACAGTACCTATACAAGAATATTTATCATAAAAACATTACTAAACACGGCGGCCTTATGATAAAAATTTGTGCATTCCAAAACTTTCGTTACTTTTTCACTGACATATTTATCACTTTTCGATAAACTAACACTCAATACGAAATCTACACTTATTTCTCAGTAATTCTGTATAAGATTCTTCTATGATTAAACTGTTTTCTCATTGAATCCATTACTTTACGTACGTATAACCTTGATGAATGTTTACATCGCGCCACACCGCCACACGACCACAGAGTACAGGCGTATTTCGTTTTCTTTTTTTTTTCGTTCGTTTAGTGGTGTTCCCGCTATAATGTATTAATACCAGTCAAGTATTAGTCGATTAATCGAATTCTACTGCCAGGTCGTGTTACAAGTACAAAATAAATGTCAAATATTTCGTCCAATTGCGAACGTGACCCTGAGGAAAGTTATGCACCAATGGTGTTCGTTAGATTTCGAGTGTTTTCTCAGCACAAACGGTGTATCGTGCGACATTTCGGAGGATTTCGTTTAGTTTTCACGTTGTTGGTACCTACGTGAATTATTTTAAAATGATTATTTGTGTCGCATTTTTATTTCGTGTTGCAATTTGGTACAATTGATTGCTTTAAAAATTTGAGTGTTTCGTATTTTAATTTTGTGTTTGTTATCTTTAGGTAGTCTTTAGACGTTCAGATTTGAGATATAGCCTGGGATATGGAGAAGGACATAGGGTACTTTTTATGCGATAACCGACATCCACGCGGGCGAAGCCGTGGGCAAAAGCTATTTTCTTTTATAAAAATGCAATATCAATGAATAATTAAATGAAATATTTTAAATTACAAGTATTATAGTCAAATAAAAGCTATCATATTTATGTAAAACCTACCACCTAAGTTAAGTTCACATGTGGAAGGAATAAATATATTGAATATTGAGTATTGAACTTTCTCCATGATACCAACATGAACGAAATCGCGAAAAAGTAATCAGCTGTCCCATAAAAAACTTCAGTGCCTAGACCTACTCGACCCTAATGTATGGGACAGCTATAATTTTTTCGCGATTACGATGTTGGTCCTATGGAGAAAGTTGTTCAATGTGATGGTCTGTACAACAACCTTAAATATGACCAAACATTTCTGATACACGCTGTATAATAGGATTTATTTTGAATGAAGTGGCGTCTGCGGGCGTTTAGTGACAAGTTGGTACTTGATATGATAATTATAATCGATAAGTACCTACCTCGTTGATTTTGTCATCGCAGCTTTTTGTTGTATGCAAAAAGTCGAGAGTATCTAACTTAGCTCGATCAAAACGCGGATCTAAGGTATCATTAAAAACTACTTAAATATTTTTCCCACATCGTCATATTTTCACCACACTTTCCTGAACTTCGGTGACGATAAGCGAAAGATTGAAGTAACAGACGTTAACCGAGTATGCTTATTTTCTGCATTTTCATTCTAAAATAAAATAAATCATCAAACAAACGATGAGGGCGCCACTGTGCGCTTCTTATCTTTTCTTATCTAGCAAGATTATAGATGGTAGAAGTACTGTAGATTTGTTGACCATTTTTTATTTTTTCTAAGAACCTGGTAATGATTGAAAGGCCTACACCTTCCATACCTATTAACACTGTTATTTGAAAATATTGTAAAAACCATTTATTTTCAAAAGAGTAACCGTGAAGTTTCTTGCCGGTTCTTCTCCATAGGAAACGACCAATTGGAACCGTGCACCTAGCTTCTGACATAATTATCATAAGTGCCCATGTAGGTTTGTGTGAAATAAAATATTTTGGATTTTGAATCAACATTTAGTAATTCATCCCTTTAACACAAATCTACAACCAAAAACTAAATACACGAATCATAGTACAATATTATGACGTAACACAATTTGAGAAACTAAACTATGACTTCCCTCAATTATAAACGTATACTAACTTAAACTGGCGCGCTTAACTGAACAGTTAGTCGAAATATATAGCTTAGATAAACGTGGTACAAGCACTAACCGTAAAGGCGTCGTTACACGAGACAGAATCAACATAAAGTTTAGTTAGCGCGCGAATGTTGAATATTTGTTGAAAAAATACGATTGCTATTGATAACGTTATATGGTTATGGTGGGGTTTAAAAAATAGTTTTGGTATGGAATGAAAATATATTAAAGTTTGGTTTGCATAACAACATGGGAAGTCAGTACCGTTAACAACGATATGTAGATGATTGAATGAAACAATTGAGTGTTATTTATAAACAATTATGAGTTAATACACCTAAACCTTTACGTAAATGGAAGGGATGGGGGAGACCTTTTTGCAGCAGGCTTATTATAAAAACAATTACAATCCGACAGTAGGTAGGTGCTGGCACTTGGTTTTCCCAAATATTTTCAATACGTTTCCCACAATCTTTTTTGAAAATTTAAGATATTAATTAACCGTGTGGTCTGTGTGTAAAGGCCTTAACTACTAAACAGAGGCATCCAACACGGCAGAGGTGAACTTTCCAGAATGTTCTGATAATGCCTCTAACATAGTACTAGCTGAGAATTTAAGTATCATAGCTGTTGCAAAATTGCTCACTGCTCGCTTTTGATTGTAAGGCTTAACGTTGTTACGAGTTATGTGGGTTCGTGGCAAGGGGCATTTATATTTGGAATTTAATAAGGTTTTAATGTATAGTTATGCTGTTGTAATAAAGTCGTACTAGATTATGTTTTTATCGTGTTTTCTTAGAAGCTGTTATATTTTAATTATGAGAAAATGCAGTTTGAAAACAAATGAATAATAAAACAAGCATTACTGGTTTCCTGAACAGCCAATTTAGCCAGGATTCTTGCTAACCGTTTAAAAGGGAAATGTGAAGCTTGAATTTAAAACTCCCAAAGGAATAGAAGAGTCTAAAGTTCTCAAGAACACTCAAGCGTACAGTTTGGCAAACTTTGCAGAGTTATTGGGATCTTCATTGAAGTGTTCGATTCAACACATTGTTCTGTTCTTCCGAGATACGATAAATAACTTGGTAAGAAAAACTTTTCTTAGGTTTCACTAGGATTTTTTTGAATTATACAATAACTTACCTAAAGAATCTCTATCAAGCTGAAGCAATTCAATAAAAACTCACATTTACCAACAAAAACCTTACACAAAGAATTTTCTATGGAGACGAAAAAACATTTCCATTTTTTAAAATTAATATTCAAAACCGTTTAATGCAGTGCTATTATAAAGCTCTTTATTTCCTGTAAGGCATTATTCAAAGGGTATTCCAACGCTGCTGTACCGGTTATTTTACAGACGTGGTTCAATTACTATTTTCAGGCACTGTTTTTTTTATTAATTCATATTTTCTGTTTTTTTCATCTGTTTTCATTTTTTTTCATTTTTTCATTTTTTTCATTTTTTTCAAAATTTCATTTCAAAATTTCATTTTCATTCAAAATTTCATTTTTCATTTTTTTTTCATTTTTTCATTTTTTCATTTTTTTTCATTCATCTGTTTTTTTTATTGAATTCTATAATGTGCTGACTGAAGTTTGAATATTGTTTCGGAATTTAGATGAAAATATTGCATATTATTTTTAAAGCACGCACCGCTTCGTGGTAAACAAGTGTAAAAACACGCTATGAATGTGTGCGTAAGCGCAGGAGCTCTTGGTATGGTACCCAAAATCAAAATCAAAATATTTTATTTCACATAAAACTACATGGGCACTTATGATAATATGTCAGAAGCTAGTTGCACGGTTCCAATTGGTTGTTTCCTATGGAGAAGAACCGGCAAGAAACTCCATAGTTACTCTTTTAAAAATAGTTGGTATTTACAATTTTTTTGAATAACAGTGTTAATAGTTATGGGAGAAGGTGTTCGCCTTTCAACAATTACCAGGTACTTAACAAAATAGAAAATGGTCAGCAAATCTACAGTCTACTAGACCTTCAACGTTCTCACATACTCAAAATAGGATATAATCTATAAATATATAAATCAATTGCTGTTCGTTTGTCTCGCTAAAACTCGAGAACGGCTTGGCCGATTTAGCTGATTTTGGTTTTGAAATGTTTGTCGTAGTCCAGGGAAGGTTTATACGGTGAGAAAATATGTTTTTTTTATTTTTATTGAACCTATTTTTTTTCTAAGGTTTTAGGTAGGTAGGTAGGGTAGGTAGGGTAAGGTAGGTACCTACCTACCTTACCCTACCTAGGTAGGGTAGGGTAGGGTAGAGTAGTGGAGTTTATACTATATTTCCTTTGCGCGTAGACAAACTGCCACAGTCAAATAGCTTTTGACAGAACGAAGTCTGTCGGGTCAGCTAGTAATCTATTAAAGGATAAAAAAGTTATTTAAACCAAATGACATGGTTGCCACAACTACAGTTACAAATCTGAATAAATATCATGTCCACACAAGTAACTAATAAAGAGTTGAAATTAGAATTGTAGGTATATAAAGTCAAATAATGAGATGATTGAATGTAAATAATGAAAAATAAACATCAATATTTGGGAGCAATTATGCCGTTAATGAGTTACCAAGGAAGCCACATGTGCAGAAGGAATTATTGCCAAACTTCCTTGTCTTCAAGGTAGTCTTTAATCTTATAATATGCTTTTTTGATAAGGATACGTTGGTGTGGGTTTGAAACTTTCCATCGCTAATTTCTTATAACTGACTTTAGCATCTTTTTATAAAAGCAGATACGTTTATAAGAAATGACTAGCTTGTTTTAGTTAATCTAAATTTAGGTAACTATCACAATCTCATGTCTACTGCGTGTATTTATTTTATGGATATCGATTCTGATTTTGAAAAATCCTAAGTTTTTGCGAACATACAAAATACTTTCTAAGATATAATGAGAATTTCTTTGAATTTTTTTTCTAAGGGACTCGTGGGGATCCATTTTATAGATCGCGCAGATTGCTCTCTTTTGTAAAATGAAAATTGAATCTACGTCAGCTGCCGATCCCCACAGCAGAACACCATAAGACATAATACTGTGGAAATAAGCAAAGTAGACTAACCTAGCTGTAGCTACATCAGTCAACTGCCTCATTTTTCTTACTGCGTATAAAGCTAAACTACCGTTCGAGACAATGGCAAAGTCGACTAAACGTCGACTACTACGACGCTACAGTAGCGTCAGCACATAAAACACACGCACACACATACACACAAAGTTATGACTTCACCTTACTATTTAATTAAATGTAGATATACCTGGACCCAAGGTAACCGACATAGCTCGAAGAATTGCCAAACCTAAGTGGCAATGGGCAGGGCACATTGCGCGCAGAACAGATAGCCGTTGGGGCCGAAAGGTTCTGGAGTGGCGACCGCGTACCGGAAGTCGTAGCGTTGGAAGGCCTCCCACAAGGGGAACCGATGACCTTATGAAAGCCGCAGCAATCCGCTAGATGCGGGAAGCACAGAACCGGTCGAGGTGGCGGTGCTTGGGGGAGGCTTATGTCCAGCAGTGGACGTCTTTCGACTGAAATGATGATACCTGTACCTATGGCAGATCATTAGAACTGAACTTTTGCGCCCATAGTCGATCACAAGATTCAATATGGTTTTTTTATTGTCACTGTAACCACCTAATTTTGCAAACTTCTCTACCACAAAAACCACGTATCGTTCGAAAAAAAATCTAGAACATAGAAAGTCTCTAATCAGGGGAGCGCTGGGAGTATGGATGGGACATAATTTGGTATGGAGAGCTTCGTTACAGCATCAGCGAACGAGCTTGTCTGCATCGATTGGATTCGTTCTGGGAAATTGTGGCTATAATATTTTGTACCGATAAAAGTTTTGTAAATTATATTTTTTTCTGATATTGCAGATATAAAACAAAATAAAGATTTTCACATTACCAAATGGCGTCTAAGCTGTACAGAGCCCGGTGACTTTGCAACGCATCATTTTTACATCTCCAATGAATAAAACATGATCCTGTTTTTAAACAAACGATAATTTTAATGCAAACAATGCTTGCTATTGCACAAATAGAACATTAATGTACAACTAGCTCCATAGAGATACTATCCTCCTACAAGCATTCATAACTAGTAATACTTGCCAAGAGCATATCGTCGTATACTAAGAGCCAATTATCCTCTCACATACTCTATCGCTTTGGGACACCACAAAGATCTAAGCTTCCATTTCAAGGCAAAGCTAGGAATGTAAGATGTGCCAAAAAGTATCGATGTATAATATATATATTTATTTTAATTTTATTGATATTGATTTCGATATATCGAAAAAAAAAAAAACATCGAAGTATCGGTCAAACAAAAAAAACTATTATTTGTTTTTTATTAATGTATGTACCTAGTTTGGTATTTATATTAATAAAAATCACATTTCTGATGTAAAATATTAATTGATAAAATTAAGTCTAGATTTTTACGGCTCTGAATTCCTACAGTTTTAGTCAGTGGCGACAATGGTGTTGCTAATTGAAATATATCGTGTTCGACTTACTTGATAGTTTATATCGATACATAGATGTATCCAAATAATAGATATCGCCAAAAGATATCGATATATCGAACAAAAAAAATCTATATTTTTTCTACAGAACCTAGCTGGTCCTACTTTTTAGGGTTCCGTACCCAAAGGGTGCCAACGCGAACCGATTACTAAGGCTCCACTGTCCGTCCGTGTGTCCGTTTGTCACAGGGTGTATTTTGAACAGTAATAGGTAGACAGTTGACATTTTGCACAGTGAGCACAACTATACTATTTATAACAACAAATAATAAAAATAAAATAAAGTTAAACATTAAATATGGTTCCAATACGTGTTTATTTTTTGGTAATTTAATAAACTCAAACTCAAAGCATTTATTTAAAATAAACCAATTACAGGCACTTTTGATTTATTAAGGGGTCGGTCAGTCAGAAAGATGCAGAAGCTAGTTGCCCATTCCAAAGCGTAGTAGGTTCCTATTGAGAAAAACGGGCAAGAAACTCCACGGACACTCTTTTAAAACAAAATATTGTTACAAAAAAATGGGTTACATCATTCATGTTGAAGTTATACATATGAGAACAATGTAGAAAGACGTACACGTTAGAAGCATCTGCGATAAAAACGATTCAAAAATTAAAATAAAATAAGCCGTGGCAGCTAAGAGATGACCAGTCCCAACTGACGGCGCCCGTTCACGAACATGACGCATGGATTAGCACCATTCAGCTCAACCATTTTGAAGGGAACTTAATGATCCAACACACACGCAACCACCAGCGAGACATTTGAGTGAGCATGACATACTCTCAGCCGCCAGAGCACATTCAAGTCAATAAAAGATATATTACCCGGTAAATGGTAGCTCTATAGTACATAGTACTCACACCTGTGCTATGCAATTATATAATTCAAGGACATTGAGTTTATACAATGCAAAGATAGTCTTACAATCTTCAGCAGCTCCAATAATATTTTCAAATGCTAATCAATTAGTTTTTGCGCCCTTATGGAGCAGGACCAGCATCGAGCCAAGCATTTTTATCAGCGATGTAATCCCCAAACTTATAATATGCTTGGCTGCATAGTGTGCGTTTTGTATAAGATTTAAATTTAGTTTCGTTCAATTGGAGTATGTGGGGAGGTATTTTATTGTAACATTTTAAACAGTACCCCATGAAGGATGAGTCTACAGTCTGAAACCTGGTTGAACTAATTGGTCCCTATTTCTAGTACTATAATAAAAATATATATATAGTTTTCAATATTGTACAGTGAGAGCTACGGTGGTATTTTTCATCTAAAATCAGCACCGAAACGATTTATGTTCGCAGACGAGTCGTAAGGAGAGTTAGACAGCCGTGGGTACTTGTGGGTACACTGAGATGTGTTTACTCACCCGTAGCTCAACTGGCTTTGGGAAGTTTGACTCAGACTGTACCATGGGTTTCGGAAACTTTTTTAATGTTTCATCAGTACCTACCCGGATGTATATTATATGGATCATCGATGTTTTATTATGAGCACAGATTAATACAGATGGGACGCTCCGCAGTTTTTTTTTTTTTTTTTTTTTTTTTTTTTTTTTTTTTTTTTTTTTTTTTTTTTTTTTTTTAAATGGCATCTCGGAGGTATAACCACTGGGGGTTCCTGCTCCTTAACCGGACTTTCCTGTGGTGCCGCAAGCTCCTAACGAAGTTTACGCCTCCAGCCAGGGGGTTTATACTAAAATCTACTTATGCTAGACGACTGCTCGCTAAGGGCACCCCAGGTGGGGCTCGAACCTCGGCTTAGGGCAGTGTCGGAGGGAGGGTGGCAAGGGACCGTCGGTGGCTGGATAAAAGTATCAGGGTTCTGATTATTAATCGGGGGAGTTTGGATTACAGGCTCAGCTAAACCACATGCTGGCACATCGTTAAGCGTCGTCAAGGGACGGGGAGGGCTTATTAATCGGGGTCGTCGATTTCGCGCGGGACCTCTAAAGCGAGGTCGGAATTGTGATCGTGTTCGTGTTGTGTGTACTCTTCGAGCTGTACTAGTTTCCCTACGGCTCTCCTGAATGAGAGTGGTGGGGTCGTCTGGGTCGGTCAGTGCGTGCCTTGGACGGCGGATCGCGCTAATGCGGGAGGGGGTATAATTGGCGGCCTGCACAACGAGAGTGTTGCGGTGGGTGGCGGCAGAGTCGAAGAATCGCTTGGAAGAGCGTTTCAGAAATTGGGCTATTGTAGGCATTCTAAGCTCTACATGGAGGTTTGTGTTCCGAACGAACCAGGGGGCTCCCGTGCATTTACGGAGGAAACGATTTTGAATGGCTTGCATCTTATGGATGACATGTGATTTTGCTTGGGCAAAGACCGGACTCGCATAGGTCATGATGGGGCGGATGCACGCGGTGTACAATCGCAATTTGCACTTGAGTGACAATTTGCTATTTTCGTGGACAAGGGAGTGAAGCCTAGAGAGAGCGAAGGCGGCGCGCGAACGCACCTTACTTACATGCTCAGAAAAGGAGAGGCGTTGATCGAGAGTGACACCTAGATATTTGGCTCGCTTCTCCCAAGGGATAGGCTTGCCGAACATGGTGACAGGTTTGGGCTTTGGGGGGAGTTTTCTCGGTTTTATGAAAAGAACCGCTTGGCTTTTGTCAGGATTGACTTCGATCCGCCACTTTCTAAACCACGCACCGAGCTTGTCGGCTGCAGTCTGGAGAGTGTTGGTGATGACATTATGACTCTTCCCTCTGTAGTAAACGGCCGTATCGTCTGCGAACAGAGCCAACTGAGCCTTTTTAAACTTCGGGATGTCGCTGGTGTAAAGCGTAAAAGCCAGGGGGGATATCACAGAGCCCTGAGGGACTCCTGCGCGTATGGGATGGGAGGAGGAGAGGGCTCCCTCTATGCGATAGCGAAAGGTGCGATTCGACAAAAAGTCTCGTAAGATGAGCACGAGACGCTCGGGCACACCGAGTTGGTACAGCTTGTAAATCAAGCCGTTGTGCCAGACTTTGTCGAACGCTTTCGCTATATCAAAGAAGATAGCTCCTGTCATAAGGCCGCGTTGAAAGCCGGCGCTTATGTCCTCGACAATACGGTAGACCTGATGGGTCGACGAATGTTTGGTACGGAATCCAAACTGTTCGTGGGGAATAAGGCCCTTAGTCTCGGCGTAGTCTCTGAGACGCTTATAAATAAGCCTCTCGTAGAGTTTGCCCATGACTGTGAGCAGGCTAATGGGGCGGTAGCTCGCGGGCTCCTTCTTGGGTTTACCGGGTTTGGCAATACCGATTACTGTGGCCTCTTTCCACACTTGCGGGAAGACATTATTGTTCATGGCTCCATTGAAGATGGTGGCCAAGAGCATTATCAGGTGGGCGGGGAACAATTGGACCACCCTATTGGTGATACCATCAGAGCCAGGGGCTTTACGAGGTTTCAGACCCTTTATGAGCTCGTGCACTTCCGCCGGTGTGACGGGAGCCAGAGGATACTCAGGGTCTTCGACGGGCGGGAGGGAGGCTCTACGTTCGACTTCAGCGTCGACCTCATCGAGGTGCGCCTGGTCTACTGGTTGAGAGCTGGGCGAGCACTGGGCCTCTAGACTGTCGGCTAAGCATTCGGCTTTGTCGATGTCTTCGAAAGCGAGAGACGCGTCTGGGCGGATCAGTGGGGGCATTGAGGCTGAGCCACCTCCTCGGGGATTGAGTTTCCTTTGGAGTTGCCAGAATGCTAGATGGTTCGGCTCTAGGCTGTTCAGTAGCTTATCCCAGTCGGCGTCACGAAATTCCTTCACGCGTTTACTTACAGCACGCTGCAAGTAGCGCATGTGGATTTTGTTAGCCGTGCAGGGAAAGCTACTGTACGCACGGACGGCTGCGTTCTTCTCCGTCATCAGTGCACGTACATCGTCCGGCAGTTTCCCGCGACGGTTATCCGTCGCCGGAACCTCCCTTGAACATGTGTTCAGGACAGATTGTACGTGCTCTGTGAGAGAGTCGATCGCGGTCGTCGTGTCTGCGATAGAGTCGAACTGGTCGGGGATCGAATCCAATTGGGGGGACGTGTTAGCTTTCAAGCTTTCGCCTACTCGCTTCCAGTCCGTTATCCTTTTGGTACGCGGGGGGATATCGGGGTCGTGGAGACCTATGCGAGGGGCCAATTCTACGAGAACAGGTCGGTGGTCAGAGTGAAGCTCGTGGTGCACCTCTATAGAGACCAACCGTAGGTTGATGTTCTTTAGAAGTGCCACATCGAGCACGTCAGAGGCATGGTCAGGATTATGCGGATAGTGGGTGTGATTCATCGGGGCGATGATATCAAAATTTAGGAGGGGGCAGAGGTCAAAGAGGGCTTTGCCCCTATGGGAGGTGAGTCTACTATTCCAGGCTGGGTGCTTGGCATTGAGATCTCCCGCCATGATGACGGAATCACTCATGCTCAAGAGGGTGCTAAGGTCGTCGGTCAGTAGTCGATCTTGGATAGGATCAATTGAAGTGGAAGGGGGCAGATAAGCTGATATTATAGTTATAGATGGGTGGCCCGTCATACCGATTCGGCAGATCGAGACTTCTAGTAGGGACTTTAGGACAGGAGGGTCTATGGGCGTGCAATAGAGCTCTGATTTATAATAGATAAGAGTACCTCCCAGGTGGCACCGCGACCTATCGTTGCGAATTATACGATAATTCGCAATTGACGGGTTACGGTGCCTGGGTTTTAAAAAGGTCTCTTGAATTAGGAAAACGTCTACCTTATGATCGCCGAGGAATTCGGTGATCTCTGAGTTTTGGCCGTCCAAGCCATTGGCGTTAAAATAACCTAACATTAGGGATCGGGGTTTGTTTCTAGCGGGGGACCTAGTATCCATTAAGTGGTCTAGGGGTGTTGTTCGCGAATCTAGACAATACTTGCGTGATCTCGGGATACGCATTGTATATTGCCTGAATTTGGTATAAGTCACCGGCGTTGGTCGCGGCGACTATCTCATCGGCCATCCTCCTCGCGCGGGGGGTGAGGAAGACCATGTAGGTGGAAGAGATCACCTGGAAGGGATCTACTTTGTTGACACCGGCCACGGGAGTGGGGGTGTGGTTAGGAGGGGGGCGCGCGTACGGAGCGGCGGCGACGGGCGCGGGCGCGGGCGCGGGCGCGGGCGCGGCGGCGAGGGGCGCGGGTGCGGTGGGGGGCGCGATGGTCGCGGGTCTCGATTGCGAGTTCTCGAATCGGGTTCGCGGGTCCATTAATCGGGGTATACTGGCCTGAGGGGCCTGGGGAGTGACTGCCTGAGGGGCGTGTCTAGTCCGGAGATTAGGGAACGCCTGCTGATGGTGCAGGTAATTCCAGGGACTGGGTCTCTGGGGACTCAGTCTTACTGGTTCCAAGTAGGACGGGCATTCGCGGAATTGACGCGCGTCGGTACGCTTCGCTAAGCGAGGGGGCGCGGATTTTGGGGCTTTAGCGCAGCCACGGTAATTCGCGGGGTGACCTGCCTCGCCACATAGCACGCAGCTAGGTGGCTCAGTGCAAAGTGCGCGGTCTTTTGGACGTTCGCATTCCGCAGTGCTATGCGAACCCAGGCACTTTACGCACCTGGGTGTCGCATAGCAGTGCTTCTGCGTATGCCCGTAAAGTTGGCAACGGTGGCACTGGGCAATCACGCTTGACTTGCGGGGTCTCTCGATCTCGAGACCCGAGAGGCTACAGATCGATTTGATCTGGAATATCGGGTTATGACCCTCGGAGGGTGGGCAGATCACGAGGATCATATCAAAGGCCTCACCGCGTCGCGCGCGGTGCATACGGTGGACCTCGTTAACTGGGACGTTTTGCGACCTAAGATCGGCTAAGATTTCGGAACAAGGGATCTCCCGGGGGATCCTGCGGATTACCACGCGTGTTTCCTTTTCCTCGGGGAGGCAATACGTGTGGAAAGACACGTTTTTAGATCGAAGCATTTTAGTTAGGCTCCTGTAGTCCGTGGACGTGGGAACCGTCACCTTGATGCCGGTCTGAGTTGACTTAGCGTGAGAATAATTTATCCGGAGCTCGACACACCATTTAGATATATCAGTCCATTTGGACTTGTCCTGGATAAATACCGGCGGTGGGGGGGGGATTTTCTTAACGGACGCGGGCGCGGCGGAGGGCGCGGCGGTGGGGACCTGCGACGCGAGGGGCGCGGACGCGGTGGACGGGGCGGGGGTGGGGACCTGCGACGCGGAGGGCGCGGACGCGGTAGACGGGGTGGGGGTGGGGACCTGCGACGCGAAGGGCGCGGACGCGGTAGACGGAGTGGGGGACGCAGGAGGGCTGAGGGCCTCTGCTCTCCCTTTCTTGGCGGCCTTTCTCTGGGCTTTCGTCTTCTTCCTCTTGCCCCCCCGTCCCGAGACTAGGCTGAAGCCTTCGTCCGAGGTGGAGGGGGAAGAGGCAGAGGACGCTGCCGACCGTGTCGTGACGGTACGGTCCGATTCTGAGTCGGAACCAGCGGGACGCGGGGTGTCGGCTCTTCCACCACTGACTGCCTCTTCTGTTTCCATGTCGGAAACAGATGAGCCAGCCTGCGATAGAGGCGAGCGAGAACGCGAACGCGAACGCGATGGAGAAGGAGAAGGAGAGCGGGGGCTATCTGTCGAGTGGGTGCGAACGGACGCCGAGAGGGTGGCAGCCGCGAGGGCACCGTATTCCTGTCCATATTTGGACTGGAATACGGGGTCCTTTAGTACTACTCCGATCAAGAAGTCAATCAACACCGTCCCGATGACGGGGTTTTTCTTATATTCGGGGGGGGGGGCCATGATGGCGGCGGGGAAGTTATCCCTACGACTATATCCCTAACTCCCCGGGTGGGTTTGCCCGGGGATGAGTGAAGCCTCCCTGCCGGGTCAGGCAGGGAGATGTGTGCTAATGGTGAGCCCTAAGCTTGTAACCCGTCGCCAGTCTTATTGTGCGAACGGGGCCCTACAAATCCGGTGCGAAGGGTGTAGACACACCCTAAAGACACCGGGTGAGTAGCTGTGAAGGGAAAACTGTCACCAGAGCCGACTAGGAGATCCCCCAAGGCCGGTTAACTCTGGGACCCGTCCAATTGACTGCCTTGCCCTGATGGGGTTCGGCGGGTGTGATTGGGTCAACACCCCCTTGGATTCGTTAGCACCGTTAGGTTTCAACCAAGGACCACGAAACTGTGGTTTTTCCCTGACGGGGTAAAAACGCGCGCAACGTTTTAGCTGACAAGGTTTAAAGAAACCAATACCAACCTGTCTTGAAAAAGACAATAGTTGATATTATTGTTAGTAGTCGGACTACTAGTGCAATCGTTACGGCTGGGCGTAACGATTACCGGATGGCGGCGGCGGACACTTGAGACGGCACGGGCGCAGCGAGCAGGAGCTGCAGCACACGACCGTTCCGAACGGTGTCGCGACGCGGAATGACCGAACAAGCGCACCGGGGCGGGCGCAGGGAGCGGGAGCAGCGTAACGACCGTCCAGGGCGGAGGTCGAACGGTGAGTGCTCCGCAGTTTAGGTATGAAGCTACAAGTACGCGGCGGGCCCATCAGTGAGATGGTCGAATTCAGTAAGACTGCTGCGCGCCGCCGGCATAAGAGTTACGTGATAGAAAGAGAGGCAACTTGTAGTTGAGTATAACTGTAGGTAATAAGCGTTGTGCGACCTGAATTGCACTTTATTGTATCGTAGCAAGAGTCGCTTTTTATTTAAATGATTTTGCGGAGTGTGCCATCTGTATTAATCTGTGGTGTGAGTTAAGTTTTGAAGGGCGTTGTCTGTGTCGTCCATACTAGTATGAAGGTGTCTTTCTAAAACTTGATGTGCTATATCTACAGCCGGAGAGTACTAGAGTATGAAATCTGATAAAATTAACCTTGGATTGCATGACAGTATTTTGGTCATGGTCATTGCAAGTAACCGATTGTAGTAGTTGTCTTGTGGATTCCGATGCCGTAGGGAGTAGATCGTATTTGATGTTTGTAAGGTAAATTAAGTTATGACTAGCTGCTGCCCGCGGCTTCACCCGAATGGCTTTTTCTAAAGTAAAAGTAGCCTTACTTACACTGGCAGATAGCTGATGTTATAATAATAACATCAGCTATCTGCCAGTGAAAGTCCCGTCCAAATCAGTCGAGTCGTTTCGGATATTAGCCGGAACAGACAAAGTTTAATTTTTATTTTATTTTATTATAAGTGCCGTATATACTTTCATAATTATGCATTTAGTAAAAAGCTGTTTTGGCATTACAAACAGATACTTTAATTTTATTTATTTGTATAGATAAAGTTTGCAGTGGTAAAATGTGTCCTCCTTGATGAACGAATCCCTCACGAAAACTTTCTTTATCTATTTTATTTTAATAACCGTTTTTTTATAAATCCTTTATCTTTTTGTCGCAAAAGCATTAGTTACACTGGCTCAATATTTAAAGTTTAAACCCTTCATATCTGTTATTTGACCAAAATATACCGTTTTCCTTTCTATATAAACATCTTGATAATATTCCTTCCAAAAATCTCTTTCGAGAACCGACAGTAGGATGATGTTTGCGTACTCGGTACGTTTTTTGAATGGCACCCTCCTCGCTTTCTGATTTCTAAATAAGATACGGTTTCAAATCTCATGTCGGGACGTCAGACATTCCGTTATTGAATGCAGTTTTTGTCTGTCCCAAAGATGTTTGGCGACGTGAAATTTTTCGTTCGCGATGCCATAAAGGGTGGAGTGGAAACAAGATTTTTACCAGAAAATAGATGAATGTTTGCTTCCAAGATGTTTGCTTTGATTAAGTTTTTAGTGCTAGTATTGGATAAATTGGATCGTAAGATTGGAAATTGTTGAAATTGCAGGTTTTGGGAACTCAGAGAAAGGATTTTATTAAAAGTTTCTGTTGTCGTCTAGGATATAACTTCTCCATTACCTACTTAGATCTTATTGTTGCATTTATCTCGATTACTTTAGAAGATTTCATCATCTTGTTTTCCTTCTTTGATTTTATCTAATTTATCGTCATCTGCCCTGTCAAGCTATCTCTCAGCATCTAACAAAACCTTCTCACAAACATCTTGTGCTGCATAATATTTGATTACAACCTCTTATTCATATTTCACGTACAAATTCTATTACAGCTCCCGTCTCCTAGCAATTTTCTTTAAGATCCTAACATTCCTGTGTAACATGACAAGCGCTAGTTTCCAATAAGCAAGGACAGTATTTCAGCATCGCATTTGAGGACAGCGGAGGTAAATATATGTGCCCTCCGAATTTCGAGAGGCACGGACATTCGCCCACCTGCGTCCCGGCTAAAGAGAAGTTATGCGTTCAATTTTGTTCTGTGCGATAAGGTGGAGGCATTGTGGTAAGAGGTAGCGGAGCGAAGTGTCTCATCTAGTTTGTGTTAGGAGGCCAACAATAAACATAGTAGAAATATGGGGCCTGTTTTTCTTAATTTCATTATGAACAGGCAGCCGGTTTTTGGTAGTTTTTATCCGCCTGAAAGCTGGCTTAGATGTTGTTTTAAAGTCACCATAATTATTTTCAAAGGGTTTCTCATTTCATGTACCTTTTAATTTATAGTTTTTAAGTTACAACATGAATTTGCCACCAAATAAAACGGAAACTATACCTACTAAATTTTTTCTTCAAACGAGATAGAAATCAAGAACTTATTAATAAACACACCCTTCAAAACTTTGTCAACATCGTTATAAACAGAACATCCATTCATCTCACCATCAAATCGGAACCAACTTTCTATACCAATACCAAAACATTATTTATCTATTGCACCATCTGTTAAAGGTAGGTACTTAACAGCTCCCTCTTATCACCAAGCCCTCACCCCTACCATCATGATAGCATCAGGCACCAACAAAGAGTCTCCTCAGATGCACAGAGACACAGAGACTAGATCTCTTATTTCACACACACGCGAGTTATTTGTTCACGGACGGTAATGTAATTTGTCTTTTAGTTTCTTTTGCTGAGCTATTTTTAGAATTCTGACCTTATATTTTATGTAATATTCTTTTATTCAGTAATGTATGATAATGGCATGTCGTTTTGAGTAACACAATTAGATTATTCAAGTCTATTAGGCATAATTTGTATATAAGATGCCGCACAAAGTGGCAATGCCGCTAGCCTCTTGGACACTTTTCCTGTTGACAGCGATGAGGACGAATTTTTTGATGCCCTATAATTATCTCCCCTCCTTTTTAGGATTCCGTACCCAAATGGTAAAACGGGACACTATTACTAAGGCTCTGCCGCCCGTCCGACTGTCACCAGGCTGTATCTCATGGAACGTGATAGTTAGACAGTTGAAATTTTCACAGATTATGTATTTCTATTGCCGCTATAACAAAAATACAAAAAAACAGAATAAAATAAATATTTAAGGGGACTAGACATGATTTTTTTTTCCGTTTTTATAGATAATGGTACGGAACCCTTCGTGCGAAAGTCCGACTCGCACTTGGCCGGTTTTTTTTTATACTTGTACATATTATTATTATTTGAAGTCTAAATTATGTAAATATTATCTTGGAAATTGAATTAAAATATTAGAAACAAAATCTTAAAAGACTCAAAGATGTTCAAAATACGATGATTTTGTTTGACTTGAAAGTCTACTGAAATCGCCAAACCAATTATGTAAATGAAAATCTTTACTCTAACTCCACTTAAAAGCCAATGCCATTCCAAGCTAAAAAGCTCCATAAAAACAGTGACCATAACAATAAAACACATGTTTCTTAAATGTTTTATAGTGCCACTTTATAACAGAATAACTCACGACGTATCCGATCAACACAATAATATCACATAACACTTACCATTGGAAGAACATTCAAATATGTAAAGATACATCCACACTTCCAACACTTAACAACTAGATCCCATTGGCTAATTGACAGAATCTAACGACACGAAATGAAATCTGACCAATGAGCACGCTGCATTCATGTTGCAAGACAAGTCTGTTTTTAGCTGAACACTCCGGTAACACAGTGGGTGGCCATATCGGTAACAATGGAGGTTTGAAAGTAATTTTGTACTGGTTACTTGATTCTTTGACAGTTATTGGCACTTATTTGATCATCGGGAGAGAGTAGGAGGATGGTGTTTGATAAAGGGATTAATAGTAACCATGCTTTGTGTAGACACTTGCTTTGACCAATAGGATGAATAAAGGTTACCAAATTGAGAAAATATTGATTATATTACCTCTTACTATACTCTCTAGCGAAAGAATGGTTGTGGGTTACGAAAAAGTGGACGTTAAAATTCATAAATAATGACATGATATAAAAGCTAAGTGGTGTTGCAATTATTTAACACAAAAGCTCCACTTAGTTTGCAATTTGGATTAACCTAAATGCGGCTATTAAAAGTGTCCTTTACAGCATTAATTATGTGACAGCTTCATCATGACCGTAACTAACTACATAAAAAATCAGTTCCAATTTATAATCATTTCACTTTCAAGCAAATTTTCATACAAAACAATTAGAATTGAATCCGGTGACAAATTACGGGTAAAATTTATCAGTTCTTCTCCAATTTCTTCATCCATTAATTGCTCAATAAATTAGGTGTAAGAGTGAGTTGGGGCAATTTTTCAAACATTAATTTTAACGTGGGTATCGATCTGGCCGACTCGTTCATCACCCCACATTATTCTTGGCTCTATCGTAACGCTGACAGAAGGTTTTGGCGTCCAATATCTTAAGATGCGACGTAAAACTGAAGATGTAGCGGAGAATGCAGTTATTTAATTTATTTGTTGATGCAGTTTTAAAATTGTTGATTTATTTATCTAGATGATTAAAAAAATTGTGAATATTTTTAGATAGAATACTCTTTATATTGTACACCGTACAAATTACAGATGTACAAATTTTACATAGGGTGACACAATTGGCGGCCTTAACAATAAATGCGATCTTTTAAAGACAACCTTTAGATGGATTTAAAGGCAGAAGGAGAGGCAAAACTGCAGGTAGTCTGTGGTGTAACATTTACACATACAATAACTACATGAATTAATCATCGTCAATGATGTCCTTTTAGTGGGTATCAATTCTGTTCTATTGTGATCTGCGATTGATTTTCAGTCAAACTGATAATAAAGTTTCAAATCAAACTAATATCTACCTACCCTCATTTTGGGTTTCGTGGCATTTAAAGTCGTAAATGTATCACTTTCCTTTCTTTTTTTAAATTCTGCTATGAGTTTGCTCTTGACTTTAGTCTAGGTCTAGATGACAGACACAAAGTCTACGATGGAGTGAGCTTACCCAGAAGAAGCCTGTTCACTCTCACTTTGAATAGATTAGGGTTGTATGCGTTCGGAAACACAGACGCAGGCAGAGAGTTCCACTCCTTTGCTGTGCGCATTATGAAAGATGTTTGAAAACGAGAGTTGGTGGAATATCAACTAGGTAGGCGTGGTAACTTGCAGTGCGTCTAGATGTCCGATGGTAGAAGGGGGCCGGTGGAATGAGGTCGTGGAGTTCATGGGCACACTCGCCGAAGTACAATCTGTAGAAGACCGACAAGCAGGCAACCTTGCGGCGATGAGCCAAGCTGTGAAGCTTGGCATCCACCAGTTTTACGTCGCCAATGAGCCTCTTAGCTCTGCGTTCCGCTTCCGAGTAATATCTGCATCGACTAAAATCTTCATTGATTTAAATGAGTTACGTCATCGTTTTACAGTTTCATTTTTCTTCCTAATCAACATCTCTCCCTTACATTTCTCTACTACCAAAATTAGCCTAAGTTACTTCTTATAACATCAGCCACTGAAAGTCCCGTCAAAATCGGGCCAGACGTTTCAAAGATTACCCGGAACAAACAGACAGACAAAAAAAATATCGTTTTTCTTCGTATACATAAGTACCGTATATACTGCATTTAGTAAAAAACTGTTATTTTGACATTACAAATAGACACTTCCATTTTATTTATTTTTATAAATAACAAAACCATTCAGCCCCAAAAACTAACGAAATTTATGTACCCAATACAATCTATTTACTCCAATATTGGGTCCATAAATATCTTCAAAAATCGCTTCCACTCCCAAATTGTCCCATCCCGTCAGACTAATGCCTGTCACAAGGAAAGAAGTATCGCTTTATATAAATTCACTAGTTCAATTAATTTCAGTTATGTCGAGACGGTATCGACTAGGTTTAATTAACCTTTGTGGGTGATGCTTTAAGACTGATAAATAATATGGTAGTGTTAGACGTAGGTTGGTTGAGGTCAAGATTCTTCTTCATTTCGTATCAACGGTACATATATTATACTGTTTGGGCCAAGTATGTGGCCACGTTCATCACGGCGTTCGAGGTGTTTTCCGACAAAGTTGCAGATGAACGAACATTTGGGACAATCCAGCAGATGGGACATAGTCAGGGGCCTTATTCCCGACAGCATCGAGTTCTGAATCAATCGAATTGGAGTCGAAATAAATGCCGATCCATACTCTTGAATCCGACACTAGCGCACGATCGTGCGGTGGTTCGAAGCGAAACTAACTTCGATCGAATGATTCGTTAGGATCGAAAAGTTCGTACTCCACACGCCATCTGACAGATATATATCGAGTTGTTGGATCAAAATTACACGATATCAAAGAAGCTACTTTATTCAGATCAAGTGAGGTTTTAGAAAGAAAGAAAGAAAAAAAGCAACTAGTGTATCGTTTTTTACATGGGAAAGTGAAAACATTCAACTACCTAAAAGTTACTAAAAAAAGACATAGAGCACTTTATGATGACATAATCCGCCGGATACGCTTATCAACGCCGATAATATTCGAACCTATGTCGATCTTGGTTTACAATTCGAATCGGTTCGGGAGTAAGGTTTTAAATCGAGTTCGGATCAGAAACAAGTTTGAATCGGAAACTAAATCAAACTCGAATCGTTTTCGGGAGTAAGGCCCTGATCTGGAATCCACACTCGTACTGGGTGTTCGATGTGTGGCATCTACATCGCAACATGCGAACTACGCATCACACTGACGTCACGCAAAATCTTGCATCGCGCTAGCAGAGTTTACCGCGCGACTAGAATATATACAATGCCCCGACGTCAATCGTTGGGCAGTTGCCCACCGGACACGACACCCGTCTGGTCGGAGAATCCTCCCTTTTCTATAGAGGAACTTTACACCTTGTTCCTCATACTTCTATAAACCCTTGACATTTTTTTGAAACGCGGCGGTGCCGGCGGAGCCGCGGAAAATGTCGCGTGGAAAGTTATGACCGTTCTCCAATTTCGCAAAATTACCCTGGACTACCGAGGGGATAAGTATAGGTGAATCGATAATACGACATTTCACCATATTATGTGTGCAGCGGCTTACTTAGGTACGCCGTTGACTCAGTGCTTTCCAAATAGGCCACTGCAGTTCACGACCGGGAGGCAAGTGTCAAGATAATTTCTTGTGATATTCAGTCGTCTTGGTTGCAAAGAAGTGTGTTCTAAAATTAATATGTGTAGGTATCGTTTAGTCGGTAATGAACCCAGGACCTATGTTCCAGTTGCAACTACTAGACTAACGAGGCAGTCTAGTGAAAAATCAATAATGACTCATAACTCTTCACTGAAAAAAAAAATCTAAATCATGAAAATTATTTTTCAGCTTTTAATATTTGAAACAAAAGAGGATTGTGTATCTTTTGCTTCGTCTGTTCAGCTGCAGCAGCAAATAACTTTGACTTCATACGCCTTTGAGGTGCACCGTTATAATACTTTGTCTATGTTCAAATTCCAAGAACAGTCTGTAACATTTATCACTATACCTATTTTTATCGTGTTTTTCTAGTCATTGTATAAGTTTGTCAAATCTCTGATTTTTACTCGCCGAATTTATTATAACCATTATTATTATTTCTATTCTAAATATTATTATAATATTTTACTCTATTATCGAACCCATCCTTTTAAAAAGCCTATGTGTCATTTTGTTTTACCATCAATACGGAAAGCTGGGTCTACGGATCCCACCGTATGGATTTTGGACACTTTAATGGTGCTTCATTGTGGTTTCCAAATAGAGAAACAAGTAAACTCTTCTTTAGTTTTCTTGTGGTTTCTCTTGCATGAGACCCTTTGTCCGGCCATGAGTTCTATTTATATTTTAGCTGATTTTAGCTAGGTACCAAAGTTAAAAGCTGAATAAAGTTACAGTTTTTTTCGAAGTGACAGTGTAGTTTGAGTAGTTTTCTGCTGATGGAGTTTAATAATTCAGTGGCCTAAAAGTTGAATAGAGTGACGACAAAGACCAATGTGACGTGAACTACGGACTGAAACATGCTGGCCCAACGGAATAAAGAAATAGCCAAAAAAGAGCAATGGTTGACTTATATTTTATTACACAAGAGTAAATTCCAGATATAATAAGTGTTCATTTATTATTATAATTATTATTATTACAAGCTTTTATTTAATTTGCAATGTATGTAACTATGTTTGTTTGGGTGGAATCGATTGAGCTGAATTTTGTACAGACGTTTTGTATGGATAACAATGCATGGTTATCTGTGTTTGTCATTCTAAATCCAACATGGTGAAATACCGAACATGGCGGACAAGTTATTTTTAATGTACTCCTACAGTATGGGTATCAAAAGAAAGTTATTTTTTTTTGTTTTTTTTTTATTGTAACTATTTTCCTCAAGCAAAAAATGGAAGGTAATCGTTTAATGGACGAAACTCAAATTCAAACTCAAATCATTTATTTCAATTAAATCATTTACAGGCACTTTTGAATTGTCAGGGAGTCGGTCAGTAACAAAAATGAAGCTACATGCCCATTCCAAAGCGTAGTAGGTACCTATGGAGAAGAACGGGCAAGAAACTCCATGGGCACTCTTTTAAATTAAATTGTTACAAAAATAATTATTAGTTACATCATAATGTTGAATTTATAACGAAATGTGCGAACAATGTTAAAATAAAAATAAATAAACGTAGGTACACGTTCAAAGCAACAATAAAAAAAACAAAAGAGTAAAAACAACAATTCAAAAATAAAAATAAGCCGTGGCAGCAAAGAGATGACCAGTCCCAACTGACGGCGCCCGTTTACGAACATGACGCATGGATTAGCACCATTCAGCTCAACCATTTTGAAGGGAGCTAAATGATGCAACACACACGCCACCATCAGCGAGACATCTGAGTGAGCATGACATACTCTCATCTGCCAGGGCACATAAGTCAATGAAAGACATATTACCCGGTCAATGGTAGCTCTATAGTACATAGTACTCACACTGTGCTATGCAATTATTTAATACAAAGGAGATTGAATTTATACAACCAAACAAATATGATGCAAGGAATCATGTTCTCATACACTATTTACTGTCTACATTTCTTATCGTTGCTCTTTTCGCAGCTCTGCTGGAAAACAAAACATCTCTAGAAATAAGCAGTACCTGTTTGTACCTACTCAAACTGTTGTTTCTCTATTTATTAATTTTTTTGACTGTGTGTAAATAAATATTTAAATAAAATATTTTGTAACGATTCAATGTAGTGTAAAGTGTGCTTGTTTCAATTGAAATGGACATTTTTATCAATAAGATATTATTATTGATCGCAGTATATTATTTTTGTCTTCGTACTAAACTTGTGGTGGCATTTACAACGCCACATGCGAACTACGCAACGCACTGACGTCACCCAAAATCCTGCATCGCGCAAGCAGAGTTTACCAAGCGACTAGCGTATACAAAGTCCTGATATAAATCGTTGGGCAGTTTTCCGACGATTGATTGATAACACTCGTCTGGTCGGAGGATCCTCCCTTTTCTATGGAGGATGAGTGAATTTTACACCCTGTTCCTGATACCTTTATACTTGCAACTACTTCAGCATGATGTCATCATCATCACTTTCGAGTGGCAAGTCACACAGCTATCCAGCACACACGGCTTAAACGGGTATCTTGACCACCTCCATGCGGCGGACGCGCATTCCTGGCCATCACCCTCTGCCTCTACAGCAACCTTGGCACAAAGTACTGCACTTTCGGCCGGTTAACAAGGAGAGGTATTAATATACCCTTGTTGACCGGCCGAAAGTGCAGAGCTCTGTGCCAAGGTATTACTTTGAACGTCAAAATGTACAGAAAATAGAACTGATTCTAGTTGCCCCTTGTTGTTGTTGTTGTTGTTGTAGGTGTGGAATGTGTATGAAACTCCACCGTTACTCTTTTAAAGATGGAGTTGAATAACAGTATTTTAAATAGAGCGCCATCGCCATGTCTCTAAAATTATGATAATTATTATTATGATTAGGTACGTGAATCTTCTGAATTGATAAATTTTGTAACTAACAGTTCATCATCATCATTTCAGCAGAAAGACGTCCACTGCTGGACATAGGCATCCCCCAAAAGGGGGGAATTTGCCATAATCGCCACGCTTGGCAGGCGAGTTGGCGATCGCAGTATGGTTTTAAAAATGTGTAGAGAACGCTGCTGCCCGTTCTCTAGTAAGTCCCTTAGTCGCCTTTTACGAGACCCACGGGAGGAAATGGGGTGGTGCTATTTATTACGACCAGCACCACACGGTACCTTTACGTCCGGCACCACACGGTCTATCTGACCTCCACAACCCAGTTACTGGATCACACGATACCCCTTGGACTGGAGTCAGAAGTTTGGGTTTCTGACTACCCGTAACGACTGTCAATTATCACGGATGTCAGCCGGGAGCAATGGCTTAACGCGCTGTCCGAGGCACCAAGGGGTCTCGATATGTAAAGGATGGTCACCCATCCGTGTGCCGACCGCGGTGAGCGTAGCTTAACCTTCGAGCAACCCGTGCGGCTGTTATTATTTAACCTCGTACATAAATTGTAAGAGAAAGACTCTTTCTCTTACAATTTATCAACAGTGTAGCAAAAATAACAAGCTAAGTGGTGCACTTTATTCCAAGTAAACATTTCTGTTTCATCAAATGCTATCAGATTGCAAAGACTAGATAGTAATTTAATATACCACGATAATTAACTGAAACTCAACAAGTTCCCATAAAACATTTTAATTACACTTTCTACGTTAAATAGAGTTTCGTGTAAATCGTTTATAACTATCAACAGGATATCTCGTCTATGCTTTTAGTCTATGCTATCGAGTCTACCTGGTATATATCTAATTAAGAATTAGCCCTCAGTTCCTATACAGATTTAACGAGCGGTAATTTCTTATTAAATTGAAACTAAATTAGATAGTGTGTTTAACAGCGGTCATTATACATCGTTTTATTTTGTCTATCGAGAGCGCTGTCGATAAATTACTTCAATAAAGCCACGGATTCCTGGAAGAGCGGTTCCATCATATTATAACGCCTATCAAGAAAATCTGTAATTTTCACCAGTATTTGACATTAAGGTGTCAAAAACCGCTCTGTATCTGTAGAGCCGGTATAATATTGCGTGATCGTTCATCGCTTTCTTAGCAAACCAAAGCTTAAGTGATGCTATCGTGATAATACAAAATAAGGGGTATTAGATTTTTTTTTAAAGTGGCACTAGAAATTGTTTTGTGCTTAACGTATTGCTGCGTGTTGGCTCCCGGGAGTCGCACATTTAAAAACATGTTCTCCCATAGAGATTGTATGGGAGAACATGTTTTTTCAACTGAAAATTTAAGTTGGTCGACTATTACTCGGTAACTTGTAAAGCCTACTTAGCTGTGATAGTTTTCCTTTTAACTTTGTTATATGTACTACTGCTGTGAATTTTTTCACATATCCAAGTAGAACCATTTAGCTGGCAGGGGTGGGGGACACTTGACTTTAACAAAAATGAACACTTCAAAGCTTAATATTACACAAACGGATCCCTGAATCGATAAATGGATTTCACAGACCCACGCTATTTTTGAACGCTCTATTCAATGATGCCCCATACCATGGGATAGACAAGAGAAAAAATATCATCCCCACTTTACGTGTAGGAGAGGTACCTTAGAAAATATATTCAATTTTTTTTTCCCCTAAAAAAGTATTTATATTCGAAATGTTGACTACGGAACCCTAAAAATGAAAAGAACACGTCAAGCACGTATTCTCTTTATTTTCCCTATCTATCTTTACTCCATCCTAAGCCATTGTTATCTAGCCAAAATAAAGGCTCGTATTTCACTAGGAAACACACTAGACCTACAAATTTTACGAAGGGCAACTTATATCTAGGACTATTACCTCAAGGATGGATCTACTTCAACAAACTTGAAGTGCTACTTATACTGGGTCTAGGGAATTGTTCGCCTAGACTTGTAAAGCAAAGAATAATACGTAAAGATTTGGAAAAGTCATGCCTTTGTTAGATACACGTGAATTGAGTTAAAGATATATCAGCCAATATTATTACAAGAGCTCGTGGTTAAATAATACACCACACGGGTCGATTGAATGAAGGTTAAACTACGCAGGCCATTAACGATAACGTTAGTGTAGAGAGATGAAAGAAACACATATGTATTATGTATAGTTCATACATATAATTGCTACAGTAGTAGCCAAGGTCGCGGGTAAGGTCCTTCTGTTTCACTCTTCTGAGCACTATCACACTTAAGGTTAGGTAAAAAGGGTAACGTCCTTGGCAACACGTGGCAGAAGTGGTGCGCCTGTGAGCGCAGGCTCAGCAGGCGGCCGGAACCGTTCTTCTCAGAGCCGCAGGTGGCAAGCGACGCAGCGTTAGCAGGCCGTAGGACACGGCACGTTAGTCAGCTACACGTGCAAGTTGCAGTAGCGTGCAATATGTAGATGTCCTGCCCTCAGCCTGGACGTAGAACCCTGGAAGGCGAGTTAGGGAGCGTATTTTATTTGCGGTATATTAGTAGCGAGCCGCCTGCGATGCGCCAGCTTCTTTCCCTTTTTGAGCTACTAAAGAACAGTGTGAGAAGCAGGGTAGGTGAAAGCTCAACACATCGCAGCGGTTTACAAGCAGAGAATTAGCAAAGACAGCTTGCACAATGACAGATGCAATATGGGGTTATCTATGTGACACGCGAGAATAAGACAGAAATAAAAACAATGATCTTAGCAGATGGTTATCTAGCGCAGAGGGTCTGGTATAAATAACAAATTAATAAGGAACTCACCTTAGGTACATAGAATCCTAAGGGTCAGGGGATAACTTGTGCGAGCTACGTAAGCGGATGTAGAAATGGCCGAGTCTCTTAGAAAACTAGTGTTGTTCCAGATTTTTTTAGTTTTGTGCTTAGTAACTAACTAATTGTGAAATATTTAGCATCACTCGAGTATTTACCGTTGAGAAACCCTCAGAACGTTACAATATCGAGACTCCTCCGTGCCTCGGAAAGCACATCAAGCCGTTTGTCCTGGTCGTCATTCGTAGTCAGAAGCCTAAAGTCTGACAACCAGTCTTACGAACGGTTATCATGTTACGCAGTAACTGGTTGGTCCACCGGTTGCGGAGGTCAGGCAAGGGTCGCTCCATGTCCCCCCCGGTGGGTTCCCGGATTGTCGAGGCGGGGGGGCTCAGTAGCCGTGGCTTGGAGGGCCACGGTGAAGCTAAGAGGAACCCGAGGAGGGTGCCGCTTCGGCGACATCGCAACTGAGGCGGGCCGCTATGTGGACTGGGCGACATCGCGGCTGAGGGTGGGAGGCCGCGGCGGGAGAGGAGTGCCGGTATTGAGGTGCGCCGTTCTCCCTACCTTCCGCGACCTTGACGGGGTCGCCACCGTATGATGGCGGACGCGGTGGGGCCGCAGAGGAAGAGGAGTGTCGGTATTGCGTTGGCCGCTCTCCCTATCCTCTGCGGCTGAAAAGTGGTAGGCGGCGGGGCCACTGACCTGACCCGTCGCGGGGGGACCAAGAGCGCCTGGACGCGGGGTCGTCTGGCGCGGGGTCCCAGGCAGGTGGAGGCCAGCAAGCAACGGGTGCGAGGGCACCCTTGCATGTATTGCACAGGTATCCAACGGTGTCGGACGGGAATGGCCAGGTGTTCCCGGCCATTCCCGTATCCCCCCCAGCCGGGCATACGGGGCTCGCCAGCTAGGCGGGCGGCCGGGCGCCGGGAGGGTTGTGGATGTAAAGGTTGAGCCGGTTTTCCATGACCCTCCCATCAAGGCGATGAGGGAACTCCGCTGAGTTTTAGTGGGTATACTGCCATTTTGGCAGGGAGTCCCACATATCTCGTCTCATCCCCCGGCGAGCGGGCATGCGTAATGACAAATTGCGATCTGTGAATCTAACCCTAAATATTGCGGATGGATTGGTGATCTCAGTTTGTTGCTATTAGGTAGTGTTGCATAAACAGCTAATGTAATGCTAGAAATCAGTGTACTGTAAAATCCCAAGAGCACCACCGACAATACCTCTCATTATAGCCATAAAATCAGTCTGTCAAAAAACTCTTGAGTTATAAATAAATGATCTTCATTACCGACTGGACTTGCGTATCAATCAAATGAATGACACACGCACAACCTTGACTCGAAATGTACCAATATAATGTTGTTTTTGCATACAGTGACTATACCTTAATCACACTCATTATTAGGCTGTTATGAAATCTTGTATGGTTGATAATGGTTTAAGACATGAGTAATTCGCGTCAAGTATCCGGAACTATTAAATCACATAAATAAATGACCCATGGATTGTAACCGAATTTCAACCTGTTTCTATCAAAACATTTTTTTTGGAAGTCGGGTGTTATTTTTACGTAAAAAAGTTTTCTATTTTTATTTACTTATTAGTTATGGTACCTACCCCACACCAATTCGTATACCACTTCTTGATAATTATGTAAACAAAAGAGACAGGATGTATTACAACATTATCTAGATACACAAAGTGGATTAAATACGTATTATCGAATCTGACTCAAAAACTACCAGAACAAAGTGAATAAAATTTATATGAGACTACCGCGCAAGCTTTCTCTACCAAATGAAAAAAAAATAAACAAAATCGGTCCACAATTGGCAAAAATATCGTTGAACATACATAAATAATACCTATTCGTGTAAGTTTTTGCAACAACAGAAGAAGAATGAATATACGACGCTCATCTCTTCCACTCAAACCACACTTCAAAGAATTTCGTAAGTCCATCTTAATGACACTGTTCCACAGTATCATATGTGGGTGCTGATCGATGCCCAAGCAAGCCGTCAGAACACAAGAGTGTAGAAACAATTAGTTTTTTTACAATGGCGGACAATGGTTTCGTTGTTTGTTACTATTTGTCTTGTGTTGGTTGGTTTCAAGGTTGTTCGAGAAGAGGTGTGTCGCTATTATGTGTGTATTGTCTGCAAGTTTTAATTATGTGGAGTACTCGTATGTCAACTTGATGGGTTCTTGATTCTAGAATATTATTAACTGAATTGCCTCTTATCCTTATCGACAATCCTTTTCAAACAAACTGCATCAGATGGAATGGCAGCTCACTTCGAGCTTACTTCACTTAAGTTTTCACATACATTGCAGAATAAATCGGCAGATCCCAAGTTCCGTCACCCCCGATTCTCATACACTTGTTCAGGGCCTCAAGTCTGCTATTACAATAGTGTCAGAATGGTCTCGCCATTGTGAGTATTTGACAGTGTTTGTATGGCAAATCTATCAAAAACTCACAATGAAGAGACCATTCTGACACTATTGTAATAGCAGACTTGAGGCCCTGTTCAGTCACACTTACTACTTCAAAGTCATGTTCATTGTCCAGCCTTTTGGATTTTGTAAATCTTTGAAAGCGATATAATGTCTGACTCCTAAAATAGTTTTGTAATGTCCGAAACATTACCAATTCTTCACCTTAAATCTATCTAATGAGTGAATTAACACAATCCTACAATATTAAATGGTTCTGGACTGTGTAGGTGACGAGTGGGAAGATAATGTTTTGTTGAAATCATTAATTGTGATACCAGTATTGTACGTGTTGTTTATTTCATAATGATCGACCTTAAGGTCAAAGCTGGACTTGTTTCTAATAAATGGAATTGTAATCACTGGTTTTATAGGAGCTTTAACAAGAATTCCATGTAGGTCAGTCGCGTTCGTAGGGACTTGGGGACCACCATGGCTATCTTAGAAGTGGTATAAAATACGATTAATATAAGCGGAAAACAAGTTCCTGTATAAGGCAAACTCAATCCAATAATAATTTTCTCGGTAGTGAGGAAACTTATTCATAAATGTGGAGAAATGGAGTTGATATTAAAGTTTGTTTGAAGCTGCAAAAGCTAAACATGAAAATCACTCACAAGTAAGAAGTTAATAAAATCATTTAATAATAACTAGGTCCCAATAGCTTTTTGATTCGATTTTGTGTTTAGATCGATAGAAATATAAGATAATAGCAATATTAAAGCTTGACCTGTCATATATCAGAATCCATGCGGCAATGATCATTGTATTGCACAAACTGTGAAGTCATTCGCTCATTTTTTGTACGTATATGGGTAATTAGTTCACTGCATATGGACAGATGCTTGCTATTGAAAAGAGTAATTAATGACCGTACATAATAATATATGTACATCATTATTATTTTAATATTTCCACTACTAGTTGTTGCACGGTTAACTTTTTTTCAACAATTACTTGCCTACAAACTAGGAGTAATTAATCAAACGTTTTTATTATTCAGTTAGTTAATATTTCATTTCATTCACTGTTGAAGTGTTGGTAGACCGCAAAAACATAGTTCACATAAAGGCCACGTTCACACAGAAGCGTATAGTCATCCGCCGATTGTGACCAGGCTCACTCAAAATGTGTTAGCTCAAAATACTGTACGTGTTTACTGTTCTGTCTCAAAATGTTAATTACTTTGCATACCGACCTACTATTGTATAGAATCAAGTTTATCGATGTGCTGCTGGGGAGTGTGTTGCGCCATTTTTTTCCCAGCTAAAGCACTAGGTAGTAGTGAAGGGCGAGCGTGCCGGGGAACTGTCTTAAGTAATTTTGACGTTAGAAAAGTGCTGATTCTCAGCCTAATTTGAATAAATTACTTTTAATTTTGAATAGCGTATTGTTGGTTCGGAGTGAACAAAAAGTTGAATATGTATGGTATCGTTGTAAACTACGTAAGGCTTGCTCACAGTCAGCGGTTGAAATACGTTTTGGTGTGAACGTGGCCATCTGTTTTACAGATGAAGCTTCTGTGCAGTACATAAAATTTCTGCAGTATGGGACTTCAGAAATTTTATTTACATTAGACCCATAAACAAAGGGCGAGCCTATTACCATAAAATCGGTTTTCCCTACCAATGTAAGCATATCTATCTCAGAGCCAAGTTTTCAGAAGCAGTTATGTTATTCTACACGAGAAAATAAGGTTTATCACGACTTAACACTACCTTATAATACCGGTCTCCACGGTATTTCGGTACAGTCTCGCCAGGTGTACCGAAAAGCCTCAATAAGAGCGGTGTGAGCCGCGAACACACCCGGCTTAAGGATGTGTTACACTGTTTTCAAAGTCCGAGGTACACCAAGTTCTACTTTATGTTCCAGTGTTAAAGCTTGTGTAGTGTGTGTTATATGGTCTAACTAAAGTGGAAGTACGTAGTTATTTTTGTTTATAATGTGAAAATTTCAGATTTTTACGGTTACTGTTCATTGGAATTTGAAGTCTACGAGCCATTTAACAATACTGGTTTTATTAAATGCATGAAATTTAATTCAAGTATGCCTAAATAGTTTTTTTTTTGGCTTATTTATAATAAGTTCGGTTGCTATACAATTTAAGATTTCCCCGACTGCTTTCGCTCTAAACGTTGTTTGATATTTGAAATGGGGCTTAAGTTAAGGAATTTGGGTTTTTTGGCGCACAGCTGAAACGATTATTTCACTATTTGCAGTTGATGATTAGATTATCATTAACATTCGTTCGCACCTTTGCATCGATGTTGAACTACGACGTATCCAACCTCAGCTCAATGACATTGTCAGAACTATCTGCATTCCAACAACATTTGTAAATGCGACAACAATGCAACATTTACGGCATCTAGAACGCCACATGCGAACTACGCATCAAAGACACACATGCGAACGTCACATAAATCCTGCATGGCGCAAGCAGAGTTTACTGCGCAACTTGCATAAATATTATACAACATCTCGACATCAACCGTGGGGCAGTTGCCCACCAGACACAACACCCAACTGGTCGGAAGATCCTCCCTTTTCAATAGAGTATGAGTGAACTTTACACCCTGTTCCTCATCTATCTATACTACTCTATACTTAATCTATCTATACTTAATATATAAAGCTGAAGAGTTTGTTTGTTTGTTTGTTTGTTTGAACGCGCTAATCTCAGGAACTACTGGTTGGAATTGAAAAATTCTTTTTGTGTTGGATAGTCCATTTATTGAGGAATATTATAGGCTATATAACATCACGCTACAACCAAAAGGAGCGGAGCATAAATGAAAAATGTTGCTAAAACGGGAAAAATTCTTCCTTTTTGAGAGCTTCCGTTGCGTGCGCTGCGTAAATGGTTTAAGTTACGAAAATATCATGTATGATGGAATTGTTCCTCTTTAAATTTTCAAAAAAAAAGTCCGCGACAGCATATGTCTATCTTTTAAGATTAACTCACTATAACCTTTTTTATGGTAATCAAATTTGTTCGAAATTAATGCATTATTTGCGAAGGAGTTTTTATAAACATGGTATTAATCCTTATCCAAATAAATACGTTATTCATCACAAGTATTTAATTTTGAACAAAGTTGCCCTTACATCATTTAATTTCAATGAATATCTTTGGAGATATAACTGTTTTATAATAACTCCGCAGCAAAATAATGATCAACTCTGCGAGGTAGTCTATTCTAAAGCTGAAGAGTTAGTTTTTAGGGTTCCGTACCCAAAGGGTAAAATAGGACCCTATTACTAAAACTCCGCTGTCCGTCTGTCTATCTGTCTGTCTGTCCGTCTGTCACCAGGCTGTATCTCATGAACCGTGATAGTTAAACAGTTGAAATTTTCACGTATGATGCATTATGTTGCCGCTATAACAACAAATACTAAAAAACAGAAAAAAATAATATTTAAGGGGGCTCCCATACAACGGACATGATTTTTTTGCCGTTTTTTTTTTTACTCAGCCCGCGTGGATGTCGGTTATCGCGTAAAAAAGTAGCCTATGTCCTTCTCTATATCCCAGGTCGATCGGTTCAGCGGTTTAGGCGTGAAAACGTAACATACAGATAGATAGACAGACAGACATACAGACAGAGCTACTTTCACATTTATAATATTAATATAGATAGCTTTTGCCCGCGGCTCCACCCGCGTGGATGTCGGTTATCGCGTAAAAAAGTAGCCTAAGTCCTTCTCCATATCCCAGGCTATATCTTCGCCAAATTTAATGACGATCGGTTCAGCGGTTTAGGCGTGAAAACGTAACATACAGACAGACAGACAAATAGACAGACAGACAGAGTTACTTTCACATTTATAATATTAGTAAGGATAAGGATTTGTATGGATGGTACGGAACCCTTCGTGCGCGAGTCCGACTCGCACTTGGCCGGTTTTTTGTTTTTTGAACGCGCTAATCTCTGGAACTGCGAGTTGGATTTGAAAAAATCTTTTTGCATTTTACAGCCCAATTCTTGAGGAAGAATTACATTCCTATTAACTAGAACACCAATTTTTTTTTAAATGAAAGTTTATGCGAAAACGAAGTAAAAGCACGGGCAGGCAATGTGTTGTGACGGGGTGGGTCGGGGGAACAAGAAATTTAACGCGGATGAAGTCGCGGGCAGAAGCTAGTACCTCTATATATAGCAATGAATTAATGCCTGGAATTTCATAACACAATAAATAATTTGCATATAAAATAAAATACGAAGAAGAGTTGTATAAAAGACAAACATAATTATATTGAAATAGGGCAAACAATTCTAAAATATCTATATAAAATACAATACAGTTTTGTGCAAGTTTTGTCTCAAAAGTCAGCAAAATTTTTATCATTATTTCTAAATCTGAGGTTAGTTTGAACATTTAAAAATCTAGACTGAAAGATGATGCTGGCTATTAGAAAATAAAATAAGACAATGAGCAAACCACATACTTAGCAAAACAAAAACCCAAACCCCAAACTATTCAAGGGTTTATATTACAAACGTCAAAAAAATTATGGCTAAGTGTACGATAAAATCATTACTCAACTATAATCATCGTTTTTAAAATTAAATCTGATGCGACTAACACCAGCCCCGTACATTTCGGCCCTCCCTTAAGCAGTTTGCCAAGGAATCTCAGCTCGAGTGACGTAATATAATAAGAGTACCTTCGTGCCGAGGATCTTGATGCAAAGCCTTTTATTATGACTGCATGGCTGAGTTCAGCCGGTTATTGTTGGAAGTCCCCGGAGAACGTTGAACGGCGACTTCAGTGTCTTAAAATATTTTGGTCGGTTGAAATTGTTCTAGAACATTGTGTGGATAGTGGGTTTTATGACCTATTAATTATTTTGGGTTCAAAACTCAGTCGGGTGTGATTTTAAAACTGTATTAATTTCAATTCCAATTGCAAAAATATTAATTTCAAGCAACTTAATGAAAGAAAATATATTTATTTAGCACATAATAAAAGGCGTAGAACAGAACATATTACACTACAAGAAAAGAAAAAAAAATACAAATAAAAATGCGTTATAAGAACTTGTCTTCAAAATAAAATTATCACTAACTCCTCCACGTTATCGTCATTTCATTTGAGATCAGCGCAATAAATAATAATATCTGACAAAACCAACATTTTTTTATATTAATTGCCAATGCCTATAATCGTATGTTCGTAATAATATCGTCTAGAAACGGGTGTCATAATTGATTGGTAACAAAACAAAGCTCTGAAGATACTATGAACATATAATTTACTTACCTACTATTTTAGGTATCTATATAATAAGCAGTTAGGTGGTGTGAAATTATAGTTTATCTAGTAGGTTACCAGGTGTTAACGATCGGCTTTTATCAGCTCGAAACACCAACATCCTTGTATAACTAAATATCAATTCAGAATAAAAATAACTGTTTTCTTGTACTTGCTATTCTAGTTTGGTAATTGATTTTGTAGTAAGTTAATTGAGTAATTATTTAGTTCTAACGATTTTATACTGATGTTGTAATTCAAGTTTATATTGATGATTTTATATCTAATCCTGCTTCTCACAAATGCTGGATGTGGAATCAAATAAGCGTTTTTTTATGTAAAAAGAAGAAAGAAAGAAAAATTGTTTATTCTGCACAAACAAAACGCACATTACATAAAAAATAGACAAAATACACATACTAATACAAAGTAACTAAAAGCCTCGTATTCAAAACCTTAAATGTAACAATAAAAATAAAAAAGTTTGACTGTTGTCCATTGCTTGATGACAGGCCAAGACCACAGACAATAGATGTTGCATAATCTATTGCGTTGTGCAACATTGGTAAATGAGAACAAACAAATATAACAAAAACTAAATTTTTAGCGCAGTGGAAATTATCTACCTTTGCAACAAACAACAAATTACAAGTAAAATAAACAATACTATTGGGCTTTTTGAGAAAAATTAAGCATTAAAGCTAATGAGCCTTCTGATTAGGAAAACCCCAGATATATTTAACAGATTATTGATCAAAAATTAAGTTGTTCGCACAATTAGTAACACAATAAATTAGTCGTCAATCGAATTAATATAAAATTATGATTAACGACATTATAAATAAAAAATAACCTTAAAATTAAATGCGAAACAGGTTGTTTAACTCATCATTATGATAATTATAAGGATTGAGTCATTAACGAGAGGAAATGCCTCTCTGATTCACGAACAAGATCATTAGATCATTAAGGAATATTACACATGGACGATTTTAATTAAAATTATGAAAATCGCATAATCGCAACACAGTAATTTGAAATAATTGTTAATAATACGGAATATAAAGATACTATTTGATCATGCTTAAATGATAAATGATAAATGATAATGATAAATGATAAATGATTTTATTTCTGTAAGTAGGTTTTTACAAACACTTTTACACGTCAATCAAATTTTAAAACTAGATGAGGTCGGCATTTCGTATCTGACTACTCTGAGAAGAAAGACCGAAACAAACTCAGAGGTCACAGTCTCTTTTAAAGTCCAGACATAATCTTGGTCAAATCATGTGAAGACCATGTAGACTGGTGTCTGAAATGGTCTTTTGAAGAAAGAACCACACAGATTGAGTGGACCTGTCCATTCAGTGCACGCATTTGTCAGTAATCGTGCAGCTCAACTCAGAACATAAGGAGCTCAACGATTCGACGAACAATACCAAAGAAAGGACATTTGGGCAGGCCGCATAAATTACTCAAACTGCCATACCATGAACAGGAAAAAAAAAATGTATATACTGAGAAGGAAAAAAATAAAAAATAAACAAAGACCCACATAGTCTTCACATTCACAATAATTAAAATAATAACATTATACTTCACAAGTAAATATTCATGTCAATGTGTATTAAGCAATCACAATAAAAAAAAGTTTCAATATATAAAATTTGGAGCAGCTCAATCCCAAGCCTTTTTGTCCTCAATATAATCTTTAATGGTATAAAAGGCTTTCTGGCACAACTTACGTTTAATGAATGATTTGAATTGATTAATGCTTAGATCTTGAACGTGGCTTGGAAGTTTATTATAAAAGCGTATACATTGACATCTGAACGAACCACCTATTTTCTTGAGCCGTGTTTTAGGTACAACATACATGTGTTTGTTCCTAGTATTTATATTATGGATATCACTGTATTTTTTAAACAAATTTATGTTTTTATGGGCATATAAAAGATTTTCAAAAATATACTGAGAAGGCACAGTCATAACATTAATTTCCTTAAATTTCTCTCTGAGAGAGTGTCTCGAACTTAATTTATAAATTGATCGAACAGCTCTTTTCTGCAAAACAAAGATAGACTGAATGTCGGCGGCATTTCCCCACAACAGAATACCGTACGACATTACACTATGAAAATAACTAAAGTACACTAAACGGGCTGTCTCTATGTCAGTTAAATTACGAATTTTTCTAACGGCGTATGCTGCGGAGCTCAGCTTCTTAGACAATTTATCTATATGTGGGCCCCACTGAAGCTTAGCATCCAAAGTTAAGCCCAAGAATACTGTGCTATCTTCAGGATTCAATTCTTCGCCCTTTATCAACACATTATTTTTCACCTGCCTAACGTGAGGTAGCGTAAACTTAATGCATTTGGTTTTTTTTTCATTAAGAAGTAAATTATTAACATTGAACCAATGAACTACTTTTGAGATCGCGCTATTTACATCGTCAGTAACCAGCTCCTGACGTTTAAGTTTAAACAAAAGTGAAGTGTCATCCGCAAACAACACTATTTCATGATTATCCTTTATGAGGTAAGGCAAGTCATTAATATAAATAAGAAACAAAAAAGGACCAAGAATTGAGCCCTGTGGGACTCCCATTGTTACTAAAGATCCGGGAGATCTTTTCCCATTAACGTCAACGCTCTGAAACCTATTACTCAAGTATGAAGCAAGAAGATCCAGAGCGGTGTTCCGGATCCCGTAGTGGCGGAGTTTCCTGATTAACGTTTCATGAAGAACACAATCGAATGCCTTGGACAAATCACAAAAGATGCCCAAGGCATCACATTTATCTTCCCATGCATTATAAATATGTCCTAAAAGTTCAACACCGGCATCAGTAGTTGAACGACCCCTTGTAAAACCGAACTGTTTACTGTGTAATAATTTATTTTTATTAAAAAATCTTTGCAATTGGTCTAACATTAATTTCTCAAAAATTTTACTAAAGGTAGGTAGTACTGAAATAGGTCTATAATTTGTGGGGTCTGATGTACTACCTGATTTAAACAATGGTATTATTTTACTATTTTTCATAAGATCGGGAAACTCCCCACAGTCGATACAATTATTAAAGATAAGAGCTAAAGTAGGTGCTACAATGTCAATAATAGACTTAGCAACTTCTACAGAATTACCCCACAGATCCGCAGTCTTTTTTACGTTTAAAGTGTGAAAGGTTTTAATTATATCTCTACAGGTAATATGTTCAAAATTAAATTCCGAATCGCAAACATTAACATTTTCCTTAAGCAAAGACTCAGCAACAGAAGGTGAAGAGTTTAGGGATTTAGTAGTTAAAACGGGAATATCCGAAAAGAAATTTTCAAAGGCCGCGGCGACTTGTGAGTCTGATTTTATTATTTTGTCATTAACTGATAGGCTGTAGTCAGTATTTCGGTTGCTAGACCTTCCCGTTTCACTATTAATAATATTCCAAGTCGTTTTAATAACATTACTACTGTTTTTAATTTTCGAACTCAAATAACGCGACTTGGCCATACAACAAACTTTTTTAAATAATTTTGAATAATTTCTAACATATAAATTAAATTCAGCGGTATTTACACAAGTCCTTTCACTGTACAGCTCATAAAGCCGTGTTCTACTTTTATGAATACCAATGGTAGCCCAATCACTGAAAGATGCGTTACTATTAACCGAGATAGTTTTGGGAATAAACGTGGAATGAAATTGTTTACAGTATATATCAAAAAAATCATCATATAGATGAATAGGATCAGCGTGAATAGACAAAGCTGGTAATTTATTAATGAGTTTAACTTTAAAAGCTTCCAAGCGACTTGCAGTTTTGGGGTTAACAGTGATATCCTTTTTTGCCATTTTGTTATTTTGGTTTTGGATAGTAATCCGTTGCCCGCAATGATCAGAATCTAGTAAATTTATAATTTCTTTGTGGCTTGGTATAATATCTGTATAAATATTATCTAGGCATGTGGCGCTAGTAGGGGTTATTCTTGTGGGCTCCAAAAATAGGTGTCCAAGATTGTAGGACTGAAAAAGACTTATTATTTTACTACAAGAACCTGATTTTTCTAATAAATTAATATTAAAATCACCGCAAGTGATAATGGACTTGTTCGAGTTACAAATCTTGTGTAACACTTCATCCATTACCTTTTCAAAGCAGTCATACAATCCTGAAGGAGGTCTGTACACACTTAATACAATAAACTGCTCCAATTCTATACAGGCTATTTCAACTATCCGCTCAACAGATAGGCTCACAATATCTTTACGGTCTTTAAATTTAAGCTGGTTACTTACTAAAATTAATGAGCCACCATGTATAGCATTTACTCTGCTGAACGAACTACCAACCTGGTGATTACTAAAATTGAACAAGAACTGGTGGCTTTTAAGCCAATGTTCAGTTATACAAAGAATATCAATACTGTTACAATTCATAAATAATTCTATTTCTAAATCTTTGTTCATAAATCCTTGAATATTTTGATGCACCAGGTTGATACTATTTACTGATTTTAAACTTTTATTTTTGCAATTCTGTACATTATTGCTAGAGGTTGCCTCTGTTGTCTTAATTTCTAATTTAAATTATTATCAATGTCAATTTTTGAAACCAAATTATTGGCTGAATTATGTAACATGTCATAGCATTGCTCAATAGAAGCAATTTGTTTAGCCAAATTCTTGGCTGTAATAGAAAAATAATATGATAGCGACACAGCTATCTGTCTTTTACAGTACTTTGAAAGATAGTACCTATCCATAAAAAATCTATCTTTTGTCAAATATAAATGATTACCAACATAATTGTTAGTGTCAATTAAATGGAATGAATTGTTATTAAACATCAAATTATGCAATGTCATATTCATTTCAGATCTAAAGTTGTTTTCTTCCTGTGGCAAACTTTGGCTGTATGGGAATGTGAACATCACAATTTTTCTTAAACTAAGGTTGCATAAAGAACTATAATATTGGAGTAATTCTCCTTTATTCACATTACCCCTATTACCAACAAAAATTATTAGAATTGTATCCTGGTTAAAATTGCATTTTATAATTTTTTTCATTATGTCAAATAAAGAACAACCAGGCATACAGTAGTTCATTATTGAGTGTCCCGGATATTTATTTGTCAACAAGTGGCCTAGATCCTTTCCAATTTCATCACAAAATAAAACTATTTCTTTATTTACACTCTGTTTAGGAAAACAATTAGTGATTGATACTGGCAAACTGGCACAAGACTGCGGTATGGTGGTATCACATATTGTCAATGAATGATCTGGTGTGGGTTCAACAGATGGTGGTTGACAACGTTCACATTTGTTTGTGCTCACCAGCTCATTCATTGCCAATACATATTCCCTCATTTGGTTTTCAGAGGCTGTATATTTGATGGTCATAGAAGTAAGTTTCTCTTGTAGTTGGTCAAGTTCATACTGCAAGTCTTCTGTGTCAATTTGGTATTTCCTAGTACTTTTTTCTAAGTTAAATGAATACATATCTAATTGTTTCAGTAGATTTAACCTTTCCCTATTAAGTTTGACATTTTTGATGAAAAACTTTTGTTTTTTGACCATTTTCTTAGTTTTAACTATGTATTTGTTAATTTTTATGTATTTTTTAAGTTTATTTTTACTAGTACCTACCCTCACTAATTTACATGATTTTGAATCATCATGATTTGTTAAATCTATTGTGTAAGAGGGGTTTATTGCAGACACCATTGATGGGGCTATAGGCACCAATTCATTGAAAAGACTTTGATTCAACGAGGCAGTGATGTTAAGGTTTGTTGTCTCAAGTTGTTCAATCTGACTTTGAGCCTCATGTAGCTGCTGTTGTAATAAATATTTGTGATTAAGAGCTTGTTCATACTCATTGCTACACTGGCTGAACCCGTCCACAACAATTTGGAGCCTGTCCCGGGCTGCTATGGCATCAGTGTGTTGAATATATAACTGAGCCATTTCTGTTTTTAACTTGCTATTCCTTTCAAGGACACCAAGGAACTCTATTTCACTTTCATCCTTTTCCCTAATCAGTTGGTCGCAGAGCTTCTTAGACGCTTTTAGTTCGCTCAAAGCCTGAGTGAGTTTTGACTCTTCAAGGCGAGCACGCGCGCTGCGAGTCATAATCATGATTAAAGAGAAAAGAGAAGAGATTGGAAAAGAGTAGTGGATTGAATAACAGATGATTAGTTGAACGGAAAATGAAATTTAGATTCTTAAGAAAGAAGTTCTGTCACCAAACTAATTAAGGTTATGTTTACGTTTTTTAAGGTCATTGGCATAAACTTGTAGCCGTAATAAAAGTTATCCAACGAATTGTCGGCAAAATATTAGAACGTAAACAAACTAATACCAAGTAAAATATTTAGTATTGTACCTGATACCGAGATGAAAATGCAACAATTGCTTGAGCCGGTAACTGTCACTGAATCACAATGAAAGTTTTACACTTATTTTGCACTTAATACATAAATTTAACACCGAAAACACAAAATTACGCTTTATATTAGATAATTAATTGGAAATAGGCCTTATTAAGAAGGAAATCTATTATTTAAAATTAAAATTACAGGGACAAATTCAAATCAGCTGTTAGCTGTAGTGTTGCCACAGGAAAAAAAAAAAGAAGTGCTTAAACATTTACTTAAGTGAGACTTGGATGATGCATTCAAGGGGAATAAGTAAACGGAGTAGGCTAATTAAATTAATTTAAATTAATTGGATGTCAATCAACTCAGTGAATATTATATTTGAGGGGTAATTTATAGTCTTAACGAAATGGTTTTCGTGTTAATTGAAATTAAAACTTATTTAGTTTTTTTTTTTACATCAGGAGGTCCAGTATAGTTACTGCTACTCAGCAAACAAATTGTAGTTCTAATAGTATGATAGTATAATAAATTCCACCGACATTAGATACACTTCATTACTTTGACAGTACCAGCGCTAAGTCAGAAGATATATTCTACGATACTAAAACAGAAATTGATTAGAAAACGATGAATAAATTTAATATCATAGAGTTTAGTAGAGAAGCTTACTGTTTACCCAAATTAATTAGTTTGCAAAATTTAATAGCAGCGAAATATATTAGTTTACGCAGACTAAAATATTAACTAAAATAATATTTGCTCCTGAAAGCAATTTCCCAGCACCAATATAATACAGATTAATCATTTAATTATTACTATAAATAACCATATTTACTCCAAACCCGAACGTGAAAATAGAAAATAATTTAAGATATTAAGCTTTGTAAATGATTTAATCTTGGATTAAATAGAGAAGATTTTTTTTTAAACGACATATTTCATATAAAGGATTTATTAGAAAAAATAATTTATTAGAAATTTTATCCCATATAATCTTGCTAATTTAATAAAGCTTGACATTCCACGAATGTCGCAAAATCGAAACGATCAATCTATAGAAGCTACTGTACTATAGGCAAACTGTAGTAAGTTAGTCAGTTCAATAGTCACAGGCAGGCAGCGTAAAGCCAATCAAACATGCTAACGGATCAGTATGTGTAACTACAGTGCGTTATTTGCCTTAGGCAAACGCAACGTCAAATTCAATATGACGACGCTCATTCTACTGTCACTATTTGCAGTTTTTTGCCGTCTGTAATTTTACCACTGCAGGGCAAATAATTCTTATTCACAAACATAGAAACTCTTGCTCGTTGCAGTATCAAACAAATCATAAGTCCAAGTTTCCGATGTTTTATATCACCGACAGCTAACAAATGAAATTGGGAAAGTCACATTGTTAATTCCCACATTAATTTAACTCACTACTTCACGACCTTAAAGTTCGGGCTAATATAACCATGTTTTTTGCTACATGGGTGACATTGTAATCCAAACGGACTGTCTGGCAAAATAGATTTTTCACATAAAGATAAAACCCTTAAAAACGCAAAGTTGTAGAATACTTATATTGATGACCAGTTCATGCGGAAGCTCATTCCAACGAACTTCGATGATGATGTCATAGATAGGCTATTTAGCAGTAAATCGGTATGACCACCCATCATTCTTGCTATTCGCTTATAGATACCATCACTATTAGTTCCGGTTCATTCTAATCCACGTCATTTTGGAACCTTGGACTGTACCTATGTAGAAAATACAAATGGAAAAAAACTTTGACATGCCGTATGACTGTGCAAAAGTGTTTAGCAATTGTTTGAAAATATTTTATGACAAAGCTGTGCTGAGATTTTGATCTTGGGTATTAATGATATTTTTTTTATTTTGCCCCACTCTAGGAATTTCTCCTGTATTGTGGGTTAATTTACAAACCTTTAAACTCACATACACAAACAGCTAGACCCGGAACAACTACTTGTAGGTCATACAAATATTTGTTCCGTGCGGGAATCGAACCTACAACACGCAGTGCAGCAGTCAATCGCTTAACCACTGCGCCAACCGTGTCGTCTAATATAATATATCGTGGCCTTTCGTTTTACATACGTAAATATCTATGGGAGATTTATAACGGGTATAGAGTCCGTCTTCTCAGTCAATTACTAATATATGACAGTGTATTATTAACAAATTCAGTATTAATTGACTTGATGTTGAATCAGTAAAGATAATTGAATAAACCATATTATTATATTGCTAGTAGGAAATCGGTTATCAATACAAAAGATGATCCAACACATCGAGAGTACGAGTATACCACAAGCACAACTAAATGACGATATAAAATTATTAGATCAGCTTTCTAAACAATGATTGACACTTAGCTAATTGCTAACCTTGATAAAAGCATGTCATGATCGTTTGACGTTTATGTCCCGTGCTTCCGTGTGTCCGTGCTTTGTATAGGTATAATAGTTTGGCATACTTTTGACCTTTGTGTACATATGCTAGACTTTCTTTAAAAACAAATTAATCTTTGACTCCCACCGATAAATGAACAAACTTTAAGGTCAGAACGAATACTGAACAATAAAAACTTCGAAACGACTAATTTTCTTTATCGTCGAGTACTTTGTCTTTTATTGCGAATACTAAATTCTATTACAATCAGTAGACACTGGAGAGTTTTCGTAAATGCTATTAACAACTTTTTGAAACGATAAAATTAAAATGTCTGAAAAGTTTTTCGGGTCACGGTATATCAAAACTTGACAAACTGCGTCAAACTCGATTTCGGTTTTTTCGTTGACTTCAAAATTATCTGCGGTATTTCTAATTTAATTAACATTGAAATAAAACTCAACTATAAAGTTTGTAGTACGTCTCCAAACTTAACTTTCACATTTAGAATTTTATTGGGTTTACAAAATATTAAAATTCATAATTCAACTTGAGATTGTCAAAGAAAATTTGTTTTTATTCGAATTATTCAATTTTTATTTCAATATGGCACAATGGTTTTTATTAATAAAAAAATTAGTAGGCTAACAATATAATCTATCTTTGAAGGACAACAATACGTTTTGCATAGAAATTATATTAAAGCCACCATCTGGCCGGGTTTTCTCCTTCCATAACTCATTTAATTTAAAATAAACCAAAATATACAATGGTATAAACTTGTACCCTCAAAAACGTGTAACATTCCCGGTCGGTAAATACCCCAGTGATTTACTTGAACAATTTGCATACATATCACATTGCTACCGTTTCAAACGCTGAAGCTCGGCCTAATATATTATGATGTCCAAGTATATACATACTTGGACATCATAATATATTAGGCCGAGTGCCCCTCGGTTAAGAATACCGTAAATCCTTTGTAGATATCGAGATATCTATCATAACCATTTCCAGTTTTCTCTTATGTTGTGTCCTCTTCCAGCTTATTTATTCAATTATATTGGTTGATCAAACAAAGGATATCATACATACCTAATACTTTGTCTTGAATGATCTTGTTTTTTAGGGTTCTGTAGTCAACAAGGAATCCATATAGTTTCGCCATGTCCATCTGTCTGTCTGTCTATCTATCCGCGGCTTACTTCAGAGACTCTTAGTACTAGAAAGCTGTAATTTGGTATCGGTAGTACCGTAGTACAATATGATCTTGAAATTTTTATTTTTTAGGATACCTTCCCTAAACATAAAGTGGGGATGATATTTTTTTTTCACCTCTAGCCCTGGTGTGGGGTATCGTTGATTAGGCCGTTCAGATATATTGTAGGTTTGTGAAACCATTTTTAGAATCAGGGATCCGTTTACGTAATCGTAAGCTTACAAATTTTTGTTATACTTTTTTTTTTTACTATGGGTTTGCTCTTGACTCTAGTCTAGGTCTGGGTGACGGAGACAAAGTCGACGATGGAGTGAGCTTATCCAGAAGAAGACTGTTCACTCTCACTTTGTTAGAGTGAAGTGTCCCGCCCCTGCCAGCTAAATGGTTGTATTTGGATATGTGTAACATGTTTTTCAACTACAATGATAAGTTTGTTCTTGGGATAAATTCATAGCAACTAAGGAACCCTTCATTGTGCGTTGTACGCCCTTGGCCGGTTATAATTTTTATCAAGATGTGAGCTATGTTGTATTTTTTTATGTTTTACTCTATTACGAATGATTTTTAATAAATTATTTTTACCATATACTTAGAATGAGTTCAAACACAATGTATTGTTTATAAATGAATTTAATTTAATTATTAGTAATTATTAATTATAAGTATACTAATTAATTATTAATTGTAAACTTAATTTCGTGAAACTAGACATACCGAAATACCGTCAAAGCTCAAATCACCAAATTAATCTGACCAGTGCAGCACTGAGACGAAAATCAGTACGATAGTAGTGAGGCTGACTATCCAGGATGCGCATTATGTAGGTATATTTGCAGATAAGTATCAGGTTGTATGTTGATCAATAATATGATTCGTAACCTGCAAATTGCAAAATCGTAAGAAAATTTGAATTTCACGGGGTACCTTTGCGCATCCCCCTTAAGTACTAGCTTCTGCCTGCGACTTCTTTCGCGGGGAAGTCGTAAGACACAACGATATACTAATATACCAGCAAAGAACGACATCCCCGCCAGCGCTATTACTTCTTTTTCGCTAAGCGTTCTGTCGGACTGTTTTTTTTTTGCTCGGCTCCTTAGCGTCACAGCTTGATGTTAAATAGCGGATAACCTTCCTAAAGAATTGGGTTATCAAATGCAAAAATATTATTCTAAATCCAATTGAGAATTCTAGAGATTAGCGCATTCAAACAAAGAAATTCTTAAGCTTTATTATATTACTAGCTTCTCCCCGCGACTTCGTCCGCGTGAAATTTCTAGCTCCCCCGACCCACCCCGTCGCTTCGCATTGCCTGCTCGCGCTCTTACTTCGTTTTCGCTTAGCCTTTCAGACATTTTTGTTGCTCGGCTCCTAAAGGTCGTAGCGTGATGTTAAATAGCCTATAGCCTTTCTCAAGAATTGGGTTATCAAACACAAAAAGATTTTTTCAAATCCAACTGGTAGTTACAGGAATTAGCGCGTTAAAACAAACAGAAAAAATCTCTTCAGCTTTAGTATAGATTTAGTGACTACCTCGCATAGCTACCGGCCGACCCCGCTACGGCGCCCTGCCCCTGGTGCCCACATGATGCGCGCGCGATACCTTGATCATTATTTTGCTGCGGAGTTATTTTAATATTATGATTTATCTCCTAGGATGTTGATTGAAATCAAGTGATGTCAAGGACAATTTTGTTTACATTTAAATACTTGTGATTAATAACATATTTATTTGGGTAAGGATTAATATTATGTTTATAAAACTCCTTCGCAAATAATGCATTAATTTCGAACAAATTTGATTACCATAACAAAAGGTCATAGTGAGTCAATCTTAAAAGATAGACATATGGTGTCGCGGACCTTTTTTTTTGAACTTTTAAAGAGGAACAATTCCATCATACATGATATTTGCGTAAACTTAACCGTTTACGCAGCGCACGCAACGGAAGCTCTCAAAAAGGAATAACTTTTCCCGTTTTTGCAACATTTTTCATGTATGCTCCGTTTTTATATTAGTATATAGATATAAAGATTGTAGACAACAAGAAAAATAATAATTAATAAATTAATATATTGTGAGAATAAGAAGAGAAAAGAATGAATATGCGAAGTCTTAAACTAAAAGTTGAAATAAGTAATAATAATATGTACAAGTACCTATATAAAAAAGGTGAGGAAATGAAATCAAAGGGCATCAAAAAATTTGTCCGAATCGCTGTCAATAGGAAAAGTGCCCAAAAGACTGGCAGCGTTGCCACGTTGTATGGCAATGCTGATTCTTTGGGCAAGAAATAGGCCAGCCCTCCTGTCACGTGAAGAGTCGACCAATCGCTTGGCGATGTCTCGAAAAACGGCTTATTCCACAAATCCCCGCTGAAAATCCCCCTTAGGAGGAAAAGTGGAATGAATTCACCCCTGATAATCCCGCTAAGGGGGGAAAACTAGAATTGAAAAAACTAAAAATAACTTATTCCAAGATCCCCTGAAAGTGATTTTTTTTACATTAGGGATCGGTTTTTTCCACTGAGGGGGATTCTCTCAGGGGTTTTAGTGGAATAAGTCCGAAAAACTAAGTGGGCACTCGGACAGATTGTTATACGAGTAAAAATTTATGTTATTTTGATGCCCCAAAGAACACAGTAGGTTGTGAAGTTACAGCAATGTCCAAGAATACAATCCCATACGAGTATACCCGAATGACAATGACTTTATTCGCTCAATACCCAAAAAAGTGTGGGCACAAAAGTATCATCTAAATAAACCGTTAATACATAAATCTCCAATAATAAAAGGTCGTCAATAAACAAGAAAAATGTACACGTAGGCGACGAGTAGGTAAGTAGACATAAGACTACCCACACAGGATTATCTTTTGTACGTGATAAGTGTTTATAAGCTGATACTGACATTCTACTAATATTTCCGTGGCCGACAAAGAATCTATCTTGTTCAGCTAATCGGATTAGAACTACTTCCTGAAATTGGGCAATAAGGTACATAGGGCATTGTTCCCTTTTCAGGGTTCCGTAGTCAACAAGGAACCCTTATAGTTCGCCATGTCCGTCTATCTATCTGTCTGTCTGTCCGCGGCTTAGCTCAGATACCCACTTTTAGCACTAGGAAGCTGTAATTTGGCATGGGTATACATATTAACTACGCCGACAAAGTGGTAAAATAAAATCATGAAGTATATATTTTTTTAGGGACCCTCCCCTACACGTAAAGTGGGGATGGTATTTTTTTCTCGGCTATCCTGTGCTATAGGGTATCGGTGAATATGTCATTTAAAAATATTGCATGTTTGTGAAAACCATTTTTCGATTCAAGAATCCGGTTACGAAATATTAATAAGCTTTAAATCGCAAATTTTTGTTACAGTCAAGTGTACCGCCTTTCTTGCAGCTAAATGGTTAATTTTAGATATCTGAAAAAAATCACGACAGTAGTATATATATATATAAGGAATTTAAAAGGAAAACTATAACAGAAAATAAATAGGCTTTACAAGATAACGAGTCAACCAACTTGCATTTGCAGTTGGAAATTGATCGTCACGTATAACAATGTATGCGAACATGTATTTCAACTACAATAAGTTAAGTTTGTTCTTGGGATAATTCGTGCCAACTACGGAACCCTTCATTGTCCGTGTACTGGCACGCACTTGACCTGTTGTTATTTTTTATCATGATGTTAATTTGATGATGATGTGAGTTATGTTGTATTTTTTTTATATTTTACTCTATTACGAATGTTTTTTATTAAATTATTTTAAGAATATACTTAGAATGAGTTAAAACAAAATGTGAATTGTTTACCGAATTGAGAATATATGGATCAGCACCATTTAACTCAACCATTTTGAAGGGAACTAAATTATCCAACACACGCGCCACCATCAGCGAGACATCTTAGTGAGCATGACATACCAGCCGCCAGGGCACATTCAAGTCAACGAAAGACATATTACCCGGTAAACGGTCGGTCTATCTCTATAGTACTCACACTTGTGTCATGCCATTATTATAATATTATACAAAGGAGTTTATTATTATGTATAATGCAAAGATAGTCTTACAATCTTCTGCAGCTCCAACAGTATTTTCAAATGTTAATCAAGATAAGCAATTCATTTCCCTGACTGTATTTTCATTACCTGGGTCTGAAATTTAGTCAGTGCTTGTGTTTTTTGCTAGTAGTGAGTATATTTTAATATCAGAAACATTCAATAACCAAAAAATAAAAAAATAAAACAATTTTCAATACAAATCGTGCCTTGCTTACAAAATACCAAAAATATATTCAATAACTTTTTAAATTCTATTTCAATAATGTATGACGGGCAAACGGATATTGCCAGTCCAACCACCCTTTGGCCATCCGAGGGTACATAATAATTATATTAAAATTCTCCACAGACTGTTCGATAACTCAATTTCTTCGGGACTAAAGGCCTAAAGAGGTGGCAGTTTTATGTAATTTTGTTATGTAAACTGGTCTAGCAAACATTTATTGTAAAACTAGGTAGCTAATGCCCGTGCTCAAAAGGGAAAAAACGGAACTCATATAGGATAACTCGTGGGTCTGTCTGTTTGTCTGTCTGTCAGCCAGATTTGCTATGAATCTACTAGACCGATTAATTTGAAATTTGGTACACATAAGAATTTCTGTGATCCAAACACGAAGATGTAACGTAAATAAATTAATTTTGAATATGGGGTTCACTTTTGTGTGGACAATTATAAAATTATAATAAAAAGTTTTGCAAACTCACACACTCAAACTCACTACAACTACTACAATTTTGAAAAAAAAAAAATATATTGAATGGTGCTATAATGTAGAATACAGGAAAACTTATAAGAAAACTATGGTCTTAAAATAACATGGTAAATCTCTCAATGTTGTGCGTACAAACTTACATTTGCAGTTGAAATATATCTATGAACTTGTTTTTTAACTATGATGTTAATAAAGCGTATATCCAATAAGCCGTAGTCGGCGCCCCTTCGAACCTAACCTGTCCGTGTCGGGGTGCCCAAGTCCCGAGATCGCTATCAATCGCCCATTTTAACGTTTCTTTTCACTTTGTTGTTGTTTCTGATTGAGGTTAGAAACAATTTTTATCATTTTCTCGAAAAATATGCATTACCTTGTAATAAGAGTGCTAGCGTTATAATCGGGGATCCAACCCCTACTTTAACCCCTTTTACCCCCAACTCCTGCCAAACGATACTAGATTCAACCCACAGGTTCTTTTGGTCAGTGTCAAATGCTATTTCAGAAAATAACAGTCGTGCTTGGATGCGCGCTGCGAGATTGTCTCTTGATTTTACTGAACGGCAATACTGGTTTTCATTCTGAGAAAGATAACATTAACACTAGTACCATAATGAATCATAATTATATAAGTGCACAAAGAAACCACTCATCTGACGTGGTTGTAAGACTGTTCTGTTTGAGTTGGAACAAAAGCTCCTCTTCCCTTCGACGCCAACAACTATAATTATCTAATCAATCAAAACATTTCACCTGATAAATTATTTAATCATTAAATATTTATTATTTAACCCCCTTAAAATATTTTTATTTAAATTAATAAATTTTTCCCTTACAACACAGTCCCCAGTCCAAAAACACATCGCGTGAAATCTTTCTTATAATAAACATCAAATTATAAAATAAAGGAGCGATAAGGCGTTCGTGCTATAAATAATCTGTGGGTCGGTACTAGGAGAACAGAAACGTAAGTTGGTGGGTAATTTTCTTCACTGTTCATTTCCTCAGTGTGGTAGACGAGTGGGGTCACACTCTGCCATTTTGTGATTTATTTGAGTATTATAGTAATTACTAGGTTGGCAAATTGGTTAGATTATGGCGTTTCGTGGTGGTATATCAAATATACTGAGGACCATTTGGGCTAGTAGAATTACGTAGTGAAATTCTCAGTCAAAGCTCGATTTAGTCGTTTAGTAACAATTTTATAATACACAAATCTTAGTCTACGATGTTCCAAGTGAAGATTAAGAATTCAAGGAAACACCGAATACCAAATCTGTTAGAGAAATAGTTCCTGGAAGGACATATTATGGACATGATACTGATCCTCAACCAATAGTAGAACTACTTGTGTTCAATGAAACATAACATAGAACCCAGTGACACAAAAAATATCTTCATGAAAAAAAAAGACAACCGTGAATAGAAAGCTTTTTAGTAATAAGCTTTAATAAAAATAAGTTTTAATATAAAGTAAACGGGAATGTAAATATGGGTAACGATCGAGCCTCAAACGTGACCCGGTTGCAAGAAACCACAGATTTCGGTTACATTTACCAATATCCGGCTTTTATTACATTTAAATTATTCCATTTTATCGAAGTACGAGTTTTTATCAAGCGATGTTTTGATACTTCGTGTTATTTTTACGATGAAAGCGAAACAATTGGTTCGTAGATGGGATGCGAGGTTACATTTGCGATATCGGATGGAAGCGTTGACGTAACTGCGATCTGGGTGCAGTCATGTTTTTTAAACACGCTGTGTATAGAATTTACGATTAGATTGGTGCAGATACTTTCACTATTATATTGGAATTGTATTGCGGTCAATTTGTGAAGACAATCGGGTAAAAGAATGTATTTTTGATAAGGTACCAACTGCCAGTCGTAATGATAAAATCCGGTATCATTACTAAGTGATTTGGAAAACAATAAAACAGCCATATGTTGTACCAGTTAAATATCAAGATAAATTCATTTTCCCCAAACATTTTGTTCTTAAAAATTCCAGAGGCGAACGCGGTAGGAACATAGTTCTGGCAGCACAGTATTAAAGAAATAAACTTCACTTTTTAATGCCTAACTTTATTAAATTAAATAAAAACCATATTTCTAGCATGTAGTGTGTTTCGACGCTGCGCCGCGAATACCCAAAGTAGGTCAACACGACCGACTGCCGCTTACACGAAAAGTTTTCAGTCTATTGACGACATGGAGAATCAAGACTTGAGTGTTTTGATTTGCATAGTAATGTGGAAATTAAGATTGCAGTAGGTATAAAATATTCGCGGAAAAAGTATGTTCAGACTTGACAGACTCGCAATCTTTACCGAGTGACAGAAGAAGAAAGATTTTATCAAGGCGAATTGCTCTTTTATTAGCTGAGATTTTTCGAAATAATGCTAATTATATAAGAATTGTAGATAGAACCTTCTCAACTCAAGCTAACCTAATGACTGTGAACCCTAATGATTTTAACCAAAATTTTTGGCCTTCGCTTTCATTTGGACTGCGGAGACAAAACATCAAAGTCTCCAAAGACAAGAAATTCAAAGCGTTATTATATTCTTTCAAGAAAAGAAAAACCTCTGGAGATTCTGAAAACACACAAGCATTAAAAAAAAGAAAGAAAAAGATAATATTGAATTTCCTCGCACGATTACTTTTTTCCTTTATACCAAGAATATTCAAGAAAACTGGCCTTTTCTTTAATAACAATGTTTTGATAGTTTGAAACTATGTTATCGATTTTTAATGAAACTATAAAATCACCCGGTGGAGATTTAATCACTCATCTTTGACCACCAGATAGAAGATACTATGTAGAAACGAAACGTTTGAGGGGTCCTAGTGTTAGTATTCTATTAATATTGGGACCTTAAGTGATTTTATGAGCATTTTACGACTATTGGCAGTTTTTATGTGTTTGAACTTCAAATGGATGGGTTACTTTATAGTTTGATTTAATATTTTTGGGACCAGACGATGCGTGGTTGAGGAAATAAAAATGATATATGTATCTTTATCCTGACTGCCAGCGATTTATTTCATATTTTTAGTCTTTAGGTAAGTCTAGATTCGATTTCTAAAATTAGATAATTTTACTTTTGGTAATTTATACCTAATTGGTCCTTAAGTAGAGAGATTTCCTAAGATAAATTCTGAAAATAGATCATTCAATAGTATGTGGATGCGTACGATCTAACTGAGTTTTTCGATTCATATCAATAAAATCTTCCTCGGTAGTAAACCTGCATTTATAGTGTATTTATAACCCAATCGATATTACAGCTTTATTAGAAGTTTACAGGCGGCAATATAAACAGATTAGTTTATTTTCACGTCAGTATTTGCTCAGCTCATCCAACAGAAAACATGGACTATCTTTTAGAGACCATATTTTCCTCCCATTCGTTCAATTTATTCCAGTTCTTGTTCAAACGATACTTGTCTTTCGAATAAAGGCAAAAAAACTGTTGGGAACATCACAAAAAGTTTCACAATCGACCTTTACGAACTATCAACATTTGTTTGTTAAACAAATCATATCCAATACACATCAAAGAACAGTTTGTTGAAGTTGGCATGTTTACTGCCAATGTTCATGTCGCTATACTTTTTCACCAAAACTAGTCCGTGACGGAGTAACAAGGAATATAGCGTGTTGCTTAAGGCACCACAATTTGTGTGAGTGGAGGGAACGCGTGAGCAATTATAGACATTATAATTTGTACGTTTAGAACGAGAATCGCGTGACGGGAAATGAGTAGAATTTTTTGAGGGTACGTAATTATATTCGTATTTAGGATGTGGTTTATTGGATAACATCGAACATGTGTAAGTGTAGGTTTTTGGTTAAGTTATGAAAGTACTTGTTTTTAACGGTAGCAATATTTTATTATCCTTTTGTTGTCGGTATAGGAGCGTTCTGTCATGCAATCAAATGCAATTTGACTACTTGGATACGTTAAGGATTCACGGTTTTACGGAGTGTATGTTTTTTGCGCTATTACCCAAGAATATTATTATTTTGTAAGGGTCAATTCGATCAGTGTGTTTTTATTTGTATTTTCAATGCAATCCTTTTGGGATTCTACGAAAAGAATGCTGGCCAATTGAATTGCTGATTCACACACACACACATTCTCCAGAATTGAGTTAACACCGATATCATAATCTAAAGACCTATTGATTTGTGTATAAGCAATTACAACCCATCGAATATAATGTTTTTGTATTTCCAACACTTTTACTACGGTCAAACTTTATTTAGTGCAAACAATCTCTAGTGACTTCTTGTTCTTTATACTTGGCCCCTGCGTAATCGTGACCCATTTTGTTGATATCTTGTCTTCTAGTATCAAACAAGAATCTATTAGTAGTCTTTCTTCCACAGTGCCAACATCAGATGTACAAGGAGTACTGGGCAAGAAGGCGTCACTGCCGTGCGACATCCAGCCTCTGCACTCTGATGATGACGTGGTGATGGTGCTCTGGTTCAAGGAGTCTGATGGGGATCAGCCTTTGTACAGGTAAGGGCATCATACAACATATTTTTATTGTGTAAAATGTTTTTACATTATTTTAGTTCCAAGGTTGCTGTTCAAAAACGTACAATAGGTGTGCAAAGCATATACTATGACGTATATTAATACGAATTAAATGCTTGCCCTGTAATATGTTTGGTAAATGGTAATGCTTTTTCATATAAAGAGAAGGAGCAATCATTAATCACCTTGCATACGGCGTGTTTGTTTCTAATTTAGAATTCTCGAGATAGTATTAATATGTTATGGGATTTATGAGGTTATCTCGATTTGTTGTTTTTTTTTTTATAGCAATCGTGTAGCACCTGTTATCGTGTTAGTGTAATTGGAATCTTATTGTAATTTGATAGGATTTAATTTGTTAAAACAAATTATAACTGCTTACAGTTGATCTCAACTTGGTCCATAATCATCAATTTTGACGGAAAGACCGATTCGATGAACGATGTCAATAATTCATCGATTTAAAACCTAATTCAATAAAAATATTTTATATTGATCCTTCTCTCGAATAGTTAACTACTTATAACAAAATATTCAATAAGAGTATCTTTAAATATAGGTAGGATACTCGAATTGCTTTAGCGTGGCAATAGCGGTCATTGAACCACCTACATTTTTTTGCATTCTTTATTTCTAAAACTGAAATAAAGTCCGTTAACGTCCTGAATCAATATCTATCGTGATTTCCAACATGTTCCAATAACAAAAAACCATACTTAGTTTATTGTTTGAGTTCCTAGTGGGATATATTAAGGAAAGGGCAATGACCGCTATTCCCACGTTAAAGCGATTAGGCTATAGAAGTCGCAAACGTTAACACGGCAGTAAAATTACTACCAAGTGATGGTATGTATAACCAGCACATTGAATACTGTTTATTCTATCAACATAGAACACTTTAACTAATGGTAATGTAGGTAGGTACACGAATTGATGATATTGGACTGATAAACATTAATAATACTCAGCCAATCGGCTAACGTGAATCAGCATCAATTACTGCAATAACCTAATCAGGTTATTATGGTGAATGATGCTGTTGACGGTTCAAAGAATTCAAAGTTCTACCTACTAAATAACAGAAAAATTGTTGATTCTCACAATTGGAACGTGTGACAATCAAATCGCCTTTTTTTGTCATTAACAGACAGGACCAGCTGCAATTCTGTAAAAATGTCACCGTGAAAAGTCAGGAGAAGTGAGCTGACAATAGTGTCAATCCCTAACCATCAGGAGGAATGTCAGCTCACTGCTCAGACAGCTCACACAAGGCGATTTGATTGTCAAATGCTCTGATTTATCGACTGATCCATTCCAGAATAAATCAACAGAACGCATGTTGTAAACTTAATGTTAATTCGAACGATTATTTAACCAAAAATACGGACAAGATAAGATATTCAACTATTCTATAGCATTCTTGTTTTTGCGACAAGCACATTTAGTATCACCCATAGTTATGAATAAAATCTAAAGAATAAAAACTGCAAGTCGGACTTGCAAATGATTCTGTATCACCGTACAATATTTGGCAAATAACGCCGAAAAAATAAATCTCGTTTCTGGTATGGGGACCCCGTCTAATTTTAAACTTTATTTTATTTTTTGTTATTTGTTGTTATAGAAATACACAATCTGTGAAAATTTCAACTGTCTGCCTATTACTGTTCATGAGATATAGCTCGCTGACAGAACGACGGACGGACGGACAGCGGAGGCTTAATAATAATAGGGTTCCGTTAGGCACCCCTCGGGTACGGCACCCTAAAAAGTAACTACACTTAGGCGCGAAACGTGTTCGTTGAGTTTTAAAATCATTAATAATTCGAATTTGAGTTACGATTACTCCTCGTTTGCGTTAGGCCCTTTATCACGAATTTGTTTTACAATTTATACCAACTTCACAAACTTTCATCATAATTGTGCCCTACCTAGTTCGAAATTATTTTCTGCAATACCTAAATATGAGGTTTTGTTGCAGTATAACATTAAACATATTGATGACTACAACTAAGTGCAATAATAAAGTAAATACCATAGCACTTATTTATCGTTTAGTTTTTCTTCAACGCTTCACTTTTCATCTGCCCAAACAATAATAATTATTACACTATCCAAAAGGCCTCCACTGGACTGTCATCATCATCTTCCTGCCCTTGTACCATTTTACTTGGGGTCGGCGCGACACGTTTTCTTTTTCCATTCTCCAACCATCACGCTATCATTCACTCCCTTCTCTTTCATAATATTCCTCACACAATCTATCCATCCTTTCTTTGGCCTTCCTCTCCCTCTCCATCCGTCAAAATTTACATTCATCACTCTTTTAGTCACATGCGTTTCCTCCCTCCTCATCACATGCCAATGCCAAGCCAAACAATTCCTTTGAACTTTTCTGTCACTGACGCCACTTTTAAACTTTCCCTTACCTATATACTAATATCTTACTTTATCCATTTCCATCACTCCACACATCCATCTCAACATTCTCATCTCCGCTGCATGCAATCTTTTTTCATCCATTTTCTTCACGGCCCAGTATCCGATGCATACAGTCCACTGAACTGTACATATATACCATTCCCACACAATATGAAATAACTGAAATACACCTAATACGTTTTCTCCACCAGCTACGACATCAGAGGCCGTTCTATCAACCAACCGAAGCTCTGGTCTTCGCCCACGGTCTTCGGGAACCGCGCATTCTTCCGAGGTAGCGCTACCCCCGCAGTCCTGATGGTCGACAATGTGATAGCCAGCGACGCTGGCGTGTATCGATGCAGGGTAGACTTCAAGAATTCGCCTACTAGGAACCTCAAAGTTAATTTTACTGTTATAAGTGAGTATTGGGTTTGTTTTAATAAATTGTACCTACTAACTATTTTTGTAGATATGGTATGATATGGTTACCACCACCTATAGACGTCTATAATACCAGAGTCATCACAGATATGTTTCCACGTCCCTGACATCGACAAGATCAAAACTATCTCTCCAATGAATGTAATTGCACTAGCATCCATACTCTTCAAACTGGACAAGTTGGTAATGAGATGATGAAAATAATGATATCAACAATATTTCTGCTAGCTTCATGGATACTATTATAATATAAGCCCATGCAAAAAAAGAACACTCCATCTAGATAAATGTTTGAAAAACTTAAAAGGCTTTTGATCGGATCGACCACGATACCTTGATAAAGAAATTAAGCTACATGGGCATTCGCGGGGACCTTTTGAGGTGGTTCTCTTCTTACATTAATAATAGGTCACAAGCAGTAGCACTTAATAATTATGTTTCTAGTTGGGTAAACGTGCCCAGTGGAGTGCCTCAGGGTTTGTTGCTCGGTCCTCTTTTATTTGTAGTCTATGTGAACGACATCGATCAGTGCCTCCATTCATCGAAACTTTTATGCTTTTCCGATGACATGAAAATCTTTGCCACTATTTCAACGCTCGAAGATAGACTAGCACTACAGGCTGACTTGTATCGGCTTAAAGAGTATTGTTGGGCTAATAGACTTGATCTCAACCCATCCAAGTGTTCGGTGATCACTTACACTAGAAAACGTACAGTCCTTGCTACTACTTACACTCCAAATCTTGCCGAGGTGTAATACCATTCGTGACTTAGGCGTCCATCAAGACAGTAAGTTAGTTTTTGACACACACATTGACGCAATTGTCAAAAAAGCTTCTAAACTGCTTGGATTTATAATACGTCTCTTTAAGTGTTTTACTGATGCTAAAACACAAAAAATATTGTATTGCACTTTTGTAAGAAGTCAGCTAGAGTATGCGTCTCAGATATGGAATCCACGTTATCATAAATACATTGACCGCATCGAAAACATCCAAAGACGGTTCATAAAATATCTTTGCTTTCATCAAACGATTCCATATCGGTCAACCGATTATCTTGGACTCCGTAAGAAGTATCATCTGCTACCACTGGTAGATCGACGTAAAATTGCAGACTGTTTATTCTTGTTGAAGACCCTCAATAACAATATTGATAACCCCGAATTATTATCAAAATTTCATTTTAATGTGCCAAGTAAAGTACTTCGTTTTAATCCACCAATACGTGTACCTCATACATCTTTGAATTATAGGCAGAATAGTTATATTGTGCGCGCAAGCAGGAGTTTCAATGATATATGCAAGGAATACGATTTTGATCCATTCACAATTAGTGTGAACTCGGCCAGAAGGTGTTTAAGCCTCAAATTTTTCAAGTAGCGGTAGGTTATATTATTTGTTTTTGTTTTTATCATTTTCTGTTAATGCAGTCACATCAATTGCAAACCAATTATTTATATTTATTCTTATTTTAATTTAGGTGAATTGTTTTTTGTTTTTGTGCTCACACCATAAATTATTACCTATTCTATGTCTATACGTGAGGATTTGTAATTGGCTCTCTGGTGACTATGGTTTCCTATTTTGTTTGTTTTTATTAGCTGTAAGTCCTCCATGTACTAAATAAATAAAACACTTGGCCGACCAGCAAAATGTCAGCTGATATTTTATGATCACAAATTATAAATTACACTAAACTGGGTTTGAAAATTCAAAGTAGTTTATTTGTCAGAAACACGGTACATAGGATGAAGAAAAAATAATATTATATGTATATAAAATATGTGCTTTTATAAACATCTTACATTTTTGTAGGACTACCGAAATAAAATTGAACTGCGTTGCTCTGAAAGGAGAATTTATTTTTATTAATTACAAATCTCAAAGATTTACATTTTGAACCTTATAAACTACAAATCTTACCTGAAAGGAGAAATAACATTTAACGCTAATATTTCCGTAATCTTTTTACATATAATATTTAGTTTTATTTAACTGTCATTTCTCTCATGCTTTACGAAAATCAGAGCGATATGTCATCGTGTCATATGTCAAACGTAAAGCAGGCCACATACAAAATTGATAAATGAAGTGCTACCTACTTCGTTTACATATGGACAGTCAAAACAAGCGTAGATAGATGATTATAGAAATATAATTAATTATGTTTCTTTTCCTCACAGTCCCACCAAATCGTCCAACAATCTTCGACGCAAAGAGAAGAGACAGGACGAAACTAGTGGAGCCTTACAACGAAGGATCCAACGTCCTCCTTATTTGTGAGGTCGAAGGAGGTAAGTTATATTCTTATCATTAATTATTACCTTAGTAAATGTACCAAAGATAACATACAAAACAATACACCTTAGTTTCAAAAGGTGAAGATCCCATGAAATAGGAAAGCCATTAACTGGGCTCTAATCTAGACTCTGGGCTGCTACGAAGAAATTCCTGAAATCTTCAATAAAATGTTGACCCACCTTTTTTTTTTTGGTTGGGAAATTATCAAATAACTTCTCCCGCTCTGGGTGGAGCGGGAGGGCGTGTCAGACTTTTACTGACTAAAACCCACCCGTGTTCCTTCAGTTGCCTGTGTGCCAGGGCCACGGTATCCCTTTCGGACAAACCCGCAACCCTGGCAGGTACCGGTCCTAGTGGACCCCGTCAGTGCGTGCTAACATCTCTTTGAGGCGCGCGTGGAACACAACGCGCCGTCGACCCGGGCCTGGTCCTTACCGGACGGCGAACTGCCCATAGCTCGCCGTCCGCAAGCCCGCGCCTATGGTGGCCGGGAATCGACTACCGATTCCCGCCGATTTTGCCCCACCTGGATATCGAACGCAAGACTCCACGCTCAGTAGTTGCGCTATTAGACGAAACGAGGCAGGCCAAATATTCACGTGAAGTATTATATACTATTATTATTATTTACTCGTCATGTGTAAACCAATTAATATTTTGAAGTTAGTTCAACTCTATAATTACCTACTTTGGTTTGTAAAATATTAATAAACTTTTAATTCATAAACACTTTTGAAGCTTCTATTTGAAGTGGACTTTTGATAGAATAATGGAGTATTTATAGATTTCACAAATAATAAAATACTAGCTGGTAAAATAACAGGTTTTCTGCCTATAACTATATTTCTGGGAATATGAAATAGTTTTTACAGTTGGGCCAAAAGTAAACTATCCAGCAAATATTAGGTCTATTTAACTACAGCATAGCTTTTGTAGATGAAATATTTTAATATTTGACAAAAAGCTTGAAAGATTAGTAGGTATTAAGAAACTATGTCAATAGCGACTTTTTAGTCGCTATTGACATAGTTTCTTAATACAAAATAAAACAAGCCTATACAAACACAAATGTATTTAACCTTTCTACTGAAAGGCAAATTCTCTAACTCACACAGATTTACTGGCACAGCAAATGGTTTCAAGAGAGGCTGTTTAATCTAGGTCCAACATGGAGATGTCTAGCTTAAGCTAATACAGCTTAATGTCAGGTAGAATAAACCTTAGGCACTGAGGCGTGAAGGGAAATGAAACAAGATGTCTTAGACGTAGAGAGGAATCAGGTGAAATGGATAATGTTGGATAGGAATTAACATTTTGTAAACAAATGATGATTGTGCATTAGAATGTAAATGTAGGTAAGCAATGGCTGTTTAGTTTCCAGTTTGCTTAATAAACATATACTGACGTTTACATGCTTTGGACATTAGATATGAAATGAAATGTAAAAGACAACCAGTATGAGGAAAGCTGAACTCATTAACATGTAAAGCTAAACCAAGTAAGAAGTGTTGGATTTCATAAAATAAACAAACATATCCACCACCATTAAAAATCATAAACAACAACTGCCCTAAACCCTAATGACCAAAATAATTGATAAAACAAAACGAATCAATAACAAATCTTTAAAGCTATCCGACCAATTAAGGGCCATAATTGTAGCCTTTGAGTGTTAAACAATAAAACATTCCGATCCCATACAATTTGGGACCGAAAAAACAATGGCACCATAAATGATAAACACACAGGATACGTAGGCGTTAATGATAGGAAATATATGGGAAATGGTTATGATGTTCTCGATAACGGTAAATCTATTTTAGAAGCTACAATATAATCCATACACCACATCGATTTGTTCGGCAATGCTGAGATGCATTCATGTTTAGTGAAAACAGAAATATTAATTGTGATGTTATATTGCTATTATGGAATTTCTGGAATCAGAAGCTGGTTTATGATTATGTGTAATCATAAATGATAAATATTTGAAACGTGACATAGGTGAAAATACGTTAAATGAAATCAGTTTAAGTGAAATATTGAAAATAGTTTGGATAGCTGCAATTCAGAGCGAAGGGTCTGTTCTTAAATCCAAATTAATCACGCCTTCAATGAAATCTAAAATATTTTCTAAGACAAATTACCAGCTTGATTTTGATACGACTTTAACATATTTTACTTCTTGATGAAAGCCGATTTGTGTCAGAAAGAAAAATGAAGCCATTAAACCCCGTTATGATTGGGGTGACAATTTGTCAATAAGAATAATGGTGGCGACCACGAACTTCAGATAATTATCGACAAATGTGTCTATTTCGACAGGGAGATCGATTTTCTTGTAGACTCTGATTTCGTTGTTGTCGAACTAACATTCGGTGTTTGACCGCGTTATGTAATATTTAATGTCCTTTGACGATATTATAACTTAACTAGCTTTTGCCCGCGGATCCGCCCGCGTGGATGTCGGTTATCGCGTAAAAAAAGCCTATGTCCCTCTCCATATCCCAGGCTATATCTCTGCCAAATTTCATGACGATCGGTTCAGCGGTTCAGGCGTGAAAATGTAACATACAGACAGACAGAGTTACTTTCACATTTATAATATTAGTATGGATGAGATGCGATGAAGAATGGATTATGCGCTCTGCAGACGGCCGTCATTTTGACCGCTAATGACCGCGAGAGACATAATCCGACAAGCACCGGCGGCGCGGTCTTTTTGACCTCTATGTGCGTTGGTAGTATAGGATTCCCTTTGCACTATCGTTCGCGGTCAAATTGACTGGCCCGGCCCGCGCCGCCATGTTTCGCGCCTTATGTCGCACTTGGTGAATTGATTATAGTCACAATATGTTATATTTTATCCAGCCTTTTGACTAGGTTTTACATGTTAATATTTTCGTATAAGCTATTTTGTTTAGACTGCTTCGTTAGTCTAGAGTTCGATGCCTAGGTCTGGAAAAGTGTTATTGGGGTTTTGCATTTAAAAAAAAATCTGTGGCAGCCCGGAGTTTCGATTTGTGTTCGATTGATGGTATTCGGTTTGCCCCTATTACATGGGACTTAAAAATAACTGGTTAAATGTGAGTGTACCTCTATACTTACCTTACGGGAATACAAACGTGGTGTGTTGTTCTAAGATATTTTAATCAAATTGTCACCCTACAGGTAGACCGCGGCCACGTGTGACGTGGTACTTAGAGAACGTGGTGATAGATGACTCGTTCGAGCAGCGCCCTGACGGTGTGACGATGAACACGCTGACGTTTCCTAACGTGGGCCGACAGCACCTGAACGCGAGGCTAGTCTGTCAGGCATCTAACACCAACCTCGCGCAGCCGGAGACCAAAGTTCTTATTTTAGATATAAATTGTAAGTACAAAATAAAATATATTTAAAGATGCCATTGTAATCAGAGAAAGTGGGGATATATCGGCTACGGGGTGCGGAACTAACTCCGTAACTATATCTATCCTGTTCCGTTCTATGAGCCTCACCTAAGCAACGTCTGAGCTGTCACTGACAATGCCAAAAAATTGGCTAAGACTTTTTGAACATGGCATGCCTAACATAATATGCCACGTTCAAAAAGTCGAAGCAATCAGAAGTAGATTAACAATTTACTATTTCGCTTTGCCATTGAAAACTAATTGCTGCTCCCTCGTAAAAATATATCAATGAAAGTTATTTTGCTGAAAAATGGGCTGTAGTTTTCCCTCCAATTTGCTATCAATATTTTAGTGCTTGACACTTGCGTATTCAGTATTTTATTTATGTCAATTTTGTCAGTGCCTAGTAAAAAGAATGCCAAAATGCTATTCGAGTAGGATAACATTTTTTGTTACTGAATATTAAAAAAGAATTTCGTAAACCAAAATGCTATGTCAGTAGGGTGGATGATGCTTGTAAAATGTCCACTAATATAGTTGGTTTTTGTTGCAGTAAAACCAATAACAGTGAACATATTAACGAAAGAAAAACAGGTGTCAGCAGATAAAAGGTACGAAGTTGAGTGTAAGACGACGGGTTCAAGACCAGAGGCATACGTCACATGGTGGAAGAACAATAGACAACTTAAGAGGATGGCGAAAAATGTAAGTTAACTGTACTTTAGACGGTATAATTTCGAATGCACTTTTTAGCCTCCTAAGGAGCATGTTGAAATTTCATTATTAATGGTATTAAATGACGAAAAGGTTCTATCTAAGATACAAATTAAGCTAAAACTGCATAAACTTATACCCACAAACAAAATCCCGTCAACCACAAAAACTTCATCTCCCTTGTTTATAACCGACCCAATCTCAACACAAAACACCAGAATCACTTCCAGAGCATACAATATCAAATGCAATTTAACGTAAAGCGCATCTTTTCACAGTTTTCCGAGAACAACGAGACGTTGAGCGTGCTCAGCTTAGTGCCGGGCGTGGAGGACGACGGCAAATATTTGACGTGCCGCGCTGAGAACAAACATATACAGGACTCTGCTATCGAGGATAAATGGAGGCTCAATGTTCACTGTGAGTATTGATGACAGTTTGAAAGGTTTTGATTGAGGAGATGAATGGGTTTAAAAGAATTTTAGTGCAAATTTTCGAATTGGAGGTACATAAATGGTATAACTTTATTAATGGGGCTATTAACATAGCACGTATAGGTAAAGGTTATATAAGTCGATAATTCAAAATAAAATGTAAGTGACCTTTGTAATTTACAACCAATAAGAATTTTATTGATAAAAATAGTGAAATCAGAATCAGAGATAAAACAACCACTGGCACTCAAGAGCTAAGGGAGTCGTTTAAGCCAGGATGACTAAAAACAAAGGATGAATGTTTCAAAACATTCTCATGATGTAAGTCGAATTTAGGTAAAATGTTGGCCATGATGTGTTTGTACGAGTACATACTGATTCACACATTTCGCTAACGAGGACAAATGGAACCTCGCTGTTCAGTGTAAGCATTAAACAGAATTGAAAGGATTTTGATTATAGAAACGATGATGGATTCTGAGATTTTACGTCAGTATTTTTTCTTTCAGTCTTTTATCATAAAATAAAATTTTGTTACAAAACAATAAAGGGCTTGCTTGTTACCATACCCCATAAATCTTTTTATGTTTTGATGTTTATTTCAGTAGGGGGTACCAAATGAAGCATAGAATACTTTATTAAATCAAGAACAAGTCAGATTAAAACTATGGCAAAAAGGAACACCATCTACAAAAGTTTAACGTTCCAAACTATGATGTGAAACAACTTATAACAACATGAATTTTCTCGTTTATTTTCTAGTAACAAACTTTACAAATATCTTCAAGCTTGTCTGAAGCAACTTTGAGTTTAATGAAAAAACTAATTCTAAACTAAATATCCAAGAAAGTGGTCTTCGAACACGTGTCCCGACCACTGTATTATCAAGTTGGTAATTCCACTGAAGTCATCTCACTAATTCTGATATCAACTTGTGATTGGATAACTTTCAAGTTCTCAAACTTTCTTTGTTAAAACACTGTTTTTCTTTCAGTTCGATTCACTACATTGTAGTTGGTTTTATTACTATTCGAGTGTCTAGTTGAAAGATGTTTGGAAATTGAAGTTATTATTGTTTGATCGATTTCATGTTGTTAAAATAAAATTGCAATTTTTGTTTCATTATCTTGAGTAAACTCGTCTACACTTCACTTTTGGCCTCTTAAGACGAAGAAATAAAAGTGGAAAGCAGTATAATTTTTTAGGTTTGTATTTTGGGTGTCTAAGTGACTTCGCCCATGTGTTCCAGCCACAGCAGTAACGCATATTTATTCCGACTTTTTTTTTAATCCTTGTCTTTTTTGGTTTCACTGATTATTAGGTTAGATTAGGTTAATTTTTCTTTGGAAAAAAAAATTTTTTTCAACATATATCACATTGTTACATCGTTTAATTAATATAAGCCTTCTAACTTATCATCTTGTTCACAGATGTCCCTATAGTTGACCTGAAGATGGGCTCAAATCTCAACCCTGATGAGATTAAGGAGGGTGACGACGTATACTTCGAATGTACTGTCAAGGCTAATCCCAAGACACATCGCCTTGTCTGGTTTCATGATGTGAGTAATCAGAATCATTGTAATTCACTTAGAGTAAGCTACGGTGATGGTACTGTTGATAATGTTAGCAATGGTGTTATGCTATATCCTGGGGTTGTTAACTAAATCAATAATTCTGTTGACATCATTGGTACTTGTTTCATTTAGACTCAAGACCTTCCTACCTTAGACACCTTTCTCTATTTAATTGTTCATTTTAATAACCAGTTCCTGTAATATTATGTTGAGATAAATAAAGATTTTATTATTATTATTTCCTTTATTTCAATAAATACATATAAATTATATTTTTAAATATTAGAATATATTATTTATATAATAATATAACGATATTTTTAAAAATTTTATTTATTATTATTATCATTATCATTAATTACTGGCTCATGAGGCATAATTATGAGCCTTGTCTTTGGGATGGTAAAGTATCAATAATTTCTCTGGCTTTATAGATGACCATAGCAGTGACCACTTGCCATTAGAAGGATCGTCTACTTGTTTGCCACTAAATTACATAGAACATTAGAATGTATTAAAGATACTCGTAGAGTTAACGACGATGTCTGTGCTAGTATTAACTGTGTGACAGACACCGGCGGCGCCTTCCTCCTACAACGTTATGTAACAAGCTAAACCGTGAAATAGTGATTTGCTATAGTAATTATATAATTATACAAATAGTTCTGGTACAAATTGAGTTACGCTTATTTATGTTTAATAAAAAAATAAAAAATAAAATTTAATTAGATTGAAAATTGGAGGAGCTCGTGGCTAAGTAATCAGGTTAAGCTACGCTTGCTGGGGTTGGTCCGTGGATGGGTGACCATCTTTACATGCCGAGACCCCTCAGTGCCTCGGAAAGCAAGTTAAGCTGTTGGTCCCGGCTGTCATTCTTAGATTTGTGAAAGTCGTTACGGGTCGTCAGAAGCCCGAAAGTCTGACAATCGGTCTTACCAAGGGGTATCGTATGATCCAATTACTGGGTTGTGGAGGTCAGATAGGCAGTCGCTCCATATAAACTACTGGTATTCAGCTGCATCCAGTTAGACTGGAAGCTGACCCCAACTTAGTTGAGAAAAGGCTTAAGCAGATCGATTGATTGATAATTAGATTTGAAAATAATTTCAGTATTTATTTTTAAACTATATCTATTTATTGATTTCAAAAATATTTTTCTTTGTCCCGAAATTAGAAATATAATGGTAGATAATCTAATTGCCAATCATAGCAGATATGCTGATCCAATGGAAAAGCGTCTGAAAATAAGAAAAATTAATAAAATAATATCAATTCAGAGACTAAAATAAATCCAGTAAGAAGTCTCGTTTCTGATCCTACTTAATGTTAATGTAGCCGCTGATCTAGATATTTTTCAGCCCCATAATTGAATTATCTTTCGGAGTTATAAATAAATATCAATATTCCAAGAAGTCCTATCGGCGAAATTCGTCAAACACAATTTTCAGCCGGTGCTATTTGAGAAAAGCAATTGCTTGATAATTTGATTTTTGCGACTAGCTCCTGCCCGCGACTTCGTTCGCGTGAAAGTCGTAAGATACACAATATTATACTAAAATAACAGACGCATTTATATAAAAATTCCTCGGCCTCCGACCCACCGCGTGGCATCGCATCGCCCGCCCGTCAGCGCTATTACTTCGTTTTCGCTAAGCATCTTCTGTCATATTTTTTTTGCTCACTCTTGGTGTTAGTGTACTTTCCTCAGGAATTGGGCTTTCAAATACAAATAAAAAAAAGCGGCCAAGTGCGTGTCGGACTCGCCCATGAAGGGTTCCGTAGCAGCAAGCGCGGTTTACGATTTATGACGTATTAAAAAAAAAAACTACTTACTAGATCTCGTTCTAACCAATTTTCGGTAGAAGTTTACATGGTAATGTACATCATATATATTTTTTAGTTTTATCATTCTCTTATTTTAGAAGTTACAGGGGGACACACATTTTACCACTTTGGAAGTGTCTCTCGGGCAAACTATTCAGTTTAGAAAAAAATAATATTAGAAACCTCAATATCATTTTTGAAGACCTATCCATAGATACTACACACGTACGGGTTTGATGAAAAAAAAAAAAAAAATTGTTTCGTTCTAAGTATGGGGAACCCCCAAAATTTATTGTTTTTCTTCTATTTTTGTGTGAAAATCTTAATGCGGTTCACAGAATATATGTACTTACCTACCAAGTTTCAACAGTATAGTTTTTATCGTTTCGGAAAAAAGTGGCTGTGACATACGGACGAACAGACAGACAGACATGACGAATCCATAAGGGTTCCGTTTTTTGCCATTGGCTACGGAACCCTAAAAATATCAAATCCGACTAATAATTCCTGAGATAAGCGCGTTCAAATAAAAAAACAAACATACTCTCAGCACTACATAGTATACAGGGTTATTGGTAAAACACTAAAAACCTTGCAGGACTGTATTACTAACATCGAAAACAACAACAAAAGTTGTTGACTCTGTTCTATGACTTTTTACACAACAATACATTTACCAAAAACAAACCTTCAAGATTTTCGTTGTTCTACTTAGCACATTTAAATTCTGTATTTTGTTTGTTGTACCTGCTTACGCCTCCCATGCACTATCACACGTAAGACATAGATAGCAGTTTGTTTTGCTACGCGTAGAGTTCGTAACATTTAGAGCGTTGAATTTTAATATTTTTATTTTTGTATGAAATTCTGATAAATTAAAATCTGATGAGTTATTGAAAGTCATGTGACAGTGATACTTTATTTACAATCTAGCCTATTAGCTAATAAGTAATTTAAATATAACTTAAACTGCTAAGAAATCGTCCAATAACGTCTTTCTTATTCACTATGTTAAGGGGAAGACACTTGATTCATGTGTTCTGTATATTGGCCATCACTTGAACTGCAGTTTATATTCACTCACACTGCACTAAACTAACTCAAAAGGTTTTATCCTTTTTAGTCTTCGTACTAGATCAGTGTTGTCAAGGAGTTGGATCGCCTCGACATTCAAGTGATGATGAAGTCTGTGATCATGAGCTTCTGCATATTTTTGTATTACTTTGCTCACGACATCCATCTTGAGGTCCCGGTGGAGGTCGCTGTTTCTACTGTACCAGGGCGCGTTGACTATATCCCTTAGTACTTTGTTTTGTAATCTTTATTGTATGGTTTGACGATTACTTTGACTGATGCAGCCTCACAGCTGAATACCGTAGGCCCATACAGGCTTTCGAACTTGTTTATATGTCAACAATGTGTTATACTTGACATTGACAATGGCAACTGTCTACCAAGTAGTCAATACATTTTTTTGCATCGAATATCGAATAAATGATGTTAGTAATATACATAATCCTGTGAGGTTGTTAATGTTACCAATTACCGTGTAGAATATAATATTATTATAGATTAGGCACATCGGCACAAAGTTGTATCGTACTTTATACGTACTCTTTTTTACAATTCATTAGATGTAAGTACCGCGCCATTTAGGTACCATAAAATATTCATGCAGTATACAATTACTTGCCTTCAACTCTCAGTAAACTGCAATTCCTTTATGTATAAAGGTCCCAGGAAATGCAACATACTACGGTATTCACTGTTAAAAGATATTTAATGTATAACAGTAGTGCATTGACAACCACAAGCGTACCTAGTTTTGTGATTCTGTATGTTTTTGTTCTGGACATAGCAAAGGAGTCCGCTTTGTTATTACTAAAGTATTTGGATCTATGTTTAGTTTACTTTAAAGGTTTTTAATGGTTGTATAAAATGACTTTTTATTACAGTTTTACGAACACTTTATTAAAATTGCCTTGTTGTGATGATGTCACATGAGAATAATATAGTAGACCGTCTAGTTGTAAAGCTTTTTGAAAAAATGCAGTACAATCAGTCACAATGACTGAAAATGTCGTTGATGATGAAGCTATTTTGGATTTTATTACACTTCTTCCCAAAGAGAAGTACACTATTCAATACTTCTTTTGTCTTTTGACCTAGAACTCTGAAATCTACCACAACGAGGGTGCAGGCGTCATCCTGAGCGCCCAGAGCCTGGTGCTGCAGAGTGTGACGAGGGCTGCAGCAGGGGACTACACCTGCATGGCGGCCAACAGCGAGGGAAAGGGGACCAGCAACCCTGTCACTTTGCTGGTGCGATGTGAGTGTCGAGAATTAAGTTGTATTGACGAGAGTTGAAAGCAACAAAGGCAAATCTACCTACGACCTAGAAGTTTGCCATATCTTGAGATCTCCTCCTCTTCCTTCAGTGGTTGGTTTACTGCTGAGCGTCGCACGTCATGATATGCTCGACTAAATGTTTTGAAGAGTGTACTGTTCTACAACAGACCAAAGATCGTCACAACGCCATTTGTGCTGATATTTGGCTTGTTGTAGTAGAGTAGGCCGCACGTCAGTGGTAACATTTTGACCTTCAGCTGACTAAGTGTAGTACGGAGTTTCAATAGAATAGAGAATAGATTTATGTTAAATTAAAATAAGTAACATTTTGTGGTTACATTTTATATTCACAACCTGAATTTCTTAGAAAGGGAATACATAATATAATTTTTAGAGTACTCTACGTTTGCCTTCTGAATCAAAACTGATGTAGTCACACGAATAGCCCGCCGTAAATAGATACCATGCAGAAACTAACATACTAAACATTGTATACGAGTACTTATGTATCTCTTCGATTTCTGCAACCAACACACTTTGACTCCTATCTCGGCGACTAGCATTTAGTGTAGGAAGCGAATGTCACCAGGGATTCGATATACACGTAGGGCTGCTTAATCGTAGTAAATAATAATAATGTTCCACATTGGTCATACAGCTTTAGTTATATATCTTCTTAAACACTACTTACTTAAATTATATTCTTGTCAATGCAAAAGCACGATGATAAAATCGGGACTTACATCAAGTCACGATAGGACATTGCTCAGGTGCCATACATTATTATCCTATAAACCCATTGATATACTAAAAAACCTTTTTAGCTTATCAATTGGTTTTTTATATATTAATGTATAAACCTCGTAAAATTTATTTCTGTGTTATAATTATAAATGATAACTAAATTCGATTAAAATTAAATTTAAATAACGTACGCATCGTAAAATTATTAAATATCTTTGTTAGATTTTTATTTTTGTAATCAATGATTCGTCCAACTAATTATGCGCTGGAAAGTAAGATCAAGGATAAAATCGTTATACCACTCTTTGAAATGTTTACAAGATTAAAAAGTGTCCGTGCGATGATGAAATTGATATCTAAACCATGAAATAAATTAAGAATTACCATACAGACTTTGTATGTCTTATAAGGACGTTTAGAACGCTGTTATTTCACGCTTTCGTTATAGCCAAGTTGGTATTTAGATCCGAAACCAAAAAATATTTCTGCAAGAAAAGTAAGGACAAATTGTTGAAACAAAACACAACATAAAATGGCGTTACGTCCGGCAAAAGTGAAAGACACCTCAACAGCATAATAAAATCTGGTCACTGCTGCTTGACCCTTTAAATAGTAAAACGAAAAGGGTCAAGCAACAAAATGAGAACTTGACTCCTTTAACATGGTATACACGGTGGGGACATGGTAAGGAAACGTTTTTCCACGGATTCATTCAGTACATGATTCTAGACCAACAGTGTTGGCATTTTTCATCTGTTTGAAAAATCGGCTGTTCCATTACCACCGTGCTATAATATATCATAGGAACGTTGTTATACTAGAAATATGTCTTCTTTTTTTTGGTTAAGAATAAATCAAATCAAATCAAGCCAAACTTAGTACGAATAAAGGACTATTTCAAAAATATCATCCTCTACTCCTCTTTGTGTAAATACCAACCCTAATTCCTCACTACACTACACATTCGTTTGAGGTTAACAAAATTTTAGAGTCCGTTAGATTGCTTTGGGACCTAGATTAGGTACTACGTTTTGAATAATGCTTTTAGGAAAGATGTTACGCGGACGTTTGGTGGAATAATGGCCCGAGAATTGGTAACGAAGTAATAAGTGTTTTGTTAGCCCGTTCAAACAATGTAAATGGAAGTTTAGAGTACAATGTGACTAGAACAATCAACGTTTGAATATTTGGTTTGGGGTTTTGAACGGTTTCTGTACAATCACATTTTGTGGTAGCAGGCTCAGTTAAGTTTTGGTATTTGAAATGTTTGAACTTACCTTGCAAGGGAATTTTGTCGTAAAATCCCCATTCCATATTTATACTTCGCTACATATGTAGTAGACGCATACCGGAAGACGTAGCGTTGGAAAGCCTCCCAAAAGGTGAACCGATGACCTGGTGAAAGCCGCTGGAATCCGCTGGATGCGGGAAGCACAAAACCGGTCGAAGTGGTGGTACTTTGGGGAGGCCTATGTCCAGCAGTGTATGTCTTTCGGCTGAAATGATGATGATGCTGAAATATGTACAAAACTGTCATTTAGAAAACAAACATCTCCAAAATTCATTGTAAGCGAGTAAAATATGTCATCACAGCAGTTACCAAGCCAAGCAAAGAAACACCCAATTTCCAACTTTCGCAGTTGGAAATTGGGGCACAGCGTAAAAATCTAAAACGCTGTTTCTGAAAACCGTCAGTTGCAGACTCGAAATAAAATCTCAACTAACACAACAGCAACTATTTTCCACACCAAAACCCAACAATTAAGAGAGAACATCAGAACTAAAAGACCCGCAAAATATTATCACTTATGTAGAAAATTAAATTAAATTTTTTAGGGAGCAGACAAAGGGATGTTAAACTTCCCCTGAGGACCGTAAACCGTCCCTGCTTCCGTCAACCACGGAAGTGATATAAAAACCTGAGAAAATGCAATTTACTTGCAAAATGGATGAGGGTGGGTGAACCCTAAAATTGTCCTTTTATAAACAGGAGCACGTTTAATGGTAGATGCGTAGAAGTTGTGAGCCGAAAGTTGGATGAAAGGAATGTTATTAAAATGCTTTAGTTTAGAGGAAGTGGTGGGTCGAAGTTCTTTTACGTTTTATGTTTATAATTTTAGGTTTTGTGAAGTTGAAAACCGTATTGTTTGGACATAAATACAGCTTATAAACTAGTCTTAGCAACTAAGTAGCTGATAAGGGCATATTTTTGGTAGACTTAATGAATCACGTGATTTGGTAGGAGAGCTAGGTAATTAATCTGAAAAAGTTAGAATTAAGTACTCAAACAAAACACTGATAAAACAGTTTAATTAACCGTCCCATACAGCGCTCAAATTCAACCAGGACTTAAAAACTATTACATTTTAGTCCCACAAGCCTTACCTAAAACTCAACACTATGAAGCTCAGTGAAACTAGTTCCGTTACGTCACAGGTTGGACTTTATCATTAAAAGTGCTGGCCAAGTGTTCAGAGCTGCAGTTTTATAACGATCGCCAAGTTTCTCCAGTCTTGTTAGACGGCGCGACGTAATATTGTACGTCATACTTTGTCCGAAGTTTCGTTATTATTTTAGGGGTATTTATGAGTTGAGCAATTTTATGGAATTAATGCTTTTTTAGTGATTATGTAATGATATGTTACGTATATTAACTTAGCGTATATCTACATTGGTTTGGATTGGAACAGTCTTAGGTAGGTAGGTAACGTTTTGGGTGGTTAGTTAGTAAATGAATTTAATACCTTAGGAATTTTCTGCTACGATATTTTATGGTGGGCGTTGTGAATTTTACATTATCAGAAAAAAAATCTGATAAAAAAAAAACTTGACTTAAATAGTCAAGTTTTTTTTTTAAAGAAAATCAATTAACTTAACTTCTGTTTCTATCCATGATGACGTGTGAAAATAAGTTCTAAGTTAAGACAAGGCGCATACAGTTGAACTTTAAAATTATTTGCCTTCTTTCGTAGATGCTCCAGTTTGTGCTGAAAGAAGAGACGGAGAACTCTTCGGGGCACTAAAACAAGAGACAGTCTCTCTACACTGTTCCGTAGACGCCAACCCAGCTCTGGTCTCCTTCCACTGGACCTTCAACAACTCTGGAGAACAAACGGAACTGCCGCCAAAGTAAGTTTTGATCTTCGATTCATAATTTAAAGTAAGTTTGACAACGATTTTGTAGCCTCGGTCTTACCTAATGGTAAGCGATGATGCGGTCGACTCTGGTGATTGCTTGCCTAGAAGTGATCTACAGATCACGCGCGGAGTAAACTTAATTTGAAATCGAATGATTTTGAAATTGAAAATACTCGTTTCGAGTTTGTTTTTTACTTTGTTTTAAGACTTTGTTCCTGATGGGTGATACGTATTGTGCCTGTCACAACAAATTTAATTAAAACGTAACGCTATAGGGTAGTTGAATTTTCTTTTAACAAGATTGGAATGTACTTGAGGCGGAGAGACCTCGTTTACTAGTTTTTGAATCTATGGGAAACAAAAAATCAGTGTCATAAAATTCAGAAAAAAATATATATCTTATTTAAGGATCTGGCGGATTTGCAATCGCTTTTAATAACACGATTAGATTAACAAATGTAATGTTTAATCAATCTCATAGCTACAAAAAAGACGTTTAAAAAATATATAGTAGTAAGATTGTTTAGGACAATTCGCTTAGTTTGTCTTGATAAAATGATTAAAATAATTAGTATGTTTAATAACAATAGTCAGCTCAGTGTTTCAGTCGGCTCGAGCGGCGATCATAGCGCCTTAAAGTTTACGTCGCAAGTTCGTGCTGGCCCTAGCACTCAACATTATTTATAGAACATATATAGTGTACCTTAGTACTTAGTACCTTCACAGTGCAAAGAGCCTTCACAACTCTTAAGTTCGTCTAGTGCACCCTGGATAGCCAGTCTTGCTACCAGACATTTTTGAAATAGTTCACACCATTACATAATTTTAAACTAAACTAGGACAGCGAAGGATTCCTATTAATACATGATTGTAGGTACAACTTTGTTTGACACTATACTTCAAATTGCCATTGTTTCCCGTCTCCGCCCTTTCATCTCCCATATTTAATATCTCATTGAAAGTACACAGAGTTGGCCTAGATATTGCTTCGAAAGTCGTAAACAACGAGCAGTAGTTAGATATTGTACTGTAGGCACTAATTTTAGACTTTAATAACATGTAACTAGTGTTTATTGTAGAATACATAAAATCGGATAACAATCTGTTACAAAATAAAGAGCTTTATCCAGCTGAAACTTAGTGCATTACATTTGGAAGTGGGCTACAGAATTATGAGACTAGGTACAACTTGTAATTTTTTCATTAAGGGACCTAAGAACTTCTTATTTAGCCAGTTTTTAGGATTCCACAGATTCAGGCGAGCCTCTAAAGAGGTCAAGCGCACTATATTTAGTGCTTACTGCACGTCTTTTTACTCTTGCAGTCTGTGGGCTCATTATACTCAAAAATCATACAGCGCCCTTCGCGTTCAGTACAATAACGCATTCAGGGTGCTGTTGGGGTTGCCCCGATATTGCAGTGCATCTGGGATGTTTGCGGAAGCTCGCGTTGACTGCTTCTACACTGTGATGCGGAAGCGGTGCGCATCCCTGGTTAGTAGGGTGCGGGGCGGTACCAATAGCATCCTATCTATGGTAGCAAGTAGGCTGGATTGTGCGTTTGTGAACCACTGCTGCAGGGTATCAGCGGGGCCTGTTACCTTGCAGCAGTGATGTGACAAATTGTGTCTGTTAATGTTTACTAATATAGTTTGTAAGTATATTGTTACTAACACTTTGAGTCTTGCTGCTTGAATAAATGATGATTATTATTATTATTATAGTCAACAAGGAACCCTTATAGTTTCGCTATGTCCGTCTGTCTGTTTGTTAGTCTGTCTGCCTCTCTGTATTTCCGCGGCTTAGCTCAAAGAGTACTATAAAGCTGTAATTTGGTATGGGTATACATATTAATCACGCCAAAAAAGTGGTAAAATAAAATCTTACAATATTTATATATATTTTTTAGGGTATCGCCCACACGTAAAGTGGCGATGATATTTTTTTTTCTCGTCTGTCCCATAGTGTCGGGTGTCGTTAGATAGGCCGTTTAAAAATATTGCGGGTTTGTGAAAACTATTTTTCGATTCAGGGATCGGTTTGCGTAATATTAAGCTTTAACAAATGCAAATTCTTGTTAAAGTGTCCCCCCCTCCCTGCAAACTAAATGGTTGTATTTGGATATGTATTATATCAAATATCCAAATACAACCATAGTTAGTAGTAGTATATAAAAAAGTTAAAAGAAAAACTATCACAGCTAAGTAGGTTTTACAAGTTACCGAGTAATAGTCAGCCAACTTACATTTACAGTTGAAAAACATGTTCTCTTAACATTCTACATGGAAGAACATGTTTTTCAACTACAATTCTAAGTTTATTCATGGGATAAATTCATTCTAAATACGGAACCATTCATTGTGCATGGTCCGACACGCACTTGGCCGGTTTTAAATTGTAATTATTGGTTCCTCCAGGCGAATTTCCTTAACTCCAGATTCTTTATATTCAACAACATAACATCACACCTGTATTTACCAAAGGGTTAGGCAGAGGTGCACCTATAATACACCCACATTTTGCCAGTTATGTTTTAAGTCCCATGTAGTAAACAAGCCTGTTTGCCATCAACACAACAAACTCAGGACTGAGAAATGGAAAACCCAATAACACTTTTTTCGACTCGGGAATCGAACCCAGGACCTCATGCTCAGCAGTAGCGCTTGCTAGCATTCGACCAACGATGCAGTTAGTCAGTCTTTACATCCATCTAACTTTTGCCGCCGCTCTGCCCGCTTGAGTGTCGGTCATCGCATAAAAAGTAGCCTATTTACTTTTCCAATCCCAGGCTATATCTCTGCCAAATTTCATGACGATCGGTTCAGCGGTTTAGGCGTGAAAACGTTACAGACAGACAGAGTTACTTTCACATTTATAACATTAGTATGGATTTAACCCATTTCTTCTCTCTTCAGATTGTACAGCAGTCACGGCCACACGTCAACCCTCAACTACACTCCGACTACTGACATGGAGTATGGCACCTTAGCTTGCTATGGAGAGAATGCTGTGGGACAACAGAAAGTACCCTGTCTGTTCCAGTTGGTAGCTGCTGGTGAGTTGTTTAGCTTCATAAGCCTTGTCTCGTTGCACCTTACGAAAACCATGCTCGCTTTGGTTTTGTCATATTATTACACTCGTAACTTGTCCATCAATGTAGCTGTTTTTATCAATACTTGAGATATTTATTGCATTCCACAATGTGAACTTCAGATTTACAAAGTCATCATCATTGTGAACCTTGTTGGGCACATCATCATCATCATCATCATCATTTCAGCCGAAAGACGTCCACTGCTGGACATAGGCCTCCCCCAAAAGGGGGGGATTTGCCATCACCACGCTTGGCAGGCGGGTTGGCGATCGCAGTATGGTGTTAAAAATGCATAGAGAACGCTGCTGCCCATTCTTCCTAGTAAGTCCCTTAGTCGCCTTTTACGACACCCATAGGAGGAAATGGGACACAGCCCACAGCTTGTTGGGCACAGCAAGGTAGGATTTGTTGTCGCCATTAGTATCGTACTACAATATGCTTGTCAACAGTTTTTTTCCGAAAGGGATACCGTGGGCCTGGCACACAGGCAACTGAAGGAACAAGGGTGGGTTTTAGTCAGTAAAAGTCAGACACACCCTCCCGCTCCGAGCTCCAGAGTGGGAGAATTTAAGTACTTGATAATTTCCCACCTTGTTAATTTTCAACTGTATGGTCATTATTTTCATGAAACTTAGAATGATTTAGTTTAGGCCTTGAACTAATAATCCATTTCACGAGTTGTTCTAGAAATAAGCTATTTACTTTACAAACAAATTTTCTATTATGATTACTATCGTTGGTCAAGGTTATTTATAGATACAAAACAAAATAATTATGTTGAAGTTTAGTTGGTAATTCTATTAAATTGATGCCTAGCTTACATTTTATTCAGACAAAGTTTAGCTTTATTTAGTTTATGGTTGGGTTTAGGCTCTATTTAATCAAACTGTCAATGCGATGTATTTGTCAAAAATGTTCTTTGCTATCACAGTTTTACGCCAGGCTTTAAATAATCAGAAAACTATGAAAAGAACTTACAAATCCGTCGCCTGTCAGTTTTATTAAATAGGCCCCTGGTTTACTTTTTCAAACGTCTTAGAATATCTTAACGTCTTTACACCACAACATGCACATCACCGCCTTCTTGCTTCTTCTTTCCCTCGCTCACACAGTACTATCATCCCAACATAATTTATTATGGTTTGTTAACATAATTTTCTTCATCCAGGTCGTCCATTCCACCTGCAGAACTGCTCGGTAGCCAACCAGAGCATCGACTCGCTGAACGTAGAGTGCGTTGAGAACTTCGACGGAGGACTGCCACAGACCTTCCTCATGGAACTGCTGGAACTGCCCTCACTCATTGTAAGTCTTATCTACATATTAAGTAGGCTATTTTAGTTTGATTTACACAAATTATTCTTCTCTCAATGTTCCAACACTAGTTTGTTTTGAACACATCCATTGATAATAATCAAATTAATAAACAGATTTTTCTTGAATGCCAGCTTTAGATCTTTTTTTCGAGGAGTAAATGTAAAGATTATTTTGTTTTAATTAGTTTCTTAAATATTCTTTTAAAATTATTTTTCGCAAAGAATAACAGTTTCAAGAGCATAAATGAATATATTATTTTTACTAGGTACTATATTAAAAGCCTAACAAACTAAATATGCAAAAAAAAATTTAATAAAAACCAAATTACACTTAGGAGTCGATGTACTCGTCGACCAATTGGCGAGAAATTTTCTTAAAAAGCAGACGTGCACTTGGGCCCATGAGTCTAGCGTTTCGACCCCAAATGGCTGTAGTTACCCATAAGGTTACAGTATTGGCGCCGCTTGAGGGTCTCCACAGCCCGCCGCGCTTGAATCATGAAACACGCATAACTGACTGAAGCTAGATGAAAACTACCTAATTTACAGAGTCCTAAAAACATTACAGAGTAATCCTGCATCCTAATTCCGTAACTCATACAAACTAACAACCACAATCCGCAGAATTTTGAAGGAATCCATTGCTTTATATGTTTGAAAAGTTCATCTGCTCAACTACGTAAATAACGCGATGAATATTGTTGAACTGTCAACATTAAAGGCAAAATTGTAAGTATTGTAAGAATTTCAGCTGCTGATAAGTTCATTAGTAACAGAACCATTCTCTCCAGGTCCGCTACAACGTCTCCACGAACCGAACTCCTCCTTACTTCGAGATCAGAGGTCTTCCCCCTGGAGTCAGCTACAGGATCGATCTTTATGCTGTCAACGCAAAGGGAAGGAGTGACGTGTCCACGATAGAAACTGTCACGTTGAAAGGACAGGCTAAGTTTACTGGTAAGTTGCTTAATTCTTTGATGTTATGTAGGTTTTTGATAAACGACAAAGCCTGTTGGAATTTAATAAGTTGTACTACAGATGTGTAACAGAGCAATTTTTATAGCCTATTTATATTAAGGAGAAACGTGTGTACAGCTTCAGGGGCTAAGTAATATTTATGTTATGGTAAAGTTATAAAACGTCTTTGCTGTCGAATCTGATGTTAGCTTTTGTTAAAACAATACTGCGAACAACTAATAATACCAGTTAAAATGTTTAGGTTTGCGTTTGAATAGATTTTAGGTATCTTATTCGATAATAAATGATCACATCAAATATGCCTGGACAAAATATTCGAAGAATTATTGGTTTTACCACTAAGTTCCATTACGTTACAACTCGTAACTCCAGATGCAATATTGACATAATATCAAGTAAACCAAGCTGGTGACAGTAAACTTTATACTACCCACATACTCAGTATACCCATGCATACCATCATGGATTTTTAACGCACACATAAGCATAAAACTCTTTACATCCAATCCTGGAACACAATACCCACTCGACTTGCTATTTCTTCGTTTAGAATCTGTTGGTATCGCCATTAAGTGCTCCCCCCAAATAAGCTGTTCTCACGCTCCAAAACGACGCCCACATAAATTCAACTTAGTAAACAGATCAGAAGGTTTACTTATTTGGGAACTTACCTACATTGTATGGTAGTTGTACGGGCATTCGTGCACTATCCACTTAGCAATGCAGTCGGTAGCACGAAAATATCGATACACCAAATTGTCTGGTTTCTATCTGACTCCAAGGACAAAATTGTAGGAATAGATCTTACGAGTTGCGATTACATGTTTCATTCGATCAAATCAAACATTTACAAAAAAAAAAACCCAGAATTTATTTGAGTGACACAATCAAATAGCTCAGGCAGCTTTCACAAGTCTTTTGCCAAGGCCTGCGATTATTAAATATTGTGTCTGTCGGTTCCAAAAGCCAAAATTGATAGTAGGTGATTAAAATAAAAGCGAAATAAAGTAGTTTTCTGAGTCTTGTGTCTAATGAATTTTCTGTACTTTCTCTGTTTCGTGCAGAAGTCTGAAATTGTTTACTTATTTGCGATCCAATTCGAACTCTTAAACCATTATAATGTATTTTTTTTGTACCGTGTTCACGGTTTTTATTACTTGCAAATAGTATTGGAAATTCCGTTTATAGGATTCGGTGGAATTTAGAGAGATACAGTGGATTCGGTGTAGTTTTTCCTAGGTATGAGAGAAATTAAACAACAAAAACATCGTTCCCTGCAAATTTCATAGAATTTACTCAGGAAAGAAAGACTAACTACCAGCCTGCAGTATACTTTATTTATCTAATAAAATAAAATATTTGGATCACTAAACGAATTGGCTAACTTGGTAATCACTACAATATTATTTCTCGTTTGTTCTTCGGCTCTAGAAGAACATAGATTCTGCAAGCAATGAACAAAAATAACGCTGTAATCACAATTTAAATTCAACTTCAACCATACTTCAATTTAAATTAAAACAGAACGTAACGCCAATGCAATTTATTTGCTGCCAATAGACCGGTAAAGACCATAATAAAACCATGGCGCCCCAACGCTTAAATCCTAGATATCCGCAAAGCTAAATGTGCTCTAACAACTTGGTCACGCTAACGTGAGCCGGTTTTATTTCACAATTCGCGATAGCGAAATGAGTTAATAAACGGCTTGGTTGTTTATTCTGAGAAATAGAGACAGGTTGTAGTGAAGTTGTGGGGAAAAGGACCAAGATTTATAATGCAGTGGAGGTTACACGGAGTTTTGGCAATATGTTGTGCAATTTTGTTGTAAACTTATTATTTTCAATTGGTCACGTCAAATTCTACACCTGAAAAGAATGGTCAGGAATGCTTGGATCTCAACTCTTAGTCGAGGAATTGACAAATGAAAATCCCGATACCTCCCGGTACCTCGCAGTTCACAGTACCTACACTATCATCAATTTTAAGAAAATAACGTTTAGAAAACTCGTGGCTAGTTAAAATATACGCCCAAAAAAAAAAACCACACGCCTAGTTAATAAAAGCATACTACATACCTACTTACACACAATTTTATGCACCGACCACTGTTCATAACCATTTTGGTTTGGCCATACACAGGGAGAAACGACCGCAAATTTTAATAACTACAGGTTGCGTTACACTGGTCAATAAAGCACCTAATTTGAAACTAGGTTCGGCCATAACTACCTTTCTGTTTACTGTTATTAAAGTGAACATTAGACTAGGCTAAGTTTATTCCACAGCCTGAGTTAGCGCCTAAGTTGAGACTTATGTGGACTTCATGTGCACATCATCTAATAGCTGCTGCCTGCCGCTTCACCTGCTTGGCTTTTTAGGATTCCATAGTCAACAAGGAACCCTTATAGTGTCGCCATGTCCGTCTGTCTGTCTGGCCGCGGCTTAACTCAAAGACTCTTAAAATAATTTAATTTATACATACTTACGATTCATTTTATAAGAATAAAACCGTTTATTAAGAGATAAAAACAGATAATTTTGATGAGTTTGTGACCTCCAAAATAAGAAAATGAAAGATAATTATAAAAAACTAAGCAGCGCATTTTGAAGACGAGAATGTTCAGCTAATTATGCGCTGAACAGATTTTGAAAATAATTCTTAATCACCCTAAAGTAGCAGCACAAACATACCTCGAAATGTTGTTGGGCAGAAAGAGCTATATTCAACGTTTGATTTACCTAACATAATCCACCACAATGTACAAAAAAAAAATTACTAGCTATTTCTTATATTATGTTTATTTCTGTGCAATAATAATATTTCAAGTTATTTCTTTAGTTTGTATTAAAAAAAAAAATGTTGCGCAAATAACTCACCACGAGTGAATTTTGCAAGACTGCAGCCTTATTACTAGAAAGCTGTAATTTGGCATGGGTGTTAATCACGCCGAAAAAAATATTGCAGTAATTAATGCAATCGTGTTAATTTAGTGCCCTCGCTTGCGCACGGGAACCAACATAACACATACGCTTAGATCATATAAGTACTTGCACATACGTATACGGGAGGTACCCTAAATATTTTTTCACCTCAGCATTGCCTCAGCACCTCAAACAAGCAAGTTTTGCTGTTTATAGACAGTGACCAAAATTTGTTTTTGCTGCGAGCGTGAGACAAAGTAACTTTTTAATTATTATTTTTTTATGCCAAGAAGACTGCTGGGTCTACTCTCACAATTCCAAAGATTTGAACTTCACTCCAAAACAAACAAAACAGCGTAAGCGGCTGAACTTAGCCGCCCTGCAAGTGATGTTAAGTGAGGACCCCACTGTAGTTTTGAGTCAAGCATAATCCCCAGGAAAACCGTCTTTTCGACGAATTCTAGTATCTCCTTATTCAATACAACGTGACATTCACTACTTCTAACGTTCGGTAAAGCGAATCTTATGCATTTAGTTTTCTTCTCATTTAATACCAAATTATTTACAGTAAACCAATTATGGACCTTAAGCATAGCGTTATTTACGTCGTCAAGGTCCTGGGCATGTCTGTTTACTTTAAAAATCAGTGATGTGTCATCAGCAAATAATACCATTTGGAGTCGGTTTTTCAGTAAATAAGGTAAATCATTTATATATACTAAAAAGAGGAACGGACCCAGTATTGAGCCCTGCGGTACACCTATTTTGACTTTTAAACCCAATGAATTAACACCGTTTATTTGAACTTGCTGCAATCTATTATTCAAATATGATTTTACTAAGCTAAGCGCAAGTTTACCCAGTCCGTAATGTTCGAGTTTCAAGAGCAGTGTTTCGTGATTCACGCAATCAAATGCCTTTGATAAGTCGCAAAAGATGCCTATTGCATCTTGTGCATCTTCCCATGCCTCATAGATGTGTTTTAATAAGGTGACCCCAGCATCGGTTGTGCAACGTCCTTTGGTGAAACCATACTGTTGATCGTGTAGGATGTTATTACAATTAAAGTGATTGAGCATTTGATTTAACATTACTTTTTCAAACACCTTGCTGAAAACTGGCAAAATCGAAACGGGTCTATAATTATTAGTGTCTTTGCTGTCCCCGGATTTGAAAAGTGGAATAATTTTACTGCTTTTTACTGTCACTTAAAAAAGTGGGAGATAGAAACAAGTCGATTCGAATCGATTTTCAAATTCGATACCTAGTAGGCCCAACATGGAAACAAACAATAAAACGTTCGGATACCGATAACCGTAAAACTGAAAATCATCTGTTAAGGTTTTAAAAATAATTATTATATTTTTCCTGAATAGTAGTTTTTCTAAAATATTTATTGATAAGAATAACATGCTGCTCGCCACTGCCGTTTATGCTCTTACTGAGGCCGTCTTTAACCGAATCTGGGGTCAATATTTCAGAATCGATTGAACTCATTTTTGATCAAATATTAGTCTAAAAAACCGAGATTTTGAATTTCGGTACAGCTTACAGAGTTAAGAGTCCCGCCAAATTATATAGTATTTTTTAAATTTTAAATATGGATCACACCGCATCGCCGCCGAAGGCCGTCCTGCATATTAGGTATTTTTTTTAATTTATACTTTCTGTTTATACACTCACATGACCGAAACATTTTTTTAATTTTGTAATAGTAGATTGTTGCATCGAGCGCAAAGTGATTTATTAATGCAAGAGAAAAGATTATGAGATTATGAGATTATGTTGGGCCCGAGCGCAGGCGAGGGCACTAAATTAACACGAGTGCATATAGGCCTCCCCCAAATGGGGGGGTTTGCAATAATCGCCACGCTTGGCTGGCGGGTTGGCGATCGCAGTATGGTGTTAAAATGCATAGAGAACGCAGCTGCCCATTCTTTAGTAAGTCCCTTAATCGCCTTTTACGACACCCACGGGAGGAAATGGGGTGGTGCTATTCTTTACGTCCGGCATCACACGGTTTGCATGTCACAGTATTATGACTAAGTGTTATGGATCTGTATTTATTTATGTTAAGACCGAAATTGTACCAACACTTATGGAAAATAAATTGATTTGATTTGATTTATTGGGATACAGGAAGATCACATTTTAAACTAAACACACTCAAAGAAACACTAATAAAAAATTAAATAAAAAACAAAAGTAAAATAAAACAAAATCCTGTACGGGGCCAAAAGGCTCCTATCTCATCATGATGCTGCGACATTTAAAAATAAATGTCGCAGTGCTGGTATTCTGATGGGGCCCCCCGCTGTGATATCACGGACAGATACAGAAATAAAAAGTAATATAAAATAAAATAAAAAATAGATACGTGTAAAATAACATAAAATATATATTTTTTTTAATGGTATCGCTTTGACAAGTAATGAGGCGCGCACCTGCGTCTTGTGTATAGCCGCAAAAAAAAAATATCCTCCGGCAAAAAAAAAAAAATGCAAGTTTCGTAATCTACTTTTCTTTCAACTACCAATCTACCTGTGAGTTTGTTTCGGCCTTTCTTCTCAGAGTAGTCAGATACGAAACGCCTACCTCATCTAGTTTTAAAATATGATTGACGTGTAAAAGTATTTGTAAAAACCTACTTACAGAAATAAAATCATTTATCATTTATCACCTAACGTGATAAAATATACCTTTTTGGAGTTGAGTTCATATCGCTATCGCTGACTATTCCAATTTTTTTACACTTTTCTTGCTAAATATGAAATATTAAAGTTTTACAATGGTACAAAACGCGCGCCATTTTTTTTTTTCGCGATGTGGGTTTTGTTCAGACGATTTTTATTTTCAGCCAGTATTTTTTTAACTAAAGCATACATTTAATATTAAACTTAATGGGAGACATTATACATCTGTGGTAAATTTGAATCTAAATAAAAAATAAAAAACAGTGCATTGAAAAACTGTGCAACTATGAGATTTCATATAACATTTCTGCACTGTTTTGGTTCTAAGCAAAAAATACGTCCTTTGTGATCGGTTTTGTAGTGATTAATGATAACATTACCACGTAGTTGAAAGAAAAAATTCGTAGCCGACTACCTAACCAAATTTTGTTCAATTTTTTAAATTCATTCCCGCCCTAGTGAGGTAAGCTATTACTATGAGTCTTTCCCGCTCAAAAGTGGGAAGCAGCGTCTTCCACCTGGTACTCGGATCAAACTAACACTACTTTCCGAGAATGAGAAATGAAAAATATAAAAAAAATATGATATTTTTAAGCAATGGAGCTTACAATGTTGAAAGCTACAATAAAGACAAAAGATGACGTACACATTGAATCATATGCCAAACTAATTGCATTTTTGAAAAGAATGTTAGGAATCCAAAAAATCCAAAATAATATCTTTTACTTTAAACCTTCTTTTTATTTATTGTTTGTTTTACAAATATTGTACATGTGGTTTAATTTTTAACGTGTTGTATTTTTTTCCTCTACGTAGGTAATATAATTATATATTTTCGCTACTGAGGTGAAAAGTTGTATGTGTTACTCGAGACCAAATTTATTTGCATCGCGTGTCTTTTAATCCCTCGCTGGGCTCAGGATTCTAACCTAGAAGAACTCGCTACGCTCGTGATTCAATTATAGAATCCTTCGCTTACTGGGGATTAAAAATCAACACTCGCAGCAAAAACCAACTTTGCTTTCTTGTTGAACAAATAATTGTTTTTTCAAGATTTTATTTACCAATTTGTTGGCGTGATTGGTATACCCATACCAAATGACAGCTATCTAGTACTAAGACTGTCTGAGCTAAACCGCGGATAGACAAACAGACAAACAGAGAGTTCCTTGTTTACTAAGGAATCCTAAACAGTCGTTATCTAAATTCTATAAAAATTAAAAAAATTGCCGCATACCCCAAAGTCTAAACTAGTGGACGAATTTAATATAACACAAAAATTAAGGCAAAAGCAACAGGGTAACCCGCGAAATCAAATTTTCTTATGTTTTTTTGCAATTTGCAGGTCAGTATCAGGTTGTTGCATGTTGATCTGAATATGATTCGCGACTGTAACAAATCTGTTTTTATAGAATTATAATCATTAAAATCATCAATACAACTCTCTAATTTCATATTACGCTATTGAATGACTATTTCATGAAATCTTGACATTTGAGGATTATACTAACACTAGCTTTTGCCCGCGGCTCCGCCCGCGTGGATATCGGTTATCGCGTAAGAAGTAGCCTATGTCCTTCTCCATATTCCTGGCTATATCTCTGCCAAATTTCTTGACAATCGGTTCAGCGGTTTAGGCGTGAAAATGTAACATACAGACAGAGTTACTTTAACATTTATAATATTAGTATGGATAAGGAGTTGTATTACTGATTCTAATGATTATAAGTCTGTAAATATACATTTGTTATGGTCGAAAATCATAATTTAATCAACACACACCCAGACAATTAGCTTCAAATTGCAAAAATCGTAAGAAAAATTTAATTTCGCGGGCTACTTTATGGCTTCACCCTTATAGGACCGAGGTTACTTGTAGCATGACTCATAATGTACACACTAAATGTAACACAACGCAAAAGTCGTAACAAGAACAAGAATTTGCCTATTTTTCCAAAGTTATAACTTCAAGAAACGGATGGAGCTTTCCCTTTTATAGTTTTCATTACAAGTTTTTCTTTCAGTTGAGTTATGAAAAGATACTTCGTTTTTCTGTAGTTACTCTGCTTTCTTCATTTTTGTCTCTGATTCGGACGAGAATCTGTTGTTATTTTAATAAATTCATATACTTTTTTAGTTTTTATTTATTATAGCTGAAAAGTGTTCAAATGTTTTATTTGATGTTTATTGAATAACCAGCCTTTGCCCGCGATTCGCTTGCGTGGATGTCGGAAATTATCCCACGGGAGCCGGGTATTACTGGGATTAACAGTACCCTGTGTTAATCCAGGTTATAAAGAGTAACTATTTGTGTGCCAAATTTCATACAAATCCGTTCAACTGTTTTTACGCCAATCCGGAACTTACATCCAGGCAAACAGACAAACGGTAAAAAAAAAAAACTATATTTTCAGCATCAGACTCGTTCCCACAGCTCGTAGCAATTACTTTTTTTTTCCTAAAATATTCAATGTACAGTTTTGACTTTGTTACTATTTTATTATATGTATAGATCTATAGATTTCTAGCTTCTGCCCGCGACTTCGTCCGGATATCTTGTTCTGATGCAATGCGACGGGGTGGGTCGGGCCACCCCGTCACATCGCATCGTTTGCCATCACTATTAGCGTTAGTAGCTTTCTGACTTTTTTTATTTTTGCTCGACTCCTAAGGGTAGCGTGATGTTAATAATAGTTATTCGGCTATAATGAGTACTTTTATCAGTAATATATAATTTTTATGTGTCATCAATCATTTTCTCAGCGCAAAAAATGAATTTTATAGGCAAAATTTTGTTACTTTGGGTTACATTATTGCAATTTTCTTAAGTATCTCCATTATTTAAAAAAATGGCTTATATTGTTTCCTGTTAATTTATCTTTCTATTGGTGAAAAAATGGTTAAAATCGGTTCAGCATTTTCGGAGCTTATTCGGTACAAACAAACAAAAAATTATTTCCTCTTTGTAATAGTATACAGGGTGTAAGGGACAGCCCTCCGCAGACTGATGGGGTGAATTCAGTATATCATACTAAGATGACCGGTACATGAAATTATTTCAGGCAAAACGCACGTAGCGAACGGCAGCACAACGAGCCTTTGGCCACCCTCTATAGCTAGGCAAAAAGTGAACAGCTCATTTCGAGCGTCGTTCGTTAGAGCATTTCAACATCCATTGCAGATTTTTAGATTTAAGCTATTTATTTACATAAATGAAGTGCTGCGTACAGAGAATGTAATTTTATATTGAAATAAAGGAATAATAACTGAAAAAACTTCTTTTTTTTTAATTTACTCTGGAATAGGATTCAAAATAAGGAGCTGAACGCACCCTGTTAGATTGCGGAGGGCTGTCTCTTACACTTTGTAGATAAAGATGGTCACCAAATTAACCTGCTTAGGTTATTGTAACACAAATAAGTTATTATTATTGTTTGTGATAAATGCATTTCTATTATAGTACCATTAATAATTATAAAGCTAAGCAATCAATTTACGGTACCTACTGTGTAAAAATGAAACATTACTTTTTTAAATAAAGCATTATTACAACCTTATAAATATTTGTTCGCAGTAATTTATTGTTGCTTTAGCGCCTACCCCAAGGAATTAGCATATCGCGTCGTAACACTCACATTTCTATTTAAAATGGCGTGCTCATAGTTTTTATATAAACTTCATAAAACACCAGTATTTGTCACATTTCACCGTTTTGAAATGATTAAAAGTTAGCTTGTTATAAATTTTAGAATTTAATTTCGATTTTGGAATTCTCTTGTGGTTTCTAGATTTATGACTAGTATAAATTACTACTCGTTACTAATAAAGATTTATTTGCATAGATTGTAGGTACAGTACATAAGATGTTACAATTAAAATATGGGTGATCCTTGTACAATCTACCTTATATAGGCATGCAGCATTATTATTATTAAATTAATCATTAATTATAAAATGAAATATAATGGTTACACAGCAAAATTATTTTGAGGTATTACAGTTGAACAGTAGTTGGCAGTTGGTATGGTGCATTTATATAAGGACAATAAAAGATTAATTGAAATATCTACAACACAATAGTAATAAAATAAAATAGATCGAAACAATGTCATAAATAAGTATGTCAAAATTGAATTACATTAAATTATTCAGTACATAAGTCAGTGTCATTTAAATAGTCATTGACAGAATAATAGCATTTTACAATTAATAATGCTGTCAGCTTCTTTTTAAAATTATGAATTGTGTAATTTTTAATTATGTTAGGTATTTTATTATATATTATTGGGCCCATACTAATAACACTTTTTCTTTGTAAAGCAGTGTTAGATCTCTCAACATGTAGTAAATATTTATACTGACTTCTCAAAGGTCTCTTTCTATCTTTTGACATTGCAGTGAAGAGGTTAATGTTACATTTAACGAAAATTGCGACCTCTAAAATGTACATAGCCGGGAAAGTTAATAGTTTGAGGGACTTGAACACCGGAATGCAACTATCCATCACTTTCATATTAAGTATTGCCCTTAAGCAACGTTTTTGGGCCTTGAACACCTGTTCTCGTAGAGTACAGTTTCTCCAAAAAATTATTCCGTATCGTAAAATGGACGCGACTAGACCATGGTATGCAACTACTGATGTGGCTATGTTGACCTTTTTCGCTAAATTGTATAGGACATACGCGGACACGCTCAATTTTTTACAAACCTCTTCTGCTTGAGACTACCGTACTTACTGTTTAAAAAATGCATTATTGGTACACGTATTCTTGCATAGGTACCTAGGAAGTTGTTTTTTGGCGTCGAGAAAATTACTTTAAGAATCATACTAAAATCAAAATCAAAAGTCATTTATTCAAACTAGGCGCAAAATCAGCTCTTTTCGAATGTCAAAATTAGACTTTTTGACGGTTTCTGATGCTAGTAAGTGTGATGAAGGGCGAGTGTTTTGGGGGACTGTCTCCCCCAAAATGCCCGCCCAAAAAGCTAAAAAGGCTTATTTTAAAATGTCCACTACGGAGGTTTAGTATCTTTGAAGAATAAAGCACGATTATAGTCAGTCACTAGTCAGTTTTATTTTTTCTCATAAGGTAAAATGATGAAATCCTTATAGATCCGTGTGGAAAGGACGGAGGCTTATTTTCTACCCTTCTCGTATACCTATTTCAAACCCTAATTAGCTCATTTTTGTCACCAGGCGAAGGCAGTGGTCTCGGCATGTCTCCAGTATTAGCCTCCATAGCAGCCATGTCAGCATTACTAGCGACGGCAGTGTGTGGCGTGCTTGCAGTATTGTACAAGCGGCACGCGGCAAGACATCGGCATTTACCGGCTAAGCACGCGCCTTTGAGGTAAGTTCCAATTTTCCAATACATTGGTAAATTTTTCTTTTTATGCATTTTCGGTAGCCTTACTAACACTGATGGTGCACTGTAAAGACCCCCTTTTCTATGGTATTTACTGACGTGCGGGGTACCCTAATCGATGCGGACTTGTGTAGGTACTAAAGTTTCGTCAAAATCGTAAGGTCAATAGAACTCATTACATTTGGACAGTAATTTAGTCACTTTACGTTCGTCCGTTTCGCCGGTATGTAAGCATTAGAAGGACAGATATTATTTTTATCTTGTAAACTTTCTCACAAAACAAATAAACAAACAACAATTTTAGATTAAAAGTGTGTTTTATATTGTTCTGTCTCAGTATCAGACGTAGTTTTAAAACGACTATCTCAGTTTTACGATGAGTATTTATTTTGTGATGATGAGTATTTCGCTGTTACTGGAATAAGCACTAACAGTACCTGTCGAAGTCGAAGCATTAATCCACCGGTTTCATTTCTTCTCCTAGGAACAGTTAAGTTAAATCGATTTCAAGTTCTCGATATTGAATCGGTCTAGTTCGAGCTTGTAATTGGGCTTCTGATCTAGTAATAGTAATAGTCGCATGCGCCAATTAAAGGTATAAGGAGAATAGAATATATTTATTTGCATAAAAACAATAATGGTTTTAATAATAGGGTTATGATCTACGTGTCTCGCCATGGACTGGCACATAATTATTTTAAAGAAAACAAGCTATAATTATGTACCTAGCATCAATAATAACAGTGTAATTAAACAGTCATTATACCTACTATTACAAAATTTTAATTCAATTTTTTTTTACTATATCTCTAAACAGTTTTAATTTTAAGCAGTATCTAATAAATAGTGTAAAGAATTCTTTTACACTATAAAAATTATTACCTAACTGTTGTAATGAGCCATTTATGTAACTTAGATTTAAAATATTTAAGAGGGAGTTATTGGGTTGTATGATATTGATTACCAACCCGCACTGGGCCTGAGCCTGGCCTGGGCCACAGAGAAGAAGCCTGTGTCCCAGCAGTGCCGCTTATTATGCTTATGCATATATTGGATAGAAACAGAAATAGAAAATAGTTTATTGTCCAGCTAATACAGTAAGCAGTTTCACAGGTTAACACCAAGTTGAGATGACATGAAAAGAAAGAAAGAAAAAACGTTTATTTGCGGTAAACATGACGCAAAAAAAGAACACAACACAAAAAAAAAATAAGTTTGACATAAATATGCGTCACATCCACGCAAAACGGCCATCGCTCAGCATAATGCTGCGACCCTATGCGAGACAGAGCCCCAGCGCTGGTTTTCAGCGACAGCCGGCGTTGACGTGATGACGAATAAAAAATGATGAATAGATTAAAATATTACCTATAGCTAGGTTACAGACTATTTATTTACCAGTGAGCCCCAAACTAAGCAGTAAGTCTTGGGATGCCTTTGGACTTTAAAATGAAAAGAAGGATTTAAATTTGGATATAGAATTTTAGATGACAAGAGGTGGTTATTTTCTTTAAGATGTTTTAGAAGGTCTGTAGGTAATGTTTGTTAATTATTGTATCTCGTTAATTAAATAAACTCGCTTCATTTTTAATGGGGCTAATAACATATATTTACTTTTACTTCTGGTAAATATTATTCGAAATGTGAAAGATTATCGTACTTATATGACGTAATATTTCACTAATAGCTACTTATGAAGTTTTCTTGAACTTTAATAGAAGGTGCTTGAAAACTTATAATGGCTCACAACACGCCATGGGTTCATGGCTCAAATTGTTGTAAAACATGTCAGAAAACTGAAATGTACTGTATTGTAAAACTTTGAAGTTAATCACGCTGGAATATTATATTTCTAATTATTTAGGTCCACTTAATATAACTTATAATAAGTTTGTACATTTGATACAGCTCAGAAAAAGTGACTTGCTGAGGCAGAAAGAATACTAGTTATGGTAAAAACTTTGATTTATGTATATAATCAAGGGGTAAAAAATACTTCCACTCTATTTAACCTCATTATTTAGACTTCTTTGCTCTTGTTTTATGATTATTATTGTGTATATACATGTAAACGAAGTAGGTAGCACTCCATTCATCAATTTTGTATGTGGCTTGCTTTACTTTTGAAATCTGACAAGATGACATTATAACTCTGTGGTATAATGAACGGAAAACTATTTTTTCGTAATGCATGAGAGAAATTAAAGTTAAATAAAAATGTAATGAAAGAAGTAAAAGGATTTGAGATATAATAGCTTGCAGGACTGTATTACTAACCTCATAAACAACAACTTTTGTTCTATGACTTTTTATAAAACATAACACATTTACTAAAAACAAACCTTCAAGATTTCGTTCGTTCTATCTAACATATTTCAATTCTGTATTTTGTTGTACAGTAGGCGTCATTATGTGCTAACCCCTCAAGTTTTAAAATGTTACACTGCTACAATATTGAATTCGTTACGAATAATCTAAAGAATTCTTCAAAAAGAGTTTGCTACTTCGACTTGGATTCGAACCATCGCATTACCGAATGTCGTTATACTAATATCGGCAGTTTGACACACTAGCTAGCGAGCCCATGGGAATTGTGATGAAATTGTTATCCACTATCGTCCAAGTAGTTTATCTTTAGATCTCTGTCTAATCGATAGATGTTATCATTTGAGGGTATCCATTCGTTTTTGCAAAATACAAAAACCAACTTGGGCCTATCACGGATTTGAACCCACATGTCTTTTGGGGGGGTAAGGACTTAATGGAGCTGTGTGTATGTACCTAACTACGCCTCCCGTGCACTGTCGTCCCTGTCTTTTGCACTAGAGCCCTGCAGTTTGTTTTACTACGCATAGAGTTTAAATATTTAACGGTGAATTTAAATATTTTTATTTTTGTATATGAAAATACGATAAATTAAAATCTGATGAATTATTAAAAGTCATAGAACCAAAGTTGTTGTTTATGATGTAAGTAATATAGTGCTGACAGGTATATATAAGCTTTATGTGTAAGCTGTATGTGTGTATCTGCATACACACATACAAAGCTTACACATAAAACTTATTATTCTCTCTTTCTGCCTTTAGATTCATCCAAATGCTGTCTTTAAAATATCGTTTTTAGCGATAAGACCGCCTATTGTGTCACCCTATGTATAATTTCTATATGTGTATCTGTAATTCGTTTGGTGTACAGTCTAGCACATCAGGTTATACGAAACTATCAAATTTCTCCAAACGATTTTAAACCTTAAAGTGTTAAACATTAAATTCAAAATCGAATGAGGAAATTTTACAGTTTGTGGTAACTTGATGTACTGGCGACTGTACATAATAATGAGTACTCCTATTCTATGGTCAGGATTTATAATCCGGTGAGTATTACCCGGTTTCCTTGTGTGCCCTAATTAATTGTCTTTCAAATCTTGAAAACTGAGTTAATTCAGCTTATAATTTATTCGGTAACAAATAGAAAAAAATAAGAATGGGCCAGGTAAATAAGATAAATAAGAGGCAGAACTGCGAAATAAATCCTAGTGAAGATTTATCATTGGATTATGTTTATTCAGGCATTAAAAATACCGCGCCAAAAGGTCCATTATGAAAACATGTGCGATTTTCCTGGGCTACTAGGCATAATAGCTAAAACCATTATTGTACAAATATCCCATAATTCAAAACCACACCCAAACCACCATTGTCCATTCAAATCAATAGAGCATTTTGGCCAATTACCGGTAATTAGAGACGGCCAATAATGAGATGGGTGACCTGTTACGCATTCAAGACCAGTTCCGGGGATTAGATTTGTGTCATAGAGTAATAAAACGGTATAGAAGTGACACTCGGGTGCAGAACGCGCCACAGATCTCTCAGTGTAAGGTAGCTGCAGATTAGATTTCCTCATCAAATACTTTAAATATTATTTATTTATTTAATAAAACAAAAAACCCGACAGCAAAAACACATAACAGAAAAGAGAAAAACAAGCATTATAATCTATAGAATTTTGGTATCGCAGGCGGGGTCAAATAAAATTTACACTATATTTCAGGTTATTGGTTTGCGCCTGCGAAACCAAAATTCTAAAAACCCTCCATCTGGGACAGTAGGGTAAAGAGACGGATATTATGATTGTAATCGAAAAGAATAATAGGGAATTTCCCAGTAGCAGACCCGAGTCTGGGTCTTTACCCGGTTGATTGCAATAGGCTCGCCCCTATTACATGAAAATAAATCAACTGGCTAAATGTGGATTAAATATAGGTACACCTCTGCCTAAACCTTACGGGAAAAAAGCGTGATGTTTTGTTAGATTATCTCATAAAAAACCGGCCAAGTGCGTGTTGGACCACGCACAATGAAGGGATCCATAGTTGGTATGAATTTATCCCAAGCACAAACTTAATATTGCAGTTGAAAAACATGTTCTTCCATACGGAATGTATGGGAGAACATGTTTTTCAACTGTAAATGTAAGTTGGTCGACTATTACTCGGTAACTTGGGAAGCCTACTTAGCTGTGATAGTTTTCATTTTAACTTCGTTATATACAGGGCGTCCCCCGATTTTGCCATATGGAGGGAAAATACCTGCCTTAAATACTGTAGATAGAAAAATTTAGATACTGAATGAAAACTTTATTTTAATATTAAAAACAATACGAACTGCATTCAAAGAATCTTAAATAATCGCCTGTCTGAACCGGGATTCGAACCCGCTAAATGTGAACCATATAATGATCGGTATCATTACGTGGTTTTGTTAGATGAAATAACTAATTGAAAGGATATATTCCGGGAATCGTCTCATCGTCCCTTTATGTAGGAGTATAATTGTTTACACGATGTCTTGGTTTGTAATTCTAGTTTAGCATAATTACATTTTTAGGCCCATTTCTGTACAATATATTAATTAAAAAACTAAGTATCTATAAATTAAATTACTTTAGCTGTAAAAAAATTATACTTAAATATTTACTAACCATCGCCTATGCACAGACAGAAAAGCTACTTGTTTTCTGCAAATAGAACCGCTAACATGCAATTTTACTGTTATTTACCTTATTTATATTTAGTTTTCACTTTATACTCGTAGTTGAATTTATTATATTAAGTATTTATGCACTTCCTAGCCTGAAGCACAGGTTCAACCTAGTTCAAGGAAATGAGCAACCGTGCTCTATTTAAATTGTTAAGAAACGTATTGTAAATGTGCCCATTTTTATAAATAAAAGATTAGGTATTATTATTTTGAAGATGTGAGAGAATGACCAGCTTAGACCACATTATTGGTTACAATCAGAATAAAGGCAACTGGCATTAGTAGGCAGTAATTGTCGTAATATAAAACTTTTAAGATAGCATAAGCAAAATCACTTACCGCTGAGACACAAGTCTCTTCTCTGTGAGATGAGTGAACCGTAATTCACTACGCGGACCCAGTGTTGGTGGATGTTTTTTTTTTAAATTATTTATTCATAACAGGGCCCCTTCCCTAGTAGCATTTTCCGTTGGCATTTAGTTGGGCCACCTTCAGAGGTATGTGGCCCAACCAAACGCCAACAAAAATGCTACTAGGGTTCCTCCTTCCTTCATTTTTCCTTAATCTCACCTGATGGTAAGTGATGATAAGGCCGAAGGTGGAAGCGAGCTTAACCCGGAATCGTCCACCACAGAGGAGCTGGCTATCTAACCTCTAACTGCTGAAACACAACAAATGCTTTTAACATTGTTGTTATGACGACAGACTTAGATAAGATGTACGAGTAGGTAGCAACAAATCCTGTATCGTGCAATCAGAGTTTACCTTTACCGCGCGACTAGCATATATACAACATTCCGACATCAACCATCGGGCAGTTGCCCACCAGACACAACACTCGTCTAGTCGGAGGATTCTCCCTTTACCATAGAGTATGAGTGAACTTTACACCCTGTTCCTCATACCTCTATAACAGTAAATAGCACAAAGTATGACATAATAAAACGTAAATTGGTTACTATTGGGCCACCGGCTCGCCACTGTTTTTGAGATACTTTTAATATTAATAGATATTATTTCTTTGATAAACAACTTCTAAAGCAATTCTTCTCTCCCCATCAGCGAAGCAATGTACGTAGAGCGCGCCCCCCACTGTCCCACCCCCGTGAAACAAGAAGCGGAGTCTCGAGCGAGTAGCACCGAACCTCGCGACCGCGGCGAGAGGGGAGAGCGGGCGGCGCGGGGCGCGTTACTACATACAGCTGACCCCAGGGACGCTGATGATGCAGACCCGGATATCATACCCAGTTTGTATGGTGAGTTTTTCAATTGTATTTAGTTATGCGAAATAGAAGCCAGAACAACGATACTTATGATGCAAGATACTGAGTCTAAAATCAAAAGCTTGATAGTTCCACTTTTCATCAGGTTTTAATGCTGAGTTTCTAACAGTTTAAGATAAAGATGATATTCAGGAGCTGTCCCAATTTCCACCTTTCAAAACTATCCCAGTGCAGGTTCCAAACCTCTTCCTAAGCATAACACATTTGTACCGTGGATGGATGGATGAATTCATAATCTGCTTTCAATTAGCTTTCAATTCTCGGATTGTTAGTAAGAAAAAATTACACAGAGGATATCATTTGCAACATGCTAATTTCGGTTTTCTTTATTAAAAAAATGTTTCAATAATGTTTCACTCTTTACTACTGCTAGGCATTAATTTTCCTGGCTCAAACTATGTACCTACCTATACATATATCTTGGTTTCCAAAAAATTAAAATATTTTTATGTCTGTTCAGAACGAAGGCCGGTATCAAACGGCTACATGAGCCTGCAGCGGCCGCCATCTTCGGGGAAGATCACCAAACTAAGCGGTGACGACGTGCGCTCCGAGCCCGACGGGGACGCCTACTACACGGATTATAGGAAAAAGGATTATAGGATACCTTTAACTAGTGTAAGTATGATTTAATTTGTACTTAATTTGTTGGGTGTTGCTACGGTCTGAGTTTTGAACAATTCATGAGTGGTTAATGCTAACCAATATGAAACTCAAGCGATGTCTTTTACATGCTTGTACTTTTTTATCGATGAGTAGTTTTTCAAAATACTGTCAATGTCTTACGATTTTATTTCCAATAATCCTACTGTTCTAGATTCCTTTGGATTTGTAATTTTTAACAATCCCCCAGAAAGTAGTTTTCCACACATTCAGACCGATTCTGGAATAGTCCTTGTTAAACTCTGTATCAACAGAGTACTCATGTACTCCTCGAAAGCAGTTAAGTTTCTAACATCCACAATCTCTTCCAGTCTTACCATAGTTTAGGACGCGTGAACAAAGGCGTGAACGCGTGCAGCCCTAGTTCAGTGACCGGCGTGACGTCATCGCTGACGGCGCACCGACTGCGGCCCGAAGTCGTCACGACCTCGCATCGGGTGCAAGAGAGCTGTATATAGAGTCGTCACGTAGTCGTACCCATCCTGTGTAAATAGCCTTTATACTAAGTATTGACGTAAGGATGATGAATCTGTGTAGAAGCGACACTTGTGTTCGTTGCTGCTGTTGCCTAGTTTTGTCTCATTTGATGAGAGATGACAGTTAGATGCGCCTCGTGCTATCTTGCATTCGATGTTCAGCGAACAAATAATTATTATTTTCATATTGTAGGCCCTCTAGAACAGAAAATACAATAAGCGCAAAATTGAGTTTGAAACATCTGTATTTCTGACAACTGTGTTAAGTTGACACAGACAGAATGACTTACTGTTGAGTGTTAATTGGTGTCTAGTAAATCATCGCAATCAAAAATATCCACTTGGATATTATAAAGAAGAGAGGTTACCTCTCTTCTTTTTTAATGGTAACTACAATAAATTTCAAATAGATTAACAAAAAAAAAAAAATATTGTTCAATCTTGAATAGATAAGTTTGCCAAGTGGTGAAGGAGAAATAGGTATAAAACGAGTCGCATTTGTGACACATAAAACAGTCTCGCTTCTATACAATATCATTATTCTCATGGTATTGACTGTGTTCCTTTATAGTCTAATGAAAACGAGATTTTTGTAAAAGATTTATGAATTTTAATTGTATGTTTGTATGTGATACGCTTGGTATGCCGTCGGTCGGTTTTACTGTAAATACGAGTACTAGATAGTTAAGTAATGATGGTCTGTACAGTGTTCGTCCTTTCCTTTTTAGTTTGTGGATTCTGGAGCATTGAAAATTTTCTAGAAGTCTAATTCTGATTTTGTAATTTTGTACCCCGATAAAGTTTAACTTAACTGTTCAAAATAAAGCGCCACTTATAAACAAATTTTAACTTGAAACGAAAAAACCATAAAACGAACTAAATAAAATAAATATCTACCAGTTAGGAATTAATATGAAATTCGATTTAATTAAAGATTTTGTTTGTAGTGTGAATTAAGTATCAAAATGTCATTCTTATAAGTGGTGCAAAGTTTTTGATTAGCAGTAGTCGACAAGGAATATCTATAAAAAATATTGAACATTAATTAAGTGGTGATAGTTTTGGCAATTATGGTGTTTGTTCTTTTATAGGTTTCACACAAAATCTGTGGGAATTTCAATATTTATCTATATATATTAAATACAAATTATGTATCTACCTACGTCCGTTATAGACTTTGAAACTACTGAAAGGATTCTGAAAATTCTTTTTGCATTTGATAGCCCAATTTTTGAGAAAGGTTATTTAACATCACGTTACGACCCTTAGGAGCCAGGCAAAAATAAAAATAAAATCAGAAAGAACACGGATTATGAAAGATTTAGCGTAGTAGCACACGCCGGGTATCCGCTAGTTTCATATATAATCTCGTCGATACATATAAAAATTATCTGAGCCAATATTCTTAAAATTTTAAATAGATCGAAAATAATTAGAAACTTAAATAGAAAACACATGTTTATACTACACTTTGATATTCTAACATGTCATTTTAAAACCTTTTAACACTTTGGCGATCTAAAAAACCAATAAAAAGACGTTTCCAAAAGTAACACAAATGTGACGCTTTTGGGACGAAAAGTAACAAGTATTGTGACGGTTTGGGAAGAAAAGTAACAAATAGGAATATTGAGAGCAAACGTTTGTTAACAAACTGGAGTATGATTGATTCTAGGAAAAAGCTAGTTGGAATAGTTTGTGAGTTTTGTCGATCAATTGAAAAGTGAGGCGGTGCGGGCTAGGAAGGCAGCGATTTTGGAGTAAATAAAGCGATGATTATTTATTGAATCAGGTAGAGAATTTTGTAATAATTTTGTTAGTTATGTTTGTAATGGATGAATAGAACATATTTTCGAAAGGCAAATCAATTACTGAAAAGTAATGTAATGAATTTACTGCTCGCTTTTATGGCGTGGCATCAATAAAATTTAAGCAACAAATTACTTACGTCATCTAAACACTGTTTAGAAGGTGCAACTTTTATTGTTGCTTCCACATATGGTATGCTATTGGCAGTTAAATTGCACTGTGTAAATAAGGCTTTATTATCAAAACAGAGATTTTGTTGGAGCTTCACGCTAACCGCTCCGCTTCTTCACCCTAACCGCTCCGCTTCTTCACCCGCCATCTTCCTAGTCCCACTACAGCGGCCACACGCAAAGCGTCGTAAAGCCAAACGACAACATTTATCCACAGTTAACGCACCGACAGTTATTTAACTCTGTTAAGTCGTTGTAAATTGCTCACAACTGGTATAAACATTGTCAGAATTATGTACTTGAAGCTCACACTTGACAAGATAACGAGCTGTCTTACTGGTGTGACTGGCTTTCTGGTATACTGTTGGCATGTGATTTGAACACTTATAGAACTTGATGTGTCGTTAGGTGTTCGGCGGCTTATGTATGGTCAAGTTTTCGATAGGAGATTCGGTACGCTTATCTTTGATTGTCAAGAGAAAGTATAATGTCTTCAAGATAGGGTCGGCCAAGAATTTGACTACGAGTTTGACACCTTCTGTAGCGTTCATCAGTTCTTATAACGTGGAGCCTACAGGACACGCTGAACACGATATTAAGTGCCCCATTGTTTGTGGCATAATGTATAATGTCTTGTATTATTTCAACAACGTGTACAAGTACAACGCAAGTTGAACGAGATCGTTCTATCTAAGGCATCACTAGGTATATTCTTCTTAGTTGTACTTATGTCTCTATTTCTATAACTATAAATTGATCTAGACTTGAGGTACTTATACCTTAGTATCAAAGCCATCTTTTTTCCTTTATCACTCACTTCAGGACTCAAGTTCTTAATAATTTATTACAATCTAGCCTAATAGACTAATAAGCAATTTGACGCTGACTTATTATTTTACATGATAGGTTACGTTATAACTAAGAATAGTGTTTAACACAATTCCGTAGCACTTTCTTAGTGTCTGATGATTAATAAAAACACTTTGTTTATGTGTTATTATAGCACAGCATTGTTACTATTATTCATTCTCTATTTATACACTACACTAACTCAAATGGTTTAGTTATCTTTAGCCTACGCACTATGGCCGTATTGTCTAGCAACTGAATTGCCTCGACATACACATGTCGGTGCAGTCTGTGTTCGTGGGCTTCAGAAAATAATTTAGGTGATGTTGGTGACGAGTTCTCATGCATGAGGTTGTGGGTTCAAATCTGGGCAAGTACCAATGTGGCTTTTTCAATTCATATGTACTTTCTGAGTTTATCTTGGACATTACTGACATCGGTGAAGGAAAAACATCGTGAGGAAACCTGGACTTATAGTTAATATAAGTCTGAAATCGCCAACCCGTCTTGAGCAAGCGTGGCGATCAATGCTCGTGCCTTCTCTGTATGAGAAGAGGCCTTTGCCCAGCAGTGGGACAGTTATAGGCTGGTATTATTATACTATATTAAAAGTTAGTTGCTTTTTCCCAATCCTCTATCCAACTTTCGAACTTTACCAACACTGTCAAGTATTAACTATCCGACAGTTGTTTATTCTCATGACAGTAAATTTTGTGTGTTTCTAAAAAAACACACTGAACTTCCCTTACATCACGATTTTCCAACACAAAATAGACGATCAACAAATGTTTGTTAAATCATCCGTTATAAATTATAATACTACTTTCTCCCACAAGTTTTACTGTTTTCTTGGCTCTTTTCTTTATATAATACTTCAATAATTAATAACAAAATATCTATCTACACTCTTATAAAAGCTATTTATAAAAGATAATTACACATTTAGCTATTAAATCTGAACTACATTCAAAATCAAAATATTTTATTTCACATAAACCTACATGGGCACTTATGAAACCTCAGAAGCTAGGTGCACGGTTCCAGTTAGTCGTTTCCTACGGAGAAGAGCCGACAAGAAACTCCACGGTTACTCTTTCTTTCATTACCACTGAAAACTTATTAAAACCGGTGTCTTAACATCCACACATTTATACCACTCCTACACTTACAAACATTATTCATTTCCACATTTCCATTCTTCATCACAATTTTTTTAATTTAAATTAGATACATATGTACGTTAATATATTTCTTTGAATTTTATGTTAACATAAATTGGGGTGATCTGTGACTCAGGACCTTCCTACCTCAGACACCTTTTTCTATTTAATTGTTCATTTTATTAACCAGTGCCTGTAATATTATGTTGAGATAAATTAAGATTTTATATTATTAGTTTTATTATGTATTGATAGGCAGGATTTCCTTCCAAGAAAGACATCTGAAAAATCTAAATAAGTTTCCAGTAGTTAGAATTGTTAACTCAATTTATAATTAACAACACTTTTGCTTTAAAACTCATTTCACATCTTCATAGTTTCAAAGACAGACAGTATAATTGCCACTCTAGAACCTGATTACTTGTTTGATCTACCGTTGTTTACCGTCTGCTCAGTGTTAAATAACACTTTAATCAAAACTAGCGAGTGTACTGTTCAAATAAATTATTTTTGTAACCAAATATGTACTTTGTGTAATTGAGTTTGTGTGTAAAGGTGGGACTCCATTGAAAGCTATGCTAGTGCCATTTAATTTTAAATAAGAAATAAATTAAAATGAATTGTGTGATAAACCTATGAATTTCACGTAATACATTCAAGATTTCATTTCATCGCATAGTAGAAATGATAATGTTGGATTTGTGCCCGGTTGATGGCAATAGGCTCGCCCCCTATTACATGGGACTTAAAAATAACTGTCGAAATGTGGATGTACTATAGGTACACCTCTCTAACCTTTCGGGGAAAGCAGGCGTGATTTTATGTGTTATGTGTTCAACTTAAAACGAATATAAGCCTTGTATAATTATCTTATCGACTGATCGTAGTTAATCACGTTTTATTTATTAAGTTAAAAAAAAAAAAAAAACTTTGGTATATTTTTTCTAGTAAGTGCAATAGTTTACACACGCTACCAACACCAAAAGTGTTGACAAATGCAATAGCTACATATAGCTTAATCATAGCTTCCAGTGTAGTCTCAGCCTAACGTGTAATTTCATCTGCTCAAGATAATCAAGTGTAATTGTGCTAACGCTCGTGTTTGTATCTAAAATTGTTAGAATTAAGTTCTGTAGTATTTGCTTTAATCAATAAATCTGTTAAATGTACAGTGTGAGATGAAAAAGTGTAATGCCTAAATTGTAATTTCTTGGTTGTGTGGTTGTTATGTTGGTCGTTATATTTATTCATTTGTTAACAATAACGGTAAATGTGGGTATTTCGTATTCCGAGATCTTGTTATTCAGTCACGATAATCGACAGTTAATAATTTAAACCCTGTCAGTCTAAGATATATTAAAAACATTTCAATTTTGTTGGTGGTGGTTTTTAGGACGTCTCTGAGTGTGCAAATTGGTGAATAAATTATTGTATTGGATACCCACCTGTAAAATCAAAAGTGCAGTAATAGTAAATAATTAAACATTCAATAATTCGGACATATTTGATAAACTAAAAACTCAAAATAACCCTGAAACTGCAGCAACTGCAAGTGACATTCAAATGCAACAAATAATTTGCATTTTAATGCAAGCATGACATTTTGCGACACTTCTCCTCATGTCTGGGTCAAGCCACGCGTGCACCGATGACGTCATAAAACCAGGCACCGTGCAGACGTCGCACGTCGACGGTTGCAGATAATATATTCTACTTTATTTTAACACAGCGAGCAAGCGTATAATAAATACGGGCGTCGTTTCGAAAATCAAACTAAAGTTGATGGAGAAAATTATGTGTGTCAATCGATATCACTGATTTTTGACTGATTCCATCGATCTTACAGATAGTTATATACTTGTTAAACTTAAAGTTTATTTTCGTAATTTAGTCCAGCATTGAAGACGCATGTATGTATCTTTCAAAAGCTTATAACCATTTTTGATTATTTGCAAGGAAGTTATTTATTATTTATCCTGCAACAAAACAGCAACACAACCAAAACCTATCTTCCACACATCAAAACTTCGTTTTGAATTCCAGTGCGTCTTCTAAACAATATCTTACTCAATTTCTGTACAAAACACGCAATGGATTCCACACAACATCGTTCCTTGTATGTACTTTTAGTACCCGCGTCCATTTTCAACCAGTTTTGTAATTATGTAAAATTGTAAATATTATTAATATTAAGTAACGAAATTATAAAATCTAGTCTAATTTAGTACTAACGGTGCTAAGTATTGTACATTTTTAATTAATTGGTAACAAAAAAAAAAATAGGTTAATGTCAATTGCCGACCTCATACTAAGTATGGGACTTTAAATATTGTTATAAACATTGTTTCTTGTAAATGTATCCAAATAAATACAATGTCAAGCATTTATCAATTCTTTTGTTTTATTGCGCGATCTCCCCCTTCACCTTTTCGCAAAGGTACAAATGACACAGATCATAAAAGCACAAAGCCGCATAATCTAGCTTCACAGCGTGGCAAGACGTCCTAATCTAGCCTAGCAGCGTGACAGCAGGGCATCCAAACCTAGCTGAGGAGCGTGAACAGGCATCCTATTCTAACCTCACAACGTAACAAGGAATCTCAACCCAACCTCGCAGCGTGACAAGGCATTTCAATCTAGACTTGCAGCGCGACAAGGAATCTGAGTTATGAAAATATTTCAAAACTATTATATTTAGTTAAGTTAGGTGTTCGTAAATAAAAATATTTCACATTTTGTTAGCAAAAATGGTCAAAAATGTTAAGTTAGGTAAGGCTTCACTTCCATACAGCTGACAAATTTCTTCAGGTTGAAGATAATCCCAAAATCCACACATAAGGTTTTATCGCAGTATGTAATTACTTTTTTTTTACATCTGTGACGTGTTTTGGTCTCCCCACCACTAGAGCAGATGACGCTCAGATCCCTTATGTACAATAGAAAAACTATTATTGGTATGATTTTCAACCGGTATGAAATTACTTGTACTTACAATCAAACGCCACCACCAGTACTATTAGAAAGTAAGTATGTACTCAAATAATCAAATCAAATCAATAAATTTATAAGTAGCAGTACCTACAATTTGCCGTTCTCTGTTACGTTTTCTGACAACAAATTGTTTTGGAACAGAGTATAAAGTTCGCTCTACCAATTCAAACTCATCAATATAAGATACCTTCGCAAACTGCATTAACAGAGCCGCACCTACCAAACTACACACCCCACTACAACTGCATAGAAATGGTAGTGATTCCCGAGATTTTATTTCACTATATCGGGCATAGCTCGTTTCGCCCATAAAGTCGGTAGTCAAGAGAATTGCTCAATAAGGCGGATGCAACGGTTTTACTGTCGCACGATCCGGAATGACAAACGGAACGGGGCGTGGAAGTGACTGTATCAATTGTAGAGGTTTTTGTCATAGCGTTTAGAGTCAAGTGCAGGAGTAAGGCAATTTATTTTTCCTCAGTTTTTCGTTTTTTTTTTTTTTTTTGGGTTTTGCTAGTAGGTGTTTGGCTCAAATATTAACCTTAATGACTTCTACGTTCTATGTACAGGAGAGGACGTTTTTAAAAGCCGATAAAATGAAAGTTTTGTGTACATTAGTTGCAAAGAAAAGATGAATGGACTGTGAAACATGATATACGAGAAAGGCCAAGTAAATTCGGATAAGGGCAAGAGAATGACGATGTAGATGAGTTACTCCCATGAATCTTAAAACTTAGTCGGTAATCAATAGACTAAATTGAAGTTTTTTTTTTTGTTTTTTTTTTTCTAGGGCTTCTCAGAGTTAACCATGAGAGGTTGAGACTCTTTAACCGGTCATTCTTGTGGTTGCTTTGTGTGGTTTGCTCCTAAAAATTAAAGCCTCCAGCCAGGGCGTAAAAACTTATATAAACTAAACGACTGCGCGCTAAGGGCACCACCTGCGGGGTACGAACCTCGGCTTAGGGCAGAGTCGGAGGGAGGATGGCAAGAGACCGACGGTGGCTGGATAAAATCAGGGTTATGATTATATTATCGGGGGAATTTAAAGCTATTACAGGCTCAGCTATAGCGCGTGCTGGCGCTTCGCTTACGGGGAAGGGTCGGGAGGACTATTTAGTCGGAGATTTCGCCATGGGCCTCGGCGGCGAGGTCGGAATGACGGTCGTGTATTGTGCTTGCGAGCTACTGAACTTGTTTCCCTACTGCTCTCCTGGAGGAGAGTTGTGGGGTCGTCTGGGTCGGTCAGTGCATGCCTTGGACGGTGGGTCTTACTGATGCAAGAGGGGGTGTAATTGGCGGCCTTCACAACTAGAGCGTTGCGAGAGTGGCTGCGGAATGGAAGAAGCGCTTTGAAATACGCTTTATGAATTGGGCTATCGTAGGAGTTTTGAGTTCTAAATGAAGGTTTGTGTTTCGAACGAACCAGGGGGCTCCCGTGATTTTACGGAGGAAACGGTTTTGGAGGGTCTGCATGTTATGGATGAGATGAGGTTTTGCGTGTGCAAAAACTGGACTCGCATAGATCATGATGGGGCGATGCACGCGGTGTAAATGCAAAATTTTACTGGTCTAATCGATGGATGTTATCATTTGAGGGTATCCATTAATTTTACTTACTTACGTTTTCTTTATAAAATTAATCCATACCCTCAAATTATAACTACAGCGTTGTCTAGGGACCCGTTTGTGTCAGTTGGCAAAATATGTAATGACTAATGATAAATGTGTATTATCAAATTTTTCCAATAAAAAAAAAATTATACAAAAGAAATATAAATAAAAAGATTGTAAAGATAATGTAAATTATTATCTTTACAATGTATATATTTTTTAGTAAAATAAGATCTAAAATTTGTTAAATAATAGCAATAATAAATATTATTAATAAATTATTTTATTCTACTTGAATTTTAAATTCTTTCTATTCTTTCTATATATTATAGAAAGAAAACACATGTTGTGCCTAGGATTTGAACCTCCAATATTATGCGCGGCAAGCGGCCTTGAAACCTCCGGACTACATAGACGTTGTATAAGTCTTCGTAAATGTTAAGCTTATTATTGCTTGTCATTATATGCATTAATAAAAGTATTAACTTTTTATTGAATAAAAACAATATATAAAACAGAAAATACTTATTTATTGACTAAAACACATACATATACACATACATTAATTGTAATAACATGTTTTTGCAAAATACAAAAACCAACTTGGGCCTATCACGGATTTGAACGCACATGTCTTTTGGGGGGGTAAGGACTTAATGGAGCTTTGTGTACATAGGGATTTACAAAATAATGTGTTTAATTAAAAAAAAAAAAAAATTACTTAACCTATATTGTCCCACAGCTGGGCAAAGGTCTCATATTTTTCAGCCAATCTATTATTCGGCCAATGTGGCAGGAACGAGTCCAGATCGTCACTCCAACGTTTCCTAAGCCTGCCGCGGCGACGATGCACATCTTCAGGAACCCACTGTGTGACGATCCTGACCCACATATTATATACAGAATTGATTTTATTTTCCATACATACAGTTTGGCTGTCAAAATATCGCGGAGTACTTTGACTCGATGCTCGACTACTCTCATCAAGTCACCTTGCGAAGATTTTCGTTCGAGGCTGAAGGCATCCGAACCAACGATTATCAAAAAAGTTATTGTTCCAAACGAATGCGATTTGAAATAGACCAAAGTAAATTCTAGGATAAAACTGATATAAACTATCTACTTTTGTATTTCCAGAAGCGTCGTGAGAAACATAAAACTTTAAGACCGGAAACGGTTACAATTGAATTCGTAGTTTGAATTCATAAATGGAATTACAGCGACAATACTTTTATGGATCCATTTGAATTTTATCCTTCAGAAATAAGAGCGAAAATGCAGTGGCATTCAATTTCGTAAATTGAAATAAAATTTTGTCGCTGTCTGGCCGATTTCTGTCCAATAGGTTGATATAGGGTTGCCAAGATTAGAAACTTTTAGTGTGATTAAGCGAAGTTTTGATTTACTTTTTCTTAAAATTACTTGCTTTTCCTTACCTAAATCTTACATGGAAAATAATCTGTCTCAGCTCGACAAGTGTGATTTTTATTGGTAATTTACTATTGCATGTATTAAGGTCTGGATACCTGCTAATTTCACGATAAAAAACTATTTTTTTAAAGAAAATACTCGTCTAAAGATATAATTATAACAAAGCTACCCGTTATCACTCATACTAAGGGACTCCAAAGTTAATGCCAAAATAACAGCGTATTTTTATATTTCACCGCTCAGCACTGCATCAAGAGTAAACAATTCCACAGTGCAATAATAATAAATACTTAGATGTATCCTAGTGTTAGTGAAAACGAGCTTTAGAAAGCTACCGCAGGACAGGTGCTCAGTTAAATTAATATTAACATCGTTTAATCTTAATAAAAAAAGTTTTTTAACCGACCTCGCAACCCTACCTAAACCTTGAACTATCAGTACAGAGACATATTTTTATAGTACCTCCTGCAGCTTACAATACGTGGTCGATTTATGATAAAACAAACTTACCAACATAACTATAGGAAACACTTTACAGCATCGTTAAATGTGATAATGCGACTATTTTTTGTTTAATAATTCAAAATGTCAAAACTACAAATTCCGTGTGAATTACTAACATTGTTTTGTTTAATAGTCTGAGAGCTGGTGATGAAAATATTTCATTTTGTTATGCATTTATAAAATAGAAAACATATTTAGATTGATCATAACATTATATTTTCCAATTATGGTCTTGTGAAAACGCACAAAATCGTAACATAAAGTGCTTAAATAATACTTAGTGCAAAGAAGTACATATCTTGTAGTTTAAAATGCCATCTTTTGTAGCAGGAAAGGAGTTACAATTGAGCAAGTAAACGCAACATTTTATGAAATAAGAAGTACACTACAAACCCAAAAAAAAAACGTCAAAAAATCTATGGTTATACCGAAGTTATTTCCAGGATAATTTTATTAAGTGTTTATTTATGAAGCCGAAAGTTTAGAATGAAAATCGTTTATTTTTGCAATTATTTGACAGTAGTTTACACCATATAATATTTAAATAACAGTACATTATCCTATGCATAGGTCAACTTAACAACAGAGGTAAGAGGAAAATGTGAGGAAAGGTTTGATTATGAATGTGGATGGCTATAAGAGTTAGGGAAGACCGAAGAATCGATGGGGTACTGTGTGAAAGATGATATTTATGGCTAGAAAAGGGGTGACTACCGAGATGACGACGAATAGAGATCTATGGAATAAGAACAGAAGAATGATGGGGTCACCTAAACAATTTTTACGCAAGCTCCTTAACTAAAATATTAAATGACTAACGGAAGTCGTGAATTTAATATTGTTGATGCAAACATGCTTAGGTACTAAATGGCTGTCAGCAACGATGTACTAAATGAATAAAAGCTTTTAATTTAATGGGGTTACCTGCCATGGTCACACCATGGGATTCTATGACGTGGGTGTTGTACAAATCATGTTTTTAGATATTTCATCATATGGGCTCTTAAAAGACTAGTTTTAAACATGGCACGAAACTGAACGGTCAAACAGGTAAATTACCAAATTAATGGTTAATTATAATTAATTAATTATTATTTTAGGTAGATGGTTAATTATTTAAAGAATCCCAGGGACACTCACGAAGGTGTTGTGTCTGGTGGACAGTAGTCCACCAGACACAACACTCGTCACCGTTTCGTCTCCGTTGGGCACTAGCCCAACGGTTGATATCAGGCTGTTATCGTGTTGTTGCTAATCGCGCAGGTAACTCTGCTTTTACGGTGTATGATTTGTGAGACGTCAGGTTCGATACGTAGTGGCGTTATAGATGCCGCCACAAGATTTTTTAAATATAGGAAGCTTTTTATCGGCACTTCAAATTTTCAATTGTGTAATGAGGGTAGTCAATTGCATCGAATCACTATTGCAGTTCACATGATATTTGAGAGCAAATCTAAGTAGTTAGGTATGAAATTCTTGATCAAGCTTCGAGAGTCAATACATATTTACCTTCTACGACACAGATTAATATATAGGTTGCAGGCTATTTTTCCCCGAAAAAATATCGGTAGAGTACTTTTTTATATAACCCAAAAAAAAAACAAGAAATAGTTAAATTGAATGAAATTAAATCCCCTCCACATTTACCTATTACGCGCACAGCCAAAGTGTGGAACTCTCTGCCAGCAGCTGTTCCGTTCCACATTATAACCCATCTGCCTTCTAAGCAAGAGTGAACAGTCATCTTCTGGGCATGCTCGTACCATCATAGACCTCATCTATCGCTTCAATCAGGCGAAATCGAGGTCAAGAGCAGGCCCAAACAGTAACAAAAATAAATAAAAAATAAATTGTTACAATCATCATCATCATTTCAGCTGAAAGTCGTCCACTGCTGGACATAGGCCTCCCCCAAGCACCGCTACTTCTACCAGTTCTGTGCCGTATCCAGCGGAATCCTGCGGCCTTCACAAGGCCTTCGGTCCACCTTGTGGGAGGCCTTTCAACGCTACGTCTTCCGGTATGCGGTCGCCACTTCAGAACCTTTCGGCCCCATTGGCCAATCTGTTCTGCGAGCAATGTGCCCATTGCCACTTAAGTTTGGCAATTCTTCGGGCTATGTCAGTACCTTGGTCCTCTTGCGGATCTCTTCATTTCTGATTCGATCACGTAGGGAAATTCCAAGCATAGCCCTCTCCATTGCCCTTTGGGTGACTTTTAGCCTGCTAATAACGCCCACTGGACACACACACTATGTGGCACACTATTCCTTCTTTTTTTTTATTTTATAGAAAATGTGTATTAACTAATATACATACAGTGATGACGCATACGTCATAAAAAAAGGAGGAATAGTGTAGGAACGCTGACACATTCATCTTGTATTCATTTGATACGTGCAGCGATCGGCGACGCCAGTTCGCCCGTAACCACCGCTCGCTATAGACGCGCTTTCCATCCATCTGTATAAGTACTCTATTGTAATACGTTTCGTGAGTAAAAAAATATCTCAATTCATCACAACGTTTAATTTCTCTCCGTACAGACACCTAGAACATTACACACGCGAACACACAAATCCTTTATCAAAAAAGGAAGTGTTAAAACACAGGGTAACTTAATTAAAGGTTAGCTTATCGCTTCACTATTAATAAGTTCCCATTAAGTATTAATTAATTACTCAGTTAACTAGTTCATTAATTTGCTGTTCAATTAGTCTTGATGATTTTAAATTTTATTCAAACTCAAACTCAAACTCAAAGCATTTATTTCAATTAAACCATTTACAGGCACTTTTGAATTGTCAAAGAGACGGTCAGTTAGTCAGAGTCGGCAAGTTGAAGCTAGATGCCCATTCCAATACGTAGATCACTATGGAGAAGAACGGACAAGAAACTCCAAGGACACTCTTTTAAATCAAGATATTACATAATCCTGGGTACATTATTCTTGTTGCTTCTATATGTGAGACAATGTAAAAACTAATAAAACAATTCAAAATATAAAATTACAAATTAAAAATAAGCCCTGGCAGTCAAGAGATGACCAGTCCCAACTGACGGCGCCCGTTCACGAACATGACGCATGGATCAGCACCATCCAGCTCAACCATTTTGTAGGGAACCGAATGATCCAACACACGCGCCACCATCAGTGAAACATTTAAGTGAGCATGACATACTCTCAACTGCCATGCTCTTTCAAGTCAACATAAATCATAATAACATAGTAAACGACTCCATGGTATTCACATTTACAAAATTGAAAAAATGCTGCTAAATTATACAGAACTATAGTTTGCAATGTATTTGAGAGATTAATAAAAATTTACTACCAAAAAAGAAAATAATTATTATCTATTGGAGTATTCATCAATAAAAACATGCTTAAATAAAAACAAAATAAACATTAAGTTCGTAATGTCAGAAAATAAAATAAAATAAAAAAAGGGGGAAGCAACTTCCAAGTATTCAAATTTTATCTAGTGAGCCCAAGTGGCAGTGGAGCAGGACCAGCATTTAGCCAAGCATTTTTATCTACGATATAATCATCCAACTTATAATATGCTTGTCTGCATAGTGTGCGTTTTATGCACGTTTTAAATTTCTTCTCATTTAGTTGAAGAATATCGAGTGGTATTTTATTATAACATTTTACACAGTACCCCATAAAAGAAGTGTGTACTTTAGACAATCTGAAGCGTGGTTGATCTAATTTGTTCCTATTTCTAGTGTTAAAATTATGCCTGTCACTTATTTTACTAAAAAGATGTAGATTTTTTCGAACATACATAATATTTTCATAAATATATTGACAAGATACCGTCATAATGTTAATCTTTTTAAACAGCTCTCTCAGAGATTCGCGTCTGCGGAGGTTGTAGATAGCTCTGACAGCCCTCTTTTGCAGAATAAAGATGGAATCAACATCTGCAGCTCGTCCCCACAGCAAAATACCGTAAGACATGATACTATGGAAGTAACTAAAATAGACCAGTCTCGCGGTATCCACGTCTGTTAATTGGCGGATTTTCCAAACAGCGTAAGCGGCTGAACTTAGCCGCCCTGCAAGTGATGTTAAGTGAGGACCCCACTGTAGTTTTGAGTCAAGCGTAATCCCCAGGAAAACCGTCTTTTCGACGAATTCTAGTATCTCCTTATTCAATACAACGTGACATTCATTACTTCTAACGTTCGGTAAAGCGAATCTTATGCATTTAGTTTTCTTCTCATTTAATACCAAATTATTTACAGTAAACCAATTATGGACCTTAATCATAGCGTTATTTACGTCGTCAAGGTCCTGGGCATGTCTGTTTACTTTAAAAATCAGTGATGTGTCATCAGCAAATAACACCATTTGGGGTCGGTTTTTCAGTAAATAAGGTAAATCATTTATATATACTAAAAAGAGGAACGGACCCAGTATTGAGCCCTGCGGTACACCCATTTTGACTTTTAAACCCAATGAATTAACACCGTTTATTTGAACTTGCTGCAATCTATTATCCAAATATGATTTTACTAAGCTAAGCGCAAGTTTACCCAGTCCGTAATGTTCAAGTTTCAAGAGCAGTGTTTCGTGATTCACGCAATCAAATGCCTTTGATAAGTCGCAAAAGATGCCTATTGCATCTTGTGCATCTTCCCATGCCTTATAGATGTGTTTTAATAAAGTGACCCCAGCATCGGTTGTGCAACGTCCTTTGGTGAAACCATACTGTTGATCGTGTAGGATGTTATTACAATTAAAGTGATTGAGCATTTGATTTAACATAACTTTTTCAAACACCTTGCTGAAAACTGGCAAAATCGAAACGGGTCTATAATTATTAGTGTCTTTGCTGTCCCCGGATTTGAAAAGTGGAATAATTTTACTGTATTTCATTAAATCCGGGAATACCCCTTGATCTACACACAAATTAAATATTAAGGCTAAATAGGGCGCAATTGTCTCAATAATGGATTGACAAACTTTAGTAGACATGCCCCACAGATCTTCGGTAATTTTGATCTTAAGTTGCTTAAAAGCCTTTACGACGACCACAGGGTTTATATGTTTAAATTTAAATTCTACAGGACAGTCAGAAACATTCGCTCTTAATAATTCAATAGCAAGTGTGGGCGAGGAATTTAAAGTTTCTGTAGTTTTAATAGGAATATTGGTAAAGAAAGTTGCAAATTCCTGAGCAACATCGATATTATCGCTAATGATACCGCGGGGAGTGTCCAGTGAGTAATCAGTATTTCTTCTTTTGTTCCTGTTCGTTTCATTATTAATAATTTTCCAAACTGTCTTTATTTTATTTTCTGCTGATTTAACCTTGTTGCTAATGAATGAAGCTTTAGCTGCTTTGCAGATATTTTTAAAGGTTTTAGAGTAAGTAGCAACATACTTACGAAAAGTTTCCGTGTTAATATACGGCTTAAGGCCATACAGTTCAAACAATCTTTCCCTACTTTTCCTGATGCCTTTAGTTGCCCAGTCACTGAATAAAAACTTAGGGCAAATAGTTTTAGTTTTCTTCTTAAAAGAATTATTAAACTCTGTTTGCACTAATGAAAAGAATTCTTCATACATAATATTACCATTGATCATATTTAGGCCCTGAGCACATAATTTGCTAATTAAAGTACTATTAAACTTATTTAAATTACCCGATGTTATTGGTCTAGTTTGTATCTGCACGTTTTGTACTGGTGTGTTGTCATCAAAAGTAACAGCCTGACCGCTGTGATCAGAAGGGAGATAATTTACAATGGCTTTATCTAAATAGTCGCAGCTACAAAAAACATTATCAATACATGTAGCAGTACCCGTAGTTATTCGCGTTGGTTCCAGAAACACATTTGACAGATTAAATGATTTGAAGAGGCTTAATAATCTACTGCTATTTGAATTACTTTCCAAAATATTAATATTAAAGTCACCACAAATAATAACTGATTTATTACCAGTTACAAGTTTTGCTAAAACATCTTCCATTACTGACTCAAATATAGAGTAGTTTTGATAATTTGGAGGTCTGTATACGCACACTATAAAATGCTTATCTAGCTCAACACAGGACAGTTCAATGATGTGTTCCACCGATAGTTCAACTATGTCTTTACGAGTCTTTGATTTTATACAATTTTTGATTAAGATTAGTGAACCTCCACGCAGCATGGATTTTCGGTTAAAAAATTATTAAGTTATTTTCATGCTACGGTTGATTTGATTTTCACAGATCAGTGATACCTACTGTTAAAAAGTATGAGCAATAAATTATCTGTTTAGCTCTATTTCGACTCAATAAACACAAGTAGTGCTAAATATTATTGTAAACAAAAAATCGTTCAATTAGGGTTCCGTACATACCACCACCGTACAATATTAAACACAATTTTTTTAAATACTTTTCTTGTATTTAGTGTTCTTTTTTTTTTTTGTTAAATTGGATATAGTAGTACACACACTGTGAAAAAAAATAAGTCAAGTGTCTTCCTATTACGGTTCAAAAGAAACAGCTTCGTGACAGACGGACGAACGGACGGCCAGCGGTGTCTTAGTAATAGGCTCCCGTTGGCACCCTTTGGGTACGGAACCCTAAAAACAATCATTTTATTTCTGTAAAACGTTTGCCAATTTTAAAGAGAAAAGCTTGTTTGCGAACAATGAGAAAACAGCCTTTCCGTTTGTATCATGAAACATTAGATACTAAAAGAATGAAGATGTTGGGCATACCATCTATCTTTGCTACGATCCACCAAATCGTATGCCAACTAAACGAAGCTATTTAAATTTAATTAAGTACCATGAGAAAGTGAAATTAAATGAAATAATTTATTCTGTAAATAGGATAACGGATTCACTTTTATTACAAGCCATACTAAAAAAAAAATTGCTAGTTGAAGTGGTCGTTTCATAACTGACTAACCCTGAGAAGAAATGGCGAAACCAACTCAGGGGTCGAAGTCTTTTTTAAAGTCCAGACATAATCTTGGTCAGATAATGTGAGGACCATGTAGATCCGTGTCTGAAATGGTCTTTTGAGGAAAGAACCACACAAATTTGAGTGGAGCTGTCCAGTGCATAGTATTATTTATTGTCGATAAGCAGTGATCGGATTTTAGGGTACAATTAGTGGGATTTAATGTGCTATTAGAATATTGATAAGCGATAAATATAATCCCAGTGTCGCAGAAATAGAGAATTTACCATTTATAGGTATTACTAAGTCGGCTTCCAGCCAACCCAACAAAGTTGGGAAAAGGCAGCATTTAAAAAAAAAACACGTAACGAAACTGTCTATGAGGCAATCAAAGATTGTCGCTCTATTGTCTAAGTCTTCCTTCAAATTTTCCTTTGCTGTGCCCGACAGGGTCCACGATTGTTACAAAAAATGTTTACTTACCACCTAAGCATATACATTGTGGAATGGAATAAATGATTGAGTATTGAGTATTGAGTATTAAGTCTAAACTAAAATCCTAACTTCCTAACTAATATTATAAATGCGAAAGTAAGTTTGTTTGTTTGTTACCTTTTCACGCCTAAACCACTGAACCGATTATCTTGAAATTTTGCATATACGTTGCCAGGTATACAGAAACGGACATAGAGTACCTTTTATCCCGAAAAAAAAAAGTACTGTTCCTGAGGAAATCAACAATAACGTTCTTATGATAATAGATGGCGCCACGTGTCTTTCGAATCATGATTGAATTATATTATAAAATCTTTAGTACCTAGTGTGTTAAGAGTTACAAGCAGAGTACAACTCGAATTGATTGTCAAACTCTAAATTAACGCGAGCGAAGCCGCGGGCAAAAGCGCGTGATAATATAAAGAGAAATTATTAGATATTTTTATGTTTGTTTGTTACGCTTTCACGCATAAACGGCTGAACGGATTTGTATGAAATTTGACATAGGTTACTTTTTATCCCGATATTCCCACGAAATCGAGACTCACCCGCATGAGTAAGGGCGCAGTTTCATAAACTTAATAAATAGAAGAATAGAACACTCATTGCATTTCGCATTTTTTCTTAGATTATGGTAAGTGATTATTTAATTTAATAAAAATTCTATTAACCCCGCAATCCAAAATCAAGCTGAACCAACGAACCAATCAGGGACCATTAAAGTTTCAATGAACAAAACCGATGCATTAATAGGCCAATCATCACGCTATTAACCACGGTACTTTTGTAGCCCATTCCACCAATTACCATATTATGAAGCAAGCGTGAAGTTAAATTAAAGTCCCATGATCAAAGGCAAATTATTCTTATGGACCTGATCAATATGTGTTTATCAATAATGTGGGAACGAGAGCTTGTTATGTCGGTAATCTTTGGGTTAATGTTGACTTTTTGGACTTTTGGGGCTATGAAGAAAGCGTTTTATTAAAGAAACTGTACCTACAGCTTCTACACATCAAGGCACATTCTTACACAACAACACTCAAAAGCGAAATGAAACGATTACTATATTTGACTCCAATAATATCACTACATATTATAAAATAAAGCTGCGTCGATAGACTCAAAAACTATCGAACGGATTTTCATACGGTTTTCACCAATGAAAATTACGGTTTTCACTCATGAGGAAGGTATGTTTTATAAATAAGGTTTTGTGTAAATTGGCAGAAAAAGACGATGTAAAATACTCCAAGTAGGATGAACATCAGTTACATTTTAATCTAGCTCGCATGCTCGACGCAACAAGCTGATACAGAAAAAAAGTGTAGGTATATTTATATGTTCTACTGTCTGTGCGGAACCGGGGCATCCGTTACTAGTCCATACTAATACTAATATTATAAATGTGAATGTAACTCTGTCTGTCTGTCTGTCTGTATATTACGTTTTCACGCCTAAACCGCTGAACCGATTGTCATGAAATTTGTCAGAGATATAGCCTGGGATATGGAGAAGGACATAGGCTACTTTTTTACGCGATAACCGACATCCACGCGGGCGGAGCCCCGGGCTAAAGCTTATATATAAAAAAATAGGTTATCTATGCAACATTCGATCTTCAAAAACGACACACACAAATAACGTAAGTAATATTGTAATGTCACATTATAGATGACACGTGGAAGTAGGACGGCAAGTCGATATTATCCGAAGCGAAAAAGAGAAGTATATTTATATGTTGCTTTCATTGACGGCGTGGCGGCGGCGCGCAGCGGTGCGACACGTTCAGGTTTGCTAACTATCCAAGTCGTAGCGTGCCACTTGCAGAGCCTAACCACACATAACCTATCTACCACTTTTTACTTATAATATCATTGTTTAACTCTGTGTTTACCAGCTTGTAGCGTAACGGGATGCCCAGTGTTGGGCAAAGGCCTTTCTCCATGACTTCTAGTTATTTATTCGGACGTAAACTTAATTCAAAATCGTACTGGTCTTTTAGTTATATGGCGATACTAAACCATTGACTATTCGGGATGTAATACTGGAATCCCTGTAGAATGGTATAACATATTATGTAAAAGTAAAAAGTTTATACAATAGCTTGTGCCTCATAGATTGATAAACCATATTGTGTGATCTTACAATGTGCAATGGTATTTTGTGGACATGAACAATGCATCAGATTAAGTTTCCAATAAGACTTGGTTTTTGGCTCTCAGTGACACACAGTGACAGTAAACATCATTCTATAGGCGGTAGATGGCTGACAAGATCGAATTTTGACTGGCACTGTAATATGGCATTTCATTCTACGAGTATAAGCGTCAGCGATTCCGCCTGCTTCTCACACACAGCAGCCGTTATCGTGGCCACAAAACATAAGCGCCAAAGTAATTTATAGTAAAGATAAATCGCTCAATAAACTAAAACTCTGTCCTATTAATTATTTTCATTTTAACATCGGAGTGATATATAGACATTTTTTATTTGAAGTTATAAATTGGGCCTCGATTTATTTGGATAAAAGATAGATGTCGTTTATATTGTTTTAAAGGTTTTAAATGTTAAGATTTTAAGTGAGATAGGGCTACAATGTGTATTTTTAAAACGATATTGACGAAGCTAGAAAGTTATTAAATATCAATGTTTAGAAAACAATAAAAAAGAAGCTAAGATATTCCAAGAGATAGTAACGGGTATACTTCAGACAAAGATATTATTCTAAGTGAATTTAGCTTCCTAGAAATAACTTATTCTAAAAATCCTCAACCAATCTCGAAACAGTTCCCTACTTGCCAAGCACACAATCAACAATCGATTCTTAAGAACCGCTTCAATCCAGTCCGGAGCAGTTCGAACCAGTTTAAACCGGTTGAAACAAGACGGCTGAGCTAAAACAAAGAGCGCACTTCGGCTGCACAAGTGAACGCTTCTCGTTTATGAGTTCATAGTACCTACTCGTACCTCTCGTATGTCTACTTTACCTACGGATGTTTGGCTATCGCTGCTTAAGGATTGTGTGTTGGTAAGCCTAATTAAAATATTCAATTTTCACACATTTTTATACTCAATGGTAAATTAAAATTATATGAGATCATTGTGCCCGACCACAATGACCTCAAAGCAAAAATTTACAAAATTTTGTAACAGAACTTGTGATGAATATTATTATTTATACTATATTATGTTGGAATACAACAAAATACATCGGTCCCACTTAAGTAGTTTGAGAGTCCTTCTCTTCCCTACGTATTTACATTGTGCATAACTTTATTATAGTTAGACGCTAGTGTTCCGTCTGGACTAAGCGAGAGCGCACACACACCTCTCCTGCCAAATAAATATAATAAATAATTATATAGAAATTCTAACTGTGTCTTTCATTGGTTCTCAAAACCCAACAGGTTATGGGCCCAGTGAAAATAGACTTTAAATAACATTCTAAGTTACTTTTAGTGATTTAATAAAATGGATAATCTTAAAATGAAAAGAAATATTAAACCGTTTGATGGGGACAAATATAGTGTGTGGAAACTTAGAGTACGTAATTTATTAAACGAACTTGAAGTGCTTAATATAATTGATGTAGAAACTCCTAAAGAACCGAACAGTGAGTGGCACAAAAGACAAAGAATCGCTAAGAATACGATAATAGAGTATTTATCGGATTCATTGCTGGGACTTACAAGTGAAGAAAATACTGCGAAGGAAATTTTCATGAAGCTAGATTCCATCTACGAAAGGAAAAGCATAGCAACTCAACTAGCTTTGCGGAAAAGATTGTTGAATTTTAAGTTAAATGAAGAAAACCCCTTGACAAAACACTTCCAAGAATTCGACGACTTGTTAATCGAATTAATCGCTGCAGGTGCAAAATTAGAAGAAGTAGATAAGGTAACACATTTATTTATGACTCTACCTAAAAGTTATGATGGTGTTGTCACAGCTATTGAAACATTGGCAGAGGACAACTTGACCTTAACCTTTGTGAAAACTAGACTTCTTGATCACGAAATCAAATTGATCAATGAAAGACGCGATACAAGTATGAAAGTTCTCCAAGTGGAAACTACAACAATACCGGGTACTAAAATAAAACCTAAAACTCAAGACCGATACAATTATAGAAATACAAACATGCGACGGAACTCGAATCGAGGACAGTTTTATAAAACCTCATTCAAGCCGAAACATGATAGAATGAAACATATAAGATGCAATTGTTGCGGAAGAAAAGGTCATGTCCAAAAGAACTGTTATTATAATAAGCAGGTGAAACAACGTTCCGAAAACAATAGAACAGTTCAAACTGTTAATATTACGGATCCTGAAAATCCAAATATCTCGGGATTTTCTTTTATGGTCGGCGGCTACGGAAGAGTGCATGACGATCAAAACGAGATAACATTTATTTTGGACTCGGGCGCCTCAGATCATTTAATTAATAGAGAAGATCTGGCACGAAACTTTATGGAACTGAAAAAACCAATAAACATCTCAGTTGCTAAGAATGGAACATATATAAGAGCAACGAAAAAGGGCAATATTGCAGTAACCAGCTATTTAGGAATAAAGGGAATGCTACAGGATGTCCTTTTCTGTTCTGAAATTCCTTACAACTTACTCTCGGTGAAGAAAATTCAACAAGCAGGAATGACCATCGTTTTTGCCAATGATGGTGGTGTGCAAATATACAACGAGGGTAAGATGGTAACAATGGGTAAGTCTTTGAACAATTTAATTGGTATTAATTTCATACATGAAAAATGTGCTTTAAATGCTAGAAGCTCATCAAATAGGGTCGTACATAATAATAATTATGAATTATGGCATCAAAGGTTTGGTCACATAGGCAAATCAAAGTTTGTGCAAATAAAAGGCAAACAATTTTATTCTGATAATGAAAAAATAAATCATGTTACACCAAATGATAAATTATGTGAAGCTTGTATAAAAGGAAAACAAGCATGTTTGCCATTTAATAAATCAAAGTCAAAAATTATAAAACGACCTCTATTCAATGTGCATAGTGACGTGTGTGGTCCCATCACTCCTTCAACACTTGACGACAAAAACTATTTCGTAATTTTTGTCGACGAATATACACACTACTGTGCGACATACTTAGTAGCTCATAAATCTGACGTTTTTGGTACGTTTCAAGATTATGTTGCAAAGTGTGAAGTTCATTTCGGTTCGAGAATTGTCAATTTGTATTGCGATAATGGTGGTGAATATTTGTCAAATGAAATGAAAAAGTTCTGTGTGCAAAAAGGTATAAGTTACCACTTAACAGTGCCGCATACCCCTGCTTTGAATGGTATTGCCGAAAGAATGATAAGAACTATAACAGAACGAAGTCGAGCCATGGTATCTGGTGCTAAACTTGACAAAACGTTCTGGGGCGAGGCTGTGTTGACAGCTACATATTTGATAAATATCAGCCCTACAAAAGCACTGAAAACAGCTAAGACACCATTTGAATTGTGGCATAATAAAAAACCACAACTTAAATATTTAAAGGTTTTCGGTTCAACAGTTTATTTTCTGAATAAAACTAGGAAAACCAAATTCGATGAAAAATCCTTAAAAGGGATATTAATTGGTTATGAACCGAATGGTTATAAGGTGTGGGATGTGGTAGACGAAAAGTTTGTAAAAGTCAGAGATGTGATAGTGGATGAGATTAATTTCTTGTTAAGCAGACCAGTGAAGTCTGACAGAGTTGTGCCTGAAAATTGTAATAACTCTGATAACTTTGACAGACACAACGTAGAGAAAAAGTGTAAACAGACTGACACAATACCTGTATCATTAGGTCCACCACCTAATAAATCTGTAAGTGAAACAGATATGCATCAAAAGAGTTCTTCATTTCAAAATAGGTTGACTTTATCTCAAAATGAACTGACTTCATATGGTCAAAGAAGGAGTGAGAGGATTAAAAACTTGCCTACCGTATCTTACAACGAAAATGAAGATGATATTTCTATGAACTATTTGCTATACGCTAAATCTTTATTATGCAAAATACCTACATCTTATAAAGATATTGCATCCAGGAATGATAAAGCTTTATGGGAAAAAGCTATTAATGAGGAAATTAAATCGCTCATTGATAATGAAACCTGGACACTTGTACAAAGACCCGAAAATAGAAATATCATCGACTGTAAGTGGGTATTTACAATAAAAAATGATGAGTTTGGAAAACCTCTAAGATATAAAGCTCGTCTAGTAGCTCGCGGTTTTAGCCAGGAATATTTGGTTGATTACAATGAAACTTTTGCACCAGTTGCAAGAATCTCAAGTTTTAGATTCTTATTAGCCTTTGCTAATCAGTTTAATTTATTAGTCCACCACATGGACGTAAAAACTGCATTTTTAAATGGGAAATTAAAAGAAGATATATTTATGAAAACCCCTGAAGGAATCCCAAATGCAAATGATTTAGTGTGCAAATTAAACAAATCGTTGTATGGATTAAAACAGTCTGCACGCTGTTGGTTCCAAATGTTCGAGCAAGCTTTAATAGAGAAGGGTTTTCGATACTCATCAGCTGATCGTTGTATTTACATTCTAGATGCGGGAGACATTCTTGAAAACATTTATGTTGTACTTTATGTCGATGATCTTGTAATTTCAACGGCTAATATAAATACCATGAATAGTTTTAAAAACTATTTAATGAACAAGTTTAAAATGGTAGACTTAAAAGATATTCGTTGTTTCTTGGGAATCAGAATCGAAAGATATAATAATAAAATAACATTAGACCAGAAAATGTACATAGAAACAGTTTTAGAAAAGTTCAACATGAGTGATTGTAAAACTGTTAAAACACCTTTAGAAACTAAAATAGATTATGCCGCATTGAATTCAAATGAAACAACAAAGACCCCTTGTAAAAACCTTATTGGGTGCTTGATGTATATAATGGTATGCACTCGTCCTGATTTGAGCTTTAGTGTAAACATCTTAAGTAGATTTGCTTACAAAAACAACAGTACACTTTGGTTATATTTAAAAAGGGTTTTACGCTACTTGAAAGGGTCAATTGATTTAAAGTTAACTTATGTGCGGAGTGACAATATAATTAATGTATTGACTGGCTTTGTTGATTCTGATTGGGGAAGTGATGAAATAGGCCGTAAAAGTACAACAGGTTATTTGTTTAAATTATTTGAACAATGCACAATATGCTGGAATACAAAGAGGCAACTCACAGTGGCGGCTTCATCCACTGAAGCAGAGTATATGGCTTTATTTGAAGCTGTTAAAGAGGCACTGTGGTTAAAATCCTTAGTGACCAGTATGAACATAGAATTACCCAATGCAATTCCTATTTATGAGGATAATAATGGGTGTATAAGCATTGCAAGTAACCTTACGAGTCACAAAAGATCAAAACATATAGACATAAAGTACCACTTTTCAAGAGAACAAGTGGAGAAAAATGTTATTAAAATTATTTATGTTTCCACAGGTAATCAGTTAGCTGACATCCTAACAAAGTCATTACCGACAGTGCGTTTTTCTGATATGAAAACGAAACTCAGTATAATTTAATACGTAACATATAAGTACTTATAAACTATAATGAATTGAAATATAGAATGATCTATGTACTTGCAAACTATAAAGAATTGAATTATAGAATGATCTATGTACTTATAAACTATAAAGAATTGAATTATAGATAAGAATGACTTGGTCTGATTAGGTTTTCCTGGGTTTTCCCTAATCCTGTGCATCGAATGGTGGACCATATAAAATTGTGCTCCCAGAGAAGGAAGGTGTGTGATATTATTATTGTAAATATTATTTGATCATTTATTTTGAGAAAGAGGATTTATTTTGAGGGGGCGTGTTGGAATACAACAAAATACATCGGTAGTAGTTTGAGAGTCCTTCTCTTCCCTACGTATTTACATTGTGCATAACTTTATTATAGTTAGACGCTAGTGTTCCGTCTGGACTAAGCGAGAGCGCACACACACCTCTCCTGCCAAATAAATATAATAAATAATTATATAGAAATTCTAACTGTGTCTTTCATTGGTTCTCAAAACCCAACATATTAGCCGTAGAACCGATGACCGTTGGGATGGTGTTCTTGAGTCGAGACCGCGAATCGGCAAACGTAAGGTAGGACGCCTTCAGGCTAGGTGGAGCGACGATCTTCGCAAGGCGGCTGGTAGCAGCTGGATGAGAGTTGCCGAGATTCGAGATAAATGGCGTGAAATTGGAGTGGCCTATGTCCAGCAGTGAACTGCTATAGGCTGATGATGATGACTATTATTATTTAAACAAAGCGATAATGAAACTAAGGCCTTAGGAATCCACTGTGTGCGAGAAGCACAGGATCGGTCAATGTGGCGCTGGCGCCGCTTGGGCATATGTCCAACATTGGACGTCTTTCAGCTGAAATGATGATGATGATGAAAACTGAATATAAGATGAGCAAAAATAAGCCAAGATTAGAATATTTGCGAAATTGACGAATGCTGCATATAAACGGTGAAGGGTGGGCATTTTTGAGGACTTTCTTATGTAATTTTGACGTTCGAAAAGTGCTGATTCTCAGCCTAATTTTGAATAAATTACTTTTGGTTTTGATTTTGAAACAGCAAAATGGTTGCTAATACGTTGCAACTTCATCATCATCATCATTTCAGCCGAAAGACATCCACTGCTGGACATAGGCCTCCCCCAATTGGGAGGGTTTGCTACAATCGCCACGCTTGGCAGGCGGGTTGGCGATCGCAGTATGGTATTAAATTTGCATAGAAAACGCTGCTGCCCATTCTCTAGTAAGTCCTTTAGTCGCCTTTTATGACACCCACGGAAGGAAATGGGGAGGTGTTATTCTTTACGTCCGGCATCACACGGTGCCTTGGCAACATAATATATGAAAATTGCTTTGTGACTGTTTCCAGAAAATTCCTCCTTTTTAACATAAAGCTATTTCAACTAACCTGTACATATAATCCCCAGTTAAAATTTCACTTATCAAAAACAAGATAGAATCAAGAACAAAAATAAGGCACGTGCCCCAAAAGGACCAACTTCGCAAACTCCTTTGTTAACAGAATCCGTTGCCTAGCAACTATAAAGATCCCTAGTGATAAATTAACATTTTGATCGACCCATCCCGGATTATAGAAGTAATTTACGTAAGCAGTGCCGGTATCCTATCAATTTCATAGAAAATTTAGGGCGCCTGCAGACAGCCGACTCTTCACTAATACAACAATTTAGCTTTGCGACGGAATGGGCAACTAGCTTCAACTTTCTGACTAACTGGCCGACTCTTTGTTAATTCAAAAGTGCCTATAAATGCTATGAATTTGAGTTTGAGTTTGCAAAAAATATTTAGGAATTTCTAAGAGAATTCATAAATGACACCCAACAGAACACAGAAAATCACGGCGAATCTACGATGCCAAATTGAAGTTATAAAATTAACCCCAATTTTTCCAATGAAAAACATCTTTGAAGTAATTTAAAATTAGAATCTCGGGTTTAAGTTTTCAAATAATCTAATCAAAACACTCACTTTGTAACTGGCACTACAAATGTGTGTTCTATATTATAACAAGTGGCATCCACAGGTACGTTTTCTTTCTGATATATTTGTTTACATTTTCATAATAAATATTATTGTGGAACATACTATAGCTACTCTACTTCAGACAGGTGACCGAACCATGGCCTTGGCGAACGATTGGATTGGTGAAGACCGATTCAACTACTGGCACCAAGTAATAGTTTGGTTGGACCAATCGGATGTCTGCGGGCGCCCTTACAGAGCTCCATCAAAATTAGGGCCCCTTTCTGTTTATGATAAGGTACAGCTGTTGGTTACTCCTGAAGTCATAAAGTCTTAGGCTCTTCTGTTTTATGCTCCCCTGATCTGAAAGGGATCACATTTTATAGTTTCTGCCTTGAGATTCTTTGTTGGGTTAATATTGAAAGAAATTTTGTAATGGAAAAAAGGGCCAAAGTCGTTTGTTTTAAATTGACAAATTTGTTTAGCCTGCGACATTCCCGTTTGAAGGTTTATGTAACTGAAAAACTGAAAACTGGCAATATTTCTGAGTAGCAACCCAGAGTCTGGATTTGTGCCCGGTTGATGGCAATTGGCTCAACCCCTATTACATGGGGCTTACAAAACATAACTGGCTAAATTTGGGTCTGTACTATATAGGTACATCTCTGCCCAACCTTTCATGGAATACAGGCGCGATATTATGTTAATATAAAAACATTAATTCAGAAAAAGTTAAACTCAATATTCCTTTTTCTAGTGTTACTAAAACTGTGACATAAAATATGATTCACATTTTACCTGTCTACTACCACCTGGCCTATATTAAATATTATACAAACACCATAAACTATAATTAACTACATTCAAACAGAACGGAAATTAATAACTTTAGACTCGATACTCAATATTAAACCTTCGCTCTTTTGCAATAAGGTCAATTTGATATTTTAAGAGAGTGACTTTTATTGTGGCGTTTTGTTTATGTACTGCGCTTTATAAATATTACTATATTAATATTATGGTATATAAAATAATCACCTGTGTACATAGGTATAGACCGATCGAAGCTACAGAGAAGAACTTTTCTAGTTGGTTTAGATTTTGAACTCACCCATCGCAGTCCATAATATCGCGGTTATAGAATATGGCCTGCAGGTCAGTCCAGATCCAGTCTGGCACTTCCATTTTTCTAAAGTTTTCCTTGACATACTCTTTTCAACTTGACATTACGTACCTACAATTCTAATTTTCTCTTTTGTTAAGAACCTACTTGTTGACAGACCTCCCATACCTATTAACAGTGTAATTTGTAAATATTGTAAAAGCCAATTAATTTCAAAAGAGTAACCCTGAAATTTCTTGCCGGCGATACGGAGAACCGTAGGAAACGACCAATTGGAATCGTGCACTTAGCTTCTGACTTTTCATAAGTGCGTTTATGTGAAATGAAATATTTAGTTTTTTTTTTTGTAGCCGTTTTTTCATCTAGCTTGTCCCATTAAATTTTCGATTTCAGTCAAAGACTCATTTGTTTCAACGGTTATTGTTCTTGTAACAGACAACAACTTATAATAATGATTAAAAAATAAAAATATGTATATTCTTATTAATCCTGCATTGTTCGCGTACAATGCACTCAAGTCTTAGTAGTCTTAAAAAAATTTAGCTTTCAATTTTATCGCATTTAATCTTCCAGCACCTGTCCAAAACAAATATTTTAAACCTACCAAAATCCATGTAAAAACTTATACAATGCAGCCCTAATATAATTGCTACAAGGGTTGGAATGGAACAAACGCTGAACTTTAATTAAGAAGCTGTCAGTCGAATCGAGCCCAATGCGGAATGTTTAGAACTTCACGCTTTGGATTTTGTAGCCTGAGCAGCGGTTGAGGTGGCTTGACTGCTTACGTCATCCGGAAAGTTAGGCGTTGGGGGCATTATTGGCCAAATTACCTAGTAAATTACGCATAAGCGCCTTTCGATAGCTTTGAATCTCTACCGTCTTTCTCTGCGATGCTTGGAAAAATACTGAAATGTTTTAAGTTCAGTCGTGTTTGTACTCCCCAGAATTGGTGCTAACGAAAAGGATTTTATTTTTAATTCATCCTTTTTATCGTCAGAAGGTCTTGTGACGATAAAAAGGATAATTTATTACTACTTTTCAGGGGTTTGACACATCATCCTGTGGCGGCATCGGCATCTACAACGCCGCATGTCAACTACGCATCAAAAACCTGACGTCACATAAATCCTGAATCGCGCATCAGAGTTTACCGCGCGACTAGCATATAAACAACATCCTGACATCAACCGTCGGGCAGTTGCCTACCAGACACAACACCCGACTGGTCGTAAGATCCTCCCTTTTCTATAGAGTATGAGTGAACTTTACATCCTATTCATCATACCACTATTAATAATGTCAATATAAAAAACAAAATTAGATATGAAAGAAGAAAATGCCTATAACTTATAATGCATTTCTAACATTTTTCTACAGAAAAAACACATTACCCCCCCACCTTCATCGAAGTTACAAATAAAATTTGGTCAGATCTATCTACCACCATTATAATTGAAAGCAACAATATCTAAGTACGAAGAAAATGATAGAACTAGGCATACATCAGAACTAAGAGGCTGTCGGTTACGCGGTTTGAAACTTAGAACTTTGAATTTGTAGTTGTGGTTATAGTTGCGATCAACTGAAACTTGGGATAGTCGATAATACACTCGAGTTATGTACAGTTTAGGGTTTGTTTAGTGTTACAGCATAGTAAGCTAGTAGAACTAGTGCTGCATGAGCTGTCTTGTAAACACTGAACCAACAAACTTATCTATACTTTGTGGAAAATTATTATTTAGGGCATTATTTATAATGGACGACTGGGACTTATATAGGAGGAACAACGTGTAAAGTTCACTCATCCTCTATAGAAAAGGGAGGATCCTCCTACCAGACGGGTATTGTATCTGGTAGGCTACTGCTTGACTCGACGAATGATGTCGGGACGTTGTATATTTGCTAATCACGCGGTAAACTCAGCTTGCGCGATGCAGGATTTCGCGTGAGGTCAGTGTGATGCGTAGTTCGCATGTGGCGGTAAACGGCATCTACATCGCCAAACACGAAAAATTGTGAATTGGTGATGGAAAAACTTAAAATATTGTCAAATTCTAATATCTACTACCGCCGGCAGACGCTATTGTGTCAAGATTTTTGCCTACTAAAATGACGGAGTTCCATATTTCGACGGAATGTCGGTGGTACTTAGTAAATTAATTTTTGGTTACTTTAACAAAAAGTATCGTCAAAATTACACTGATCTTTAAGCTTTGTTCTAAAAATACATAGCTCAGCGACATTAAGTAAGGCAAAAACAAAAGATTATGATCAAAGTTATTCAACAATAAAACTACGGAGGTATAAATGAGCAATTAAAAAACGTTAAAGCCCTTGTTTAAATTGTCACCTGTTGTTTCGAGTCTAATCGCTTTCTAAGTCGTAACACAATGTATTTCCGTATAGGCCGTCTAAGAAATAAGCTGCAGCGAGTTTTGGTTCCATTGCCATAGCGGTAACAAAATTAGGTTCAAAGAAGAGGAATATAATAATTTATTTGTTGAAAAATATACAGACATTTAAATAATATGATGGTACACTGATAATAAACTATATTCTTTGATCAGACATTGAACATCTGTGTCTGAAAATATCTGTATTTCAAACATCAGCGCTGTTCCCCTGTTGTAGCCGACATTTAGATATGTATTAACTCTGTATGACTTCTATACACATCTTTAACACATTCGATCAAAGAGGTATAATATAATAATATTTAAAAAAAAAACTTTATACCAAAAAACAACCGACTTCCAAAAACTTTTTTTTTTTGGTAGTCGGTTATTTTTTGTTAAAAAGTTTTTTATTTTTCACTTTTTAGTTATGCTACCAACCCCACAACAATTCGTTTACCACTACTTGCTACACCGCACAAACAACAGGGACACAAGATATACGAAGTGGATTAAAAACTTATTATTGAAGCTAACTCAAAAACTACCCAAGCAAAGTTAATAAAAATCGGTTAATAACCATTTATAGACCGAGTGCATTTTATGACAATTCCAATAAGCCCAAACACGGCTAGGATACATTGGTGCCGATTCCCTTGTTCACAAACTAAACTAAATTTAATTTAATTTAATTTGATTAATTTGACAGGGCTAAACTAAAATTTATCTTCTGTCCTTTTCTTAATGATATAGAAAGAAAAAGATGCACTGAACTTAAATTTAGTTTAGTTTGTGAACATGGGAATCGGCACCATTGTTTTATTACGGAGTTCCGGGTTCATCTTAAGATCAGTTCGATGGTACCATTTTCATCAGAATTATTTATTTAAATTTGCTTCATAGTCGCTTAACTATCTTAATCGAGATATCTTATCGCCACCCGTCAAATACTTATCATTGAGTAGTTCCGGTGGCCATCTATGGTCTTCTTCATCAGTTTCACTTCACCTTATGATACTTCCTGAATGCAAATGCTTGAGTTATTGATAAAAATACAAAAATCGCTATATGTATGCCTATAATATTTGAGGAGTTCCCTCATATTCCTCATGGATTTCATCATCAGAACTTGATTCTGATTAAAATAGGATCAATCTAAAAGTATAACCTTTCAATAAAAAAAAGAATTTTTCAAATGGGTTTATAAACGACGGAGTTCTGAGGTAACAAACATAAAAAAAAAAATACAACCGAATTGAGAAATGAAAAATGTATGAAAACAATCTTAAATTAGTTGTATAGTGATAGTGATGCCGGTGAGTAGAGTGGTGAGTATTATTATAAGCTACTTTACTATAAACAACAGGTTTTCGGTCTCATTGTAGTTTAGCTTGCACATTTTGTCTTCTACCGTAAATTTATATTTGTTCCTATATAAGGGGTACATATCTACAAGCTTATTTAATATTTCATAAAGAAAATGGCCTTGACAACGATACTACTTGCAAACGTATGGGTGTTTAAAGGCCGGTAGATCATTGTATGTAATAACCTTTCGTCTGCGTTTAGATAAATAAGAGGACTGAGGAAGAGAAAACATGGAGAAGTAACATATAGTCCAATTGATTGAATAGAAAAGTGATTTCCTTCTAAATCTATCTCGTGATTGAAATAACAAGCCATGAACTATACTCAAAGTCTCAAATTCAGATAATTTATGTAAACAACGGGGATAACACAACAAAAAAATATCTTCGTAATGGTAATTCACATAAAATTGCAAAAAAAGAGGTTCTATTTTCTTTTAAGTACTGATTTTAAGAAATAATAATAAAAAAATAATCATACCGTAATTATTTTTATAAATTTTCGGTTTTAAACAAAGTTGTTAATAAAAGGAGATTTGCTGGTATAAAATATTTTATGATACTGGTAACAATGCAGGAGATCCAAACATTTTCACATTTTTTAATCTTCAATAACACTAATATTACAACTCTCATAAATAGATTCATATTGTAAGTAGCATATCTAGCCACATTTTGGATGAAAACGGCTGTAAATTGTTTCGATTGGAAATCGATTTTGGGACGCCTACGTCTAGCACTGGGCTTAAAAGGGCTGATTATGACTATCATATACCGTATCTCCGACACACTACAAAAAACATTGTTTGGCAACGGATTTTGTTTGCATAGTTCTTATAATTAATTCACTTTAATTTTATCGATGATTATTTACAAAAACATTTAATGATAAAATGTTTTGCACCACTGTCCTGTCATTTTGACAGTGACATTTTTTGACATTACTTTGTTTACATAAATTATCTGAATTAGAGACTTCAGGTATATTGGTTTCAACATTGCAACGTTTTTATTTGTGGATTGTCTGCACCCATAGAAACCTCAGCTTACAGCGTACAGGGATTTTCAGGACCACATATTATTGACAAAACATTCGGCGTATCCTACGCTGTTAGATCAACCTGTTACCCACCTCCCTGACAAAATAATCTCTTTGATACAGAAACAACTATGTACATAAGTTGGACCAACAGGTGGAAAAAAAATTGAGCTCCGGAGTTTTTTCATATAACCCACGTCCGAATAAACGAAGACACAAACAATATTTCGTTTTCCTATTAAATTTTAAATTCTTAACATTACTCGTATTTTATAAAACGCTACCTCTCATCCTGTACCCCACACTATATGTTTAATACTCGTCAAACATCACAAGTGTCGGCCGGCACGCGTCTCTGTTTGTTCAACGATTTCTGACACCAGTTAAATTAATATGACGTGTTATAAATCGGAAATGTTTTAACATGTTATAATCTGTCTTTGTATTGGTATTGTAATGACCTGGCTGACGCAATGGTTTAAGCCTAAGCAGCGAAAGGAAAAGGATGTAGGAAAGGGTAAGAAAGTTGAGATCCTCTATCTACAGCGTGTATCAGAAATGCAGTTAGGGTGTGGTACAGAACATTAAACTGAATAACTTTCTAATTATTTATTAACTGAATAATTATCAATTGTACTATAATTGTGCTATTGTGTCTTGTCATATATTCACTCGCAACCTCATAGACGATGATGATATTGAACGGAAGCAGAGGGCGTTTTCGGTTAGAGCGAACAGGCTGGCTCGCAGGTTTGCACGATGGTCACTTCCTGTTAAAATCGAGCTCTTTCAAGCCTATTGTACTGCTTTTTACACGTGTAGCCTATGGCCTAGATATATGTACGCAAAGATCGTACAGCGCTCTCCGCGTTCAATATAACAGTGCGTTTAAGATGTGGGTCTGCCTCGTTTTGGTCGTGCGTCAGGGAAGTTCGCAGATGTGCATGTAGATTGCTTTGACGCAACAATGCGTAAAAGGTGCGCTTCCCTGGTGCTTTAGGTGTGGGGCGACTCCAACAGTGTCTTAAGCAGGGTAGGTAAGCGAGTTGCCTGGACTGTGTACTCGTATATGTGGATCACTGTTGTACCGTCTCTTATGGGATGTCTCAACGATGACCAACCGTTATTTTTTGTATTGTTTTCCTTGTTTTTAGGGTTCCGTACCAAAATGGTAAAAAGGAACCCTTATGGTGTGACTCAGTCTGTCTGTCTGTCTGTCTATCACAGCTGAATATCTCAAGAACTAATGCTATCAACTTGAAATTTGAAATAGTGTTAGATGACGTTTGCCCAACTATTTTGCAAATAAGAAAGAAAAAAACAAGTTTTTTTTTTTTGCAACAGGTATTGAAAGGTGGTCTTAAAAATTCGAAATGTGGCTACTAGGGTATGTAATATAATTATTTAATATCTTTGGGTATCATAATGAAAGAGCGCTGCTTGCACGTTCTCAAACATTTTTTTCTTTTTTCTTTAGGTCGCATAGTTTTCGACTTATGATGAAAAATGTTAAAAAAAATACCGTTCCCCCCCCTCTTATCTCCGAAGTTTGAATAGAGAAAAATCTGAAATTATTCTTTGTGATAGAAGCTTATGTAAATATTACAGGAAAAATAAAACTATGTCTCTAAATAGCACACTTTTTCAGAAATCAACAAATATTACATTAGATCCTTTATCTGTCAAGAGATGGCGATGACCTAAAACTGCAATCTTCTACACCGCAGTGATAAAATTCTCTCTCTCTCTCTTTTTCTCTTTCTGTGTTTTTTCTCTCTTTTTATTCTCTTTTAAATAAAAATAAAAAACTACTTTTCCTCGCTGATGAAAATTTTAAAACATTTCATGTTTCACAACCAAAATGTCCTTCCTTCCAACATATTAGCAGGTAGCAGGTTGCTTTGGGCATGGGGTCTCAACTCGAACAAATTATAAGTAGTCTTGAAAAAAATTCACAGATGGCAGCATAAGTAACAATTATGAAATTAACAATCAATAAAAAGCGTTACAGGGCCGATTTTGGCTGAAGTAACATTAGTAAAAATCAAAACTTCCTTGTTTAATGTGGATTTATCTATTTACACTCATAAATCACGAGAATGACACCCACAGCTACAACTACAGTCTCTGGCAATTAGTGAGTCGCTGGTGCTGTTATGTGTTAAAAAAATCGAGGAAAAAAGTCTTAGGGAGGTGTCATTTCTTTGTATGGAATTGGCTATCTGTACGTAGTATTATATTATGTGTGCTTTGGGTGAGTACAGTTGTAGTTTTTCTGGGCTGATACGGAACCCTCGGTGCGCGAGTTCGACTCGCTCCTTGACCGGTTTTTTTGTTTAGTGTCTGTGCTTACTAACATAATCGTAAGTTTTAGTAACAATCTTGTTGAGTCTTGGTTTCTATAATAAAGAAAAATTCTATTCTATTCTATTTTATACAAAACTTCTACCCAAATGTATGGAACGGATGTTATATAATATTTTCGCGATTACGATGTAAGAATGAAAGAGAGTCATTGAAAGTTGTTCAACTTGATGGTCTTTACCAACCTTAATATGACCACACCTTTTTGATAAATGCTTTAAATTGGTTGTAGGCTAACTGCATCCAATGTTAGTGACTGGACAGGCCAATTATCGAAAAGAAAAAAAGAAAAGAAACTTTGAAAAGTATTATTATTATTTTAATTATTGTGAATGTGAAGACTGTGGGTCATTGTTTTGTTTTATTCACAATCTCTTTTAATCACGGTCTGGCAGTTTGAGTAATTTATGCGTCCTACCTTAATGCCCTTTCTTTGGTATCATTGTCCATCGAATCGTTGAGCTCTTTAAGTTCTAAGTTGAGCTGCTCGATTCCTTTCAAATGCGTGCACTGACTGAACAGGTCCTCCCAATATGTGTAGTTTTTTCCTCAAAAGACCATTTCAGACACCAATCTACATACATGGTCTTCACATGATCTGACCAAGATTATGTCTGGACCTAAAAAGAGACTGACCTCTGAGTTTGTTTCGGCCTTTCTTCTCAGTGTAGTCAGATAGGAAACGCCGACCACATCTAGTTTTTAAAATATGATTGACCTATAAAAATATTTGTCCAAAACTACTTACAGAAATAAAATTCTTTATCGTTGGTCGCTATCTGTTCGATGTCTATTGTCTCCGTTTCAGTGAAATTTTCGGTCAACCACACGCCAGTCCTACGAAAACCCTTACTGCTACGAAATAGATGAGCTGTCAAAATATTTTATTGTTACCATGGACGTGCGATAGACTATACAAACGTAGCAAGACAAAAATGTACTTGTGTTAACAGTATAAGAAGAGGTTTTTTAATTAGTTAGTTAATAAATTCCCATGCTTATTAACAACAGCACTGACCTACAAGTGCCAACAAACACCACTATCATTCCACAAAAAAATCACACCAAACTTTAAAAAAAGGCTCACAAAGATCTCTCTACCACGAAATCGGAAAGCTTTTTAAACAGTGGAAGAATTAAACTGCTCTCAGTCCGCAGTTTCTTTAATCCAGGTGGAATCGATTGAGTAGAGCAGTCGGCACTCTCAATAATGCAACGGGAAATGTGTAAAAGAGTCTGTAGACTGGAGGGCTCTCAGTGCTGTTGCGATGCTTTTGTTTAAGGTTTTCAGGTCTGTGATGAGCGGTAGCGGAGGGGGAAGAAAAAATCAAGGATTTTTGCCCTGGATTTTTTTTCGAGCAGCTGTAGGAAAGTTCTCAGAAATTTATGGTTGTTATGTCGTGTTGATTTCGTTTGATTTATACAAAATAGTTTTTACATAAATTCTTCGCTGTTAAATAAATGCTTCACTTGCTAGCGGCTTCGCTTGCGTGAAGGTTGGAGATGATCCCACGGGAACGTAGAACCGGGATAAAAAGTCGGGAGATCTGAGTAAAAAAGACGTAAATGCGGAAGTTTCTTGAATCCAGGAAGAATCGATTGAGTAGAGCGATCGGCACTCTCAATAATGAAACGGGAAATATTTCAAAGAGTCTGTAGATTGGAGAGCTCTCGGTGCTGTTGGGATGCTTTTGTTTAAGACTTTGTGATAAGAAAAATTGAAGGATTTTTCGCCGTGGAATGTTGTGCATGCAGTTGGAATGACGCTCTCAGGAACTTATGTCATGTTGATTTTGTCAGATTTATGCCACAACTAGCTTTTGCTAGCGGCTCCGTCCGCGCAAAGGTCAGAAATTAACCGAGAAACCAAACTATCGGGATAAAAAGAAAATGTAATTCTACATCTTCATTAATATTACATGACAGATATTTAAATCCACATTTAAGGTTTTCCACTTTACCAAATTTTTCTCCCGTTATCGCGTTCGCTGTCACTATGATCACACCCGACATCCACAGAGAGTTCCTGATTACATACGTACAGAATACGATATTCGATTTGAAATTAAAATCAACACCCGACGGTCTCACCACTGTTTTTAACTAATTACAATTTTAATTAAGATATCTTCTGAAATATCGACAAAGAGCAGCACTGTATTGGCAAGTCTCATTTTGTGCGATATCCTTTGGAAACGGGGTTTTTCTTTTTATCATGGAAAATGAGCAGTGTTCTTTCATGAATAACAGTTATACGTCGGTTACGTTCATACATCTGGTCATAAACGCACGCCGCCGGTAAAAAATAAATAATACATATTAAAGTGGCGATTTAGTCACCGGCAATCGTCAAGGGGATAATTCTACACGTCCTACTTAACAACTTTTCCTACGAAATTAAAAACAATTCGAAAAAAAAGAAGACTTCGTACATGCATCGAAATAGTCTGGTGTATAGGAACTTAATTTTTTTCTTCAAGAATTAGGTATGAGTTTCACACTGAAAGTTGTTTGGTATGATGGGTAAAATCACTGCCTTGACGGATGCAGATGACTAAAGGCTCCTACAAACAGGCGCGCTACGCGACGCGACACATAGGCACCGGTCATGGCGCGACACGCGGTGTTTTTGTGTCGCGTTACGTGTCGCGCCTGTTTGTAGAAGCCTTAAATCGCAACCCTGTATACATTTATTCTCATTTTTTTTTTTTTAATCTACTAGCATTATTCTATTTTTGACGTGACAACGTCTAATAAATCGATGAACGCCGGCTGCATGCACGGAAATGGATGACTCATTGTCCCGTTACGCGTATTGTCCCGTTACGCGTATTGTCCCGTTACGCTCATTGTCTCATTACGCCCATTGTCTCGTTACGCCCATTGTCCTGTTACGCTCATTGTCCCGTTACGCGCATTTTTCCGTTACGCTCTTTGCCCTGTTACGCTCATTGTCCTGTTACGCTCATTGTCCCGTTACGCACATTGTCCCGTTACGCGCATTGTTCCGTTACGCTCTTTGTCCTGTTACGCTCATTGTCCCGTTACGCTCATTGTACGCTTGCGCCGCATCAATGTTTTGTTATGACGTTGTCACGTTAAACTATCGTCCGTAAACCAACTTTACAGACAACCAATTTTTGTGCAGTAGCATAATCAGCCTATAATGATCCCACAGGCCCTATGAGAGGGAGTGGGTCGTAATCCACCACGGGGGCCAAGTGCGGGTTGATAGCTGTTTGTACATATCTTAGAATTTTTGGTTTCAGGACATGTGCAAATCCATCAATCCATTACACAAAGTAAAATGCCTGTCAGGGTTCGAACCTACGACCTACAACTTGTAAGTCGCGGCCGTTACTATACTAGGTCACCACTGCTTTTGTCTAGTAACACCATCGAACTATAAACCTGCTCTGCGGTTTGATTATGCCTATTCTGTATTTTAAATAAGATAAGACATTCAAATAAACCTTTCTTACAGTCCGTTCAACCGATTTTGACTTATATTCCGTAGGCATAAGGATGGCATTAAGGCTCGTGCATACTGGAGCGATATCACAGGTGCGTTAGGCAGCGCGACCATTGTCGCGCCCGCGATATCGCGCCAGTGGGTGGGAGCCTTTAAAAGCAAAAAAATGGTTACAATGCTAACTGTTTACTGCAGCTGCCATTTGTCATGCCACCAACGCAATAGAAGTCAAAATCGGTTGAACGGACTGTAAAAAAGGTTTATTTAAATGTCTAATCTTATTTCAACTGGAGTGTAATTCTTTTACAAATGAATGTTTTACGGCAAAGTGCTTAACTCATGAATTGTATTATATGTACTCCTGGTTTCGATTCCCATATTGGGCAAAGTGTAATTGGGTTTTTTAATTAGGAATCTCTCAGTAACGGCCCAGAGTTCTGAAGTTGGCGGTGTGATACCCCCGTGACTCGAAAAGCACGTTAAGCCGTTGACCCTACGCCTGATCTGTCTCCGGTCGTGTCGGATTGCCGTCCCATCGGACTATGAGAGTGATGAAAGAGAGAGTGATGTCTGCGTACACACTTGTGCACTATAATCAAGCAAAGTGCAAGTATGATCATGTATCCGCACATCGATCGCTTTTAAAGTGGTTGCCTATCCGGCAGCGCAGAGCGTTGAGGGCTTTGACAACCCTGTTTTCTCTCCTTCACAAACCCACTTCTCCTTCTTATCTGACTTCTCTTTGTCAATATTTATGCGCTGCACACAGCAAGAATCTTCGGTCCGAGAATAATCTTCCTTGTCCTCATCGCTCTGGTTTCATAAAATCTTCATTCTTTGTCCAGGCGGTTTTCCTTTGGAATGCGCTCCCTCAGAATATCAGGACGGTAACCAATTAGTTCACATTTAAAGTGAAAGCTCGAGAACACATACACAAGAAGTTGGCAGATTCGTCTCAGAAAAGTTTTTGTAGGTTTTCTTGTTTAACTCTCATAACTTTTTATTTTTATTTGTATGTATGTATATATGTATTTATTCTTATATCTTAGCTATAAGTATCTTCTAAATTGTTTTTCTGTTATTGCACCTACTGTGTATTATCTCTGCATCACCCTAAGGTAGACTGGTAGAAAATGCCCAAGGCAGTAAGTCCGCCTTTGTACAGTTTTTTACTTGTGCATAAAGTTTTAATAAATAAATAAAATATATCCCGCGCCGAAGGCTGGGCTCCGCTGAAATTGGTCGCCATGGCTGAAATACGGTCAGAAGAGCCATCATTAGTAGTGCATATTCACATAATTGCTAACAAAATACAAAATTATATACTAAAGTTTTCTTACCATTTTTGGTTGAAATAAGAAAAGTTTTTTCGACCCTAAAAAAATTTGATGAAGGAAGGAGGATACTATTCACTTTCTATTCAAATCAAATCATTTATTCGTTTGCATAGGATATATGGAATTCATGCGTTGCAAATTGGATCAGCATATAATTAGTACACAGTCACGGAAATTAATTGGTAATTAGATTGACACCCTACATCAATTCGCCGTGTTATAAACATTTCATGCCACTGTCAAAGAATGACGGTTACGTTGTGATTTGAGTATACTGATAATTTCAATTATATTCCATCCACCATGAGAATGCTTTCCTGACACCTGTCAGTTTCATACAAATGATTATGTGTTTTACGAATTTAAACTTTATTAGTTCCAAATCTTGTTCAGCTGACAGGTAAGAAACGAATTCTCTCGGTGTACGGAATATAGTCATCTAGCTTTTGGCAGCGGCTCCGCCCGCGTGGATGTCGGTTATCGCGTAAAATGTAGCATATGTCCTTCTCCATGTCACAGGTTATATCTCTGCCGAACTTCAATTTTGAAAACGTAACAGACAGACAGACAGAGTTACCTTCACATTTATAATATTAGTATGGATAAATTTTCCTGACTTTATCTACCTGTAGGTACCTATTAGTAGTAGGTAAGTTATTCCTCAGACAAACTGTTTTGCAAAAAGCTACAATTAAGTCTGCTTGTCCCACATTTGCATGGTCATAAGAATAATATCAACACAAGTAAAGTGAAGTAATAATTGCAGCTATGCAAGTAATTACAATAACGTTCGCAGTAAATGTAAATTGCAACGACACGAAAAGTTCATAGAATTTGACTTGAAATGATTTTTAATAGTAAGCTTTTTATTAACTTTTAAAACTACAACTGTAAAAGGGTTAAAGTACTAAACTAAACGCCTTGGTTATAACCAATTGCGTTCTTATAAGAACGCAATCATATTTTTCAATTTATGAACCAATTTAATAAGCTACCTAACTTTTTAGGGTTCCGTAGTCAACAAGGAACCCTTATAGTTTCGCCATGTCCGTCTGTCTGTCTGTTCGTCTGTGTGCCTGTCTGTTTGTCCGCGGCTTAGCTCCTCTGAGCTAAACCGCGGTACTCTTAGTACTAGAAATCCTTTATTTGGCATGGATATACATATTAATCACGCCGACAAAGTGGTAAAATAATATCTAGTTTTTTTTTTTTAGGGTACCTCCTCTACATGACACGTACCTAAAGTGGGGATGATATTTTTTTCTCGTCTATCTCATGGTGTGGGGTATCGTTGTATAGGCCATTCCAAATTATTGCGGGTTTGTAAAAACCATTTTTCGATTCAGGTATTCGTTTTCGTAGTATTAAGTGTTCGAACTGAGTGCACGCTCGACTCGAGCGTCCGGCGGGGCGGCGCGTGCGGCTTTCATGTTAAACACATACAATACCTCGCGAGTGTCCAGAGTGGCGGCGAGCGGCGTAGGTGGCGCGGGGAGCGTGCTTGTTTGCGTCGGGCGTGACGTCGTGTGCAGTTCAAACCCAGTTTGTGTTTGCGTAGAAAACTCCCCACACAGCCTTCTTTGTTTAATTATCGAGTTATAAAAATATTTTAACCACACATTTTCTTCTAAAAAAATCAATCTGCCTAGCCTTTTCCCAACTATGTTGGGGTCGGCTTCCAGTCTAACCGGATGCAGCTGAATACCAGTATTTTACATGGAGCGACTGCCTATCTGACCTCCACAACCCAGTAACTGGGTAACACGATACCCCTTGGTAAGACTGGTTGTCAGACTTTTTGGGCTTCTGACGACCCTTAACGACTGTCAAAGATCCACGAATGACAGCCGGGACCAACGGATTAACGTGCTTTTCGAGGCACGGAGGAGTCTCGTTATGTAAAGATGGTCACCCATCCACTGACCAACCCCGGCAAGCGTAGCTTAACCTGACGGATCGACCCGTGCGGCTATTATTACTTAGCCACGAGCTCCTCATATACACATTTTCTTCTAAATACATATCAATAATATTGTACGACCCCGACGCCATGAAGAAAAATGTGACCGACTCACACGAACGCTAAGTGTGCACTAAGGCCACTCGGCGAACGCTCTTTCGCCGCTTGCACGTAACGTAGAACGCCCCGCTGCACGCCTTTTCACTCAGGCCGTAGCTTTAATGTGCTAACTTTTGTTAGAGTCAAGTGTCCCTAACTCCCCCCTGCCAGCTAAATGGTTGTATTTGATATGTGAAAAAATAAAAAAAGTCGGTAAAAAATGTCATCCGGTATATACTAATATGATGGCATTTTTTACCGACTTTTTTATTTTTTCATTACCCTAGAAAGAAATTGGTTTATCGATAAATACCAAACATATGAAGTAAACTTATCAATGTATCATACTAGAACAATAAACACAGAAATTTAACAAAAAAAAAAAAAAAAAAAAATTAAATCTATCGCACCCAAATTTCAATACTCAATACTCAATCATTTATTGCATTCCACAATGTATATGCTTAGGTGGTAAGTAAACATTTGTTCTAACAATCGTGGACATATATCGGGCACAGCAAAAGAAAAAATTGAATAATAATATTGTTTATTTTTTGTTAAATTTCTGTTTATTATTCTGGTATGATAAGTTTACTTCAAATGTGACGATAGCCCAATTTATTTCTAGGTACTTAAATTGAAAAAAAATAAAAATAAAAAAAACTATGCTATAGGGTTCTACTCCGTTCCCCTAGGTATACCCAATTTTTTTCAAGAAGGTATAATATGCCATCCGGTAAAAACGAAGTTAAAAGAAAAACTATCACAGCTAAGTAGGCTTTACAAGTTACCAAGTAGTAATTGATCAACTCTTATATTTGAAGTTGAGGACGCCTGAGTCCCAGCAGTGGGAACAATAGGCTGATTATGCTTATACCTACATTTGATAGCTCTTCTCTGAGAATTCTGTTTTCATTCATACGAATTTTCGATACGTGTCTATAAAATGACGAATTGATGATACAGTTGTCAAACTACAGTTTAAATGAATCACAGCTAATAAACAGCTTACTTGCAAAACAAACACGATACCCATTCAATGTGTTCAAACACAATCAGAAGCAAGAGACTATTAAAAAACAAAAAAAAAATATTTTAACCAAACAAATGAAATAATGCATTTCATGAATAAAACTATATCGGAAAATGTTCCATCTACAGTTTCATCGGATATAATAAAAACAGGCATATGAACTTCAATCAACAATGTTTCATTATTTACAGGTATAAATGTCAGTTTTCAGGCAACTCATGGAAACTGAAAGCGCTCATAGTTCAGCCTGAAACATTTGTAATTACGAAACCCTCAACACTAGGGTTTGCACTTCACTTTAAAATTACGTTTCTGTTAAATGCTTGGAATTTTTCTCTGTCTGGTTATTATAATTATTTTGATGTTTATCAATTCAAATCAAATCAATCTTTATTTCAGACAATGTTAAACATTACAAATAAACTTCCAGAAGACTCGCAAAAATTATACAAAACGAGTTCGAAAAGTTATAAGTACAAACTTAAACGTTTCCTTACACAAAATTCCTCCTAATGTATTATTTTTTTATTTGGTAAAAACATGTACATCATTACCGACTCAAGTCCAAGTTATTGCACAGTTAAATTTACATAAAAACAGACATATTTACAATAAGGAAGGAATAACAATAAGAAAAATTCACAAAAATGACTAACTAACAAGCAATTAACAATGCCACAAAAAATAAAAACTCATCTTTCATCCATCATCTCACAGAATCTCAAACATGCTCGACATATGTAGTACGTCTATCCATCTCGCGGCAAACAAATCACACTCCTGGTTCGATGTCAGTAAAGCATTCAGCATTGCGAGCGTGCGAACCAATGTACGATGTGTAGTGTGTGTGCGTATGTAATGTATGTAGGTACTCGTATGTACTGATGTAGCTTTAGATTATTATCATCATTAGAAAACTATTATATGTATCATTGTAGCAATTAACATTTTCGTAAAATCTTATCAATCTTACTGATCGGCTCGCCAGCACACAGGTTTTCGTTGTGGGGCTAAAACAATTATAAAATAGGCTGTTTTTTAGGAAAAAAAAAATACAGTCCATATTATCACAGAGACCAGAATTATTTAAGAATAGAATAATATTATAGCACAAATTATAACATTATTTTATCAGATTATATATTTTTTAAGGTATTTATTATAGCTAACTGTTTATGTAATATCCTTCCTATTTATATTTGTGTTTGCCGTTAAGGCAAAACATGACTGATATAATTTTATCGTAATATCTAGCATACCATGTGTTTTGGACAAATGAATTATCTTTATCTTTCAAGAGTGGAATAATAGTAAAATGTATCAATTATTTGACGTTGTTATTGTAGAATAGAGAATAAGACACGTAGGCCTGCTGAAGTAGTGACTTTGCAGACAGAATAGAATATAATATTGTTTACTAGCTTTTTCCCGCGGCTCCGCCCGCGTGGATGTCGGTTATCGCGTTAATAAGTAGCCTATGTGCTTCTGCATATCCTAGGCTATATCTTTGCCAAGTTTCATGACGATCGGTTCAGCCATATAGGCGTGAAAACGTAACAGACAGACAGACATTCTTTCTTTATAATATTAGTATGGATTGTTGCTGCAGGTGGTTAACAAATAAAATTCGTAAAAATTAAGAAAGAATCATACCACAATAGTACCCCAATGGGTATGTTTCTTTCTTAGTTTTGTTGTAGAGATACTTTTACCCTAGGGCTAGAGTGTAAAATAATAAACAGAAATTTAAAGTATATATTACTAAATCATTAAAAGAAAGATTGGGAGCAGTGGTGGCCCAGTGGTAACGGCCCCGACCTACGAGTTGTAGGTCGTGGGTTCGAACCCAGTCAGGCGCTTTACTTGGTGTAAATATTTTCATCACCACTGCTCTCAAAACGGTGAAGGAAAACATCGTGAAGAAACCGGCATATCCTAGAACCAAAAAGCCGAAGACATGACATCTACCAACCCGCACTGAGCCCGCGTGGTACATTACGGCCCACTGCCTACCTAATAATTGTAACAGATTGGTGGTTCCAGTTTGTTTTTCTTTGAAAAGGATACTGCTGCTATCCATTTGACTGCTCTTGCAGTTTTCGGCTTAGAATCTGCAAAAAAAAAAATACAAAAGGTTTTTTTATATTTTCGCGACAACCCTTGTGCAACTCGCGGACTGATTGCGAAAGTTCAGTGAAAAATATCGAAGCCTTTTAGCGTATTTTTTATTTGAATGTTATTTCAAAAGCGAATCTACGGGACTTGTTACTGACATACTTTGTATTGTGAATATTGTATTCTATTGTAGCGGTGCAATACTGAGAATGTCAAGAAACTTAATACCTTTAGTTTTGACAAAGATCACTCAATTGTTAGTTTTGATAAACGAATATACTGCAAGACTTACGATTTTGAATCAATTTGTATTCATCAGATAAAATTGTTTAGCGTTAAATCATATAAGAGTAGGTACTTATCGTATTTATTGACCAATGATGACAAATCAAAATGAATGCGTTTCGAAGTAATAGTATAATTAACTCAAGTATTATTTAAAAATTCCAAAATAAATTTATGGAGGTAAAAATTAATACAATTAGTACTAATACAATTTAAGACAAAATAGTGGTACTTACTTTTTAAAATGATACACAAAAATTGCCTTTTCGGTCTAACATGCGCAGACGGTTATCCAGCGCCTTCTTTTATATTATTTAGTGTTATTTTATTTTGCCAAAACAATATAAGCCTTCTTGCTAAAATTAGCACAACAAATTTATTTTATTTATTTATTTTATTTTATTCTATTCGGGAAACTTACAGCTAAAATAAACAGTGTTCTTAAACAATATGCATTTGAAGGCCATTTACAAGTTTCCACTGATAAACACTTGAAACAAAAAAAGACAACAAATAAGGTCGGTACAAAATACCTATAACATAAAGTAGGAAACAAAATAACACGATCGATTAACACAAACTAAAAATCATTCAGACGCAAACAATTACTTTTCCGTAAAAAAACTTTTCACCAACAACTGCTTAAGCCGAGAAACACTGTTATTGAAAATGTCCAAATCACGTTCACCAATTAGTTTATTAAAACTTCTGCTCGCACGAATAATATACGAATTCTGCCTGTACGCGAACTTGGTATGAGGGACATGCAACAAGCTAGGATTGCGAAACATTTGCAGCGTGTAACTAATCCTAAGCTGCCTAATAGTTCAGGGCAATCTATAGTACCATTTGCGATTTTAAATAAATATGCCATGTCAGCATCCATATCATACGAAATCATTCTATTCAACACAATCCTCGCATTCAACGTCAAGAATGTCAAACACGGTCGTGGAACACAACCGACATGTTGCCAGATCGCACATTCGACCATGACGACACACAGACTTAGCGCTTACGCACTACACACGCGACGACGTAGACGTAAAAACACACACATACGAAATACAGCAATACTTGAGTTCCTTTTACGGTTTCTTGTACTCACACATACTCTAAATGGAATTGTGGTATAGCGTGCGTGACGTCGTGCGGCCGCGTCGCTCGCGTTGGCTGTGCGAGCTGGCAACAGCGCGTAGTTATTTTTAGTTCACCGTATGTCGTGTCGATCGCATCACGTATTTCGTTGTTGATAAAAGTTTTGAGTTCATTTAATTTAGATTTTTGTACTAAAACAGTGATTCCGTTCTATCTTAATTTGTGGGCAGTTATGTCAAAGCAAAAAGTGTTAAAATAAATTAGGTGACATAATGGTTAGTTTTTTGTTTCGTTTGAAAACTGAAAACCACAAAGTTATAAGAGCTTCAAAGTTTAAGCATTAGACTTTTTCGTTGGACTTTGTGCCCTACTGAGACAGGATAAGGATTAAAACGCGGATTTAACGTTTTTATATTATGGAAGCCGTTTGTGAATTGGACATGAATAAACAAATGAATCTTATAGAACGGTTGATTAGGGAGGTGGCTAATACTCCTTTACTGTGGAACAGATATCACAACGAGTATAATAATCGAACGGCAATGGACCATGAATGGGAGCGAATAGCAACAATACTGAATAAAGATAGTAAGTAATATGTAACGTGTTTATTAGTGTAGTGTTAGTGTGTTCTACCTGGGTTTGTTCACCTGTCATTCGCTAAGGATATAAGTAAAGCGATTTGAACTAGGGGTGCGCAGGAGTTATTTATTTTGGTAGCCCCATACAATATAAACCCATTTGCTGCTCAGTTCAAACCCTGTCCGATCCGTGAAGATGGAGTCTATTTACTATTGGTAATAAACCCAATTACTTTTAAATGTAGAGTTTTACCTGGTAATTGGTAGGTACAGTGGCCAGCACATCAAAATACAAATTTCTTCAATGATTTTAAACTTTAAACTGTTAACAATTAAGTTCAAAATCGAACGATAAAATTTGACAGTTTGTGGTAACTTGAGGTGCTGGCCACCGTACTATGGCGAGCAGGCAGCCGTCAAAGTCAAAACATAATTATTATGATCCTTGTTGAAAATATGCTAATTTTTAATGAAATTGGGTTAATTCTGGTACATAAAAACGTGAATTTTAATTAGTAATAACGTTGTTGTTTTCTATAATAATAAGATTTCGGATCGGACAGGGTTTTTGCTACACATTGTCAGTACTATATTATTGTTTTTCATCAGTAATTCTGATAAGAGCATGACGTCACACGACTGCGTCTGCGCTGCGGCATTTAGGTCACTTCGTTCGCGCCATCAGTGACGTAGGTAGCTTTTGTTTATTTATTACTTATCTGTAGTAGATACTAGCGAACCGGTTTCTTTTGAGATCGGCTTGACATTTTCTACTTAGGTACCTATGTAGAGTGGCAACCGCGTACCGGAAGACATCTTTGGAAGGCCTCCCACAAGGTGAACCGATGACCTTGTGAAGGCAGCAGAAATCTGCTGGATGCGGGAAGCACAGAACCGAAGGACTGAACCGAGAAACCGAGGTCGAAGTGGCTGTGCTTGGGCGAGGCTTATGTCCAGCAGTGGACGGCTGAAATGATGACCTATGTAGAAATACACAATATTATTTTGCATTCCACAATGTGAACTTAGGTGGTGGGTTCACAAAGTTATGATCATTGTGGACCTGTCGGGCACAGCGATTGCGAAGAAGGAGAGCGGAAGAGGGATTTATTATTTTATATGTAGTACCTAGTTGACCATGTAGAGCGTTTTTTTTTTTTTTGACTCTGTGTTTTTCTGACCACGTAAATTGCGATTTTTTTTACTCTTTACTTTACCTGTACGTGTCCCAAATAAAATATTTTTATTTTTTTACCACCCTTAATTAGTTTATTTGTTTGTAAATTAGTTTTGTTGTGTCGATGAGGCTAACTAGCTTATCTGTAGCCAATTCCAACTTTTGTTTTATTTTATTTTTGAAATCATCAAAATTTTGTTTACTTAATGGTGCCCAAGATACAGGCTATGCCTAGTTTGGAACCAACGATACCTTAATATTGTAATTATGAATGTTAAATAATAAAAAATAAAAAAAACTATAAAAAAAACTTTACTTTTGACAAAAACTCCTAGTGAATTGAAACATCAGTCTTCATTAACTATCTATATCTGTGGTCAAAACTATCTTACCGATGGCGCACTGGTTTATTTATGCCCTTGCACGTTGAATAAACCTAGATCGGGCGGGTCGCTGACTCGCTACCTAATATTCTTATTTCAAACCATCATTACTAAATAAATAGCAACCATCCATACTCCAAACCATCTCGTCTTCACGCACACATTCACAGCGTGTTCGTACGCTCGGTTACCACAAGCAAAGCTCGCGTCGCTTCGTGAAAAAAAAAAAAAAAAACTATTTAACAAGTTTTTAAACTGTCATGGTCACTAATATTATTATTAAAATAAACGGGATATTTACCATTTTTATTAATTGTTTTGAGTTCCCGATATTAACTCAAAACAATTAATAAACATGGTAAATATTCCGTTTATTTTAATAATAATACTATCTAACAAGACTGCATAAGAATATTAAGTAGCATATTATGCGTCATTCATTGGTGAACTATTGAACTTGTCACTGTGCAACACGTGCGATAACTTAGCATAGTTATTTCAGCCTTATTGTTAGTGAGGTACGGTTCACTTTTGATTGATCGTATCTAACACCACAGAAGAACGCTGTTGGTTATCTTATCAGTCACAGTTTTTGGGTCGCCTTTTAATCATGAGATAGTTATTTAAATAAGAAGGATATATTCGCCTTTTCTTACTAACAGTCAAAATAAATCTTACCGTAGAGATTTATTTTGACTTTTAGTAAGAAGCACTTTTTTTTCCTTTTTATCTTTCAAAAGGCGAATATATCCTTCTTACTTAAATAACACAACACACCCTCTGGTTGGACTTAGCCAGGTGTGTGTGTTCGCTGTGTTTGTAACCTGCTATAAGTAGGAATTTAAAAGTATAACTTGTGCCATTCTGAAAACGAAAGAGATGGCTTGTATTTTTTTTCATGTTCATGCCTTTTGGAAAAGAAAGTGATATGATGTCAAACTGTGTGATACATTTAATTAGGGTTCCGTACCTTAAAAGGAAAACCGGAATCGAATGGTTATTAAGTTATGTATAAGATTATATATCAATTTCTATGACCCAAACACGGACGTGTTACGTAAATAAACGAATTTTGAATATGGACACAGATTAATACAGATGGGGCACTCCGCAAAATCTTTTAAATAAAAAGCAATCCTTGCTACGACACAATAAAGTGCAATTCAGGTCGTACAACACTTATTACCTACAATTATATTCACCTACAAGTTGCCTCTCTTTCTATCGCGTAATTCTTATATCGGCGGCGCGTGTCAGTCCTACTGAATTGTCCCAGTGAGATGGGCCCGCCGCGTACTTGTAACTTCATTCCTAAACTGCGGAGTGTCCCATCTCATATCATTAATATGTGATATGGGTCAATTTTAGGAGTGATAAACAAAATAATAATAAAAAAAACACTCTTTACCGTGTTACATATCAAATGAATAGAACTGTGAGGTTCTCAAGTATATTTTTTGATAATTTTAAAATAAATAATTTAAAGTTATTTAAGAAAATAGATAAAAACTGACCATGCGAAACAACTGAGCCAAAAAAAAAAAAAAAACCGAATATAGTTCAATACTTATAGATTACAGAAAAACCTATAAGAAGTCTATGGTCTTAAAATAACATGACGTGAGGGGCTTGTGGCTAAGTAATAACAGCCGCACGATCGATCAATCAGGTACAGCTACGCTTGCCGCGGTTGGTCCGTGGATGGGTGACCATCTTTACATACCTAGACCCCTCCGGGTCTCGGATAGCACGTTAAGCTGTTGGTCCCGGCTGTCATTCGTGGATCTTTGACAAACGTTACGGGTCGTCAGAAGCCCGTACGTAAGTCTGAAAAACCAATCTTACCAAGGGATATCATAGTACCCAGTAACCGGGTTGTAGAGGTCAGATCGGCGGTCGCTCCATGTAAAATACTGGTATTCAGCTGCATCCGATTAGACTGGAAGCTGACCCCAACATGGTTGGAAAAGGCAAGGCAGAAGGAAATATTAAAATAACATGGTAAATCTCCCAATATTATGCGTACAAACTTACATTTGCAGTTCAAAACTCTTTCCTCCGTAAAATCACGGGAGCCCTCCCTGATTCGTTCGGAACCAAAACCTTCATTTAGAAATCAAAATCCCTACGATAGCCCAATTCATGAAGCGCATTTCAAAGCACTTCTTCGATTCAGGAGCCACTCATCGCAACACTCTAGTTGTGCAGGCCGCCAAATATACCCCCTCTCGCATCAGTAAGACCCGCCGTTCAAGGCATGCACTGACCGACCCAGAAGACCCCACGACTCTCCTCCAGGAGAGCAGTAGGGAAACAAGTACAGTAGCTCGCAAACATAATACACGACCGTCATTCCGACCTCGCCGCCGAGGCCCATCACAAAATCCCCGACTAAATAGTCCTCCCTGACCCTTGCTCGTAAGCGAAGCGCCAGCCCGCGCTTTAGCTGAGCCTGTAGCTTTAAATTCCCCTGATAATAATAACAACCCTGATTTTATCCAGCCACCGTGTCGGTCCCTTGCCATCCTCCCTTCGACTCTGCCCTAAGCCGAGGTTCGTACTACACAGGGGTTGCCCTTAGCGCGCAGTCGTTTAGTTTATAAGTTTTTAAGCCCTGGCTGGAGGCTTTAAGTTTTTAGAAGCTTAAGGCAACCACAGGAAAGATCGGTTAAAGAGTCTCAGTCTAGATATAAAAATAAAATAAAATGCAGTTGGCATGGGAGAACATGTTTTTCAACTACAATGTTAAGTTTGTTCTTGGGGATAATTCATTGCAACTACGGAACCCATCATTGTGCGTGGTCCGATACGAATTTGGCACGTTTTAAATTTATTGACTTGTAACGTTAAATGTTTATTGTTTCAGAAGACTTCGTAAAACAAAAATGGCGGAACCTGCGAGACCAATTCCAAAGGGAAATTAAAAAGGTTAAGGTTCCCTTCGATAATCCTACGAAGCCCTACATCCAATACTACAGAGGCAAGTGGATTTACTTCGAGCACATGCTGTTCTTAAGAGACATCTCAGCAAAAATAACCAACACGAGCTATTCACCGTCAGAAGACATCGAAATACATGACGATGATATTATAAAAGAAGAACTAATAGTATTCGAAGATTCAGAAGATATGTTTGGAGAACAAGCAAATATGTACGATAATGAATCAGATAATGAAAAAGAACCTTCAATCACTACTGCTAGGGTTGAAGATAATCAAAGTATGAACTATCAACTCTTAATTCAACCTAAAATTGAAATAGTTGAAGAGATCCAGCCACAAGATAAAGGAATTAAACGGCACGCTTCTGAAACTAAATCTGAGTCAGTTATTTCACCTAAAATTAAAAAGCTTTTAATAGCTGACGCATCATCAAATACGGAAGATTATGGGGAAATAGACGATGATCTACATTTTGTTAAGAGTCTAGTGCCATATCTAAGAAAATTAAGCCCAATTAGAAAGTTATTAGTCAGGAATGAGATACAAAGCCTATTGATTAGGGAGAGTCTATGTGAAAAATGTAAGTTTGGTAAAAGTTCGTCACATCATTCTTAGCAATATTATTGATTATAATAACATTAAAAAGTAATTATTATTAAGTCACATTCGTTTCTTTCCCTGTTCTCCCTCTAAGTTTTAAACTGTTAAGATTATGGGGTTTATTCATAAACGTTGCTTAAAGTTAAGTGACGTTCAAACATCAAAAATGTATGGTTAAACAATCGTTAATCATTACTTAACTTGAAGCAGCGTTTATAAATAAACCCCTAAATGATTAACTTTGAAAGATTTTATAGAACCATTTAGGACTATATTACTAACATCATAAATAACAGCTTTTGTTCTATCACTTTTAATAATTCATCAGACTTTCATAAAAAAAATAAAAACATTTGAATTCAACGCTGTAAATGTATGTACAACGAAATCTTGAAGGTTTGTTTTTGGTAAACGTGTTATGTGTGCGGATACAAAACAAATATGTTAGGTTTAATATGTATTTGAGGTTACATGGCGTATATCCGGGATACCCATGCTGTATCCAAGCTTATTTGTTTTGGGAATGGTTGGTTATTATAACTAGGACTGGCCACATAATTGTTCCTTGTTATGAGGGGTAAAATTTCGAATTTAGCTATACTACAGTCAATTCGGCTGTACGTACCAGATGAGAATGTGAGCAGGTGGCTGCTGGTGGTGCCGACCGCGCGCACCAATCTGCTTCAGCGATCACCGCTGACGAGCACGCTCAACAGGGTAGCGGATACAATTTACGTGTTTTCTTGTTCTCTGAACGACTTTACTTTGACGACCTCTAGGGTGTTATGTTATAATTAAGTTAAATTTAGGTGTTATATTTGTTTAGTTTATTGTGAATTTCGTTTATAATAGACCAGTATTTATTTAATAATTAGAAAGCATGAACGATACATTTTATGTAGGCTTAACTATCGCATTAGGGTAACCTGTCATGATAGATTTAAGGTGTTATAATAGATAAATAAATGTTTTGTAAAAAGTCAAAGAACAAAAGTTGTTGTTTATGATGTTAGTAGATAATACAGTCTTGCAAGGTTGTTAGTGTTTTACCAATAACCCTGTATTTGTGTCGTTATGTCAATACCGCAGAATGACATTCAGCAATCTTCTTTACATGTCAGACACTGATAGATTCTGACAAATAATTTAAAAAAACATGGATTCATATTTATAAAATGGCCAGGCCATTAAAAAGGTTTTAGGTTGATGTCAACTCGACAGTGGTTAAAGGTGTAATAAGTAATAAAAGCTCCGGGAAAAAAAAATTAGCTTACTCAAAATATGAAATTTACTGCTTTAAATACTAACTTTCCGACAACTTATAAGCGAATACAAATAAAGAAACTACCGAATTAAATTCTGAAAATTCCGAAAAATTTATAAAATGTTTGCTGACGTAATATTTTTCCACCAGCTTAGCGTTCGCCGGCCGCTGCCGCGGCACCACTTGCTTCGCTCGCTCGGCTCACGCGCGGTTGGTCACAGTTCTAACCTAACCTAACCTATTTCACCCAGTTCAAAATGACGAATCATACCTACAATCTGCCGCAGAAACGTGAGCCGAGCGAGCGAAGCGAGCGGTGAACATTGTTTTCGAAGACAGTATTTTTTTCGGAAGTATTTTTACACAGCTTAGTTAGTATTACAGTCAACCACAGATCATTGGAAGTTAATTTGTTTTTCGGAAGCTTTATTATTTTTCATATTTTATTATCAAGTAATTAAATATAGTTTTCTATGCAATAGTCTGCTCAGAGCCATGGTGAGGATTGCATCCTTTGACACAATTGTCGATACTTTGATTTTGGTCGTCGAAGATCGAAATAATTCTAAACTTGACGTTTTACGTGCAACCTTGTATCAGTCTGCACAGTCAGCCATGCTACATTCCCACCTAGCAATTATTTTTCTTATAATACGCACGATTCACAGATAGATCTTGCCGAAACTAGACAAAAAGAAGCGTCTCGTTTCAATCTTTCTTCATTTGTTTAATGTTAGAACCAGCTTTAAAACAAAACAACAACACGAAAGTAAGTAGTACAGGCAAAGTATTAACAATCGAATTACTCCACTATTCCCTGAACGTAACGTTGGAAGTCACTTGATCATAAAAACAGCCTTAATTAGGTAAAGTCTGCGATGCCCGTTAATCAAGTCTCATAGTCCTCGGTAATGTTGTACAGTAAAAATTTTATGTTCAGTACGTTTTCTATTAAAACTTGGTATTTATAGCACAGTCTTACCTGACGACTAATGAGATAATCAATCAGGATGATAAAACAATAGATTAGATAATTTAAAGCGTGAATAATGAACAGTTAAATGATTTATGTCGGAATTTAATTAACTATTTATGGTTAGTAAAATTGGCTGAAAACTTTACAGTATGTTTAATTTACGGTAATGAGGGTAATAATAATGCAATTAGTAACTGATCTGTTACACAACAAATTGGCTGGTAATCATTAAATATTCACATATTTTTTTCAATTCATAAAGGAAAATAATATATAACGGTAACTCATACTAAGCCATCAGTAATTTATATTAGATTTAATTTATAATATTAGAACTAGGAACTCTTTTCCCACACCATCTAAACAAAATCAAAGTGGCTAATTTAATTGTATATATATATTTTTTATGATATTAATGTTATTTTTTGCGATTAATATACTTTGACTCACACGCTGACTTATTAATTGACAATATTTTTTTGGAAATTCTACTTTTCTCCATGTGTATCTATCACATATTTAATTTGTCTGTCATTACTTCACTTTTCATTCTTTTTACTGACTGTGGCATAGTGATTTTTACTTTGACCTGGAACCGGCCCTCATGGTACGCGTCCAAGTCAACTCGCCACCTCTTTCTGGGCCGGCCTCGGTGGCACCGTCCGTAAAAAACAGTCGCGACACGCGACGCAACACAGAGCCACCACTTGTCGCGAGGCACGCGGTGCCTTTGTGCCGCGTCGCGTGTCGCGCCTGTTTGTAGGAGCCTTTACTGTGTGGAGAGTTTTGCCCATTGGTCATCGTGCATACGACCGTTGCCCAATAATGGGACAGTATAGGCATACAGTATATATTTTTTTTAAGTAAAAATCAACGAACCAACGCAAGCTATGCACAAAATTAATATGCTTACTGTTTCTACTAACCGTTTATTATTTTTACTGATCGACACCGACAGCTAACTTGACTGACCAGCCAATGAATGCAGGCCCCTCTTAAAGAAACACTAAATCCTAAAACAAATAATAAAAATTAAAACACAAATAAAACTCCTACGCAAACGACATAATTTTCGGACTCTCTCCACACTGGTATTAGTCCAACTGCCGACGTTAAAGATAAAAATAAAATGTGTTATAAACACAGGAATTTGTTATGTTGCATATAAATTAGATTGACGGGTGCCCGTCAAGTTTGGTGATAAATGGGACGTTAGCGTATGTGATAAAAATTAAGAGATTATAATACTTGCTGGGCATAGTGAATGTGTTGAGTCTTTGCACACGGTGTGTGGTAAGTATCTAGCTGTTGCACCATAGAAAGTTATTAAGTTCAATCTGTGCGCAGGATGGGCAAGTAGCCCAGCTTATAAAAGTCTAGGACTGGAGCAAGACCAAACAAAACTATTTTTGTTTAGGCCAGACAAAGCCGGATAAAGTGGCAGTGGGCGGGGGCATAAGGTAGACGGTTGACCTGGTCACGAAGGTCACGTTAATCCGCTGGATGCAAGAAGAACAGGACCGGTCGATGTTGCGACGCTTGGGGGGGGCTTATGGCCAGCAGTGGATGTTTTTCGGCTGAAATGATGATGATAAAATTATGGGCGAGGCACGTTGCTCGCAGGACAAAACTCGAAAAGTTCTCGAGTGGCGACGCAAGGCGCAACGTAGTTTTGTCCTAAGGTGGACCGCAGATCTGATGAAGGTTACAGAAATCCTACTGGATGCTTATCTAACGACTCCTCCTTGTGGCAATCATTGGGACGGCCATTGTCTTGCAATGGACGTTTTTATCTGAAATGTTACAAAGTTTACTTATTTTCCTACTGCGGAATTGACTGACCGCAGTAATTATATGTACTTACTAGCTTCTGCCCGCGACTTCGTCCGCGTGAAATTTCGGCCCACCCATCGCGTCGCATTCGCATCCCGTCGCTCGCCCGCGCTAAAACTTCGTTATCGCTTAGCGTTCTTTCTGACTTCCGTTCTTTACGCTTGGCTTCTAAGGATCGTAGCGTAGATATATAGCTTATAGCCTTCCTCGATAAATGGACTATCCAACACTAAAATATTTTTTCAATTCGAACCAGTAGTTCCTGAGATTGGCGCGTTCAACCAAACAAACAAACTCTTCAGCTTTATCCATACTAACATTATGAATGAAACAAAATTATGAAACTAATAAATAATAATAAAAACGTAAAAATTTGATTACCATAAAAAAAGGTTATAGTGAGTCAATCTTAAAAGATAGACATGTGCTGTCGCGGACTTTTTTTTAGAACTTTTAAAGAGGAACAATTCCATAATACATGATATTTGCGTAACTTAAACCGTTTATGCAGCGCACGCAACGGAAACTCTCAAAAAAGAATATTTTTTCCCGTTTTTGCAAGATTTTTCATTTATGCTCCGATCCTATTGGTCGAAGCGTGATGTTATATAGCCTATAATATTCTTAAATAATGGACCAACACAAAAAGAATTTTTCAATTCCAACCAGCAGTTCCTGAGATTAGCGCGTTCAAACAAACAAACAAACAAACTCTTCAGCTTTATATATTAGTATATATAGATTATTTTTTCATTAAAACAGAAAGCATTAATTAATATCAAATTAACCTAAAAAAGCTTTAACAAAGAAAAACATTCACAAAATTAAAACCTTTAAGAATAATCATAAACGTCATAATGGCACAGGCAACTCATAATAATAATATTCCTGCTTCCCCTGTCAAAGTATCATTTGAAAACAGAAATTATTGTTAAATTAATGTAATAATAAAGCACCTGCACGACATGTAGCTGCCACTTTTTACTTGAAGTATTTTTGCTCGTTAAATTATTCAGGCGTAGAAAATGTCAAAAATGAAAAATCTATTTTGTAAAGAAACCACTAAGATCTTCGTCAACCACTGTTGATTTTTGAAAGTACTAAATCACGTACTAAATATTGGTTTGAGCAGAATGATGTGATTCATTGTAGTTTTGTAGTACAGGCATGGAATCGTCATTATGACGCATCATAATGGCGGGACCAGTGTTATCGTTAAATTCCGTTTATGCCGTGTGAGGTACAAAATATTCAGAAAATGTGCGAAATAGTACTAAATGGGTACTAAATATACGTGGTAGAATATTTCAATTACAAGAGTTGGTCCCGCCATTATGATGTTTATCAATAATCCTGCAATTAACAAAGCCTTAAAACAAACTCCAAAGATAAATACCGATACTGATCCTTTTCACTGAACTGAACCGCTTCCAACGAACGCAACAATGGCGGGCCCGCATAGCACTGTTTGCTCGGCATTAGCCCGTTTCCATGTTGACATACTTATAGATTCAGTGATTGTCGCGACAGGATAGCCTAACTATGCTTAACGAGGTAGTTTCGGGACGATATTCTGTGGCTTTTGTTTTCTTTTTGTGGAACTTTTGTTGAAAGAGCTGGCTGGAAAGGGGTAGTTTTCAGTAAAAAAATAAAAACTGGACGATACAGTCGTTTTGTGGTAGAAGAGGTAACCAAGTCAGTAAGTATACGTTGAACGAGTGTGATTACACTATTTAAACTCAAGGTAAAGATGCTATTTTTAAGAAACAGAGAGTAATTAGAAAGCATATTATAATTTCGTTTTTATATCCGTCAACATGAAAGGGGAAATATTTAACTGATCCTCTAGAAACTTATTGACCTTCTAATGATAAACACTTTTTTTAAATTAATGAACTTGTAAAAACTTCTTGCGCTTCTAAAGATGTACATTTTTTTTTAAAATCATTGGGCCTCTTTCATTAATTTCTCGCTTTTTCTCACAGTTGGTTGCAGTAGCTAAGCTAGAGTACCTCGACCAAACGGGTTAGGTTAGGTTAGGTTAGAACTGTGAGAAACCACGTGCGAGCCAAATTGGTCGGATCGGTATCAGCGATCGGCGATTTAGCCCCTTTTTAGATGCTAAGCGCAACTGTATCGATGCATTTAGCTTTTAAAAAGCGGCTAAATCGACGATCGCCGATGCTAAAAGTATCGTGTGTGCTTTGGCCCTAAGCTAAGGTTGGGCAGAGACGTACCTATAAGTAGTACAGACCCACATTTCACCAGTTATGTTTTTTAAGCTCCATGTAATAGGGGGTGAGCCTATTGCCATTAACCGGGCACAAATCCAGACTCCGGGCTGCTACTGTGAAATTTCAGATGAAAAAACCCGATTACACTTCGAAAAGCCCAATCCGGGAAGCAAACCCAGGACCTCATGCTCAGCAGTAGAGCTTGCGAAGTTGCGACCACTGGACGAACGAGGCAGTCATAATAATACATCATCATAAAAATACATCAGTCATCGCCAAAATTAGAAATACCAATTCCCTTCTGCCAAATGCAAACAAAGCCACGCTGAAGAATAAACCCATCAGTGAAGAATAAAATCGTATAAATTACGTCAAAGGCTCGGCCATTCGTAGAAATACTTTATCTATTTATCATTACCGTGACCTATAGAAATTTTGAGAAAGACTAATGTCCAAACATTTTTGAGGGCTTATTCTGGTAGATTACGTTTCGAAATTAAATTATTATGATTATTTGTACGTTGACAGTCGTAGATGTGATTGGTAAAGGAATGGACAAAGTGGCTTAAATGGAAAAACTACCCCTAATTTTAAGTGGTTAGTAGTCAAAGTCAAATCGTTTATTTCAAATAGGCACACTAAAGGTACTATTGAACCTAACAATAAATAAATAGAATTGACTCTAGTTGCCCCTTCCAAAAGGTAGTTACGTATGGAGAAGAATAGGCAAGAAACTCCGCACTTACTCTGTTTTTTTTACATATTTTGTATACATTAATCATATAAATTATATATGAAGACAATGTAGTACCTAGAATAAAATGACTATACCATATAGGTAAAAATAAAGCAATGACAGATAAATTAATTAAGCCGCTGATAGACTTGAGCATTCACTTGTAATAAGCATTCTAGCGAATATAAAATACACGAGCGTTTTAGCGAGCGAATTTGCTTCGAGATCGAGAAAATGTTCGTAGCGATGTTTGGCTCTTTGCTTGGCTCTGTTTGTTGTTCAGTTCGACAAATTTAAAAGCGACGAATGCTCAATGTTCTATTACAAGTGAATGCTCAAGTCTATCAGCACCTTTAGGTTTGTGATAGATACATGGTGCTCAAGTTATATACAAATACAAAAAAAAAAAGTAACAATGGCTTTCAGAAGGTCAGTCAACCTTGTGGGAGGCCTTCCTACGCTACATCTTCCGGTAAGCGGTCGCCACTCTAGAACCTTTCGGCCCCAAGGGTCATCTGTTCTGAGAGCAATGTGCCCTGCCCATTGCCACTTATGTTTGGCAATTCTTCGAGCTATATCGGTTACCTTGGTTCTCCTGCAGATCTCTTCATTTCTGATTCAATCACGTAGGGAAACTCCAAGCATAGCCTTCTCCATTGCCTTTGGGTGACTTTTAGCCTTCTAGTAAGGCCCATTGTGAGCGACCACGGGTCTCATTGGAATGGTCTCAACGAATAGGTTATAGAAAGATGGATAATCAGGGTTTGTTTACGGAGTAGCAAAAAGAAATGAGGGTTAATTAGTAATGAACTTTATTGTGGAAAAAAATTTCGTAAGTACAACGCAGATTTAAGCGAGGCAGGTGTCGATCGTAGCGTGACTACAAGTAATACGTAAGGATGTAAAGTTTAATAAGCAGGAAATAAAGGTTGAATTTAAAATTTCAGTGTAAAAAAAAAAACGATGACGTGGTTTATACCTAGGTATTATGAATGAATGCTAGCGTAGAAATGATAGCGCCTGTTAACTTCCTATTTTGATTAGGCGTCCCCCGACGCGACAACGTGGATCTTACGCAGAATGTCCCATTCGCAAAAAGGCTACGCACGACTGCCCGCCATGTTAAACTGATTTATTCAAAGCATAATAAATAAAATATTTTTATTCTGAGAGTTCTCCTCATTGTAGTTGGACAGTGTGCGTCAAAGCCGTTTTTTACCAAAAAAAAAACACAGGACATTGTGTAAATGGGACAATGTGCGAATGGGACATTGTGCGAATGGGACATTTTGCGTATGAAACTTTGTGCGAATGGGACTTTGTTCGAATGGGGCATTATGCGCCAACGGGACTTTTTGCGAATGGCACATTCTGCGTCAGATCTAATGACGCTTGCATCAAAATATTACCTACAACTTAAAATAAACTTAAAGTACCTATACATTTTATTTTATTCTTTAAAGGATTTTGTTTTCTAGGAAAACGACAGAAAATCGATGAAACATCTAAATAATTCCCATCGATTTCAATAAAACAGGAATCAAATAAGGACTGAATCCGATTATAAAAAACGATATATACAGAATACGGGTCCGGCTCGAACCGCCTCGAACCGGTTCAGTAAAGTTTCGATTACTCAAATACCGAGACTTTTGTTATCGAATCGCATTGTACTGTTTTATCGTAATGGCTTATAGGACATATGTCTTATATTTTATTGTTAAAGCCTTCGGGATCCTTGAACTCGGAAATAGTACCTACATACTTGATCCGGTTCGCTTCGAACGGAAACCGTAAATAATAAATTATTGTTGAAATGACGTTGGTTCTTTTGTTTCTATCAAAGGTAATTTTGGATTTTAGGTTTGAAGTTTGCCCCACATTTGGTATTCCCTTTTCGCCCCCACATTTATTACTTGTTTGGCCCCAAAAATCATTTGTTTTATTTCTTTATTATTTTAATTTTGTTTCGCCCCATTTTTTGTTCCTTATTCGCCTCAGTTTTCTTTGTATTGAATTTTTAGATTATAAGTTACTGCCGGATGCAAAAGTGTCGTTGTTAAAATATTTTTACCCGACTGTTAACTAGAGTTATTATTTTCCTGCAACTTTAGTGTTAAACAAGGAAACACTTTAAATATGTTATTTAAAACCGTCAAGAGTTGGTAATAAGCAATAATATATACGTACTTCTATACTATCTATACTAATATTATAAAGCTGAAGAGTTCGTTTGTTTGTTTGTTTGGTTGAACGCGCTAATCTCAGAAACTACTAGTTGGTATTGAAAAGTTATTTTATTGGATAGCCCATTTATTGAGAAAGGCATCAACATATAAGGACAAAGGATATAACATCACGCTACGATCAAAAGGAGCGGAGCATCAATGAAAAATGTTGCAAACATGGGGAAAATGTATTCCTTTTGAGAGCTTCCGTTGCTTGCGCTGCGTAAACGGTTAAAGTTACGCAACAATCATCTAAGACGGAATTGTTTCTCTTAAAAAGTAAAAGCTCTTAAAAAGTACAAAATAATATCGCGGGTTGGGGGAACAAGAAATTCACGCGGACGAAGTCGCGGGCAGAAGCTAGTTCATTCATTCATCATCATTCATTTCAGCCGAAAGACGTCCACTGCGGAACATAAGCCTCCCCAATTGGGGGGGGTTGGCCATAATCGTCGAAGCTAGTTATCAATATTTAAATAAGTTAAACAGAGTATGAGTCTTGTCTGAATTTGATCATTACCGTTTCCACTCTTAAAATCTAGTAGTAGGTCATTAAAATCTTTCTTACAAGCTCATAAAAGTCTAAAGAAGGTCTAAGTAGCTAAATGTCCAACAGCGCGAAACGTTTAATGAGCCGTAAGTCTAATTAGCAAAATGTCCATGTAGCAAAACGTCCAACTATCAGGTGGTCTGTAGATACAGCAGAACATAAAAAAGCACCTACCGGGACCATTCCGTAGGAGGCTTGCTCCTCAAGCGCTTTATGCCCTCCCGATGTTTTCTAAAGTCCGCTTTAAGAGTTAGAAACTTCAATATCCACCTGTCTTCAATAAGAAGTAGCTGATTCGGAAAACTGTATCGTAGTAAAAGATTCATCTTGCTGTTCTCTTCATTGTGCTATAGAACGTTGATTTTGTTTTGTTTTTGGAGTCCAGGATGTTTCATAGACTGTGTTCTGTACAAAATACATTAAAAACCCTCTGTAGACCAAAAACCTCTTCTTCAAAGTCAAAGTCAAATCATTTATTTCTAATAGGCACGAAGATGCACTTTTGAACGTCAAAAATTACATGAATAGTTAATTGATTCTAGTTGCGCCTTCCAAAATGTAGTTATGTATGGAGAAGAATGGGCAAGAAACTCCATACTAACTCTTTTAAAATGTTTACAATAGTTTGTATAAATTAATTAATATTTATAGGCGAATACGACGTACCTAGAAAAAAAAAAAATTACTTACCACAATTGGTAAAAAGAATGAAAAGTGAAGTAATAACAGACAAAATAATAAATGCGATAGGTACATGGTACTCACATATTTACAAACATTGTATATGATTTCCTTTGATTCCTTTGATTTCTTATTCAGAGAAAGAACAGGGGTATTTAAAATTATCAAGCATAAAGTCGTGAGCTGAATAATTTTAAGTCTTAACTTAATCATTTAAAAATCTTTATTAAAAGTCAGTTTTGTTTAAAATGAATGTAAAACAAAATGCAAAAAAATCTTTCCATCCAACAGATTCATATCAAAATCAAAAAGCAATTTCGACACTTCGAGAAAGCCGTTTCACATTTGGACCTAAAAAGCGGCCAAATTCGAGTCGGACTCGCACACGAAGGATTCCGGACACTGAATTAAAAAAAAAAAACAGATTCCGTACCACAAGGCAAAATGCAAACCGCAACTATTATGGTTCAAAAGATACAGCCCTGTCACAGAAGGACGGATAGCAGAGCCTTTATAGTAATAGAGTCCCGTTGGCACCCTTTGGGTACAGAACTAAAAATTTATGAAATTCAGATTTCATTATTACATTACCAGTAGTTGTATAGTTGACCTCTTAATGACTGTATCACCTTTAGGTTGAATTTCACTTGCACGTCATAAAACGAGAAGATCTATTGGTCTATGTGACAGTGACTGTTAGCTAGTTTCATCCGTAGTGAAGTTTCTATTTACTGGGAATTGATCTTATAATGGTAGAGGGGGTCGTCGCTAAATGATAACAGCCGCAAGGCTCGATCGAAAGTTAAGCTGCGCTTGCCACAGTTAGTTTGCGGATGGGTTACCATCCATTACATATCGAGAACCCTCCGTGCCTCGGAAAGCACTTTAAGTCCCGCCTGTCATTCGTAGATCTTTGACAGTCGGAACGGGTAGTCAGAAGTGCAAAAGTCTGACAAGCAGTCTTACCAAGGGGTATCGTGTTATCCAGTAACTGGGTTGCGGAGGTCAGATAGGCAGTCGCTCCATGTAAAAAACCGGCCAAATGCATGTCGAATCACGCAAAATGAAAGGTTCCGAAATTGAGATGAATTTATCCCAACAAAAAACTTAACATTGCGTTAAGGAACTTCGTTCCAAAAATCTGACACCAAAATATGGCACTGATTCACACCGCACATTGCTGGCAAACAATGGCACTTACGCAATGATCTCATACATTGCGCGCCACCCACTGACACGATCGGTACACTCGCCCCATAAATATTCATTGGAACACCGACTGTTGTGACATAAACGTCAGAGCCTTCGCGGGGTTTTAATTCAATTTCGACAGCATTGTTTTGATTAGTACGGTCGGAAGAAACGATGTTTTTTAAATAAAATGTTAAAGTTTTTTATTTGGAGGTTAGTTATGGAATAACATAATCACTTACTAATTAAATATAATAACTACATCTTTTATGTTTGAGCCAAGTGAAACGGGAGTTCCGTTTACATAAGCCGTTAATTTTTAAATTGACAGTACAGAATTTCGATTATAATTAAAAGGACTTCCGTCGTCAATCTATTGAATGCATGAAAGAAAATAAGGCGCAGATCATATTATTGAATTAGAAATAAGCAATTGACAATGAAGAAACTTTTAATCGCAAAAATAAAATATACATATAGTTTATTTTTATTTTTATTGCAGCCACTTAAGGGATGGCTCAGCAAAATACCAGGGTTGGATCTAGTATCGTTTGGCAGGAGTTCGAGCGTAAAAGGGGTTAAAGCTGGTAGGGGTTGAGTCTCTGATTATAACGCTACCACTCTTATTACAAGGTTAATACATGTTTTTTGAAAATAACATAAATTGCTTCTAACCTCAATCTGATAAGTAGTGAAACGCAACGTTAAAATGGATGATTGACAACCAAATCAGTACAAAAAAAAAAAAAAAAAAAAAAAAATCAGTAAATCAGTATTATCTGTGTTGTAAAATGTCGAGCAAGATTGATGAAACAAAAACTGAAAAAAAAAAAAAAAAAAAACGCAGCCATTTGCGCACAGACTAATGAGTTGATTTGCGTCATGTGTCGGTGTGTGTTTTCGTTCATTCCGTTTCTTCCCAAGTTGTTGCTCAGAAGGAAATTAGTGTACCCTCACTTCATGGTTAAAATAGGCCGAATATGTTCCAACCCCGAATACTCGTAGGAACACCCCGACTCCACGTAGTCTTTTGGCTGCTACCCCTAGAGTGTATATATATAAAAACCGAAGGCGCAAAGGCAGAGCAACCTCCGCCCGCTGTAACAAAGCACAGGCACCCGTGGTGCGAGCCGTAGCGGCTGAGGCTGGTCGCCAAAGCTGCGGAGGTGACCATGGGTGCCTATCCTTTTTATGTAAGGGTGAAGGGGTTGCACTTCCCGCAGCACCGGAGACGATGCAGAAGCAACTTTAAAGTATTTTGAGGTTTGGTTACAAAAAATTGTTTTTCTCAAGAACAGTGCGTTACCTTTTCATGGGATTGGTGCCAGAGGATAGGGGGTGCCCCCCCGACCTCCACATCTCCCCCGTCCCCCTCCTCCTGCCAAACGATACTAGATTTTTGCCAAATACCAACTTGCTGCACTTGATTCGGTGGAACGGAGAGCGAAAAGGCTTATAGGCGATGAAACGTTGGTGTTTAGGGTTCACAGCCTGGCTCATCGGCGTAATGTTGCTTGACTGTCAGTCTTCTACAGACTGTACTTCTGTACTTCGGAGTGTGCAAAGGAGCTCCATGACTTGATCCCACCATCGCCCTTTTATTACCAGACTACCAAACGTACTGCAGGGTACCATACGTACTTGGTTGATATCCCATCCAGTCGTACTCAGCGCTTCTTCTCCACATTTTTTATGCGCACAGCCAAAGTGTGGAACTCTCTGGCAGCGTCTGTGTTCCCTTCCACATATAACCCATATAACCCATATAACTTAAAGCAAGAGTGAACAGGCATATTCTGGGCACGCTCATTTCTCCATCCATCGCTTTCCATCAGGCGAGATAAAGGTTAGGAGCAGGCGCAATCCATACTTTATCCATACTATAAAATTATAAATGTGAAAGTAACTCTGTCTGTCCGTCCGTCTGTTACGTTTTCACGCCTAAACCGCTGAACCGATCGTCATGACATTTGGCAGATATATAGCGTGGGATATGGAGAAAGGACATGGGCTACTTTTTTATAACGGCGCGATAACCGACATCCACGCGGGCGTAGCTGCGGGCAAAAGCTAGACAGTAAGAAAAAAAAAAACATACAAGTTTTACTAGTATTAGTACACACAAAACTGAAGATAAGTTTATGAAAATATTATGTGATAACATAATTTAGGCAACACCTAAAAAGCACATGTAGAAAGTCATTATTATAGACTTGGCTTCCTTTCCTTCCTACACTCTGTTTTCCAGTCTGATATTCCAACTTATTCTGCTGACGTTCCTAACAAGCATCATATTTGCTCCGAATATAATTTCTTGGAACAATTGAATGTGACAGAATTGAAACCAGTCGTTATCTTGTCAAACAATAACACGACACGGAAAACACTGTTCAATTATGTTAAATAGATATGGAACTATTTGACAAAATGAACTTATTGCGTTTGATTCCTGTTTTGACATTGTTTTGATGAAAATTTTGGGGAGTTGACATTTGGAATCACCTAGAAAATACTTGAATAATGTTTCACGGGTTCGAGACGACGCGCGACGAGGGGAAAGAGTAGCTGGGAGAACTTGGAGGCCTTTGTCTAGCAGTCGGACAGTAATGGCAAAAAGAAGAAAGAAAAGAAAAAGAAAGAAAATACGTTCATTTGCGGTAAACATGACGAAAAAAGAATATAAACACAAAAAAAAATTGAATACTGTGTGGGAAAAATGCGTCATATCCAACCAGCACTTGGGCTCTTTCTTGCATAGGCAAGGCAGAGCCCCAGCGCTGGTTGGTGTTGGTGATGCTGGTTGGGTGGTGGAAGGGAAAAATCACTAAACTTATATAAGTTCCTAGTTAAAGTTATGAGCCAACATTTGAAATACTGTCATGTAAGCGACATGAAGAGGAAGAAGACCTAGTTGAAAAAGCTGCCAAAATAATAACTATAATTTGGTTGAAAAAAGAATTAATAAAGGCTCCTACAAACAGGCGCGACACGCGACGCGATGCAAAGGCACCGCGTGTCGCGCGATAATCGGTGCTTTTACTCTTGCTGTGCCGCTCTATCTATACACATTTTATATACTAACTGCTGCCCGCAGCTTCGCCCATGTGTAGTCTACGTCCTTCTCCGGATCCAGGGGTACCTGTTAAATTTCATAACGATTGGCTCAGTAGTTTAATCGTGAAAAGGTTACAGACACATAGAGTTACTTTCACATTTATGATATTAGTATGGAATAGCTGCTGCCCGCGGCTTCGTTCGCGTGGTTTTTTCTAAATAAAAGTATGTTACTCCTTATAACATTCAGCTATCTGCCACTGAAAGTCCCGTCAAAATCGGTGCAGCCGTTTCGGAGATTAGCTGGGCAAACAGACAGACACACAAACATACAATCTTTAAAAAAATGTGTTTTGTTGTAAGTACACAAAGCCCCATTAAGTCCTTACCCCCCCAAAAGACATGTGCGTTCAAATCCGTGATAGGCCCAAGTTGGTTTTTGTATTTTGCAAAAACATGATAATACAATTAATGTATTGTTTTAGTGAATAAATAAGTATTTTCTGTTTTAAATATTGTTTTTATTCATTAAAAAGTTAATAGTTTTATTAATGCATATAATGACAAGCAACAATAAGCTTAACATTTACAAAGTCTTATACAACGTCTAAGTAGTCCGGCGGTTACAAGATCGCTTGCCGTGCGTAATATTGGAGGTTCAAATGCTAGGCACAACATGTGTTTTCTTTCTAATACTCGTATATAGAAAGGATTTAAAAATCAAGAAAAATTAAATGTTTTAATGTAAAGATAATAATTTATATTATCTTTACAATCTTTTTATTTATATTTTATATAATATATTTTTTTCTGTTTTTATAAGTTCTTTGTTTTTTTTTTATTGTAAAATTTTGATAATACACAGTTATCATTAGTCATTACATATTTTGCCAACTGACACAAACGGGTCCCTAGACAACGTTGTAGTTATAATTTGAGGGTATGGATTAATTTTATAGAGAAAACGTAAGTAAGTAAAATGAATAGATACCCTCAAATGATAACATCCATCGATTAGACAGACCTAAAGATAAACTACTTAGACGATAGTGGATAACAATTTCAGCGCTAATCTCATGGGCTCGCTGGCTAGTCTGTCAAACTGCCGGTATGAGTATGACGACATTCGGTAATGCGATGGTTCGAATCCAAGTCGAACTAGTAAACTCTTTTTGAAGTATTCTTTAGATTATTCGTAACGAATTCAATTTTGTAGCAGTGTAACATTTTATAACTTGAGGGGTTAGGACATAATGACGCTGTGTGTACCAGAAATACTTTAATATGCATTTAGTAAAAAGCTGTTATTTTGACATAACAAACAGACACGTCAATTTAACTAATTTTATATAGATATACATATAGATTAAACTCGCGTTTCGTGTCTCTCTATGTGACCGTGATGTTCTTCTAAACTTCGCAACGGATTTTGAAGCGGTTTTCACTATCATTTATAGAATTTAATCCGAAAAGTTTGTGTTAGTTAGTGTTTTTTGTTAATAATAATTAAACTTACATACAATAACGAAATCTCGAAGTTTTGTCAAATCGTAAAAACCATACAAAGCATGGGTTGGTTGCTAGCAATCAATAATTAAATACCTCCACCTGCCATTTTATCAGATCATAAAAATGAAATACCGATCAAAGAAATATATAAATTAAATGAATCGAACCAGTACTCCAGTGAGCCGGCTCTGTTTCTTCATGCTCACTTCATTAATCCACTTCGTTACCTTCAAGGACACTTATTGGCCTGGTAATAATGTAAATGGATGCAAATAGAACAAATAAATAGCTTTGCTTTAATTTAACATATCGGTAGAAAATCAATTCTTTTAGAGTGATTGTAAGGTACTGCTGATAAGGTTGCTTTTTAGGGTTTCGTACCTCAAAAGGAAAAACAAAAAACAATCAATCTACTCTCTACAGGTCGATTAAGTTTTAATTTGGTACACATATGAATTTCTGTGAGCCAAACACGGACGTGTAACATAAATAAACTAATTTTGATTACGGGGGTCACTTTTGGGGGCAAACTAGAAAATAAAATAAAAAGTTTTGCAAACTGCACCGTGTGAAATATCAAATAAAAGGCTAGGGATATATTTCTTTTAATATTTTAAAATATATACTTTTATAGTTTTAGAAAAAAATAAAATTATCATTTTTACTTATCTCCGAAACTACTGAGACTAAAATTTTGAAAAAATTAAAGAAAATTATTCTTCACTTATTGATTACAGGAAAACCAATAAGAAGTCTATGGTCTTAAATTAACATGGTAAATCTCTCAATATTGTTCGTAAAAACTTCGATAATTGTAGTTAAAATGTGTGGGAGGATTTGTTTGTCAACTAGAATGTTAAGTTTTTTCTTGAGATAAATTCATTCCAACTACAGAACCCTTCGTTGGTTTAAAAACAGTTGCATAAATCTTTAACTCGCAGGGAAGAAAGTTTATCGTTGTAAAGTTAATTCAATTTTGCTGCCTCCGTCATATTTGTTCTTTATTCGAATTTAGAATACAGAAAATAAATGTGCTAGGGACAAATTGACGCTTAGATTTTTTAACGAACGGCCAGTACTTTTAATGTTATGCTAATAAACGTGAAATATCCCTAGACAGTGTTGATGCAAAATTTGAACAGAATCAATCCGGTAGAATTTTCGTGATGCTGGAACAACAGAAAAATAGACGAACGTTCTAAAAACAATATTTTCGGCATTAGAATCGATCCTAGACCCCGTAGCAAATACGTTTTTTTTTTTTTTTTTTAAATATTCAGTGTACATACGGCTACATATCAAGCTATACATTTCCAGTATAAGCTGATCTCTCATTATAGGGAAATCCTATACAATGCGAGACCAGCGTAAACTAGTTTTGTATAGCTTGATATGTAGCCGTGTGTACAGTTTTGACTTTGCTACGATTTTATTATATTTATAGATGAAAAGTTTCAGCATCGTGTTTAGTTTGATGAGTTTTCGAAAATGAATTGTTATAAAAATATCTTTAGTTGTCTAAACAACCCCATAAAACTACTCATCACATCACACCAAACCTGTTAAACATCAAACCAAACAAAAACTGCGCCCAAGATATACCGGTAAACATTAAGTTTTATCTCAAAGCACAACACTCCGAACAACCCAGTTAGCGCCAAACTTACTTCCCGCTCACCCAGCCAAAGCTTATTTGATTCAATGAACGAAATAAAAGACAAAAAGGTCAACAATAAGAGTCGAGACTTGAAAACTTGCATCCGCAGTTACTTTTGAAACTAACCGCCACTTCCTAGGAGTTGGCACACAGGGTCTAGACACAGCTAAACTTTGGAAGCAAACAAACCGGGGAGTTAACTGGGAGTTCACAAAACAACCGACGGACGCCTTAGTCTTGGTTAGTTAACATGGCCATTTGGCTGCCACCTGAGGTCACTTAGCGTCTTGTGCTGTAGAGGATTAATTAGTTTGACAACACATTGTATTAGCTGATTGAATACCTAAGTTAACATATTGTTTTGGTGGTTATTATGAATTTCTAGAGCCATACACTGAAAAAAATAATTAGCCGAACTAATTAAGTTACTTCAATAATAACTTAACTTTAGTTAAAAGGAAATAAACTTTGCTTGAATTAAACAAAACGATTTTTTAGTGTGCAAAACGGGTCTCCCTTGTTTTACCGAAAAGAAATTGCCAAATTATCACTTCCCAAACAAATTTTCGCATAATTTCATTTGCCAAATTATTACTTAACAAAAAATCTATTCACAAAAAACTGTAACGCAAACCTAATGTTTGGCAAATGAACGTTTAAACTATAACTTGTTTACCAACTAGTACTTTTAACATTTTTTATTTAGTCAAATATTTCAGTTGGAATAACAGTTTTTACGCAAAATCAAATAAGTTAAATATTTAGTATAGTCAGTAAATAAGTAATTAACCTAATCTAAATAGTTCAGTTCCGGGTAACCTACTAAAAACAATCTCTTTTTTCTATTAATGCAAGTTGTTTCTGACACTCGCCGGCCGCTGCCGCGGCACCGCTCGCTTCGCTCGCTCGGCTCGTGCGTAGGAGGTCACAGTTTTAACCTAACCTAACCTAACCATCTTTTTTTTTAAATAATTAACCTTCTCTAACTTCTTCCATAAATAAACTAATATCAAGTAACCATAAATTTGACTTGTTTCAGACAAATTCAAGCACAAAAACTTACAAAGAAGTACGCAAAAGACATCAAATTTAACCAACAAGTCAAATGTTTATTGGTCATTTAATTTCACCAAACGTTTATTGTCTGAAGATTGTTTGCTGTAATAAATCATTTGATTAAAGACCAAATGCCATATTATACTTGGTAATATTTTGCCAAGTAAAAATTTGACCAAATGAAAATGTGCGTACTAAAATTATTCCAAATATTACATTGGTATAAAAAAAGGTTGCTAAAATTTGTTTGGGTAATGAAAATTTGGCAAAATCTTTTCGGCAAAACGGCAGGATCCCGTGCAAAACAGGGTTTTGTAACAGATAACGTCTAGTTCGCAAGTCACAATATTTGTGTAAACACTAACCAAGTTTTTGTTACAGTTATGCAAACATTTCTTTCAGTGTAGGTGTGGGGCATTACAACATAACATAACGCATGTATTCATGTATGTTATTCATGCGTTATGTTATATGTTATGTTTCATTATAAAGCATGTATTCCTCTATGGATCAAGCAGACTCACACACACATAGACACACCCTCACACAGGCACATTTCACTGATTATATTCAAGTCCCATGCAAAAGCCCAATGCCGTCAATCGAGCAGAAATCAACGCATCGAGCATTTTGTTTGTTAATAATTCTGAGCATAGGACGGTAAATGCCAAATCAGTTGTTGATGTATTATTATTGCAATGTCTACTGATTTTCTCAAAATAAAGAATTATACTCATTGCGGAATAAGGGAGATAAGCCTACATGGGTGTGCAAGCCACTGACATTCGTATTCATGGCTACGCTTTATGAACCTCTGAAAAACTGCCCATTATGGAATTCATCACTGCCACCAACCAAGTAATCAGGGAACATTAACGATTTCCACTACAACATTGATGGTAAGCCCCGATATCGACAGAAACTTTCCGAAAATTCCATCAGCCGACAATTACGTTACAGTTCCCGAAAGCATTTTTCCAAAATATATATTTTCCATTATCATTAATCAGTTCACGAGTTGAAAACGAAGTTACTTCACTAATTTATCTATGTCACGATTTTCAGGAGGGACAAACAAAGTTATTGACACCGTGACTTCCGTCGGATGATTGATTACAACCAACTTTGTCGGTATTTATTTGACGTTTTGATCGGTGTTTGTGATGCGAAATTACAATTTGCGTAAACTTGTTTAAAATGTTGTTCGTGGTGTCGAAACGTAATTCTCTATGTTCCTAATTGACATGGTGTATCAATAATTGTGAATTTACGGTTGTAAGTTGGAGGTGGGAATTTTATCAAGTTTAATTGTGTCTGAATCAAACTTCAACTTTGTGACTAACTCAGGTCATCGGAAAACTTGAGACTAGAGATGCATTCCACTAGCTTTTATGACAAGTCTTTTACAGTTCAAGTAGTACGGTTATGGAATGCCTTGCCCGTGTCGACAAGGCGTGCTCAATATTTGTCCACTTTTAAAATTCTGGTTAAAAATAATTTCCTCTCTCCTTAAACATCATCATTACTTAAAGTTCCTTGCTCTTGTATCACGTTTATTATTGTATGTATATATTTATATTAAGTATCTATATGCTTTGGTAAATGGCACACCACTGACAACCTACAGTATTGTCTCTCCTTCTACTTTTGATCCACCCAAAGGTTGTCTGTAAAAGATCGCTTTTAGCGATAAGACCGCCGTTTGTGACATGTAACAGTTCTACATTTATATCTGTAATTTTTATGGGGTACATAAAAAGAGTATTTTATCTATCTATCTATCTATCTATGTATCTAACTAATCTACTCCTTAACAATCAAAGTGCCTGGAAACGGTTTAATTGAAATAAATGCTTTAATTTTGAGCTTTTATTCCTCTTTTTTGTAATAACCAGTGTAACGTGCTACCTTTAAAGATCACACTCATACAACCGACTACCAACTCCATTTGAATTACCACTTACGAACTTCCAAAATATAATTGTAAACTCTCGTTATCACTACTTTTCATTAAACCAGAACCCCTTCATTCCTTTACTCCTCAGTAAATCCAAAAACATCTCCACTCAAGTCCACCATGATTGTCTCTCAAAACTTCAGCTTGTCCGATCAAGATGAAATACGAGCATCCACTTCAAATCCACCTTGTTTAGAGATAAGGATTTTTGGAAATTAAATCCTGAACTTCCTTATACGAAATTGTGGCAGGAATTTCTGAACATACAAATGTGAGGGATTTTTCCGTTGACGAGGGTTCCGGGAGATCTAATTGAACGTGGTACCTATATTTTTGGGGGTAGGATATAGCTTTGTACCAACGAATGGATGTGACATTAATAAGAGATTTTCTGCCAACAATGAGGAGTCCTGAGGGATGCCGCAGGATCCGGGATGACGGTGCTAAATGATGCTTGTTGTGCTGATATGGGGCTTTATTTCATGAAAAATGTATGGGGATTCGTCTCTTAGAATTTAGATTTTGGAGTACGAGTAATACTGGCAGAAAGATTTAAAAATAAAATTGTTTTGAAATTTGTGTAAATCTACCAAAAGAGAAAAAAGCGCAATTTTTCATTATATTTTGGAACACTCAGTAGCAACAAAATAGGAAATCAATTCACAAATTTCAATTACGATAAAACCTCCAAACTCATTACAAGCCACAAAAATGATGTTGATTTTAAACAAATTAATTATTATCCTAATCAAACTCAAACTCAAACTCAAAGCATTTATTTCAAATAAACCAATTACAGGTACTTTTGAATTGTCAAGCAAGGGGTCGGTCAGTCAGAAAGATGAAGCTAGTTGCCCATTCCAAAGCGTAGTAGGTTCCTATGGAGAAGAACGGACAAGAAACTCCATGGACACTCTTTTAAAATATTGTTACAAAAAAATATGGGTTACATCATTCATGTTGAAGTTATACATGTGAGAACAATGTAGAAAGACGTGCACGTTATAATAAAATATTAATGAACATAAAACTGAATCCCACTTCATTATGGAACTCATTATTGTGCAATAATTAGTTCGGACTTTTTAAATAATAAAATCGAAGGCTTTAAAAGGTTCGATTCAATCGGTATTATTAGGGCGAGTTACGTAGATGTCTCATTGATAAGAGGTAGCGGGTACGGCTAGCCAGGATTTTGAGTGTAAGTACCGTGTAGTATTTATAGTACGATTCCACAATGCACTTTAATTGAGAGAATTTGCTGATCATTCTCTTGTTAATCAACAATAAAAAATAAACGTAAAATGAATAAGAACAATCTTCTATTTGGCTTAATTCTTCTACTAAATACGTTTAATGTTAACAAGAAAAATAGAGGGAAAAATACCTAGAGGCTGAAGCCTAAAACGGTGGTCGGATCAAATGTCTGAGCAACTGGAGGTACCTATCAGCGCCGCACTCCACCAGGCCACCAATGGTAACAGATGGACCGCTGACAATTTGAAACGGAGTCACGATTCTCAGCAGTGAGAGAGCGATTGAGAAGAGAAATAAATTCTTCTACAAAACTGACGACAAGTCATATTAAATTGCTGAACTAGAAATTATCTGAAATGTGTATAGACCCGTTACATAATCATTGAACACGAACATTGAGTAAAGTTCTCTTGATTTCTAAACTGATCTTGTCTGCACATTGACATTAAGTATTTCGTTCCCGCTTTCACTCCTCCCATCACGCAAGCCACATCTAATTCCATCACGCACAGTAGCAATTTGAACGGTTTTTTTCGTGCGTGCTACCCAAGTAATTGTTAGTATTAATTCACCTCCCCACACCGCACGCGATCCAAATATTGTTATAGGCACTTAAATTTATTCCCCATCACAACATCACCTGGTTTAATGGTACTTAGGGCAGATGCTGGGGAAGATTTAGCATTCATGGGAAAAGAAATAAAGGTTTTATGGGCATATGAAAGAGAGAGGGAAGTAATCGTTCAGCAATGAATACTTGAATATAACTTTGAATAGTTGGAGAAGAGCGATTTTCAGAAGAGTGAATATTTTATTTAGTAGAAGTAGGTTCATTTTTAATGGCGAATTTAAATGTTATATTATGAACAAATACAAATGAAATAATGTGTTTTAATGTAAGTTACCTGCAGATCTGCGCCCGGTTGATGGCAATAATCTCGCCCACTATATATAACATGGGACTTAAACATAACTGGTGAAATGTGGATGTCCTCCTCTGCTTAACCCTTCGAGGAATTCAAGCAAAATGTTATGCTACATGCAGATTAGTTTGTCCCGGGCGTGGTGGGCTTATGAATATCTTTGGGCTATAATATTGGCTATGATAAATTATCCTCACAATACTATCAGCTCCAACTTTTTTCGTCAGTTTTCCATAATTTAACTAAGTTCCCCAATTTACACAGTAAAGTCACACTTACTTAACTAACCTAATTCTAGGTTAGTTACGAATACTTATAATCCCTGTAATAACTAAACTAAATATAAAGCTAAACAGAATTCCAAATAAGCGTAAACTTCTCAACCGTAGCTCATAAACATGTTTATACGTAAAAGGGTCGCCCAAGGTCAGGTTAGATCTCTGGTTAGGTTGAGACTAAGTAGTGATGCTACATCGGACACCAAAGTAGGATATGAGCGAGAACTTTATGGGCGAATCGGCACACTCGTTGAGTTTTGTGGCTTAAGTGAACACGTTTGTGAAATTGGAAAGTTTTCGTTTTTTTTTTTTGGCAAAAGGTATTTATTGCTGTCTTTTGAATCTGCTAACCTCGTAAGCATCTTCTTGTAAGAACTGATGTTAGTCCAAAGTTACTGCTAGGTATTTTGTGTAAGATGGAATGATGAGTGCAAGAATAGTGACCTTAATCACCCACGATAGGAGAAATTCCTAGTGTGGGGCAACAAAAATAAAAGTACACAATAAACTGGTGAAGATGATCATTCAATATATATAATATATCTGCCTAGCCTTTTCCCAACTATGTTCGGGTCGGCTTCCAGTTTAACCGGATGCAGCTGAATACCAGTATTTTAAATGGAGCGCCTGCCTATCTGACCTCCACAACCCAGTAACTGGGTAACACGATACCCCTTGGTAAGACTAGCTGTCAGACTTTTGGGCTTCTGACGACCCGTAACGACTGTCAAAGATCCACGAATGACAGCCGGGACCGACAGCTTAACGTGCTTTCCGAGACACGGAGGAGTATCGGTATGTAAAGATGGTCACCCATCCACGGACCAACCCCGGCAAGCGTAGCTTAACCTGACGGATCGACCCGTGCGGCTGTTATTACATAGCCACGAGCTCCTTTTGAAGATGATCATTCACTAACCCGAATAAATAACATGTAGAAACAAACCAGGACCTTACCTCAAGCTCATAATAATAAAAGAACACACTACACAAGGCTTGCGTGTTCTACATTAACATAATATTTTTATTTCCAGTCAGTTTTATTGGGTGTACAATTATACGCACCGCTTTATCTTTGCATGCCACATGTCAGACCTGGATTTGTTACCCATGTAGCCATCCATCAAGGCTGGGTATATGAATAACTATCTTATGAAGTCCAATTTATGTGGGGTCTAAACTGTTGAGGCTAAATTAAGGTAGTTTGTTAATAATGTAGCCGCCATTTTGATGGAAATTGTTGTTGTCAAGGTTGTCCTGAAACTGGTAACTTTGTCTTCAAGAAATCAAAGGCAGAAAAAGTTTGAGCCTCTGTTAGAACTTAATAGAATGATGTCAGTCAATGTAGACAGTGGGTATCAGAAATATAATATGGTTGTGGTACAAACTGAATAATTTTCTCCATGGGACCAATATCGTTATCGCGAAAAAATAATAGGCTATCTCATACGAAACATTTATAAAGAATATTTTCTATTTTGTGAATGTGAGAACGTTGAAGGCCTAGTAGACTGTAGATTTGCTGACTATTTTCTGTTTTGTTAAGTACCTGGTAATTGTTGAAAGGCCTACACCTTCATCCCATACCTATTAAAACTGTTATTTGAAAATATTGTAAATACCAATTATTTTTAAAAGAGTAACCGTGAAATTTCTAGCCGATTCTCCTTCATAGGAAATGACCAATTGGAATCTTGCACCTAGCATCTGAGGTTTCATAAGTGCCCATAAAGGTTTATGTGAAATAAAATATTTTTGATTTTGAAACTTCAACTCCTACTCGACCCAAATGGGACAGCTGATATGTTTTTCGCGATTATGATGTTGGTACCATGGAGAAAGACGATCAGTTTGATGGTCTGTACCACAAACTTAAATATAACTACACATTTCTGATACACGCTGTAAATAAATTGTAAAATGTTTTAAAAAGTCACTATTTAATCTGCATGCCAAAAATATTCACGATTTTGAAATTGTATCTCCTATTCATGACAATATAGTAGACCCAACTAACCCAAACATATTGCCACAAACTACAGCAACGAAAGACAAAAACCCCATACACATCATCCATCGACATTTATCATTGTGGAACAACCCAACCCCGGTGGTTACAACGGTCATTCAACCTTTACTACTGCTTCATCTCCAGTTATGAATTTCACGATCATTCGGGTAACATTGAAATACATTGCGTGTTTGGTACGAACACGGAGATATGATTCCGATACAAATGCGTCATTGGACATCGAACAGATTTGTGAATTGAAACTGATGTTTTGTATTTTTTTTTGTTTGGTCTAACACGGGCAGTACAATTTAAAAACGAATAAATGCAAATAGTAGGCACCGCTAACTGTTGTTGATGCATGTTGATTCGGTTTTGTATTTATACAGGTTTGTGTATTGGTGCATTTTTTTCCATATATTGTATACGGTGATAGTCAATATTCACATCGAAAAGGTTTTCTATAAAACCTGATCCTTCTAAAATGTGCTATAATTGAAATGGGAATGTGGCGATCGTTGAATTTGTTATTAAGTAATTGTTTTCAAATAAAACCTTAGGTGGTTACCGCATCATTCACAGCTGGATATAGTTGATGTGAATGATGCAATAACCAACATGAGACCTCCCCAAGCATCGCCACTACAACCGCTGCTATGCTTCTCGCATCCAGCGTATTCTTGCGGACTTCACAAGGTCATCAGTCCACCTTGTGGGAGGCCCTTCATCGCTATTTCTTGCAGTACACGGTCGCCACTCTAGAACTTTCGGCCCCATCGGCCATCTTTTGAGCGAGCAATATCCCACTGCCACTTAAGTTTGGCAATTCTCCGGGCTATCAGTTACCTTGGTCCTCCTGCGGATCTCTTCATTTCTGATTCGTTCCCGTAAGGAAACTCCAAGCAAAGCTCTATTCATTGCCTTTTGGGTGACTTTCAGACTTCTAATGAGATTCACCTCTATTTTACGTGAAGCTAATTCCCAAATAGCAGAATGTATGAGGCCTATAGTAAATGCAATATCACAACAATTTCTATCCCATTCTCAATCGTATCACTGCTGTCTGTCTAAACAAGGATTAGATAACATTAACCCGCTAATATTTGCGTCAACTGACCACAATAACCCTGCAACTGCAACACTATCTAAAATCGCCAATACGATCTAAATGGAGCTATCAGTATACTCCCGAAATATCATAATTTGAAATAGTATATATATTTATTCGAACCTCTAATAATTCCCATTTTACGCTCCTAAAAATAATAATTTATTTATATTCCTAAATCTTCCATTACAGGATTACCCAATGCGATAAATGCGCCTATCCTAGCTTAATCAATACTATCATAACATTTACGTATTACATATTACAAACGTATTATAGAGGTATGAGGAACAGTGTGTAAAGTTCACTCATACTCTATGGAAAAGGGAGGATCCTCCGACCAGACGGGAGTTGTGTACTACTTACTGCCCGACGGTTGACGTCGGGATGTTGTATAAATGCTAGTCGCGCGGTAAACTTTGATTGCGCAATGCATGATTTGCGTGACGTCAGGTCTTTGATGTAGATGCTGCCACAATAGCATTCCTTATGAATTCACTCAGAGAACCGCAGAATAAGTCCGTCTCAATCGCTATGAGGTTGAGCGTGCGGAGAGCACGCGTTAACGGCGCCTCCTTTAAAAGGTTGGCCCGAGCGCTCGGATATTATTGAACAATCTATTATAATGATTGCGCTTCTTTTTGTGAACGTCAAATAGTTCCTATTTTGGGGTCCTAAAAATACTTGATGGCCAAGTAACTGCAACCAACTTGGATGTAGCGCGGTACATCACAGTTCTAACCCAACCTAATACGTTTGGTCGGGGTACCCTAGCTTAATTAGATACCAAGTTACTTATCAACTATGAGAAATGGCCAGAAATTTAAAAAGAGGCTGATTTATTAAAAAGAGTATGCATCATTAGAAGCCCAAAAAGTTTTTAGAGGTTCATTAATTTAAAAAAGTGTCCATCATTAGAAGGTGAATATTTCCCATTTAAAATTCAAATTATGTACACTAATGTATACTAATTATGGAACAGAATTAATACAGGAAATCGGTTTTATATAAAACTTTTGGTATGTGTCATTATATATTATGAAATTCGTAATTTTATGGACACATGCGAGGCAGCCTTGTATTAGCAAGTGCCTCTTAAATAATATCTTCCGGAATACTTTTATGTTTCTTGTTGAGAAAAATATGGCGTACGAGTGTTAAGTTTATTTTCTTTTTGTAACAGACTGAACGAAAAGATTTTGCACTACCTACGTGAATTTGGTTTGCTAGAACGTGGTTAAAACTAAACGAATTCATTTGTTTCATGATGTATGCTTGGCTTTGGACATATGCTTTATGCCTACTCTTCTTCACCTATTCGCTCGATCCCGCACACACTTCATAATAACATAATTATTATGGTATGGTGAAAATATGAGGTACTCAACAAGGTTGTAAGAAGTAGAAGCAAGACCATAGCTTCATTTTTCTTACTGACCGAATCCTTGACCATTCAAAAGTGCCTGTAAATGGTTTAATTGAAATAAATGATTTATTATTTATTTATTTATTAAAACTTTATGCACAAGTAAAAAAATACTGTACAAAGGCGGACTTAATTCCTGAGGCATTTTCTACCAGGCAACCTTAGGGATGCAGAGACAAAACATGGCAGGTGCAACATAAGGGATAGATAACTCGAAAAAGGAAAAATAAATATATATTATAATACATAGATACATACATACATATATATAAGAAAAATAAACATTGTCAGGAGAAATAACGATTGGTAGGGGATTGTTTGTTGGGGTGATTGGGGGATTTGAGTTTGAGTTTGAGTTGACTCTCCAATGCAGTGTGCGCCAGGCGTACATTAGCGCCCTATGTCTAAACTAAAAAAAGACCGGTCAAGTGCGTGTCCGACCACGCACAATAAAAGGTTCCGTAGTTAGGATGAATTTATCCCATGAAAAAACTTAACATTGTAGTTGAAAAACAAGTTATCCCATACATTCTAACTGTAAATTTAAGTTTGTACGCACAGTATTGATAGATTTACCATGTTATTTTAAGACCATAGACTTCTTATTAGGATTTCCTGTAATCTATAAGTAAATAACTATTGTCTGTATTTTTTTCATACTTTTAGGCTCATTAGTTTCGGAGATAAGACAAAGGGGAATGGTCAATTTACATATTATATATTATTAAATGACTTTAAAATTACATATTAAAAAAAAATAAGCCCTTTGATTTGATTTCACGCGGTACAGTTAGCAATATTTTTTTTCTTTTTTGTCCCCAGAAGTGACCCCCGCCATGATCAAAATTCATTTATTTACATTTTACATCTGTGTTTGGGTCACAGATGTTCAAGTGTGTACTAAATTTCAACTAAATCGGACTAGTAGATTCGGAGTAAATTGACAGACAGACAGACAAACAGACAGACACACGAGTGATCCTATAAGGGCTCCGTTTTTTTTTTACTTTTAAGGTACGGAACCCTAAACGCTATTTTCTTAATGTTTACAACTAAGTAGATAATCTTTTATTTTACTAGTATTGGTGAAATAAATTTCTAGTTTTACGAAGCATTGTATCCTCAAGCTTACCTATTGTTAAAATTCAGGTAGCTAATTGGAAAGCCCTTATATTTCTTATTTATTTATTTATTTATTCAAAATCTGTATTAACAATAACAAACATAAAGTCTGCCAAACTGCATAACAGTTTGTCGGCAGTTGTTCTCGTCTAGCAATGGATTACAAATTTTGAAAATTAATGTGCTAAAACTTAATGCTTAATGTGCTAAGTAAACTATAAAATAATATACCTACAGTCGAAGACATTTCCGCAGACGTGAGGTTGGTTGCAAACATAGCTACGGACACAATGAGAGATAATGTTTTTGTAGAACTTTTTTAAGTTGATCCTTAGACTTGACATTCGATATCAGTTTCGGGGGTAGCTCATTCAATAATGTTGGTACTACGTACTTTCTGGTGCGCTTACCAAAGTAGTTTGTTACTTTTGGAACAGCAAGTGTCTTCTTCTTAGATAAACGAGTTGGGTAGATATGCTTACGTTCCACTTTGTGGTCTTGATTATTAAATTGTTCAGTCAAGATATTTAACTTACTTTTAAAATGGATTCTATTTAGAACATCCGCAGGCATTAAGTCCGCCTTTATACAAAAAAATTTTTCTTGTTAATAAATCTATACAAATTAATAAAATTGAAGTGTCTGTATGTAACCGTGTTATACTTAATGCATATGAAAGTGTATACTGTACGTATAGCAAAAAATCCACCTTTTATATTTGTGTCTGTGTGTCCGTCTTTCTGTCAGCTAGTAAACAAATAAAATTGAAAAACATTTTGCAGGTTATACATTTTGAAGTATCGTCTGTGATAGTGTTTTGCCTCGACCACAAAGCTAGGCCTATCCCAAACGAGTTGGTTTCACGTTCACATCGATCGCTTTCAACCAGAGGTAGGCAAAGCTGGCTTTTTATAAAATCTCTATTCATATGTCGGTTGGCGTTTATGCTGCTTTTTAGGGTTCCGTAGTCAACAAGGAACCCTTATAGTTTCGCCATATCCGTCTGTCTGTCTGTCCGCGGCTTAGCTCAGAGACCATTAGTACTAGAAAGCTTTGATTTGGTGTGGGTATACTACATATTAATCACGCCGACAAAATGGTAAAATGAAATCTTGAAATATATTTATTTTAGGGTACCTCCCCCACAAGTAAAGTGGGGTTGATATATTTTTCGATATATCGATGGATAGGCCGTTCAAAAATTTGCAGGTTGGTAAAAGCATTTTTTGAATAAAAAATCCGTTTACGGTTACGCTCATTGTCCCGTTACGCTCATTGTACGCTTGCGCCGCATCATTGTTTTGTTATGACGTTGTCACGTTAAACTATCGTCCGTAGACCAACTTTACAGACAACCAATTTTTAGTGTTAATTAATACTCTGTTGTCAAGCTATCTATCAATTGGAATTTCTATTCTGCATGAAGTAATTATTTTTATTAATGCGATGTAATTAAGTATTAATAATTTATTACCTAGGTATCTAGTGACTCATTGTCATATTTTCTTTTTATTTTCTTTTGTTAATATGCGGATAATGTAGTGGGCTACAATGTCGTTAATATTTTGTATTATCTTTGCTTTGTTCCAACAAAATATTGTAGCTGTTTATTGTCCGTGAATAAATAAATTAACTATAATTATTCAAAAAACTGTCACGATCACTTTGTTACTGGTTTAGAAAGTTTATTATGTAATGATATTTAGTATAAACGTGATTTTTCCAAAAGAATCTAAATATTAAATAAAAAAACGTATAAATGACTAAATATCATGCAAAACATTTTTAAAGAAAAGAATTTTCCAAATAAATTATTGTAAATTGAGTGTTTATATAATAATTTTTTTGCGGAATAAGTTGCTTGTGAAACAAAAAGTATATGAAACATTGGTAGTAAAATAAAAATGTGTCAGCGGTATTTTGGTGAAAAATTTGTGTAGCCATTGCAGTTTTTTGTTAAAGCAGACCCACAGAAAGGCGTTAAAAAAAAAACGTTTATTTGCGGTTCACATGGCGCAAAGAAAGTACACAAACACGAACAGAAATAAGTTTATTTATTTATTTATTTAAGGAAAAACAAACAGTAGCACAATAAGAAACAGTCATAATATCTTAAATATTACAATTTAAACAATTATGCTACCCACTACGTTACGTTGTTACGTTGTTACGTTGGGGGAAAATATGCGTCACATTCACGCAAAACGGCCATCGCTCAGTATACCTAATGCTGCGACTCTATGCGAGAGAGAGCGCTGGTTTTCAGCGACAGCCGGCGTTGACGTGATGACGTCAACCGGTGCAGCATTAATTAAATAAAAATAACAAAATAAGAAATATAATAAACTAGCTTTTGCCCGCGGCTTCGCCCGCGTGGATGTCGGTTATCGCATAAAAAAGTACCCTATGTCCTTCTCCATATCCCAGGCTATGTCTCAAAATTCTAACTTAATATTAATTTTAATGTGATTCACTATGTAAATTGAAGCCGACACAAATGATTTAATATAATAAAAGTACTTATGTTCTGAACGTGAATGAGTCTATACCTAAAGATAACAAACACAAAATCAAAATACAAAATTTCACTCAAATTCTTAAAGCAATCATATACCAAAGATTTTAAAAGTGCGACACAAATAATAATTTTAAAATAATTCACGTAAGTACCAACAATGTGAAAACAAAACGAAATCCTCCGAAATGTCGCATGATACATCATTTATGCTGACAAAACGCTCGAAATATCTAATGAACACCATTGGTGCATATCTTTTCTCAGGGTCACGTTCGCAATTGGACGAAATATTTGACATTTACGAGTGTTTTGAACTTGCAATACGATAAGGCTGTAGAATTCGAATAATCGACTAATACTTGACCGGTTGACATTTTAGCGGGAACACCACTAAACGAACGAAAAAAAAAAAAAACAAAATACGTCTGTACTCTGTGGTCGTGTGGCGGTGTGGCGCGGTGCTTAATGTAAACATTCATCAAGGTTATACGTGCGTAAAGTAATGGATTCACTGAGAAAACGGTTTAATCTTTGAAGAATCTTATACAGAATTACTGAGAAATAAGTGTAGATATCGTATTGAGTGTTAGTTTATCGAAAAGTGATAAATATGTCAGTGAAAAAGTAACGTAAGTTTTGGAATGCACAAATTTTGATCTTAAGGCCGCCGTGTTTAGTAATGTTTTTATGATAAATATTCTTGTATACTGTTTGAAATACATATAAGTAGCTAGCTTATTTATCTATGAACATAATTTGACGAATAGCTAGTGATATTATAGCGTATTGTTATCGTAATCGTATTTCCAAGAGTAAAATTCGGCAAACAAATACCTACAAAAAGACAATAAAATGGATATAGTATGTTATCCTTAAGAGATAGACATATGCCATCGGGGACTTTTTTGAAGATCTTTATAAGATACATAATTCCACCATACATTATTTTGTTATATCTCAAAGGGTTTAGACAGCGTTTTCGTTGAAAGCTCCCAGACGGCTTATTTTTTTCCGACACCTCCAACAAATATCGTTAATTCATACAAAAATGCATACAAAAACATAACAAATTATATACTAAACCTTCCTCGAGAACCAAGCTATCCATTGGTGAAAACAGCATGAGAATCGGTGCAGTAGTTTTTTAGTTTATCGCGAACAGACAGACAGACAGACGCGGCGGAGGACTTTGTTTTATAATATGTAGTGATACAATACTTAGTACCCATCAAATCCAATAATTAGTAGTTGCTTCTTAGCCCCCTAAAGATAAGCCACCATTTAGGACGCCGATTCTTGAAGAGTCGTAAATCAAACTATCATTGGCCGGGAAACACAAGGTCCACAACACACACCGCCACAGATAATTTAATAGGTACTTGCTACACTACGGTCAATACTTTTACAATAACAGTATTTGGCATTAAACCCATATTACAAAGAAGTTGATTATAAGGAATTGATTTCTAAGGGTCACCGTTATCGAAATCGATATGGAGGACTATATACAAAGAAGTAAACAAAACCGGCCAAGTGCATGTTAGACCACGCACAATGAAGGGTTCCGTAGTTGGGATGAATTTATGCCAAGACTAGAACTACCCATGTATTTAAAAACCTATAATATTATTGAACGGCCTATCGAAAGATACCCCACTCTATGGGATAGATGACAAAAAAAAATATCATCCCCACTTTACGTGTAGGAGAGGTACCCTAAAAAACAATATATTTCAAAATTTTATTTTACCAGTTTGTCGGCGTAATTAATATGTATACTAATACCAAATTACAGCTAGTTAGTGTCTCTGAGCTAAGCTGCGGACAGACAGACGGACATGGCGAAACTATAAAGGTTCCTTGTTTACTACGGAACGCTAAAAAGTCCAAAGTAATACTATACGTTTTCCCAGCGTACCTACAGTTATTGAAGTACCTACACTTGAGCGCTCAGGTACACTCGTAACATTACACTCCAAGTAATCACATTACGCGCCATACTTGTACGATATGGGGAGAGGTGGGAAATGCGTGAAAACTCAACAGTAAAATCATGGAGACAACACCTTATTCCACAAGATTTTAGTACTTATAGCTGTCTCTTGCTTGTATAAAAACTGCAGGAAATTTAGAAACACTGTTTACAAAAGACAACATACAACATATTTATTTTACCTTAATATAACGGTTAGGGCAGAGGTGTACCTACAGCACACCCACATTTCACTACTTATGTTGAAATATCATGAAATAGGCCTATACCTTTGGCCATCAACCGAGCACAAGTTCAGACACCGGAATGCTATGAGAAATTCCAGATGAAAAAACCCAATATTTTATCAATTCCAACCAGTAGTTCCTGAGATTAGCACGTTCAAACAAACAAACAAACAAACTCTTCAGCTTTATATATTAGTATATATAGATTTATTAAAACTTTATGCACATGTAAAACATATTAAATATTATACAAAGGTAGTCTTAATACTGGGGCATTCAGTCCGCATATCACTTTCTTTCACAATCCGAAGGATTTTAAAAGAAATTCCTAATCCATTGCTTCAGATGTTTATAAAATTCATCTGCTTGACAACCGTAAATCACGCAATGAATGTTGTCCAACTGTTAATATGAAAGGAAATGCAATTGTTAGTATGTTACGCAAATAAATATATCTTATCTGATCTTACCTCGCAGAACTTCATGCTCAGCAGTAGGCACTTGCTACCACTAGGTTAGAGTTAGAGAGCAAAATTGCCATTTTCACTAAATTAATAACTCAGTGCCATCTTAGTGCTGTCAAACTAAAATATGGTTAACTTGTGTCACTTTAGTCAATTTCAGAATGGGAAATCGTCGTTTGACAGGAATACACAACATGTTTGTGATTTTTGTCTAGTTTAGAGGCATTTGTGACAAAATAATCACCATTGTCGACCTTAATTACTAAACACAACCACATTTGAATTACTGTAAGATAAAAGAAATTGCTGGTGCGCTACACGATTATTTTCATGGTGTGTGGTAGCATTTTAACCTTCGAAGATTCTTACGATAAATTGCAACTTAAAACAATACGTATTTTTTATTCTGGATCCCTGAGGTCCCCACGATTTTCTGGCCCCTGATGAAAAAAGTTTACCCACCCCTGCACTAGACGACGAGGCAGTTTATTTTGTCCTTTGTAATTACTAGGTTGTTACTAATTTTGGTGTACCTCTAAAATGTTCTGTTTCTATTTTATTATAATTAACAAATATAAATCAGCACAATCTGTTGTGGTAGTCCCGTGACTTATGTTACGATTCCCAATTTGTACTGCGGCACGCAGCGTGTTTAGCAGTTATAACAACAATTAATTCAATTTCACAAAACCGTTTTCGTAAGCAATTAGAAAATATTAATTTCAATTACGAAACTAAAATACTTCTCGGTTGACGTGACAGTCAACCCTAAAAATAAAAAAATAAAATCATATCAAGACTGTCAAATACAATGGTTCCGCGTAAAGTCGCGCACTACGCGTAATTTGTACAGGCGCGCACAGCGTGTTCTGGAGTAATTATACTGATGTTAATTCAATTCTGTGGCCGCTTGTACACGCGAGGTAATTTTTACACGACCAAGACAACTTGTGTTTAATTGGAGGGTACTGACTTGACACTTATCGTTTGAGGGTTGGATTTACGCGCGTCACATTTATATTTTTGTGATGGACATTTTGGGGTTAAAGTGATAATAGGTGCGTGTAACGAAGGTAAACATTTACGTAGATTGAATTTGATGACTAGTTCGGGTAGATTAGGAACAATTTTCTGTAATTTTTACGATAGGTTGTTGTCATGAAATATAAAAATGAAAGAAGTAGGGAGCTTCATTTCGTATTTTCTTTATTCTCCTTAGCTTTTGTTGAAATCTCACTAGTATGTCAGACAGAACAATAACGCATGATTTGACTGTCATCCTATCTTGGGCAACGGCCCATCTGGCAGTAAGTGCTGCTAACCTCCTGGCACTTGTAAAACTTAGGAATTCGCTGGTGCCTGCCAAATTTAGAGACGTAAGATGAAATATTTCACAGTCTAAGTTTAGCTATTTCACCGACACCCATAACCATAGAAAAACTTTTTTACAAAAAAAAAAAGCAGTAGTGGAAAAATAACTTTAATTTTGGAAGTCAGTGACAAAAATACTAAAATGAAGATCCAAAGAGACGGACTTCCGAAATTAAAATTATTTTTTACTTTATAGTGCTGTTTTGGAAGTCGGTTACAATTTTTTTTTTTTTGTAAAAAGATTTTATTTTCCCTTTTTAGTCATGGTATCTACCCCACACCAATTCCTGTACCACTACTTGCTATATAAACAACAGTGACAGGAAGTATTATAACATCACCAAGATACACAAAGTGGATTAAATACGTATTATCGAAGCTAGTGTCGTGTGGTGCACATAAAGAATAGCACCACCCCATTTCCTTCCGTGGGTGTTGTAAAAGGCGACTAATGGACTTACTAGAGAATGGGTAGCAGCGTTTTCTATGCATTTTTTAACACCATACTGCGATCGCCAACCCGCCTTCCAAGCGTCGCGATTATGGCAACCCCCCCCCCCCCCCAATTGGGGGAGGCCTATAACCAACAGTGGACGTCTTTCGGCTGAAATGATGATGAATGATGATCGAAGCTAACTCAAAACTATCCAAGTGCATACTCGTAAAATGTAAATGGGACAACTTCAAAAGTATACCCTTTCAAACAAAACATGAATTTTCTAAATCGGTTCACAATTGACGGAGAAATCGGTGGACATACATTAAAAAAAACATTATGTACATTCGAGCATAGAACCTCCTCCTTTTTCGAAGTCGATAAAAACTTTAAGATGGCTTACTGCACAGCAATCCTGTTTGGTAGGTACAATGGGGGCAGAAAAAAGTACAATGTTGTGCTCAACTACTTCGGTTTCGCTTAACTTCTCTACACCTTGCTAAATTGCTTGTATACCGAACCCTTCGACTAAATTGATATTCTTGTATATTGATCGCAAGTTATATCGGTACTTACACCAGCCTTCAAAAACAAAACAAACCAAACCAATACATTATCCAATTCTTCAAATAACCAACTAATGTAAGTAACCAACACGTTTTAACGAGCGGTGGCTGGTTGCTGGTTGCTGGTTGCGTGCCGCGCGATGTGCCGTCCGATTCAATTTGATTGGCCACAATTAGGGGCGGCCTGTACTGAAAATAAAAGAAAATACTACAATAGGGCACCGGGTTATTTTGTTGCTTTCGTTGGTGGCTTTAGAAATATGTGGGAGCTCGAAATCTGTCGTCAGCTATTGTGGGTGAGAGGATTTAATTGCTGATCGTAGAGTCGACTGCATGCGAGAGAAGCTTGGTAAGTAATAACAGCCTCACGGGTCCATCCATCAGGTTAAGCTTCGCTTGCCGGGGTTGGTTCATGGATGGGTGACCATCTTTACATACCAAGACTCCTTAGTGCCTCGGAAATCTCGTTAAGCCGTTGGTCCCGGCTGTCATTTGTATAACATTGACAGTCGTAACGGGTCGTCAGAAGCCCGAAAGTCTGACAACCAGTCTTACAAAGGGGTAACGTATTACCCAGTTACTAACAATTTGACTTGAACAGCAACTTTATTTAGTACCACTAAGGGCGGTTTTCCTAGTGTTACTACATACGTGTGGTTGACCGTAGATAAGGTGGCCAGCACATCAAGTTACCACAAACTGTCAAATTGTCTCGTTCGATTTTGAACTTAATCGTCAACATTTTAATTTTAAAATCGTTTGGAGAAATTTGACAGTTCATATAGCTTGATGTGCTGGCCACTGTACTATGGCCTGGTGGAGGTTCTGTTTTAAAACGCACATATATGCCAATGACCTTGCGTGTTCATGCAACGCGTCGTATGTCCAGCCAGTAGTAGAACTCGCTTAACCAGGAGCGCTGTCCCAAGTAAAACGTATTATTAATTTATTATAGATAAAATAAGGTATTTTAATAAAACATGTATGCTTGAAGATCAATAAATAAACTATCTTTAAGGTTAGGTTTCAGAAAAATACGCTTGATAGATTTTGCGTGATTCTCAGTTTTTTATCCGCGTTAGATATAATTCTAAAAATAAATTTCAATATGTAATATAAACATAATCTCAAATATTCATATACAAAATTATTTGAAAAATGCTATAATAATAATAAACATTTATTTCAGACCAGGTTCATATTTTGTTAGTAACGATGTACTTAAAAAGAACTAATGTTAGTATCAGTAACAAAATTAAATTAAGACATGAAACCGCACCAACCTTTGCAGCATGGGGGACTCCCACCGATCAGCAAAAACACCCAGTATAGTGTTGGTACTGCCACGAACGCGAGCGAGTAGGGAGGCGCATCTTTTCCTAACGATAGCGGCAAAGCCATCAACCCGCAACTCGGCATACATCCCTGACGCACTGCAACGCCATGGTAGCCCCAACAGTACCCTTAGTGCATTATTATATTGGACACGCAGGTCGCTGTATGCCCGCTGCGAATAACTGACCCACAGGCTCCAGGCTGGCTGGCTGGCTGGCTGGCTATTATTTTTAACATATATTGTTTCCAAATCATTAACACGTGACGTTTAGATGTGATCTTCAGTATAAAATCATCAAAAGTTGGTTATCGTCGTCTTAATCCTTTTTTGTTTTATTTCATAATAATAATAATCATTTATTTGTCAGAATGGTACATGATATGGTCTTAAGATTAGATTATTTGCAAAAAAAGAATGGTAATATTTTATGTATAATTTATTTGGAGCTCAATTCGATAGTTCAGCAGTGGACATACAGACTAACAGTAGATATAATTAAGTTTCAACGTCCGGTTCCTCTGGTTAAACAAAAATCTATTCGAGAAAAGTTGATAATAATAATTGTGCGCACGTAAATAAAGCCGTTTACTATTTATGAGCTTCACTAATGAAATATCTGATCTTAATAAATATATCACAAATAACCTCGAAGCGTAACATAGGCGATATGAAACTTCCCAAGCACTATAAGATGAACTGTACACTATTTCTCGAAGTAAAGCGCAACAGCTGGTGCTACACAAATCGGTTAACTATGCAGCTCGTAAAGGAAACACCCTGTAAACCCATTGTAGTTCACCGTTATGACCTTAGAAACGTATTACTACAAGGCAGGACTGCACTGAAGAATATCTACGTCGTGCTAGTATCCTTTGAGCTCCGTCCACCGCTGTTAAGGTTTATGTTTTACTAGCTATTATTTACTAGCTATTGCACGCAACTTCTGCATGTATTTGTATTTGGAAAAAAAAAAAAAAAACGCCTTTTTACCCGACTGCCCCAGAAGGAGGGTAATGTTTTTCGAGAATATATATGTAAGTATGTATGTCTATTTCTATAGCATGCTCTGTAGCCTAAACGGCTTGATAGATTTTAACATACATATGAGGTAGGATCTGAGGTGTGAGGTGTGGGTTTTATTATTTGATACCAATATTGTTTTTTTTTTAACCTTTTTTGTATTGTCAAATGCAATATCCTAAAATTTTTAAAGCCTATGTCATTCCCACAATTAAGATGAATCTAAGACGTTAAATTCGTTCGTAGAATTAGCCTTCAATACCAAAATTCTATAGATTATAATGCTTGTTTTTCTCTTTTCAGTTATGTTTTTGTAGCCGGGTTTTTTTGTTTTTTTAAAATAATTTGCTTTAAAAAAATTAAACTGTGGATATTAGTAAGTTTCTACGGCCGATGTTATGTTAAACATATATTATATTAATGCGATTTCATGACAGTCTATAATACTGTTTTGACTTCGTAGCTAACGTAACTAGATTTCATCATGTTAACAATGATAATTGTGGTTTTAACACATTCGCTGCGTTACTGGAAGTATTTGGCCGTAATCACAGCCCCGTACCGCACGGAACATGCTTGCGCTCAGGGCTTTAGTTTCTATGTCAAGAAATTATTTAAAACATAATATATCTTAGGTCAATAGTAAAATAAATAAAAAAGAAAAAAAAATCTTAACTAATTATTATTGTTTGTGATAATGCATATTATTATTTTTTGTGTAATACTGAAGGATTAAATAAGTGTTTAAAGAAGAAGATAAATGTGTAGTTTCACATTTAACTTTTTTCATAAAACTGTTTTTGTTGATAATGTTCGATTTTAATAAATGATTGAAATTTAGAAAGTCATTACTTACAGACATACCAACAAACATCATGCTAGGGATGCCCCCTAGCATGATGTTGCCTATATCTCTTGAAATATCAAACAGAACCCCGTGCTGCCGCAGCTATGTATACTCAGTCGAGTATACATAGCTGCGGCAGCACGGGGTTCTGTTTGAACTAAATGATCGGGTGCATAGTCATGCACCCGATCATTTAGTTCAAAAAGATTCTGAATCCGATGAGATCAGATTTTTATGTCTCTAAGGCCCTTTGAAATCAGGACCAGGTACGAGAAAATAGAAGTCGTAACGTATAGCTGGTATCCTTGATAAGGGATGTATTTGACTCGTAACGTACAGAAGGCAAGTTGGCTTCTAGTGCTGCCGCAGCTAATGCATGTGTTAATCGTATTCTGATTTGTTACCAGTCATGATTACTATTATATGTAACTTCCTCCAAGAGTTTCTTTCCCTTGTTTTCCTTTTTTGTTGTGATCTTCTAGGTTGAGAAGCCTCTGTGATTTAGTGGTAAGACCACCTGTCTCAGACCCAGAGGTCCCTGGTTCGATTACCAGCGAGGGCAAAATTTTCTGCTCAGTTTGGTTGGTGGTCGGGCTTGTTCTAAATCCCCCTGGCTAGCTACCACCATCTTATATAAGTTTGTCGCTATAACAATAATGTTAACAGAATTTGTTGTGTTGCGGCAGGTAGAGGTAAGATGTGGTGAAGCTCGCTTCCACCTTCGGCCTTATCATCACTTACCATCAGGTGAGATGAAGGCCAAGAGCTTCCCAGTTGTGGATAAAAAATAAATAAAAATAAAATAAACCATCAAACTTATACATATTTTCTCAACTTTTTATAATGTGGTGATTATCACACACTTTTCTCTCTATCAGTCAAAACGCAGAAGAAACTTTTCCAAACATTATAACTGCAAACCTAAGACATGGTATAATTCAAAATACCTGCATTTACTCGGCATTCATGAATCTTAATAACTCGCGTCAATAGTGGAGGCACCCAGCGTTGCTCATTAAAACTTGTCGCCGAGCTAATAACTTGCATACCTGGGTAAAGGTGCTTTTGTAAAGAGGGGTTACCTGTAAAGTACTGAAGTGGAGGCTAAGAACATACTGGGCTGCTGAAAAACAAACTACGAGTATAAATAAACATTTCGGCTCAAAACACCTGCACTGGTAACTTTTTTGACACGTGCTACTCAGTATTGTATAGATTGCCTATCAAGATGTAAGAAACAGAGATCACCCCTTTCTCCAGCCAGAGACTTGGAGATACCAGCCGTCAACTGAAAGTCCAGAAAACTTATTTGTAAACGGTCTCAGCACTGTGAGCCTTGGACCAACGTGGTTGTGATTGGCACAAGCATAGACAGTAACGAAGCAGTGGTGGCCCAGTGGTAAAGGCCGCGACTTGCGAGTTATAGATCGTAGGTTCGAACCTTGACAGGCGCTTTACTTTGAGTAAATTATTGCATCACCACTGCTCTCAAAACGGTGAAGAAAAACATCGTGAGGAAATACATTGACAAAAAAAAAATACTGGCAGTCGTAGGATTGCACGTCAGAAGTGAAATCCCCCTTTGACCCCTGAGTTTGTTTCGCCATTTCTTCTCAGGGGTGTCAGATAGGAAATGTCGACTCCATCTAGCTTATTTTTTTAATATTTTTTTATATTACTTGTAAAAGTGATTCCGATATATCCTATTTACAGGATAAACGATTTCATTTAATTTCTTTCTAACTCACAGTCATCATCATCATTTCATCCGTAAGACGTCCACTGCTGGACATAGGCCTCCCCCAAGCACCGCTATTCGGACCGGTTCTGTGCTTCTCGCATCCAGCACATTCCTGCGACCTTCGCCAAGTCCACTAGTATACTAATACTTCTTTCTTTACTCATAGTATTTTTATTTTTATTATTGCCTGAGATCCAGACAGTAACGACTCATTATACCACGAGCATTTAGATACTTACACTAAGATTCTATGCACACACCTTTATCGCATACGGATAAGTTTCCTTTAAGTTATGTTCAGCTGTGGTTTTCCGTGAGTATGTTGAATAGAGCAGTGGTAAGTAAACTGGAATATGCTTGAGCATATTCCAGTTATATAAATAAACCATATAAATAAACATGTTTATTATAAGGCAATTAAATGTCGGCTATAGAGGTTTAAGATAACTGTTGCCTGTTTTTATTTCATTGCCAAAAAAGGTTACTGCCTGTCAGATAAAGAAAGAAGAAGAAAGAAAGAAAAAACGTTTATTTGCGGTAAACATGACACAAAAAAAAAAGAACACAAACACAAAAATTTACAAGATGGGGGGATGTGCCACATCCACGCAAAAAGGCCATCGCTCAACATAATGCTGCTACCCTATGCGAGACAGAGGCCCAACGCTGGTTTGCAGGTGTACGCACAATTTCTATGGTTTATCTAAATGTATACTTTTTTTTTCCATGATGGGAAATCATCAAATGACCCCTCCCGCTCTGGGTGGAGCGGAAAGGAGTGTCAGACTCTTACCGACTAAAACCCACCCGTGTTCCTTCCTTGTCCCTTTATGTTCCGGGGCAGCAGTACCCCTTTCGGACAATCCCGCTGACCCGGCAGGCTTGGGCCCTATTGGGCCCCCTCGTCGTTGCTGACAACACTTTGAGGCGCGCGTGGAACACGTACGCGCCGTCCGGCACGGGCCTGGTCCTGATCGGACGGTGAGCTACCCATTACTCACCGCCCGCAGGCCCGCACCTACGGTGGCCGGGAGTCGTCACGCGGCTCCCGACGCCCGGAGCGTCTACCGCGGCGGCTGGAACAGGAGGCTCTCTCCGCTCTCTCCCTCTCCCATCCCGCTACCTCCTTCGCTAGCATGACTGCTTCGCAGAAGGAGGTGACTGCCTCTCGTCCCGGACCATGGCTTGAACTAGGGCCGGGCGCGAGAGGTCGCCGACGCTGTCGATCGGCTCTACGAGGGCACGACGGTGCTCCGCCCAAGCAGGCAGACCGCCACTGTATGCTCCACCGTGTCCTCAGGGCGATCATCGCAGTGGTGGCACCCGGGCGTTTCCTCCCGCCTGATAATGTGCAGGAACCTCCCGAAACATCCGTGTCCGGAGAGGACCTGCGTTAGGCGGTAGGTGAGGACGCCGTGACGCCTCCCTAGCCACTCGTCAAAGTCTTATCGCCGCTATCGTGGCGTGCCCTGCGCTGTGTTGCGACAGTCGCTCTTTCCATGCCGCCATGAGATCGCGCCGGAGGTCCGTCCGCTCTGCCGCTATTTGCCGTGGAAGCGGAGTTTCCCCCCGGCGCAGTGCCTCCGCACGCCAGTCATACAGGCGCGCGAGGACTATTGCCTCCAGATCCCACGGCGGCAGTCCGGCGAGGAGGCTTGCCGCCTCACCCGAGATCGTGCGGTAGCCCCGGATCAGCCTTACAGCTACCACCTTTTGGGGCGCGTTCAAATAGTGGGCGGCTCTCCCCCGGAGCGAACGCGCCCACACCGGGGCCCCATATGTTGCCATGGACCGCACGACCCCCCACGTAGAGCCTCCGGCAGGAGGCGTTTGGACCCCTCAGGTTGGGCAGGAGCCGTTTGAGGGCGGCCCCGGTCCGTTCTAGTTTGGGGGCATCTGAATTTATACTGACGTCTACTTCTTCATGGTGCCTGTAGTTGTTCAGAGAGAAGCAGAGCAAAAGCTTTTTCTTAAAAAAGATCGAAAGAGCGCTCCTTTGCTCAGTGCTTATTGGCGATTTCAAATTATTTTAAGTCCAGCTTTCTTCACGATATTTTCCTTCATCGTTAGTCAGTGATGACCAAGATAAATTGAGTTATCAGCCCCAGCCTAACTGTAAATAAAAAATAGGCTCCCCCACTGATTACTAGTAGGGTAGGCTATCAAGTACATATTATGTTAATTAATCCTTAGGATGGATCAAAATAACCACAACAAATCACATAACCCCATAAGAGATTTGATAATTATCATAAAATTGAATAGACTACCAACCAGGAGTACTATACCTACTTTTGAAAATCAAATCGTCCTGCCCACTCAGGCACTTTACGTTCAGTTCCGTCACGTAACAAGTTTCGACGTGTTCGCGTGACGTCACTGGCCCGCGGCACGGTGCCACTATATCCGTGATGTTTCTGGGACTGTTGAGACTGGGGTTATTCTGGGGGACGATTTGAGGATCGTGTAGTTGTGTCATAATTGAAAAGTTACCCGATTTTACATGAATTTCGTACATACGTTCAGAACAAATTAATAATAATAATAAAATAATCTTTATTTTCAGACCGGAGATCCATAAATGTAAAACATGTCGATGATACTTAATAAAATAATAACTAAAATAAACCACCCCGCTGGCTTGTGTTTACCTCACATATCTGAATGACGCAAAATAAGCAAATTAAGCCATCAGCTTCCATCTTGCTGACTTTTTTTGAGATACGAGAAAAGATGAAAGTGAGAATTCGATTAATATATGAGAAAACCGTGATCATGGGAAAATAAATTGACCACTGCTAAACAAGTGAAAATGTAATTCCTACAAGACTGCTGAACTTAGAAATGATGTGGAAATATCATTTATCGTAAGAACATATCAAACATAAGTAAATTGTGTGGCCTATCCGCAATTTTAATGACACACAATGAAAAACCATTGTTCGCACAAAATTGGTCTCTCTAGCTGGGGTCCTAATAGTTATTTGTTGTGCAAAGCTGCAAAGTTTGTTTTTTTTGGTGCGAGTACTTGTATTGAAACCTGAGCAAGCGAAATATGGAATCCTGAGCGTAGTGAGGGTTTCAAGGGTACGAGACGCAGAATAACTTTGCTGCCGAGCGAAACATACAAATTTTCACCTCACTACAGCGAGGAAAGTAGTAGGTGCAAGAAAAAAATGTACTGCTTGCACTAACTCTGCAGGTGATCTTCGTCACTGTTGGACTCACTCATATTTTATGATTTCGATTTTATCAAAAAACAAACCAAAATGATGAAAAGCGAATTGAATAAATTGTAGAAAAAAAAAAAAAATCATACAGTCGTCGTGCCAGTGCGATTATTCTAAAAATGAAGTTGAACAATATTTTTTTACCGCTGAAAATGCATAATACTTATTTCATATTAGTCCGCCAACTTCATTTTTTAGAATAATCGCACTGGCCAGCAGGGACTGTATGAAAAAAATAAAAAATAACTTCGGTTTGAATTTAAAAAACACTTTCCACGCTAACGGATAAAATGCAGTTTTGCACTCAGATTTCGATTGGTGTTGAGACCCCTCCCCTTCCCTTCCCTTCCCTTCCCTTGAACGAGGGACGCGGGGAAAGCGGGGAGTCAGCCGGCCGACGGCCGAGCGCGGGCCCCCACGCCACACCGCCACGACAATCAGCTGTTGCTCGCCTTTATGCACGGCTGCGCTTGCGCGTTTTTAAACCACTCTTGTTTTCATATTTACATAAACTTAATAGCCGACCGTTGCTATATTAATTTCCTTATTCATATTCATTATACTTATTATACAGTTCGCTAAACTTTTATTTTGTTCCACCACGACCTATCGTCGCGATCATTGGTCCTTCGAGCCGGGTACAATTTAGCCTGTCATGGGCAATCTTCCAGAGCAGCGTCTACATTTAGAGTTTCCTTTTTTTGACACAGGGGTAGACTACGCCGGTCCCATCATGATAGCTGACCGGAAAGGTAGAGGATGTAGGATCATGCATCAATACTTCATTTGTGTGTTTGTGTGTCTAGCTACAAGAGCCATCCACCTCGAACTTGTGTCGGACCTTACGAAGGAAGCTTTCCTAGCTGCATTAAATCGCTTTATTGCTCGACGGGGAAAACCTCGCAACATCTTTTCCGACAACGGTACCACCTTTGTCGGTGCTTTCAGTGAGTTGGCCAGGCTGCTTTCGCAAGACTTAAATTTCAACAATATTGACACTGGCATATACTTTTCATTCATACCTGCTTATACTCCGCACTTCGGAGGCCTATGGGAGTCTGCAGTTAAATCCACCAAGCATCACTTACGACGCATTTTGGGTTTAACAAACCTTACCTTTGAGGAGATGGCTACTTGTTTAATTCAAGTTGAGGCTATTTTAAACTCAAGGCCCTTAACTCCACTGTCCAACGACCCTTCCGTCCTCGCTCCATTAACCCCGGCACACTTCCTTATTAGTCTTCTCTAATTATGCTGCCTCATCCACAGATCCAGAACGCCAACGTCAACAGCCTACAAAGATTTCGCCGCATAGAATATTTGAAGCAACATTTCTGGGCTCGCTTCTCAAACGAATATGTTCTGTGGCTACAGGGGAGAACAAAATGGTGCCGGTCGTCTGGCGAGCTCAAGGAAGGAAAATTGGTCATCATAAAAGACAAAGGCTTACCTCCTCTTATATGGCTTCTAGGACGCATCACACATGTTCTCCCAGGCAGAGATAGCGTCGCGAGGGTCGCCGACATCCTTACAAGAAAGGGTGTCATCCGGCGCGCCTTTAACACCACCTGCCCGCTGCCGGTTTCTACTGTTAAAGACTCTTCAACGGGGGAGTAAGTTGAGACCCCTTCACTCAACATCGCCGCGCACTAGCGGCAGTGAACGAGGAACGCGGGGACAGCGGGGAGTCAGCCGGCCGACGGCCGAGCGCGGGCCCCCACGCCACACCGCCACGACAGTCAGCTGTTGCTCGCCTTTATGCACGGCTGCGATTGCGCGTTTTTAAACCACTCTTGTTTTCATATTTACATATACTTAATAACCGACCGTTGCTATATTAATTTCCTTTTTCATATTCATTATACTTATTATACAGTCCGCTAAACTTTTATTTTGCTCCACCACGACCTATCGTCGCGATCAAATGGTAAACAGAATCTTTCCGAGCTTGTGACGTGAAAAAGTATTTTCCATTCTACCAGAGAATCCTACACCGTAGGTGAGACCGTTCCCATTATCTATCAACAATAGCAAAAATACCCACTAAAACAACTTTAGCCCCACATATCTCCACGTTCAACAAACAGCTTACCGCTCCTCAGAATACCACTGCCGATATTTCTGAGCGCCCTCCACCTCTTTTAAGTAAACTTCCGGGCGGCTCCGTGCACCGGAAAGAACAGTCGGGCTACAAAGCGGAGCAATATTGCTCCACCTAGCTCTATGGTTCGTGGGGATTTTGTTGTAGTGTTTTATGTTCTTGTGCTCTGTGGTAATTATTATTATTGTTGTTTTGTTAAAAGGATTCTTAGAAGTCTGAAGATTCCAAGTTTTTTGTTTTTCTCACTTGGATTGTGAAGTGTACCAATGTGATGAAATTATATTCTTTTGGAAGAACAGCAGATTCTGGCTCGCGAAAAAAATCATTTCCCACTACTACTAGTATTTTTCGTCTTAGCTGTTTCTCGAAGAATGAGTTCATTTCGCATAATCAGCCTGTTTGAATGTTCCCACTGCTGGGATACAGACGTCCTCTCATTGAGAGGGGGTGGGCCGTAATCCAGCCCGCACTGGTGCGGGTGGATAGACATCACATGTCATCGAATTATTGGGTCTGCCGTCATAAGAAGAAAGGGCGCATCTGACAATTTTCAAAAAAATGAGTTAAAAACACCTCTGGACTCGTAAAGCAACGGCGCATCTAATTTCGACAAATTAACGTTATTTTCCAAAATCCATAAGAATAAAAGAGGTAATTGCATATAAAAAATGAAGTGTTCAGGAGTTGAATGGACGTATTTGATGCGACTAAGAAGAAAAGACGTATTTTGTCAGTTACTTCCTACACTGAATATTTGTGTCGTTTAAGTAAATGGAAAGACGTATTTGACGCAAGTGGTAATAAAGTCTTTTTATTTAGAACCACTTAGTTTTACTTTAGTACCAATTTTAAGTTGAAATCTTAGTAACCAATATTATGATCAAAACAGCACGTAAGACGCAAGGGACATAAAACTTTTTTCCTAAGCAATAGACTAGTTATGTTATTACAAATTAGAAGTAGAAAAGGCGCAAGTGAGCACTTACGTCTACACTTAGTTTTTGGTATGAGGCACGCTGTTGTTGCCAAGCACGTCGACGGCCGGGCGATATTATATATGCGTTTGGAGTGAGAGGATGTTTGTTTGTTTGAGTGTGTGTTTGTGCAATCAATTGTTACCATTTATCTCCAAAACTACTTGTTCTATTTTGATGCGGGTTTCAATACTGAGTTCAAGTTAGACTGGTGCATGTTTTTAAATAGCTATTACAATGATAACTTATCAGGGGGCGCTGCAGTATTTGTTTGTGCAAACCATTGTTGCCACTTATCTCCAAAACTTCGGGTCCGATTTTGATGCAGCTTTCAGCGATGGATTTGGGTTTGATTGATGCATGTTTTTAGATAGATGTTATGGTGACATTTCGCTACGGGGTGCTGCAGTAAACGTTTGTTTGTGCAATTTTCAGTGATGTGATGAATAGCTGAGACTAAGGGACTCATCCCCAACGAACAGTTTGCTTTTCGAACCTAACACGCCTCGACCGATGGGTCGAGGCGTGTTGGGCTCGAAAATCAAACCGACGTATCCACCGTATCGTAGAAGACATCAGCCTTGGTTTCCAACGCGGTCTCATGATAGGAGCGATCTTCTTTGATATAGCGAAGGCATTCGACAAAGTCTGGCACAACGGCTTATTATACAAGCTGTACCAACTCGGCGTGCCGGACCGTCTCATGCTCATCTTACGAGACTTTTCGTCGAATCGCACCTTTTGCTATCGCATAGAAGGAGCTCTCTCTTCCCCCCATCCCATACGCGCAGGAGTCCCTCAGGGCTCTGTGATATTTCCCCTCGCTTCCACGCTATTCATCAGCGACATCCCAAAGAGTAGGTTGGCGCAGTTGGCTCTGTTCGCAGACGATACGGCCTCCAGACCGCAGTCAACAAGCTTGGCGAGTGGTTTAGAAAGTGGCGTATCTATCGAAGTAAATCCCGACAAAAGTCAAGCGGTTCTCTTTTAGAAAGCCACGTCTATCCCCCTGCCCCCTCCAATCGATCACCATGTTCGGAAAGCCGACTCAAACTTAGGTAGGTACTAAACGGGTAAACTCAAATATTTCAAAGTTGATTGTAATTTCTTTCTTTTTTTATGTAGACCATTATAATAATTTAAAAAATATCTATAAACTGTTAAGTTAAGGTTGCATACATGTGATTCTTGCTCAAAATGTTATAATGTAGATAATCACAAGAAACGGGGTAGGTACTTGTTATAATATTTGACTTGATTACTTGTGATAGATAATATATTATGACTGTTAGACAATTCTGACTTAATTGTCTAACAGACATAAGATATAGAGATTTATTTTGTTTTGATGCTAATAGTATGGCAATTTAAGTTTTTAACAGGCTAAGATTAGGTTAAGTTAAAGTTTCATTCATGTGATTCTAGCCCAAAATGTTATTATGATGATAAATATACAAGAAACAGGTTATCTACTTACTACTACGCCTTATATTTTTTGACTAGTTTATTTTTAATAGATAGAAACTTTAAGTCAGACCTGTCTTACAGGCATAAATTAGATTTATTTTGTTTTGATGCTAGTAGTATGGCAATTTAAGTTTTTAATAGGCTAAGATAATGATTAAATTTCAGCTTTTTGTTATATTTCTTTTCAATAAATTGATCTCATAAATCATTTAATAATAATAATAATAAATAATTTATTTTGAACCAAACACTTGTTTTATAAACCTGCCAAACTGCGTGACAGTTTGTCGGCAGGATTAGCTCACATTGAACGGAATTGGTTAGGTATGTCCTACTAAGTACCTAATATTAAATCCCTTTTTAGTCGAAACCGCATGTGTTGTTTGTAAATGCGTCATAAAATATGCTAAATACTTTCATATTATTTATTTTTATTTATAATAAGGAGAAAAGCAGTATATGACCATTTGCGCCCTTTTATCTTCAAATTGATATATTTACATACGTATACTTCATGAAATAAAAAACAGTTACTTTAATGTTCTAAGTTGATTGGACAATACACTAGGAAGAAAAGGAAAAAACGAAATATCTAATTAAATATAATTATTTTATTAAAAAAATCACAACACATTCAAGCTTTAGACCGATTTCTATTAATTTTCACTTTCACATTCACACTAGTTACAATAATGTGGGGACAGCAAGGAAATGAAAAAAAAAATATTACATTTTATTTTTTTACTCCACTTTTGTTATTTGTCAAATGCGCCCTTTTTTCTTATGGCGGCAGCGGTTTCTTCACGATGTTTTCCTTCACCGTTTGAGAGAAATGGTGATTAAATAATTTACACAAAGTAAATAATAATAATATAATCTTTATTTTCAGACCAGAGATCCATAAATGTAAACAAGTCGATGATACTTAATAACTAAAACAAACCATCTTGTGTTTACCTCACATATCTGAATGACGGTCTGTGTGCCGCCATCCAGTGGCATATTATTTGACCATCCACCCTGCCGGATTCAGTAGCTACGAGGCTGTTGGGGCTGCCGTGCACCCAACGCATCACTGATGCAATTCGCAGACGCAGCAGCGAGCCGAAATCCGGAACGCGTGCGTCCGCGAACATCCCCGACGCGCTACAGAAGCGCGGCAGCCCCAGCCTCACCCGGAACGCGTTATTATACTGGACTCGTAGAGCATTATACGAGCCCTGTGCATAATTGACCCACAGGGCGCACGCGTACAGTGACTGGCAGTAGGCCCGGAACAGTCTTATTTTAATCCTATCGGTGACCCAGTGGCCCAGGTATTTAAAACGAGTGACTCTTAAAAAAAGCGCCAGTCTATGTTCGAACCTACGACCTACACAGCTCGTTAGGTGGCGGCCGTTATCACTGGGCCATCACTGCTTTCTCAATGTTCCGAGTTCGTTTGAAATTTAAAAATGTTCATCCACATTCAGTTGGACTTAATACCATAATACCCATGGTCATGGTAAAATTAAATCAATGAGTCATTACAAAAATTGGTACCCCATTAATTAGATTAAAATTCCACATGAAAAAAGTAACCACAACAATATTATACTAGTCTAGACATGATAAACATCGCTCATTATTAGGTATTATAATAAAGCTCATGTCTCTTAACAAGCAGAGCGGAAGCGGATAACATTGATGAGGTACAACCAGCAATAACAGCAGTCAGGTACAAAAAAAGTTCATAAAAGGCACTGTATGTCGTCCAGCAAGGTCATCGCAGAGCACTGATAGCAAAATGTGTTTTCTAAAAAAAAACAACTTTCACAGCAGAGACACAAATCTGGTTCGCATACTATCATCAGAGATCAGAGATCGCACTGAAACCAATTGTGAAACGGTGGGCAGTCAGAATAAACACATCGGCATTTATAGATTTCACTAATAAATGTTTAGATTGCATTACTAAATACAATGAGTAAAATTAAATAACAATTATTAACAAAGAAAGAAATTAAATAAAGTTTGAATAAATCAATAATCTTAATCAATCATTAATTTATACCTAATACTTGGCGCGCCGGAAGCTGACTGAACTGAAGGCGCCATAACGGATATTCAACTATTCTGATTATTTTAAATCACCAAGAATAAATCAAATATTAAGCTAAGCAATTTCATAACAATTACCTATTAAAATACTAAAACATTGACTTTAAGAATAATTATTTAAATTAGTTAGAAGAAGAATTAGAAGTCGATAACACGTTATTTAAACTGCTACAATAAAAGCTACATATACTTGTTAATGTATTTAGTTTAAGGCTTCAATCCCTGCCTATTAATAAGATAAAAATATTGCGACTATAAAATAGGTAAAACTAAGCACCAATCCCGCTCCCGCTCTCTCTTATGTGACCTGTGGACTCCAATGAAACCCAATTCTCACTAAACAATCCACAGACTAATCAGTATTCAGGCAACTCGACATTACCCCATAAAGTTAGCTCATTTGTACTAGCATAAAGAACCGAATGGCCTGGTAAAAGCTAACGACTATAGTTAACAAGAAGAAAAAATAACAGGAGTGGAAAAGAAAATCACAACTAAAACGAAATAGTAGTACTATAAAAGTATTCGAGTTCCGAGAGATAATGAAAAAAGTTGGTCAAATGATCACCCTCCTTCCGGCCGAACAGGGTCGCGAGCTTGTAAAGTCTGGAGACGGTGGGCGCTGAGATGTTGTAGATTTTAAGGCTGCCGCGCGGTATGAAAGTAGCGACGTGGAGCGGTGGCCGAATGAGGCGATGGCCGTGGAACAATTTTGTACCGCCGCCATCGCCCCGCTCGGCCACCGCCCCACGCCGCTGCTTTCGTACCCACAGCTTTAATTGTACCAAAATTAATTACTGATTTCAGTTTCAGATACTGTAATTAGCTGTGAAAATTCTTACTAGCAATAAACGAGTAGGTACTAATCATTAGCTGGTGCATGAACAGTCTGAACATTCATACAGAATATTGGCAACTTCACCACAGCTTACAGATGCATCGATGGTCCTAGCGTTTTGAGATTTATGCTTTTTAAGGTTGTATGTTCATGTGACTTATAACATCGCCTTGGATGACTCTGTTGTTGTCAGATGTTATAATTGTGATTTAAATATATAAAAAAATATTGGCTGAGAGCGCACGCTGTGTTATTACTAATTGTTATTCAATCAACTCAGCTTATAGCAGTCCACTGCAGGCCTCTCCCATGCTGCGCCACAACACCCTGTCCTCCGCCTTCCGCATCCAGTCTATCCCAGCGACCTTTTTGAGGTTGTCGGTCCATCTAGCTGGGGGGCGTCCCACACTACGCTTGCCACTCCAGGACTCGGAATTATTATTAGGACACGAAAATTACTGAAAATTTTACAGACTTGGGAAAAAACCTTACATGAATAGCGTTCAAAAATACGCATCCCGACTTCTCCACTCCTGATTCCTTACAACTTCAGAGAGATAATTACTTCCTAGATGTAAAAACTGGCGTCTTTTATACTTGAAACATAAAAAAAAAAACTCTTTTTGTAACTCCCTTAATAAACTAGAAGCTGGTTTAAGTGAGGGTAGTCGGCTAATAATTCTTCTCAGAGTAGTCAGATACGAAATGCCGACCTCATCTAGTTTTAAAATTTGATTGACGTGTAAAAGTGTTTGTAAAAACCTACTTACAGAAATAAAATCATTTATCATTTATCATTTAATGCTTAACGATACACTTAGATATTAGTTTAACAGGTTTATAATATTTTTCGAGTACAGTGAATAAATATGTTTTTAAGAAAAAAAGTTTTTGTTGGTATTGAAAGTTCTTGTTATAGATTTATTTCAACCCGGTGTTGATTTGCAGAACTGGATTTGATGGTTTGTTAAAATGTTGGTTAACAAACGATAAATGGAAAACAAAAGAGTTTTCTACAAAACATGATATACATTGAAATGACTTAAAAAAAAAACCACTCAAACAGCACACAACACGCGCGCTTTATACTTAGAGCTATTTATTGCCATCAATAATATTACTTTAATCATACATAAATTGGTCTTTAATAATTCGCGAAGCGGAAACAGAACCCACGACCCTAAGGACCAAATCAAAACATCACTGTACCCATTCATGCGAATTTAAAAACATCGTTAAATTTTATGGTGCGTAATCTCGTAATTAATTGATCCAGAAAGCAGTATAAAGGAACTCCAAAACACTGAATTCCAAAATAAAATGGAGCGACTAAAGTTAGGCTATTCGTTTTAACCGGGCTTGCGGTTATCCGGGTCTGGCGGCGCAAATCACGCGGAAGCATACCCGGTTCTGATAGAACCGAATTAAATATAGGTCGGAATTTAAAACGGTATTGCTGGTTTCTATTGGTGTATTCTAATTTGGTTATGGACTTCTACATGATGACGACGTTAGTGGTCAACAGGAGCCTAAAGGTTAATTCAATAATTAAAAACGGCCCGAGTGGTGGATTTCGGATCACTCCCACACAGAAAGCAGGTTTGTATCCCAGCAGTGGGATTATTATAGGCTGATTGTGATATGCTTATGCTAAATCTAGTCCCAATTAACTTAGTGACAATCAACGTCAAAAAATTATGAAAAGTAGAGGTGTTTGTCAGATTGACAAAGAAGAAGTCCATTGTCAAAATTTAAAATTGTACTGCAGAAACTTCTTCTTGACAAATGTTACTATACAATAGACGAATTTTTAAACGATAAACAGTTATAATAATTATTATTGCTGCATTTAAAATTTTCACATCTATAATTGTTTTAATGACTATTGGAATGCTTGTTTTTATTAATGACATGTTTTATATTTTTTAAACTTTGCATGTTACCATATTTGTATGTCTTAAGACAAAACATAGCGTGCTATTTTAAAAGTACTCGTATGACCTATTTGTATACCTATGTTTCACAAATAAACTTTATGATTATGATTATGAAAGCAGAAAAAAGAAAGAATATACGTTTATTTGCGGTAAACGTGACGCAAAAAAAGAACAAACAAATAAAAAACAAGTTGGCGGAAAATAAGCGTCAAATCCACACAAAACGGGCATCGGTCAGCAACATGCTGGGACCCTATGCGATACAGAGCCCCAGCGTTTGTTAGGATGCAAATGTTCTTAAAAATACGGGAATTGACCCTCCCTCTCCTCTGAAATTATCCTATTTGGATTTATCATCCATACCAGTTATCTGTAACTATCGAGATTGTTCGATAAATCTCTTTTCTCGTATCAACGCCAGCCAAAGTATGAAAGATCACAATGACATTTTGATAATAATTTATTATCTAGTCAACCTTATTTGCACCGGAACTACCTACCAGCGATAAAAATACCCTGGTCGCATGTTAGTAATTAGGCTCTAGCTAAACAAATTAACTATTAAACAATCGTGTTCCAAGTTATAAATAAACCTATGGTTGAACCTATATTTGCAAAAGTACTTTGTATCAGTTAGTAACCGGAGTGCACCAACAAATACGCTTAATCCAGTTACAATATTCGATGCACTAAAGTGCCTGAATTTGATTCTATTAAAATTTTGCATGGAAGTTATGAAATATGTGCTGTGCTGAAATTAAAACAGGAAATTTTAACACAGAATATTGTGCAACGCAGTTTACAATTTAACACAGTATATACAGAGATACTGAGATAATCAAAATCGCCACGTTTGGAAAGTAGTTTAGTGGTTGTATTTAGTTAGCCTGCGATAAGGATGCTTCTACTGTGGTGGCAAACTTAATACTATTTTTGATGAGTTGGATTGCCCAACCGTTGACCTTACTAGGAAGCCTCGATTTCTACGCTAGGAAAACTGCTGAAAAAATTTACTTAGTAGAGATATATTTCTTTCATGTCAACACCTCACATAATCATCCTAAAATGTCTCCACAACTGGGATTCAGGCATAGATATAAGAAATAAGTTCAGATTTACTCTCTTATAGAGATGTTGCCAAAGCGTGACAAAAAGATTAGCCAGTATATACTATTTACGGCTAAACTGACTGCTAATGGTTTGCCGAACACACTAAATAATCACTTGTGGAGAATTTTAATGCACCGAAAACCCACTGCATTACTTGACACAAAAGGGTTAAAACAATTTTCTAAAATAAAATCCAGCTATTTGTTGTAACCCGCCGTGCGGCTACTGGGTCTAAACATAGAACAAAAATGTTGAGGTAGAAGCGGCACTTCAGGTCTGAACGAATTCTAAAATAGTTTAATCTATACGTTCGTCACAGTCAGGGTTGTCGTGCATACCGAATTGAATAAGTACCTACCCTCACTGCTTATTGGCAACTTGAGTTGAATTGTGCAAGGCTATTGATTTGGCAAATAAAGTTGACATCAACAATTATTGACAACACTATTTTGATATGGGCGATTGCGTACCTGATAGCGTAAAATGTGTAGGCCTCTAAGAGATATACCTACTGTTGATCTGATGAAGGTTGCAAGAATCCGATGGATGCGTGAAGCACAAGAACAGACGAAGTGACGGTACTTGGGGGACGCCTATGTCCAGCCGAACGTTGAACGTCTTTTGGCTGTTTGATGAAGATAACAGATGAACCGTGTGTCATAGCGGGAACGGTAGATGATTACTTCGGTGATACCGGCTAAACAAAAGAAAGTACAGTCAGGGAAATAAATATTTAAGCAAAATTACACCCTACCTCAATTTGCCGAGTTATAGCCATTTCATACAACTGTCAAAGAATGACATTTGTGAATTGAATATACGGACAATTTAAGTTGGTAGGCAATTTGCATTTTAACAATTAATTTCCCTGACTTAACATTTATTTATTTTAGGGTTTCCAACTAAATACATAACATAATCAGTCTGTAATGTTCCCACTGCTGGGAAATAGGCCTCCTCTCTTTGAGAGGGAGTGGGCCATAATCCACCACGCTGGCCCAGTGCAAGTTCGTGGATGTCAAATGTCTTCGAATTTTTGGTTCTTGGACACACCGGTTTCCTCACGATGTTTTCCAAATACGCACACAGCATTAACACAGAAACTTTGTAATAATTATATATCTCTTAAATATCTAAATTATAGGAAAGCACGGCACTATTCATTTTACAAAAGAAATTGAATTTTAGAAGAATTGGTGTCTCTTTTACACAATTGTTACTCTATGGTCTAAGCGGGCAAATCGCGTGGAAACCGAGCGACAGTTATTGGACCCGATGACCAGCCGAATTAAGTTCCATTGCGTTCGGCCGAAGCGTTTACGGGTCACCGTGTGCGCTCCTACAAACATTATTCGTTACACACAGGGTTGAAGAGTTTTTAATGGAATTTTGGTGTTGGATTTAGAACGTTCAATAGAGGGCGTCAATAAATTGATGGTCTTTAATAATATTCTTATTTGCTACAATCAAAACTGGGTTTATGAGGATATGTTTGGTATTATCTACCCACGATTCTTAACATAACATCACGCCTGTATTCTCCGAAGAGTAGGCAGAAGAGTACAGGGCACACCCAAATTTCGTCAGTAGGAGATGAGCCTATTGCTATCAACTGCACAAATTCAGACTCCAGGCTGCTACTGAGAAAATTCATAAATCATCTTCAACATCTTTTCAGCCGAAAGATCTCCAGTGCTGGACATAGGTCTCTCCCAAGCACCGCCACTTCGACCGATTCTGTGCTTCCCGCATCCAGCGGATACCTGCGGCGTTCAAAAGGTCATCGGTCCAACTTGTGAGGCTGCAGGATTTAAATTAAATTAAATTCCGTCGTCCTATTTCAATTAAATTAAAAAATAGCCCGATAAAGTAACCACCAACGTAGCGAAACGTTACGTAAACTTAAGCATCCTTAGCTATTCTCTTCAATTTGTCAATCAATCTGACTGGTATCTGTAAAAAAATACATGTACTCGTATTATGCATCTACATAATTATAAAATAAAACCCAGTTTTGCGCCATGCATATTTGCAAAGCAGAACCAATTGAAAAATCAAATAACCGCAATAACCCACTAATGACCACCACTGCAAACAATCGAAAAACATAAAAAAGTATTTTCAATTACAACACAATTCGGATATCAAAGAGAATGGTAGAATGGTATAAAACGACATACAAAATAATTGCGGATGTTCTCTCCGTTACCGGCAAATGGGAGAATTCACATCCGCCGGATGTAGGCACCGGCGGAAGTTTACTTAGCCCGCGCGAAACCGACGGAGGCCGCGTCACCCCCGGTTATATTCGGAGGCTGGTCTTTAGAGCACGATTTTAAGATGCGACTTTATTATTACTTTTGATACACGGCTTGATTTGAACAGTATCAATTTTAAGGGTACCCTACCTCAAAAGGATAAAACGGAACCCTTATAGGACCACTCGTGTGTGTCTGTCTGTCCCTCTGTCACAGCTGGTTTGCTCCGAACCTACTGGGCCGATTAAGTTGAAATTTGGTACACATACGAATTTCTGTGACAGACATGGACATGGAACATAAATAAATGAATTTTGAATATGGGCGTAACTTTTGGGGGGCAAAATAAGAAATTAATTCGTGTGACATATCAAATGAAAGGGCTTATTGTAAGGATTTCAGATATAGGTTTTTTTTTTTTAAATAATGTTGATATTAATATTTTTATAGTTATTTAATAATATAGATGAAAATTGACTATTCCCTTATCTCCAAAACTACTGAACCAGAATTTTAAAAATAATACAGAAAATAGTTCTTTACATAAAGATTACAGGAAAACCTATAAGAAGTTCGGAAGACGCAGCGTAGGAAGGCTTCCCACAAGGTGGACTGATGACATTGTGAAAACCGCAGGAATCCGCTGGATGCGGGAAGCACGGAACCGGTCGAGGTGGCGGTGCTTGGGGGAGGCCTATGTCCAGCAGTGGACGTCTTTCGGCTGAAATGATGATGATGATGCGGTTTTACGGTTTTAATATAACATAGTAAATCTCTCAATATTGTGTAACTGTAAATTTAACTTTGTACGCACAAAGTTAAATTTGCAGTTGGAATGCATGGGAGAACTTGTTTTTCAACTACTATGTTTTATTAGTTTGTTCTTGGGATAAATTTCAACCCAATTATGAAACCCATCATTGTGTGTGGTCCGCACTTGGCCGGTTTTTTTTAAAGACATGGCGATCCTATAAAGTTATTCTAAGTTACTCTAAGCCTGATTTACTCGACATGAGTTTCTTACCTGTTGCAGGAAGGCATGATCCGACAATCGATTCGTTAACTTGGTTTTGGAGCGAACTACGGTTCGGACAAACTAAAGTAACTGTGTCTAGAATTCAAAATAATTATCGTAGCTGGTTGACTGTTGTTATTAAGATTGTTGGATTGGAATAATGAAATAATATTCATAACCCGAGGAGTTTTCTTACAGACGGTGCAACTTTTATTGTCGTTTCAGCTTATGGTATGCTACAGGCAATAATATTTCTAAATTTATAATCTGATATTGATTCTCGACAAGAATGATCACTGTTTCAAAACTTTGGATATGATCTTATTAAAATTATGTACCTATGCATTTTAACCTTCATACCGTTTTACGTGTAGAAAAATTGTGTAATTTTTTGTACCGTGAACTGCACTAAACCAGTGATTGACCTACATAATTATAACCAATTCTGCTACAAAAACTCATTCACCTAACACAATAATTTCAACGAAAGTATGTCCCGGTGTGTATCATAATTAATGCAAATTGGAGCTGACAGCATTACGCTAATAGATTCATGTATTTACTACATGGTAATGAGAGCTTGTCATCCTACCGCTTAGTGGCTATTAACTGGAAGGGTTGATGTTAATCTATGTAGGAAAAGAGTATGTACTCGTATTTCAAATGAACTCGAAACACAAATTCTTTTGGAATGTAAATAGGAGATAGTTTAATAATAATGAAAATCTATTACGTTTTTTTCTTCACTCGATTGAATAAAAAAAAAAACATACGTAAAACTTCTTAAGTAGATACTAATTTAAAGGTGACATTTTTATTATTGATACTATGTCTAATAATTTAATAATAATTTTGTCTAATTATTTCTGGAATCCGCTGGATGCGGGAAGCACAAAACCGGTCGAGGTGGCGGTGCTTGGGGGAGGCCTATGTCCAGCAGTGGACGTCTTTCGGCTGAAATGATGATGATGATGATACTATGACTGAACCAGTCTGAACTGACTGTAAGGGACTAGGACAGAGAAAAAGTTCTCAAAAAAAAAAAAAACTACTGACCTGCAGTCAAAATAACACCCCTAATTTTTACCTTATTTTTTATTTTTAACTTAACAAAAAAAATTAAAACCTTAACAATTGAGATAATAATTTGCAGAATAAAAAGGTCGACTGATAAAACAATAAACACGCCGCGACCAGTCGCCTTATCGGAACCAACCTTTATCCCTCAATGGTGGTTGCGTGTGCCCACCAGTTACTGCAAAGCGAAACACACAAAAGAAACGATAAGGCTCCGACATTAGGGCCATCCCTCTTACGATGTATAGAAATTAAGCCCGTAGGCCTACCGGCTGCGAAGATAAATGTACCCACTCCGAGATCGCATGGACTCGGCTAATGTTTAGACGTGGAGTAAAATTAAGTGGGTTACAAAAGGTGGCTGCGAAGTTAGGCGGACTGAAGAAGAATATATTTGGCAGTACCCGTAGGTGCTACCACTATTTCAGAAACTAAAAAACGTCTGAATTAACCTCAACAGTCAGCCTAGCCCGGCCACACTACCAATTTGAAAAGAAAAAGAAAAAAAAAGAAAGAAAAATTGTTTATTCTGCACAAACAAAACGCACTTCACAATTTTTTTTTTATAAAATGTACTGTATGTACTGTGTGTGTGTATTTGACTGGTTAATTATCACCACGTAGTACCACGAGGGAAGATATATTGCGGCGTAACTTGACATGACTGCACTTGCAGTTCTACATCCAGCATTAATCTGTGTTGATCAGCTATTGCTATTGGTAATGAAGTTATCGTGCAGTCTTAGCTAAAATCTACTTTATTCTTTGTAATAGATCTTTTGCGGTCAATGTAAATAGTTTTTTATGACAACCCGGGACTGAATCGTTAAGTCAAAGGTTAAAAGCTTCCATATGGGACTCACCAGGAGCCTTCATGGTATTGCAATGCTTCTTAATAAAATCTCTTACAGTAAAGTTATGTAACATAAAACTATTTAACTGTAAAAGATTACACAAATATTTCCTCTCTCAACGAGTTCTTTTGAGTTCGAAGGTCACAGCCATAAAATACGCTTCCAAGTAGCATCCTTCTAACAGGCTCACAATTTCCAATAACATGAGCTCACAAGCGAAAGCCGAGGCCGAGAAACTCTTACAGACGCTTAAACATTAATAGAAAACAAGAAAATACAGAGAAAAAGATGGCATGGTCGGAAATTAAGGGGCGGGCCGCAGACGCGAACCATTTGTCCGTCTGTCCGTTACACTTAACTCGGGAACCTCATTCGCTTAACACTCACCTGGGGATCTATACTGGGGTCGTACGGGAGGATAGTTTAGACGGGCCCGTTGAAAATTGGGTGTGTAATGTTTGATTTTATTTATATAATTTGGTCTACTTTTATTTTGCAAAAACTGATTAAATTTAATAGTAGTAGTTAATAGTTTGAATCTGTTCCAAAACCGAATCGGGGCACCCCGACTTTACGTAGTCTTGGCTCCTACCCTAGAGTGTATATAAGAACCGGAGGCGCGGAGGGAGAGCTCACCTCCGCAGCTTCGGCTTGCTGGTCGCCTCCGGCGACCAGCCTCAGCCGCTACGAATCGCACGGGTGCCTATGCTTTATTACAGCGGGCCGGGGTTGCACTTCCCGCAGCGCCGGAGACGATGCAGAAGCAACTTTAATGTTTTGAGGTCAGGTTACAATATAATTTGCTTTTCACAAGAATGATGCGTTACCTTAGAAAATTAGTCAATATGAAAGTTAGGTCTAATGAACATTATATTAAAGAGCATTATACAATTTGAAAATTAGGATATGAAATGAACGTTATACTAAATGGAATTAGAGAAAATGAAAATTATATCAAATATAACATATCATATGAAATTAGGTTAAATGTTTTTACAGCATATGAAAATTATATCATATGAAAGTTATGTCAAATAAAATTAGACTATCTGTTATTATACCAAACATTACACACCCTTGAAAATGATGGCTATGTAGATACATCCAATAAGATTATTGGGACAGAAAAAAAGCAAACATTAAACAGTAAAATCCCAAGGGAGCTCTTAAAAAATACGTTCAAAAGTGATAAACTGCAAAATTATGAAAAAAATCTCGCACACACAGTTTTCGTACTTAACTGAAATGAAATCGATCTTTAAATCCAACGGATTTCAGGCTTCAGACAAAGGCACAGCAAACAAAATATAATTTTGGTTGTATGATAATATTACGCAGGATTAATAAGGTATGTGTCAGTCAAAACTGCTAACGGTAAAATTCGTTTTGAATGCAAACTATGTCAAAACTCTTTTAGCAACTACTAACATTTATTTCAAAACTTATTGGATTCGTAGGTTTATTTTTGTGATCCTTTTGTAGTGATTCTAGATAATTATAACTATAGCCTTACGTAAAAAGGGCTATGTAGCGACGATGCAGTACCCAAGTCTGGTTTACAGTGGGCACTACTGGCAGCTTCAATATGGCTCGAAGGGTTGATACTCAGTCCTTACCTCTTCCTGGTGATAATGGACGCTCTTCCATCGGACATTCAGGAAGAGGCTCGCCGGTGTATGCTGATGACATTTTGCTGGTTGCCGGGAGCGGCCTAGAGGTCCAGAGGAGATCTTAGGTGTGGTGGGAAAGACTGGAGACCGCTGGCCTGACATTAAGTCAGACCAAAACAGAGTACTTGTTTTATGATTTTGGCTGTCTCTCCAGTCCTGTGCCCATATCTCTAGTCAGAACGCCCTTACCAATCTGCTACGACTTTCGGTACCTCGGGTCGCTTGTCTAAGGGGATGGTGATGTAGACCGATAAGCATCGGATCAACTCAAATAGATGAAATGTCGACAGATCACAAGAACAACTTGAGACCTACGGATGCCAATCAAGTTGAAGGAAGAGAATCTACAAGCCCATGATATGGCCTGTCGTACTATATTTTAGAGGTATGAGGAACAGGGTGAAATGTTCACTCATACTCTATAGTAAAGGGAGGATCCTCCGACCAGACGGGTATTTCTGGTGGGCAACTGCCCAACGGTTGATGTCGGGATGTTGTATATATGCTAGTCGCGCGGTAAACTCTGATAGCGCGATGCGGGACCTGTGACGTTAGGTCTTTGATGCGTAGTTCGCATGTGGTGTTGTTGATACCGCCACAATTTAAATCGGAATGCTGGGCCGTGAAGAAGACAGATGAATAAGGATTGCATACAGCGGAAATGAAAATTTTGGGCTTGGATGTGTGGAGTGACGAAAATAAATGAAATAAGAAATGATTTTAAAAGGAGAAATTTGAAAGTGGCGCCAGTGAGAGAAATTTGAAAGAAAATCGCTTGGCATGGTATGGGCATGTGATGAGGAGGAAGGCAAATCATTGTGGCTAAAAGAGTGATGAATAGAAATGGATGGAGAGGGAGAGGAAGGCCAAATAAAAGATGGATGGATTGTGTGAGGAATGATATAAAAGAGAAGGGAGTGAATGATAGCCTGACGCTTAACAAGGGTGAATGGAAGAAGAAACCACGTGTTGCGCCTAAGGGCAGGAAGTTGAAGATGGCGTTACGTAAACACTGGTTTTAATGACAGAAAACGCATTTTAACTTAATACAGGTTTTGACTGAAACCTGTCAAAGTGGTTTTGACCGGCACAGAGTTTCGACTGTAAAAGGTAAATTGAAAAACATTATTATATTGAGAAAACCTCGTTAAAGACCAAGGGTTTCAGATACGGTCCCAATATCAGCCCGTAAGTTTCCACTCAATACGAGCCCTTCTCCAGCCTCTTAGTTTAGATGAGATTAGATTAAACGTTTGGCTCTTAACAATACAACAGGGACAACATTTTTTGATTCAAGCTCTTTTTAGAGACCCTACATAACTGTTCTTTAGTAAATTGGGGTCCATAGAATTGAGTAATGTATTGTTCCACAGGATTACTAGTTCTTAGTTGAGTTTTGGGAGATTTGGCTTGACAAAATAAGACATTTGTATGTCAGGTAACTTTATTGTCGTCTTGAGGTTGTTTTTCTTTTATTTCGGAGACCTTTATTAAGTTTATCTAGATTTATATAGGTAGGTATATTGCTTGTACCTACTTTATATGCATAAAAAGTCTTATCTATTGTTGGCATGAGCTGTATGACAAAAAGGTCATGTTGGGTTAAAAATATTAGCTTGTCAGAAAGTTTGCTAGCGAATCTGACTTTCAATCGCCAAATGAAGGCACATAATAATTGTCATTATATTTTTGCAACCTCTTCTGATACACCTCGATAAACAGTATTGAACATTATTATTTTTATTATTTAATATGGGTTATAAACGTGTAATAAATTATAAGTCTTATTAGTGCATGCTTTATAATTACTACATGAAAACCGTTATTTTTTATGAATTTTTCCACACGCAAAGTGTGAGTTTTGGCATTACACCGACCACCAAAAACAATAATTCAAAAAACAAACACCAAACACGAGTGGTGATACGTACCAGGGCAAGCACACCCACTATAAATCTCTTGTATTACGAATGGGTACATTAAAATTCATTGCTTTCCTTCGATTTATCCGAACAGTTTTCTTTTCATTGTAAGAGTATTATTTTATGCACCCCCAGTGAGCGGTACTGCTTAGATTGTGTTAACGTGGAATGGAGTATCTTGTCTTGTTATACGCTCAGTTAAGATAGGTAATTCAATTTACTCAATGGATGGGAAAATACAGGGTGGCAGGAACGCACAATCTGTTACCATGGACTCTGGACGCCATTGTGTTGATTTGTTTTTTCAGCTATTATTAAAAATAACTGCTATTTCCTACAAAAGTGCAATACTTACGCGGCCAAAGTGTATGGAACATCCTTTTTTTTTAACCGTCGTTTTTTTTAATTATTAATTTCCACCAATTGGGAGATGTCTTCTGAATACTATTTCTGTTATTGTCACTGCAAGAACGAGGAAGGCTAACTAAGATTCACAATAGTTTTGTCAAGCCCTTATTCAAAACTTAGTGTACCTACACTTAGTTTTTATAGAACTTAGTACGTATACAATCAAGTAAATAATGTGAAATTATCAATTCATTCAAATTATTTATGCAGTATGTAAAACAATTTCAAACATCGTCTCTATAACTATTTTAAAAACAAATAAATATCTTACATTCATCATACCCACTCAAATGTTTACACAAACTTACTCTTCCTTTATTTACATATTCCAAGCATGGCTCGCTTTTTACTACCGATTGGAAATGAGTTACAGTTGAGCAGAGCTATGGATTTCATCTCTGTACTGATACAGAATATATGGGAGTGGTATTATTGTGCCTCGCTACAGCAGATAGTAAGCAGGGAGGCAATGAGGAAAAAGTTTACCACCGTTTGAGGTAATGTATGTGTTTAGGTATGTTGGTTTGAGAGCGGCAATCAAATGGCTGAATTACCAAAATCTATGAATTGAATACCTAATTATAAAATTCACCTAATTATTTAATTTGATCGAAGAATTGAGTTAAAAGATATTATACTTACCGAAAATAAACGCGACCATCGCAAAGCTACTTTTAGGCTCGTTGTTAACTACAGAAAACAGTGAAGCAATTTCTATGTCGATACGATTTCAACTAGGTATTTAATGGGATATGTTCCAGTTGCTTTATTTAGCTGTCGAATGCAGTAAACCTATTAAAATTAAGTAACTGCATCATTTACTTTGCATATTTAGATTTTAAGAGATTAGATTTAGCTATGAATATGGAAATTCGCCACTCTTTTACTAGGAAAATATGTGCGACGTTTTGGCAAGAAAATGGCGATTTGGCACCGTCTGGAGCAATACCCGTATAAAGAGATGATCTTTGTGAGATAAGGGGTGCGTAACTTAAAGGGTACTCCGGTTGTCTGGAGAGACAATGAGTCATTTTGTGCAAGGCTTAGAGAAAATAGGTACTGAAGTCATTTTGTAATAATGATATCCTTTTCACACTTATGACTATATAGTTATCATAATCATCTATGTTTTTTGAAAAAATCACTCAGATTTTTGCAAAAAACATAGATGAAACGCCATTGTTTTTTTTTTTTTGTGAAAAAGTTTTTTATATCTTTTTTCGTTCTTTCCTTTGGCAATCGGCAATAGTGTAGCTTTCCATCAGTTCAAGATTTTTTGTAATTGAATCAGATTTTCCAGAGATTAAATCTTATAAACAAACAAACAATTTTACCAATTTATAATATTATAAGTACTTTTATAGAGGTATGAGAAATAGTGTGTAAAGTTCACTCATCCTCTATAGATAAGGCAGGATCCTCCGAACAGACGAGTGTTGTGTTTGGTGGGCAACTGCCCGACGATTGATGTTGGGACGTTGTATATATCCTAGTTGTGCGGTAAAATCTGCTAACGCGATGCAAGATTTTGCGTGACGTCAGTGTGATGCGTAGTTCGCATGTGGCGTTGTAGATGCAGCCACAGTTTAGATAGCAGCTTTTTATTTTCTTAAATAGTTACTACTTAAATACTTCATAAGACTGTCCTTGAGACCTGCGATTAAAAATACATAATCTTAGAAAATATTTACTACACTACCTAACAAACTCAAGCCAGCTATAACAACTTATTAAAGAAAACTCTTTATTAAAAGTACTGGCATTTAAAATTCGTAAATGTTGGTTGAACCTGCATGAAATAATTGTTCAAAATTTAAAAATAACGTTAAGGCAAAATCATTCTGGAATAAGAAGGGAAAACTTCACTTGGTCATAATGTACGGCATTTTGAAACGTAACAACCTTAAAAATTACTACCCATAATCCTTTTTTTCTTGTGTAAATCATTATCGCTGCTTACTTGTAACTTTTGTGACTCTGGAGCATTCAGTCATTTCGTCATTTAACGCGGGAAGAGATGCTTAGGGCTGTGGGTGGGTATGCTGGACTCGGGGTGTAGTCAACGTCAAACTGCTGACGCTGTCAAAATGCAGCCAAGCGTAATTTGCCTATTGTGGGCGCGTTACAAGGCTACAGGAGATGTTGCTGAACGTCACCAAGAAAGATACAGGATCACTACTCACAGACAAGACCACTTTCTACAAAATGCTGCAAGGAGGCTGTCTCAAATTACAGCTCGCCAGCTGGCAGAAAGACCCCAGTCTCAGCACCAAGTGATCATCAGTACCCAAACCACCAGGAGAATATTGCATAAAGTCAATCTACACGCTCGCAGACCGCTTAGAATTGCAGCTACTCGACGCGGAAATTGAGAGCGTTGCTTATTGTGGACTAATGTACATTTGCACTAGACCGACACTCAGTGGGCCCGTATTCTTTTTTCTGATGAGTCGCGCTTCTTATTTCGCGCTTCTTATTCATCCCGATTCAATAAGGGTGTGTGTTTGCTGAGTTCTTGGTCGCCAGAGTCAACTTCAGAATCCTCAAGAAGTTCATCCGCACAAGGATGGAACGATTATGGTGTAGACTGAAATTGGCCTGGGTGAAAGAATGGACCTCGTTTTAATACGAGGCAATTTAAGTGGAGGACAATGCTGTGACGAGATTGTGCAAACTATGGTCATCCCTCACCTACAGCAGTATGGCCAAGGTTTCATGTTCATGCAAGATAATGCGCGTGCACACACAGCCAGACTGGTGATGAATGTGCTCTGCGAGAACAATATCACGCTATTAGAGTGGCCTATTCAGTCCGCTGATCTCAATCCCATATGAGCATGCGTGGGATTTGCTCAGGAGAAGAGAGTTCTGTAACCTTCCCCAATATTTAAATACGCGAAAAGAGCTTTTTGCTCATCTTTGCAGAGTATGGAGCAATATTTCACAGGTGACAATAGACAACCTGAAACTCAACATGCCAAACCGATGTAGAGCCGTTGCTACTTCTTTGGGAGGGCCAACACTTTATCAAATAGTTGCTGAGAATGTTTTTTTATTTTATTTAATGTTATCTGAGCGCTAGTTTTTCTCTTTATCTACAAAAAAGTGGGGTTTTTTTTTCGTTTTTGGTACCGTACCATTTTAGAATGTCATAATAAATTTGAATTTTTTTCACTACCAATCCTTTTATTTAATCACACAATTAAAATCTGTATTGAATTACGCTTCTATTGTTAAAAATATGTTACATAAAAATATTAAAATAAAAATAATTACCATGGGTATCCATGGTAATTATTTTAATTTTAATATTCGTTGCTTGTTTCCTAGACTTTTTTGAGTAGTAGGTTATTGTTTGAAAGCCAAAAAAAAGGCTTAAACAGAGGCACATAAAGGTAATTTAAAGTTTAAATACAAATTCGTGAATTATAAAATTAAGGTAATATGACTGAAATCATACATTACCTCCATCTAGGTCAATTTTCCAGTAATAACATTAGATTTTATGTTATTACTGAAAAATAAATGAAGTAACGGATGTTATAGGAAAATGGAAAAGTTTGTTTGTTAAATTCTAGAATTGTATGAAGAAAAACTTGTTGAAGTAATACAAAGTCAGTTATAAAACTTCTGAAATACAAGGGATTTACTTACTTGTTTGAAAGTTAGAAATAAGTAATTTTAGATACGTAGTAAATAAGACAAGTAATGTAGGTACGTAGCTGTACTACATGATAACACTTCGGGATAAAAATGAAATTATGTTTATTTCTGTAAGTGTAAGATTTTCTAAGAGACTTTTACTGTTTTTTGTTCAATATTTTAAAACAAGACGGCGCTGGTATCTCAGTAGATATAAATATATATATATATATTTTTTTTTAAAGATGTTGTTTCTTTATTGTAACATTTTACTAATGTTACGCCACACCGCCTCAGCCGATCACAGCGCGGAACTCGAGCCAGCCAATCCCAGCCATGCCAAGCCACCGCCATAGCTACCGGACGCCTCCGGTGGGGGAAAGCACATATAATGCCCTGCGAGCTCATTTTCGGTCTCTTGTTGCTGCGACCGTGTACAATTAAGCCAAAACTCTGTCTGATTGCATACCGATTACATTAAATCAGTGTGATTATACTTTTGCCTTTTTTATTTATGCCCTTCTGCTTCATCTCAGAAGTGGGATAAATATAAAAAGCTATGAAGCGTAATCACGCCGATGCGGCAAGGGTAGGCCGTAAGGCAGGTAGGCGTGCATGTGAAGAAGCATCTGAAGCAAGCGGCAATGAAGATGACGCCACATCACCAGACACACCCCCGGCCCGGAAAATCCTTAGAAGACTTTTAGAAACCGAGGTACAAAAAGCCATGCGTGAGTTAAGCGAAGATCTTCCCTCCATCACCACAAGAAAAGAACTCCGCGCGGCTTCACTGATACCAGAGTTTGACCCCGACAGTGAAGAATGCACTACTGCGTCAGCGTGGCTCAAAAAGATTGATCAACTTGGTGAGATTCATGGCTGGAGCGAAACTACGAAGTCATTTTACCTGCAAGACCGATTAAGAGGTCAAGCTAGAAGATGGTACAATCGGCTCGATGAATACGATTATTCCTGGGAAGATTGGAAGCAAATGTTGATGCGTGCGTTTCCCAGACATCGCGATTTCGGGAACATGTTAGAAGAGATGATGAACAGGAAGAAACAAGCTACGGAATCAATGACGGAATACTATCAAGATAAAGTGGCCATGTGCTTCCGATGTAAGTTGTCCGACAACGCGACTGTTTCCTGCATCATTCGCGGTCTACCACCATCACTCCAAGCCAATGCAAGAGCTTACCAATGCGAACATCCTGAAGAATTATACGAAGGTTTCCTTTGTGCGCTGGATGACTACCAACCACCGTCAACATCAAGCGGAATACGTGCGCCAAATAAAGATGCCAACAATCGACAAGGAAACGATAAAAAATACACCCCTATCAACCCGGAGGTTGACCCGTGCCCGCGCTGTAAAAAAACTGGGCACATACTACGTAACTGCCCATATCCAGATTCGCGAACATGCTTCAAATGCGGTAAGCAAGGCCACATTGCTACGCGCTGCGTAAACGCCCAGAAACCTGCGACGCAAGCCGATGATAAAGTCAAGGAAATCAAGCTTCTTCAAAACTACAACAAGATTTACGAAAAAACGGTACAAATCAATGGCATATACGTTAAATCTTACATTGATACCGGCAGTCAAGTCAACGTGCTCTCTACCCACGTGTCAAAACTGCTGGATCTCGAAATCAACCCGTCTAAAACCATCCTCAAAGGCTTCTCTGGAGAACGTTTACCCAGCCGCGGAGAAGTAGTTTTCCAGCTGGAAATCGATGGCATACTTATCCCCTGCAAGGCTCATTTATCAAACGTGGATATGGGAAACATAAATCTATTGGTTGGGCAGCCCATTATCAACAGCGACGGTATGACTTTGGTGGTCAGCGAAGGAAGAGCCACCCTCAAACAAGACATCGACTTTACAAGACACATGGAGGTAATTGAAGAGCGCACTCGCTTCAAGGTCGTCACTGCAGAAAAAGAGTGCCTACTGCCCGGACTTTCTATCATCAAAGTTAACATACTGGACAATGATGAAGATCACGATGTCGTCACTACGCCACAACATTATGAGCTGCGAGGTGTCACCTACTCAATTCCTGCCACCCTGCTAAGAGTCGGGTATATGAAGATTATCAACAATGGCGCTCAAAACATCATCTGGGCGCCTGGCGAAGTGCTGACCAGAGCCGACAGCTGCATCACTTCGCCACTACCGGATGTTCAGGTTGGTCTACAAAATGTCACTTTGCCATCAACTTCCGCAGCTAAAGCCAATATCGACTATAGCCATCCTATTGCGTCTGTATTGCACACTAGCCTAGCTCATTTAAGCACTATTGGGGGAGTAAACGTAGTTGATATCAGGTCGGGTAAATTGAATAAAAATGATTACGATAGTTTAATCAATTTATTAACGAATTACAGTGACTGTTTTGCGAATAAAACACAAGACTTAGGATGTACAGATTTATTACAAATGAGAATAACATTAACAAGTGAACAGCCTATATACCGCCAACCTTACCGTTTGTCTCATAGTGAGCAGGATATAGTTAGGTCCAAAGTCTCAGAGTTATTAGACGCAGGTATAATCCGAGAGTCCGAATCATGTTTTGCTTCTCCAGTTATCCTTGTAAAAAAAAAGAACGGCGACAGCAGGCTCTGTGTCGACTATCGGGCGCTTAACGCCATTACAATCAAAGATAGGTATCCGTTGCCCAACATCGATGATCAGGTCTCAAAGTTAGCCGGCATGAAATTCTTCACAAGTCTTGATTTAGCACAAAGTTACCATCAGGTTAGAATCGCCCCTGAAGACATACACAAAACAGCTTTTATAACACCGCAGGGGCACTTTGAATATACGCGTGTTCCATTTGGTCTGGCTAATGCACCGTCTGTTTTTATGCGACTCATAAACAAGATCGTAGATTCTATACGAAATTCCAATAACGTTTCTAAAGGCGGTAGTATGAAAACTTGCAACGACTTTTCGAACCAATATGAGATATTAGCCTTTTTAGACGATTTGTTGCTACCTTCCGTCGATGTGCAGTCCGGTTTAGATATTTTAGAAAAGGTTCTTCATAAATTAAAATCAGAAAATTTAAGGCTAAATATGAGTAAATGTTCATTTTTACAAAATAAAATCACTTATTTAGGACATGAAATTTCATCGAATGGCATTCAACCGGGTGAATCGAAATTGGCAGCAGTGTCGCAATTTCCCATCCCTAGTAACGTTCATGAGATACGTCAATTTATTGGGTTATGTAGTTACTTCCGTAAATTTATTAAAAATTTCGCAATAATTGCGCGCCCAATAACAGATAAAACGCTGTGTGGAATTGGGGCAATGAACAATCTAATAGTTTTGAACAATTAAAACAGTGTTTGTGTACAAAACCCATACTTGCTATTTATGACCCTGCACTGTCAACGGAGATTCACACGGATGCATGTAAATCAGGTATCGCAGGCATTTTGTTACAAAGACAGACTGATAATTCTCTACGCCCTGTTATGTATTTTAGTAGGGTAACTAGTAAGGAAGAAAGCGTGTATCACAGTTACGAGCTTGAAACTCTCGCCGTGGTCGAATCGTTGCGTAGATTTAGGGTGTATATTGTAGGTAAACACGTTAAGATCGTGACTGACTGCACGGCTGTTCGTGCCAGGTGGTGGTTGTCAATCCAAGATTTTGATATGAGTGTAGAGTATAGACCCGGAGAAAGAATGAAACATGTAGACGCGTTAAGTAGGAACCCAGTTGATACTGTGAATGTCAATCGCCTTGAAGTGTCAGACTGGTTCTATACCGTCCAGTACCAGGATGACAAATTAAAGCGAATCATTGACCAGCTTAGGGATGGCTCAGCTGCTACTGAAATAACCAACAATTATGTGTTCATCAATGATAGGTTATATAGAAAGACGTTGCATGGTAATCGTCTCGTAGTACCAGCATTAGCTCGATGGAGGCTGGTCCAAATGCACCATGATGATATTGGGCATGTGGGTATACAAAAATGTATGGATTTGATTAAAAAGGATTACTGGTTTTCCAAAATGACTCGCTTTATTCAAAAGTATGTTAATGCATGTCTTCATTGTGCTTATGGTAAGGGTCATTATGGAAAGAAAGAAGGTAAATTGTTCCCTATTCCCAAACCCACAGAGCCTATGCTCATGGTACATATCGACCATTTAGGCCCCTTTTGCAAAACGGTGAAAGGTTATCAGTATATGCTAGTTATGACAGATGCTTTTTCAAAATTTGTTATTGCTGAGCCCACTCGAACAGTTAATTCAGTAGAAACTATTAGAACACTTAAAAAAATATTTAGCTTATTTGGATACCCTGATAAACTTGTAAGTGATCATGGGAAGGCTTTCACCAGTAGATATTTTAAAAAGTTTTCAACTGACAGACAGTTTAGGCATATCTTGACTTCAGTTGCATGCCCGCGAGCCAATGGTCAAGTGGAACGCACCAACCGAACCATATTAAATGCGTTGCGCGCCACAGACCCTAGCGAAGCTGCTAATAATTGGGCCAACAGCTTACCTGACATTCTCTGGGGTATCAACAATACCACAAATGAAAGTACAACCTATAGGCCCTATGATTTGATGTTTGCCAAAAGTTCTAGACCACGTTGCGATGTCATTACTAACGAAAGTAATAGTGAGCCAGTGGATGTTAGACGCAATAAAGCTAGTGCTCACTTAAGGGTAGCAAGCGATAGGATGAAACATAACTTTGATAAGAAACGCAAAACAAGCAATATCTATAAAAAGGGTGATTTAGTTCTTTGGCAGCAAGCACCAACAAGCAGTGCCACAAAAGTTAACACTAAACTAGATGACATTTACTCAGGTCCATATATTGTAACCAAGGTAGTGGGCAATGACAGATATAGGATCCGAAGTATCAAGGGACTCCGAGGTTACAAGGCCTTTACAGGCTTGGTGGCAGCAGATTCCTTAAGGCCTTATCGTAGTACGGTTCCTATATCTGACAGTGCCAGTAGTTCTGATGAAGAACTTGAAACTGAAGACCTTATTGACCTACTGGAAAGTTAACCAAGTTTTCTCCCATTGCGGGAGCAATCATTGTTTCAGGACGGCCGAATGTTACGCCACACCGCCTCAGCCGATCACAGCGCGGAACTCGAGCCAGCCAATCCCAGCCATGCCAAGCCACCGCCATAGCTACCGGACGCCTCCGGTGGGGGAAAGCACATATAATGCCCTGCGAGCTCATTTTCGGTCTCTTGTTGCTGCGACCGTGTACAATTAAGCCAAAACTCTGTCTGATTGCATACCGATTACATTAAATCAGTGTGATTATACTTTTGCCTTTTTTATTTATGCCCTTCTGCTTCACTAATTAATAAAGTATTTTTTCAGTACCGTATCTATTTTCGGAGGCCAACTTAATATAATTTAGTTCCACAACTTTCGTCTTACCAAACTAAACACAAGCAAAGTCACGGGGCAATATCAACAACAGCCAACGTAATATTTCAGGTACCGACCACCGTGGCGGCGGCCATTGTGTCTCAATCGACCGGTCAATTTGCATAATAACTGTTATTTTGTACGCGCTATGATGTTAACCCACTCTTAACTATGGACGTATTTTCAAGAAGTTGTTAAGATTATTAGGTCAGATTATTGGCGACTGCCAACGTGTGGTTTTATGGTGTTCCTAGTATTATTTTGTGGTGAAATTTGAGGGTTTATTTTAGTTGTATATTGTAAGGGAACTGAAGGTAGATGTTGTAAGTTTGTTTTTTCTTGATGAACTTGGTTAACGTTGATTTTAATAATAACTTTTTTTTGCATTTAACAACTCACTCACTTTTATTTCTTTACTTCTTAGGGTTCCGTAAATCAAATCAAACCAAATCAAAATATTGTATTTTACATAAACCGACATGGGCACTTATGTAACGTCAGAAGCTAGGTGCACTGTTCCAATTGCTCGTTTTTTATGGAAAAGAACTGGCAAGAAAGTAACGGTTACTTTTTTTAAATAATTGGTTTTTACATTATTTTCAAATAACAGTGTTAATAGGTATGGGAGGAGTATGGGTAAGGTGTAGGCCTTTCAAAAATTACTAAGTATTTAACAAAATAGAAAATGGTCAACAAATCTACAGTCTATTAGGCCTTCAACATCCTCACATTCACAAAATAGGCAATACTCTAAAAGAAAAGAAAAAAATACTATTTAAACCAAATGACATGGTTGCCACAACTACAGTAACAAATCAGAATCAGAACTGACTAAATATCATGTCCACAAAAGCAACTAATAAAAACTCCTACCCCTGTGTAGTCAACAAGGAACCCTTATAGTTTCGCCATGTCCGTCTGTCTGTCTGTCTGTTTGTCGGTCTGTCTGTTTGTCGGTCTGTCTGTCTATCCGACTAGAGACTCCTAGTACTAGAAAGCTATCGTTTGGTATGGGTATACCTACATAGGTATTAATCACGCCGACAAAGTGGTAAAATAAAATCTGGAAATACACAGTCAAATTTAATTCGTTTAAATCCTTAAAAGGGATCATTGTACTCATCATTATGAACAACTTTTACTATGGGACCAAACCTGAAACCGCGAAAAAAAAAATCTGCTGCTACATTTATGTTCGCATAACTGGTCAAAATGTAGGGAACAGCAGATTTTTTTTTTTTTATTTGACCCTGTATATTTTTTTAGGATACCTCCCTTACACGCAAAGTGGAGATGATATTTTTTTTCGTCTAGCTCATGGTGTGTTAGTGTGTTATAGACAATATAAATGCTTATCGTTTAATAAGCCTTTCAAAAATATTGCTGGTTTATGAAAACCATTTTCCGATTCAGGGATTCGTTAGCGTAAAATAAGCTTGGGTGAAGCCAGCTTGTATTGGGTGTTTGTGTAGTGCAATGGATATAATAAGAACGTTGTGTATAGCGAAACATATAGCGAAGACACAGAAGATGATAGAAAAAAATACTGTGAATCCACTCAACAGTGAAAGACCGATGCGCGGACAGTTTCATGTCTTGTATGAACGTTTATGTGCAAATTCAGATATATTTCAAAATTACTCCATATGCCATTAGGTATATATTTTCAAGAATTATTACATCTCATAAAACTTTTTATTACTAAATCAGACACAAATATGAGACTAGCCATCAGTGCAGAGGAAAGACTAATAATAACACTCAAGTAAGGTTTTAAAGTGTTTTTATTCCCTCGAGTCACCCTCTCTCGCCGCGAACTCAATTCGGTCCGAATAATGCGTGTGAGTCGGCAGACAACTCATTTTGCGTCGCCGTGTGAATCAAATAGGACTTTTGTATGAAACCGAATGCAGCAGAATTTCTGCGACCGAAATTCTGCGACTCACGACTCACAAAATTACGTTCGTTTGGCCTCATACTTAAAGTGCTAATTTTTTTTAGAGTTAAGTGTCCCCCCTGCCAGCTAAATGATTGTATTTGGATAATTATGTGAAAAAAATCACAACAATGGTATATATAACGAAAATAAAAGGAAAACTATCACAGCTAAGTATAGTTAGGAAGCACATCTCCCGACATCCGTCCTATCGTCCTCGCCGACGAGGCCCGTCGCGACGTGCCTGTCCATCTCCGCTCCGACCCTTGCTCGAGTCAGCCCGTGCCGCTGAACCTGTAGCTTTAAATTCGTCCCTAAATTCCACGCATAATAATAATAACCCCGATTTGATCCAACCCGTCCCTTGCTGTCATCCCCCAGCGACGCCTTAATCCGAGGACCGTACCGCCGCAGAGGGTGCCCTTAGCGTAGTCGCTTAGTTTTTAAGTGTTATGCCCTGGCTTAAGGCCTTAATTTATTGAGGCCACCCGCAAGAAAGTCCGGTTAAGCAGTAGACAACCTCCTAGGTTGAACTGCGAGTAGCCATTCAAGAATAAAAAAACTATCACAACTAATTAGGCTTTTCAAGTTACCGAGTAATAATCGACCAACCCCATTTCCTCTCGTGGGTGTCGTAAAACGCGGCTAAGGGACTTACTAGAGAACAGGCAGCAGCGTTCTCTATGCATTTTTAACACCATACTGCGATCGCCAACCCGCCTGCCAAGCGTGGCGATTATGGCAAATTCCCCCCTTTTGGGGGAGGCCTATGTCCAGCAGTGGACGTCTTTCGGCTAAAATGATGATGATGATAAATCGACCAACTTACAATGTTAAGTTTGTTCTTGGGATAAATTCATTCCAACTATGGAACCCTTAATTGTGCGTGGCCCGACACGCACTTGGCCGGTTTTTTTTAAATTCAATTTGCCGTGTTACAGCTATTTCATACAACTGTCAAAAATGTTTCATAGAATAGTTGTGAATTGAATATACGAACAATTTAGGCTGGTCGTCAATTTGCTTCACAATTAATTTCCTTTGCTTTATGTCTAACTCCGACAGAACCAGTGTGATCATCCTAATTTAGTCAGTGAAATGCGACAGTGCTGTGTACTGTGTTTCTTAAAAAGTCCTGCAAAAAATAAAGACATTTTCTCAGTGTCTTTGCTGTGCTTGGCAGTAATAATACCTATCCGCTTTGAGCTGTCGTCTTTCCCTGGATTACTTAAACTGATTTACTTGCTGATTTACTAGTTAAATATATGATTCTAAATGTGTAAAACATGTTTTATTCCTTCAATAACTTACATCAACACAGAAGGTATTCACTCCGATGAGCTCTCTGTAATGAGCACAATAATCAAAACACAATACTCCTGAAAATGTTCATTAGGATAGGCTAACCTAACCTCCCTTCTCCCCTCCTCCTCCTTTCCATGCACTTACAGGGGTTTATTTATAAACGTTGCTTAAAGTTAAATAATCATTTGTTGACTGTTTAACGATACATTTTTGACGTCTGAACGTCCCTAAGCTTTATGCAACGTTTATAAATAAACCCCACAATCTACAAGATGTGTATAGCACACGATACAAACTAAGAATTAAAGCTAGAATTCTTACAACATAATCAAAATCTGACGAAAAGTATAACAACAAGATTTTACATAATTACACCAGCTACTAAATTAAGTAATGTTTATTTATGTTCCAACTTTTAATCATGTAACTGTTAAGAGCGCATACATCAGTCCACTAGCGCCAATCTTAAAAAAAATAAAAAAATATCTCGTGACTGAGAAGGAATGATGAAAAACGGCTCAACAGCGACCTCGGTAAGTGTGTCTAGAATAATCTAATACCTTTTATAAAGTTTCATATTGAGATACGAAGCAAAAAAGTTCATTTTAAAGAAAAACGGCCACAATCCTCTAGATCGTATTTTGTTGCTTCGTGTCTCAATATGAAACTTTATAAAAGGTATTAGAACATTCTAGATACACTTATCGAGGTCGCTGTTGAACCGTTTTTCATAAGTCCTTCTCAGGCACGAGATAATATTTTTTTTAAAGGAGTGGAGCTAATGGGTCCTTGTACGACCTCTTAAGTTTGGTACCTTATCATTCTCCTACCCTCTTCCTAATTTATTTGTGTTCGGCGCAACATGTCTTTTATTCCCAGATTTCTCATCATCTTACACACAGTCCATCTATTGTTTCTTTGGTATTCCCCTACTCGTATAGACATACTCAAAACTTTTCTGATGAAATTTTGCTCATTCTTCCACAACACATTTCCACACAACTTTTCAATCACCGGTGTCACTTTCAGACTTCCTCTAATATACTCATTTCTTATTCTATCCTTTCGCGTTAAACCACAATCCCTCTTAGCATTCTCATCTCAGCTACATGCAATTACTTTCACTCATCCCTTTTGTGGCCCAACATTCTGATCCGTACAAGACAGCAGGTCTTACCATTGTTTTATAAAAGTCGCAAGTTGTTCCCGTGACCTGCCGTCATTTCAACCATCCAGTGTTAATTCTGTGCTAAACAGTTCGGTCTATCGCCATCGCTTTGCTCGAGTGTACCCAGATACCGAAAGTTGGTGCAGACTGGGAGAAGCGCGCCATCAAGCGCTGACTGGTTTGGGGTAACCTTACTAACGCAATATTTTCTCTATTATTTTGTCCCAAACCTTCATACAATGGAACATGAGCTTTATCATTCGATAGTAGTTGCAATCCTGTACATCACCGTTATTCTTGAAGGTGGACAAGAGCGAACTATTGAGCGATCGCTCCTTCATGCAACTTATTGAAGAATAAAACCTACATTTTCTTAAAAAGGTTATGTACCTACCTAAGCACTAAATTAATTATCACAAAATAAACTCAATCAACTGCTCTCATCATATTTTTACCCTTATTGCAATTTCACACTTTACGTTTCGTTTTACCGATAATATGTTAATAGCAGCTATCGTTGCCTCGCCGTGGGGCAATCATTACAAAGATCATATACATACCTTAAGTGTGGAGCAATCTTGTTGAAATAATAACACAGGCAATATCTTAAGGTGTTGTATAGTTTATATGGAACAATTTTAGTAAAATGATATGCTGATTAATTGATAATGAGGCTGTATTTACATTTTTATATTGAAGTTAAGACCAGTTAGTAGGTGGAAAGTTTGATTAAGAAAAGCTGCATATGGGCAAGTCTGTCTCAATATGGTTGCACTGGCTTCTGCTCGCGACTTCGTCCGCATGAAATTTTTTGTTTTCCCGTCCCTCCCCGTTGCATCGCATCGCCCCCCCCCCCCCCGCGCTATTAATTCGTTTTCGCTAAGAGTTCTTTCCGTTGTTTTTCTTTTTACTCGGCTCCTGAGAATCTTAGCGTGGTGTTAACACAGCCCTTCCTCAAGAATGGGACTACCAAAAATGAAAAAAAAAAAAAACTTTTCTATATCCGACTGGTAGTTTCAGAGATTACGCGTTAGAACAAAAAAAAAAAACTCTTCAGCTATCTTATATTCTATAGTTAATACATTTACTATAGAATATAAGTCAGATAGATATGGATTTTATTCATAAACTGCTATACTTTATCCATAAACAGCTATAATTATGAAGGATTACGTTGGCTTATCATCATTATTAACACGTTCCATAAGCAGAATACTTAAGGCACTACCCCGAGCATACACTAGTTACATTTCAAATTTTACTTAATTTTACAAATATTACAAGCATCTACGTATAAATCTCGCGACAAAAAAGGAAACGACAGAACCTCAAAATAAAACTAAAAGAAGTATTCCCCGCACACCGATAATCATGTTTACGAGCAGTTTACGTGCACTGTAATATTTATAGCCAGCGCAGGCGCACTTGTGCACAAATTGCGCCGCATTACATGTGGCAGTTATGATAATGTGAGCCGCGATTCACACCTGATAGTTTGTGAGGAGTTTGTAGCTCGAGGGTGTATTTTAAAAGGTATTATGTTTAAAGTTATACTAAACCCTTTGTTCATCGTCTTTGACTTCAAAAACCTACTTACTCGTACTAACTTGTTTTAATCCGATCTTTCTCTTTTAATAATGACATTAAAAAGGTCAATTCGTATTTACTAAGTTACTAAAAACAATCTGCACCTCCCGATTGATGGGTATTAACATAATCTAATTGTGCTTTTGTGTTTTGTTTTTCTTCTTCTGTGATAGATATACCAAATTCATGCATTTCTCTTTCATTCATTCATGTATCTATCTACCTATCAAGATATGATATTCGATCGTATTGAAAACCGCGAATATAACGATGTGTACATTTCAATCTTTAGCTGCGTTATCCTTATCGTAAACACCAACAGCACTAATCCTCAATACCACCAAGCTACTTTATAAATAAATAGATAAATACGATTATATTACGACATGTATGGAACCCCTTAACTAAAAACTCATCGATCTCCATTACAATTCTCTTCCACCGAAAATCCACTCTTAAAAGGATTCACTAATCAAAACTTCAGAAAACATCCCGCAAGAAAGGAAGGGGCAATCAAAAGAAAATTAGCGTGGCAACCTTCTTACAATTTCAAATGGAAAAACTTGGGCTTGGTACGGAACCAATTTGTGGTCGCGGGGGACACACTAGGATTAATTAGAACCACCGAGTTTGTTCCACAGTTCCACCCTTATGATTGGAGCTGTGTAATGTGGACCTGACTTAAATAAACCATCGGGTTTTTGGTTAAATACTCGTTCGTTGTCCCATGGGAGTAGTGCGGATGGAAGTCTTTGTTGAGGCGAGTTCTTTCGGAAAAGTTTTATAAGTAAGGTTTGCTTAACCCGTTTTTGGTTGTTATTACCTTTTTAGGGTACCGTACCTCAAGAATGAAAATCGGAACCCTTATAGGATCACTCTTGTGTCTGTCTGTCCTGTCCGTCTGTCACAGTAAATTTGCTCCGAATCTACTGGACCGATTAAGTTTAAAATTGGTCCATATGTGAACTTCTGTGACCCAAACGGACTGATAACGTAAATAAATGACTTTTGAATATCACTATTGGGGGCAAATGAGAAAATTAAAAACTAAAGTTTTGCAAACTGTACCGTGTGACTTATGAAATAAAAGGGCTTTATTGTTAGAATTTCAGATACTTTTTTTATAATTTTAAAATAAACACTTGGAAAGTTATTAAAGAAAATAGATGTACATAAATTGACCCTTATCTTTCTTTTTTTAAACCTTGCCCCACACTAGAAATTTCTCGTGTATTCTGGGTGGGTTTACAAACATTTAAACTCACATACACAAACAGCCAGACCCGGAACAATTACCTATTTGTAGGTCATTCAAATATTTGTTCCGTGCGGGAATCGAACCCGCGACACGCAGCGCAGCAGTCATTCGTTTAACCACTGCACCAACCGTACCGTCAAATATCTCTGAAACAAAAGGGCCATATTTTTTTTTTTAATACTGAAAGTAGTTCTTTAGTTATAGATTACAGGAATACCTTTAAGAAGTCTACAGTCTCAATATAACATGATAAATCTCTCAATATTATGCGTACAAACTTCTATTTGCAGTTGGCATAGAGAACTTGTTTTTGAACTACAATGTTAAGTTTGTTCTTGGGATAAATTCGTCCCAACTACGGAACCCTTCATTATGTGTGATCCGACACGCACTTGACCAGTTTTTTTTTATACCTTATTTAAGTCCTGCAGATCTGTGATAGGAAAGTTTAAAACTGTAAGTAAATGAGAACGACAATCGTCATCAATCATTATTGTTTTTTTAGTCATGGCTTTTTTGTCGTGAATTCTATCGCCTGTCTTGCCATAACAGCCGTAGGTTCATAACCTCCTGAAGTGGTGAAAAATCATTTCTTTTTTTAACAATTGACTCATATTTTTTTCTTTGGTAGTTAGAACACGGGCCAGTAGCAACAGCATTCTGAAAACAGTGTCAGAGAATTTCTATTCTCCCATTCTGAGGCATTTTGTGGAGAGGATGGCCAGGTAAGAAACTTGTACCTTAATAACTGTATTGCTTACTAACACTAGCTATAAGGTATTACTAACATTATGGATCTTTTTTGTCTAAATAAAGACATTTTGATTTGATTTGATTTCATTTTTAACCGACTTCTAAAAACGGTGGAGGCAGCTTCAAGTGTGTTGCCGTACTAGAGGGCATTAAGACCCTGAAAGCAAGAATTGGAATCTATAATGATACTCCAAATTATATTTTCATTAAAAATCTTCTCATATAAAATACAACTTGACCTAAACTCCCAGTAGACCCTTTCCCCTCTCCCTCTCTCAGTTGTCCCAGAAACGTATAGGTAACGAGTTGAATGGAAGCCTCGAACGACTTAGGACAAGTTTTTGTTGGTAACTCCTCGTGTGCATTTGGCATACTCGCTGCAAAAAGTTGCAAATATTAAACTTGTGGGATTCTGTTTTCGGTATGCGGGTTTGCTCATGTTTTGGTTGTTTGCGTTTTGCTGAACCGGTTATAAATGCGATGAAAAATATTGCTTTGATCTAAAAGTGAAGAGGAGCACTGTTTTTTTTAGCATAGACAGATCTAATACTAGGTATAGGATCCGAAATAACTTTTGAAATGCAAAGTTTTACAGTTTTAGAAATAAATTAGGAAAGCTTTTAAATTAAACGCAAACATTTTCCGATAAATATATAGATTCACTATTGATCAATTCCGTGGAGTGCCATGATTTGATAACCAATTATAAAGTTACTACTACAAAGCTTCAATGAGTAATTTACATCCCAAAGGACATCAAATACAGATTATCGAACAAGTTTATGGACTACATGATAACTCCCACCAACCCGTTCAGACTAATAACAAAGTTGTACTAAGACAACACACAATTGCAAACAAACTGACACGCGGCCAAACTCACATAGGTGAACTGAATACGAGATTTATTGATTCCCAGACGTACAAAATGCGGGACATGATCACTAAATGGATAGGAACAGAAGGCCAGCTCCATAAAACGACTGAAAACGCACGCACAGATAAACACAAAAAACTTTCAAATAACTTTAATTTTGGAAATCGGTGGCAAAAAAAGAAAATACGTAACAAGAGACACTGACTTCCAAAATTAAAAGTTTATTTTTAAGTCGGTTGTTTTTTTTAATTAAAGGTTTTATTTTTCACATTTTAGTTGTGGTACCTACCCCACACCAATTCGTATACCACAACAGTGACAGGAAATCTTATAACAACATTAACATAAACCAGATTAAATACCAGTTAAATTAAATTAATCAATAAAAACAGCTGTTCCATACTAAAGTTTACTACTACCTACTGTTCTAAACTGTATGGGACAGCTTTTAATTTTTTTGCGATTTCAAAACTGGTCCCATAGTAAAAGTTATTGACTTCGATGATCTAAAGCACCTATTAAAGTTTGTAGAGTTAATTTTCCGTCACCTTTTTGTGAAGTCGGCTAAAAAGCAGTGGACCAGTGGTAACAATCCCGATTTGCAAGTCCTTGGTTTGAATCCAGGCAGGCATGCAATTTACCTTGCGTAGTTTAATTTTATCACTGCTCACAAAACAATAAAGAAAAAAATCGTGAGGAAACCGTCATGTCCTAGAACCAGAAATTAGGAGACTTGTTAGATCCATCAACGCGCCATGGCCCGCATAGTGAACTACAGCTCACTCCCTCTCAAAGAGAGCTGCAGGCCGCTGTTCCAGCAATGGGAATATGATAGGCGATTATGAAATGCATAGACACGTGAACACGGACTGCAAACGCACTCCTGACTTTCGTTAGTTTTACGTAGATTAAGACGCGTTTGTGCGTGCGATTTCGCTCGTTGAATTGAGCCGGTCTTCTGTACCTATCTATATTGTAACATGGCTGCTTCCAACCAATACGTTTCCAATTACTACAGAGAACTTCTGTGAGCGTCCAACGAGGATTTTCCTAAGTTGCGACGCGACTTGCTCTAGTAGTTTTGTTTTTAATGACTGTTGAGAGTAGATCAGGCGGTCGGGTTTCATCAGATGCTGATGATGTTTATGGAAAGTGTTATTTAGATATTTAGTTGCATTTTAATTACCATTATGAATGATTAATTGAACGCATTACATATAAGGAACCTGTTCTGGAATTATATTTTTTTTTTATCAAAGAAGTTAATAGCTTCAGAACTGAAATGTGTTTAAATTATGTGACAGTCATTTTTAATTATGTGCAAGTCGATCAAGAATCAATTTAGGATATATATTTTACAATAAAAACAAATAATGCTACATTCCGAATAACAACGTTAAAATAAGACCCAACAATTTAAGAACAAAAATCATTAACAAAGAAACTTAACACCATTTAATATTAAAAAAATCGAAGGCTTTTCCGCAGCCAAGGGCAGTGACGTCACCGGAAATCTCCACTCCCCGCCCGCTCTGGCCCGGACAAACTTCCTGTACGAGGGACGGCCGGAAACCGGATGTAGTATCCCATTCGGAAAAACTCGACGGCCAAGTCTGAGTCTATTAAATAGTTCTTGTAGACATTCTCCTATTGGATTAGATGATGTTGGACTGTTTTATGTGCTTATGGTGGGAAGTATGCTTACGTTTTATTACTATAATATATAATATTATGTTTTTGTTTTTTTGATAATCCTCGGGCTAAATGTAGTGTGTGAATAGACAGATATGTGAAGATCTGAGGCCCTAGTGTGAGTTTATTTTAACCATCTCGACTTTACGCATCGACCGTGTTCGGCGCTCCGATTGGCTTCCAATTGGCCCTTCACCAATCGGAGTGCTGAACGCCGTCGAAGTGTAAGTTCAAAAGACTGAACATCACTGAGTTTCATAAATGATGAGCAGTCGGTGTTTCAAAGATTATTCAAGAAAAAACTAATAAACTGGAACTCGAATTATAGACTGGAAACTGGCTGCCAAAGGCCAAGTCGAGGGTGGCTCTAAGTTCTCATGCTAATGATTTGATTTCCATTGTGGTGTTGAACATATTGACTTTGGCTCCGTATTAATTATAATTAAATGTCTGTGTGTGCTGTACAACAGCTGCTCAGCCTAAAATGAGAGGCTTATGTAAGGTTATTATCATTGAGTTCCAAATGACAACACAATATGATCGCAATAATGACATCACATAATGAAATAATACAATTTGCTACAAATTAAATGAGTTTCGGCTTAACTTTGAAGATAATGTAACGTTATTGTTATAATACTGATATTTACCCAGACTCACAAACTTTCGAGAACGTGTAAAGATGAGAATATGATAATGTATTTTTTAAATGATCTACAAACGCGCTCAACGCTCTCTTGGACAATAAGCCTGACTGTGACGTGTTCGCGGATGAATGGAAGAAGATCTTATCACTATGTCTGGAGTATTGTGAGTTGACTGTCGAGTAGTTCTATACTTTCGTTATTGTTCTTAAATAATCTGTTTACTTTAACTATGTCTTTGTTAACTAATGTAATTGTTCTTAGCCGTTTTATATTAAAATAAATAAATAACAAACATGAAAGACTAATAATAGTTTACGGTACAAAAGAAGATAATAATTTCGCCACCAGTCAAGACACTGAAGTAGGTACCTACCGTTGTTGCAAATATGAACCTACGATGATCTAGGGTTGGTACCAAAACTGACTGAAGAGGGCTATTATGAGCATAGGCCTCTTTAAACCCATGAATTCAAATCATCGAGAAGATAATTAGAAATGGTTATAAAGAGTGATGTTCAACGTACCCAATAACACTAGAAATTCCAAACATACCGTAAATAGTTTCACCAAATTCAGCCTATATTCGGTTAAAACGTTCATTCTGTTAACAGTGCGAGCATTTAATTACATCCCAACAATCGGGAAAGGCCACAGACCTTAAATAACAGGATATGGCTAATCATATATCGATCGATAGAAGCGGAAACGTTAGAGCCACGCTTTGACAAATAAACAGCGAGGGTTCGAAATTAAGCGGGTAAAGTGGGATAAATAACGCGTTGTTTACGTTTGTGAACGAGAGGATTTAAATTAAGTAAGTATTCGCTTTGGTAGACCATGTTTTGATATTTTGCATACGTACATGGTTAAAGACTTGTTCGGTAAATAATTATTTAACTTATCTTCTATGTGGTGTCAATCTATCTCTGTACAAAGTTTATCTATTCATACACTACATATTTTAAGAGATACATCTATAGGTGGTAAAGAAGCCATAGCAACAAAAAAAGACCGGCAAAGTGCGTGTCGGACCACGCACAATGAAGGGTCCTATGGGTGGGATGAATTTTCACTGGGTGTTTTTTAACTACGGGAATTAAAGTGTACTTTTTTCTGCTAAAATAATCAGTATTTGTAGCAGCAACGATACCTAGGATAGTAACGATTTGTTTCTAACTTTGTTATGTGGCAAGGAAATACGCTTTTAATTTACTGTTTGGTTAAAAAAACCGGCCAAGTGCGTGTCGGACTACGCACAATGAAGGGTTCCGTACTTGGAAAGAATTTATCCTAAGAAGAAACTTAACATTGTAGTTGGTAAACATAATCTCCCATACATTCCAACTGCAAATGTAAGTTTGTACGCACAATATCGAGAGATTTACTATGTAATTTTAAGGCCATAGACTTCTTATAGATTTTCCTGTAATCTATAAGTATAGAACTATTTTCTGTATTTTTTTCAAAATTTTAGGGTCAGTAGTTTCGGAGATAAGATGGGGGAATGGTCAATTTTCGCCTATTTTCACTTATAACTTTAAAACAATTTATTTTAAAATTATAAAAAAGAAATATTTGAGACCCTCATAGTAAGCCCTTTCATTTGATATGTAACACGGTACAGTTTGCATAACTTTTTTTTAAATTTTCATGTTTGCTCCCCAAAACTGACCTCAATATTCTTAATTCATTTATTTACGATTAACGTCCATATTCGGGTCACTCAAATTGATATGTATACCAAATTTCAACTTATTCGGTCCATTACATAGATAAGGGGGGGGGGGGATGGTAAATTTTCGTCTATTTACACTTATAACTTTAAAAAAATATATTTTAAAATTACATAAAAAATATATTTGAGACCCTCACAGTAAACCGTTTTATTTGATATGTCACACGGTACAGTTTGCAAAACTTTTTTTAATTTCTTGTGTGCCCCCCAAAACTGACCCTATTATTCTAAATTCATTTATTTACGGTTCATATCCGTGTTTGGGTCACTCAAATTGATATGTATACCAAATTTTAACTTAATCGGTCCATTACATCCGGAGCAAATTGGCTGTGATAGAGGGACAGACAGACAGACAGACAGACACACGAGTGATCCTATAAGGGTTTCGTTTTTTCCTTTGAGGTACGGAACCCTAAAAATTACTGTCTTTCGAAAATGTATCAACACAATGAGGTTTGTCATATAAACAGACCAACAATATAATGTGTGTGTAAGATTCACTTTGCTGTGACAACCTAAAATATAATTAATAGTGATTTTATGGCAGCCATGTTTGTACAGTCATAAACTGTGATTAGATTAGTGATTGTGTTAGGGACAATCAGGTATCGTGAATTATTATTATGTGTTTTGTTGACGATGTGATTAATTTGGGTCAAACTGGAATGTAAACTTTGTAGACATACTAAGTTGAGTGCAGTAAGTTTAGGTGCAACCAGACTGTGGTAGATTGACGTCAACCAGTTAATGAATCGCTTAAAATAGATTCATAAATAGTGGACCGATAGTCGATCGATATCTCCGTCAATTCATGAAGCTCAATTCAAAGCGTTTCTTTGATTCCGCAGCCACTTACCACAACCCTCCTCCAGGAGTGCAGTAGGGTCGCCAGTACAGTGAAAAAACACAAAACACGACCGTCATACCGACCTCGCCGCCAAAGTCCCTCGCGACAACCCCGACTCAACAGTCCCCCCCGACCCTTGCTTGACGAAGCGCCAGCCGGCGCCGCAGCTGAGCCTGTAGCTTTAAATTACACGCATAATAATAATAACCCCGATTTGATCCAGCCTGTCCCTTGCTGTCCTCCTCCCGACGCTGCCTTAAGCCGAGGTTCGTACCCCACAGGGGGTGCCCTTATCGTGCAGTCGTTTAGTTTATAAGTTTTATGCCCTGGCTGGAGGCTTTAAGTTTTCGCTTAAGGCAGCCACAAGAAATTCCGGTTAAGGAGTCACGACCTCTCAAGGTCAACTCCGAGACAATATAGTAAAAAAAAAACTATCGATTTAGATGATTGTTACTAGTGAATTCCACACCATCTATCGACGTCGAATGGAGACAGTCGACGTCGATCGATCGTAATCCAGCTGCCAAGTATCACACGATTTTGGTTCGAACTGTCGTAGCCTAGTCTCACCTTTAGCCTCTTTCCATTAGAGTATAATAATAGTTTAACTTAAGTTTATACTCCAAATGCCGTAGAAAACAAAGCTCGCTTCCTATGAAATAAGTGGTAACTGATTCACTGAATTTAACTCATAAAGGCAACTAAAGCTTAATTTAAATGTTGCTAACTTCTGAAAACGCGTTGGAATATTTCTGCGTATTCCTTTGAGCACCTGGTATCAAATATACGTTCTCATCTTTCATTCCTAGATGTGATTTCTAATCTACGTACATGGAAACGACGATTTTACCTTAAAACGAAAATAAAATGGACGAAAATCCAAAAAGTCGTACACCATTCGTCATTGTCAAAGAAACGTCAAATTAGTACAGAAGGAGTGATGGAATCTAGGTATTGATTGGGTTCAGCATCATCCATCATTGCCCGTTTATTGACATGTCAAAATTATACCGTCTAAAGTTGTCTTTTTTATTAGGACATTGTTGCAGTTGTTGTAATGTTGGTCTTCTGATTCGGGTTGATCCTGACAAAGAGCGAACAATGAAAATTGAGTCAAAAGTCAAATCTTTTATCTTATTTAGGTAAACCAAAGACACTTTCGAATGTCGAAATCTCAGAGTTTTAAATGAATAAAACTTTTATGTCGGTACCTACAAAATTAATACAAATCAATGATAAAGTAACCCACCAATCACTATACCACTATATACACCGTATTTTTTTTTGTTTTGTGACAAATTAACGGTTTGGTTTGCGAAATAATTCACCTGACTATATCAGGCGTAATTTTCGACCCAACTTCCGAGTTTTAATAAAGTTTAGCTTATAGCTCAACTATTCTGGAATCACAGGAAAACTAAAATACCCCTTTCACAAGCGTTCCTGTGAACCGTTTAGATTTTCTCTTTACGTACTGTACTTTAAAGGCAGGTTTCGCAGAACCAGATCTCATTTATGTAATCCGTAACACACAACTGTGCGGAAATTCTAGCAGAAACTGCACCACTTGGAATTCCTAGTCCAGTAACATAGATAATAATAGGTCTTTTGAAATTGCCATTCCGCAGTACTGGTCATTACTTTGATTTTTTTTAAAGGTTTTTTTTTTAATTTAGTCATTAATTTATTGATGAGCGTTATGTTTTCATCGCATTTGAATCTTTTTCGTCATTATAGATATGTTAAAAATTCGAGTAATTATGGAATATGAGTACCATCGTGGCAGCAACGCGGCACTAGCGGTACGCAACATCAACGACTTTTACGGAGCGAACACTGCAAACAAACGCACAGGCATCGGTTTGCCCGCTTCCGTTCTGGAAATTTCGACCTAAAAATGAACCCTGTGGTCGTCCAAAAACTTTGGTCGTCCAAAAACTTTGGTCGACAATGACGAATTAAAGGCGACTGTGGAAGCTGATGATACTCAATCTACGGCTGAATTAGCAGCAGCTTTCGACTTTAGCATCAAAACAATGTTGGTTAATTTGCGTCAAATTGGCAAGGCAAAAAGCTTGACCAATGGGTGCCCCACGAACTCAATGATCGCCAGCACGAAGTAAGCGTCGAGACGTGCCTTGCACTGCTCAACAGGCATACAAACGAACGAATTTTGAACCGCATTGTTACTTGCGACTAAAAATGGATTCTGTTTGACAATCGCAAGCGCTCACCAAGTTGGTTGGTTCTTGGTTCAGCACCTAAACAATGCCCTAAACGAAAACTTACCCTTCGAAAAGTGATGGTCACTGTTTGGTGGTCTAGGGCCAGTGTGATTCATCACAACTTCCTACCAAACGGGATGAGCATAACTGCACATGTATACTATGAAGAACTGAATGGACACAATGATGGAGAAGCTCGCACGTCTCCTACCAGCTTTGGTCAATCGCTCGTCTCCGCTGCTCCTGCACCTCGTCTCCGCTGCTCCTGCACGACAACGCGCGACCTCATACTGCACAGCAGACGGTCTCCAAGTTACAAGAGCTGGGGTTGGAAGTTTTACGTTATCCGCCATACTTACCAGACCTTGCGCCTACAGACTTCCACTTTTTCCAGAATTTGGATAACTTCATGGCGGAAAAAAAATTCTTTACACGTGAGGCAGTACAAAATGCCTTTCAAGAATTTGTTGCCTCTCGTCCAGCTGATTTCTTCAAGAATCAATAAACTGCCACTGCATTGGCAAAGATGCATCGATTGCATGGGTGATTACTTTGATTATTAGAAATAAAAAATATAGAAATGAAATTATGTTAACTTATTTCATAAAAAACGGCAATTATTTAATCTTCGTTCGTTTAGTTGTCTAATAGGTAAACAAATATGAGTTTTGCTAAAAATAGCTTTACATGCATAAACTCACGCCTTCTTCCCATGGGAGTAGGCAGAAAATAGAACGCCACCTGCTACGCTCGCACACGTTTACTTTTCGAGTACTACGCACCTAACCTTTCTGAAGAACATTACCAATTAGGTCACTATATGTCCTCCTAAGGCGTCCCCTTTCGGCGATTCCAACACACAAAACTAATAAATTAAATAACTTTTAATACCTACTAATAAAGTATAGTTTGCGCTACAACTTCAATTGTTTTAATGAATTATTAAATAGTACTAGTCATTCTAAAATCAACTTAATTTACACTCTGATATAGTTTATATTTATCTAAGTGGGTGTAAAATCAATTGGAAACAATGATTTGAATAATAGAACATGGGTAGTATTGCTTAACTCTACGTCGAATAAAATCTAATATAAATGTAGTGTATGCTCATTAATTGATTTTTTATAACATGACGTAATAAGTATTGAGTATTTTGGAATCAGCCAATTTAGAGTCAATTTACATCTTCTACAAAGTTAGGAAATTATAACCATTATTTAGTAAATTGATTAATAATTTGTTTTCTTTGTTACTCTCCTCTGTAATACCTAAGTTTTTAACGGTAATACAAAACAATTTGGGATCATGGTCGCCAATCATCATAAAAATCCATAGTATACTATACTGTAGTTACTATCTATACATATAAATAAAATTCAAAGTCCTGACTGACTGACTGATATATCAACGCACAGCCCAAACCACTAGACCTAGAGACTTGAAATTTTGCACGTAGGTTCTTTATAAGATCTAGGGGTGCACTAAGAAAGGATTTTTGGAAATTCCACCCCTAAGGGGATAAAATAGGGGATGAAAGTTTGTATGAAAGTCCGTCAGTTTTGAAGTTAGGATCTTCAAATGTTGTGTTTAGGCTGACGATTGAAAACTAATTTATGAGTGTCTCAGCGTTTTTGAAAATTAAACCTTTAAGGGGGTAAAAAGGGGGGATTTCGTTTGTTTGAAAATTTATTCCTTGAGTTTATAAACTTGAAACTTGGCACGAATGCTTATCTAATTAAATAATAAAGTTTATTTATTTCAGTTTTTTTAAACTACCCCATAAAGGGGGATTGGGAATGTCAGTTTGTCTGGAAAAACTGATGGCTATCAACACATAGCTCAAACACTGAACGGATTTGGCTGAAATTTGGCACACAGATAGTTATTGTGACGAAGGCGTCCGCTAAGATCGATTTTTTTTAAATTCAACCCTAAAAGTGGTAAAAAGGGGTGATGTAATTTGTTTGAAAAATCTTATTCCTTGAGTTAATAAACATTAAAATTGGCACAAGGGGGGATTGGAGGATGTCAAGGATAGTATGGAAAAAAAAGCCCGTAACGGACTGAACTATTTCAGTTTTTTTTTTTTTTTTTGTTAAATAAATTATAGTAATATATGTTTAAATAGTGTAATTGGCTTCAGCCGTTCTATTTAAAATAAAATGAATAAATAAATTCCATACATTGTAGGCGAGCTCTAAGAAGGGCTTTAAACGGGTGAAAAGGGGGGGATTTAGACTGTATGAAAAATCGATTTTTTTAGTTCATAAAATTGATACTCAGCACAATTACGTTCTTAAATAAGACACAAAGTTTGTCATAATTCGTTTTTCAAAACATCCCCTCAAAAGGTGCTCATTCTTTTGACAGAAGAAAAAAAAGGATTAGGTACGAGTACATGGGGTTTTTGAGAATTGATCCCAAACAGGGGAATAAGGGGTAATTAAGTTTTTAGAGGAGAACTTTACTGCGTGCCTTGAATAACTCAAAAGTTTTTATTTAAAGTTTTTGAATTGATCATAGGGTACTTTCAATCCCGGTAGTGCGTTCCCGTTGGATTTTTCCCGACATTCACGCGGGCGAAGCCGCGGGTAAAAGCTAGTAATATTATAAATATGAAAGTAACTCTGTCTGTCTGTCTGTCTGTATTTTACGTTTTCACGCCTAAACCGCTAAATCGATCGTCATGAAATTTGGCAGAGATATAGCCTGGGATATAGAGAAGGACATAGGCTACTTTTTTATGCGATAACCGACATCTACGCGGACAGAGCCGCGGGTAAAAGCTAGTCTTAAATATATTGATGTGTTTTAAAGGAACTATTATGAGTATTGAGTGATATTGAGTGTTATTGAGTGATTATAATTATTGAGATCTTATGTCTATTATTGCATACTTCGAAAAGATACCTCATAAGAGGATTCCACAAACATCATTAATAAAATCCTCTTACACTACCGATCCGGCCACCTTAACCTTCACCAGAAACTCCATCTTCCTTTATATCAACGTCGCATTATTCTTATGCGATGTGGGTAGTTTGGTAGCTTTATTTATTTTTGCCATTACCTCAGCTGGAACTCTGAAAAAGGGTCCAAGATTAATAAGAACTCAGCCAGTAATGGTGCCTTTTTGTTTTATTGTACAAAACAGTCTTGACGGGGCCCATTAGCCGGCCCGCCCATTCATTCGTCCCCTCATTCATTCACTCGTTCGTTCAACGATCACCTGGGGACTAGGTTAGGTTTCAGATAATCGGAGGCATTACACTGTATTTCTTGTTATGTTTTGTGGGAAATTCGGCCTAATTCTGATACAGCGTTTTGTTACAATGTGTGGTGAATTCATTTCTGTCTTATTGAGCATTAATCATACTGAAATTTTAGGTATTTAAGTTCTAATACCAACTAGCTACTACATTTAAGTTTAACAGCAAATATACTAAATCAGTTTTCATGTATCCAGATTTCCACAGGTTGTTTTGTGGAAAATCCCTATTTCTAAACATCCGTTTCACATCATATAGGCTTTTATAGTCATTCCTTACATAATAATCATCATACAATTTTCGTCCAACCATTAGCAATTTATCAGATAATCATAATATATTTAGGATTAACTAATTAAGATTTAACTACATCCCAAACAACACACCCAACACACATTTATCAAAATTCTCGAGCCAAAAATAAAGATATTTATTTTAAACCAAAAATGTTAGGTCCTAAACACAAAACAAGTGAGGTTCGGCTCAATAAATTCTCAATCCAGTCCCTACTCTAATTAGGACGGCGGTTGAACGGCGTGGCTACAGTGTAGACACAGCGTAGATAAGCTAATTGCCTATCTGGTTCGTTTTGGGCCGACGCCGACGATACGATACCGACGAGCAGAATCGAGATTCGACAGAATTTAGAATGTAAAGTATTTGGGAATTGGTTGGTGTACCGATTTGGCACGTCTTAAAACATAGCTTTTCAAAGGGATGGAAGATATCAAGACGTAGCAGACTGATGTAAGTGCTGCAGTTCAACAGAAGTCGATATTATTGTTCACAATGAGCGATGGTCAATAGCTGGATCTACACCAGATGATTTAGTGTGCTCCAATCGGGCGCAGCAGAAGCGCGATCCAAATGCGTGATCGGCGTGGACGTGCCGCGCCCGATCCGAAAACCCAGTGGAGCGGCCGATCAGAGCGCTCAGTCGATATTCTGACAATGCTCAAAGGCGCCACAGTCGTTTGGAGCGCTCGTTCCAGGTGGTTTTGTATGGATCGGGCGATCGGGCAATATGAATAATGCGACAAAATAATAATAATAATAAAATAAAAATAAACTAGCTAAAACGTGCATCGGCACTGAAGCGTGCGGCAGGATCACAAGTTTCCTAAAGCGGACCGTACGTAACGCCCGATTGGAGCACACTGGATCACCGATACCCGAATGGTGCTCCATGGTTGTGCATCGTGGAGCGCCGATTCAAATTTGAATCGACCGGTGTTGACCCAGCTATTGAATCGTAGCGGTGTAACCGTTTGTAAAGTATAATGAACCAGCTACAGGAAGTCAGCCGCAAGCTGTTTGCTTCCGCTGCGTCTTTGAGGAGACTGCGTAATTTTCTACCGGCTGCCACCAAGATTGCGCTTGCACAATCATTTCTCTACCCATCCTTGATTATGCTGATGCCAGCTTTCTTGACTTTACTCAAGACCAACTCGATAAACTTGAGCGCATATGAATACGGTTTACGCAAATATGACCATGTTTCAGAATTTCGTATGAAGCTCAAGTGGTTCGCCTTCGCTGGAATGCTCATATTCTTTCCCTTTTCTATAAAGTGCTCTTTTCCCCTTCCACCACTCTCTACCTTAAAAAACGTTTTCAGTTTCTTTGCGACTCCCACAAGAAATTTTCAAGGTCATCAGATAACTTGAACCTTAAAATGCCTATGCATTCCACAACTTTCCTTGATAAATCCTTTACTGTCCAGGCCGCTCGTTTGTGGAATGCATTGCCAGATCCAATAAAACGCGCGCAATCGTTGCTTATGTTTAAAAGACTCGTGACGGAACATTACTTGTCGTTGTGATTTTGTTTTCGTTGTTAGCTGTAATAATCTATAGTCTTCATTTATTTTCTTTGCTTATATAGTTAGTATGGTATCTTTGTACCTATTATGTAGCATATATCTGTTTATCTATTATAGGATATGGTACTATTATGCTTGTCGGAGACGAGTTGTATCCAGTACGCCAGCGCCATCTAGTCGCGGTCGATGGAGTTATTGGAATTCGCGCCAACGAGTCTCGACTAATCGGGATGCCAGTGCTGTTTAGCGGCGCATGACGGAGTACAACATAACGTTTGACCGGCGACAAGTGATCGCCGCACATTCGACAAGTGAAGTTCATCGGTGGCGGTCAAGCAGTGAAGACATCTAGAAACTGTTGCGCGTTCGGTGTAGTTGTGTCGTGTACCAACATTCATTACTTTGCATACCCATTACTGTATAGAATCAAGTACTTCTAACTGAACAGACTGATGTGCTGCTGGGGAGTTTGTTCCTCTATGTACTTCTTCTTGCCAGCTAAAACACTAGCAAGTGGTGAAGGGATGGGCGTTTTGGGGGAATGTCTTATGTAAACTTAAAGGTTCTCAGGTTGAGTAAATGACTTTTGAGTTTAATTCGGTTTTTCTATTGCGCAATAACCAACACTACCCCCAGTACGCCCACAGTAGTAAAAATATGGCTGATGATAACGAGAGCAACCTACCGTTCTCTCGACATACTTTTTATTTACACCAATGACAACCCCATTTTATGTCCAGAAATTCATTGCCTATGCCAAGGTTGCATGGAAGAGACCGCAGCATGCGATGAAGCCGTCCATTGTATATTTTGTAGTGTATAAGTTTTTCTTTTCTTTTGTAATGTGTAATCTGATGTACAATAAAGTACATATAAATATAAATAAATAAATGAACTCGCTCGATCGACTTGAGTGAGTTCCTTATACATACTAGGTAAATAGGTAAGTGAGTATAAAACTAATGTCCCAAAGCTTAACTACCACTGCTGGGCAATAGTAGTGGGACAGCAATGACTAGTGAAAAAAAAAAGAATGAAAGTTATAAGATCACAAGATTGAGAGTAAAAAGACGTAGGCAAAACAGAAAAAGGTAAGATAACAACGAAAACGTAGCTCCAAAAGTCGTCGCCGCTAAAATTACATGTAAAGCGAAAAACGAAAGTGGCAAAAATTAATTTTGGCAAAGTTAATCAACAAATGTAGGAACATGGACCAGATGGCCTCCCAGCGGCTCGATGGGGTATTAAAATGCTATTTTGCAATAATTTTAATCCACTAATTGGACACGCCATGGTCTGCCCAGAAGGGATAATTAGCAAATTGGCTGATGATATTATTTTTAGTATCTATTCGATAACGGTCCACCCTCTGTGCTATGGTGCAAGGCACGGAAGGAAGAAAGTGGATTGACAATTTCTGAATTGAAAATGCTCTTAAAGGAAGAAATGAATATATATCCTCTTTAATCGTTGTAAAATGAATATAGATGAAATTTTGGTCGTCTCGGAAAATCACTCAAGCGAATCACACAATTGCCACAATTTTGGCTATTGACAATCAAACAGTTAGTATCTGATGCCATGGTTTAGTTTGATCGTTCTTCTAAGGGAAAATACGCAATTAAAAGGTCACCTAATTCCATCCATTCATTCAACTGTAACATTGCAGGTTGGATGAGTAAATGTCTCATTTCACCCGCAAACCTCTTTTGTTTTAAACCAAAAAGGTCTGGCTATCTACCTCATTTTAAATTAAGCAATTCAGATATTGCTTATGATAATCCTCCCCACAATGTGTAAGGCCTTTCGTGGATTAATTATATTTTATTAATTTTATGCAGACGTACCGAAGCTGTTATTTCTCTTGTTAACGATGTTTTAATTATCATAATGTGATAATCATGCCCGCATGTTAAAGTATCTTATGATAAAGTGATTATCGAGTCTTTGTGTTTTGTTTTGGTTTAGAAAAGTAAAGGCTATGGGACAATAGATAATAAAACAATCCTATTATTTTCCCGTCTATCCGTGTGGTCTGAAAGAATAGCACCACCCCATTTCCTCCCGTGGGTGTCATAAAAGGCGACTAAGGGACATACTAGAGAATGGGTAGCAGCGTTCTCAATGCATTTTTAACACCATACTGCTATCGCCATCCCGCCTGCGAAGCGTGGCGATTATGGCAAAGCCCCCCAAAAATACACAGACCCGGTCGAAGTAGCGATGCTAGGTCCAGGCCTATGTCCAGCAGTGGGGACATCTTTCGGCTGAAATGATGATGATGATGATTATTTTCCCACTGCAGGGCAAATCCTCACACCTCCTCGACAGGTACAATCAAATTACATGATGTGTTCATGATAAAACAAAACAGGGTCGTAAGCATTTTGCTGTGGGGAAAGGTAGCCAACATACGCTATATTTGTGCTGCAGAAACGAGCCATTCGAGCAATTTATAACCTAAGTTTTCACTGAGGGATAACTTTAACAAATAGACATAATGACAGTCGCATCTCAATAATTATGTATAATTATGAGAATCTGATTTATGTTAAAATAATATTAACCTATATTCAAAACACGGCGACATTCATAGCATAGATACTAGAAACAAAGATATACTTATTATTCCCACGACTAGACTCCAAAAAATTAGTAATTCATTTAAGTGCCAAAGTATACGTTTTGACAAGAAAATCCTAAGCCATGTTAAAAAACTGAGCCTCAATAAGTTTAAATTATTTATTAAACAGAAACTCTGTCAAAAAGTTTTTATAAATTTATAGATTACTTGGACGAGAAAAAGGCTTGGGATTAATTTAAGGTACAACACCAATGCAATACAATACCCCAAGCAACAAACTATTTCATACTTAAGCGTTTTAGAATTAATATCAACATTTGTATTTTTATTGATTTCCGTGACAAATGTGACGGCTTTGTGGGTCATATTTTTTTCTTTGTCTCAGTTATAATTTGCATGTTCTGGCATTTTAAGTAATTTATGCGGCCTACCTACCCAAATGTCTTTTCTTTGGTATCGTTCATCGAATCGTTGAGCTCCTTCAGTTCTGAGTTGGCTGCACGATTACTGGCAAAAGCGTGCACTGACTGGACAGGTCCACTCAATCTGTGTGGTTCTTTCCTCAAAAGACCTTGTCAGACACCAATCTACATGGTCTTCACATGATCTGACCAAGATTATGTCTGGACTTATCAAGAGTCTGTGACTTCTAAGCTTATTTCGGGCTTTCTTCTCAGAGCAGTCAGATAGGAAACGCCGATATCATCTAGTTTTCAAATTATGATTGACATGTAAAAGTGTTTGTACAAACCTACTTACAGAAATAAAATCTTTTATCATTTAGGGAAATGGCCATAATCACCATCACAATTGCTTAGACTAAAGGATTGACATAATGTTTCTTGTAATCTGCCCGGATTCGATACAGAACACAAAGCACGAAGATGACCTTTAATTATAAACCACCCCATCATCTCCCAATTTCACAAGGCCTACCGCCTGTAATCTCATCGTTGCTTTACGAACATTCACGAACCGAACACGAATTCCCTAGCCACTTCACAGGCCCTTACAATACAGACCTTCAATATTAAATTGAAATAATCTACAATCGGCATCCTGCCATTGAATCTCGTACAAACGGTATTAAATCTACTCGACCTAATTTCAGATAAGTCGTAAGGAATTTATCTGTCGTTAGCAAAAAGAGGAATACAAAGGCATACGATACCGGCTCTTGAATTAATTTCTCTGCCCGCATTTGTTCAGATTCAAACCTAGTTACCCTTACTACTGTTGCGTTATGATTAGATTTTATTGTTAACAGTAGCATTATAATTTGGTGAATTACAGTGCTGTTCATTTGCAAGAGATGGGGAAGGTAAAGAAAGCTTCTTTGCAAATAAATAAATGAAGATAGATTTTCGTTTTTGCAACTGATTGGTTTTAGAGTTAGAGAGGTGCTGTATTTGGTATACCAGTAGCAAGACTATTTTTCGGTCTTGCTACTGGTATACCAAATACAGCAAAAATCGGTAGTAATTAAAGGTATTCAACAAATACTGCATGCAATACCGTTTACTTACACAATAACCTTAGTATTTACTCTGCTTTAGCGGAGTTTCCTGATTAAATTGAACGCTAATTATACCGCAAATTCGCGAAAAACACACGCGCTGCTAAGTTCTGTGCGCAATCATATATTTTGATTTAAAATAAAAAAGAACCCTTTATTGTTTCGGTCCTTTTTGTTTATTATTGGTGGATGTATCTAACTATGGGCTATGTTGGTCTTTATGGTTTTCAAAAATACTACCTCTTTGGTCGTTTTAGTTTCCGGTGAGAAACAAGCTATCGTTTTCTTTCCTTTTTGTCGTTGACCACGATAAAACGATGTTTTTAATACTGTAGCTCTGCAGAGCAACAGAAACTTAGAAAACTAGAACCTTAGTTTCACAATAAAAAATGATAACTGTGATGGTACTGAAATAAAAAGCTATTGCTATATTAAAATTACTATTTTTCTTTTTAAACTAAAACATACTGAAGCAGTAGGTATTTATCAATAACAGCGCAGAGAGTAACCCTACAGATTTGGTCCTGTAGTGAAAAGAGCATCAGAGAATCAGATAACAACAGTTAATAATAAAAGTATGAATAATGAATGTTATGAATCTGTAAAGCCAATAAACGCATTTTTCTTTCTTTCTTTAACTTAACCTAACATAACGGAATATTGACATTGAACCTTTTTTTGTTTGGACGGCGCTATCACATTTAGGCCAAAAATGTAGGGACGGTAATTGATCGCCTTATAACTGTTTACACCTGCACAAACGATAATTATATCACTATCACTACATATTATAAAACAAAGTCCTCCGCCGCGTCTGTCTGTCTGTCTGTCTGTCTGTCTGTCTGTTCGCGATAAACTCAAAAACTACTGCACCGATTCTCATGCTGTTTTCACCAATGGATAGCTTAGTTCTCGAGGAAGGTTTAAGTATATAATTTGTTAAGTTTTTCTATGCATTCTTGTATAAATTAACGATATTTGTTGGAGGTGTCGGAAAAAAATAAGCCGTCTGAGAGCTTTCAACAAAAACGCTGTCTAAACCCTTTGAGATATAACAAAATAATGTATGGTGGAATTATGTATCTTATAAAGGTCTTCAAAAAAGTCCGCGATGGCATATGTCTATCTCTTAAGGATAACATACTATATCCATTTTATTGTCGTTTTGTAGGTATTTGTTTGCCGAATTTTACTCTTGGAAATACGATTACGATAACAATACGCTATAATATCAGTAGCTATTAGCCAAATTATGTTCGTAGATAAATAAGCTAGCTACTTATGTGTATTTCAAACAGTATACAAGAATATTTATCATAAAAACATTACTAAACACGGCGGCCTTAAGATCAAAATTTGTGCATTCCAAAACTTTCGTTACTTTTTCACTGGCATAATTATCACTTTTCGATAAACTAACACTCAATACGAAATCTACACTTATTTCTCAGTAATTCTGTATAAGATTCTTCTAAGATTAAACTGTTTTCTCATTAAATCCGTTACTTTACGCACGTATAACCTTGATGAATGTTTACATTAAGCACCGCGCCACACCGGCACACCGCCACACGACCACAGACTACAGACGTATTTTGTTTTCTTTTTTTTTCGTTCGTTTAGTGGTGTTCTCGCTAAAATCTCAACCGGTCAAGTATTAGTCGATTAATCGAATTCTACAGCCAAATCGTGGGCAAGTACAAAATAAATGTCAAATATTTCGTCCAATTGCGAACGTGACCCTGAGAAAAGTTATGCACCAATGGTGTTCATTAGATATTTCGAGCGTTTTATCAGCACACACGGTGTATCATGCGACATTTCGGAGGATTTCGTTTTGTTTTCACATTGTTGGTACTTACGTGAATTATTTTCAAATTATTATTTGTGTCGCACTTTTATTTCATGTTGTAGTGAGGTTGTAATTTGGTAGGTACAATTGATTGCTTTAAGAATTTGAGTGAAATTTCGTATTTTGATTTTGTGTTTGTTATCTTTATTAGGTAAAGACTCTTAGGTATGAACATACATAAGTAGGTACTTTTATTATATTAAATCATTTGTTTCGGTTTCTATTCACATAGTGAATCACATTAAAATTAATATTAAGTTATAATTTTGAGATATAGCCTGGGATATGGAAAAGGACATAGGGTACTTTTTTATGCGATAACCGACATCCACGCGGGCGAAGCCGCGGGCAAAAGCTAGTATTATATAATTATCATTTGTGCATATTTTGATGTGATATATATATTTTTTTTTTCATAACGCTGACCACCGTCTATTTAAATATTCATAACTTAAATCTCATATATATATAATCATTTTATATTCATTCATAACTTAAATCTTAATCGAGTTACACATTTTCGTATTTTTTGTTTCCTTTTCGACATGATTTTACTATGTAATCTTGATAATGGTAGATTATTTTAGGTAATTTATATAATTTCCATGCCTTGTCGTATGAATTATGTGATTCAGTCAAAACATAATTAGTTTTTCTATGTAGGTATAAACTTGGTTAATGATGATGGAAAAACGTTTAGAAAATACTCTCTTTTGCTTTTCATATATTCGCAAGGACTTTGATAAAGCTAGAAAGCTCGGTTCTAGCGTAAATGCATTATTGTGGCGCCCTAGATAGAATAATAAAGAATATTGCTCTAAAAACTACTTTACGTTAGATAAATACGGAATCTGAATACTTCACCTTTATTTTGGTAAGGGTTGTAAATTTTAAGTTTACATGTATTCTGTGCCGTTTTATTGGCTTTTGTATTTTTTTAAGTAGGTTTTTACAAACACTTACATGTCAATCATACTTTAAAAAAAATTATGTGAAACGAAATTCTATAAAACTATAAGCTATGAAACAACTTACAACCGGATTGGACCTCTCCAGTCAGTAAACGCATTTGTCAGTAATCGTGTAGCTCAACTCAGAGCTTATGGAGCTCAACGATCCGATGAACAATACCAAAGAAAAGACATTTGGGTAGGCTGCATAACTTACTCATACTGCCAGACCATGATTAAAACAAACTGACAAAAAAACAAGCATATAGTTCTCCACATTCACAATTATTCAAATAATATAATACTTTACAAATCAGTCATTGTGTATTTAAAATTCATCAATATCAATGTGTATATAAGAATCCGGAAATAATCTTGGTCAGATCATTTAAGGACCATGTATGTATGTACATTGGTGTCTGAAGTGGTCTTATGAGGAAAGAACCACACAGATTTTAGATACAGTCAGCCACCATAGAAAGCCGGTGAAAGGAAGCACATCAGATCATGTGAAGACCACGTAGATTGGTGTCTGAAATGGTCTTTTGAGGAAAGAACAACGTAGGTAGATTGGACCTCTCCAGTCAGTGAACGCATTTGTCAATTTTCGAGCAGCTCAACTCAGAAAATAAGGCGCTCAACGATTCGACGAACAATACCAAAGAAATTACATTAAATTGGGTATCGCATTTGGGGGACATTAAATTTATACATGACAAAAAAGTCTGAAATTATTTAAATAAAAATACACTGTCTTTCGAGAACCGATAGTACCTGCTCACCGCAGACCACCCACGTGGCTGCGATGCACGCTCGCGATAAATCTATCTCTCTATAAATTCGCAACTGTCCATTATGTGACGTCACGACTCACGGTAGCCACGCCCCTTTAAGTGAAACCCTCAGATGACTTATTGTTATGGTCCTTTTTGTGTTTTTGTGTTTATGGGCACAAAATAAATGGTCCTCCTGTACGGAGGTGAACATCGTGATTGATGCTGATTAATTTTTCTCGCTGTTTCGCGAAGTTTTTTGGAATTTCTTTCTGAGAGATGAAAGCGGAGGACGGAATGGGGTGTTCCTTGTTTTTGAATTGTGTATGATGAAGGATCTGTTATGGCTGTGTTGAAATACTGTTGTTGGAAATGGAGTTTGGAATTGTGAAATGTGATACAGCTAATTCTAACTAGGATAAGGGTGTGGAGTGACTTGAGAGAAACGTATAGTAATAAGCTAACCTTCTATGGGCGTAAAAGTTCACTGAAGGTTATCGTAAAAACGATCGATAGCAGTGACTTCGTGTGTGCTGATAACAACGAACCTACTATCACCTAGCACTGGATTGGCAGAAAAGCCTAGCTTGGAAGATTATGGAGATTTTCTCTCTAAGCGTTAAAGTAATGACCTACATGATCATTGAGTATACCACAGCGTACGAAGACAACTCGGCGGCCGCTGCTAGAGCGTGTAGGCACGGTCGTCAGTGTTGTATGGATCACTATGGAAGCTTGTTGACAGACATGTTTTTTCTATGTTGCGGTTTATAGGCCAAACCGTAAAGAAACCTTACCATGTACAATAATAGGCCTATGCGTGTCACCGTTTAGTCGCACACAAATTATGAGAAGTTGTGCGCACAACACACGGCGATGACACACAATTGGGATTATGGCGATACAAATTTTATTAGTACTGCCGTCTCTGTAAACTTCCAGCGTGCCGATATATATAATATGCACAGTAATTGACGTGTACGGAATGATGGAGACAAATATTTCGCAAGTACATAAGTATTGTGATAATTATAAGCAACTACTCGAATATAGCCTTTAGCAGGTAATATAACTTTGTATAATATTTTGCTGACTTAATTAACAGTGTGGCTGTGGCAGCGCATTCGCCTTATGTACTCTCGGCTGCGGTTTTGATTCCCGCGCCGAGGTAAATATGACCTGCTGTAATCATAACATGTTTATGTATGATATAGGTGTAATAACATTATAAATAGGTATAGGTAATACTTGGAAGCTTTTGGAGGCAAACATTTTGCACCAAATGAGAAAATATCGAGCTTGACATCGGTTTTGTTAGCATGGAACAAAGTTATATTATTAAATTTTATTTACATAATTATAATCTATTTTAGTATTTTTATGATAAAATTAAGATACTATGAAACATTAAAATAAGCAGTTTGGCCATAATATCCTATCAAAAATGCAGACAAAGAAGCTTAAACTATTGGATAGTGAAATTATCGCTCATTGTGTGCATAGAGCATTCTCTCCACTTTAATCCACTTCATTTCACCCCTATCCCATCACTGAATCCAGAACCGTTTAATCCTAAACCTAATCTTCCAGAAAATGTTGCCATAAAACAGCTATAAATAATTCCGACATAAAATATAAAGGATTTTAAGAAAATTTTCAATATCTCTCGAGATATTTATCGTTGCCCTTTCGATCCATTAGATGGGTGGGGGCCAGTTCCGGTTCCCGGTATCGTTCCGGCGGAAGTTAGAACACATGGCTCCCTGAACCGGTCGATCGTAAAAAATATCTTATGAAAGATGTCTTGCGTTGATGTCCAGTTTTTCAGAAATTTATTCAACCCTTGCTGCGGTTTCCAGATTTATGATTTCTGGGTGATTTGGTAGAGGAATATTTATGTGAAATTGGTCCTGAAAACCTAGAATATGTAAAGGTAAATTAGGTTTTTCTGCGCTCATCTTTGATCAGTGTAGATTCATATTTTACTATGCAATATGGTAGGTAGGTCCGCATGATTTGATTCAAGTTATTCATAGGCTATTTTGCTATATTTTATGAAAAAAATCAAAGCGAAATAATCAAGAAGCAGAATAAGCAAGCTGATTTGGCAATGGGCCGGCCATATTAGCTGTAGGGCCAATGACCGTTAGGGTAAACAGGATCTTGAATGGAGACGTCGAATCGGAAAACATAAGATAGGACGCCCTCAAGCTAGGCGGAGCAACAGTATCGTTGCTCCGCAGGGTTTATTAAGGCAGGCAACTGGATGAGAGTTGTCGCGAAATGAGTTGAATGGAGAATTGAACGAAAAGAACGTGCAATTGGAGTGTCATATCGACAGTGGACTGTAAGTTGTAGGCCCCTAAAATACACAGCTTTAGTTATGTGTAGCCTGATTGTCAATAAACGGAACAAAACTAAAATAACACCCAGAGTGGATGTGAAGTCAGAAATAGCATTAAACTAAGAAGTTGTGCGAACACGCGTAAAGTATTGTCACTCACTGAACTTTTGAACTTAGTAGTAACGCTGTATAGTGTTGGCGTAAAAGTTTCATCCGTCGCGGTGAAGGTTAAAAGAGGGATTTAAAGATAAAATTATGGTTTATCGTAACTGAGAATCATCTGTTATATTGGAATTGTTATGGCATTTAAAAAGTATTATCAGCCTCAACCGCAATGGTAGAAGGTCTCTCGTAGCTATATATCACCTCAGTAGAATGCTATCACTGAGTAACATAGGCTATAATTTACAAAGACATCACGCGGGCAAAACTACTGGTGGAAGCTAGTTTATTTATAAACCCGTATCAAACAATTCGCAACAAAAATAATTTCCCAACGGCCACTCCTTTATCCCCTTACAACCCCATAGACTGATCCCATATTCATCTCACAACTCCACCCCTAAGTTAAGGGTCCGTATCACTAGCCGTAGGAAGTTGTCACACCGTCTGTCCCAGAACAACTCGCGAACTACCCAACAACTTATGAATTGTTCCGTTTACAATTGCCACCTGGAACTTTTTTGTTGAATGTTTGAGTTTGTTCGTTCAGGACGTGTACGCGTGATAAGGAGTTAGAGGTCTTGTTTGGTATAAGTTCTAGTATAGAATTGAGGAGAAATGTTGGGTAATTCTGAAATGCCAACTTCTGAAGTGAGCTGTCAATGTCAAGCTCACTTCACATAAGTTTTTGTAAAAACTTGTCAGTATAGAGTGTTTAGGTTAATTCTGTGAAATCATGCACTTGCAGAGAGCAGTTGTTTGAGAGTAGTGATGTCCCAGTGGTAACGGCTGCGACTTACGAGTTGTAGGTCGCAGGTTCGAAACCCAACCGGAACTTTGTGAGGAAACTGGCGTGTCCAAGAACCCAAAATTCGAAGACATGTGACATCTACCAACCCGCACTGGGCAAGCGTGGTGGATTATGGCCCACTCACTCTCACAGAGAGGAGGCCTGTGTCCCAGCAGTGGGAATAATATAGGCTATGCACTTGTTAGAAGTTGCAGTAAAAACTATAAGTATATAAATATAGATATTACCCAAATAGCAAGCTTTAAATATCCGAGTGGTTATTGGGTATTTATTGTGTACTAGCTTTTGCCCGCAGCTTCGCTTGCGTTAATCTATAATTTGACAATCAATTTAGGTTGTACTCTGCTTGCTCTGTAAAAAAAACTCTTAACATACTACTAAAGTGTCTATAATAATATAATTCAATCATGATTTGATAGACACGTGGCGCCATCTATTGTCATAAGAACATTATTGTTATTTTCCTCGGGAACAGTAGTTTGTTTCGGGATGAAAGGTACCCTATGTCCGTTTCTGTACACCTGACAACGTATATGTAAAATTTCAGGAAGATCGGTTCAGTGGTTTAGGTGTGAAAAGGTAACAAACAAACAAACAAACTTATGTAAGTTTGTTTGTTTGTTTGTTTGTTTGTTAACTTTCATCCTAACTAATATTATAAATGCGAATGTTAGCATTTATAATATTAGTTAGGATGAAAGTTCTTATGAATATGGTTTGTAGGGAAAGGAAGTAAACTATAGAACAAGGCTACAATTTTATTTCCACTATAAGCATCAAAATCTTTTTTTTTTGCACAAACGCAACGGTCATTACAAAACAAAAATTAAAAAAGACACACATGCAAAGTTTCTTTTAAATGTCATACCAACGTCACTTTATGTCAAACATCAACCGCCATTTTGAAACAGCAAATACAAATACCTCTAATAATAACAAGTTGGCAAGTTTTAGGGTCTATAATGACGTGTCTCAATGTGTATTTTTATTCTTCGTAAGTTAATTTCAGATAACAGTGGGATCTCAAATGGATTAAAATAGCTTTACACAATGATCAAACGCGAAGATAAATGCTCGTTTTTAGGGTTCCGTACCAAAATGGTAAAAAGGAACCCTTATGATGCGACTCAGTCTGTCTGTCGGTCTGTCTGTCACAGCTGGATATCTCAAGAACTACTAAGGCTATCAACTTGAAATTTAAACTAATTTTAGATGACGTTTGCCAATCTATTTTGCAAATAAGTTTTTTTTTTTGCAACAGATAGTGAACGGAGTCTTAAAAATTCATTATTCAGAATTTTTACCCCACATGGGGTATCATATGAAAGAGCGCTATTTGCATATTATTAAACATTTTTCGTTCTTTTTTAGACCGTATAGTTTTCAACTTTTAAAGATAAATTAAAAAAAAAATACCGTTCCCCTCCCTTATCTCCGAAGTTTCCATAGATAAAAATCTGAATTTATTCCATGTGATAGAAGTGTATGTAAAAAATATAGGAAGAATAAAACGATGTCTCTAAATAGCACACTTTTTCATAAATCATGAACTAAATTTACATTAGTTCCACTATCGGTCAAGACATGGCGCTGACCTAAATTGTACACCGCAGTGTTAAAATTCTCTGACGAATAAAGGCCTCGCCGATGAAAATTTAAAAATATTTCAAAGTTCACAACCAAAATGTCCTCCTTCCTACCTACTCGGAGGTTGCTTTGGGTGAAGTTGTATTTTTTTCTGGTCACATAACTATTTAGGTACCTATACGAATGAAGCTATATATGATGGTACGGAACCCTCGGTGCGCGAGTCCGACTTGCTCTAGACCGGTTTTTTTAAATAAAAACAGACCTTTTTCATACAGCGAGACAGTTACAAGCTGATATCATTACGACACGCTGCATCAATCACAATCTGAAGGACTTTGAAGGAAATTCCTAATCCATAATATTATTGCTATGCTTGAAGTTTCTGACCCATATCGTGGACACAGAGTGACTGTTGACTGGACTGATTGATTCTCGTACGGAACAAAATCTTGGCCTGAGTTTATGTGCTTATATGATTTCGATTCTGTGAATGCACCACCAAATTCATATACGGCTACATGTACAATTCTAGAGTAAGCTGATCTCGCATTGCATAGGATTTCCGTACAATACACGGCTACATAGGATCAATGTAGCCGTGTGTATGTTATGATATTGGCAAAAAAATACAAAACAGGCCAAGTGCGAATCGGAATCGCACACGAAGGGTTCCGTACCACCTTACAATATTTGGCAAAAAACGCCAAAAAAAACCACGTTTCTTGTAATAATTGTACTGCCTTCAATTCTTAACTATATTTTGTTTTTATTATTTATTATTGCAGTGGCAATAGAAATACACAATCTGTTATCTTTCAACTGTGTAGGTACCTATTACGGTTCATGACAAACCGACGTACGGACGGACGGACAGCGGAGGCTTAGTAATAGGGTTCTGTTTGGTAAAAGATCTTAATCCGACATCCTTTTGTAAAACAACTACCTAAATAACTCTACTAGATTGCGAGAGATAGTTCCTAATAGGGATGATTCGTGGCAAAAAAAAAAGGAAAAACTGTTTAGTCCGTCAATCAGATAATAAAAAAAATATTAGACACATATCTTTGTCTTTATCAAATTAATAAAAAAATACTTAGATAAAACACATTAAACTTGGGGAGTGGGGGCTTGTTACGTCACAGCTACGTATAAAATCTACTGAGAAGTGACGTAATGCCACATTTGAACTCAATGTATCGCCGTAATGTTTTGATTAAGTAAAAAAAGAAAAAATACGTGTCCAACGGACAAAAAAAAAATTTTTTTTAGTCATCATCCCTATTTGCGAATTAATAGATACTTACTTGCTGACACTGTTGTATTTTTTTTTTAAATAACAAAAAATTCAAACATTTCCATTCATACTACATCTGTAAGCAACCAGCCGCTTTCGTATTCGAACCCAAAACTATGTATTTAATTAAGTTCAGACTAAGTTTTATAGGGTCGAGGGTCCGACTTCGATGCTAAGTTAGTTTCATGTTAACAAAATAGATACTTCGCTCACGATTAAGTGCAACTTAGTGTAGTGACTATTGTGGTACTTGAGTGCTAAGTTAGTTTCATAATAGTTTAGAGATGAGAATTACTTATGCAGTTACTGAGGTAAGTGACGGTAGGGGATTAGAAACTTCAAGGCTAGCTTATTATGAATTTATAAGACTAACAGTTTGCTGAGTTGGTAAGTCAAAGTAAAAACCGATTTGTTGTCATTATGTATAAAGAAAGATCTACATGAATATAAAACGCTAGCATTCGTAAGATATGATAATAACGAAAATAAACACAACGTTTCTGCTTTCCCATTGTTTGTCTTATTTGTTTTAGTATATTCGTGTATTTATGTATGTTTATTTGTGCTTATATTTATACATAATTAGGTATGTATATTACATACATAGGTACATGCGTATCTTTGTATTTAATTTAATATTTTATCCATTAATTTTCGTAATTGCACCTACCACTCTTTGTCTCTGGATCACCTAAAGGTGCCTATGGCATTAAGTCCGCTTCTGTACATTTCTGTGCTTAAAGTATTTAATAAGTACTTAAATATAAAATACTAGCTACTAGCTTAAAAAAAGAAATATATGAACATTTGAATAATATTTTTATTTTATTTTATTAATGATGATGATGACGCATGGCGTAGTTTGAAACACACTGTTACGATCGCAGTCCGAGCCTTGTGTTCCAAAGGCGGGGCGGAATGAAGCGGCGACATCTTTATCAGAGTTCGTTCATTCAGTAAAAAAAAACAGTGTAGGTATTATGAGTATTTGATTATAATAAATATTCTAATTGGGGTGTTTGGTGGAGTACGTTAATTCCGAGACATGTTGTAAAAAATAACTAAAGGACAGCCCCAACATAAAAATCACATTTTGACAAATTTGTCTACGATGAATTAGGATCATTGCCTTTCAGTACGAGGAAAAGTTAAAATAGAATCGAATACTCTACAATTCAAGAAACACCTAAAAATAACAATTGGAGACTTAGAAAGTATTATCTTTTACAATGGACTCTCCCTAAAAGCGATCTTTAACAGTCAACCAAGATACAAACAAAAATTACATTTTCATACTTACCATATAACACTTTTATGTCCAAATTCACACAATCAGCACCCATCACATTAATATTCCACACTTCCCTAATAAAGGCGCAAGTGAAAAATTTACACCGTAAAAAATCGCACCAACAAAACGAGGAGCGTGTTAAAAATTTATTTTGAATGGCCATTCATTAAAAGGCATCCTGGACGGCGTTGTTGCGTCGGCGATAGCGATCGTGAAGAAATTACACTTCCTTCCTTATTGCCGGCGAGCGAAATACGGTAGTTGAAGGTAAAAGTGAAGAATTTATATTAACGACTCTCTATTAGATGAAGAATGGGATGGTTTGTCTTTAAGGTATTTTATTTACAAATAAAAAAGTTTGGTGGTTAGTGTTGGTGGTTCATAATTGGTTGGTTGGTGGTTGGAGAGTTGTTTTTTTTAAATGTTGCTGCCAATTATTATAAAGTACTGGAAGACTTGGTAATGAGACTGTTAAAATGTATCACTGCATCTGGACCCTAATTACGTAACACACTCAATCACAATCTGAATGATTTTGAAGCATATTGCTAAACCATTGCTTCATATATTCGAAAAATTCGTCTGTTCAACAACGTAATTAATGCAATGAATGCTGTCGAACTATCAGAAAGAAACCCATAACATTTTGTAAGTACCTATGTTACAAAATTACTCCGCAGAATGTTTATGAAATAAATGACTTATTTATTTATCAAAACTTTATGCACAAGTAAAACAAAAAAATACCGTACAAAGGCGGACTTCATGCCTGAGGCATTTTCTACCAGTCAACCTTATTGTGATGCAGAGAGGAAACACGGCAGGTTCAACATAAGGAAAAGATTAAACGAAAATAACTTAACTAAATCAAAAAAAGTGAGTGAGAAGAACTTTATTAAGAAAAATTCTTTGTTATGTGTTTTATGTCAGGCGAGCCGAATAATAATATAATCTACCATACCTAATAAAAAAGATTTAGATTTTTCAGAGTGATTTTTTTTTGATGTCATCATCATAATTTCAGCAGAAAGACGTCCACTGCTGGACATAAGCCTCCCCCAATTGGGGGGGTTTGCCATAATCGCCACGTTTGGCAGGCGGGTTGGCGATCGCAGTATGGTGTTAAAAATGCATAGAGAACGCTGCTGCCCATTCTCTAGTAAGTCCCTTAGTCGCCTTTTACGACACCCACGGGAGGAAATGGGGTGGTGCTATTCTTTACGTCTGGCACCACAGGCACAATTTTTTTATGTGTGTACATATAAACAGCATAAACTTCGTCAGGAGAAATAGCGGCAGGGGAGAAATAACGATCAGTAGAGGACAGTGGAGGACTTATGACTTATTATGAGTAACCACGAGTGCATTTAAGCACAAACTGTAAATCATCTCCGTCACAAAAAGAACATCCATCACCCCAATTTCGTAAGACAGTTTCTTTCATAATCCGAAGGAATTTCAAGAAAATTCCTAATCCACTGCTCCATAATGTTTGAAATATTCCTCTGCTCGACACCGCAATAATAATTGTTAGTGGGTTACTCAATCACCCCACAGAGAAACTTCGGTTTGGAAGGTAACCCAATAAAATAATAGTCACAATTATAATTTTTCACCATGCTTTTAGAAACACAATGGAAATCTTGTTGAACATTAACCATCGCCAATACACCAGTAATTAATCTTTCGCCCAAAAAAGATAAAATACCAACAGTCACAAAAGAACCCAAAAGTCAGTTAAAAAGAAACATTGTCCAGTAATGAAACAACAAAATAAAAAGATAACGGCACAAATGCAAATGAATCTAGTTTTAAATTGAAATAGCCGACTGCGTCCAAGAAATTACTATTCGTTGTTCAAATGAGAAATGTTCTACAGGAATACGCCATTTTTTATTTCGGGTCGCTGATTAACTTTTTTACTCAATTATGTTGAAGGTACATTTTTCACGAGATTTTTTAAATCAATTTTGCATGGAAACAAGATATTAAGAATTATTTATGTGGAGATGGCGGTAACGAGTTTGTAGCAAAAATAAATATAGGTATAAATCTTTTTTTTTTTAATGATGAACTAAATAAAACTAACATCAAAATATAAATTTAGGTTTATCTTTAAGTGTAAGAAGGACGTCCACGCATCAAGCTTTTATGAAAATATTAAAGTTCTTTGTTTACTTACGTTTTATTTAGTACTTTTTAGTTTTGTTTTGTATTTTTTAGCATTATAATTCGTTTAAAAATCTGTTCTATCACCTTCACTTGTAAGGTACTTGTCAAGATAAATCAAAATGAAAAAAAAAAACACAACAGGGCTATCTTGTTTGGTTGAGCAGTTCCTATGGCCACGTTGCGGCTCTATCATCACCGCCTAGACATCATCTGAGGCTATAGTAATTGTCAAGACAAAACCAACGAGTTCAAACTCAACGCCGCTATTTTGTTTTGTTGAGGAGTTCCTATGGCCACCTTCGGACTCCATCATCAGATCAGCTTCATGATATCATATTTTTGCGTTGTCACCGAAGTTATATATGTATGCCAAATTTTAGCTCAATCGGATGCCAGGATATGTATTAACAAAGGGTGGCAAAGCGTCTAACTGGTATTCACATAGGAACGAAGCAAACTAATATAAAGCTTGTAAAAAAAGTAGATATAACCGACCTCGTAATTTCTTTGTCACTTTTGACAACAGTTTCCAGTAAATTAAAACTTCACTAAGGTTGAATTTATCTGACTGTCAATCGCATATTATAAAAAAATACATATTCATTACACGATTTATCACTACATATTATAAAAGAAAGTCCTCCACCGCGTCTGTCTGTCTGTCTCTCTGTCTGTTCGCGATAAACTCAAAAACTACTGCACCGATTTTTATGCTGTTTTCGCCAATGGATAGAGTGGTTCTCGAGAAAGGTTTTAGTATATAATTTGTCAAGTTTTTGTATATATTGGCTAAAATATCATGATATTTGTTGGAGGTGTCGGAAAAAATAAGCCGTCTGGAACGGATCTGGCTGCAGTAATAGATTATAGCCTGGAATAAGGCTACTTTTTTTCCCTGGATTATGTTCCCATGGGTTGCGGGAACGGGATCAAAATTACATAATTATTTTTGGTTGCGATAACCGACATCCGCGCGGGCGAAGCCGCGGGCATCAGCTAGTATGATATAAAGGCTTGTCGCGGGATTTAATTACTCGTATTTACTTAGTTTAAAAAAATTTAAAATTAAAATCAATCAGTTCAAGTTATGTAATTTACCTGTTTATCTACACAGGTAAATCTCGCGACAAGCTTTGATGAATTGTGCTCTAAACTAAACGTGTATACAAAATTTCAGCTCAATCGGTTAAAGATATCTGCTTCAAAATTGAGTTGCAAGAATCCACCCGAACAAACATAGTTACCTACATACATACATACATTGCAAGTTAAATAAAAGCTTGTAAAAAGTGCCTATCTCTTCACCATAATGTACAAAGAAAGATATGCGCATACAATATAATATCTAGCTATAGTAGAATCAGCAAGTCCTATCAAATAACGTAATCTTTCAATCTCCCACAAATTGCAGCACTATAACCGCTAATACCGGTACAAAAATAAAACTGCTCAATACCAGCAAATTGCTAATTAACGGAACTATTTACACATTCCTTAAAAAACTTCCAATCAGAACTAATTGCACATCAAACGCCGCTTTTCCTTTACTAAACGGAACGTTTACAAACTGACTCGTAAATTCACACACGTTCCCAATAAGGACATTACAAGCGGCCCGAACCAGTGGAAACCGGTTCGGACTGGTGCGAACTGAATAAAGGACCGCTAATTGGCGACGAGACGCATTTAGCGCTAACCACCGGCCATCGTTCGCACCTCCACACATTAATATGAGAAGGCTTAAATACAAGACATGCGATAAATAAAACTGCGCTTTTATAGAATTAGAAAAAGGTATTAGCTGAATTGACGAAAACGTTGTCTATTTAGAAACTGTTCTAAAGCAGGATTTACTTCATAATATAATTCTATTCATCTTGTCGACACTGCAACGATCGAACTATTACATTCTAATTAAAATGCAAAGTAGACTAACTGACATACAACTGTGAACAGCGGCAAATTGACGAATGAATTCATGTCTATTTCGAACCGGTTTGAAGCAGTTTAAGCCGGTTAAAAGCGGATAATTGGCGACGAAACGCCGTGTATCGCGCGAACCACTGGCTTTAGCGTTATTTTGCGTCTCGACACTTGAATGTGTGAAGTGCTTCATAAAATTCATACGACAAATAGTTCTGCACTTTATGTCGCAGAAATTAATGTTTAGTAACTTTGTCAACTGCCAGCAAAATCTGGTGAAGTCTAAAATTACTGCCACTCAAAACGTCGTAAAATAAAGTAAACTTTGTACAGGCAGCGAATGCAGACTAACAGACTTTGAAATGTTTTTTATGCACTTTTTTATATTTTTTTCCATGCGTATATCTAGCTATAGATTATGAAAAAGATGTAGTGGTAAATATATCAAAAAGAAAAATGTCGATCGGGTTTTAATGTTTTTCTTAAGATTTCTATTTCCTAACTTAACAGACAGCTATGCTACTCGTACTAGAGAGTATGTTGCGCCACTTCTTCCTAGATAAAGAACTAGGAAATGGTGAAGGGCGAGTATTTTGCGGGACTTTTTCATTTAATTTTGACGTTCAAAAGGTGCTGATTCTCAGCCCAGTATGAAAAAAAAAAAATACTTTTGATTTTGATTTTTATACTACATGCTTGTCACCTTTTGTCCAAACTCAACCTAATAATCCATAACTTCAAGATGTAGGGCCGATCTCGCTCTTCCTAGATCAGCAAGCAATTAACCATTCTTGATAAAGTTTAAACATAACTCGTGTTTCCCGGCACTAAATCTCTGATGTTGCATAAATATTTTCCCTCTCATACAGTCATACATCAAAGCAGTAATTTTTAATTACCAATAAACGTATTTTATAGCATTGGCAAAGTAAAATATGTGTTGTAGTTATTTGACGTTATTTTAATAAATTGTGCCATCATGTCGCCCCGATTTTATTAGGAGACGCCAAGTCATCATCAGACAAATCCGGCAGATGCCTAGCCATTTCCAAACTATGTTTGGGTCGGCTTCCAGTCTAACCGGATCCAGCTGAATATTTGGCTGAGTATTTTGACGCCAAATAGGTATGCAAAATAAAAAATATTGCTGCTAAAATTAGAACAGTAACTGTCAGTAAAGTATAGCGGTAATTTTAATTAAACAGTATGATAGAATTGATTGTTGGCAAACAATCTTAAATACTTGTTTACTGCCCATTAACATAAATTACATAAATTGTTAAATAAATAAATAAATAAAAATATCAACATCTTAATTAATTTCATTGACAAAAGGCATTTCATTGGAAAGAAACCCGGAACAAGATTGCGAATCTTCGGAATTTACTTTTCCTTTTTCCCCAACCTCGATTCCCAGTAGCAAACTCTTTCCTAATTAGATCCAGATTATCATCCCAGTGACTAAACGTATAATGAGGGTAGTTTAACATAAAATACGAGCGCATTCATCGGTGGAACCTCCATTACCATCTTGTCAGACCTGTTGATCCGATCGGCGTTATTGGAACCGATTTGCGGATCGGCTCGATATGTCGTTATCGCCTCGGGCGCATAATTTCCGCTTTAATGTCACAAATGAAGGCAGGCATTTTTTTTTGTTGCGCATATAATTTTCGATAAATTGATGGGACGTGAGAGTTTTGGATGGTATTAATTTATTGATTGGGGCGATAATGAATTGTAGGGTGTTCTTTTTTACCGTTATTTCCTTGTGGATATGTTGATGGCATATAATAATACTTAATTAATGTGAGTCAGCGCTTCCAAAGTTTGACGGTCTTGTATAGTTCTCAGAATCATTTCAAAGATGCGTATATTCAGACAACCCTACTAATAATATTATAAATGTAAAAGTTTGTGTGTTTGGATGTGTGTCTCAATCACACGAAAAAGGCTGTACGGATTAAGATGAAATTTGGCACACACTATATAAACTGGATACTTTTAATCCCGGTAGTACGGTCCCGTGGGATAATTGCCGCCATCCACGCGGGCAAAGTCGATGGCAAAGGCTAGTGATAAATACAAGGTAGGCCAAATACGATAAAACTCTCTCTACATGACAAGATCTGAAACTCAGAAGGCTATAGAAGCACTAATGTCACGCACAGGTCAATTGCTTGCCGGAATGAACGCACAGTAGGTTCTAGAAATGGGGTTGTATCGAATTGTTCAATTAGAGACTACCTACGTATTGGGTTTGTCACCACGCAATTTTATGAACGAGATCACTATGAAAGTTGGTACCTATTTACACATATAGTTATGGGAATGGAATTAATTCTGTGTAAAAGCCATTATCACACGCATGTCTGTGTCTGAGGGACGGTGAGCGTTCGAAATCACCGCAGTAGTACGCAACTATACTCACTCCATTTGAAATAACTTTAGACATTTATATAAACCTTTTTTACAGTCAATTCAACAGATTTTGACTTCTATTTCGTAGGTATAAGGATGGCATTAAAAACAAAAAAGTAGTTACAATACCAACTGTTTACTGCAGTTGCCATTTGTCATGCCACCAACGCAATAGAAGTCAAAATCGGTTGAACGGACTGTAAAAAAGGTTTACTTAAATGTCTAATCTTATTTCAAATGGAGTTTAGTCGCTGCGCTTCCGTGAGAGTAGTGGGAAATAGCTTTTGTGACTGTTTAATCGTGGAAGTATTTATTGCAGTGATTGCAATATAGATACATGGAGTTTGACTTCTTGTAATTAACAAAACTATCCAGAGACAACAAAAAAAAAAAAAAAACACATTTAAGTACTTAATCTGTATTTTTTTGCTCCAATACACTATAGCCGTAACAGGAGGCGCAGATTGTTCGCCATGCCTCGGAGTCGAACTGCCGTTGCTCGTTCGCTCGAGACCAGTCTCCTGTCCCACGCACACTCTGCGCTCAACGCTCTCTTGGACGCTAAGCCTAACTGGACGTGTTCCGGATGAATAAAAGAAGATCTTGTCAGTATGTCTGGAGTATTGTGAGATGAGTGTGTGATTATCGAGTAGTTGTATACTTTTTTTATTGTTCCTTAATAATGTTTTAACGTATCTTTAACTATGTGTCTTTGTTAACTAATGTAATTGACCTTTGCCGTTTTATGTTATAATAAATAAATTTGTTAAAATATAACACTCATTTCGATTCAAAACTCGAAGATGTAGGTAATACCTACATCCTCAGATACCTATCTATGTGCTAGTTGCTAGTGCTATGCAAGAATTGAATCAGCGACTTGTAAATGCACGTAATGCAAAAGCCAACCCCTACACCAATCCAGTCATCAAGCTGGTAACAACAATCACTCCCCAGATCATCAAAATAACACATTTAAAATATTCATAGCCGAATCGGATAAGCTTAACCACATTAAACGACCATTCACCGTTTTGAGGGTATACAGACTAAATGGTTCGTTTAATATTTTCCAGTTTGCGTCGCCATTATGTTTTGTCGTCTGTCGCTGTAATTCCGGAGGGTAGGTACAGCCGTACAGACGATTTATGTTTTGTTGATGTTATTCTGTTGTGTACTCGGAGTTCCGTTTGTATTTCCGGGTGAAAGGGCTATTTTTATGTGTTTCAAGGATTTGGGAGTTAAAAATTTGCTTTTTTTTGGGATTTAAATTGTTCCGTTATTATTTATGTTGTTTTCTGAAGGTGCAACTGATGAAAAGTTTTTACTTTTGCCTATAAACCTACGACACCATGAGGTTTGCAGACGCATTGCCAACTTATCAGAAATCTAACAACCGACTTAAAATAGTATTTCAACTGCAGAAGACTCATAAGTGTAGCATGACTATTTTAAAGACCAAGTTGAACCGTATTATGCGCCATTCTAGCTTGGGACTTACATAATTGCTGTACGGTAGCAATAAAGAAAAAAAAAAATACTCGATCTCTATGTGGCATGGTAAAAGAAAAGTATAGGTAGTCGACTTTGTAGTTGCCTTACAACTTTTGACAACAATTCCCAGTGAATTGCTGTCAAAGCCAACCAAAAAAGGGTAAGAAAAGTTTAGTAATGTAATTAAGTATTTTGAAGGCAATTATGCGAATATGCACTTCATACCCGTATAATACAATTCATAAGTTAAGCACTCCGCCGTAAAACATTCATTTGTAAAATAACTAGGCCTATTCAAACCGCATAGTAAGTCTAGTTCAATGGTGTTACTACAGAAGCAGTGCAAGTGATCATAGGTTCGAACCCTGACAAGCGCTTTACTTTGTGTAAATTATTTCACCATCTCTGCGCTCAAAACGATGAAGGAAAACATTATGAAGAAACCGGCATATCCTAGAACCAAAAATCCAAAGTCATGTGACATCTACCAAACCGCACTGGGCGCGCGTCGTAGATTATGGCCCACTCCCTCTAACCGAGAGGAGGCCTGTGTCCCAGCAGTGGGAACAGTATAGGCTGATTATGCTAATGGTGGGCACAAATTATGTGAAACGTAACATGAAATTTAATATACATTGAAACGAACATAGCATCCAAATAACATGAAATGTTGAAACAAATTCGCCTAGTTGATACATACGTTTCACAAACGTGTACTCTCCATAAACTATGTAACTGTCACGTAGACAAAATATACCTTGTCGTTTTATGATTACCTTTTAAACAACAATCTTTAAAGAGAAGAGAAAATTCATACACAAAATATTTAGTAAACGTAATCTCATTTCCATAAGGAAAGTTATATCACGCTTACCTACCTAAGTATAGCAAAAATATCTTCACAACTTCCGCCTACACTTGAATGTTATACCACCAAAAGAATTCAACAAAGTGAAGTATTATTAAGAGAGTTGTCACCGGTCCACTAGCGCCACTCCTTTAAAAACATTATCTCGTGACTGAGATGGAATCATGAAAAACGGCTCAATCAACTATCTCGGTAAGTGTGTCTAGAATTTTCTAATACCTTTTTTAAAGTTTCATATTGAGACACGAAGCAATAAAATTCGATCTAAATAAAAACGGCCACATTCCTCTAGTTCGTATTTTGTTGCTTCGTATCTCAATATTAAACTTTATAAAGGTATTAGTTATATATTAGTATAAAAATAAAAATATGTATGTTTAGGTTAAGGTATTTATGTATGGGCCTGCGTCGCCTGAAAATAAATGGATTTATTATTATTATTATTAGAAAATTCTAGACACACTTACCGAGGAAACTGATTGAGCCGTTTTTCATAATATCTTCTCAATCACGAGATAATATGTTTTTAAAGAGGTTGATAGCGATAGTGGACCAGTGACAGCGCTCTTAAACTGGTTTAGTCCCATCTCTTCCCCTGTGCGTTTATAACTACAAAAAAATCCCATCTCTTCTATAAACGCATAGGGGAAGAGATGGGACTAACCCGTTTAACTCAGTCAAAGTGTATGACAACTGATAACAATGAAGTCAGTGGCGCTCTCTCCCGGGGGCGGAGTGAGTTAGTGGCCAAGTTTTCGTACGGCGCTGTACAATTTTTAAGATACGGTGTTTATATGAGTGAGAATGTGACTTTAGTATTAAATAGGTTTTAAGAAATCTATATAGTTTTCTGTATACCAAATATCCCGGAATTAACGAACACCACCAAACACCCGAATATATAGAATATTATGTTATAATAATAATACATATTATACTGAATTATTACTCTTATGTATTATGTATAAAATATTTGTTTATTTATTAATTTAGTTATACTGATTGTGGGAGAAAATTGTGGTCCAATTACAAATCCTACCTACTTCGTCAATTTTGGTTAATTTTGACGTACAGCGGAAGTGTGACTGTAAGTACGTAGTTTTATGTATTTTGGGATAAAAAAATTCCTAAGTGCCTATATCAAAAAGTGACAGAAACGATTCTGAATATACTTGTAGATCGAATCAATGATATTTTTGAGGAACAAAATAGGTACCTGTAGTATACCTACTACGGGTACCTACTTTGTTCCTCAAAAATATCACCATAGAATATGATATAAATATCATAACAGTTTTTAACTGTTTAGTCTGTCAATCAGATAATAAAAAAAATATTAGACAAATATTTTTTGCTTTATCATATTAATAAAAAATTACTTAGATATAAAACATTAAACTTGGGGATTGGGGGCTCGTTACGAGTACGTTACAGCTATGTACGTATAAATTCTACTGAGAAGTGACGTCATGCCACATTTGAACTCAATGTATCGCCGTAATGTTTTGATTACGTAAAAAAAGAAAAAAATACGTGTCTAAAATGTTTCAATAATCTACATGACGGACAAAATATTTTTTTAGTCATCATCCCTATTTGTGTGCCAACAAAACGGCGTTTTAGTTGTGGTGATTTTTTTCTATGCTTATGAGGGAAGCGCTAACTTCTTACGATTTTTGCAAATTGCAGCTCATTTTCCGAGTGTATGTTGATTAAAGTATATGATTGGCAACCTGCCTTGACAAATGTCAAGATTTCATGAAATATTCATTCTATAGCGTAATATGAAATTAGAGGGTTGTATTGATGATTTAATTGGTTATAATTCTAGAAATACAGATTTGTTATGGTCGCGAATCATATTCAGATCAATATACAACCTGATACTGACCTAAAAATTGCAAAAGTCGTAATAAAATTTGAATTTCACGGCTACTCTGGCGCTTTGCCATAAGATATGGAATCTTAGGACTAAACGATTTTGTCTGATTGTGCTGAAAGTGACTTTAGGTTAATAAAGCTACGAGAGACCTTCTTTCTACCATTGCCGTTGAGGCTGATAATACTTTTTAAATGCCATAAAAATGTGTTATCTTTGTTCCATGTTATTGTCAAGCAACTCACAGTAGTATCATGAGGTGGACATAAACGCACGTTGTATAATTAAAATTATATACATAAACAACTTAAATTGTGAAAATATTGTATTCATTACTTTAATTTTCTTTGAATATAAGTACATATAGGTAAAAGCCCATCTCTGAGTATTTGAAAATATTATAATTACAAAGACACACTTCTGCCTATCTCAGTAAAAATTACAATCAAAAACAGACGTATTTATTCTGTTTCCAACACCATTATTTTGTCTTATTATTTTCGAAAACAAAACGTATATAACGGTAAATTGTTCTCTTAATATATCTTTTGTACTTATAATTAAGACAGATATATAAAAGGCAGTCCCTGAGGCGTTGCTCACTTTATTAGAGAAAATGTCTAGACCGAGTCGATATGAGACGACTTTGTGTGCTAAAATCTAAGTGTTGGTTACCATGGAGATGCTTATTTTTTATCTAAGAATTATTTTGATGTGAATAGCTTGTCTATAAATAAAGTTCTTCTTTAATATATTTTGATTAAAATTGATTTGTCTGTAAATTTGGTTTACGGACGATAGTTTAACGTGACAACGTCATAACAAAACATTGATGCGGCGCAAGCGTACAATGTGCGTAACGGGACAATGAGCGTAACGGGACAATGAGCGTAACGGGCCAATGAGCGTAACGGGACAATGAGTCATCCTTTTTCGTGCATGCAGCCGGCGTTCATCGATTTATTAGACGTTGTCACGTCAAAAAAGTATTTGTTATACATTTATACCAAATTTTCTGTTTTTAGGATTCCGTAGTCAACAAGGAACCCTTATAATTTCGCCATTTCCGCCTGTCTGTCTGTATGTCCGTCTATCCGCGGTCTAGTACTAGAAAGCTGTAATTTAGCATGGGTATACATATTAATCTCGCCGACAAAGTGGTAAAATAAAATTGAATTATTTGAATTATTTCTTTTTTAGGGTAAAAATATTGCGAGTTTGTGATAACCAGTTTTTCGATTGAGGGTTCCGTTTGCGTAATATTATGCTTTAAAGTGCAAATTTTTGTTAGTGGCAAGCCCTGTCAGGTAAATGGTTGTTCTTGGATATATGAAAAAAATCACAGCAGTATCACTATCACTACATATTATAAAACAAAGTCCTCCGCCGCGTCTGTCTGTCTGTCTGTTCGCGATAAACTCAAAAACTACTGCACCGATTCTCATGCTGTTTTCACCAATGGATAGCTTAGTTATCGAGGAAGGTTTTAGTATATAACTTGTTAAGTTTTTGTATGCATTCTTGTATAAATTAACGATATTTGTTGGAGGTGTCGGAAAAAAATAAGCCGTCTGAGAGCTTTCAACGAAAACGCTGTCTAAACCCTTTGAGATATAACAAAATAATGTATGGTGGAATTATGTATCTTATAAAGGTCTTCAAAAAAGTCCGCGATGGCATATGTCTATCTCTTAAGGATAACATACTATATCCATTTTATTGTCGTTTTGTAGGTATTTGTTTGCCGAATTTTACTCTTGGAAATACGATTACGATAACAATACGCTATAATATCAGTAGCTATTAGCCAAATTATGTTCGTAGATAAATAAGCTAGCTACTTATGTGTATTTCAAACAGTATACAAGAATATTTATCATAAAAACATTACTAAACACGGCGGCCTTAAGATCAAAATTTGTGCATTCCAAAACTTTCGTTACTTTTTCACTGGCATAATTATCACTTTTCGATAAACTAACACTCAATACGAAATCTACACTTATTTCTCAGTAATTCTGTATAAGATTCTTCTAAGATTAAACTGTTTTCTCATTAAATCCGTTACTTTACGCACGTATAACCTTGATGAATGTTTACATTAAGCACCGCGCCACACCGGCACACCGCCACACGACCACAGACTACAGACGTATTTTGTTTTCTTTTTTTTTCGTTCGTTTTCTCGCTAAAATATCAACCGGTCAAGTATTAGTCGATTAATCGAATTCTACAGCCAAATCGTGTTGCAAGTACAAAATAAATGTCAAATATTTCGTCCAATTGCGAACGTGACCCTGAGAAAAGTTATGCACCAATGGTGTTCATTCGATATTTCGAGCGTTTTATCAGCACAAACGGTGTATCATGCGACATTTCGGAGGATTTCGTTTTGTTTTCACATTGTTGGTACTTACGTGAATTATTTTAAAATTATTATTTGTGTCGCACTTTTATTTCATGTTGTAATGAGGTTGTAATTTGGTAGGTACAATTGATTGCTTTAAGAATTTGAGTGAGATTTCGTATTTTGATTTTGTGTTTGTTATCTTTATTAGGTAAAGACTCTTAGGTATGAACATACATAAGTAGGTACTTTTATTATATTAAATCATTTGTTTCGGTTTCTATTCACATATTGAATGACATTAAAATTAATATTAAGTTAGAATTTTGAGATATAGCCTGGGATATGGAAAAGGACATAGGGTACTTTTTTATGCGATAACCGACATCCACGCGGGCGAAGCCGCGGGTAAAAGCTAGTTATATAATATAACGAAGTAAAAGGAAAACTATCACAGCTAAGTAGGCTTTACAAGTGACCGAGTAATGGTTGACCAACTTACATTTGCAGTTGAAAAACATGTTTTACAACTACAATGTTAAGTTTGTTCTTGGGATAAATTCATCCCAACTATGGAACCCTTTATTGTGCGTGATCCAACACGCACGTGTTTTTTTTTTTTTTGATTCGACAACGTCTAATAAATCGATGAATGCCGGGTGCATGCACGAAAAAGGATGACTCATTGTCCCGTTACGCTCATTGTATGCTTGCGCCGCATCAATGTTTTGTTATGACGTTGTCACGCTAAACCATCGTCCGTAAACCAACTTTAGAGACAAACAATTTTTTTTATGAAATCTGTTACACACATATTTCGAAAATTTTGGAACAGCCTAAAACATCTCCTATCTATGTATCACTCACGCTTGCTTAGTAGTCCATAAAAACTATTATAATAATATAAGGCTCCTCTATTGATAAATACAAAGTGATCGGTAACTGAATCCTTTATTATTTTATGTTTTAGCTGTCTGGAGCCTGGATTCGAGTCTCTCGAATCCCGTTAGTGTCAATTAATTCACCCTTTATTACATGAGACTTGCAAAACTATGGTCGTACTATTTATGCTTTTGATATCATGATTTTATTTTATTTGCTTTTATTCATTGCAGTCTTAATTTTAATATTGTTTCCAATTTTATATTAAATTTGTTTTAAACCTGTTTTTAATTTAATCTAATTTTGTTTCTGATTTTATTTTGTTTGCTTTTATTCTAATTTTATTTTAAACTTGATTCTTATATCGCTTATTTTTTGCCTTTTGGTATTAAACTTAATTTTAAATAACTTAATTGTATACCTATGCTGCATAAAACTTGCATAATTGTATCCTAACTGGAAGAAGTCACTGGCTCCTGAAATACAGGTACTCTAATCTAGCTCTGGAATCAAGTTTTTTTTTTCTGTAACCTTTTTTTATGCCAATAAAGAATTTATTCATATAATATTTATATATGCTATCTGATATTATGTTTTGAAGATAATATCTACAAGAAAAAATACAAGGTGCTCTCAATCTGTCCCCATACCAACTCACCACCACATTATTTGACTCCCAATTTCAATTTGTTGTAGGCACACGCACACTTGTCAAAGACAGCCGTTCACCACTACGTACCCTGTACAAACAAGTAGCAATTCTGGCGAAACTTTTGATATAACCTGCCGTCTTTGCCTTGCCTACTGAATATTACATTAACTAACAGCGGTTTTTTGTCATGGCGCTCGATTTGCATGTTATGAGTTGGGCACGTCATGACGTGTTCTTTTGTTGCTAAGGGTGAGACCTGAGATGAAGAGACTGAAGGGGGCATGTTGATGGTGCTAGCGGGGTGACAAGAGGGGTGGTTTGACTTTAACAACATTTATTTTTAAATGTTGCAGCATCATGGGGAGATAACGCCTTTGGGCCTTTATGTAGGACTTTATGTTGTTTAAGTTAAGTTAGTCCCAATAGTTAGTCTTTTCGTCTTTCTAAAACAAATTGAAGATTAATCTATACTAACATTATTAAGAGGTAAAATTTGTTTGTAAGTTTGCATGTAGGGGGTAATCTCTGAAACTGCTATACGGATTCTGAAAATTCCTTTTGTTTTTGATTGTCCAATTCCTGGAAAAAGTTATAGGCTATTTAACATCACGCGGCGACCCTAAGGAGCCTGGCATAAAGAAAAAGAACGCAATGTGTTAACGAAGTAATAGCGTGGGTGGGCAACGGAATGTGACGCGGAGGGTCGGGGACCAAAATTTCCCGCGGACAAAGTCGCGGGACAGAAGCTAGTATTTTATAAGACAGAATTTATTCCCACATATTATAGATTTGTGGGAACCTTATTATTATATTATAATTATATTACTATTTAATTAGATCATCGATTTTCAACATTCGTTTTATTTATTATTTATTTATTTAATACTTTAAGCACACAAAATGTACAGAGGCGGACTTAATGCCATAAGAATGTTCTACCAGTAAACTTTTGGGTAATGCAGAGACAAACAGTAGTAGGTGCAATAGCGAGAATTGAGGAATAAATATTCATTTAAATATAAAGTTATACATATACCTATTAAAAACTATAAATTTAATATATACATCTTACTATACTAACAGTCTGTTGAATATGATGGTGGGGCTCCCTTTTCCGCACTAAGACTCCCATTTGGTCCGTTGTGCGTGGGGATTCTGGCTAACAGAGCCAGCTTAGCTTCCTGGGAGCTTCACAGGAAGGGGGCTGTCTGTGGCGCCTATGTTAAAAAGATGTTTGTTAAGGAGATTATGGCCCGTAATTGTACCTATTATTATTTTAAGGTTATTTCTAAGTAGAAATAACCAGTTAACCAGGTGGCTTCTCAGCCTAAGTAGGCTGAGAAGTTTTTGGTTAATCGCTGGTGTAACATTGGTAAAGCCAACTTTGACTGTCTACAGTCTGTTACCCGTGACCATCTGTTGTTATGGAGTTCCGTCGATCTTTGGCGAATCCACGCACAGTCTGTTATTATATATGTATATGGTTCCATTTTTAATTTCAAAATAACAACTTTTACGGTACGAGTACCTGATGTCATTACAAATCAACATAAAGGCTCCCGCAGACAGGCGCGAAGCGACAGCGCGACGCGACACTAGTAGAACAATTTCTATGAAAATTTTATTGGAGGTAGTTCTACCAGAATCGCGTCGCACTGTCGCGTCGCGCCTATCTGCGGCAGCCTTAATTCATTTAAATGAATTAGATTTATACATTAATGTTTGGTATTATTTGACACGTAGCCCCACTAGGGGTTAGTTTTAAAATCGATAGCTTAGCCCTGCTATGACGAAGAATGAAGTTTAGCACGATGTTGATCAATATCGATAAGGAATAATTTACATACTTACATACTTCTTCACAGTTCTTGATTTATTTCTTTTATATATTGAGCGCCTAACAAATTTTATAAAGCAACCGATTGCAGGAACTCGACTGACAAACGATAACATTGGTGCAGGAAGAACTCATGTTCAAACGAAATTGAAATCCTAGCGATTCGTCCAAAGGCTATGAAAATATCCGAGCTATATACTTTGTATGTTGTAGTGGTACCTATGTCGACAATTGAACGTAGGATTTCAATATTGGAATAACTGGGTGTTCTGTAGATAAATATGAATGATGATAATGATTACTTCTTTACATGGGTTGTTTTAAAACGGGTAAGTACCTACTCTTCAATTATTATTTACACAATTTTAAACCATAATTATAATTAGCAATTTATTATTAAAAGCCTAGACTATGATGCGTGGGGAAGGTCTAATTTGGATTAAAGACAGGCAAGGCAATAGACTCGACTTTTATAATAGGTATGTATATGTGTATGTTTAACAAAATAAATGATTGATTGATTGATTGAGACTACCTAAAATTTACCACGGATGACAAATTGACAATTCAAAATTCCACTTCAACTCAAATTCAGTACTTTTTTTTGTAAACAAAAAGGCGTTATTGCTGTTATTGTCAACGACTGCCGTAATCACCACGCATAACAAACGTATTACTGGTCGGTACCACAAAACTCCTCACTGACAACCATTCCACAAAATGACAACCATTCCAAATCAATCAACATTCAACCTCATTTCAAATGAACTAACTAGTTTTCTCCCCCGTCCCCTTACCCCCATTAACGACAAACAGTACACAAATCTATCAGTTCCGGTAATTGAAATCCCATTAGTATTGGGTGATGAAAATGAAGCGGGCCCGGGGCGGAATCAGATGGCAAATAAAATGCGAATCGGCCTTTTGTCTGCCCCGGGCGGACAAGTAAGATTCAATTTGTCAGGAATCTGGAAATGGTGCAAGTTTTAGACGATAGAGGGATTTACTGTAGTTTGAAATCAAAATCAAAAGTAATTTACAGTATTTTTTTTACTTGTGCATAAAGTTTTAATAAATAAATAAATAAATTTATGCAAATAATCTCAGCCTTATTTGCATAAATAACTTTTGATTTTGATACATTAGATCTGCACTTTTCGAACGTCAAAATTACATAAGACAGTCCCCCAAAATGCCCGCCCTTCACCACTTCCTAGTGCTTTAGCTGGGAAGAAGAAGTGGCGCAACAAACTCCCCAGCAGCACAGCTGTCTGTTCAGTTAGATAAACTTGATTCTATACAATAGTAGATATGCAAAGTAATTAACATTACGAGACACAGAACAGTAAATTAAATTATTTGCCATATGTCAGCTAGCACACACCTATGTACCAGCAAATATAGTGAAAAATTATACTCAAACAAAAAAAAAAAAATACTAATTACCTAAATAAAAGTCTCCTGGCATATAGGGCGTGCCCGCTTACATATGCAATGCTGGATTATGTAACACAAAATGATTAATTAAGACCATCGAAGTAAAATAAATAAATAGTTAATTACTAATGACAATAACGAAACTATGGACAGCAAGACGACCTGGCACCACAAGTAGCACCTGTTCACGAGCATAACGCAAAGATCAGCCATTACCCCTTCCCATATTTGAGGGAAGAAGGCAGCCCGAGCCCCGACGAAGAAAATATGATAAAGGCTCCAATTGTGTAGGTACTCTACTACTACTCTTTTGACGCCCAAATGACGTTGACAGGAGGACTGTTGGTTAGCATTTGTGTAATTAGCAGCTGTCCCGTCCTTCCCGATCGATCTTGATCAAGCTTTCAGATGTAATCATAGATGACGTTACCATGCTTTCAAGTGTCAAAGTAAAAAGCTAGGATTATTTTTTTATCTGAAGGCAGCGATTTTTTGTTCTGTGTCTGAGGGCTAAAAAAAAATTCAAACCCAGCAATACTTTCACAAAAGCTATTTTGTTCTGTTTAAATCATGTTTTTTTTTTTCCAAATAAAAATGAAAAACAAAATAATCTAGTGATGCCAGAAAACATTTTTACATTTTTTTTGGTACTTCTTTTTTTTATTTGGCATTGAATACCCCTACTTGTTGTATGACATGTATAGAAAAATCCAAGATGGCGGCATTAGTTCAGATTTTTGCCACGCGCCACAAGAGCCATATAACGCTATAAATATTTAGCTAGTTTAAAAATTGTATGTGTATAGATTGTAAACATTGAAAAATTTTAAAATTTCAACATATCCACCGATTTAATATATTTATGCAACTAAAGCACTATCTACTTACATAATTTCACTCAGCGCATAATACTTTGTCACAACACCAATTTATCTCTCTTCTGCTCGACGTCCGTATGTCACTGCAGGGATCCAGCAGAATATCAGGCACCTTGTTTTTATATAATTATATATACCTATTCAATGTTCATATATTTTTTTTTTTTTTACCATTGGATGGTGCTTTTGTGTGTTGTGCTGTCTTTTGTGTGAACTGAATAAATGTTTCATCTGTTTATTTATTTGCTGATGAATTAGACATTATTTACTTCGGGGCTAATATTCGCTTGATTTAATTAATTTAGTATCCATGTACTGAGTATATATTATATTTATAAGTAATGCCATATGTTTGGCATTACTACCCCTTCCAAAAGGTAGTTATGTATGGAGAAGAATGGGCAAGAAACTGCATACTTACTCTTTTAAAATGTTATCAATAGTTTGTATACTTTAATTAATAAAGATAAGTGAAGACGATGTACCTAGAATAAAAATGACTAAAACACAATAGGTAAAAATAATGAAAAGTAAAGTAATGACAGACAAATGAATAAATTCGATAGATACATGGTGCTCACATATTTAAAAACATTGTTTATGATTTTCCTAAAATTTTTACATATAATAAGTCGGTGTTTGAGTTAAAGTATATTAATCACAGAAAATAAAATTAATATCATAAAAATTAACTATTGTGTAATTATTAATTATTGTGGTACAATAGGTAAAAATAATGAAAAGTGAAGTATTGACAGACAAATTAATTATGGTTTTATTTTTTATTTAGTACTTAATTATTTACCGTAAACCAATTTTGGACCTGAAGAATAGAGTTATTCACGTCGTCAAGTTATTGTGACCGTTGATCTATTTAAAAAATCAATGATGTGTCATCTACAAACAACACCATCTTCGGTTGATTTTGAATTAATTGGGGTAAATCGTTAATGTTAACTAAAAAAGGAATGGAACCAATATCGAACCTTGAGGAACGCCCATTTTCATTTCAGACCATAATTTAGTTTATGCCGTTTACCTGAACTTTAACCTTCCTATCCATCAGGTATGATCTTAGTAAATCAAGAGCAGTATTCTTAATCCAATAGTGCTCCAGTTTCAGCAGAAGTGTCTTATGGTTTACGCCATCGAACGCCTTAGAGAGGTCGCAAAAGATTCCAATGGCATCTTATGCTTCTTCCCCAGCGATAAAAATGTTCTTTATTAGGGTGACACCGGCGTCAGTTGCACAATGCTCTATGGTGAAATCATACTGTTGTTCATAAAAGATGGAGTTTTTTTGATTAACGTTTCAAATACCTTACTGAAAACTGGAAGAATTGACACAGGCCTATAATTATTAGGTTCTATAACAGACTTTTTGCTGTGCCCCCATGTCGCACCGCTCTGCGTGTTAAGTCCCCAGCACCTCACACTCTGGCCGCATTTAATGATCTCTAATCCAACAAACGATCTGTTTGCGAATGAATAATTGTACTTACTTTTATTGGCATGTCAGAAGTACTGTGAGAGGGATTTATGAACGTTTTTATTTGTGTTATGTTTTTACCTGAATTTTATGTGTATGTGTCTCTGTTTTTAATTATTAGTATAGGTTTATAACCGTGTTAATTAAAGTATAATTAATAAAGTAATTAAATTATTATTAAATAAAATTAATTATTTTAAATAACTAAATATAATTAATAATAATTTAATTAATAAAGTAATAAAATTATTATTAAATAAAATTAATTATTTTAAATAATTAAATATAATTAATGAAATTATAATTAATTAATTATATTTCAGAAATCTTCTGCTTTTTCCGTTTTTATCCATGAGAACCTGTAATTGGCTGTTTCATAAACAATTGTTATCCATTTGTTATAGCTGTTGGTTCTCCTGTTAATTAAAATTAAATAAATCAATAATAAATAAATTTTCCTCACAAAAAAAGAATAACCCAATTTTTGCCGGAACACAAAAATCTGGTCGCTGGATTGGGTTTATTTTAAAAATCAACGTCAGACAGCAATTCTGTCTGCCATTACTGTTGAAATGAACCTATGTATTTGGCGCGTCCGTGAGGCACACATAATAAGTACCTACTTACCTACTTAATTTTTATTTTTATTTTATTTTCTTGCATATGACACTATGCCAAATAAACAGGCTTCTTTCATTCAATAGCTATTTTGCAGCTCAAAACAATGAAAAACCTATCACAACTTCTATCCTCGCACCTATTCCCGCTGTCGCTCCTCACTTAGCGCCACAAATTGGTGACACGGAGAGGACAGCCCCCGGGGATCCAGGGTTTTTGTCGCCCGACACCTGCCCAAAAGATCCTGTTTCCTGTTTCGAATTCTTATTGGAGACAACTGATAAGTTTGCTTTTATTTTACACGATTTTGGAAGTGATCGAGCATTGATAGCTCTGTGTGTGGTGTATATGTTTTTGGTTCAATTTTAATATCTGTACTGGTTGTTCTAAGCAATCTTGCTTAATATCCTGTTTTTTTTTTATGTACGCGTCCTTTTATCCGCTATGATTATCTCACCTGTTGGTATTGGAAGATGAGGTTTAAGATGATGCACGGTTGCCTACAAGTATCTTGTTCACTTGAAACTTGAAAACTGACAGGGAAAAAAGGCTAAGTTAATCTGAGTATGAACGTATGCATTTTATTAATTTACTTATTAATTTTTATATTAAAACTTAACCTAATTTTAATTCCAACCTTAAACATCATTCTCCTGCCCTTACGAGTATCTCAATGTATTTGGGGTCGGCGCAATATGTCTTTTTCTTCCATACTTCTTTATGACTAAACATAACACTCTGCAAAAAAATCGTCAATTCTAAACATCCTACCTAACAGATTTGCGTCGCATACACGGGTCACAGGAGAAATCTATTGGTCCTCAGTCACTCGACACACTACGACTTGTTCGCTTGTTCGACACTCGTGTTGAACACACTGACTCGGGCCTGATTGTAACTGAGTCAGGGATTTACGGCCCATTAAGCTGATGTTTGTGCTTTGATGGAAAGGATTGGTAATGCATTCTAAAGAGAACAAAATAAGGAAGTAATATTTAATTGTACATATGTACAAGCCGTGTGTCTGATGGGGTTACCCATCGGACCACTCATGAGCCTTAAGCAATGAGTTTCGAAAAAATAATGATATAACTTATAAACAGAAGTATAGTACCTACTTCCACATTTCTAACTTAAAAAATGACGAACTTTCATCCTTTCAAAGTGCTCACCTTCGTTATACCAGTAACTCCTGTAAAAAAATTCATGCATCTAGGCTGTATGCGCTGCTGTTTAGGCTGAGCCTTGTCTCTCAGGCGCCATCTCCACGGGCGAGAGAATCGCTGCAATAGTCTCGCCGTGCCATCAAATTCTCGCCGCGTTAACATTTCCGTATGGAGATTGCTCCATACAGTTTCTATTGAATTTGATGCCGCGGCGTGACCTTCGCCGCGGTTCTCTCGCCCGTGGAGATGGCGCCTCAGTGAACGGATGAATTTAAGATTTTTATTAAATAGAAATATTAGTCCCAAGTTAGTTATACTTATAACAAGATAAAATCAAAATTTCTATTATAAATATTCTAATATACTATCTTCGTTCTCTTGTTATTGTTTTTACTTGTATTAGTTTCAGATTAGTTTTCTTTTATATTTAAACATACTCTCTTTTCAATGTTATTTGTATCGCACGTTGATCGTGTTTGTTTAACTTTTTTATATTATGTGGAAAATGTTGTTGGTTATACATAATTACGAGTATATACACCCATTTTAATTTTAAGTTCTATACCATAATATTGTAATGTGTAACCGTTTATTTTTCCAAATAAAATAAAATAAACAGGAGTCGATTTTTTCCGTCATGAATAACATAGTTTTCAGATAATTAATGTAATAGTAACAAAATATGGACAAACATTATACGGCACTAAATATGTATATATATATATTTTTTTTTTTATTGGCATCAATCGGACCCAAATACATGGTGATACCTACAATTTCCTAATGGAAAATGCTAATTCCGCCGGACCAAATCCAGAACCCAATGTCAACAGTCACCTTTGTGACCACCACACCATGAATGCCGACAAATAACACTCTTTTCGCAAGCCAGGCACAGTTTGACTTCACAGTAATTACGCAGAGGTGTAAAAATGACAAGGTACTCTAATTATAGTTATCTTTCATTCCGATCTAAAAAAGCTAATAAATTAACTACCCAACATGCGTTGCAAGCTGTAAACGTCAGGTGACGGAAATTGTATAAGGGTAAGCACCGGGCAGGCGTAACTTATCACTTTTTTTCTTTGAAAAACGTGCATTTTATATGACTTTCTCGCAACATAAGCACATATTACTTTCCTTTAACTTTTCATGATAGAAAAAAATGGTTAGCAGGCTTCGAATTGTGTTTCAACTGATCCTCCTGGCAAGACAAAACATGTAACGACCAATTGGAACCGAGCACCTAGCTTCTGACGTTTCATAAGTGCCATAATAAAATATTTGGCCCATGTAGGTTTACACCTACATGGGCCAAATATTTTATTTCGCGTTCACCCATTCGCTGCCCAGTTCAAAAATACATATTTACTTGTAAACCATAAAGTGTTTGGCAAATTTACATACTTAGATTTGGTCTCGCTAGTCGGGTCCTGGGCATGAACAGAAGTCATTTATAGCTACGTATATATAGTGACGTCTCGGATGCGGGTCGTGGGCACACGAACGAAGGCAGCAAGTGGGTACTACTCGCTGATTTCAAAAATGTAGCAGTCTTATGCCCAAATACTCAAACGTTACTTAACTTTAAGACGTTCTTATAAGTGTTTCTGTCGCTACAAAACAGTTTAAAGTGACAGAGACAGCATTAGACTTAACGGCGACTTAAAATTGAATTGCGTTTGAGTATTCGGCAGTTAGGCATCCATCTCTGACCATTGAATGAATACTTGACGAAGGCATAGTACGGAAAACAAAAATTACTTACAGGAAATTTTTCTTCCGACCAAATAATGCGTCAAAGTATATAAAATATCTACGGTTTGTTCCCTTGTCCCATGTTTCTTGTGGTCGACGCAGCACGTATTCTCTTTCCATTCTCTCCTGTCAGCCGTCACGCTATCATTCACTCCCTTTTTTTTCTTATCATTCCTCACACAATCCAAAGTGTCTAATGGAAATGAAAACAAATGGATCAGAAAACATTGAATGCTTTGAATTGATAATTTTAATTCTCAAACCCGATATTCTAATTTTAAATCACTTATGTAAAGAGATGTGTTTCATTTGACCATTGAGGTTAATTTAATAACCATGTGTTCATTGATCATTCATCATCATCATCATTACAGCCGAAAGACGTCCACTGCTGGACATAGGCCTCCCCCAAGGAGTACAATTAAATTATGTTATTCAAACAATATTTGTTGGAAAAAGGGTAACATATAAAGTTGAACCCTTCTAAATACAGACGAATGTGTTACTAATTCCCTTTAGTGAGAGATTGTGTATAAATTTAACCTAAACAGGGTTTGTTTATACCTTCGTAAGATACTCTTGGAATAGACTATACATATCCTGGCAACAGTTATTACGTACTTGTTAATATATTCATTAACAATCAAAAAACATTTATGTCTTTTAAACCAAATATCTGCCTCAATATAAACAAAGTTCGCTTAACTCTGTCTGACATCAATTCCCGGATGAGGTACCCAACGAAGCCTTTTGGTCAGCTGGTCAAAGGAGAGTAGGCAACAAAGGACATCCTTTGTAAGGAGTGAAACGTATCGTACGTTGATACAATAAATGTTAGTCTCTGACTTTGGGTTAGGAACCTTTGCAGCGCACGACCTGAATTTGTTTTAGAATTTTGATCATTCATCATCATATCATTACAGCCGAAAGAATTAATTATTATAGAAAAATATTGGTGTGGAACGGCTGAATCCAAAAAAAGGGCAGATTTTACGTTCATTTATTTACTAGCTTCTGCCCGCGACTTTGTCCGCGTGAAATTTCTTGTTCCCCATTTCCCAATCCGTTGTCGAGGTATCATCAAAAAAGCCGTTCCATTAAAAATGTATGAAAAAATTAATTTCCTTCATATTTTTTTTTTCGTGAATTTTTCTTTTGTTTTATTAGTTACTAGCTTTTGCCCGCGGATGTCAGTTATCGCGTAAAAAAGTAGCCTATGTCCTTCTCCATATCCCAGCCAAATTTCATGACGATCGGTTCATTGGTTTAGGCGTGAAAACGTAACATACAGTCAGACAGACAGAGTTACTTTCACATTTATAATATTAGTATGGATTCTGCTATTCGGGGCGGAGAAAAATCCAAAAAAATAAACGTCATAAAAATCGGTCCAGCCGTTATTGACTTATTAATGGTGTAATAACCCGACTTTGCTTTATATATTATGTTAAGATTTATTTATATACGGGATGGAAGGGACGCGAAGCCTGTTATCTAAATGCTATTACAATATCAATGAATACTTAAATGACAAATTTTAAATAACATGTTATATGTTAATAATCACAACACCTATTCAATATTATTATTATAACAACTAAGTAGTCAAATAAAAGCCAATCTTCCTCTCTCCTACTTTTGCCGTGCCCGACAGGGTCCACAATGATTATATCTTTGTAAAACCTACCACCTAAGTTCACATGTGGAAGCAATAAATATATTGAGTATTGAGTAGATAGATAGATAGATAGAATACTCTTTATTATGTATACCATAAAAATACCATGCATTCAGCACAAGATTCTGGACCCACCTGCGTTGACATTTTTCGTCGGCAATTTAAAAAAAAATTGACATGGCCTGAATCCATGGTGGACTTCGCGTCGATGTGTCACCCTGTATACTTTATTGTACACTACAAAAATACTTCAGTTCACTATAAAAAAAAACCGGCCAAGTGCGTGTCGGACTACGCACAATGAAGGGTTCCGTACTTGGAAATAATTTATCCTAAGAACAAACTTAACATTGTAGTTGGTAAACATAATCTCCCATACATTCCAACTGCAAATGTAAGTTTGTACGCACAATATTGAGAGGTTTTCCTGTAATCTATAAGTATAGAACAATTTTCTGTATTTTTTTCAAAATTTTAGGTTCAGTAGTTTCGGAGATAAGGGGGGGAATGGTCAATTTTCGCCTATTTTCACTTATAACTTAAAGAAAAAATATTTTAAAATTATAAAAAATATATATTTGAGACTCTCATAGTAAGCCCTTTAATTTGATATGTCACGTGGTACAGTTTGCTAAACTTTTTTTTTAATTTTCTTGTTTGCCCCCCAAAACTGACCCTAATATTCTAAATTCATTTATTTATGGTTCATATCCGTATTTGGGTCACTCAAATTGATATGTATACCAAATTTCAACTTAATCGGTCCATTATATTCGGAGCAAATTGACTGTGAAAATTGTTTGTGAAAATTGGCTGTAATAGAGGGACAGACAGACAGACACACTAGTGATCCTATAAGGGTTCCGTTTTTTCCTTTGAGGTACGGAACCCTAAAAATAAATCAAACACTACAAAATATACAATGGGCGGCCTTATCACTTTATGCGATCTCTTCCAGGCAACCTTGACCTTACGTTTAGGTCGTTTCTTTCAATAGTTTTTTTTTTGTCATAAAAGATACACTGAGAGTTCAAAACAAACGTAACAAGAAATATCCCAGATACAAAGAATCAATTTGCTTTACATGGGAATCGAAACTAACAAGTTGAATTACAAAGACAAATCAAATCTTTAAAATCATAAAATCATCCCTATTTGCCATCCCTCTTCATGAAAATGTCGTCGGAAAATTATTTACCAGACTTCCCCATCACTTAATTATTTCACCCCCTATATGGGCAAGTGTACACAATCAAACGAGCCAAACTCCCCCCTCATTACGAACCATACCACCGTAAATGTCACAAAGTTATTATACGAAATTATAGCACTATTATAGCACTGCTATAAAACTTACAGCTACAGTACATAACTGAGCCAATCTTAGTTTACTACCTATAAAGATGGAGGTATAAATTGATACCATAAATAGTTTCTGAACTAACTTGTTTTATGTATTTTGTATTACTTTTAGTTTTGAAATTGCAGTGGACCAAATAGTGTGAAAGGCGTAGTTATTATGAGAAAAACAATCCAATGGATTTCTGTTTCTTTTTCGTAGATTATTAGGATCTAGTAGTTTTGGCACCCGTTTTAACTAACACTAGGCGACACTTAAAATAATTCCTACTGTTAGTAAACGGGCATAAATTTAATACATTACATAATGTCATACCTAAGTTTCTCAAGAGGTCTGATAAAGCGGTATGCAAGGGGTAAGCTAGAATCAGGGTACATGTCAGGACCACACGACGGGGTATGCACGACTGATTTCTAAAAGAGTAACTATGGAGTTTCTTGCAGGCTTTTCTTCTTAAGAAACCTGCACCTGTTTTTATTTTTTATTTTACTATGGGTTTGCTCTTGACTCTAGTCTTGGTCTGGGTGACAGAGACAAAGTCTACGATGGAGTTAGCTTACCCAGAAGAAGCCTGTTCACTATCACTTAGAATAGATTAGGGTTGTATGCGTTCGGAAACACAGACGCAGGCAGAGACTTCCACTCCTTTGCTGTGCGCATTATAAAAGACGTTTGAAAACGCTTAGTGCGAGTTGGTGGAATATCAACAAGGTAGGGGTGGTAACTTGTAGTGCGTCTAGATGTCCGATGGTAGAAGGGGGCCGGTGGAATGAGGTCGTGGAATTCATGGGCACACTCGCCGAAGTACAATCTGTAGAAGACCGACAAGCAGGAAACCTTGCGGCGATGAACCAAGCTGTGAAGCTTGGCATCCACCAGTTTTACGTCGCCAATGAGTCTCTTAGCTCTGCGTTCCACTGAGTCAAGCGCAGCAAGTTGGTACTTAGCTGAGCTATCCCAAAGGTGGCTGCAATACTCCATGCAGGATCGGACTTGTGCTTTGTAAAGGGTTAAAAGCGCTATCGATTTACCCTATTTAGGACGCCCAGTTTCTTGGCCGCAGTTTGAGCTTTGCACTCGATGGTGGAGCCGAAGTTGAGACCAGATGTCAACTCCATGCCACGTTTCAAATAAACTCAAGTAGTTATATGTTACACAAAATATTATGATCTTGAATTTTTGAATTTGATTTGATTTGAGTCAAATCTAAATCAAAATGCATTTCCAAATATTTGTCATAAAAATGTTGAAACTTCTATCAACCACAAAACCCTAAAATCCATTCACACACCATTCTAACTGCAGTATCTAAAGAAGTATTTAATTTGTGTCTTAATACATTAACTTAATGTATTATGTGGCAACGCAGAGAGATATTCCCGGGAAAGCTGAAGCATTTCCATCCGATTTATGTCAACCAAGTAAGTAAGTAAGGCTAACTTGTCAACTGGGAAAAACGGTTACCTGTTTACGGTTTCTTTGAGGATTGAATGCGGTACAATGCATTTGAACTGAAGAATTTTTAGTTATATTTTGGGTTCAAGTATATTATGATGGTTTGAGATATTGCTGTCTGTTTGTCTGACTTGTTGTTGGTAGTGGAGTTCTTTGTGAGTTCGTCTGTGAATTGAAAATTATTTCAGAAACGGTTGTAGAAGTTGGAAGATTACGGTGGATAAAGATATTTCAATTGTGTATCTCGGTGATGAACGTTACATTTGGTAAGATTTTCTACTCTCGTTAGGTACCTATGTTAATTCAGGGAAATTAATTAATAAGCAAATTGACTACCAATTCCGACGAATTTGACTCCGTATAGTCATAACACAAATAATGTAATTCTGACAGTTGAATGAAATGGCTCTAACACGGCAAATTGACGTATGGTCAATTTGCTAAACATTTAATTTAATTAATTATTGTACTTCCATACGAGCTATACTGTTTTTATATCAAATTGCAAGTGCTGTGGCAGGCAAAGTAACAATATTCAATTAGACTTAACAACTCTACTCCAAATTGCAAGTGCTGTGGCAGTCAATTTAATGCCACTTACCTAAGTGGCATTAAATTGACTGCCACAGCACTTGCAATTTGGTATAAAATTAATTAAAAAATTAATTAAATTAAGTAGGTACTTACGGGATAAAAGAGCAGGCAAAGTAACAATATTCAATTAGACTTAACAACTCTACTCTTCTCGTCAGCGCATGCGCGTGTTAAACATTGTTATTCATTGCCATGAATTACAGACTTTTACTTTGAATCCAGTTCATAAGAGCCCCAGCACAGGGACATTCCTATACTTACCTACCTTATTTACTATCAAACTCAAAGCATTTAAGCCCTAGCAAAAAAAAAAAAAACAGGAAAATCAAGCTACTTGTCCATTTCAAAGTGTAGTAGAGAAGAACGGGCAAGAAGTTCCATGGACACTATAAATATTGTAACAAAATATTGGTAACATCATTCACGTTGAAATCATACATGTGAAAACGATGTAGAAAGACAGTAAAAGGATAAATAAAAACAACTGCTCGTCCGCACTTTAAGATCAACTGCCCGCCCGCCCATCTATATCCGAACCTCACCACAGTTACTTGACTTACAAAAACAAAACAACGTACATCCTTCAGGTATCACAGCGATAATCAATAAACCATTCCGGCCAGTCGGAAACCACATTCATTATTCAGCGCTACAGCGATTGTATCAGCTGTGTAAAATTACACTTCCTTCCCCTAGTTACGTGGAGCGATCGCTTGAAGCGGTGCAGCGCTTGAGGTGTAAGGGCCCGTAACTCGTTCTTTTACGGGTTGTTGAGCAAACAGCGCGCTTTATAAAAGTTCGCTGAGTGTTGAAATGTGAAAATCTTGCGATTTTTTCGCTGGCTGTATTGTTGGGGGCCGATCGACGTGTTTTGGATTTATACTGAGTTCTAACGACAAAATGTTTACTTTGGTTACAGTACAATGTAGTTTTTTTTGCGCAGTGGTTAAGCGATTGACTGCTGCGCTGCGTATCGCGGGTTCGATTCACGCACGGAACAAATATTTGTATGACCTACAAGTAGTTGTTCCGAGTCTGGCTGTTTGTGTATGTGAGTTTAAATGTTTGTAAACGCACCCACAATACAGGAGAAACTGTGAACTAGTTTAAGGTTACCCTTAATAGGCCGGTAAAATATGGGAGAGATCTTCGACCAGGAGTAGGACAGTATACAAACATAAAAAAAAACATCAGTTACCATAAGTGGTTACAAGAAAAAGCCACCCTCTACAGTAAAAGAGGCAGATTCTCAAGAGAACAAGCGTTCTTCTGTAAGGTTATAATGACATACTGAAATAATCAATCAGTCTTCCAAGCAAGGTGATTATGGCCATGCCCCAATGCGCTTTAATTGTAAAACTTTTTACATTTAAGTTTTTGAATAAGAGACTTTTGGTTACTCTGTATTAATTTGTGTATTTTGGCAATTTTTTTTTTGTAACGTGTGTCATATTTGTGCATAATATTAAATTTTTCTTTCTTTTTTTTCTTGTCTTTCTTTTCTTTCATTTCTTTCTTTTCTTCCTTTCTTTCTTTAAAAAGAAGGCCCATTATCAGAAGCAAACCCTTTTGGAGTTGGCAGTTGCCAAGATGATCTATACTTATGCAGAAACCCATTAATCACCAGCCAAGCAAAATAAGAAAATTTGTACAACCACATCAGATCTCATCAGTAATAAATAACTGTTGGCGTATTTTTTATTTATTTAAGTGCAAGCTATCTCGACGGGAAAGAAATATGGCCGGGACGTGACGACTTAATCTGTCCAAACCCGGTACAGTGCGAGAAATGTGTAAATAATTTTTATTTGCGACTCTATTTGAAGAGGATTTTGGTGTTTATTTTATGAGTTTCTGTGACAATGTTAATGATCTGTTATTATAAAGTCTTGTGGAGTTAATGAGGTTCAAATATGAGACGGTGTACAAAAAATATTTTTGAAGATCTGTTTACGAATTATCTGAACAGAATTTTTTTATTTGAAATTAACCGAGCAAAAATTGGACCGAAATTTGAATGAAGTTACCAGCCACATCATTTATTTTGCACCGTTTCCGAAAATGTTCAAACTGGCCATTACTGAGACGTATAGCTCTTACATAATAAGGGTTTAAAATTCATCGTTTCGATAAAGAACCTATTGAATATTTACTTTTAAGTTCACAAGGTATATCAAGCACCACTAATAAATCAACCCCAAAATATTAACACAAAAGCAACCTACATTAACATCCCTATACGTCCCAAAAGCTGAAGGAGCTCACATCCAATTCACTTTCAAGAGTCGTCAGTACGTCGTCAGTTCGTCAGTTCGCCGGTTTCGTCCCAAACACTCGTTGCAATTTGCAACGAAAACACTCCTTTTTAAGACTCAACTGCAGCAAAAGACTTATTCGGCTTCGTACGCATCCTATTCAAGGAGTTAAGTAAGGAAAAATCGGGTCTCCTTTTTTCTTCCAAGCTTTTCAAAGCTACAGTGAAAGGGGTTGTCAATATTTTGAGCGGTATGAATGGGCCTCTGTAGTACATGTCAATGGAGGCTTAAGTGTGGTGTGCGGTTTTCCATTAGGTGTGATTTGTGTCGGGTTTTTGTGGTGAAGTTGGAATACAAAATTAGCAGTTAAGTCGTTTAGTAAAAGTAACTTAGATGAAGCAAAAGGAATAAATATTATGTAAGGATCGTAGCAGCTGGCGTTCTGTAGTTTCTACCAACACCCATGGAAAGAAGGCGTAAGTTTAGTTTAGTCGTTGATTCATTGTTTTAAGGGTTATTGTTCCTAAAACTTATTGTTAGTAATCTGTTTCTAAGACCACAAAAAAAAGTAATTTGTTTGGGTTTTTAAAGCTTCTCGTCTATCAACGTTAGTACAGTGTATTAATTAATCAAGACCAAAAACGAATAAAAATGTTGACAAGCTCACAATTAAACTATCATTGGCAAATAAAATCTGCCTTGAATATGATTTATGTCACAATTATATGTCACAAAAGTGACAACAACATTTAAATTATATTTCATACAGAAGGCGTTTTCCTTATAGCAGCAAAAATATCTATTTTTCATACATTTACTGAGACATACGAACGAAGCAAATAAGTTTACTGATGAATCTAAAAGAAAATCTGTGTCGACACCATTGGCGAAACGCTCATATCGTGCCTACCCCCTTTTGAGATAGCTCAAAGCCAATTAGATGCGGTGACAAGCGTAGGATAGCGGCGTGAATGGCTACGTAGCAGCGACGGCCTTTACAAAAGTTACACCGATGTGTTTAGATCTATCTGATGGTAGAATGAGGAGTTTGCATGCATTGAGAATGTGGTTGAAGGTGGGGAGTTCCCTATACGTGGGAGGTGAAAGGGAACTAAGGGGTTACTTCAAGAGGATTTAAAGTTGACGTGTCTGATGCAGTTCTGTTTTTTGCGATGTGTGTGTCAAGTTTTGATATGAATTTTAAGATAAGATAAAGAGTTATTGTTCAAATAAACCACCATCGTATCGTGTTGTTTACTAAAACTTGGTTTTCAGGAGAATGTTACCAACCCTATTTGAGTCTTGGCTCGAAATATACAATATATATATATATTTTTTAATATGACTGCCAATATTATAAATGTGAAAGTAACTATGTCTGGCTGTTACGTTTACACGTCTAAACCGCTGAACAGCAGTGCTATTCTGTAAAAAACTCACCGTAAAAATACAGGTGAAGTGAACTGTCATTTCATTGATGCTAGGGATTGACACTGTGTATTGATGCTCACTTCACCTGCGTTATCACGGTGAGATTTTTACAGAAATAGATCGGCTGATCGTCATGAAATTTTGCAGAGATATAGCCTGGGTTATGGAGAAGGACATAAGCTACTTTTTTACGCGATAACCGACATCCACGCGGGCGGAGCCGCGGGCAAAAGCTTAATATATAAAGCACAAGCACGAAAGCTTTTTGGTATGAAAGTTTCTTAGTCTATCTATTTAGTGAGTGCCGTAGTGTTCTCCTGGATAGGTTATTTTGTAATTTGACTGTCTATTGTTTTATTGGTGGGGTAGTCTAGTGCGAGTAATAGGCAAAAAAAGTTTAAAAAATTAAATTAAAATTAATATAACGTATAGTTTAGTAAAATAGTATAGTGCGGCTAGTGCTTAAAATAAGTCATTTTAAATAAAAGGGTAAAATAGCTCGTTTATGCCCGAGTTGTGCACTCTGCTTCACACTTCGATTGCGAAAAAATTAAACAGATATAAAGTATTTACTTGTTTGTCTGATCTCCAACGCATGAAATTTTGCAAATACAAAACATGACCAGACTTTCAATACTAAAGGACGAATATATCAATATAAATAATTTAATTAGAAGAACACTGTCATCCTAAATTAAGAACTTTAGCTAATATAAAAACTTTTGCCTTGCCTAGATGTAACAATACATATGGTATGAGAACATACATCTACATACTACCAAAATTAGTAAATGAACTTCCTACGGACATACAAAATAAATACCTGTATAACCCTAAAAAAGCAAAATGTTTATTAAAAAAGCATTTCCTGCAAATTACAAACTATGAGTATGTACTTTAGTTTAAAACACTTACTACCATCTTTATTTGTGCCATTAACATATTATATGAAGAGTAAAGACTTGCAATATTCTTTGAATTTAAAACTTACCGTCAAGTTTTTTTGTAGTAAGTACCTATATTAGATATATTTTTGTTTCGAACTCACAAGCCATCAAAGGCTTCTGTGGTTCTTAGTATATTATTTTAAACTCTGCGATCTACTTTTTGAACATTAATAAAAAATAAAAATAAATATTGTCGTATGCGTTGAGATAAAATTGCTTGGATTTCGGCGGTAATATTTCTTCAACCACGTTTTCGCATTCTACTCGATTAGCGTGTTAGACGAGAGTGTAATTTCTTCGTCACTTGAATATTCCATTGTTTTAGTTTAATTACTTTTCACTGTTCATAAATGTTGTAAAATTGAAGAAGAGAATAGCTACTTTCCGCCACGAAACATTTAAAAAGTTTTTTTATTTTAATTTTCAACATTTGTCATTGGACTTGGGTACCTAATTCATACTGCCAAGTCATAAAAACCTTTATTTGCGTTTTTTAAATGATAAAGACAAATATTTTATGTGGTTTTATTAAATTAACGGTAGAAAACACGGAAGAAAAAATTCATTTAAGCAAATGAAATAAAATAACGACTTTTAATTTGCGACGTTTTATTGTGCGTGTGGCTGTTGGGCCTGATTATCTTAGTCTTAGAAAAAAAAAGATGTTTAGTCGCTGTACTCATAATTATCAATAATATTTTATATTTCCATTCAACACAAGCAATTATTAGAGATTTTCTATGAATAGAAAGAGAAAGAAAGAAAGAAAGAAAGAAAATAAATTTATTTGACGCAGTTTAAGGTACACAATACTGACACAGAATACAAAAAAGACAGAAAAAACTTAAAATAGGATTGTGTGCCTCGAGGCTACGCCAAATAGGCCCAGTTCAGCATAAATGCCAGCCAATTAGTGCCTGACGCTGGTTTTCAACTGGACCTTGTGTTGCGAGGACGTCTTACGGATGTAAATTAGTTTTATAATGTGTGTAATATATAATGTGTATAAATATTTAAAAAATAGATTTGTGATTGTGTAGCGAAATAAAAATAAACTCGACTGTATATTTGTTTAAAAAATGATTAGATATAATTATATAGGTTTAATCAAATAAATAAAATAGTACGGTTGCACAATACATAATGGCAATTCGTCAATAATTAATAGATTTGTCTAAAATAACTTCATATCAATGAAACAATCTGATGGACCATGTCTAGGTTCCGTTGCGCATCTATGAGGTACTGCCGTAGGCGTCTTCTAAATGTGTTGATCGTGTTAATAAATCTAATAAGCGGTGGCAAGTTATTGCACACTTTGGAAGCTGCATAACGGAAGCTTCCTCTAAAAGCGGCTGTATTATGCGACTGGGTCGAGAGTTGCTGCGAGCATTGTCTTCTCCCACATTCTCGTCTACTTGCTACCCAACTCATTCTATCGTACAAGTAGTCCGGTTTCTGGCATCTAATTACACCGAACAGGGCCTCAATACTGCTAAATGTCATGTAGTTCAATTGCACGTCGTCAGCATGGCAATAGCATAAAATGACACTTTTGGTATTCTGCTCTTGTTAAGAAAGTTGAATAGCGGCTACCCAGCCGCTATTGATACATTTCGGCAATTCTATTAACCAATGGCGTCACAATAGCGTCAGCACGGCAACATAAATATCTATCCTCCTCTTATTTGACGTTTGTACCGATAGCGTTGGCATCGTTGACATCTGTCAAAATTAGCCGTCGAGAAGCAATTGTGCAGCCATACGTTTTCTCTCACATTCTCCAATAAAAAGTGATAACAACAATGCCGCATCACAACTTAAGATGGAGATATTTAGAATTGGCCAGCAGGGAGGAACGGCGTCGGGACGAGAGGCTACAACGCAAATGAATGATGAAAAAAATTATATAAAAATTAACGCAAATGAAATAAAATAACGACTTTAATCTGCGACGTTTTATTGTGCGTGTGGCTGTTGAGCCTGATTATCTAAGTCGTAATAAAAAAAAATACTTTGTGTACTAGGACATGAAAAGCGATTTTATGTCGCCTACGCACGACATATAGATAAACTTTTAGTGAAAATAATAATCAAAAACCCCCGTTTTTTTTAAAGACTGACTAAGGAATTCAGTAAATTTTGGCTGTATAATGTTTTTACACAAATTAAATAACTGTATAGAGTCACTAGTACGATGTACTCTGTGGTTTATAGCCAAGCTGATGCGATGCTGATGACGTGCCAGCGCTATGCTGACGACATTCTTATCAAAATTTGTAGAATACCGTTTTTAGATCAATGGCGTTGGCAAATCAATCGCGTGTCTGCGACATAGCAATTTGTGGTAAAATAGCAGAATTGAGGCCCTGAAGGCACGCTTAGTGTTATTTGCGTCTCGATTTCATTTTCAATGTGTAATTTTTGTTTAAAAATGGAGTTACATGACTTCTAGCAGGAATTTTATAACAAAACCGAGCAAAAAATCAATTTATGATTTTATTATTACGAATTATATTATTCTGAGGATGAGAACATGATATTATTTATTTAATAGATCATTATTTTCATATTCCAGTGCTCAAATTAAATCAAACTGTTAGCGCACATTCAGTAATAAATAATTTCCACACCAATACTTTAAAATAGCTGATTTGAGAATTATTGCACTATATAAAACTGCTCGCTATGCTAGCAGCGCAGTCAACCCACAACATTCCATTTACATTTTCCCGACTAATTGTAATTTTGATGTGCAAGTAAAAATAAATTCAGTGTAACAGAAACAAAGTGTTATTATTAAAAGGGTTATTGTTTTAATAAAAATACTTTGTGCCGTTACACTGAATTTATTTTTGGAGCGCCATCCTGACAGTTTGCACGAACGCCGTAAAAAATCGCGTGCCGCGCTTCAAATAGAATAAATATAGAATGCGGTACCTACATAAATTCACACGGGTGCGATTTTTTTATCGCACGGTTTTGGATTTCCAACGCTTGGCGGTGAGCGTTGAATGAATGCGACATAATAAGTGTAAGACACCACGGGTGCGTGAAAAAATCGCGGCCGATAAATCACCTAGTGCAATTTCTTCCCACCTTCAACAGAATGTTTTAACGAGCGTTAAAAAATCTATCAATTATCTTGTTTGGTTTTCGAATCCCTGGCCATAAAAAGGTAGGTGTTTTACTAACTTAAAAACTCAGGCTTGTTGGAAGCAATTAATAACTGAAAATTTGGTCAGAGGGTCATTCATTACCGACTAATTATTCCAATGTTTTATTTATCTAGGCGTTCTTCAGATCGGCATCGTTACCATGAGCCGCGGCCTTGAGCATGCGGCACGTCCTCACTCTAGGAACCGGGGCGTTACACTTACTAACGCTGGCGATTTTTTCGCACCCGTGCGAACAAAAGTACAGAACTATGTTGCACTCATTCAACGCTCAGTGCCAGGTACTCAGGCGTTAAAAATCCAATACTGCGCGATAGAAAATCGTGTAAACCTTTGTACTATTCCATACGCGGCACGCGATTTTTTACGTCCGTGCAAATGTGGGCTTATAATTGAAATAAATCTATACTTCATTTATTATAACATTAGACAAATAACTGTTCTTACCCTTTCGTTATTTCGATGTAAACGTTTAACAAACTCCGTTATTTCACGATAAATACAAAGCACTGTAAACTATTTACCATTTACATTAAAAAAATAACTCCAAAGTGCAGTAATTTCAACAATATTACACAATAACTGTCGTTATTTAGCCGTTATTTGTCTAATGCTATAGTAAATGGAGTATAGCTGCATTATTATTATTTTTATTAGCACAATAAGGTTGGCTGAAATATCCTGAATTGATCCTTATCAAAACACGGACCTTCATAAAAGATTCGTAAAGTAAAACACAACACAAACTAGGTAACTCTTCTTATCAGATGATCTTAAAGACAAAGACATGCATTAGGCAAGCTGTAACTCCACAAGTCGGCCCATTCATGGCCGGCCAAACTTGGCCCTTAATTAAATACCTAAACTTCGCTAAGTAAGTCAAATTTAAGCGAGTTTCAAGCACCTATTCAGGTGTTGTCCATAATAAAAGCAAGTTGTCCGTAACTGGGGCTTAACTTAGAATACACCGGCGTTGTCTCTGGTTTAAGTTTTATGTATGTGACGGTTACTGCGAAGCTTCATTTGGAGACTGGATAGTTTAGGGAATTAGTTGCTCTGGTTAGTTAAAAAGAGAGTTAGTTGTATTGTAAGTTACGTCAAAACGAATTAAATTATATTGGAAATATGATCATAATAACTAAAAGCTAGTAACTCAAAACCACTTGCCCGTGTATACAGTAACTCGTTTGAGTGACCTACTTTTTTTCTATCAAAATCAAAAAAAAAAATATTTTATTTCACACAACCTACATAGCGAACGTCAGAAGCTAGGTGCTATCTTATGTCTATCCATACTAACAAGTAACTCTGTCTGTGTGTATCATCTTTCTCCTTTTCACGCCTTAACGGCTAAACGGATTTGGATGAAATTTGACACCTGGGTAGACCTAAATAAAAATGTATCCTATGTCCTACATAGGATACTTTTTATCCCGGTAGTACGTTCCCATGGAATGATTTCCGAGAACCACGCGATAAAAGCCATGGTCAAAAGCAAGTTGGAAATAAAATGTAGCAAAACGCACTCCGAATTTTTTTTTTTGAAGAAAGCCTCCTGATTACCAAGTATTCAACTCATTTAAATTTTTTCTTCATAATATGTCTCAAAAAAACTCAACAAGCCAAAAATATAAATCTAAAGATCTAAAACTCTCTTGAAACCTCCACACGCTTTTCCGGGCGAAAAAATAATTGTAGGGAAAAAGTGGAAAAAATAATACTTGAAAAACATTTTTAACGCTTCCTTAAAACGCTGGATTCAATTGGCTGGCTAATCAATCTTAGTTCTTCACCTAATTAGAGCCCAGTCCAACAAACTTCGTCATGGAAGAATCTGGGGGATATAAGGGCAAGCGGGTAACAGGATCTCCGTACAGGGTTCGTCGTACTGTAGAAATAGAAATTTCCATGTTAAAAAACAAAGAAAAAATAATTTCTTGTTCTTTCTTGATATGAAATACTTTTTATTGCAAATAGGTCTAGCCTAGGTATTTTTATTACATATTATGTAAAAAAAAAAAATATATTTTTGAACACGCAAAGGAATTACAAAAAAAATAAAAGGACCATTTAAAACCAACAAAATAATAGAAGCAATAAAAAACCTGACCTACAAAAGGTGTCCCAACACGGTGTGTGTCTTTTATATGTCAATAAAATATTTTTAAATAAACTGGCCTCTTAACCCATTTACGCCCACTGTCCTCATTTGGAGACATTTCTTTAAGTATCCACATTTTTTAACTTATTTTAGCTATCCTTAGTTTGCAGGCAAATTCGAAGAGTGTGGCTTTGTAAAACAAATTATACTTTTGTGATTTATTGGATTGAGTGGATGAAATAAGTGATTTTATTCACTTCATTGAGCAAATAGGTGTTGGACCAAAGATAAGTCATATTTTTCAATATTTACAATGTTTTTTCTCTTTTTTTTTTGTATTTATCACTTGGCCATAGTTTCGACTAGTAAATAATGCTATTATATCCAGTGTTTTCCAAGATTTAACAATAAAGGGAGATATTTTAGTATGGTGTCCCCGAATGGATCCAATGGGTTGATTGCTAACATTTTTTTTGTATTCGCAGGTTTAGTTTCGGCGTGAACAATGACTAACCGATCGTTTGATGTTGACTGCAAATGACTATCGAGGACTCGAGGAAGCTATCGAAAACATTCTGAATGAAGTGGATGATCCAGCTGTTAATAACGTCATAGTGGCCATTCCTCCAGGCAGCAGTTCATAAGAGGCAATCCCGTAGGATTTGGGAACAAAAACTGAATGATTGCAATTGCTGATGGTTATTGTTATGCCTTCGATGTATACTGTGGTAAATCGGTAGGAGGATCCAGTAATGAGCCTTTGGGATCAAAAGTGGTAAAGGGCCTGTTGGAAAAAGTAATCGCTCGTTTGCATGAGGATATCGCGTATTTCGTCAAATTTTGTTTATCAGTCACGCATTGCTGTGAGACCTGCGTGAAGCTAGTTATCGTACGACTGGTGCTGTGAAGGAAAATAGGACGAAGAAATGTCCTCTAGTGGCTTGACAAGTGTTTGTACCCCCATGGTACAAACACTTGTCAAGCCACTAGTGAACATTTCATAACATTTACAAACTATGACTTTGTTTACCCTCTTGGTAAGGTAAAAACATGGAGCTTTGCAGAAGGAAGAAAGGTAGACGTGGACATCCCTTTTGTCTTCCAGAACTACACCAAAGGCATGGGCGGAGTTGATCAAGCTGACCAGTCAATCGCAGCATACCTAACAGCTATACGAGCCAAAAAACATTGGTGGGTTCTGTTTACCTATGTACATACTGGATTTGGCTGTAGCTAGTGCTTGGCGTCTTCATGTCCTGACCGCTGAAGAGAAACTAGACCAGCTCCAGTTTCGCCGAAGTATCGCCCGATTTTATTTGAGTAAAGACCCGATGAAAAGCGTCATAAACCTTCTTCAGTGGTGCCAAGTATGAATCTAGATAGTTTTGGACACTTCCCCCAGAAACTGCCAAGCCAGCTAGGCTGCAACGAATGCCAGATGAAAGCACGTTAGCAATATAAAAATGCATCAAAAAATTGCGCATCGAAAAAGTATGCTTTGCAAAATACCATACATGAGCGCATTGGCCCCATTTGAGGACGGTGTTTTTTAATACATAAGGAAGTATTTTTTTTTTATAAAATATCTAACTAGCCTCCAATAGTTACGTCAATAAAGTTTTTATCAAAATTTTACTACTAGTTTGTATTTGGGTCCAAATGGGTTAATATAAACTCCATAGATTCTTCCAATTTACCTGAAACTAAAATGCCTACCAGTGATTGTATAACTATGACTAATGTTGCACAGTCACCATTAATTAAGTTTGATAATTATTCTAAAATAAATAGAATAAAATTAATTAGTGCTTATTTCTTGCGTTTTGTAAATAATTGTGGAAATCCTAAAAATAAAATAATAAGCGAAACTAAGCGAAGAGCCTCTGACTTAGTGAAAGTTCAGATGAATTAGGAAGCTCATATTTCTAATCTGGGTCTGAGCTTATAATTTTTAAGTAATTACTTTTTTATTTTGTTTAGAGAGATATAGGTGTTCGTTACTATCTCAAATCTCTATTTGCGACATTGTGAAGCAATGCAGCTTGGTAGCCATTTGTAATGGTATTCTATGTATTATAATTATTATATGATGGGTGTGAGTGGCTAGGGATCTATCAGAGTTACTTGCAAATAGGAGAAGGCTATGTCCTATAAACTCCTGAAAGTGGATGATGATGAAGTTTATGTTTTTTTTTTTTGACATGGGTTAATTTACCATTGAAATCGAACACGATCAAATTAAATATAATAATAATATATTTAAAACGCCGATGGGTGACGAGCCAGACCAAGAGAGATACAGAAACCCACAGGGCAGTATGTTGCGAGCTGTTGGGCAGTAGCAACCCCACGGACCCTATCTCCCGGGAAAAATCTTGTTCCTCATCTCTCAATTGCTTTTATTGACCGGCCAGAGTGAAAACTGACGAGAAATAGAGCTCCCACCTCATTCTTGCCTTTATTGGCTGGCTTGAGTGGAGGGAGATTCGCAAGAGCAAACGTGCTCGGAGGAAGGAAGTATTCCAGTAAGTGCTGGTAGGGATCTTGAACGTACTTCTGGGATTGTTCTGACAGTCGTGGAATACCGCTCCACTCCTCATAAGCACCTCAGGACATGTTGTCTCCTTGTCGCTACGACGCTATATCCTAGCGATCGTTTTCGGGAGCCCATTATTGAGTGTGTAAGTCACCCCCTGCCATTTTATCCGTGTATTGTATATAAAACATTGGTCAGGCAGGGGCCACAGTCTTTCCATAGTTCTAGGTAACCAGTCCACTTTAGCCACGTAAACCCATATTCCAATATTTTGTTTCCATATCCTGTTGTGGCGGTATCAACAACGCCACATGCGAACTATGCATCAAAGACCTGACGTCACAAATCCTGCATCGCGCTATCAAAGTTTACCGCGCGACTAGCATATATACAACATCCCGACATCAACCGTTGGGCAGTTGCCCACCAGACACAACGCCCGTCTGGTCGGAGGATCCTCCCTTTATTTTAGAGTATGAGTGAACTCTACACCCTGTTCCTCATACCTCTAAACTATAATAGTGCTGCACCAACTGGGGTTAGTCCTTGGGTGCACTTGCATAGTACGTTCAGGAATAATCGTCGGTTGGTGCCTCCTCATCATTGAAAATTGTATACGTCTTTGCGAGTTGGCTTCGGGCCCCTCGTACGCCTTCCGAAGATCCGGGACCCCAGAGTTCCGAGATATGTCACAGACATTTTTTAAATATTATAATATAATAACATTTAAACCACGTACAAAAGTCGTCAATGTCGATATTCCACAAAAATGATGATAATAAAAGCTCTTGAACGCAATTTAGAAGTGCTGATCGCATTCAGCTTCATTGGTGAAGTTCGCTGTAAGTAAACAACATGCAGCAAACTTCTTATGATTTATATTTATACTAGCTGCTTCCCCCGGCTTCGCGCCAGTGCCTTTTTCTAAAATAAAAGTAAGCTAAGCCAAAGTTACTCCTTATAACATCAGCTATCTGCCAGTGAAAAAGTCCCGTCAAAATCGGTCCAGCCGTTTCGGAAATTACCTTAAATAATTTTAAATGCATTTAATAAAAAAAAAACTGTTATTTTTAATATTACAAACAGACTCTTTAAAATATATTTTTATGTATAATGTATATAGTCGTGGAGGTCAGATAAGCAGTCACTCCATGTAAAATACTACTATTCAGCTGCATCCGATTAGACTGGAAGCCAACCCCAACATAGTTGTGAAAAGGCTAAGCAGATGATGATGTATATATATTACTACCATAAGTATAAGTTTCCCAGTCCTAATGTTTTCTGCAACGTGGTTAGACAATACCTAGAAGTGAAATCAAGCAATCAGGCGAATCGTTGGGTGGATGAAAAAGGAGCGAACAGTAGCCGTGTTGGCACCCAGCCGATACCGGATGCTCGCTAAATCTGTTTACTAAGGAAACTCGAGGAGGACTAGCTATCGAAAAGTTTCTTTGAAGTTTCTAAAATATAAAGCTTCGAAACTTTTTTAGATAAACGTATTGTATAATAGTTAGGTACCATTTTGTTACAATTTTTTTTATTTATTGCTACCCAGATTAACTACGTCGGTCTGTTTAAGCTTAGTTTTATTCTTACAATTAATCATTACACAATTAATCAATATTGTAAAGCCAATTATTTTTAAAAGAGTAACCGTGGAATTTCTTGCCGGCTCTTCTCCATAGGAAACGACTAATTGGAACCGTGCACCTAGCTTCTGACGTTGCATAAATGCCCATGTAGGTTTATGTGAAATAAAATATTTTGATTTGATTGATTTGATTTGATTTGATCATTCAAAGTGCAACTTCACATGGATTCTTATTTTTATTTTCTTAAGATTAAAATTTGAATTTATTTAACTAATTATTTAATTTTTTAAATTTTATATTATTTGTTTTAAGTTATTTAAATTTAAGCTAAATACAGAAAAATGTACTTACATTGCATGGTTACCCTTAAATGTACGATAATGATGCGAAAGAGCGGAGCCTTCTAATACAGGCATTGTTTGCCTAAAAGGAGGCTCCAAACACGTTTAAATGTAAAATATAATTTTCTATTTGTCACAATAAACTATTTTGTATTTGTATAGTTTATTAATTAAATTTTAAGGCAGCAATCAAATTTTAAAGCGGCAATATATTGTGGTGAATGCTATGTATGCCTTAATTGTCATGTACTGTATATAATAAGATTAAGTCATAAGTCATTTATTCATTTGTTTAACATAGGTATGTACAATAATAATGTATAAAAGATAATAAAGAGTGCGCTATGTTATGCCAGAGAGCGTACAAATGATTGTAATCAATAATCACAATAAGAACACAGATTAACACAAATATAATCACACAATTCATAATGCGGATTCATTAATAAAAATTATAGCAACAGAAATCAATGTCAATAAAAATAGAAAAAATAATATAAAAATGTCAATAAAGTAGGTATGTACATATCAACACAGACTGAAAACAAATAATAATAAAAAATAATAAGACTATGTCAATATACAATGCTAATGTCAATATGCAATACTAATGTCAATAAGCAATGCTAATGTCAATATACAATACTAAAGTCAATATAAAAAAAAAATATAATTATGTATTTTATTAGCATGTCAACATTCTGTCATTACATTTTTGTCTGTTATGAATTCCGAAATACTGTAATATGCTTTGTTCACTAGTAAGGATTTTAGCCGTTTCTTAAATAAGCTCACGTTTAAATCTTTGATTGACCGTGGTATGTGGTTAAATATGACTGGTGCCATGCAAAATACACTTTCTAGCATAAGTGATGTATGTGATGTGGCGGTGCTTTTTTTAGATACATAAATAAATAGCTATCCTTAGAATATCCTTAATAAAAATACAGTATCAACTGAGCCACAGCTAATATCTTAAGTTTTGCCACTGACAAGAATATTGCGTACGTTTTGATAGTTGATACAACTTTATATGTAACTTTTTCATTTAAATTTGGAATTATTTTACTATATATGTAATAGATTGCAAAATCGGTTGAGAGCCCACCTGATGGCAAATGATCCTTTAAATATACCTATAACAACAACAAGGGGGTTGTCGATGTTCTGCCAACCTTGACAAATTGAAAAAGTCTTATTGCGCCTAGTATTGTCACCCCTTTTGCTATTTTTAACACTCACGAAAGTTCTAGTGTAACACTATACCGCCCTTGTGGCTTTTTCGTAGAACCCTATGTATGTATGACAGGCTAAAGAGCAAACAATTAAATCATTCGATTCGCCCGATCGTGCCAAAAGATGGTCACGTTTGTTTCGTTGTCTCGCTCAGTCATCCTGGAAATAGTATATATTGTTCTATGCGGGATGTGTGAGCTCACTCTTTTCAGTATGAACACTTCTTCACGTAACCTAAGTTCGGTGAGCGCAAATCTAACGATTTAAATCTTTGCTAAAAGCGTAATTTATTCATGAGTTCGTCATATAACTTTTAGATAGTTTCGAAATTTTCAGTCTTAGTTAAGAGCCAAAGTGGTAGGCAGAGCTGTATTATGTACTACCATATTTCGTGAGTTATGTTTTAAGTTCCATGTTATGTAGGGTGGATTTTCGAGATGGGCAGGGCAATGACGCAGGGCAGAGGAATGTATGCGAAAAGTTTTTTTCGATTTCTGACTTTTCTAGTACACAAACCTCCGTTGGTTCAATAGAGCTTTTGATAACTATAAGAAACCGAATCGATTGGAATCAAAAAAGTTTTTGTGAAAATGGCCCATTTTCTTGCTGACTGAACATGTATGAATGGGGATCAAAATTTCTCAAAAAAATAATGTCCTAAGACAGTTTTTCTGCAGCTACAAAAAACTCAAACACAAAGTATTTATTTCAAATAAACCAATTAGGGGTCGGTCAGTCAGAAAGATGAAGCTAGTTGCCCATTCCAAAGCGTAGTAGGTTCCTATGGAGAAGAACGGGCAAGAAACTCCACCAACTCTTTTTGAACAAAATGTTGTTACAAAATATTGGTTATTCATGTTGAAATTATACATGTTAGAACAATGTAGAAAGACACAACAGTTAAGATACTTGCCCTTACTGCACCATCTCAAAAATCCAACCTGTATAAATGGGCGACTATATTATTGCCACTAATCCGACAGAAATCTAAACTCCGAACTGCTAGTGAGATTTTTCAAATATAAAAACTCAATAACACTTTTCACGACACGTGGATTGAGTCAGAGACCTCAAGCTCAGCAGCCGCGCTTTCTATCACTAGACCAATGAGGCAACCAGAAAATTGTTTAATCCAAATTTAATGAATAACTGTTAAAAACCTTTGTCGACATTACGAAAGTGTAACCCTGTCAGCCATAAAATATTATGATGGATCGAGTTTAGCGAAGCTGCCATCTACTCGGCAAAGTACTGAAACTAATTAAGGACTTATTTGAACCACCTACTTTTTGTTTTAAAACTTTGAAGGGAAACTGTAGTTAAAGGATTATAACAACAGGTGGCGCCTGAATGACATTGACTAGGGGAAGTAGTTGGTAAACATTTGAGAAACTGTCACTGTCACTGTGTATTGACAAAACAAGATGGCCGTGTTAGTTTCAATTACCTTGTAGCGTTGTACTCATGTGCTGCTAATAAATCCGCAATGGTTTACTTATTCCACAAATATCCAATACAAAAACAAACCCCAAATACGAGTTCCCCTAGTAACGCCTCCCAAGATTAGACAGAGCCGAGACAGTTTCATTTGGCGTGTCTGCATCGGAACAAGCCCTGAATATCAAGGAGCCAGCTGGAACCGCTTTAAACTGGATCATCCAGACAAAATGGACGCCGGATTGTATTGAAGTCGCAACGAATTGTTTATGAGGCAACGGTTCTAATCCGTTGTTTAGTTAATTAAGATTTTCTGGTGAAGATAAACGTATATTTTTCAAAGATAATTTGAAATAAAAGAGATAGTTTTTGTGCAGCAATTTTGGAATATTTAATTTATGAACATGGTTTATGGCTGAATCAATAAAGTTGACTTTAATTCGAGGTGCACAATAAAATAAATGTCATGTTTTATTGAATACGGATAAAGGCAATAAGGATAAAGGGCATTCTAATTACTTAGGGACATTTTGTATACGAGGAGACTTTGAATTCACACCCAGGATAGAATTAAACACTCCGCCACCATAATTCCTAACCAATCAAGGTAGCCAAAACTACTTGTATTCTGTTCGAATGCTTTTATAAGTCACCTGGGAGAAAATTATTAAAGGAAACATCAACTTAATTGACAAAATAGTAAGTCAAAGAGCCTCTGATAAAACTTCCACAAGCTAAAAACATACTTAAGTACAATTCCGGCTCATAATACTATCCCCTAATAACATACGTTTCAACTACTGACATGATACAACCCACAAGATAAGTGCTGCTTCTAGAATGGAACATATTGTTTGTATAATGGAACTAAACCAGAGCTCCAGAACTTTCTACAAACTAGTTATTTTCGTATTGGAATAACATTATGAGAGTGTTAAGGGGGTGTTGTACAGTTTAAAGTTAAATTGGCTGGATGGAATATTGAATGTTATTACGCTCTTGTAGTTATAGTTTAGGGCATGTAGCTTTGGAGCGATACTTAAGTATCTCTGGTGTATTCTGTGCTATAGATAGCCCTATCATCATTATGAATGGCCATTTTGTATTTAAGAGGATTAACCACCCACTAGCGACACTGTTTTAAAAACATATTATCTCGTGACTGAGAAGGAATTGTGAAAAACGCCTCAACTAACTATATCGGTAAGTGTGTCTCGAATTTTCTAATACCTTTTTTAAAGTTTCATAATGAGACACGAAGCAAGAAAATTCGATCTAAATAAAAACAGCCACATTCTTCTAGATCGTATTTTGTTGCTTCGTGTCTCAATATGAAACTTTATAAAGGTGTTAGAAAATTCTAGACACACTTACCGATATAGTTATTTGAGGCGTTTTTCATAATTCCTTCTCAGTCACGAGATAATATGTTTTTAAAGTAGTGTCGCTAGTGGACCGGCGTTAATCCTCTTAATACGGCATGAGTTAATTCCAGCCGTTTCCATAAAAAAATAAAATGCAATAGAACGACATATTTATTTATATAAACTTCATGTATAATAGTGATACATAGGCGGACTTAATGCCACAAGGCATTCTCTACCAGTCAACCTTTGGGTTAAATATAAAAATATAGTGATAGGGTACAAAAATAATGTCTAAAATACTAACTTCTAGATTACGAGAATTTATATAGTTTTATGATACTAATACACATATACAAATAAAATAAACTAATAGATATTTTAACAAATACCACCTAATAATAATTAGTATGACTAGACTATTATTTAAGACTATTTAGTCGTAGAGAATTATTTAGTCTGACTTATGTAGTAGTTACGAACTTTTCTTTTAAAAGTAAATTTGACATATGATGCGGGTGCACTTCTGGACATCCTTTTTAATTTTGAAGCGTGTTTCTATTATTATACTATAATAATTGTACAAATTATTGACTGCGAGTGTATACTTTTTCGGCCGCCCAGAGGTTTTAGTCAATCAAATAAACCGCGTCTCACTTGCACCAGTCAAAACTCTTTTTTTTTATTTGCTGGAATTACAGTTAATATAACTCCGAAGTTGTCAACCCGTCTTGAGAAAGCGTGGTGAACAATGCTCGTGCTTTCTATGTATGAGAAGAAGCCTTTGCCTTGCAGTGGCACAATCATAGACAGGTATTACGAGTATTATAACCCTTTTCCGTCCATAGTTTAACAAAGCATATCTCCGCCTTAAAACATTCTGGACCGACCGCCGCGCGCCGTTCACTTGAAGTTATTCTTATTAAACTCGAACAAACTTAATGGTCGATCTTATTCGAGTACTGCAATATTTCAGCGACTACGAGTATTAGAACGTAAATCATTAAATGTGAAATAAAATTTCAGGAATGGGAAGGCAATAACTGTATCAATGTGGTCTAGAAAGGATCCCGTATGGGTTTTAAAAGTAGTCCCGTGTATATCTTCGTGATTTGTGTGCTAGCTGACATATGGCAAATAATTTATGTGTCTCGTATTTAATTATTTTGCATGCCTACTATTGTATAGAATCAAGTTTATCTAACTGAACAGACAGCTGTAGTGCTGGGGAGTTTGTTCCGCCACTTCTTCTTCCCAGCTAAAGCACTAGGAAGTGGTGAAGGGCGGGCATTTTGGGGGACAGTCTTATGTAATTTTGACGTTCGAAAAGTGCTGATTCTCAGCCTAATTTCAATAAATGACTTTTGATTTAGATTTTTAGATTTTTCTCCTCATTATAGGGTCCGTTTTACACAAACTATTATCTATATCTGTCATCATCATCATCATTTCAGCCGAAAGAAGTCCACTGCTGGACACAGGCCTCTCCCAGTAGGGGGGTTTGCCATAATCGCCACGCTTGGCAGGCGGGTTGGCGATCGCAGTATGGTGTTAAAAATGCATAGAGAACGCTGCTGCCCATTCTCCAGTAAGTCCCTTAGTCGCCTTTTACGACACCCATGGGAGGAAATGGAATGTTGCTATTCTTTACGTCCGGCGCCACACGGAACATCTGTACATGGTATAAAATAAAGTCATTTTTCGCGTCTGTCGGTTTGACTGCTTAATTCTTCTAAACTACATAATGGCTTTTGATGCGGTTTTCACCATAATTTTAAAAAAATATTCCGAAAATTGCATGTATTAGTGTATAAAGAGAAATCCCTATGTTTTAACATGTCGCTACAGCTGTAGATTGCACCCGTGCGAAGCTGGGTCAGGTCGCTAGTTTCTAATATGAAGGGAGTAGTGATCAGTTAGTAATAAAACAGCAACAGCAAATCTATGAAAATATTTTAAAATCATTCTTCAATGGAAAACATCTCACATACATATAAAATTATCCGCATTCTATTCAATTTCCACTATCATATTAAATGTATGCAAACAAATTTAAGCGAAATCACACACCTAAAGAATTGCGATAAAAGGCTACAGCCGAGGTCATGGACCGCGTAGCGCCTCTACGAGTGTCGCTACGAGCTGCTACGAGCTGCTACGAGCTGCTACGATAGCTCTACGAGCGTAGACTGAAAATAGGATTGTATTGATTTATGGACAAAGTTTATTTTGGCTTTATTTATTAAAGGAAACTAGGATTTTGTATATTTGGAAGGAATACATTATAGGAATTTTATTATTCTTTAAGTGGAGCCTTCAAATATATGTGTTGGTTAAAGCTGTCGAGTTTTATCCGAGCTATTGTGAAAGTGAGTTTTGTTTAGGTTTCATTGAAAACTAGTTACTACCTAGTTTATGTTTCTGGAAAACCAGCTTTTCACTTCTGCTATTGACACACTGAAAGATAATTTACTGGTTTAAATATTATCATCTGCCTAGCCATTTCCTATGTTGAGGTCGATTTCCAGCCTAACAGAAGGGAGATGCTGCCTATCTGACCTCCATAAGCCAGTGACTGGTTAACACGATACCCCTTGGTAAGACTGGTTGTCAGAATTTCGGGCTTCTGACTACTGATCTACGAATGTCAGCCGGGAACAACGGTTTAACGTGCTTTCCGAAGCATGAAATGGTCTCGGTATGTAATGGTTGGTGGTCACACACCACGGTTTTAATCCATACTTAATATTATAAATATGAAAGTAACTCTCCTTCTGTCTGTCTGTTACGTTTTCACGCCTAAACCGCTGAACCGATCGTCATGAAATTTGGCAGAGATATAGCCTGGGATATGGAGAAGGACATAGGTTACTTCCTTACGTGATAACCGACGTTCACGCGGGCAGTGCTGCGGACAAAAGCTTGAATAATTATAATGCCAGCTATGATTGTCCTACTGCAGCGCCTCTTCTCATACACAGAAGGCACGAGCATTGATCACCACGCGCGCCCAAGACGGGTTGGTGATTTCAGACTTTATGAACTATATAAATCCATGTTTCCTCACGATGAAAACCTTCATCGATGTCAGTAATGTCCGTCTATTCTATACAAATAAATAAAATTAAAGTGTCTGTATGTCATAATTGCCAAAATAACAGCAACTAAATGCACAAGAGAAAGTATATACGGTACTTATGTCGTAGAATGATATGATAATTCGAATTTTCGCGAAAACCCTAGTCACGAGTGACTCGTGTTTTGCAAAAACCCTATCTTTTTCCATTAAGATTGAGAAATATTTTCATCATTGTCTAATTATCCGTGTTTTCAATATCAATAGCAATATCCCTAGGGTTTTCGCAAAAATTCGAATGACCAAATCATCCTACGAAACAAAATAACAAAATTTGACATTTTTGTTCGTCTATCTATCTGTCTGTCTGTTTGTTCCGGCTAATCTCCAAAACGGCTGGACTGATTTTGACGGGATTTTCACTCGCAGATAGCTGATACTATAAGGAGTTACTAAGGCTACATTTATTTTAGAAAAAGTCACGTGGGGGAAGCCGCGGGCAGCATCTAGTATTTTTAAATATATATTGGAAAAAATCCATTAGCGACGAAACCAAAACATAACACGATAACAACAGCTGTTATACCAAACTTTTATCCTCTTCAAACCAAACATTAAATTCACAACTACCCATCAAAAAGCATCCAAAAAAACTTCGGCATCACTCCAACTCCGGCGTCAGATCGCGTGTCATCGTCAGACTAAATTCCAAATCGTTACAGATTTGCATAATTGCATTACAAGGCTGGAGGGAGGCTTTCATAAAAAATATATTAAGAGACACCTGGTTTCCCCGTAACTTTTGCCTCTAAAAAATTATTTATATCAAACTTCTTTCATAAATCAGGATAAAGTTGTTTACAAAGTAATCTCGCGACCCGGTTCCTCCCGCGAATATTTTATATTGCCGCTGTACATAAAAATAAATGACACTTTTCAGTTTTGAATGTTTGAGTGATATGTTTTATGTTTGTGTACCTAATGGTTAATTTCTGAAGTTTTTATGTTTTACTTCTGGGTTGTGTGGGGTTTCAGGACGTCACTTGCCGTTGGAATAAAGAAAAGCATCGATACTTACTGAGCGCATGCGTTGGTTGCTATTTTTTTGATTGGTCTCTCGTTAGTGGCAAGTTATTAGTATGTGTATTATAGTCCTCTCCACCGTATCGGGCGACAGCGACCCAGACTAATTTTCTTTCCTTTCGTGAGCTCTCAAATGATTAAGAAAACCAAATCTGGTCTAGAAAACCTGGTTACACCGTGTACAGAAGACCTGATCAGCATCGTTGTATATGAAGGCATTGGGCGAAAGTATTTGGTGCTTCTTAACAAACATGTGTGGACATCTCACGATCGGAAACTGAAAATTAAAATATGCATTTATAAATCCTTAGTTCTATTAAAATGTACCTAGTGCTCAAAGCCTATTTTTTTGTCTTTAACTTTGCAATAAACAACCGTCATCATCATTATTTCAGCCGAAACACGTCCACTGCTGGACATAGGCCTCGCCCAAGCACTGCCACTTCGACCAGTTATGTGCTTACAACAAACAATGTGCTTGCAAGCGCATTGTTTTGCAATTGTATAAATAATTCTCAAAATATTATGAATGTAAGAATTAGCAATATAGAACTATTTTCACTCCCATGCTATCTTCTTAAAAATTTAAAATAAGAATAGAATTGTGCAAAAATTCTGATCTCCGAAACTTGTGTCACAGTATTATTCAAGAGGCCAATTCTATCGAAAAATTTACGATTATTTGAAAAGTAATCGAGATATCTACCGCCCGGGGGCTAACAAGGCACCTCCTTATTTGTCCCCAGGGATGAACAACCCACCTTTCATATGAAATATTTAAAGTTTTTCACAAAGCATTCGTTTAGAAGTTTTTGGTACATTACTGTGCGAGTCTCGTGTGTGAAAGCGTTTAGGATTCCTAAACTATTCTTTGGGACTTTTAGGTCTATTTCTTAAACTTGTTTATGAATTATTTTTTTTCGTGTTACTACTTGGTCGGTTAGGTATCTTAGAAAAAATATATTTTGTATTTGTCAGATTTCGCATCGAATCAATGTCATTATTCAACAAAACATTAATCAACGAACAATCTTAATCTGATATTCATTAACCTCAGTTGCCACTGATTCTCAACAGCTGTAGTAAAAAAAAAAAACAACGCTGCTACTACTTTCAAATCACATTTCATGGCACTGACGCGGTCATTTCGCCAGTCATACAGCCGACCGAGATCCGAGAGCCGAAATTTGGACTCAAACAGCCGGTGTATTCTGTAAAAATCTCACCGTGAAAACTTAGGTGAAGTGAGCTTCTAGTGAACTGTCATCCCATCCGATGCTAAGGATTGACACTATTGACAGCTCACTTAATCTAAGTTTTCACGGTAAGATGTTTACGGAATAGCACTGCTGAACCCTGCTGGCCCCTCGCCCACGGCGACTTTTTGTAGCGATGCAGTAGCGATTCGGCCGCTAGCTATTTGCCCTCGCTCACACCACGATTCTCAGTCGCGATGCAAACGCGATACTGTCGCGCTTCTGTCGCAATGCAAACGCGATTCAGTAACGGCACAAAAATTCCACAGTTGCACTGATCCTCGGTTCTCCACTCACGCGCTAGCCTCCCTCCGTTCACTCCTCGATGTCGTCCGACTCAGTCGCGCGTTTGTATCGATACAGTCGTGATACTGTAGCGCGTTAGTAGCGCGTTGGCATCGCTTCTGTAGCGCGTTGCAAATGCGACTAACACGCGTTAGTAGCGATGCTGTCGGGCGTTTCGCAAACGCGCGATAGCATCGCTATAAAAAGTCGCCGTGGGCGAGGGGCCTAAAACTAGTCAGTTACACATTCATACAACAGACTCAATTCTAGCCACCATAGCTTCTCTTAACGATTTAAGCCACTGACTTTCATTCGTAAGAACAGTAAGCAGATCCCGGGAAGTCACTGGAGCAGAGATATTTAACGTCAGCCCATAAAATAGTACAAGTGGTCAGGGGTCTTGCACCGCCCCTCTGTTTATAGCTCGAGAAATAATGGCCGAGAGAAATAGTCTGCTATTTTAAAGTAGGTATCTTTTGACATTGTTTGTGTTGTGCGTTTTGTGAGAACAGTCACGAATGTGAGGAGTAAACGTAGCGTAAATTCGAACGATTCTGAAATTAAAAATATTCTTTACGCACATAATACATTTACATAGTTTTAAGACTTTATTCATATCCATGACTGATACGAACTGAGTTTGTAGTAAAAAAAAATCCAAATGATTCAAGAATATTTTTTCCCCTATGAAATTACTAGCTTCTGCCCGCCGCCGGATCGCCTGCGTGTTCGTCATTGATTTTCGCTCGTTAAAGAGCACCCTAATCCCATGTCATGGTCTACTTGTGTACCAAACATCGAAATCCGTTAAGGCGTAAAAAGGTAACAGACAAACAGAGTTACTTTCACATTTGTAATTTACACTTCCTACATTTACTGCGCCGGTTTTGGCGAGGTGTAAACAAAATTAATACGTCACAGGTTTACTTTAAAAAAATCTTCCTATCAAATACATAGTTTGACGTCATGAATAATGTAATACAGTTTCAAGAAAAGCCATTACGATTGTGTTACGCTATAAGACTTCTAAGTGTAACAAGGTTACACAACTTTTGTGTAAAAAGGTTCCTTTCAGACTCGAAGTACCTTCTAGAATTTCTTTAAAATTATGTAAATACTTAACTTATTTATGTAAACGAGTATCTTAATGTCAGCGTTATGAAAAAAATAGAGTAATTCACTCGGATGTGAGTGACATTCATGTTACGTCATATATGAATGAAGTTTGAGGGCTGGCGCGATGCTGTTTAGAAAATAATATTATTGCTTTTATGAAACCAAACATAAACTCAGTTTTAACGAAATCGTAAAACAACATTGTTTCGTTCACTTAGTTTTCCGAGAGTGATAAAAATTACTACGTTATACCTAGATTCGTTAAAAGTTTTAATTATTAGTATTTTATTTAACACTAATTGGTATAGTTCCACTAACTCAAAATTACAGACAGACATGGAACGCTGCGCTTTTATCCATCATGTTGTTTCGAAATTAAAGTTTGCAACTAAGTATATGTAGACTTACTTATTTTGTCTAGGCAAACGTGTAATGCTCTGTTATATAATTAAGATGAGACAATAACTTGTATCGTTGAGGCCTCATATAATAAACAACTTCACTTTACTTTCAAGACTTTCACGTAACTCCAACATTTTAATTTCTACACAACAACCATCCTTCCCTCCATTACCACCTACTTTACCCCCAATAACTTGACGAAAATACAACTCGGAATAAAATTCGGACGCGTATCAACCCTAAATTCGAGTGAAATGGCGCTTAATGCCCTCACGCGCTAGGGCTGTGCAGTTTATTTCCACGTGAAGTTTTATACGTTAATTAAATATTTTAAAGGGTGTTCGCGTTGTGACTCGCCAATGTTTGAAGAGACTGGCCACTTTGATTTTGGAGCTGTTTTTTTGTTTTTTTCATGGATTTTTTGTTTGTGATCTCTTATTTAGGGTTTTGGGGTGTAAAGGTTTATTCTTTTTGATCTGGGTGATTAATTAATATAGCTATATACAAGGTTCTTTTGGCGCATGGCCAAAATCGGTAAAAACGCCGCCATCTTGTTTATTCATGTCACTTAGCAATAAAGTCACAAATGTTTACCAACAGTGCCTGCCGGTCAACACTCGAGCGAGAGCCAAAAGATCCTTGAAGGGCTGTTAAAACTGTTTACTATGCAGTTGTCATATCCAGTCACTCTTTAAAATAAATATTTCAAAGCTTACGATTGCTTCTAGTACAAAAATAAACTTAAAAATGGGGTCACTACGTAAGCCACCAGAAGCAAAACCGGAATGGTTTTTGTTTCATAAATTAATATTTCAAGTGGATTAACATCGTGTTATAAAATGAAAGGGTGATCTTTGCCCTGCATTGGAACGACACAGGCTAAATTGACTGGTAGAAAATGCCTATGGCATTAAGTCCGCCTCTGTACTTTTTGTGTGCTTAAAGTATTAAATAAATAAATTATATATCACTAAAATATACTTAGCATCCTGTATACCCTAAAACTATCCACTTTTATTTTCTCCTCGCCTACACTAACAAAACTACACAACACAGTTACAATAAAAAAACACACAGAACTGCAAAACATTCATCACACTACCGCACCATTTCTCAGCCACACAAAAAAGGCCACAACCTAAATATCGAAACAAAACACCGGGGACAATTAAAAAAAAGCTGCAAAAAATAAAAAAAGACTCACTTGAGCAATGTTACATAATTATACAATGGAGTTTTCGCGAGTTGAGCAGAGCGCTCGCAACGTGTCAACAGTCGCCAACAATAAGCGGCAGGGGGCTCGAGAGCGTAATCACTGACGCTACGAGTGGCGGCTGAGAGTTACGTTTATGTTTTGTTTTAGTTTAAAAAGTAATTTTATGAGTTCTTGTTTTTAAATGTTTGGGCTGTTGTGTTCTTTTTGGGCGGTTTAGTTGTGGTATTTCTTATGTATTTTAATATGCGTGTGGGAGTAACTACTTGCCTAGTTGTTGGACAGGCTTGTGGGATTTTTCTCACAAGAAAATGATTTTATTTCTCCTCAATCAGACGTCTGAAGGCTCGTACAGACTCGCGCGATATCGCGGGCGGGACAGGCAGTGACAAAGAAATTGTGCTACTAGAGTCGCGTCGCAACCGAAATACTGACTACAGCCTATCAATTAATGACAAAATAATAAAATCAGACTCACAAGTCGCCGCGGCCTTTGAAAATTTCTTTTCGGATATTCCCGTTTTAACTACTAAATCCCTAAACTCTTCACCTTCTGTTGCTGAGTCTTTGCTTAAGGAAAATGTTAATGTTTGCGATTCAGAATTTAATTTTGAACATATTACCTGTAGAGATATAATTAAAACCTTTCACACTTTAAACGTCAAAAAGACTGCGGATCTGTGGGGTAATTCTGTAGAAGTTGCTAAGTCTATTATTGACATTGTAGCACCTACTTTAGCTCTTATATTTAATAATTGTATCGACTGTGGGGAGTTTCCCGATCTTATGAAAAATAGTAAAATAATTCCATTGTTTAAATCAGGTAGTACATCAGACCCCACAAATTATAGACCTATTTCAGTACTACCTACCTTTAGTAAAATTTTTGAGAAATTAATGTTAGACCAATTGCAAAGATTTTTTAATAAAAATAAATTATTACACAGTAAACAGTTCGGTTTTACAAGGGGTCGTTCAACTACTGATGCTGGTGTTGAACTTTTAGGACATATTTATAATGCATGGGAAGATAAATGTGATGCCTTGGGCATCTTTTGTGATTTGTCCAAGGCATTCGATTGTGTTCTTCATGAAACGTTAATCAGGAAACTCCGCCACTACGGGATCCGGAACACCGCTCTGGATCTTCTTGCTTCATACTTGAGTAATAGGTTTCAGAGCGTTGACGTTAATGGGAAAAGATCTCCCGGATCTTTAGTAACAATGGGAGTCCCACAGGGCTCAATTCTTGGTCCTTTCTTGTTTCTGATTTATATTAATGACTTGCCTTACCTCATAAAGGATAATCATGAAATAGTGTTGTTTGCGGATGACACTTCACTTTTGTTTAAACTTAAACGTCAGGAGCTGGTTACTGACGATGTAAATAGCGCGATCGCAAAAGTAGTTCATTGGTTCAATGTTAATAATTTACTACTTAATGAAAAAAAAACCAAGTGTATTAAGTTTACGCTGCCTCACGTGAGGCAGGTGAAAAATAATGTGTTGATAAAGGGCGAAGAATTGAATCCTGAAGATAGCACTGTATTCTTGGGCTTAACTTTGGATGCTAAGCTTCAGTGGGGCCCACATATAGATAAATTGTCTAAGAAGCTGAGCTCCGCAGCATACGCTGTTAGAAAAATTCGTAATTTAACTGACCTAGAGACAGCCCGTTTAGTGTACTTTAGTTATTTTCATAGTGTAATGTCGTACGGTATTCTGTTGTGGGGAAATGCCGCCGACATTCAGTCTATCTTTGTTTTGCAGAAAAGAGCTGTTCGATCAATTTATAAATTAAGTTCGAGACACTCTCTCAGAGAGAAATTTAAGGAAATTAATGTTATGACTGTGCCTTCTCAGTATATTTTTGAAAATCTTTTATATGCCCATAAAAACATAAAATTGTTTAAACAATACAGTGATATCCATAATATAAATACTAGGAACAAACACATGTATGTTGTACCTAAAACTCGGCTCAAGAAAATAGGTGGTTCGTTCAGATGTCAATGTATACGCTTTTATAATAAACTTCCAAGCCACGTTCAAGATCTAAGCATTAATAAATTCAAATCATTCATTAAACGTAAGTTGTGCCAGAAAGCCTTTTATACCATTAAAGATTATATTGAGGACAAAAAGGCTTGGGATTGAGCTGCTCCAAATTTTACATATTGAAACTTTTTTTATTGTGATTGCTTTATACACATTGACATGAATATTTACTTGTGAAGTATAATATTATTATTTTAATTATTGTGAATGTGAAGACTATGTGGGTCTTTATTTTTATTTTTTTCTTCTCAGTATTTTTTTTTTCTGATCATGGTATGGCAGTTTGAGTAATTTATGCGGCCTGCCCAAATGTCCTTTCTTTGGTATTGTTCGTCGAATCGTTGAGCTCCTTATGTTCTGAGTTGAGCTGCACGATTACTGACAAATGCGTGCACTGAATGGATAGGTCCACTCAATCTGTGTGGTTCTTTCTTCAAAAGACCATTTCAGACACCAATCTACATGGTCTTCACATGATTTGACCAAGATTATGTCTGGACTTTAAAAGAGACTGTGATCTCTGAGTTTGTTTCGGTCTTTCTTCTCAGAGTAGTCAGATACGAAACGCCGACCTCATCTAGTTTTAAAATATGATTGACGTGTAAAAGTGTTTGTAAAAACCTACTTACAGAAATAAAATCATTTATCATTTATCATTTATCATTTGTCGCGCCCGCGATATCGCACTAGTCTGTACGAGCCTTAAATTGAGGAGCCACCTTAAACGTCTTGTAAATTTTTAAGGATTTAACTACAAATTCCAGGATCGGGCCTACAAATTCGGCTAATTTACTACTAAATATTGATAGTACCCGCTTTAAAATCTAGGACATGGCTCCTCAATCCATACGGACACATGCATTTTCGATCAAAATGATTCATATCTAAAAAAAACGTAATACAAAGGCATAAAACAGCGATAAAGTGAAGTCCCACTTCGACTGGGTGCTAGGGGGCACTCCAATCGGTAAATGATCTGCGCTCATTAGCAAGGCTTTAACGTCCTTTATCCGAAATAATATGGTGATTTTGAACTGTTTCGAATTTTTACAATAAATTCGACTTTCTGACGGCTGGGCTTTTAATGTTGCTATTGAATACCTACCTGAATAAATATATATTTTATTTTAAATAAATAAAATATTTATTTTATTTTATGTAGATACTAGCGACCCGTCCCTGCTTCGAACGGTTTTTACTTGACAAAACATCGAGATTTCTTTATAATATGCAAGTTTAATATTAATGTATTACACATAAACCTTTCGGAATAAATTATCTAAATAATGGTGAAAACCGTACCAAAAACACAAAAAGCGACTTTAATTTCTATTACGTTTTGTTAAATTAAGCACAAAACTAAATCAAATGCTGAACATTGGATGCTATTAAAATCTTAATACACGACAAAAAGGAAACAAACCTATATTCACCACGGTTGATGGGGTTCATGATCGCATTTTGCTGTCGACGAACGTTGCCTTATATCGTGTCACCTCTTAGTGATATTTTCTTCTTGAATTACTTATAACCAGCTAAGTCATATAGGGTCGGATGCGGAATAAGTGAACTATTCTATGAGCAAAAAAACTCAGGACTTCATCATATCTACTACCAGAACTATTCAAACCTAAGTCAAAGCCATTCGTGGATCTTTGACAGTCGTTACAGGTCGTCAGAAGCCCAAAAGTCTGACAGCCAGTCTTACCAAGGGGTATCGTGTTACCCAGTTACTGGTTGTGCAGGTCAGATAGGCAGTTGCTCCATGTAAAATACTGGTATTCAGCTGCATCCGGTTAGACCGGAAGCCGACCCGAACATAGTTGGGAAAAGGCTAGGCAGATTGATCTTGACCATGGTAAAAAAATTACATCAAAAATACAAAGTCAGTTTATACTTGTTCAAATAATTTCTGCGCTCTTTCAGAATAAAATACAGACGTATTAACAATTGGATATTTTCCTATCAAATAATACAGAATTCTTTTCCGCTATATTGTATTTATGGTTCCCAGTGGCACCCTCTGGCGTTATTGTTTTAAACAGTTGACCCGGCATCAAGTGGCAAGCGACGCCCTGACACTGGTTCTAGTGATGTAGTCGCGGATATTTCCGGATGATTCGGAGAATCGCGGATATTTAAGGGTCGAGAATTCTAGCGTGAATTCACTCTGACGTAACTATGTTGATATTTTCTAGAACTATACAGATTTCAAGATGATATATGTAAATAAGAAATTTTAAAGTAGTATCCTTAATTATTTAAAAAATAATTAAAATTTAACCCACAAAAATCATCTCATTATTAAATCACAATCGTCGTTAACATTTTCGATCAAGTATTTTTGAGCAAACGCTAATTGATTCCAAGAACACAATGACAATGAATAAAGCTAAAATCAAAGAAGAAAATTCACAAACGTTATATCTTTATATTCTATAGCCGCGCTGCGAATACTCGTACTGCTGTCACATCACTAGCAGAAACACGGCACAGCACTTGAGAGTTATAACAATGTTATATGAAAAATGAACTTATGAATGCTATTTTTTCCAGACGCAATTTATACGAGTTTACGAGTTCAGTTTTTTTGAGTAAAACTATCGCAATAACAATGTAAGTAACGTTGTATTGTTTTGTAAAATATATTATTTCTTTATTAAATAAAATTATTTATTTCATGCAACGCGAAAAGTAGGTAATTAAAAAAATACCATATATTTTTAAGAGCACCGAGAACAAACTACGGTAGAAGGACTGTCGTATATGTGGCACAACTTTATAATCAATTACCTGAACTGATTAAATCTCTTCCAACTTTTAAAAAGCTGTTAAATCATCATGTTTTGAAAATGTTTGAATTCAAAGTTTTTACCAAATGTTTTTATGACTTAATTATAGTTTTATCATCCAGCGACACCGTCGCTTAACTTAATAATTGTAATGTTTTTCCTCATAGAAGTGAATACCTAATTGGATAATTTTTATGTGAATTAAAGTATATCTTAAACCGTTAAACAATACCTACTATCTACCTAACCCGATTATGTCTACTAAACATTGACGGTTGTCAGTGATAGTGTTATCAACATTACTCTTACCTAACGCTGCAGTGATTTATGCCCAATATTGATTATTTTGCCCATTCGCTGGAGAATGTGTGGCGGCATTTAAATTGCCAAATTATGCTTCAAACCTGACGTCACGCAAATCCTGAATCGCGCAAGCAGAGTTTTTCTCGCGATGACAGAAACCCGAAAGCAACCGTCGGGCATCAGACACAACGTCCATCATCCATCGTCTGGTCGAAGGATCTCTCCTTTCCTATGGAAGATGATGACCTTTCCACTTTCTTCCTCATACTTCTGTAAATGAAAGGGAGTATAATATTTAACATTTCCATGATTTACATCATCTAAACGTAATCCCTTTCTCGCCTCTACACAGCAAAAACTCTCCTCACGGTTTCAATTCCCCAATATCCCCGTATCATTTCTATCCACTACCCCACGATCCCACAGCTCCATAAGACTCCGAAGTCCTACTTCCCCCCACATTATCCCAGCACATCTCAGTTGAAAGTATAAAATGCAGAAAATAAAATTTTCCTTCTTCCAATATAGAATAGTGTATTGTAGTGATCAAAACCGTTTCGGTACCGTGAAGTTGCCTTTTAGGGACCGGCATTTCCCACTCAATTTGAATTTATATTCGCGAATAAAACCGGTGGAAAACTTTAGTTTTACGTCGGAAATGTATTTTGAATATATCGGGGGATGTGCAGCGGGTAATGTGCCCGTGGACTGTGTTAAGAGCTGTTTTCTAAGAGTTCCAAACATAAAATGACAAACAAAATCTTGATAACTTTATAAGACAACTTTTTTCCGTCTGGCACAGATGTTTTTCTTGAGATCTTTGCAACGTAGGAATTTATATTTACGTTTTGATGTTAGGTCTCAGGGATGCGCACACAGATCGCCAGTCAATGAACGAAACATGTTTTATTTTATTTATTTGGTCAGTTCGATCCTAATTATCTTTGTTTATTTATAATTCATTGATTTTATCACTTGAAAGAGCTCTCTCAAAAACATTTTCATTATAATTTTTGTTCAAGCGGTCTTAAAAATACAGGTAGTTCAAAATTTGCGAAAATTACCGGCACCTTGTCTCAACTCAGCCTATTGCAGTTCAATGCTGGACAGGGGATCTCAGTTAGGCCTCTCCCAGGCTGCGTCACAACATTCTGTCGTTCGCCTTCCGCATCCAGTCTGACCCAGCCACCTTTTTAATATCGTCGGTCCATCTAGCTGGGGGGCGTCCCACAATACGCTTGCCGGTACGCTGTCTCCACTCCAGGACTCGTCTGCTCCACCGGCAATTGAATCTTTGACAAACAGGGCCAGCCCACTGGAACTTCAGCTAGCTTACTCTGCAAGCTATGTCGGTAACGCCGGTTTTTTTCGGGATAATTTTATTACAGATTTTATCCTTCAAAGAAACTCCAAGCATAGCCCGCTCCGTAGCGTACTGAGCGACCTTAAATGCTGGGATTGTAAAGCTAAAATGTTAATTTAAATAGGGTTATTAAATATTAAGCCATATTTTGAAGCCAGTGTTTTGTATAAACTCCGTTGTTTTCATTACACAAACGATTAATATTTTTTTTACATAAACGTCTAATAGTGTAAGTAAGACTTATCTTTAGGAAATTACTTCTACATCAGAGTGAAATATCTATGAAATAGAAATCAGACCTGGAGACTGCGATGATCTGCTAACGCTTACTGACATTGATACTAATGTTGTACATTCAAAAAGCTATTTATTGTGGTATTGACCAACAATGTTACCATCTATGTAATACTTATGGAATGCAATAAATAATTTAGTATTGAGTAAGCTGTCAGTACAAGTTTTTGTGATCATTTAACGTCACCAATGTCACTATCGTGTCAAAGGTGGGTGGGGTACCGTGATAAATATTATTGTGCATTCACAATAATACACGTTGTATTTATCACGGTAAATACATCACTCATCACCACCATACCACTCCCTACCACTTTACATCACCACATAAACTGCTCACCCCCTCAAAATAAGCTTAGCATTACACTAAGAGCTCATTGTACCATATATTAGGCATCCAGTATTATCATGCTGCGATGTGTCGGCGCTACGCTATCACACAGAATAAATTGGTTCAGAAGGTTACTTTGAAAATATAATAAGACGTGCCATTTGTTAGGATAGATAGAGGAAAACCACCACAAACAAAAACACAATTAAATGATAAGTAAGTACATACGGCTACATATCAAGTTATACAAATCCAGTATAAACTGATCTCGCATTCCTTGGGATTTACTTACAAGGAGAGGTCAACTTATAATTGGAAATTATAGCTTGTTATGTAGCCGTGTGTACATTAAATATATATAAAATATAAGATTCAAGGTTTTTAACTATTGTAGCTATCATCGTTGTATGTCAATTTGCTGTTGTTCCAAAATAAAAACTTTTGCTTTACAGTTACAATGATGGTTGGTTCAATGCCACTTCATCTTGGCTATCCTATGGGTTATGTATTTACATAACCCATGACTTTGTTTCTTTTTCATATTACGACGTTCTGGATTCGATTCTCCTGAGAAAATCCGAGCATTACTTAAAGCCTAATGGACGGTTTTGTGTACCAGTGACTCGACTCCATTTAAAGTCTATTCAACTCCTTGTTTCCAATTGATGTTATAACCATATAAACAAATGTTTAATGCTAGTGTAAATTAAATAGATTTTTGAATTATTCCGGTCATACAATTTGTTGGTAAGGTTCAAATTATTTTTCCAAATCAAATCAAGTCAAATCAAATCAAATCTTTTTATTGTACGAGTAGGCATAGGTTATACAAACAGATGTTAGGTAAATCACAGATCCATTATGTCCTGCCTAGTAGGCATACAATAATAAATTATGTCAACATGCAACATATACAAAATTTCATCGGTCATCTACAACAAACACATAAAATAAATCTTACAAAATAAGAATTAGGTGTATGGTGACAGATTGTAATAGGTACTAATTATTAAAAAAATCTTGGATCCTGTAGTAAGCTTTGTCAATTAAAAAATAACGCAATTTATATTTGAATAGTGGGAGTTCCTTGGGATTTAAAATGTCCATTGTAAATTTTAGATGCCATTCCAAAAAAAACTTTTAACCAGAAGAGCAGTTTTATGTGGTATACTAGATATTTTAAGTGCATATCTTTTTGATTTTAGTTCACCGAATACATTTTTATTTGTTTTAACAAATACTGTAACTTCATACATATAAGCTGATGGACAAGTCAAAATTTTGAAAGTTTTGAAAATATGGTTCACATGATCCAGGTTTTTTTTTTTTTTTTTTTACTATGAGTTTGCTCTTGACTTTAGTCTAGGTCTGGATGACAGAGACAAAGTCTACGATGGAGTGAGCTTACCCAGAAGAAGCCTGTTCACTCTCACTTTGAATAGATTAGGGTTGTATGCGTTCGGAAACACAGACGCAGGCAGAGAGTTCCACTCCTTTGCTGCGCGCATTATAAAAGACGTTTGAAAACGCTTAGTGCGAGTTGGTGGAATATCAACTAGGTAGGGGTGGTAACTTGCAGTGCGTCTAGATGTCCGATGGTAGAAGGGGGCCGGTGGAATGAGGTCGTGGAGTTCATGGGCACACTCTCCGAAGTACAATCTGTAGAAGACCGACAAGCAGGCAACCTTGCGGCGATGAGCCAAGCTGTGAAGCTTGGCATCCACCAGTTTTACGTCGCCAATGAGCCTCTTAGCTCTGCGTTCCACCGAGTCAAGCGCAGCAAGTTGGTACTTTGCTGAGCCATCCCAAAGGTGGCTGCAATACTCCATGCAGAAACGGACTTGTGCTTTGTAAAGGGTTAAAAGCTGTCCAGGCGAAAAGTATCGCTTCACCCTATTTAGGACGCCCAGTTTCTTGGCCGCAGTTTGAGCTTTGCACTCGATGGTGGAGCCGAAGTTGAGACCAGATGTCAACTCCATGCCTAGGAGCTCGAGCCGATCAGTTACAGGAACAGATGTACCCCGAAAAGTAGGAGTTTGATCAAAACGACTCCTTACAGGTACATAGATACCAGCAATTGCGCGTCTTTTTTGCGCTTTAAACACAGAATATTTATTTGTGGCGTTGCCCCAGAATATGATAACACATTTCCAAATACACATAGGTACTTGTTCACATTTTTGTAAACTAAATTCCGAACGCAATATAGTTTAGGACACACCGGCCACGTAGCTGCAGTTAATGAGTGGTATATAATATATTCTCATGCCAGTGGCATATAATATATTCTCATGCCTGTTACATTGTAAGTTTCTACTGGACTTTCTGACCTTGCTTGGACGATGCTTGCACCACTCGAGACGCGGGGATTAGTATTCCTCCGACGTTGATTCTCCAAGGAAAATTCAGGGAACCGGGGCTATGTTTCGATCTTTATTAAAAGGCTCGTGTGCAATAAACAAGATATTATTGCTCAGTTAAAGTTTTGATTAGATAAGTCATCACCAAATAGGGCAGGCTGTAATAATGGTTACAGTTACCATGCATTACAAGCGGTTGGTCGGATGTCAGTGATCACCGTAAGTGGTGTTCAATTGAGCTGTCAATAAAACTGGTGCTAGGAATCAGCACTCATAATTGACAACTCACTTCACCTAAGTTTTCACTGTGAGATTGTACAGAATAGAATGGCTCACCTCATAAATCCGCATGAGTTATATTTAATGTTGCAGCAAATAATCAGCCAGTCAGAAAAGCTGAGAAACAGGGCTGACTGTTCAGCAGCCTGTCACTGCAGGCTGCTGTATACTGACATATTTAACTCTATAGTCACTTGTAGATAAGCTCTACAGTAATAAGAAGGTGATCATCATCCTGAATCATCAAAGTGATTTAGAGTCCGATGGTCCCGCCTTTCATGCACTAGGTTGTGGGCTCACATCTGGGCAAGTACCAATGTGACTTTTTCAATTCATATGTACTTTCTGAGGATATCTTGGACATTACTGACATCGGTGAAGGCAAAATATCGTGAGGATCCAGGACTTTACACTTAGTATAAGTCTGAAATCGCCATTCCGTCTTGAGCAATCGTCAATGCAAGTGCCATCTCCATCAATGCATTGCCCTGCAGTAAGACAATAATAGACTGGTATTGTAAAGCCCTTTAATTATAAGAAAAATAGCACTCCACTTTTTACCACAAACTACATGGCGCGAAAACCCAAATAATACCAAAAAGCAACAAGAGGAAAATTACAAAGCTTAAACAGTAACGCTTTGCTGAAATAATCATGTTCAACGATTATTCCACAAAACGTTAATATTTTAAAAGTTTTGTGGGCAATTAGTGGAACCAGCTAGTTGGTAATTCAGCCGGAACGATGCTACCGTGCTGTGAACGAGCGCGGTGAGTATGTGGTGATAAGAGGCGCGGTTGAGAGAGATTTACAAAAAAAAAAAAAAAACACAATTAAGTTTGTACAACACAATGTTTTCGTTTGACCGTTGACCCACAAATTAAGCAGGGCTTATATCTTGGGGGTCAAATTTACGCAAAAGTAAGTTCGTGGCGTATCATACCTACGAAAGCTCGCGGATAGGTCACCATTCTTCACACGGAGATGATACGTCTTTATTGTATAAATACCTACTTATGGCTGATATTAAATGATTAATCACGGACTCAAAGATTTTATCACTCGACCTTTGAACGTTTCTTTTGAAACTATTTTAATTACTCATGAAACATTAATAAATACTTCAGCTGATAAACTAATGATTTTAAATGTATTCTTATCTATCTTTATCTGTACATAATATCTACACATCATGTTGAAAATTAAAGTAATTTTTCGTGTCTGTCTGTATGACCGCGTTGTTCTTGGTTTTCACAATCATTTAGAGAATTTATTCCGAAAGGTTTATGCCATTAATTTTAAACTCACATAATAATAAAGATATCTCGATGTTTTGTCAAGTATTAAAAACCATGCGAAGCAGGGGCAAGTTGCTTGTAATTTAATAATTTGATTATTTCCGTGTAATAAATTAAGATTACCTAGGATTTGGTACTGCACTAATTTCCTGTTCAAATCGCAAGCGAATATTAGCTGACCGATTTATTAGCGGTCATTGAAGCGGCAACTGCACTGATTTACACTAGCACTGCAATTATGTAGTTGGAACTTGGATAAGCAATATTATTCTAAATCTGCTCATGGTGGAATGAATCTGCCCGGATATATTAGTACAGTATCTAATATTCATGTATTACATATGATATTACATTAAGTAGATCCGTTGTGAGTGTGTTATACTTACTGGCTTGTGAAATTATTTCACAACTTTCGACACGAAATGAGGTACCAACCGACGATTAACCCTGTATGCACTATGCAATTGCACCCAAGGATAACCCCCGGTTGGCGCAGGACTATTGCAGAACCTGGAAACGAAACATATTGAGCTATGGGTTTGGGTAGCTATAGTGGATCTGTTACCTTGAACTATGGAAGAACGATGTCCCCTGCCTGACCAATGTTATCACGGATAAAATGGCAGGTTGTGTCTTGCACACTCAATAGTGGGCCCCGGGAAACTGTTGCTAGCACATAAGATGTAGCGACATGTGGACAATATAATCCTAAGGAGCTTGAGGACTGGAGATAGAGATGGTCCAGATCCCTACCAGCCTCTTACTGGAATACTTCCTTCCTCCGAGCACTTTTACTCTTGCGAATCTACATTCAAGCCGGCTTAAGGCAAGAAAGAGGTGGGAGCTCTGTTCGTCAGTGTTCACTCCAGCCGGCCAATAAAGGTAAGCCAGAGGTGAGAAACAGGACTTCTCGCGGGAGATAGGGTCACTTCTGCCCAACAGCTTGACACATGCTGCCCTGCGGGTTTATGTATCTCTCTTGATCTGGCTCCTCACCCTAGACCTGTTTTGGAAAAGAAAACTCTAGCGGCACAGACCTAGACCTCAGGAACGCGCAAGCCCCACAATGACGTCAACGTTGAGATACGGCGGTGGGGTTATTAATATTAACTCTTAATTATTATTAAAAGCTTGTAATGTCCCACTGCAAGGCAAAGGCCCCCCTACTTTCTTTCCGCTTCTCTCTATTTAAAACTGCTAAAGATCAGTCCTTGTTAAAGGAGTCCAGCTCAGCCGGCCACCTACTAAGTAGGTATAACCAAAAATATTTCCAATCTTAACATCGAACTAAAAACCATGTTTCTACGAGGAATTTAAAGTTATTTTCTGGTAAATAAACCCCTATTTCTTTCCCTGGGTGTCGTAAAAGGCGATTAAGGGACTTACTTACTATTTATTAGGCAGCGCCGTTCTCTATGCATTTTTAACACCATACTGCGATCGCCAACCCGCCTGCCAGGCGTGACGATTATGGAAAACCCCTTTGGGGGAGGCCTTTGTCCAACAGTGGACATCTTTCGGTTGAAATGATGATGAAAAAAACATAATTAACGATGGTTCAGAATCTGATGATACTAGACTAACAACCAATTAAAACATGGCCGTGGTAATTAACCACGGATGTCATAACTAATTAGAGCTTTTGAATTATTTTAATATTAGTGTTCGTTTTTAAATTTCATAGAGGTTTTCACAATCCTATGTATGTAAGTAATTATAAAAAAATATAAGTCGGTAAAAAAAAAGCACTAATAGTTTTTTTTTTTTATTCAATCCTTCAAATTATTGTAATTAATAGGCAATACACAATAATCCTAAGTAATCATTTACAAATCAATTTAGTGAACAATAGTACTAAACTGAATTTTTTCACTTTATTCTGAAAACGGACGTTTCTATTTATGATTAATAATTACACAGATAATAATTAACTAAATATATTCACTATACTATGCAACATACATCAATATTATATTAAACACTATATATACACTCTACCTGTATGAAGATTTGAGTTTCAGCTTTTCAAACTTAAATTAACTCTGTCTTCCTGAATAATTACTAGATCTGTAATTAGTACACATGGCCACAAATCAAGCTATACATTTCGAGTATAAGCTGACCTCTCATTGTACGGAAATCCTATACAATGCTAGATCAGCCAAAACTGGAAATGTATAGTTTGATTTGTGGCCGTGTGTACGTTAGTCTTCTAGACCATCGATATTTCATACACACCACAACATCCGCTCATCGCTAACGTCGACACTAAGCCCTCACTCTTACAACACGCGTTAAAAGGGCAACATCATCTGCAATGCAGATAAATATCATATCTCGTATTTAATTAAATTAATGAGAACCATTTTCTGACATAAACGACGACACTTATGGCGACATCTATTCGAGAATTGGTGAACTAGTTTATGGGTCGGGCGCTAGAACAACCTACGGATCTCAATTTCGTTGTGACAATGAATGAAACACCAGCATAGTGCGTGTCCGACCTGTCACATAATGACGGGTTCCGTGGTTGGGGTGAATTTATCTCAAGAACCAACTTAACATTGTATTTGAAAAATATGTTCTCCCATACACTCCAACTGCAAATGTTAGTTTGTACGCACAATTTTGAGAGATTTACCATGTAATATTAAGACCATAGACTTCTTATAGGTTTTCCTGTAATGGTAATGTAAAGAACTACTTTCTGTTTTCTTTTTTCTTCTTTTTTTAAAATTTTTGCATCAGTAGTTGTGGAGATAAGGGGAGGGGATGGTCAATTTTCATCTATTTTTTAGTTCCCGACAGAAAAAGAGGGGTGTTATAAGTTTAACGCATGTGTGTTTGTCCACGCCATCGTAGCTCACAAACGACAGAACCGATTTTATATTTTTTTAAGTTTTATGCCCTGGCTGGAGGCTTTATCCGCCCAATCATGACCTATGCGAGTCCAGTCTTTGCACACGCAAAACCCTATCTCATCCATAAGATGCAGACCCTCCAAAACCATTTCCTCCGTAAAATCACGGGTGCCCCAAGGTTCGTTCGTAACCATAACCTTCATTTAGAACTTAAAATCCCAACGATAGCCCAATTCATGAAGCGTATTTCAAAGTGCTTCTTCGATTCCGCAGCAACTCATCGCAACACTCTAGTTGTGCAGGCCGCCAACTATACCCCCTCTCGCATTAGTAAGACCCGCCGTCCAAGGCATGCACTGACCGACCCAGACGACCCCACGACTCTTCTCCAGGTGACCAGTAGGGAAACAAATACAGCAGCTCGCAAACATAATACACGACCGTCATTCCGACCTCGCCGCCGAGGCCCATCGCGAAATCCCCGACTAAATAGTCCTCCCCGACCCTTTCTCGTAAGCGAAGCGTCAGCCCGCGCCATAGCTGAGCCTGTAGCTTTAAATCCCCCTGACAATAATCATAACCCTGATTCTATCCAGCCACCTTTGGTCCCTTGCCATCCTCCCTCTGACTCTGCCCTAAGCTGAGGTTCGTACCCCACAGGGGGTGCCCTGAGCGCGCAGTCGCTAAGTTTATAATTTTTACGCCCTGGCTAGAAGCTTTAAGTTTTTAGGAGCTTAAGGCAACCACAGGAAAGACCGGGTAAAGAGTCTCAACCTCTCAAGGTTAATTAATTATTTTACATATTGAAACTTTTTTTATTGTGATTGCTTTATACACATTGACATATTTACTTGTGAAGTATAATGTTATTATTTTAATTATTGTAAATGTGAAGACTATGTAGATATTTATGTAGATGTTTATAATATGTAATTTTATAAAAGAAATAAGAAAATTCTAGACACACTTACCGAGGTTCGTTATTGAGCCGATTTTCATAATTCCTTCTCAGTCACGAGATAATATTTTTTTAAAGGAGTGGCGCTAGTGGACCGTTGTAAGCCTTCTTAATACAGACTGATGTCGCCTTATTTTATGTCACTCGACCCGTGTATCAACACAACTATAATAATCACACGCGAGAGGATTACCTGAGCTCTGTAATTTTCACTGGGGACGAGAACAATACGTGCATAACACATATAAAAATATTAAAAACAGCATTTTAAATTTTACTTTTTATATTTTGAAAATATTTGTCGTGTGTTCTCATGGGATGATAAAGTTTTTTTTTTTCTTTGTCAAGTAAATGTAGGTATTTTTAATTTGAATCACATAATTATATTCCTAATAGAAAAAATACTTATACTTTTTTATTAAATGAAAAATATTCTATATTATATAGTGTAAAAGATTTTCAACCCTAAAAATCTGCGTTGGTCATTAAGACCGATAATTCTTTTCATTGTTACCGTTGTAAAAATCCGTTCACCCAAATAAAATTCAGCGTTGCACCTAGACTCAGTGTGAAATCAGCTGGTGTAAGGTCATAAGTCAGGTGAGGTAATGTGCCCATAAAGTACCACCCGCATCCCACCCAGAGATTAATCAAGAAACTAGTTTGCTCTAACTATGAAAATTATGTGGCTGGCCTTTTTAAAACCTTGTTTTCTTCTTTTTTTGAGGAAGAAAATAAAAATGGAGAAATAAAAATTCGCTACCTATGTGGTTGTTTTTATAAAAAAATATACTGTGTGTGTTTTAAGTACTGGTGAAGTGTTGAGCTTTTAAATTGTGAAGGTTTGTTATGTTAAATGTTGAGGGAAGTGAAAAAAAATTGTTTGATTTTAGAGTTAGTGTTCCTGACGTCACTTCGGGCCACACATCACACCGCGATCGCAGTCCTCCCCCCTCGTGTCACTCGCTCAACGACACCTTGAGCGCGCGCACACATCTCGGTCGTCTCAATAATTGTAATCAGCTACCTAAGAAATACAGATACTTGTCGAAATCAAGTGGTTTTATTAAGAAGTCAAGACCACTAGCAGCACACCTGGTGCTTGATACTCAGCAGTTAGATTTGTTACTATTATTTTTTTAAGTTTACATCCATGTTTCCTTCTCGTTTTGTCATTGTATAATTATAATTATGACATTTCACAATACAATCATAACTAGAGTGCTGCAAGGATCTGTTGGCTCCTGAACAGCGGCGTTGTTGTTAAACATTTGTGAAATTATCACAGAAATTGTATTGACAAAACACAAAAGGTGGGCGACGTTAGTTCTGATTGCACATGCCCACAATACTTTTTAAACACAGAAATTTACTGTCACATATTATTCATTGCATTCCTTAATGTTTAAAGGCAAGCTAAGGTACAATTACAGGCCCTGGAGGGAACAGCAAAAAAAAAAAAAATAATAATTTAGGGAACAAATTAACAATCAATAATTAGTTTTTTTTTTATATGTTATTAATATTAATTATGTAAATATAAAATTAATTTTGTTGAGTTCAGTTATAGGTTTTGGTAAATAGAAATTATTTGGTCAGGTCAATTAAACATATATATCATAATATATTTATCTATACATATCTATGAATGTATCTATATGACTAACAGTCAATGGCGTCTGCTTGTGTCAATTTTTTTTTTTTTTTGTTGTGTATGTTTTCGTTTATTATGTAGTTTGCTTATTTGCTTGAGCTTATTTATAAATGTCGTATCCCTAGTTTCATCTTTTAATGCATCTGGTAGTTTATTAAATATTTGTATTGACATTGCGTATGGGCTATTGGAATGTAGTTTCATGTGCGAAGAAGGTAACATTAACATATTTTTACATCTGACAGATCGGTCGGTATGTTTATCGCCGCGGGTTGTGAAAAAGTTAATGTAATTTCTAAAAAATTTGCATATTTCCAGGATATAGATAATATATGGTCTGGTGAATATTTTATGTTTTATAAAAAGGGTTTACAGCTATCGGTTTGCTCTATATTGACTACGACCCGAGTTAATTTCTTCTGGAGAATGAAAAGCGTAGGCGCGTCTGTGTGTACATAGATATCCTAACGTGTAAATTTTTGGTTGCCGATGAAATAAAACAGAATCAAATAAACAACGTAACACAAGTACTTGCGCGTCATACGAGTACGACACACAAAAACTGTGAACTAAAAAAAATAAAACAGCCATGCAGCTACCATTCTCATCACAATAAAAGTTGACGTGTTATCACGTCGTGTCGGGGGCACGTACCTTCGTGTCGTGTCACGCTCCTCGACACGTGAGGTACCCACGACGTGTTACAGCCAAATTAGACAGCTCAGAACGTCCACTTCTTACAACGATGCGTGTTTAGACACATGCACATAAAATAGTAGGTTCTTTCCAAGTGAAACGAGGTGGTTTTGAGCTGTTGTCGTCGTAGATTCCACACACATAAATATGTGATATTCTTTTGTTTCCCTTACAGTTAATTATAGTGTGATATCAAATGCTGCGTTTTTCAGGCATGGTTCAAGCCACTCTATCCCTTTACATGATTGTTTAAAAAATAAAAATAAATGAATAGGTAACTTCCCTACTTTTACGTACTTTAGCCGCTTTACAATACAATACAGTACTTAACTTTAGTGGAAAAGATGACCTGTAACCTGTATTAGAATAAATGGCAGACATAATAATCACTATCATCATTTCAGGCAAGAGGCGTCCACTGCTGGACATAAGCCTCTCCCAATTGAAGGGGTTTGCCATAATCGCCACGCTTGGCAGGCGGGTTGGCGATCGCAGTATGGTGTTAAATGCATAGAGAACGCTGCTGCCCATTCTCTAGTAAGTCCCTTAGTCGCCTTTTACGACATCCACGGAGGAAATGGGGTGGTGCTATTCTTTACGTCCAGCACCACACGGCACATAATAATAATACGTAATTAATACCAGAACCAATTTAATGAAACTGACAATGCGAAATATTTGTCAAAAATTACATAATTGTCACATTTTCACGACAGGTGCTGTTTAATAAAGCAGGAAACGATGAAAAAACTTACAAAATATCAGATTATAAGATTGTCACCTGTCACCTGTTGGTTTTATTTAATAGGCCACTAGTCTTTTAACTATCGCTAGACCCATATTCAGATAATAATAATAATCGTTAAAAACAAATACATTCAAAGACAAACAATGTTATACGATGACAGCTGCAATAGTTAAAAACTGTGGCGCAGCTACCAACGCCCGACTCCTAGTGAGAGGGTAGGTTGTTCCAAGACTAATACGTAACAAAGGTATTTTAACAAATATTTAAAGTAAAGAAAATAAATACATTTTGAGATAAATGCCGTGTGTGTGAGTATATATACTCCATTTATTATAACATTAGACAAATAACTGTTCTCACCCTTTCGTTATTTCGATGTAAACGTTTAATAGACTCCGTTATTTCATGATAAATACAAAGCACTGTAATCTATTTACCATTTACATTAAAAAAATAACTCTAAAGTGCAGTAATTTCAACAATATTACACAATAACTGTCGTTATTTAGCCGTTATTTGGCTAATGTAAATGAAGTATTGATACAACAAACAACTAAAAAGTGAACCTTTTGCATCAATCTATTGAACGTTGAAACGTGTTCGTCCAGACGGCCGTGATCGGACCTTTGCCTGTCGACTTTTATTTATAAGAATGGCCGTCGCGTTCACACGGTTAAGTATTAGGTACATCGTGATTTTTTGAAATAACCCTGATATTATGTACTTACCGGTCGGTTGGATTCACTGGTTGTTCAGGTTATGAAGTTTGATTTTTGTTTAGCCGGTTATATTTTCTAACTGTGAATTATTCTTTATTGTACATACACTAGATTACACATTCCAAAAAAAAAAAAACTTGTACATTACGAAATATACAATGGGTGGCCTTATCGCTTACTGCGATCTCTTCCAGGCAACCTTGGATATTCTGTGATATTCTGGTCATAAAATGGGGTTGATTATTATAAGTTGCTAACGGTTGAAGCGTTCGGTTGCTGAGAGTCGTGACCAGAAAAAGCTGTTGTCAAATTGAGTTAAATCGTTCAAACTTAGATCACTCGGAAAATTTATTTACTTTATCCATACTAATATTATAAATGTGAAAGTAACTCTGTCTGTCTGTCTGTCTGTCTGTATGTTACGTTTTCACGCCTAAACCGCTAAACTGATCGTCATGAAATTTGGCAGAGATGTAGCCTGGGATATGGAGACGGACATAGGCTACTTTTTTACGCGATAACCGACATCTACGCGGGTGGAGCCGCGGGCAAAAGCTAGTTTATTATAAATTAAACATCTGATATTTTAAGCGACAAAAAGGCCTTGTTTTCAGCATTTTCTCAGTTATTGTGCTTTTATTTGTTGTTTGTAGCGAATAGCGATACATTTCCTCTGAAAAATTAATTTTTAATATTGATTTGCTGGAACTATTTTTTTCGGTTGAACTCTAAATACAGGAGATTTCAGATGGTGGTGATTTGTGTTGCAAACCAACAATAAACGCAAATTAAAACTGCTATTTAAGACCCTATTGTTTTTCAGGAATCTTACCATATAGTACCATTATGCCCGCATTCCATGAAGGGTTCAGCAAAGGTGCAACTACACCCACATGTCGCCAATTCATGGATATAATATTGTTTTAAACTACCTATAAGTTGACGTGTGAACAGAAATCAGTTAATGCAGGCTATTTGTTACGCACTGAAATAATTCTAAAAGCTAACTGTAGGTACACTTACAGTTACGCAAAGTTCAAAAAGGTTTTTCTACTGAAATAAAGATTACAACTCTGACAAAAGTTCTATTTTATAATAAGTAATAATAAATAAATGTCCTCCAGACCGAATTTTACCCATGGCAGCCAATCTCAGCGGAGACTAGCCATATACGCGGGAGATATTGTAGTACACAAGTGTGTACGCAGACTTCAAAACTCCGGGCTGTTACTGAGAAATTCTTATGGAAAAACCCAATTTCACTTTGCCAGAATTGAGAATTGAACGCGGGACCTCACACTCGGCAGTCGCACTTACCACGAAGCCAACGAGGTAGCTATTATAAGTAGTATGGTTTCTATAATACTATGTTCCTAACATCATAAAAATCAATCAATACTTTAGGGGAAAATCGCTTTTGAATCTTGCGTAACTGGTAAGGTATTGTGGCGGCATCTACAACGCCACATATGAACTACGCATCTAAGAACTGACGACTGGTATATTATACAACATTATGACAACAATCGTTGGGCAGTAGCCCACCAGATGCAACACCCGTCTGGTCGGAGGATCCTCCCTTTTCTACAGAGGATGAGTAAACTTTACACCCTGTTCCTCATTACTCTACAGTATTTATGCTCGTAATTGTACCTAGGTACGACAGTAAGCTACGTCAACAAATCAATCAATTCCTAAAAAAAAAAACACTCTTTTACACAAATCACTCACAAATCTAATTTGATAATCCATTTCGGTTCATACAGAGGTGGACAAGTCATAAATCTGAAGCAAACGCGGGTACGTCACGTTTTTTATTCGATATTAATCCATTTCAGCCAGCTAAAGGGTTTTACAGGGTAGCCTGATCGCATGAGTTGAAAATGGTTCCCTTTTTTTTCTATTGTCATGGTATTGTTGTATTGTACGTGGACGGGTGGCAGCAATTAAATATTTAATTTTATAGGTGGTGTTTGACGCTGTTACCCCGTGGCCACGAGATACACGCTTAAGCAACACGCGTCTTGCGACAGTGACGATGCGAAGAAAACAAATGAAAGAAATTGTTTAGAGCATACTACGTCTAGTCTAGTCAGTTACAAGTCATCTCGACGCGACTTGCGGAGCTATGACGGACGGAAACATGCTTGACGCAAGTCGCATCGCCCGAGGCCCTGAACTGGGCCTAAATCAGGGCCCATCTTTCTAAGAAAAATGATCAGCCATATTATTATCGCCATCGAGACTCCGAACCACAGAGCAAGTCACCAGTACCTACCCTACTTGCTCTGTGGTTAAAGTTAACATAAATAAAACGTAAACGTTTCTTTTACATTTAGCCCAGGCTTGTTAAAGATCTTCTGATAACCTGACATTTTAATTTCTACCAATTCAATTCAGCATTATTTGATATACAAGAAGGAAAGTTACTTAAGTACTGTCATGAAAAGAGATAAACGTGTAAGCAACGACTTTAAATCCCATGTTATGCATGTGTAATTGTGCAGAATTGATTAGTCACTGTCATCACTTCTCTGAATGTGTATAGTATAGATACAAGACATCTATAAGATCAATTCTAATTTCAAAACAACTAGTAGGCCTACTAGCTTGTTAACAAATGAAATTAAATCGTTTATTCTGTAAAAATGATATCGGAACGTGTCATATAAAAAATAAATAAGCTAGATAGGAGTCGATATTTCCTATCTGACTACCCCTGAGAAGAACTGGCGAAACAAACACAGGGGTCAAAGTCTCTTTTAAAGTCCAGACATAATCTTGGTCAGATAATGTGAGGACCATGTAGATCCATGTCTGAAATGGTCTTTTGAGGAAAGAAATACACAAGTTTGAGTGGACCTGTCCAGTCAGTGCAAGCATTTATCAGTAATCGTGTAGCTTAACTCAGGATTTAAGAACAGATTCCTTACTCCCCCACTCTCAAAGAACCACTCCACATCTCCCCTAAAAGCAATTTTTTCTGTGACCACAATAGTGTGGTTATAACCGGGTGAATATTAAGGGGCACATACATCAATTCGCGATAAAAGATCGGTTATCTCCGGCCTAGTTCGTATGCCGGTCGCGAGCCGTTCTGAATGAAACCGGCCATCCAACAAGGGCTACCGAATTGACGGGACGCACAGTGGAACGAATGTATGGGAGCGGTTGGACGTAGACATGTCCGAAAAATAAGAGTAAAATTATGACAAACTAATGATGCCATCTTATTCGATTACTTAATGCCTTCATAAATTGTGGTGATGAATTTCTTCATAACTCCCATATTTCGGGAGTAATTTGAGAAAATGTGAAATTTTACTATGAAAATGAGTGTATCGAGCTCTCTCCCTCCTGATTCCGGGCTTGTTTCAAGTAGCGGTCTCTAATATCGTAATGCTATTACTAAGAGCTATATTTAATACTAAGACACATAGTGCGCCAAATGTGCACTTTCTGGGATAAAAGGAAATGAAAATTTAAAAAAAAAAACGTTTTTTCCCCATTTGTATTTACTTTAAACCGCAGACAGACTTATTAAGAGGTCTATAAATATATTATATATATACAGAAATATATATTAACAAAAATATTCACAAGAACTGATGAGAGTATGACTTTTAAGTAAGTTGATAATAAATTACCTAGTTTCATTAAAAGTACAATAAATAATTAAGATGTAAGCTCTAATTTACTAAGTTACACATTTTAAAACAATAACATCATTTAATTATCTTCGTCATCATCATCATCATCAATTAATTCAAATTCAGAATCGATGTCCGCTAAATCATTTATGTTAACAAATTCGATATCACTTTTCTCAGAATCCGTAAGCTCATAAAATTCCTTAAAAGAAGATTTTTTTACAAACTTATTTCCTTTTGGACGGATACTTGTAACAAGTGGATCAGAAGACAGTAAAAGATTGTGCATAATATCTTCATTGCATGAGATACTGCTATGCTTTCGAGAATGCCCCTCTCTATATTTTCTAAAATCTTTATTTCTAGCCTCAGATGCCTCTTCGGATAGAAAACCAATGGGCACAATTGACATGTTCTGAACTATGTCTGGCCCATGCATTAAAATTTTATGAAGTGAAGAAGGCATATAATACCATGGGTATAACTCCACGTAAAGCTTAGCAGTATCAAAGCAGAACTCTCGGAATTTAGTTACGTTGATCTTCTCTCCTGATGAAATACACTGCAAGATCACACAGATTTTTCTTAAAAGCATAGCATCTATTCCGGTCAGTTCAGCAGATTTAGTGTAGTTTTCAAAAAATCTCCTTGCCGAGTTGCCATTGTTGGTGGATCCACTGCCTTGTTTCACAACATCGAGAAGTAAGCCCGTTTCTCTTCTTACAGCCTCTTGAACTCTTTTCTTCCTGTCATCAACTTGCCTTTTTGCTATATCACCCCTTACTTGCCATGATTTTATGTCTAATTTGTAGGAAATGTGTAATAAGCATTCCATTGAGCGAATCCAAGCGTGAAGGGTGCTTAAGCTATATTTATACATGTCCTCGTTTGCGTGTTTATCTTTGATTAACTCTAAATTATTCATTTCTTTAGGACAAGCCTTGCATATGTCACACACTGAAGCTGCTGTATTGGATATAATGGAATGAGTTTTACCATCAATCATTGTCAACAGCAGTTGGTGTTTGACACTAATTCCATCAGTGATGGTGGATGGAGTTAAGGCTTCAATCTCTGCTTCGATTTCAGCCATCTCTCTCTGCACATTTTCTTTGGTTTCCTTTATAAACTTAAACAATATTGGCCGGCAAAATGAAGTGGAAGATGGTCGCTCGTTTTCCCAAATTGTTACACCTTTTGAGACGAGCCGCAGTGGTACAAGACTAATCATAAAATTACTAGCAAGATCGATTTGCTCATCTTTACTCGTCCTTTGATGATAAATGCTTTGGCTAGATGATCCGTCAAAACCCCATTTGCTGGTCAATACGAGCTGTTGATTGGGATCAACAGGGGTTTCTAACGACCTAATAAGTCTTCTTGAGGTTAAATCCATCAAGGCTTGTAATTTGATTTTTGCAGAGCTCTCTGTAACTGTGAGATCTTCTTTGGCCGGATAGCACTTAATTTTTTCTTTAACCAACATGTAGTAACTCGGGTATTGAAGAGCTCCTTCTTGAGTGTTGAAATCCCGAAGAGTGTTATAGCGCCATTTCGATAAGTTCATCGATACATAAAGAGCCAATGCCTTCAAAGGGGATATTTCCCGTACCTGAATTGATTTACCTTCAATGAAGGCTTTGATTTTTGAGGCCTCTTCTGGATTCTCCGTCAAGTATTTCATAACATAAGCTGTATCGCTTTGTCCTGCCTTTTGAAGCGCCCTTTCGGCCGAAAACATAATTTCAGCGCTGCTACTGCTGCATGAAAGACTATCTTCAGTGCGTCTTCTTTTTTGCCGGTTACTAAGGTCCTCAAAAGATTTACGAGGACTAGGATGTGTACAAGTTGAAGCATCAGATTTAGCAGGAGAAATTATGGGCTCGGTGACGTCACTTATATTTTCTGTAGAAGGTTCCATATTTTCATTCTGTAATTCCGGCCATTGAATTGCAGCCTGTAGCCAAATCTCATGTTTCTTCCGAAACTTATCTGTGCTTCTTCCAGACTGTGTCCATTTTGCATAAATGCGGTAGCAAAATCGACGACACCAGTCTTTTAAACTTGTTTCAGCACTTTCACATAACTGAACACAACTGTTATCTTTTAAAACACTGAACAAATAGTTAAAGTCGCGTAAATCTTTATGTGCGCGTGCGCATAAAGCAACGTGAATATCAAGATTTGTATTAAAATTTGGAAAATACATTGCGAGATTAGCTTGGATACAACGAGGTGTAAATCAACACTGATTTTAAAGTTACTAATAGTGACCTATTTATATAAAATCCAGGTATCCCAGGTATCCTTTGTTAAATATTGCAAGGTAATTAGTTATTGTGATAATTAGTAAATGATGCATGCTAAATTAGTGTATTAAGAGCCATTTAGTAATTAAATAATAGCAATGTTCTTATCAGTAATCATTAGTGCATCAGTTTTATATGTAAACCTTAAGTCCCTAATTATATATCCTAATTAGCTTATATCTTCTCTAATTGGCTGCTCAGAAATGTTATTGTAATAAGGTAAACCTTTAGAAAAACGGTTTTAATCAACAAAATAAACAAAAAATAAAAAAAATGTGTTATAAAATAAACATCACTCTTTATCCCAGAAAGTGCACATTTGGCGCACTATGTGTCTTAGTATTAAATATAGCTCTTAGTATTAGCATTATGATATTAGAGACCGCTACTTGAAACAAGCCCGGAATCAGGAGGGAGAGAGCTCGATACACTCATTTTCATAGTAAAATTTCACATTTTCTCAAATTACTCCCGAAATATGGGAGTTATGAAGAAATTCATCACCACAAGTTATGAAGGCATTAAGTAATCGAATAAGATGGCATCATTAGTTTGGCATAATTTTACTCTTTTTTTTCGGACATGTCTACGTCCAACCGCTCCCATACATTCGTTCCACTGTGGGACGGGACGCTGCGGTTTTATTTATTTAGTCCTTTAAGGTTTCGTGATCTAGTTTGCAGATTTTGAGCTCTATTTTTAGGTTTGAATTGACGTTATTGTTGAACTCAATATCTGTAACTCCTTTGTTTTCTCAGAAATTTTAGTTCAATTAACTCTTGCTTGAGTCGGGTAAAAATATTTGATCAACAATATTTTTTTTATATGACAGTACTTTTTAAGTATTCATTTCAACATAAAATTAAAATGAGGCGAATAAGAAACAAAACAATGGGCGAAACAGAACTAAAATAATAAATAAATGAAACATAATTATTATCTTCGGTCAAATGGAATTAAATGTGGGGCGAACAAGGAATATCAGAATATATGGGAAACTTGTGAGGCGAATGCGGAACCAATCATATTAAAAGCTTATTTTATTTATTTCCAAGTTACGTTTGGTACTAAAATTGCTTTATTTTTCACTACTTCTATCATGTTTAAATCTCTGAATACCTTCTCATTTATTTACCATCACAGTAACAATAATGCTGCATAAAAATAAAATAAAAATTGATTGAACAAAAACACAATCTCCGAAAAACATGTAATACCATCCTTAACTAAACCCTATTTCACACGAGCCCCTAAAACAAAATTTCATAAAACCAATCCCTTACCAGCCCTATGTCTAATCCGACCATTCATCTGGATTGCGGCTGATCGAAAGGTAGACCTTAATCGGTCTATTGCAATTTATTTGTTTGTTTCTTAGAAGATACAACAAATAGTGAGGATTGCTGCTGATTCGAAAGGATTTTGTTTCTGCTCATTTGGTTTGCAAATCTTTTTTCGATCGAACAGGGGGGCTAAAAAGACCTAAAAAATTCCTCTAAAAGCAATTCACATCCCAAATTCCCAGCAGATCATTAGCAATTCCTCTAATATTCGTACACTGGTGGAACATACTTGGTGTAAAGATTTTAGACCTTTTTAACTCCCCAGGGCTTGTTTGTTCGCAGCCTTATTTCTAGTTTTTTAGTTTCTGTTTTAGATACTTTGATAGTTAAACTGCTTTCAATCAAGGAAGTTAGGAATTAGTTACTGAAAGTTTTGGTGAAAGAGATTAAGTATTTTTAGAGTGATTAAGGGTAGGTAAGTACAGTTCTTGCCGCTCGTTAAAGTTTGTCAACTAGTAATTTACGGTACCTACTTGTCCTTTTTCAAAACTAGGTATTCTTGTTAAGGACATCGAATAAGGTAAAAAAAGTTTATGCTAGAATTGGATTCAAGTCTGCAACAACACCTTTCAGATGGCTTTAACCATGCTCACTGTCACTTTATTAAATGGACCAATCATAGGTCAACGCGTTCGTTCGTCCTGTGGGCTAGCACGTCCACGCGGAGTAAACGTAACGTAAATACGAACGATTTTAAAATAGAAACAAAATGCTCGTTTTGCACATAATATTGACTTGGACTTTATTTAAGTCGACAAGTGGTGGTCGTCAAGTGTATAAGTCGCAAAAAATTAAACCAAAATGTTATAGGATAATTGTACTTTTTATTTAAAAATCGTTCTTCGCGCATTCATCCTTGATACCCTGTTCGTCGTTCCTGCCTCTAACTTCACTAAAGAAGGACAAAGAATTCTACTTATACATAGCAGAAACTCGCATTGATTAAGTGTGGGCTGATGCAGAACGAAAAATGCCGATCGGCAACAAATTGTTGTCGTTCTATATCTCGATTTTTACGACAATCAATGTGGAAATTATTATGTATATTTAATTAAACTAGCGAGTCACCTGACTCGCTAGTTTAAATATAATAATGGTCACTAGCATGATCGCCGATTGTCACTCGCTAACAAGTAATCATTGAACATGGTGATGTTCAATGATTACTTGTTAGCAAGTCAAACTTAAAAACACTTATGCTAATAAAAGTTTTCCCAACATTAGTCGTTAGTAGTTTGTAGAAAAAAATGGTCTCAAACACCATCAGCCTATTTTTCCGCTGCGCCTAAAACCGGCAGCGTTTAACATTAATTACCACTGTGCTATCCACATTTCGTAGTATTGTGCTGGGACACACTGCTCATAATGGTTGGCGATCATGCTAGTAACAATTATTATATTTAAACTAGCGAGTCAGGTGACTCGCTAATTTAAATATAATAATTGCCACATTGATTGTCGTAAAAATCGAGATATAGAACAACAACAATTTGTTGCCGATCGGCATTCTTCGTTCTGCATCAGCCCTCACTTAATCATGTTGAGGTCGACTCCTCCCAGGTGGAGGCCAGCAGGCAACGGGTGTGGGGGCACCTTCACTTGCATTGCACAGGCTTTCACCAGTGCCGGACGGGAATGGCCAGGTGTTCCCGGCCATTCCCGTAGCCCCCCAGCTTGGGGGGCATGCGGGGCCCGCCAGCTAGGCGGGCACGCGCCGGGAGGGTCGTGGATGTAAAGGCTGTGCCGGTTTCCCATGGCCCTCCCATCGCGGCGATGAGGGAACACCGCTGGGTTTTTTAGTGGGTATACCGGTTCTACCAGGGAGTCCCACATACCCCTTCCGTCCCCCGACGAAAAAAAAAGAAAAAACAAAAAAAGGCTCGGCACAACTGGAGGTTTTTTCCCGAACATAAAAGTTCATATTCTATTTTGCCGCCAGGCTGTGCCGTCGAATAATGCCAACCCGAAAATGTGTAATCCCTCAGTAGGATAGAACACGTTATCGATATTTCTCCTACCGAGCAAGCTCTCCATCCTACCCGGCCATACCGCCAACATATAAACCGTTGCCAATGCGGGGCTCGGTGCAGCCCCTACAATTTATAGCGCACATTTAGCTCGCATACTTTACGCTCTGCCCTCTTAACGCAACACTACATTACGACTGCAACGCCCGATGTTTCGCGGTGTTAGGATGCTGCGGGTTTTAGGGAAATGCGTTTATTATGATAACGTTTTATTACTTTTTAAGTACTACGTATAGTTTGTTTAAAAAGTAGTTGATTAGAATTAAAACAGTTGGATCAGAAACCGTACCAATATTAACCATACCACTTACAAATTGATTGCACTGATTTGATTTAAAAAAATAAAGTCACCCAAAGGGCAATGGAGAGGGCTATGCTTGGAGTTGCCCTACGTGATCGAATAAGAAATGAAGAAATCCGCAGGAGAACCAAGGTAACTGATAACTATAGCCCGAAGGATTGCCAAACTTAAGTGAAAGTGGGCTAATATTGCCCGCAGAACAGATGACCGATGGGGCCGAAAGGTCCTGTAGTGGCGACCGCATACCGAAAGACGTAGCATTGGAAGGCCTGCCACAAGGTGGACCGATGACCTTGTGAAGACCGCAGGAATCCGCTGGATGCGGGAAGCACAGAACCGGTCGAAGTGGCGGGGCTTGGGGGAGGCCTATGTCCAACAGTGGACGCCTTCGTCTGAAATGATGATGATGATTATTAAATAATCATCCTCATCATTTCAGCCGAAGGCGTATACTTAAAACTGAAATTCTAATTTTAAATTACGTTGAAGATGTTTTTCATTTAACAATAATTGAAGTTAATCTACTAACCTATATGGCAAAACTATACTATACTATCTACTAACCAGCGATGGGGAATCACTGTAATTTGAAAACATTGTAAAAGTAATTATTTTTAAAGAGAAACCGTGGAGTTTTTTGCCGGCTCTTCTACATAAAAAACGACGAATTGGAACCGTGCACCTAGCTTCTCACGTTCCATAATAAATTATTTTTATTATTTTTTAATTAAATCCCGATACCTAAACGTTACGTAACAAAAAATAGCGGTGTGTTAGCTAATTATAACATTGATAAAATTAACAACCGTGTAATTACAGTGCGCATGCTATAATACACAGCAACTTATTTCAATTTCCTAGAGGCTATGTTACCAACCCACACTGGGCCTGCGTGGTGGATTACGGCCCACTCCCTCTCTCAGAGAGGAGGCCTGTGTCCCAGCAGTGAAAAAATTATAGGCTGATTATGAACGGCCAAATTCTTCCATGAATATTAATAGGTGGATGTTTGAGGAATATTAGAAAAGGTTGGAATGATTGAATTGCAGCAAATGCTGGTAAAGGACACAACCAAGCTTTTTTTTTTTCTCGGGCTTGTCTCATTCGTGTGGAATGTCCTATGTCCAGCCGTGAACGCCTTTTACAACGTCTACTTCATTTTATCTAATTCGAAGACATCACAGACTGATGTGGCAAAGCCCAATTTGCACGCTGCAAATTTCTAGCCCGTGGCGAATAACAAAATTGAAACAACAATGACTTTCACGGTGCAACTAAATCACACCATGTAAATCAGACTTACCTATAGTAATAATTTAATAGGCAAGCGTACTGAATTTGTGATTAATACTCGATACTTCGCTGTAATGAGACGGGGCCCATTTCCTTACACTGAAACAATAATAATATACGCTTAGCCATAAATTTACATGGCGATCTCTCGCATTCGGCCCTGGTCCAGGCCATGGTCCGGAGCGAGAGTGCATGGAAGGCAGTCACCTTCTGCGAAGCAGTAATGCTCGCGAAGGAGGAGGCGGAACGCGTTAGGGAGCGGCAGTCTGTGCGCCCTTACGCCCCTAGTCGCCACAAGAGACGCACTGGGCGGCGGGAATCGATAGCCGTTTCTGGTCACCGTAGGCGCGGGCTTGTGGACGGCGAGCTATGGGCAGCTCGCCGTCCGGTAAGGACTAGGCTCGGGTCGACGGCGCGTTGTGTTCCACGCGCGCCTCAAAGAGATGTCAGCACGCACTGACGGGGTCCCCCAGGACCGGTGCCTGCCAGGGTTGTGGGTGTGTTCGAAAGGGATACCGTGGCCCTGGCACACAGGCAACTGAAGGAACACGGGTGGGTTTTAGTCAGTAAAAGTCTGACACGTCTTCCCGCTCCGCCTAGAGCGGGACAAGTTATTTGATAATTTCCCACCCAAAAAAAAAGGCATTTTACATATTATTCATTTTCTTTTCCAACAGAACAACAAGTACTATTTATTTTCAAAAGCGGACCATTTGTTCAGTCCATAAAGTATTCATTAAGGTCCGCTGCAGCGCGGCTGACAAATGAATGTCCACCACTGCGCGACACCGGTCGCCTCCACGTGAATTAACTAGTCAATACTACGCGGGGCTGGCTTTTGCATATGTGCGGGAGGAACGGAAGGGTTAAATTCATGCGCTGCAAGATTAAATATGTTTGCTGGTTAAGTAAGATCTTCCCACACGCATCACCTTTTTGAGACAGGAAACAAATAGTAATTTTACTATCAGGTTACTTTTTCGGACAGTCTAATTTTGTCACCCAAAGAACACGACCAAAGTTTATTTTTTTTAAACTGTAGAGCCACTTCCCTTTTCTAGTCTGAACTATTCATAATAACAACGCATCCACATTTCAACTGGTCGCCGCACGACGCGACGCACGTCAGTTGACTAACGTTCAGTGAGCAGACCACACGTCATCGCCTCAACTGCACATGCTGTGTTTAATGTAGTACAGTGGGTTGAAGGTTTTACTTTTGGGAACATTTTATACTCCGTAGAAAATGTTTTCAAAGATTTTTGTTTATAATTTAGCCTTTGGCAAACGGATTGGAAGCTCCAGAAGGTGCTTTAGGTAGCTTATTATTCTTTACCAGAAGCCGCAGGTGGCCTGATGAAAACACTTAAATTGATTTTTAAAGGTTATGAACAATGAAATCCAGGACTAATTTTACTTCAGATAACATGCAAACAATAAAATAAAATCCTACTCAAAATTCACAAACTACAGGATATAGCAATCTGACAGCAAGTGACGTCACAATGTGTATCAGCTGCAGCACGGCACGGCATTGACAGCACGCGGTAAGCGCATCTGACACTGCCCCTGCCCGATGACGTCATGTAACACCGGTTTTATAAGCATATCTACCTATTACAGAAAACCATGAAACACTATCTTTTTTTTATTATTTGAATGCAATTCATGAAAAAAAGACTAGATCCAAAGCTCACATTACTGGATGTACCGATCACAAGCCGTGCTGGCGTCACAATCTGCAGCAGCGCGCGGTCAGCGCACCTGCCCGATGACGTCATGTACCTAACGTCAATCTTATAAGCATACCTATTTTATAGAGAAAACTAACCAACAGGAAGAATTTTTTATTTAAAATCAATGTAACCAATCAAAACTAGAGTCAACAGTACAGGTTGTACCAATCACAAGCAGTGACATCACAATGTGGTAGGCGCCGGATTAATATCATCAATCTGCGGCAGCGCGCGGTCAGCGCACCTGCGATGACGTCATGTAACGTCACTAACTTGTTAGGATCTGTCGGCAATTTGCGAAGGATTATGCTGAAATATCCGGTTTAGAGTTGAATAAATAAACGGGGCAGGCATGTTTTATTTATTGTTATTGTAATGGAATAGCAGTAAAATGAATAAGCCTTCCTGTGAGGTTTAGCATCAGTCGGATTATGACAAGAAATGTTAATGAATGAAGCACTCATGTTTGACTGCGACTGTATGCTACGAGCAGCAAAAGAAGTTTTTGTTGTGAAGTGAAAGTTCTTAGGCGGCGATTCGATAATTTGTAATCGAAATTTCAAGGACGCGTCCCGTTTAGCTATATACATGAGAGAGAAGAATGATATTTAATTTAATTTAATTTATTTTACCTCGGACACATATTTTTGTTAGTATAACTCTCTCTCGCCTTTCACACAAAATCTCTCTTATTCTTTACTAGCTTTTGCCCGCTGCTCCGCCCGCCCTCCCTTTTGTTAGGAACTTTTATTATTCAAAGCAGATGTCCAGGATCTGAATGTTATTGGTTGACGGAATCAACTCAACTAACAAATAATGATTGCTACTTCGATATTTGGGCGTTTATAGTTTATTGTAACTCAAAAGTTATTTTGAATAAACATAAAACCATGAATTAATAAAAGTCTAGTAGTTTCATCACTCACTAAATAATACAGTATTATAATTACTTTATTATTTCCTCCCTCCATTAGCCTCCTCAAAATATTGAAGGTCGCATGGATGTCGGTTATCGCGTAACAAGGTAGCCTATGTCCTTTTCTATATCTCAGGCTATACTTCTGCCAAATTTCATGACGATCGGTTCAGCGGTTTAGGCGTGAAAACGTAATAGACTGACAGACACACGAGTGTTCCTTTTCCTTTTGAGATACAGAACTATATGAATAACCGTATGAATGTTCCTTGAAACCAACCATGCTTACAAACACAAGATCAACGATGCAGTACAATGCAATACAAAATACTAGGAATTCATTCAAAGCCAAACAAAACAAAGTAATCTGTGGACGCGGGTTGGCGCACAAACGTATGATTGACGACAAGACCACGCAGGCAGATAGAAAAGTTTCACTCGCAACAAAATATTGAGAAGCCAAGGGTTATAAACTGAAATGTCGTCATAGGCGACAACACAGTTGTCCGTCGACAAACTGCCATTGTTAAAAAAATATGCGTATGTAGTTTATTTACCGACTGTTTAACCATAATTATTGACGTTTAAACGTCAATTAACACTAAGCAACATTTATAAATAAACCCCTTGGAGTTTAGCACTATTAAAAGGCGAACTAAGCGTCTACCATTGGTAAAAAAACAACTTCAGTGGAAAAGTATGTGTACCTACTGTTGAGTAAAATCAAGTTTTCGATGTTTGAAAAGTGCTGATTGTCAGCTTTATTTGAATATAAATGTCCACATGGATTGCAACGGCTAGTCTAGTACAGGGAAAGTGAACCTTCTATCCGTTATTATTTTGTAACATGAAGGACCCGTGATTGACGTTGTAGGCCCAGCGCTACATCGCTTGAGGGGGACAGACAGGCGACAGGCTAGTTTTGGACAAATCAATCTCCGAAATGAAGAGGTTTTATTGCTTTGCAATTTATTCGTTTCAATTAAATGTTTTCAAACACATTTTTCGCGTTTTCATTTTCTGGCGTGGCTTTGCCTGAGATTTTTTTTAACGCCATTTTGTATTTTTTTGCCTGCCTCGTTGATCGAGTGGTCGAAAGCGTTACTGCTGAGCATGAAGCCCCGGGTTCGACTCCCGGGTCGGGCAAACTGTTATTGGGTTTTTCCATCTGGAATTTCTCAGCCTTTGTCTATGGTGATTTGTGCCGGGTTGATGGCAATAGGCCCCTATTAATGGAGTTGGGTAAGAAACATGGTAAGGTGAGGTGTTATCAGGTGGAATAAGACTATGGGTACGTAGGTGCGCGCCGCCCGCCGCCTCGCTCTGTTAGGAGTGCGAGCGGCTAGGACTAACCTACTCAAGTTTACCCCTATGTCACGAACTGCACGTATTGTTAATATTATTACGGTATCGGAGGATATATTTGGGCAGAACCTGCCGAAATTCATTCAAATGGCACAAATAATAATTGAAAGAGGTATTGTGTTATAAACATTTGTCAGGTTTATAATTTTGTTTATTATCTAGTATTTATGTATATTATTATTTCTTTGTAATTTTACTTACAAGTCATTTTATTTATTGTAAATTTGTGTAGACATGTGCCTTATAACATCGCCTTGGATGACTCTGTAAAGATGTTATAATTGTGAATTAAATAAATAAATAAATGACTGAGCCCAAGGACTGGAAGACGAGATGTCAGTCGTCCGGCGTGGCGGCGAGATGAGCGGATCACATTGTTGACATTGCGGGCAAAACCTAGATGAAGCTGGCATAGGAGCGTGAGGATTGTTACAAGAAAAGAGAGGCCTATAATAATAATAACAATATCTTTATTAATCAAGCAACATGACTCAATTGTGTTAGTAACATTACTCCTTACCCCTATATTAGCATTTCTATTCTAATCACTTAACCTAAAACCATGAATACATGTGAATCATTGCCACACGCCTAACACCGAGGTGGACAGCTTGTAGCAGCGACTCACATATAAACAATCGAGTCTGTTCGCCACACAGCGCAGAATAAGGTTGGGGCTGGCCCGCATGCGGCGCACCAGGGAAGCGCATCTTTTCTCATCGTTGCATAAAAACAGTCAACTCGAGCTTCAGCAAACATCCCTGACGCACTAGTGAAGCGGGGCAACCCCATCAATAATCTGATAACCTATGCCCAGCAAACTTTGACTTTGACTTTCAGCATTAGGAGAAGTCAGCCTGTGGATGATGATATGAGACTTAAACATTACTGGCAAAATGTGGGTGAATATAAGTACTCCTGTGCCTAACCCTTTGGGGATTAATGTTATGTAAACTGTTTTCTCTAGAAAACTAGCAAATATCAAAATCGTTTTGGTGGGTAGTACAATATTGATAGGTTTACGTAAATTAAATACATTCGCAATTAATGCTCGCATCGCAATCATTCGGTAGCGAATTTTTTACATTCATCAGTCAGTATTGATCATTAATTTGGCCTCACAATAAATCATTTGCTCGTTTTTGAGGGACGTCACTATCGTGGTTCATATTCGTTTTCTGAGTTTTACTGCCTGCCTGTCTGTCTTTACATTTTTTTGACCTCGTTGTTAGATATAGAGCTCTTGCATCTACTTGTTAATAAGTATAGCGTGATTAGATTATTGGCTGGTACTGTTGCAAACAGCATTTATTTCTATCACCCTTTCAAAACCATGATTTCCAATGTTATAAAGATCGCGTCAAAAATCATATCGTCAACTTTTGAATCCTTTACCGAGACGCACAAACGTACCTTGTACCTTTATACATAGATCTTTTGGCACGTTATCAAAATTGAAACCAATGCCGCCATCTTGTTTCTTTTCAATAAAATTTCAAAAATGTTTACCAACAATCCTGTCCATCAAACGCCAAAGGATTTTGCTGCACTGTTCATTTTTTAAACAAGCGTCAAGAAAATTTTGGTAACACCCAAGCAGACCCGCAGAAAACACTAGTAAACACAATCTCACAAAAAAACTCGTCATTTAAAATCGGAAACCCTACTGTCATTTACCGTTTCCAATACGTCGTCCGCAGTGCGATAAACGCAACTCCATCGTCGATATTTCATAAAAATCGCATCCAATATTCACTAGTCTGGAATCGTACGTTCAAAGTTAACGAATTTAATTTGATACGGAACCTCTTTTGTTGCCGCGCGTGTGTAATGCCAGATCTTACTGAAAATAGCTTAATTGTTGATTTCCAATTTGGGATGGAAGATTTGTGAATGCGGCATTAATGTGGAGGGAATAATTGTTGCGGAAAATATTATTTATGACGTAATGCGGAGGTACATATTTGTGCGTGATAGGCATAAAGTACAAATGCTTAGGTACGTGTATGAGGGGCTTGTGGCTAAGTAATAACAGCCGTACGGGTCGATCGATCAGGTTAAGCTACGCTTGCCGCGGTTGGTCCGTGGATGGGTGGCCATCATTATATACCAAGATCCCTCCGTGCCTCGGAAAACACGTTAAGCCGTTGGTCCCGGCTGTCATTTGTAGATCATTGACAGACGTTACGGGTCGTCAGAAGCCCGAAAGTCTGACAACCAGTCGTAATTACTAGGGTATCGTATTACCCAGTTACTGGGTTGTGGAGGTCAGATAGGAAGTCGCTCCATATAAAATACTGGTATTTAGTCGGCTTCCAGTCTAACCCGATGAAGCTGAATTTCAGCTTCATCGGGTTAGACTGGAAGCCGAACCAAACATAATTGGGACATGGCTAGGCAAATGAAATGCTTAGGTACGTTTATCTATAAAAAGTATTGAAACACTTGTTTAAAAACGAAATAGAGCTTTTAAAATAGCATGACTACTTAGAAGACACTTAGACCCAGTAGCACCGCCAGTCACTAGTGCATTTAACACTAAACATATTTTAAACCAGATGTATGAATGTAAACGAAACAAAATGAGTATGGTGCGTGGCGCTCTATAGTTTCTGCCTACCCCCATGAGAAGAAGGCGTGAGTTTATGTATGTATGAAAAAAAAATCTGTCTCAGTCATCTTCAAATGATTGCCAGAAACAAAATGATGTTTTAAGTTTAGTGCTAATAGTTATTTATGCAACTGTTGTATAATAAGGGGTATTAAAATACGAATGTGGGTTTTCACACGAGGCGAAGCCGAGTGTGATAATAGTATCACATGAGTGTTTTAATACCTAATTATTACAGTTGCATACAAGACTTTATCTACACCCATGATATGAATCCTCTATAAAAGGTTCCGAAACAGTTTTTGCAATACTAATATCGAACAAAAATGGCGGGATACGACGCTATGGTATAGTATAGTGAAACGCGCGTGCGTGACAATGTTCTTTTTTTGAATTTCATAAAGATACCACGAATTGAGCAGTGAGAATGGAAGGGAGGATGAAGATCCCTTCCTTACTCATCAAACAGATCCCAGATTCAAATCCTCGTAAAAGCAAAGGAGTTGCATTATGAAATTCAGTACAACATTATAACTCTTGTTTACATGATATTTATTCAGATATGTTACTGTAGTTGTAATTGCAATCATGTCATTAATATTTTATATACTTAGATTATTTTATATTTTGTGAATGTGAGAACGTTGTAGGCCTAGTAGAGTGTAGATTTGTTGGCGGTTTTCTATTTTGTTAAGTACCTGGTAATTGATGAAAGGCCTACACTGTCCTCCCATACCTATTACTTATCACTGTTATTTAATAATATTGTAAAGCCAATTATTTTTAAAAGAGTAACCGTGGAGTTTCTTGCCGGCTCTTCTCCATAGGAAACGACTAACTCGAACCGTGCACCTAGCTTCTGACGTTTCATAAGTGCCCATGTAGGTTTATGTGGAATAAAATATTTTGATTTTGATTTTGATTTTGATGCTATTATGGTTACTATGACACTGGGTGTTTTAATGTTGGCAATAATCTAACTGTTTCAGAAACTTTTATAGAGGATTTATAGCATGGGCGTAGATAAAAGCATTAAGAGGGCGTACAAGGGTCTACTAGCGTCACTCCTTTAAAAAAATATTATCTCGTGACTGAGAAGGAATTAACAATTAAGCTATGTAACAATTTAAATGAACCTTAACCTAACCGACACAGTCACATTCAACCGGAAACTAATCCATAATGCACTACGCATTTCTCTTTAAAAAAAGGGCTACAAAGATAACAACAAAACAATAAATCCTAGCACACTTATCGCATAGACAAATGCAAGTCGACAAACGCAGTGTTTACTCAACATGTGGGGCAAGCCGGCTCATAATATGGGCAAGCCGGGGCGAAACGGGCTAACTGGGGCAAAGTGCAGGTGCCACGTCATCTGATTTATATGCCGATTTGTCATTGGTCCAAACCACAGTGACCTTTGTGTTACGACAATGTGTGGTCAAGATTTGGGTGGCCTAAGTTAGGTGGAATATGGACTTTATATTAGAAAATGTTTCAGTAGATTAGGACTCCTAATGGCGAATGGCAATGGAGTCATCAATAATTACCAAAAATCAAAGATTATTTTTTTATCGACAAAAGCCACCACTCTTCCTCTTTCCATGGGTATCATAAAACACAAAAGTTGTTAAGACTAAGTCAATAAAACAAAAATTGGTTGTCTGTAAAGTTGGTTTACGGACTATAGTTTAACGTGACAACGTCATAACAAAATATTGATGCGGCGCAAGCGTACAGTGAGCGTAACGGGACAATGAGCGTAACGGGACAATGAGTCATCCTTTTTCGTGCATGAAGCCGGCGTTCATCGATTTATTAGACGTTGTCACGTCAAAATTGGTTGTCTGTAAAGTTGGTTTACGGACGATAGTTTAACGTGACAACGTCATAACAAAACATAGACTTAGCGCAAGCATACAATGAGCGCAACGGGACAATGAGCGTAATGAGACAATGAGCGTAACGGGACAACGAGTCATTCTTTTTCGTGCATGCAGCCGGCGTTCATCGATTTATTAGACGTTGTCACGTCAAAAAACTAAAAAAAAAAAAAAAAAAAAAAAAAAAAAAAAAAAAAAAAAAAATGCAAATTCTACAAACAACGCTACGCCCTATGTTTTTATTATTCTAGCGTATGGCACTCGTGGGTTGCAGCTGAAAATCAGCGTCAGTTGGTACACCTTGTGTGTCATCTGACATTATGCTGAGCTGAGGCCCTTTTGGCATTATAATCATTGTTTTCTGTTTTTTATAGTTTTAAGGTGTATTTTTTGCTGTAATGCCAATAAACGCATTTTTTTTTCTTTCTTTCTTTCTAGGTAATAAGCCTCCAATAAAATACGCACGGGATAGCCACCTTGTACATAATTATCGTGTAGTGAATATGATGCCAATACATCTCTCCTGGAACCAGTTAGAGTTGCCAACATTTTTGAGGCTGAAGACAAAGCCACTCGCGGGATTAGCGCAGTGATTAATTACGAGAAGCGTCTATAAGCAAAAGTGGGGTAACGTTGTTCACACGACACAATAATGTGCGAGCTATTCTGATTGTTTGAGGTAAGTTTGTGAGTTACCTACTTAAATCAATATTAAGTATATTAACGTTATTGTGTGGACAAATTAATACAATATTGAATTCCTGTTTATTTTTAACCGACTGACTCAAAAAGGATAAGGTTATGTATTCGGCGATTTTTTTTCTTATGCATGTATGTACACCGATTTCTCCATGATTCTTTTTTTTTTATAGAGGAAGCCCACGCGGTGGTCCCTTAGTATAATCATCATAAACTTGATTGTTGTTTTTTGTTATAAATAAATTTACAAAACAATGGCAAGCTATCGATAGAAATTTGTTTAATATTCTTCGATGATAATTGGCACCTTTTTTTAGTCTCTTCGCCGAATATGTCACATTGTATTATTACTTTTTGATGAATTAACTTTATTATTATTATTATTTTCTTTAGTTCAATAAATATGACTACATATAATTAATGTTTTTTGCCATAATCACAGCTTTTATCAAACATACTGGTGATAATCACCTAAATTTTCAGAATTATTGCATAAACCATTTTTTTTTAAGTGAGTATATTTTTCTGAACGCATACAGTATTCCATCATAGATGCCTATATTCACCATATTCCAGTTATTATATTAGTGTTCCATCAGTAACGTAGGACATAAAGCGAAGAACACACTAGGTGTCGGCTGGTAATTCGACTATTAATCACGCGACCGCGCGCCATGTGCAGTACTCACACTGCATCATAAATACTGGACGCTTTTAGATCGTACGATACGGTGACGATACGATTATGTATGGTGTGATAATGAGATTTATGATAAGCAGACCTGGACATTTAAGCCCACTTAATCAAAAATTATAAAAAAAAAAAATATAAAGAAAAAAAAAATACAATGTGTAACCGAAAATGATTATTATGAAAGTACTTTGTTCAGAATTTTAATGTAAGTAATATTTATCTCAAAAATAATGAAAACTACGTAAATTGGAACGAAGAACCTACTACGCTAGACCCTTATACGTGTGCGACTGATGACGTACGTAGATTTGTAATTTGACCACGATTTTCTCCCACAATTATTTTAACTAATTTAATTTAAAAAACAATGTTTTATACATAATATTATGAATTCAGTGTATATATTATGATTGTAACATAATATTCTAAACGAATTTAAAACATCGTTCTATTTTCGTCAATAGTTTGAAGATGATAGAGACAGGTGATGTGTGGTGCATGGGCCTTGCTGATATATGATATATTGATTATTTATTTTCATGTAAGTTGTAGCTGTACTAACGAAAAGGAACGACTCGGTTTTAACTTTTTACAATAACTATGTAAGTTGAACATGATCCCATCGATTATCATAGCTGAATGATATATTTTTTTTTAGTATTTGTTTGTTTCGCTGGTTTTTGTTATTTGTTTTGGTTTATACACGTATTTATATTTAGATTGTTTTCATTTTCGACAGTCTCTGCGATTTGATACAGATTTTGTCTTGCTTTATTTGTTTGTGGTTCGTGCTGGGGTTATAATTATATTATATTTTATTTTGTGATAAATATAAACTATACATTTGTAATAAAAAATTAATAAATATAATGAAAATGTTTTTCATGTGCCGTTGAAGCTCTTGAGTTGGCTCAGAATTTTGGTGATATACTTTACATAGGCGTCGAAGACTTCCTCTTTTCGCGTGAGCATCCCGATGTCGTATGCTGTGATACCAAATAGCTGAATGATATTAGGTTACCGTTATTTGACCAGCACACGAACTAAAAGAGAAAAAACCGGCCAAGTGCGTGTCGGACCACGCACAATGAAGGGTTAAGTAGTTGGGATGTAACTATCCCAAGAACGAAATACAATACAATATGGTAGTTCAACTGCAAATGTAAGTTTGTACGCACAATATTGGGAGATTTACCATGTTATATTTAAGACCATAGATAAAACTTCTTATATGTTTTTCTGTAATCTATAAGTATAGAACTATTTACCGTATTATTTCAAAGTTTTAGGCTTAGTAGTTTCGGAGATGAGAGCGAATGGTCAATATTTATCTATTTTCTTAAATAACTTTAAAACTATTAGTTTTAAAATTATAAAAAAAAAAATTGTGACCCTCACTGTAAACTCTTTTGGTTGATATGTCACACGGTACAGTATGCAATTTTTATTTTATTTTCTTGTTTGTCTCCCAAAAGTGACTCCCGTATTATTCATTTTCGAGAGATATGTGTACCAGATTTCATCTTAATTGACCGGCCATTAGATTCGGAGCAAACTGAGTGCGACAGACGGACAGACAGACAGACACACGAGTGATCCTATAAGGGTTCCATTCTTTCATTCTGACATACGAAACCCTAAAAACCTCCATGATAGTAGAATAAACTTGGAAACATTGGCTGGTTGACACTTTTTCAAGGATGTAATTTATATTTTACCTCACAAGCTCGTAAAAAACCCGGTTAATCATTCGAAATCTGAGTGCAAAACTGCATTTTATCCGCTAGCGTGGAAAGTGTTTTTAAAATTCATCCTTTCTACTCATTAATTTTCTATACTGCCAATCCACTGAAAATGCATTAATACTTATTTTATGTCAGTCCGCCAACCTCATTTTTAGAATAATCGCACTGGCCAGTACGACGACTACATGAAGAAAAAAAAAACCTTTTTTAAATTTTCTTCTCTTTAATTCTTTATTCAGTTCAGTTTCCGTCATTTTGGTTTGTTTTTTATATAATCTTAAGAAATCATAAAACATGAGCAAGTCCAGCAGCGACGAAGATATTTTAACACCTGCAGAGTTAGTGCAAGAGGTACATTAACATTTTTTTTCTTGCTAGGTGCATTTTCCTCGCTGTAGTGAGGTGAAAAGTTGTGTGTTTCGCTCGACAGCAAATTTATTCTACGTCTCGTACCCTTGAAACCCACGCTACGCTCAGAATTTAATATTCGAACCACTCGCCTCGCTCGTGTGAACCACAAGTGAAGCGAGTGGTTCAAATATAAAATCCAGAGCGTAGCTAGGGGATCCTAGTATCCTTCGCTTGCTCAGGTTTCAATATAAATACTCGCACCAAAATACAATTTTGCAGCATTGCTTATCAAATAACTATTATTGTTACTTTGGTTTTGAATCTTTTCACTCTGTTACGATACCTGATACTAAAATAAGCACCTTTCATACATGCCAATCTAAGCATAACTTTTCCAGCGCTCGCGTTCGGCGTTTAGCGATCTGTAACAATTGAAAAGGCGGTCACCAGGTTTTCATCCATCATCATCATCTATTCTAGCAAGCCAGTCTTTTCCCAACTATATTGGGATCGACTTTCAGTCAAATCGGATGCAGTTGAATATCAGTATTTTACATGGAGCGACTGCGATCTGACCTCCACAACCCAGATACCTACTGGGTAATACGATACTCCTTAGTAAGACTGGTTGTCAGACTTTCGGGCTGCTTTGGTCTACCCCGTAACGACTGCCAAAATTCTAGATGCCAGCAGGGAGCAGCAACGGTTTAACGTGCTTTCCGAGGCACGTTTTTATCCATTATAATATTGATCTCGAAAACTACATGCCAGGAAAGCCATAAAAAATGATTACGAGTATATCTTGTCTAAAGTGCTATTTTCCAAAAATATTCGAGCTGAAATCGTGCATTATAAACAGCTTCTCCGAACCTTCATTTTTCACAAGCCACATGCATAGTTCACGAGGGAAATATTAGTAGGAAAAATGCTGAAGTTATATATTTATGTTCTACGTAGATGGGCTTGAATTAAAATTGTATGAGCTGAAAAACCGGCGGTGAAGGGATGAAATTAATGGGATGGGATGTGCCGACGACATCTTTGGGTCTTGCGAACTTGTGAATATGAAGAAAGTTGCTGATTTATTGTTTTACTGGACCCCGTTAGATAAACGAGGATTTTTTTGGTATCTGTGTTACGAGTATGCGATGCGTTTGTTATGTGTTTGTGTGGGTTAAAAAGGATGTAAATGGATTAAATGAACGAAATTGATGATAATTTTTGACATATTTAGGTACCAATGTAGCAGTGGCGCAGCTACTATTATCGTAAGCCGAAGAAAAAAAAAACAGTTCTCATTAACTCTAGATACCATCAAAATGAGTTATTCAAAAAATAAATTCATCCTTTATTTTTCTGAATTTAACGCCATCTATGGTCAAAGAGACGCTATCACTACACAAACAGAATTATCAATGTTTTACAGAAATAAAACGTTAATATTACCGATTATAGTTTTATTTCTGAAAAATATTATATTACAAAATTTTTTTAAAATGATGTTCTATCGAACAAAATTTAAAATAACAGGTGAAAACAAAATACACGAGAATTTATCTGACTTACTAAGAAGAGTGATAGTTCCGAAGGGAAGCCGATAGGAATCAGGTTGTATAAAGGCTGCGCCCCTGCAAAGGAGTTATTTTAATGTCATATAATACTGTATAGGCATTTGCCCTGTACTGAGAAAGAATCACTCAAAAGTTATATTATATCACTATTCCTAGTTCAAGTGAGACACCTCGTAATAAAAAAATCATTACAGAGGGTTATCAATAGATATCTTTGCAATGCAGTGAAACAGTTACAGACCTGTATTTTAACTAAAATGTAAGGCTAAAAACACATGAATATTCCATCGCTAACATTTTAATCCGATAGCACAGAGTTATGATATAATCCCAGTCTGCAAAACTGTTGCTATGTCTATGTTTTATAGTTCGCACGTTTACTGCAGCTCAAATAGTGCAAAACTAATAATAGTTTCAGTTGCAAAGCCTATGTACCTACCTATCTATGTATGTAAGCAATGCATGTATGTATGTGTCGTGATCTGGGTCAAAGAATCGGTATTGCTAAACGAAGTGAAACCGATAGATTACATAATGTTGATTTGAGATTGTTTTATGGTGGTTTTTTGCTTGTTTGTAGTTGAAAGTTACGTTAGATGGCGTTCACGGTTTAGTAATAAAAAGGAGGTACTGTTGTCTCATTATTTTTGAGATATCATCATCTGCCCAGCCTTTTCCCAACTACGTTGAGGTCGGCTTCAAGCCTAACCGAATGCAGCTAAATAGTAGTATTTTACATGGAGCGACTGCCAATCTGACCTTCAGAACCTAGCTACAGAGTAACAGATACCTCTTGATAATACTGGTTGTCAGACTTTCGGGGTTCTGACGACCCGTAAAAACCGTTTGACCGTAAAAACTAGAAAAGAAAAACTGTCAAAGATCTACAAATGACAGTCGGGACCAACGGTTTAACGTGCTTTCCGAGGCACGGAGGGGCTTAGTATGTAAAGATTGTCACCCGTCCACGGACCAACCGTGACAAGCGTAGCTTAACCTGATAAATCGACCCTTGCTGTTATACTTAGAATCTCTTTTTGAGATATATTAACGGTTATATTAAAGATTCAATAATGGCAGACAAGAGGATGCAACTACTCAAACTCAACCATTACGTGCTAGGAGTGAGGCGTATATGTATATCGTAACAGCTAAATACAACAGGTATCACAAGATAACAGACGGTAACTGTGACAAATAAACTGAAAAAACAGCTTCTGTTCCACGACGAGATAACAGAATCCATCCAGTCACAAGCTTTTGTCTATTCATGCGTATGACATGACAGTTACCTTAGAATATAGATAAAAAATGTTACTGTTACACTGTGACACCCTGTTACATCGTCCGTCACAAGCTCTTTCCTTTTCTCGCATAGGTGTCACACAACACCTTAGAAAGAGAAGTACCTCCGTGTATTATAACCATGCAGCTGTGGTAACAAAGAACACACAATAGTTTTTTCCCACATAGTATGAAATAACAGCCTGTTATTTTGTAACAGATTTTTGGAACTGTTAATTACGTTGAACAGAAACAGGCGGAACAGATATGCGATTTTACCTGTTACAACCCACTCCTGTTACGTGCTACTGCTTAAATAATACGTCATCTTTTTCATTTTATATAAGGTTGGGTTAACCTGAAAATTTGGTACATAAAGGAAGCTTCTTTTGCCAATATTTACCTATCAAAAATTGCACACATTTCAGTCGAACAACTAATAACGACACTCTAATTAATAGTTAAGGCAGCAACTTCACAGCATATCAAAATGGCGTGCTGATCCATTTAATGGAAAAGCACACAGATTTGTCAAGCGAAGGTACGTAACGGCCCCAATTAGTGGCCCCGAGCTAACGAAGGGGAATTCCGAGGAAAACCCACCGGAGCTAATAAGGTAACCAGAGTACTGATCTTGTGGTGGAGCCTTTGATTTTAAGAGTTTTACGGTGAATGGATGTTGTTGGATAGATTGATTGTAAAGTGTTATTTGGTTTTTCAGGTAAAATATTACTGAGTTTCATATTTTGTTATTGTAAGCTTCCTTTGGCAAATGGCTTAGCTTGGTTGGCTTTGTTTGGCTTTGGTTTTCTTTTATTTGGCTACCTTTGGTATTTTATTAAGCATATTCTTGACAACGTTTTCTACGCTCTAGATTGAATACATTTAAAATTGCAAGTGGCATGCAGCATTAATATTGAATAATCAAGATTTAAGAATGTTCTCCTTAATTGGGAATCTCAGTCAGTAGTTCGTTAAGATAGGCTATTGATGTTTGAAGGGTATTAATTAATTTGTTTGTTATTGTTTTGTGGGTATGACGACAGTCATTTTTACGTTGGATATGAATGTCATCTTAAACCACAAGATGGCGTTACTTTTGATACGGTTACGATCTATTTGACGACATGGTTGGAGCAGTGGTTAAGCGATTGATGCTGCGCTGCGTGTCGCGGGTTCGATTCCCGCATGGAACAAATATTTCTATGACCTACTAGTAGTTGTTCCGGGTCTGGCTGTTTGTGTATGTGAGTTTAGATGTTTGTAAACGCACCCACTAAATCCACACATACGCACCTAATAATATTTTTCTGTACTATGTTTTTTGTTAGTAATTATGTAATTCTATGTTTTTTGTATTTTAAATATTTAATTTTAATAATATTGTTAGTTTTTTTTTTTTCTCTCTAATTTGGTTGTAAGTATACACCGTGTCATTTTAACCGTCTTACAACGGCAGCCCACTTCATGTATCCAATGACTACTAATCATTCATAACAAAAAATAACAAAATAAAAACCATTTGAATAAATCAAAAAATTTAATAGTATTAAATAAGTATGACGCATGACGCAATTTGAAACACCCTGTTACGAGCGCGCGGTCAGAGCCATAACAAAAAATTGACACCAAAGTAGCCACGAGCGTTTTAGCGGATAACCGGTAGCGCGCGCGCGCACTTCCACTTCCGATATTCGGACGCAACTGAGACACTGTGAGAGTGACCTTCACCTATTTTTTTGTTAAAGGGGTGGGGGCGTGGCACGCGCCGCATAGCATTAGAACTTCTCATTGGATGACAGTCCACGTGGACTGTGCTTGATTGGGTAAGCCGGCGATGGAATGATCTACTCGCTCGTGCGCTGGGTAGGATGTTCTACCGTTTAATACGTAAACATTATAAACAGGATGTTCATAATTCTAATGCATTATTTATTTTTCTTTGCACCTATTATTTTAATTAATGGTAACAAATTTTTAATCACGCCTAGAGGTATTTTATGTCGGATACATTGAGTGGACTTCTTTTGTAAGACGACTAAAATGCCACAGTGTATAGTTTAGTTTATATAAATATAGTAGTGTGTAGTGTGTAGTGGTTATAGTTTAGTGTAAGTTCTTAGCTGTCGCATTAGGGTAAACCCTGTAACGATAATTAAGTTGTTATATATAAATAAATAAATAAATAAATAATACAGGAGAAATTCCTAGTGAGGGGTATAATCAACGTTTTATAAAAAATAAAAATAAACTGTTTTCTTAAACATTGATTTTACATTTAAAGTTATGCATTAATTAATCCATGTGTTTTATAAAACGTTAAATCGAATATTTAAAAGATTTTTTTAAATTGTTTTGGTTTCAAGATGCCAATGAATGAAACTGTTTTACCAAATGACTGGCGCGCTACATCCGATCCCCACTCTTGTGGGTTGCCAGCGTAGCGCGTAACTCTTTAGTCAGTCTGTTACTAACTGTGTTGCAAGCAAGTGAAATAATAAAAGGATTAAGTGTGCCTAAAAGTGAGTTTTATTGGAGCAGATAATAATATAAAACCAATGCATTAGTGCAAATAAGGACCATTTTGGCAAACACCTAACCGCTGCTCATGTATGTAAATCTGCTAATACAACAACACAACATCCCAGTTTTATTCCACACAACAAAAGCAAAGCTCAGTGCAAGATACCATGCATTGCTCTAATTAAGTTTAAACAAAACATGAATCATTAAAAGCGGTGTAATGCGCGCTGCGGGGGTGAAGGTGGGAGGTGAGGGGGTGCGCATCCCCTCTTGATTTATACCCCGATTTGTCGTCGAGCCAAACCGCCCCTGATTCACCGCTGTAATGCCGTGTTTACTGATAAACACAGAAATACCGAATGGCCGTTGTAAATGAGTTTTCATTAAGTGGCGTATTTTTTGGGGGTGAAAAGGGGTTGATTGGTTTCTGCAAATTAATGAAGGTATTGAGAAAAATCTAAATGTAAAACTAAGAAAAAACAAAGATATGCGATCACTGGATTTGAGGTACGGAGCGATTTGCTTGTGCAAAAACATTAGAGCGGTTATGCCAATCGTGGTATCTCGTGAACGGAACGCAAACCAAGCAAATTCGTAAGCAATTCCCAACGCGATCCAGTGATTTCACACCTTGTGTTATAAGTCGTACGTTGTAAGCTGTGAATTGAATGTGCTTCTTGTATAAGTTTTTATGTATCGTATATAAGCATTATCATGTAGGTACAATTCGTTGGTAATCTTTTAAACAAATAAATAAAATTGGAGTGTCTGTTTGTAATGTCAAAATTACAGCTTTTAACTAAATACATATGAAAGTTTTAACTTTTTTTATAACACAAAAAACAATTTTTTGAAATTTTTCTGTCTATATGTCTGCCTGTTTGTTCCGGCTAATCTTCGAAACGGCTGGACTATTTTGACGGGACCTTCACTGGCAGATAGCCGACTTTATAAGGTGTAACCACAGTATAATAAAGTAACAGTATTAGAAAACGGCTGAAACGACGCGCATCCGGATCTCAGTTTATACCAGTACGCAACTGAGGCGGTATCAACAACGCCACTTACGAGCAACGCACAAAGACCTGACGTCACAAATCCTGCATCGCGCAAACAGAGTTTACCGCGCGACTAGCATATATACAACATCCCGACATATCGTCGAGCAGTTGCCCACCAGTCACAACACCTGTCTGGTCGGAGGATCCTCCCTTTTCTATGGAGGAAGAGTGAAATTTACACCCTGTTCCTTATACCTCTATACTTCAAGTGCGCGGTGTTTACGCGCAGACGCGGATAGTTAGTTTATCTACCGAGCGGCCGTAGGTAATTATTTCAAGGTCACTGCCGAGACGTAATACTGTTACTTATTTATACTGTGAAGTAACTTAGGCTAATTTAATTTAAGAAAAAACCACGAGGGCGAAGACTCAAGTAGCAATTAGCCCTTAAATAAATAACAGATAAAATTATATATTCTGGTATAGTAATTTTATTATATGTAAGTACATTGGCTTCACATATAATTATTAATTAATCATACAAAATATTGTTAACATTTTAAAAGAGTATGGAGTTTCTTGCCCATTCTTCTCCATACGTAATTACCTTTTGGAAGGGACAGCTTAGCAATAGAATCAATTAATGATTTGTTGTAATTTTTGACTTTCAAAAGTGCCTTTTATGTACCTATTTCAAATAAATGAATTGACTTTGATCTAGTGGGTAACATAAATAATATGCTTATTACCAGCAATCGAATCAAATAGTTGAATAATAATACCAAAAACTTAGATAGGTAGACACACAAAATAATAATTTTAATGTGTTATTCAGTATTTAAAAACCCACCGAGATCCCGCAGTAGCTAGTGTTAAAGTGAAGAGATTATGCAAAATCGAACTATAATTAAAAGATTTTCCACACTAGGTACACTCAGGGCTGGCTAAGCGTATTAAAGTAGTTATTTTGAATTTTATCTTTCAAAACACTTTGGGATTTCGGTACCGAAGTAACTGAAACAGTTATTTAGGGTATTCGGAAAAAACTACAGCCAAACAATAAATACATACATTATGAACCAACAAAAGTGATTTACTTTGTACTTAATAGTTATTTTTTATTAAACCGTACAAAGAAAAAGAAAATAAACGGTCAAGTGCAAGTCGGACTTGCATACGAAGGATTCCGTACACCGTAAAAAAAATATACTACATGTTTTAATAATTGGCGTTATATCGGCCAATGCAGTAATACAGACTGTGAAAATGTCAAGTGTCTACCTCATACGGTTCAAAAGTAGAAGAGAGAGATAAAGAGAGCCCTGTGATAGACGAACGGACGGACGGACCCGTGTCCCGCTGGCACCCCTTGGGTACGAAACCCTAAAAATCAGATGTGTAGTTAAAGAATTTGAGATAACAATGTCTAAACGCAATATCACTGATGGAAGCAATGGGGTTACCATATTCATTAGCATAGTGCTAATTAGCAGGATTTTGACGGAATGGTTAGATTTTGCTAGATTCTATGAAAGTTATTTAACTGAAACGATTCACATTTTAGCTGAATACAAAATCGGCTTATTTCTTCGTAAATAAATTTATCAGAAATGAACCACACAATTTGAGTCTAGTTGAATAAAAAAATATACTAGTTTCTATAAAGGTAATTTAACTTAACGGATTCAAGTGATTTGCGACAATTCTGTATTTAATATAGACCTGCTTCTTTCAAGTTGGATTTAATAAAAACAACTCAAGCAGTCTGAGTTATTACAGTGGTTTGTATATAAAATCCCCATCTTTATGTGGGTTGGTTCCCATCATTATAAAATCAACCTTATCTTTGTAGTGTCACGGATCTTTTTTTCTGAGTGAAAGAACCGACGATTAGGACCTCTTTGGTATATACGACCCGTTTTCTAATTTTAGACCAAAATGTGGATTGTGTCCTTTCTGCTAATTTACGTCCAATTTTTTCACTTAAACTTCCACTTCCCTAAACTTCCACTCTGAAGTTCTCGCATAGGCTTGCAACAGTTCATCTGCCACACAAACCACTATCCATATCCACCCAAGATTTTATATCACAAATAAAAGACACTACAGCCCATTTAAACCCATCCATTCTTACAAGCACTTCAGTGTATAAAATCCAGCAGTGTAACTCTGGGAGTGGGTAAGTCGGCCATAAAGTAGTAGTATGTACGTGACCGCAGGCGCCGTGGTCATATAACTCATGAAGGCAGATTGCAATGTACCTGTAAGTAGTGTTTAGAGTGTTATTACACCCGTGTTTGTTGGTACATACAATATTGTATGAGCAGACTGGCGATTGGGAGGAGACTGAAAGTGGCTGATGCTTAGAATGTTGTTTTTTTTTTTTTTGTTTTCATTATTATATGGATTTTTAAAAATCTTTTATATAGTTACTTTTCTATTTTGTGAATGTGAGACATTGTAGGTGGATTTGTTGACCATTTTCAAATTTGTTAAGTATCTGGTACTTGTTTTTAGGCCTATACTATCCTCCCATACCTATTAACACTGTTATTTGAAAATATTGTAAAAACCAATTATAATGTTTAAAAGAGTAGCCGTAGGTGGAGTTTCTTGACCAATTAAAACCGCCCGCGCCCGCGCGAATTTCATAAGTGATGGAGAATTTACGAGAATTTAAAATTAGAAGTAAAATTGCTTAATTTTAACTCAATATATTTTGATTTTAAGGTCTAACGAAAAAAGGTTATTCTATGAGTTTCAGAGTGGAAATTTGCTAATATTTCTTTAGGTATATACCAGAGCCAGAGACTTCATTTTACTCGTACCACTTTGTCGGGGTGATAATATATCTGAGCTAAGCCGCGAATAGACGGACGGACGGACTGATGGACTGATGGACTGACGGACTGACGGATTGACGGACAGACGTGACGGACTGACGGACTGACGGACAGACGTGACGGACAGACGGACTGACGGATAGACGGACAGATTTCCAATTTAATTTGACTTCAATAAATGTTATGATTGTGATCGTTATTTTGTTTTTAATTATTAACGCCATACACCTTTCAATAATGTTTATATTTTATTAAAGCTGGTTATTTGTAACTCATAATTACTCAAAAAGTTTGTTTTAATGCAGAAATCCTAATTTAACATTAATACCATACGAAATTTAAGAGAATTTATGAGAATTTTCTCGGAAATATTCTCGGGAATATTCTCGCTCAGGAGAATTTACTTAAATTCTCAGTAAATTCTTAATGCATTTAAACGTTTTACGAAGTTTCGTCAAAATACTGAGAATTTAAATTTAAATGCATTAAGAATTTACTGAGAATTTAAGTAAATTCTCCTGAGCGAGAATATTCCCGAGAATATTTCCGAGAAAATTCTCATAAATTCTCTTAAATTTCGTATGGTATTAATGTTAAATTAGGATTTCTGCATTAAAACAAACTTTTTGAGTTATAGAGTAGTAGTATTTTGACGTAAACTTCGTAAAACGTTTAAATGCATTAAAAACTATTACCCTTAAAATTGATACAATAGAGTCATCCAATTTTTTAATTCTCGTTCATTCCCTTCCAAACGAATATTCTCGGGAACTTAACAGCAAAGTTCTCGCAAGGAGAGTATTCTCGGGAATTTACCATCACTACTCGTGACTGAGAAGGAATTATGAAAAACGGCTCAACAGCGACTTCGGCAAGTGTGTCTAGTATTTTCTAATGCCTTTTATATTTCATATTGAGACACGAAGCAAAACAATACGATCTAGAGGAATGCGGCCGTTTTTCTTAAGAATGAATTTTATTGCTTCGTATCTCAATATGAAACTTTATAAAAGGTATTAGAATATTTTAGACACACTTACCGAGGTTGCTATTGAGCCGTTTTTCATGATTCCTTCTCAGTCACGAGATAATATTTTTTTAAAGAAGTGGTGCTAGTGGACATGATACTCGTATATGTGTCAATATGATATGATATGATATGACGTGGCAAGGCGGAGGTATGTAAACGACTGGCGGGCCACCTGCTCTGCGCTCCGTTAGAAATATCAAAAATGCAATTCAGCATATCGCGTCGCTAGGGTCGCTACATGGTAAATACATTTTATTATTATTATTAGGTGTTAGCTGCCCCGACAGACATTGTCCTGTCCAAATTATACAAAATTCCCATAGAAATATTTCCCGGCAACTTAAAACATTTGAAGAACCTGATTCGGACCATTACGAACATTTCATTCATTCAACATCATTCATCATTCATTTTTTCATTAATTTCATTTTTTTTTTTACATTTCATTTTTTTGTGTTGTGTTTTTTTTTGCGTCATGTTTACCGTAAATAAACGTTTTTTTCTTTCTTTCTTTAAAAACCAGCTGTTCTCAAGTAATGCGCTAACCAACGAACGGCATTTAATTTTTAGGGTTCCGTAGTAAACAAGGTACCCTTCTAAATTCGCCATGTCCGTCTGTCCGTTTGTCCGCTGCTTAGCTCAGAGACTCTTAGTACTAGAAAGCTGTAATTTAGTATGGGTATACATATTAATCACACCAGTAAAGTGGTAAAATAAATCTTGAAATATGTATATTTACGTTTACGGTAACTCCCATTTTTCGCGTTATCCCGTCACGTTTAGGGTGTGGAGTATCGTTGGGGTAAAAATATTTGGGTGTGTGAAAACCACTTTTCGATTTTGGGATCTGTACGCACCGGGACTAACAGTTTAGTACGGCCGCTATTCCAAATGCGTACAGTGGGACTATGTTCGAGACAATTGAGCCTACTGACTACAAACCTAGCCCTAAGAAATTACCTAGCACCTTATTGTTGTTACCCTACAGCCCTAGCATACCATACAAACCATACCAAACGTAGGTCACGTTGGTTTACGCACGGGAAATCTGTTACAAGGATACCTACGGTAACAGACGGAGTTTGGGTAGGAACAGGGGTTTGTGTACGTCGTGCAATTTACACAGGAAATGGTTTTCTCACTGCCGATCCCACAGACTCATAGGATCGATGATGGCTAAAGGTGTCTTGGCCACAGTGAGAGGAGTTATAGGAGATGAATTACACTTGACTCCAGCTTGATGACTAGTTTATTATAATAATTAACTTAATTATATACAAATTCTGTGGTAAATACACATTGATATCTATTTGCATGTGTGTTGTGTGTGTATCGAGCCGATGAAGCGAAGATTTCAGTAGGTCACTTCTTAGCGCTGACGGCGCGCCGGTGTAGCTGGCGCGCAGAATGAATGTATGTCGCTCTGTTTCGGCCGTCGCCGCTGTGAGGCTTCGATTTCAATAAATAAATGGACTGTAGGTGCTGGTGTATAATAATATATATTCATTAATTAAGTTATGTCAGAGAGATGACAGACGTCCACAAAGCTTTGGCAGGACGACTGGCGATGACGACGATCCGGCTCGAAGGACCACTGTTTCGGCCGTCGCCGCAGGTGAGGCTTCGATTTCAATAAATAAATGGACTGTAGGTGCTGGTGTATAATAATATATATTCATTAATTAAGTTATGTCAGAGAGATGACAGACGTCCGCAAAGCTTTGGCAGGACGACTGGTGATGACGACGACGCGGCGCGAAGTGGAAGCGCGGGCGCGGCCGGGCTCGCGGTATGGCTCCGCAGGCACGGCGGTAGAAAGTACTGCCGTGCGCCATCTGGCGGCGGCGCACGGCGGGGCCGTAACAGGCTCCCGGGCTTGAAGTTTGCTTCACTTCAAGATGATGATGATGCTGCGATGATGGGGAGAGGGCATATGTTATTGTATGCCCTCTGGATGACCCCCTTGGAGGTTCGAATGTCCGCCACTCTGCTGATGCTGTCTACTCCCGGATGCAGCTAGTGATTAATAAAAAAGTTTTTTTTTTTTTAAGTAAGCTTTTATTGAACTATAAAGTACTAAATAACACTTACGTAAAAGAAAGTTTATTATTTTCTTAAGACTTCCTTCTTTCTTTTCTTGAGGCTTATCTTTATGTGTAAGAAGGACGTTCATGCCTAATTCAAGCGTAATTTAGAGTCTCTGCACCAACCCGCACTTGGCCCGCGTAGTGTATTACGGCTCACTCCCACTCACAGAGGGGAAGTCTGTGTCCCAGCAATGGGAACATTAGAGGCTGATTATGCTATGGACCGTTTAGGAGTTTCCTCGTGTGGAGCCATCCTGGGGTGCAGCATCCAGATCGTGGTGGACTTTAGAACAGGCTATCGTATTTGAATGCATATACGAAATTTTGTGTCAGTGCTGTTGACCGTTGAGGAGTTCCCTTGTCTGGAGTCAAATCTGAGTACAGCAGCCAGGTCATGGTGGACTTTAGAAAGGACTATCATAATTAAAGCGTACATAAAACTTCGTGTCTATACTGTTGACCGTTGAGGAGTTCCTTCATCTGGAGCCAATCCTGCGTCTACAATCAGGTCATGTTTATCATAAAAATGCATTCTTTCTTTTTCTTTTTTCTTTTTTTTTTTTAAAACGTTGCCCCACACTAGGATTTTCCTGTATCGTGGGTGCGTTTACAAACATTTAAACTCACATACACAAACAGCCAGACCCGGAAAAACAACTTGTAGATCATACAAATATTTGTTCCGTGCGGGAATCGAACCCGCGACACGCAGCGCAGCAGTCAATCGCTTAACCACTGCGCCAACCGTGCCGTCATCATCTCGTCACGTCACCGTGTCGTCATTATCTTCAGAATTGCACCAACATGTAATATTTCAACTCCGTAGGATAAGAGGAAGTGGTTTTTATTCAGCTTGCAAGATTCGACCTAAACAAACAAACAATGGTGCCGATTCTCTTGTCACAAAATTCTCTAAACTAGACTAAAAATCACCAAAATGTAGTTTATTCCTGTCAAACGACCATTTCCTATTCTGAAATTGACTAAAGTGACACAACTTTAACTATAATTTAGTTTGACAGCTCTAAGATGGTACTGAGTTTTTAAATTTAGTGAAAATGGCAATGTTGCTATTCTGAATTTGACGTTTTTAAACTAAAATTTAGATTTTCTAACTAAATCTGACTATTTTGAATCGCGATTGAAAAGGTGTGGAATAAAATTATTTTTCATGAACTAAAATTCATACCAATCACCTCGACTTCTGGTGCAAAACCAGTAGTGTATATAAGGTGTATCAATTCATACACGAAATATTTTAAGATAAACATCTTTATGTCGTAAAAAAGCCACAGCAGCGAATTTTTTTTTAAGTGTTTTATATTTTTACATAATTATTATACTTTTAAAATTGCTTGAGACATTTTGCGAAAAAATCCTTTATTTACTTATTCTATGAATGACCCGCCTCGACGCGGTAACGCCGAACGGTGCGGTGGGGTGGCGGCACGAGCGCGGTGAATTTTGATAATTAATCATCATATAAAGTAATTTTAAATTATTTAATTTTTTAAATAATATACTCAGAATTAAAAAAAAAAATCATTTCCATGGCTTCTTTACCACTTAAAATATTTCGTGTTTATCCCTATATATTTTTTTTTTAATTTCTTTTGCTTATATCTCCAAAATGGTGCGTCCTATCGGAAAAATAATGAAAATTTCGACCCCCTTTTAGAAACATTTAAACCCCTTTTACTCTACATGTAGGTAATCTTTTTTTTTTTCCACACAAAAAGTGAAAAATTCCATAAAAAACACGTCGCGGCTGCCCCCCCCCCATGTGCGCCTCCGGCTCTAAAAAAAATCATAGGCAAACAAGTACAACGTTGCGAAGCCAAAAAAAAAATTACCACGTGGAGTCACGATTGTCAAATTCGATATAATTGTGTCAAACTTATTTTTAAATTTAGAGAATTTTGTTTGCAGAATAGCTTAAGATTCTCATAGCCAAAAGTAAGGAATTTTAGTGATAGTTTAGTTAGTTTAGTTCTGTGTACAAGAGAATCGGCACCATTGCCAGTTAAATAAAAGCTTGGAAAAAGGAAACAAAAACTAATTTTATAAAATAATATAACATGTGTTATGGTTTTCTACTTTATTGTCCCTCTGTCACAAAGATTTTTTCGAGATATATGCAACGTAGGAATTTGAATGCAACACTCCACTCTACACCCCTTTTCGCACCATGCAATTATTTCATATTTCAATTACCAATACGGTGTCATCAATAACAACATAATCATGCACACAGCGAACACGACACTCCCGTGTTGATGTCTAGTGTTGGCTCATTAAAATGAATTATATGAGTTGGTACATGGCCAGGCCGATGTAAATCATTGCTCACTTGTGCTAAAGTTGTTCGTTTTATAGAATAGGGATTATTTATTGGTTGTTTAGGCTGGTGGCTAAATATAGTACTACCTAGGTTGGAAAGCTGTGTGTTCGGTGGATACTCGGAAAGGCTCTTGTTTGTTTGTTTTTTATGCTGACCAGTAAAATATTTTTTTTATCAAATACAAAATATTTAATTTCACATAAACCTACATGGGTACTTATGAAACGTCAGAAGGTAGGTGCACGGTTCCAAGTAGTTGTTTCCTATGGAGAAGAGCCGGCAAGAAACTCCACAGTTACTGTTTTAAAAATAATTGGCTTTTACAATACTTTCAAATAACAGTGTTAATAGGTATGGGAGGACAGTGTAGGCCATTCAACAAGTACCAGATATTTAACAAAATAATTATTATTATTAACTAGGTATTATACACAAGTTTGGTGGATACTCACATTTAAACACAAGCCTAAACTGAAAAATATCAAGGCTCGGATCAATTACAATCTGTTGATCATTCTTATATTTTCATCTGTTCGGGAAACAAACCTAGGATCTGTAATGCAGAAAGCAACCGGTTAGCCTTTGCGACAATTGTGCTGTCCCGTGTTTTGTTAATTAAATAGGTTTAATACTCTTTCCGTCTTATTCATAATAAAGCCATTAGCTTAAAACCTATTTTAGCTATCGAAATGTTTTGTCCCTTTCTGTCAAACTTTAATTTTAACTTGACAGAAAGGGACAAAACAATTCTATAACTAAAATAGGTTTATTAAGCGAATGGCTTTATTATGAATAAGTCAATTAATCTTCAGCAATGCAAGTTTATTTATTTATTGATTATTCACAAAATCCACAGCTCTTTGAAATGATTACTTAAAATATATAAGCTAGTCTTACAGCCAATTACGGATTTACAATTTAATAGCAATACAATACATGCAGCAGAAACAAACATAGAATCATGTGAAATGCTAGCACCAACTAAGCATTTCTAAGTGTACAGTGTGTGTGAGTGTGTAGGATTGTGGAAGTTAATTTTAACGTGATCTCTGAAAAAGAGAATTGAGAGATAAGAAAAAATCTTTTCAGGATGTAGCAGTTAACGATTTTTAAGGATAGGTTTCACCATCTATGTGTAATTATGTATCCTAGGTATAAGATACGTCGTAACCACTCTCGAATAAAACCATAATAAAAACAAAATTCTGAAACTCAAGCCCCATTTACAGGATGCAAGCTTCGTGCTTGCATCGTCTAAACACTGTGCGTCAACTTATGGTATTGCTACAGGCAATTAAATCGCACTGTGTATCAATTAGATGAGAGAAGTGGTGACCCAGAGAGAACGGCCGCGATTAACAATTTATAGGTCGTGGATTCGAACTCAAGCAGGTGCTTTGCGTTGTATAAATTATTTCATCACCACTGCTCTCAAAACTGTGAAGGAAACCATCGTCAGGAGACGGCTTGTTCTAGAAACAAAAAAACCGGCCAAGTGCGTGTCGGACCACGCACAATGAAGGGTAGTTGGGATGAATTTATCCCAAAAACAAACTTATCATGTAGTTGAAAAACATGTTTTCCTATACAGAATGTATGGGAGATCATTTTTTCAACTGCAAATGTAAGTTAGTTGCCAATTACTCGGTAAATTGTAAAGCCTACTTAGCTGTGATAGTTTTCCTTTTAACTTCGTTATATATAGGTACTACTGCCGGGACATTTGAATTTCTAACTACAACCGTTTAGTTGGCAGAAGGGGGACACTTGACTCTAACGAAAATTTGTACTTTAAAGCTTGATAAGTCACGAACGGTTTACTTAATCAAAAAACGGTTTTCCCAAACCTATAATATTTTTGAAAGACTTATCCAATGATATCCTACACTATGGGATTGACGAAAAAAGAATTTATCATACCCACTTTATATGTAGGGGAGGTACCCTAAATAATTGTTTTTTTTTTTTCTAAATTTTATTTTACCACTTTTTCGGCGTAATTAACGTGTATACTCATGCCAAATTACAACTTTCTAGTACCAATAGTTTTTGAGCTAAACCGCGGACAGACAGACAGACGGACATGGAGAAACTATAAGGGTTCCTTGTTGACTACGGATCCCTAAAAACGAAGACATGTGTCATAAAACAACTGCGATGCGCCTGCGTGGTGTGTTATGGCCCATTCCACAGAGAGAGGAAGCCTGTGACCTAGCAGTGGAACATTATTCAGTGGAACATTATTGGCTAATTATGTGTAAATCAGGCTTTACTTTAAAGAATGAGTGATCCTCCTCGCATGAAAGCAGCTGTTTTTCACAGCAAAAAATACAGGAGACAAATAAAAACATCCAATTTAAACAAACGTAACAGATAAAACTTTGTGAACATTACTTTGTCCAATTACCCAGAAATGTCCAAATAAATGCAGTAAACTTCCCTAATTAGAATTTACTTTGCAGGGAAAGCTTTGCTTTGAAGGGATTAAATGGGAGATATTTCACGATAATTCGCCGAGGTACTGAGTAAATATTCGTTTGTACTCTGTGATCATAGCCTTAACCAGCGTGTTAAGATCATCACTTTTTGTGACTGGTCAGTAAGATGCAAAAGCAAGATATCTCAATAAATTGCAAGACAATGTTTTTTTCGCGCGTAGCCAAAGTTGGAACTGATGCTGCCATCTTGTTTTTTCAAATTTCACAATTAATGTTTACCAACAGCCCCAATTAGTGTTTACCCCTGTTAATGTCATCTAGCGCAAAAAAGTCACTCTAGAACTGTAACACACAAATTCCGCGTTCACACTACACATAGTCTGCTACCGATTGTATGAGCAGGTTCGCTGTGAGCCACAATGTGAACGTAAAGTCAGACTAGCGTATTGTCGTTTCGGTGTTTACACCGTTTAACGAAAAGTTGAGCGCGTTTAGTTTATTTTAGCTACTTCCATAGCATTATGTCGTATGGCATTTTACTGTGGGGTCGGGCTGCCGACATTGAATCCATTTTTATTTTACAAAAGAGGGCTGTCAGAGCCATTTATAATCTACATCGCCGCGAATCTCTTAGAGAACTATTTAAAACGATTAATATAATGACGGTATCTTGCCAATTCATTTATGAAAATATTATGCATGTAAGAAAAAATCTACATATTTTTAATAAAATCAGTGATAGGCATAATTTTAATACTAGAAATAAAGATAAAATAGATCAACCATTTTTCAGATTATCTAAGGTACATACATCTTTTATGGGGTACTGTGTTAAATGTTACAATAAAATACCTTCTGATATATTACAATTAAATGAAAGAAAATTTAAAACTCATATTAAAAGTACACTTTGTAAACAAGCATATTACAAATTAGAGGATTATATCCAAGATAAGAATGCTTGGAAACACGCTGGTCCTGCTCCATAGGACAATTTAGAGTCTAGACAAAATCAAACTGGTTGCTAATTTAACTGTCATAATTTTTATGATATTAATTTTATTTTCTGTGATTAATATTTTAACTCACACACTGACTTATTATATGTTGTTTTTATTTTTTATTTTTTTGGGAAATCATATACAATGTTTGTAAATATGTGAGCACCATGTACCTATCGCATTTATTAATTTTTCTGTTATTACTTCACTTTTCATTCTTTTTACCAATTGTGGTAAGTAATTTTGATGATTTTTTTTATATTTTTAATTTTTTTATTCTAGGTACATAGTCTTCACCTATAAATATTAATTAATGTATACAAACTATTGTTAACATTTTAAAAGAGTAAGTATGGAGTTTCTTGCCCATTCTTCTCCATACATAACTACATTTTGGAAGGCGCAACTAGAATCAATTAACTATTCATGTAATTTTTGACGTTCAAAAGTGCATCTTCGTGCCTATTTGAAATAAATTATTTGACTTTTGACTTTGACTTTGACTTTGAATATGTATGGAAAAGCTGACAATATACGCTTCGTGTGCACGCGGCCTTAGCGTATCAAGTCGTAGAATTGTTTACATAATAATATTTGAAAATTAGAATGTAATAGAATATAGCGTTGAGTTTTAAAAGGAGATGTAGTGAGAATTTTTTTAATGAGTATGCTTGATTATATAGTTTGTTTATGTTGTGAGGATGAATGAAAGGCGACTAAATAAATAAATAAATAAATAAATAAGCCTTTTATTTTTTTCAAATTTCCATGCAGTTTTACAATAATATGATAGCATGCATCAAGTTTCATATATTATTCAATTTTTATTTACATAATTCAAATCTATTGCAATATTTTATGATAGTATTTAATATTAGGTTTAAATAATTGTTATTTAATTAATTTGATTTTTCAATTTATTATTACGTTCATTTAATTGGTTTAGTTTATTTTTTTATGAGAAAGTGTTGGGTAAAGGCCTCCTCCATTTTTTTTCCATTGTTTTCTGTCTCTCGCTTTTACTCGTATTTGCCATGTATTTCCTGCTATATCTTCGTTATCATCGACCCATCTTCTGTATGGTCTTCCTCGCTTTCTTTTTCCCTTGGGTCCTTCCCATACTACGGCACTATTCATCCACCGGTTATCTTTCGTTCGAGCTAAATGTCCTGCCCATTTCCACTTTAGTTTCATAGAGTGAAGTTAGAAATCCAGTTGTTTTGTTATTTCTCTTATCTTGGTGTGGCGTACTTTTCGTATTCCTAGAATGGATCTTTCAATGGCCGCTTGACATATTCTTAATTTTTCCTTTGCTAGTTTTGTGTATGTCCATGTTTGAGAACCGTATGAAAGAAAGACGACTAACAAAAGGTAAATAAGGCAGATTTGAGTGGAAACGCCGGGAAGGGACGTCCAAAAAGGACTTATAGTGGCCTTATTGGTGATGTTCTTCAGAAAGGTCAGGTGCGTTGTTGTCGTAACCGGCGTGCGTGTATGACCAGATAGATGTATGAAAAGGAGTATGTAAGGATCGTTGCAGGTGGCGGTCTATTGTTTCTGCCTAGCCCCATGGGAAGAAGGCGTGAGTGTAAACTCACGCCTTCTTCCCGTTGGGGTGGATTGTATGTTATGTAGAATATAACAGTAAAATATAAAAAATAACCAGGGCCTCGAGTCTGCTATTACAATAGTGTCAGAATGGTCTCTTCATTGTGAGTTTTTGACAGATTTGCCATACAAAAACTGTCAAATACTCACAATGGCGAGACCATTCTGACACTATTGTAATAGCAGACTTGAGGCCCAGTTCTGAATACATAAAAATCTGCCGGCCATGCAAACGTTCGGAAAAGGAACCGACAAAACAATAAGAACCGTATCAAAAAATCTAACACACACTGCAGTCTTTATATCGCACAGTGGGCCAAACTTAAAAACTCTGGACAAAAAACGCCGACCAACGCTAGTCGGTTTAACTGCCAATATCACTGTCATTTGTCTCTGGCCAGCTTTGCGAAACAAAAATTTATTTTGTAGTTACCAAACCTTATACTGAACTTTACTAACTTCAGAATAAAGATAGATTTTCTGTTTTTGGGGTGTAAAATAGTAAAATTGTACGCCAATAACAGGCTCTCAGTGACATGTACGTTTTGAAAGCGTTTCGCTTTATGTCTCTAATTGCGTTAGGCACTGAAATATTTTTGAGTGGTCATATTGAAGTTTTTGACTTAAATGGTTTAGTTTTTGTGCACTGTGCAAATAACAAAGAGGTTCGTCATTGAAGTTTTTGTCGAATATTCTACAAAACGTGGTAGAAAGTTGACATTTTATGAGTGTTCCATAAAATATAAACTGGTATAATGTTTTATTAGTTTGAGCTCGGATGAAGCATATTTTTCGAGAGCTGGCAGCAATAAATTCATTGTGCATTGTTACAATTTTATTATATTGGACGTTATTTGAAATATTTTTGCCGTTTAAAATCGGGTAAATAGTTTTGTATTTTTTTTTTAATGTACCTGTGATGATTATAATAAGTACAGTCAGATACAGCAATTAGCTGACCCCCGTTGCTCAAATGGTCGAGGTTTTGACGTGACAACGTCTAATAAATCGATGAACGTCGGCTGCATGCACGAAAAAGGATGACTCATTGTCCCGTTACGCTCATTGTCCCGTTACGCTCATTGTCCCGTTACGCTCATTGTCCCGTTACGCTCATTGTACGCTTGCGCCGCATCAATGTTTTGTTATGACGTTGTCACGTTGAACTATCGTCCGTAAACCAATTTTACAGACAACCAATTTTTTTTTAAAGGTATTTGAAAAAAAAAAATAAGTATTGTAAAATTCTATCGATTCGTACTCTAAAAAATCTCAACCATTTGTGTAAGGGGACCCCCCTTACACAAACAGCTAATTGCAGACTCAAACTCAAACTCAAACTCAAAGCATTTATTTCAAATAAACCAATTACAGGCACTTTTGAATTGTCAAGGGGTCGGTCAGTCAGAAAGATGAAGCTAGTTGCCCATTCCAAAGCGTAGTAGGTTCCTATGGAGAAGAACGGACAAGAAACTCCATGGACACTCTTTTAAAACAAAATATTGTTACAAAATATGGGTTACATCATTCATGTTGAAGTTATACATGTGAGAACAATGTAGAAAGACGTGCACGTTAGAAGCGTCCGTAATAGAAACAATTCAAAAATTAAAATAAGCCGTGGCAGCTAAGAGATGACCAGTCCCAACTGACGGCGCCCGTTCACGAACATGACGCATGGATCAGCACCATTTAGCTCAACCATTTTGAAGGGAACTTAATGATCCAACACACACGCCACCACCAGCGAGACATTTGAGTGAGCATGACATACTCTCAGCCGCCAGGGCACATTCAAGTCAATAAAAGACATATTACCCGGTAAATGGTAGCTCTATAGTACATAGTACTCACACCTGTGCTATGCAATTATATAATTCAAGGACATTGAGTTTATACAATGCAAAAATAGTTTACAATCTTCAGCAGCTCCAACATGATTGTCAAATGTTAATTAACTAGCTGAGGTTGTGGAGCAGGACCAGCATTCAGCCAAGCATTTTTATCAGCGATGTAATCCCCCAACTTATAATATGCCTGCCTGCATAGTGTGCGTTTTATACAAGATTTAAATTTAGTCTCATTCAGTTGAAGTATGTGGGGAGGAATTTTATTGTAACATTTTAAACAGTACCCCATGAAAGATGAGTCTACTTTAGCCAGTCTGAAACCTGGTTGAGCTAATAGGCAGCAGTAACTGACTGTACATGTCAGGAGAAATGATAACCGGTCAGCAAGCCCCGAACGGTGTTACCGTCACTTATACACTGTTTCTTATCAAGACAAGTGTTGAAAAAAACCTAAAAGCTAATCTGTAGCTGAGGATAATCTGTTACATCGATTAATTGTTTACATTAAATGAGATTCAAGTGGTAAGACAAAGCTAAATAAACATCAAATAAAACGATATACTACATCGTTACGCAATCAATTAATGAATGATAAAATGCACCGACACTAGCGTGTTTTGACCAGACTCGGTTACTCGAATGAACCCAAAGATTCACACTATACTGGAGCCTCATGTTTCATGGAGGAACAGATACCATTGCATATTAAGGAGTAGACTGGGGAGCGCGATAATGGTAGGGAAGACGTGCCCATAGGATATGGAAGGATTATTAGAGCCGTACCGGATATGCATCCTAGTGTAGGTAATGGGATAGTAGAGAAACGGATGATATTTATCTATGGAATCTTTTAACGACGTCGGCACCGGGTTGACTCAAGTTAGATCCAGCTGCTTTCTCGACTCTTTACTATGTCACTCCTGTGTTGTGTTTAGAGATCGGATATGCGTATGCATATTTATCTAAAGTTAATTTTTGGCTATGAAATTATGGAAGCCGCTTCTTAAATATATTTTTTTTGTTAATATAAATCTCGGGATTCCTGAAAATCCGGGAATGCACAACTAATCTGACACATGGTGTGGAAACGACTTTTTGAATATGTTGTAAGTATTATTAAACTTTGAAATGAAATGAAATGAAATCGTTTATTCTGTAAATAGGATATCGGAATCACTGTTACACGTCATATAAAAAATATAAAAACAAGCTCATTTCCTATCTGACTACCCCTGAGAAGAAATGGCGAAACAGACTCAGGGGTCAAAGTCTCTTTTAAATTCAGACATAATCTTGGTCAGATCATGTGAGGACCATGTAGATCCGTGTCTGAAATGGTCTTTTGCGGAAAGAACCACACAATTTTGAGTGGACCTGTCCAGTCAGTGCAAGCATTTGTCAGTAAACGTGTAGCTCAACTCAGGATTTAAGGAGCTCAACGACTCGACGAACAATACCAAAGAAAGGACATTTGGGTAGGCCGCATAAAGTACTCAAAATACCAGACCATCATTAAAACTACGTGAGAAAGAGGAAAAAGAGATAATCTTAAAGAAAACAAATGACCCACATAGTGCTCACATTCACAATAATTAAAGTAATATATGTAATACTTTTCAAAGTAAATATTCATGACATTTTGTATATAATATTTAATAATGTCAATAATTATGTATATAAAAAGTTGTATAATTATTAAAATGTCAAGTTTTACGGTTTAATCACAAGGCTTTAAGCAGAGCGAGCAGCTCAATCCCAAGCTTTTTTGTCTTCTAAAGAATCAGAAATTTTATAGTACCCTTTTATGCAAAGTTTGGTTTTAATATAGCTTTTAAATCACTTAATGGGTAAGTTTCGAATTTCCATTTTTAACCATAAGCTAGCCATTTCATCCCGGGGGTGTCGTAAAAGGCGACTAAGGGACTTACTAGAGAATGGGCAGAAGCGTTCTCTATGCATTTTCAACACCATATTGCGATCGCCATCCAGCCTGCCAAGCGTGGCGATTATGGCAAACCCCCCCAATTGGGGGAGGCCTATGTCCAGCAATGGACGTCTTTCGGCGGAAATGATGAATGATAATAAGCTAGCATTCGGTTCTATAGTCAAAAAGTAGTAAATTTATCAATTCCGGAATCGCGAGATTTTAACGATCGACACAAAAGTGCATTCCATATTAGCCAACCGATTATCCGATCTGCAGTTGTTAACGTTCCTGTTTCCAATTTCTTCGTCTGAGGTCTTGCTACTATCCGTTTCTGGTTTCTTGTTAATCTCGCTAGCAGCCTTCTTGATCTTATCTTGGTCTTCAGCCGTATCCATCCAAAACTTGAATTCCTTGTCGAAGTAAGTCATGTCTTGTTTTAGATTATCATTCTATGTTTAAATAGGACGGCTTACTTTCTTGGATTGGGCCTATACTAAATATACTATAATATTACGCAAAGAATTAAAAAATGTAAAAGAAGCATAAAAAGAATAAACTTTTTTACTGTTAATTATTAATGAATGGTCCATCAATTATAATTAACGTAACATTTTTCCTTAATGAGAAAATATTGTAACCGTTTTTAACCTTACGAGTGAAAATTATTCCCGAAAACTTACTTACCTACCGTGAGTAAAATTGTATGTCCTCTTGAAAATCTGAACATGCAGTTATGTGTAAAATTCGTAACAAAAAAAAATCTTTAGTACTGTTGATCAACAAGCATGTGATAACTGGTCGTCTGAACAGGTACACTGAAGGAGATATTATGGGACTGACAGGTACGAAAACCGACGGTGGAAGTTCATGCCTAGAAATCCTGGAAGTGTGAGAAATTATATTTAATTATAATTAAATGTTTAGCTTGTTGTAAAAAAATATGTATAAAACTATCAACTAACACAATTTTTTTTAGCGATAGTCTTTCGATAATACGAAAATAGATACTCAACTTCAAACTTTTCTTTCTATAGCAATCTCTCTAAAAACATAATAATAATAATAACCCCACCGCCGTATCTCTACGTTGACGTCGTGGTGGGGCTTGCGCGCTTCGAACTCTAGATCTATGTCTATGCCGGTAGAGTTTACTTTCCCGGAACATGTCTAGGGTGAGGAGCCAGACCAAGAGAGATACAGAAACTCGCAGGGCAGCATGTGGCGAGCTGTTTGGCAGTTGCGACCCCACGGACCCTATCTCCCGGGAGAAGTCATGTTCCTCATCTCTGGCTTGCCTTCAGTGGCCGGCTGGAGTGAACACTGACAAGGAACTGAGCTCCCACCTCATTCTTGCCTTTATTGGCCGGCTTGAGTGGAGATTCGCAAGAGCAAACGTGCTCGGAGGAAGGAAGTATTCCAGTAAGTGCTTGTAGGGATCTTGATCATCTTCCGGGCTCTAGGATTGTTCTGAGAGCCGTGGAATACCTCTCCACTCCTCGAGCACCTCAGGACATGTTGCCCCCTTGTCGCTACGTCAATATGTACTAGCGACCGTTTTCGGGGGCCCATTATTGAGTGTGCAAGTCACCCCCTGCCATTTTATCCGTGTATAATAAAACATTGATCAGACAGGGGCCATAGTCCTTCCATAGTTTTAGGTAACCAGTCCATTTTAACCACCCAAACCCATAGTCCATCTTTGGTTCCATATCCTACAATAGTCCTACACCAACCGGGGGTTGTCCTTGGGTGCACTTGCATAGTGCGTACAGGGATAATAGTCGGTTGGTGCCTCATTTAATTAAAAGCGTCTAACGAGCCTCTTCGAGTTGGCTTCGCCCCTCGTATGCCTTCCAAAGGTCAAAGGTCTATGTCTTCCAGGGTCCCCAGATATGTCAAAAACATTTTAAATAATAATATTATCAGCCTATAACTGTCCCACTGCTGGGCAAACGCCTCTTCTCATACAGAGAAGGCACGAGCATTGATCACCACGCTTGCTCAAGACGGGTTGGCGATTTCAGGCTTATATTAACTATAAGTCCAGGTTTCCTCACGATGTTTTTCCTTCACAGATGTCAGTAATGTCCAAGATGAACTCAGAACGTACATATGAATTGAAAAGTCACATTGGTACTTGCCCGGATTTGAACCCACAACCTTATGCATGAGAGGCGAGGCATTAACCAACGTGCCATCAAGACACAATAGGGTTTATTTATAAACGCTGCTTAAAGTTAAGTAATGATTAGCGACTGTTTAACCATAAATTTTTGACGTTTGAACGTCACTTAACTTTAAGCAACGTTTATAAATAAACCCCTAAAAACATAAAATATACAAACTATACTTTTTAATTTCAGTTTAAACCACAACCCGTAATTGTTTTCCTTTGTCGCAAAGCAAAAACCGCAGTTTTCAATATCCTCTGTCTCAGCTGAGCAATTTTCATAAGAAATTACTATTTCACAATCAAAATGGGAACAATTGTAGATTGTCAACCGCCGCTGTCAAAGTTGACAGTAACTGTCAAGCTATTCAAAATACAAGATGTTCTGAAATGTCCTCATCTTTTTTGCATTTCTCATTTAACGGATTTTATACCTACTTTTTGCTTACTTTTTTTTTTTTTTTTCTTGACTTCTTTAGCTTATTAAAAATGTTGTGGGTTTTGTATTTGAAGAGGGATGATAAAGTGGACAGTGGGTGTATTTATTAAAATGCTTCTACGTATTTGGGCTTTTTGTGGAATCTGTTTTTGTTAGTGAAGTTTTGTATATTTCTTGTAAATCTTGTGGGTGTTATTATAGTTTAATTAAAAAATCTTCTTACATTAACTTAGGTTTAAAGAATCTTTATTTCTCATAAGAACATGATACAGTTCACTTATATGAGATTTAATTTTTAACACAAATCATCGTCGTCTCGTGACGGAGCATGCAGATGTAGAATACGTAAAAATATAACAACCGCGTACGAGATCAACAGCAAACATACTAAAAATGTAGGTAGTTACATATAAACAAGGTAGTACAGCTGGCCAATTTGGCACCAAGGTACCCTCTTATGTACTGGTTTTTTCACTTTGTGAGGAACACAAACAACGATTAAGAAGCGAACTACTATGTGAGTGTGTTTGTGTGTGCTAGTATAGTCTCGGACACCGCTGTTTTTTAATTTCGAATACTGACACATGCGTATTCTAGTTTTATGTGTTCTTATATCTAACTTCTATAATTTAAGCAGAATACACAAGCATAAAACCACTGTTATGGCAAGGCATAATCAGCCTAACGTTCCCACTGCTGGGATACGGGCCTGGGCCATAATACCACGTGGGACCAGTGGAGGTTGGTGGATGTCACGCGTCTCCGAATCTTTAGTTCTAGGACATGCCGGTTTCCTTACAATGTTTTCCTTCACAGCAGCAGTGGTGATGAAATTAAATACACAAAGTAAAGTGCCTGCCTGGGTTCGAACTCACGACCTACAACTCGTAAGTCGGGGCCGATACCACTGGAACACCACTGCTGTCGTTATTACAATCGCTTTAAAATAATAACAGTACATAGGTACATCAAACCCATAGAAACAGAAAGTACAATAAATACTCGTTTCCTCAAGCAATCACAAATCTCCCATTCAACTTTATAATCACAACATATGAATCAAGCTGTCGACGAGCGACGAATTATCTTCTATACAGTAAATCCACCAAGTTTTTAACGAGAAAAGTAACCATTCCCGAACTCATTCTACATTATAATGCCGTAAACAAACGTGCCACATGTTGCAAAAGTACCTCATACTTTTCTCACGTACTGCAAATAAATGAGTTGAAATTGCCGTAACAATTTTAGTCTGTGGCAACATTGTATCGCGCTGGGTCCACCGTCCACAGTCCACATATTTTGTTACTAATTACGTTTTTTACGAGGGACTTTTTACAGCGATACTGAAAGGTTGTTAAATTATGTTTTAACGTATATTGGTATTCGTTCGGTGGTAATTATTGTGTGCCTGAAAATTTAGTGGTTTTCGGAAAACGCGTCTAAATTATCATGGAAGGTTGTGTCTGTGTTCAGGTTAGCAAAATAATTTACCAATTTTATTTAGGGTATCTTTTAACGTTTTTTCAAGTTAAAAAATGTGTTCTAAACATGTGATTTATTTATAATTGGACTAGCCTACATTTTTTTATGTTTTTATTGCCTTTTACAAGGGTTTTCTAAAAGCTATCGGTTTTCAATAAAACAACCGTATTAAAGTGATACGTTTAATTTTATTACAGTCCGAAACATTTAAAATATTCAAAAGATAATTAAATACTTTAGTATGATAATACTAGTATATTAGTTAATTTAATGATATATTTTTCAATACTCCACAGCCTACAAAAATCCTAAAACCCAGTACATCAAGTTTTTCTTCCATCACAAACCTAAATTAAACTTACCTAAATTTCGTACCAATCTTGCAGCAACTTCCAAAACTGATTCTATTTACGACATTTCAGTTTAATTAAGAATTTATGAAAGTTGTCCTCATTTCCACGGTGTTCATTTTAAAACGTCGTAACTGTATTTCGTGATTGTTCGTCCAAGTAATTGCGAAGTCGGAACTATCCTGTATTTAGTCGTAGCGACGACGGTTTAACGCCTTCTCTGACTCGTTATGAATAGTAATTTTTGGGTGTACTGAATTTTGTAGTCCCTGTCTTTAATTATGTTTTTTGTAGGATGTGTTTTGTATAATTTCCGTGAATGATGTAAATATTAACATTTTTATTGTTGGTATTTTAAAAGAAACATTTTTTCTTGCAAAATATTTCAGTGGGCATTAAACGTGTTTGTCTACTTTGTTTGATTATTCTGGTTTACTAAAGAGACTTATGGAGTTGATTAAAAAAAAAAATATCTTCGTAGAAATTCTTTTCATAGACTGACTGATTGTAACTTAAACTAAAAATAGATTTTTTTATTGAATAAAAGAACCTATAAAAATGGCCAAATAAAAATGTTCCACTAACACAAAGCACCCACAAAAACCCCAGAAACCCCAACTTTCCAAAATGAAATTGGACAACGTCTTAACGGGAACATTTTCGGTGTCCAACGACTTCCACTGCTGGCCAGTTTAACCCACTTAGCTGGATAGTTGGCTTAAGTTCGCTAATTCAATAACCCACTCAGAAACGAACCGAATTAAGTGAGGAGTTAATTTTTTAAATGGCAAAAGGGTTTTGAGCGTCGTTGTGCGAATTTTGTTCATAAAATGGAATAACGTTGAAAATGTTTGTATAGGAATTTTAGGTAAATATTTAGGGTTTTTAGCTGTTTACTAGTAGGAGTTGTGCTGTTTTAGTGTATAATGGAATTTAAAAAATAGCATTATTATTTAAGAAATGGGTTCATACTTAGGTGCGTTACGTATATTTTGTTAAATACAAACAGAAATTGTGATCGTATTTTTATTAATTCAGAATTATGATCATTTTTATTTTAACGTATAAGTAGGTAACTTTGGTAAGTCATACCCGAAAGTCGTAATAGTCAGGCGAATTATTGGTCGAGGTACCTACATGCTCTCAAAATCATTTCTTAGCCATAGGCTATGGGATAGAAGAACACGCGGCCGCAGTTCTTTTTATAATTACAAAACACATAAAAATAATAGTGTAATTTAAAAATCACACATTTTCAAAACATCTCCACAAAACAAAACATTTGCAAAAGACGAACGAAACCACAAAACTTACTTCTCGAACTTAGTTACAAGTAGCGCCATCTAGCGGTTCGCGCCGCAACCTCTTCAAAGAACCCCAAACAAGGTTAGCTCGCGACGCCCCCAATTGGATAGCGCTGCTGGTTTAATAGCCGGAGAGCGGTAACTTTGGAGGAGGTACTTAATGTATGATGAAATTATGAAAACACTTGACATAACATAATTCCTGTAATCCCCAAAGAGTTGGGCAGAGGTGTACCTACCCGTAATAGGTACCACATATCACAAATAAAAAAATGCATTAATGCATCTGCGTCGTATTACTTTTATAAATAAATAATAAAACTTTATTTGCCAAAATGTAGGTGTACAAAGTAGTATGATGTTATTATAAATGTGACCCGTTTACATTCTACCATTACATGTGGTGTGCAAATATTTAATTAAGAATATATTAAATTATTAAAAAAAAATGTCATAGTATTTCTACAGTTATAAACGTTACAAAATGTCTCATTCAATAAATTGATTGCAAATATTTAATTTCACAATACATTACACAATTAAATATTAATTATGAAATTCCTGAAACTTACCAATCGATATTTAAAACTTGTAGACCGCTATTTTCATTAAAAACAGTAGAGATGTGTAACACAATATTGCTAATTATAAATTACCACCTAGTTTCAAGATGGTACCTTCTCCAAAATCACTGTCAACTCTTGGTCTATAATTACTGTGTACACTCCAAGTTTTGAGGGGTGATAAGACTTTGTACGGAGGTGCTATCGGATGTTCGGTCTTTCAGTCTTTGGAAAGTTTTTGAAGTTAAGAGTGAGGTAAAGCAGGCTAGTTTATTTGATTTGTGTGTATATAAACATTGAGGTCTTTTTAAGTTATTCTTTAAGTTAAGTTCAAGTTTCGGTTTGTTATATTTATGTATGCTCAATGTTATACGTTATCTAATGGTTTAGTCGTTTTTTAGAAAATTTATGTTTCAAATGGAAATGCATTCACACTGTTCACGATTTACAAGTATAGCGTGACTGAACAAACACAAGACTTCCCTAAATTGTTTTACAGCTATAAATTGCCATAATAATGTTATCAAAATTCATCATGAATAATTTACAATTATTTAAATGAAGACTCATAAACACCAGATTATAACACTAACAAATTAAACAAAATGCAAATCTATCAGAAACAGCGTCACATAATCCGGTTGCAGCCGCCTTAGTCTGGTTATAACTGGTTCGCGCCGCTTTCATCCGGCTATAACCGCTCGAGCAAAGATTACAGGGTGCTTTACCAACTCGCGAGGGCTTATTAAGCATCTAGAGGCGAAAATGTAAATTTGCAGCGAAATTGCGAAGTGATGTTCGACTTAATGACACTTATTCGCGTTCTTGAGTGTGTTAAGTTCAGTCTGCAATCAGCGGGTGCGAACGTCTTTACGTTTTGCTAATAGCTGCCAGTTCTGTTAACGTTTAAGTCTATGTACATCGGGGAAGGATGTAGTGTCGTCGTGTGCAATAATGCGTCTTTGGAGTGTATGAAATATAATTAATTAATAATATAAATAATCATAAGTGTCCCTATTTTAAATAATAATTATTTAAAATAGGGACACTATTTTAAATAATTATATGGGAGTTATGTTTTAATTTCGTTTGACTAGCAAGATAAAACTAAACTGGACAAGGTATGTGAAATATGTGAATTCATCACAAATACAAACAAAAAACAATGCTATTCAAAAACAAACACAACAAAATCTCAAGCACCTCTAACCCACAACCAAATAAAGCGGTATACACACAACCCGTAACACCATAAACTAAAACCCAAACTTATTTTTCAGCCGCTAGCGTCGACGGCAATCGAATTAGCGCCGAGTTCGTGTGCCCTAGACGTTATGCCCCGGCCACACGTTACACGCTCTTTAAGCAAACTTTGTAACGCTATTACTAACTTGCCACCACCACTGCCATGTCAGATCGGTAATGGAACCTTCGGAATACAATCTCGTTGGACTCTGGGACTTGAGAACTACAGTTCTGCGAAATTGGACGCGACTAACGTCCGTGAAGTTAGGGGGTAAACTCTTGTTGGGATAGTTGGTCGAGCCCGCATGCGGTTGCAGAGATTTAAAAAAAAAAATAGTTTTCTTTAAATCAAAATCAAAAGTCGTTTATTCAAATTAGGCTGAGACTCAGCACTTTTCAAACGCCAAAATTACATAAGATAGTCCCCAAAACGCCCGCCCTTCACCACTTTCTAGTGCTTTAGATGGGAAGAAGAAGTGGCGCAACAAACTCCCCAGCAGCACATCTGTCTGTTCAATTAGATAAACTTGATTATATACAATAGTAGACATGCAAAGTAATTAACATAACATACAGAACAGTAAATTAAATTATTTGCCATATGTCAGCTAGCACTATATAGCTATTTGAAAAACAAATATATTTTGAATATCAGCGGCTTTGATCCACAGCAGAATACCGTAAGACATAACGCTATGAAAATAACTAAAATAGACTTACCGAGCTGTATCAACGTCAGTGTATTGTTTTACTTTTCTGACGGCGTAGGCGGCTGAACTGAGCCTCCCCGCTAGGCTCGATATATGTGTGCCCCACTGAAGTTTGGCATCTAATGTAATGCCCAGAAAAATTGCCGAGTCTACAGTTTCAAGCACCTTCTTATAAAAGACGATGTTGGGTCCTAGATTTCTAACATTCGGTACGGCGAACTTTACACATTTCGTTTTCTTGGCACTGAGAACTAGGTTACTTGTCGTAAACCAATCCGTAACTATTGAGAGTGCACTGTTTACGTCATCAAAATCTTGTCTATTCCTGTCTACTTTAAAAAAACGTATCACCTGCAAACAGTACAACGTCACAGATACCCTTTAAATAGAATGGTAAGTCATTGACACTAAGAACAAGAATGCACCCAGTATTGAGCCTTGAGGTACACCTAACTGAACTGGTAGCCCGAAAGATTTTTTGTGTATTTCACAAGAGTAACACTCGCGTCTGTAGTTGAACGACCTTTTGTAAAGCCATATTGTTCATTATATTAAAAACTAGCAGCCCGTCCCGGCTTCGCACGGGGTAGACAATTATCATTTTAAGACTCATTTTTCTACACCTTCGGTTACATTGTTCAAATTTTACCAAGGATCCCTAATTTTTTTCAAAATGAAATGTAGCCTATGTCAAATTGGAAGAATGTAGCATTCTATTGGTGAAAGAATTTTTTAAATCGGCCCAGTACTTTTTGAGCCTATTCATTACAAACATACAAACATACAAAAATAGGTACAAATCTTTCCTCTTTATAATATTAGTGTATATGTAGATTAAATTAAAATATCTTAGCAACTGTTTGAGTATTAACTTCTCAAATATTTTACTAAATGCAGGTAAGATAGAAATAGGCCTAAATCACCAATCTCATTTTTATTACCAGATTTAAATAATGATATGACGTCACTACTCTTCATAAGGTCAGAAAAAGTTCCTGTTATTTACCCGCCGTCGCATGCGTTTGGATCACGGTTTGGATAGGTACTAAGAAACCCTGCTGGAAAAGGTTGTAATCTGAGCTTAAAATAACACAGTGGAAGGCGCTTTTTTTCAGCTGCTAAGCATTCGTAGATTTGGTTGTCTACGTAAAAAAATCTAACATCATTTCAGATTCTACTCTCACCTAAAAATGGTTTATTAACACGCCCCTAAATTGCAAAAAACAATCCTTCATAAACTCGGCGCAACCTAATTTAAATTCACACGTAATCAGATTAAGGTGGAGGTAATACATCACGGAGCATATTTCTCTTATTCATTCATCAAAACTTGTGGACAATCAATCTTCTGAGGACAATGACACCTCGTTACTGTGTCATTGTTATGTCACCATCGCTGGCAAATGGTAGGGACTCATTGCCCATGCTGGCTATTTTAGGTAGTTGGACATTTTAATGGGGGTTCCATTGTGTGATGGTGAATGGGAGGCGTCGTGGTGTTAGAAGTGTGGAAGTGAAGTTAATGTGAGCTTGTGAGATAATATGTCATAGGGTAGATCTATGCTCTTTTGTTTTGTAGCACATGAGACACATAGATTGGTCTTTTCAAAGAGAAAATTCTTTATTTATTTAATTATCATCTCATCTCGTCTCACAGCATAAGCCGGCCCCTTTCGTCATTTTATTGTGAAAGACGACGATTTTATTGTGACAAACTTTTTATTCTGACTTTCAAAGTAGCCACCTCCAGTAGCAAAACACATCCTACACCTACCTACGTAAGAAATTGTCTGACAATTTTATAAATATTAAAAATTAAAAATGTTGGATTGTATTGCTATTAAATTGTAAATCCGTAATTGGCTGTAAGACTAGCTTATATATTTTAAGTTATAATTTCAAAGAGCTGTGGATTTTGTGAATAATAAATAAATAAATAAAAAATATTCACATTATCATCTGTGTTTTATTAACAAAACCATAGCTATTAGCTATTTGTTGTTTAGTTTCCAGTATTCTTATCATTAATTAACCTCAGGAACGAGAAAATGGCCATTTTTTTTTTCAAATAGATGTCTGATTTTAAGAATTTCCACTTCGCTGTCTTAGAAGGCCGATTTTAGGCAAAGTAGCCACATTAAGTACTACTTTTTTTCAATGATTATGAAAGCTGAGAGTCTGGAGCATTCTTGAGGCCTACTAAGGAACCATAAAGTCACCTGTTTAGATTTTTAATTTAAAGTTAAAAATTTAGGTAATAATTCACCAAACGTAAATTTTTCACTTTAGACCAACATTTTCATTTTCATCACAGTTACGAAACTGATTTTATTCATAAAAAAACTCATGAAGATTCAGTTACAAAAAAAACTTGACATAGTCTTTGAATTTTTTAAGTAGGTCAAGTCAAAAATTCTCAAAAATTCTGAAAACACTGACTGACTGACTGACTGGTAGAGAATGCCTTGTGGCATTAAGTCCGCCTATGTACCACTATTGTACACGAAGTTTAAATAAATAAATAATAAAAAAATAAAAATATTCATATCTCGAAAACTATGAAAAGTAGCGGAACATACATTCGGATACCCCACGATACGAGGGACCTACACTTTTTTTTGGAAGTCCGGCCGGTTTGGTGTTCCGGCCAATTAATTTTAGGTATAATATGACAATTAACTTAAAAGTAAGTGTTGTCTTCACCTATAAAATATAAAAATGGATGGTAGCACATGTATTTATTTTTGCATGGAGAAGATTTTTGAAGGGTTTCTTTTCCGATCACCATACGGGCCAAGTCGACTCGTTCCACTAAAATCCCCTAGACCAGTCCCCCAGGGGGCTAAAAAGCACTCAATGTTCCACTACGATGCCCTATGCTGGGGATTCTCTAAGTACTAATAAGTGCTATTCCTTTATAGTCCCTTCTAAATAAAAAATCCACTTACAAAATAACACTGAGTTACACATTATAATTAAAAATCTGCCTAAATAAGTTAGATGTTGAAAAAAAAGTACCAAAAGCGTTGAAGAATTTGGCCAGGTTGACCAGGCAGCGTCTCGGTGGCTAGTTGGAATCGCGTTCACCTAAATAGTGAAAGACGTGGGTTAGATCCCCACCTAAGGCTACATGGTCACTTATGAAACGTTAGAAGCTAGGTGCACGGTTCCAATTAGTCGTTTCCTATGGAGAAGAGCCGGCAAGAAACTCCACGGTTACTCTTTTAAAAATAATTGGCTTTACAATATTAACAAATAACAGTGTTAATGTGTATGGGAGGACAGTGTAGGCCTTTCAACAATTACCAGGTACTTAACAAAATAGAAAAGTGCTAACAAATCTACATTCTAAAATACTAGGCCTACAACGTTCTCACATTCACAAAATAGAAAATCTTATATATAAAATTCTCGTGTCACAATGTTCGTTCCCGTACTCCTCCGAAACGGCTTGACCGATTCTCATGAAATTTTGTGAGCATATTGAGTAGGTCTGAAAATCGGCCAACATCTATTTTTCATACCCCTTAGTGATAAGGGTTGTCCACCCTTAACATTTTTTTGACAGAACGAAGTCTGTCGGGTCAGCTAGTAATCTATATAAAAGATTAATGACATGATTGCAATTACAACTACAGTAACAAATCTGAATAAATATCGTGTCCACAAAAGCCACTAAATACAGAATTGGAATTCGATTTGTAGGTAAATAATGTCAAATAATGAAAAGATTATGTCAAGGAAGTATGTAAAAAAAAATAAAAAATCTAAATAAACATCGTTATTTGGGAGCAGTTAATAGACATTGACATAGTTATGTTGCTTATGAGGTACCAGGGAAGCCACATGTGCAGAAGGAATTATTGCCAAACTTCCTTGTCTTCAACTTAGTCTTTTATCTTATAATATGCTTTTTTGATAAGGACACGGTTGATGTGGGTTTTGAATTTTCCATCGCTAAGTTCTGTAACCGACTTTGGCAACTTGTTATAAAAGCGGATACTGTTTCTAGCAAATGACTTGCTAGTTTAACGTTTATATCTAACATAACTTTATTCCGTGTTTATTGTATTAGAGTTTAAGTATATTTAACGTTATAAACGCAAAATATATTTTAAAAAAACTTTATTACTTAAAAAATAATAAAAGTTTGTAATTCTACTTAATTAACTTAAAAATTGCAAGTCGTTTATCCCTGCATTATTATTTACTTCATCATTTCTAGAAAATGACCGACTGATATTTGCCCATTCAGCGATTTCAGTTGTGACTCTTGAATCCATCTGATCTTTGAGTACATCTTCTGGTCTTCGTTGTTTAGCCACTGGGTGGCACTTTTTATTTTAACGCATTCAAAACACGAACTATATAGGGTTACGGCAAATTTTTTTATTCAGTTGGGAATGCTATTATTGCTATTATCCATGTATTAGCCAGGGCTATATTGTAAATAGGTTTCAATACACATTTTGTACGTGAGGTACGTTCTCGACGACTATTTGCTACTCGCCTCTGTAAATCCAACGCTGGCTCGCGTTCACCACTTCATCGTTTGGTTGAGACATTATAACAATGAGTTTAGTTCAATCGACATTCTTTTTCTTAGTAAAAATGCATATAAGAAGCAAATCCGAGCAACCCTAAAGGATCAGCAAAGTAATGTATAATGATGTAATGATTAATAATGTACGCACACAAATTTACTTTTTCTTTTGTTTTTTTTTTCTTTCATAATTTTTATAAATACAGTTATGAGGTCTAGGATAATATCTGTTATATTGGTATTGTATCTGTGTTACTAGCTAGTTTTTAAATACTTTAAATTGTAATCTGTGGAGAACGTAGTGGGTGGCATAATTGTTTTAAATTGTAATATTTAAGATATTAAGACTTTCTTATTGTGCTACTGTTTGTTTTTCCTTAAATAAATAAATTCAATAATAAGGTTCTCAAACGATTAGGGGATTCAAAAGGAAATTAGAGTTTTATATGATCCCCTAGGGTATCGTAGTGGAACATTGAGTGCTGTGTAGTTCCCTGGGGGACTGGTCTAGAGGATTTTAGTGGAACGAGTGGCCAAGTCGTGTCTAAAAGCTAGTATTATTATAAAACTTCATCATCATCATTTCAGCCGAAAGACGTATACTGCTGAACATAAGCCTTCCCCAATTGGGAGTGTTTGCCATAGTCGCCACGCTTGGCAGGCGGGTTGGCGATCGCAGTATGGTGTTAAAAATGCATAGAGAACGCTGCTCCCCATTCTCTAGTAAGTCCTTTAGTCGCCTTTTACGACACCCACGGGAGGAAATGGGTTGGTGCTATTCTTTACGTCCGGCACCACACAGTACAAACTTGACACACTCCAATATCTTTATTTTTGTTTTAAAAGTAAAGGAACATAGAACAGTAAAACACTTTTAGGTTTTGTGAACCTGATACGGGGGGTATCAGGTTCACAAAACCAAAGACAACGCAAACGGTTTTATTGGAAAATCACTCGGGCCAACACAAGGCTAGCAGTAATCGCGTTACCTAGTAAACCGGAATGGAACGTCGCTAGATTAAAATGATGTTACGCTAGATTTGTTACCCTGGCTTTCAAATGTGATTTGGAGTGGGTTAAAAGGATGAAATATGGTTTTCATGGTCATTTGTAGTCATTTTTTATGGTTTTTGAGGAATGTATGGTTTCTTAGATGGTAATTATTACATTTATTCATTACAGAATTTGAAACCAAGTCCGCAAACATCTGGAGCCTTAATTTCTTACGTGTAATTGAAACATTTTTCTATCGCATCTTTACTTCCATGATAAATTATTATAAATGCGAAAGTAACTCTGTCTGTCAGTTATTTTTCACGCTATAATTGCTAAACGGAATAAATGCAGGCGAGGCCACGTGCAAAAGCTAATAAATAATAAAACAAATTTTCTAGCAGCATGTTTCCATCATCATTAAAACATGTTTTTGGAACAATGTCGCGCAACTGTTGTTTAAAAAAAGAAGTCTTGCTTCCCTAGACGTAAGCCAAAACAATTGCACCACAAACTTACCAACCCCATAAATACATAAGTCAATATTATCCTAGCTTACCAGCGAACAGCTTCCAAGCTGGACCCGCTCAACACCCACGGGATGGTTAACCCCAACATATCTTTAGACTAGACGAGTCTGGGTAAATCGAAAAACTTTAAATGGGTCCAATTTCCAGCCCCGGTCCCCGCAGCCGTGCCCCGCGAGACGTGGGGCAATTAAAAGAATTGCCCCGCTACGATTCAGTCCGACGACTAAAAATGAAAATACAGGGCGGATTTTTGAGACGGGGCAGTAAGTGCAAACCGTACCTTAACCATTTAGGAAAACGGTTTTAGAAGACTTTCCTTAACTTTTTAGACATCTAGATCTGCATTTACAGATTTTAGTCAGTAAATGGGCGGTTTTCGCAAAAACAATCCTGTTTCTTATAAGGATCAAAAAACTCTATTGGACTAACTGAGGGTTGAGTACTAGAAAAGTCAGAAATCACAAAAGAACTATTTCCATAATTATTTTAAAAAAAATACAAAATTGTCCACATGTTTATGATAAAAATATTGATGAAAATATTTTTTGACTTTCGATAGGTGAACATAATTATGACCTCCTTTTTTGAAGCCGGCTAATGAAAATATTGAACTCTCTAACTACATATACTTTTAAGACGTTGCTTTTTAGGCCTTATTTATCAGCCAGTATATGACACCCCTAAAGACACGCACAGGTCATTAGCCTTGACTGCCGGCATCTGATTACCTGTAAACAAGAGTGTAGAGTTACAACCCCATTGAGTGTGATTTACGACCCGTCGTCTTGGCGCGATGGCGGCACGAGTGGAGGCAATAATAGGTGTTCAATAGCTGATGAGTTATGGAGGTGGCTGCTAGTTGGGTGGATTTTAATTAACTATGTGTCAAATTTTGGAAAATTATATATTTTAGTAATGACCACACGATTACTTTGTAGTTGTCATTTAAATTCGTGGTTTAAGCATATTTGTTGTGACTAGTCGGAGTTCTGCAATTTAAAACTTTAAAAGCCAGATGATGAAAGGAATGTCAAGGTCACAATAACGAAAGTAAAGCCGTTGGCCCAGCGCCTAATCACTCCACGGTCGTGTCCGATTGCCGTCCCATTGGGCTATGAGAGTAAAGGAAAAGAGAGTGCACTTGTGTTTACGCACACATTGTGCACCATAATGTCAGCTGCGTACTTGGCTAATCTCTCGAGGTAGGTCGAGAAGACATACATATTTGCATTATCACTAACTAATGTGAAACATTCACTCGTGTCGTCAGGGGCTCATGGCTGAATAATAACATCCATGTGGCTGTCGATCGATCAGGTTAAGCTTGCTGCGGTTGGTCCGTGGATGGGTGACCATCTTAACGTACCGAGACCCCTTCGTGCCTCGGAAAGCACGTTAAACCGTTGGTCCCGGCTGTCAATCGAATTTGACAGTCGTTACGGGTCGTCAGAAGGCCAAAAGTCTGACAACTAGTCTTACCAAGGGGTATCATATTACCCAGTAACTGGGTTCTGGAGGTCAGATAGGCAGTCGTTCCATGTAAAATACTGGTATTCCGCTGCATCCGGTTAGACTGGAAGCCGACCCTAACATAGTTGGGAAAAGGCAGATTATGGTGAAACATTCAAATCTATTCAAAATTTCTGGCCTAGCGGTTTTTTTTTACTTTGTCTCATAACACTTACCTCATTACTACAACGCAGCGTCTACGCTCACAACATTGCCCCGTATATTCCAAATCAAAGATATCCACGATGCGGCGCTTGTTCTTCTGCGTCGTTACACCAAGAATTAAGTCTTAATAGGCTAGTTGAAACACCTCCAATTACAACAAGAAAAACTAAGGTTTATGTATTAGATTTTTTTTGTTGATTTTATATTGTTTGATGGCTTGACTTATTTGGACACCGTTAAAACTTTAATACCTATTGGTTCATCAGGTTAGTAATCTATAGATACATATAATAAATTTATAATAAAATACTTAGTAGTGAAGTCACAACTGTACTTTGAATATTTTGGAAAGGAAGTAACTGCTTCGAGGTGTTGTGGGAACGAGTCTGAGGCCGAAAATATAGTTTTTAAAAATTTTGTCCGTTTGTCTTTTTGTCTGGACCTTTTCTTAATATTTTGCTCCATAAAAATATTTTAAATTAACTGCTTACCTTGGTTACTGATACTAATTTAGAATTTTATTAAAGCTAGTGTCCGAATATTCAAGCATTGTCTTACCTCGGAAAGCATGTTAAGATGTTGGTCCCGGCTGTCATTCGTAGATCAGTCATTAGAGGTAGCTAGAAGCCCAAAAGTCGGACTACCAGTCTTACCAAGGGGTATCGTGTAATCCAGGAACTGAGTTGTGGAGGTCAGATAAGAGCTCTATGAAAATTACTGGTATACAGCTGTATTCTACATGTTACTTACTCCAACGGAATCACTTAAAAACCATTTAGTTTTATAAATAGCGGTGTGGGCTATATTGTCTACAAGTTTTGCGTATTTCTTGTTTCTATGTTTTACATTGTAGTTGTTTGTTGTTCCCTTTGAATAAAAATAACAAAAAATAAAATAGTGCTCATAACAAAAAAATCCATCAATATTTTATACAATCAAAGTGCAAATTAATGAATCACACCGGTTCCACTCGATCCCCGTACAGTTACCGATCCATGTTAGCAGTTCATCCCGAAGGTATTCCTCCATCGCAACCGCAATCATTGAACAAGAATCTCTTTCAAGATTCCGCCTTCCTGGACGTTAGAAATGCAAATCTTGGATATAGTAGAATTTGTAATATCAGTTGATAACTGTGTGTGTGATAAGATAAAGCAAGGGACTTTTGTATTTACGAAAGAAAAGGAAATCATTATTGCTTTTATTACATGCTGATTATAATAATAATAGTGTTTAAGTAAGATATAACACAATAAACATCTATAATATGTCACAATTTTTAATATTGTAAAGAAATCAGTTGTCCTAATAGTAATTGTAACAACTCATACCGCCTGTGATACAGATTTATAGTAGTATAGGTATAAAACTTTGTAATACGGGTACCTACTTATTTTCTAAGATTTGTATTGTTTTTTTTATTTTTTATTGATGTGTGACAAATTTTAGGAAAGAAAGATGTTTTTTCTTTCTTCTCGCTTTCCTGGAATCTGTGGTAGTGCTTTCGTGAAAAGGAGCGTAGTTGTGTAACAGGAAGCCGGGGAAGCGTGCGCTATTTGATTTACCAATAAGCGCGAGCGGTGGTAGAGTTGGCCGTCAGATGGTTCCAACCCATTTTTTATTTTTTTGTTTGACCTTTTTATTTTTAAATGCGGGTCAGACAAACATTTGGTTTTACCACCCATAAATTAAAATCTTTATTATTTCTTGGTTTTCTAGGGTACTAGAACCGATATTGAGGTCAAAATTAAAATCTAAGACGGCGACTGCGAAAATTTCAAATTGTTCATCATGGTTGTCGTTTTCATGGTTTTCGAGGGTGCTGCAACCGAGAGTGAGGTCACAATTGCAAAATGGCGGCTCCGAAAAATTTCAAATTTTAGATCATGTCGTTTTCATGGTTTATCAAATCAATCGTTACGAAAAATCATTTCAAATAATAACATTTTTTTTTTTTTTTTTTTGTATGTTATAATGTTAATGTTGCTTATTATCAAGGTGAGATGCCAGATGTTAAACATCCTATGCGACTACTGTGAGGCTCGCTCGTTTTTTTTAAATATATTGTGTGTCGATACAGTACATCACATTATATTTATTTGTGTAAAGGTTTGTCTACTAAAGACAGTATTCACACATAATCATTGTTATTTTCTCACGATATTTTTTTTTACTGTTCGACTTTAGACATCATCAGTCAGTACCATCTTACTGCAAGCTGTATTTACTCTATGACTACTGTCACGTCATTGATACAATCTCATTGTTCCATTTCCCACAACCACTGCATCATCAACTCACTACGAAAATCTGTGCTGTGCTGTATTATTTTTCTTCTCATTTTCATGACCCCCAATAGAGAAATCCAACATTAAAAAAAACTAACGAAAAGTCGCAGTGACACCGCTCAAATTTATACTCGTCACGACGCACGACGCTTTTGAAGCAAGTTCAATAAACCTCAAGTAACAAACTTTTTAATATTATGTTTTTTGTCATGTATAACCATTGGGGGGCTCGTGGCTAAATAATAACTGCCACACGGGTCGTTCGAAGGTTATGCTACGCCTGCCACGGTTGGTTCATGGATGGGTGACCATACATTACATATCGAGACACCTCCATGCCTCGGAAAGCCTGTTAAGATGTTGGGCCCGGCTGCCATAGATCTTCTTTTTTTTTTTTGACGTGACTACTTCTAATAAATCGATGAACGCCGGCTGCATGCATGAAAAACGATGACTCATTGTCCCGTTACGCTCATTGTCCCTTTACACTGATTGTCCCGTTACGCTCATTGTACGCTTGCGCCGCATCAATGTTTTTTTATGACGTTGTCACGTTAAGCTATCGTCCGTAAACCAACTTTACAGACAACCAATTTTTTTATCATTGCCCCACTCTAGGAATTTCTCCTGTATTGTGGGTGCGTTTACAAACATTTAAACTCACATACACAAACAGCCAGACCCGGAACAACTACTTGTAGGACTGGTGTTGTACTTGTACTTGTACTTTGACAGTCGTTAGAGGTAGTCAGAAGCCAAGTCTGACAACCAGTCTTACCAAGGTGTATCGTGTCACCCAGTAACTGGGTTCTGCAGGTCAGATAGGCAGTCCCTCCATGCAGCTGCATCCGGTTAGATTGGAAGCTGACTTCAACCTAGTTGAGAATAGGCGGCAGCTATACATTGTTATATTCTCGCGTATACCATCATCTTTGCAATCAAAGTCTCCACTAAGTAAGAGGGCCCAACAATGTGCTGTTCAGATACTTAGGTAAACACTATTTGATGAAATTGTCTGACTTTGGCGCGAGGGTCGCAAGCAAAATAACAAAGCAATTTAAAACTCAATACTATTAGTGTAAAGGTATGGCCATAATATAGCCATTTTGTGATAGAGAAAATACGTTTGCATGCAGATACAGCTGAGTAAAGCTCTTTTGGCACGTGGCAAAATCTGGAACTAACGCCGCCATATTTTTATTTCAATAGATTTTCACAATACTAATTTATCTAATGTTTACCAACAACGCACTCTAGTCTGTTAATGTCATTCAAGTGCCAAAATATCTTTGCAAAGCTAGATCCTTGAGCAGGAACTGAGGTGTCGATATCGGATTGTAGTCTTTAATATTTGAGGAGGCTATTATAATTACTTTATTATTTAGTAAGTGATAAAACTACTAGACTTTAATTAATTCATGGTTTTATGTTTACTCAAAATGACTACTGAGTTACAATAAACCTTATACGCCCAAATATCGAAGTAGCAAGCATTAGTACTATTAGTACGGTCAGCTGCAGAGAAATCTCACCCCCTAGCAATGAATAAATACATTGTTAGGGGGTGAGATTTCTCTGCAGCTGACTGTACTACCACTACTAAAACTTAAAAAAAAGTATGTACAATTTAAAAAAAAAATTGTTTTTATTAATTTTCTTTAGAAAACTGGGATATTCGCCTTAGTACCGTGTGTATTGGAAAACTTCTTCAAGTCTTCTCGTTGCCTATCCCGCAATGTTTGAAGGCCTTAGGTCTTCAACCAGTGCGTCCTACCCGTCATGACAGACGGAGCCAAAACGTGGATACCATCAGTCGGCCTGGTCCACAAATTCAAGGTCGCATCAGCGTGCTATAGATCGGGCTATGCTCTAAGTCTCTTTGAGGAATAAAATCAGGAATGACCCGGAAAAGAACCGGTTACCGACATAGCTTGCAGAGTAAGCAAACTGAGGTGGCAGTGGGCTGGTCATGTTTGTCGAAGGGCCGATGGCCGGTGAATTAGACGAGTCCTGTATTTAGACTGCGTATCGGCAAGCGTCGTGTGAGGCTAAATGGATTGACGACCTTAAAAAGGTGGCTGGGATAGACTGGATACGAAAGGCGGAGGACAGGGTGTTGCGGCGCAGCCTGGGAGAGGCCTACGTCCAGCGGTGGACTGCGATAAGCTGAGTTGATTCATCGTGTATATTTGATGTGAGTATTTAAATGTGCAAAATGTCCAGAATAAACTTGTTTTCTTTTTCTACGTCGCTGTCACAAGCAGTAATGTGTCCGCACCTTTACAAGGCTAACATAATAAGGGACTCTATTGGTTATAAACTTGCCTACTTAATGTTATTTTATTCCTTATAAAAGAATTCGCTTTTTTAACACGTCGTTTAAATTCACAGAAGCGTTTAGGTTATGGGTTTAGAGGCGAAAGGCATAAGCGAAAGCGATTACCTACGACTGACTAGAATAAAATGAATCTGGATCAGATTAAGTAAGAAATAAAACCTATGCTATTAGTTTCATTTCATCCTTACTTTTGTAAAACAGATATCATCATCTCAGCCGAAAGACATCCACTGCTGGACATTGGCCTCCCCCAAGCACCGCCACCTCGACCGGTTCCGAGCTTTCTGCATCCAGCGGATTACTGCGGCTTTCACAAGGTCATCAGTCCACCTTGTGGGTGGCCTTCCTACGCTACGTCTTCCGGTACGCCGTCGCCACTCCAGAACCTTTCGGCCCCAACGACCATCTGTTCTGCGAGCAATGTGCCCTGCCCATTGCCACTTAAGTTTGGCAACTCTTCGAGCTATGTCGGTTGCCTTGGTTCTCCTGCGGATCTCTTCATTTCTGATTCGATCACGTAGGGAAACTCCAAACATAGCCCTCTAAAAAACTCTTTAAAACTTGAAAACAGATAATGTAATAAATAAAATGGAAAACTTTTACGAGAATGTTTTACAAAAAGAAAAAACATGATATTGCATAAAATGGGAAATCACAGAAACAATTATCTTTGATTCACCAAAAACAAACTGCTCAGAAAGAAGTATATCACTACTTTTTACTTTTTTCATAGAAATATAAAAAGTACCTTTTACCATACATATTTCTAAACAAATTTTTGAAGTGAAAACTTCTTTAGGCACACTTTGTCTTCTTTCTGAACAGTGAACGAAACTGAACCGTCACGCTCGGGTCGGTGACGCTGAATAAAGCATACTCGACTCCAGTCGGTCGGTGACGCGAAATCACGTATACTCGGCGCTGAATCGCGTATACTCGGCTCCAGTCGTAATTTTTCACTTCTATCGTGTGGTCATAAGCACACACCCTCTTTTATAATTTACATAAGTAGGTATGCTGCTCATACAAGTAGGTAGTCTAATATTTCAATATTTAAACCGACCCAGAGCACAGTGAATGGAAAAAAAACGGCATTAATAAATCCTCCTTTAAATGATGACTTCACAATAAACATTCCTGTATTAATAGTGGTGTACACTTTATGATGTGGTAGAATATATAGAACTTAACTAAATGTTTATACCATACTATGTAAAACTAGATTATCTAATTGTAATAATATTAATTCATGATGGACTTATTGTAAATTACAATTTTTTTAATTTATTGATTAAGAAAGACGTTTTCTTTCTTTCTTTCTTTTTTCTTTTTTTTTAAAACGTTGCCCTACTCTAGGAATTTTTCCTGTATCGTGGGTGCGTTAACAAACATTTAAACTCACATACACAAACAGCCAGACCCGGAACAACTACTTGTAGATCATACAAATATTTGTTCCGTGCGGGAATCGAACCCGCGACACGCAGCGCAGCACTCAATCTCTTAACCACTGCGTCAACCGTGTCGTCAAATGCGTGTGGCCAGGGTCTTGTTATTGGGCCTAAACACGTAGCAGACGGCCCCATGGATCCGCCATTTTCGTATGTTTAACCGTCTGCCTAACACTCTGCCATACCCTTTAATTTTCCAATGCAGTCACCAAGTGAGTAATGAAAAATATTGTAATGGAATAAACAAAAGTTAAAACATTGGCTGTTTAAATTGATACCTTGCTTTCATTCGTTTTGCAGGTGGAAATAACTGTCCATGGCACATTCTTAATTTAGAGGGAGAGGAAGACCCAAAAAAATATGGATGGATTGTGTGAAGAATGATATGAGAGAGAAGGGAGTGAATGATAGAGTGACGGTTGACAGGGTTGACGGTTGACAAGTAACATGGGATAAGGGCAGGAAGATGATGATGCACATTCTTAATTTCTCGCCACTTTTCATACAGACAACAAAATATTAGCAGATTCAATTCACTAAAGTATGCGGTCGATTTTACATGTTCTAGAATTTCTATCTAGAATGTTTTCCATTACCTACCGAATGTTAAGTCTGGACAATTCAAAAATGCCTGTAATTGGTTTATTTGAAATTAATGCTTTGAGTCTGAGTTAGTGCAATCTTAGGTAGGGCTAGAAAGTTACTGTGTTATTATGAGTCGAATTGGTATTTTTTTGCTTTCAAAGTGGTGGAAACACAAGAAGACCATAGAAAAAAGATATGACACTCGCACATTATAGCACTGTGCGAGTAAAATAGCATGACTCCTTTGTTTGGCCGCCATTTTCAATTCGTTTCATTAATGGAGCGGGTTGTAGTAGTATTTCGAAAATATCCACCGCTCAGCTGATGACTTGTGCTTTGTGTTAGTAAAAAGCAGCATTTATTTGTTTCTCATGAAACAGTCGACAGTCGACTAAGGACAGGGAGAAGTGGAAATCTTTGAAGGAGGCTTTTATCCGAAGGGGGTCCATACAAAAGTAACAGCGTAAACTATTCGCTAATTATTACTTATTATTATTTATTATTTTTAATTTCATCGAATTATTTATTGTTTGTTATTTTTTAATGATTTTTAATGCTATCAATCTGGTGAAAGTAGTTAGCGTTTATTATTCCTATTACAAATTTGATGGAATTTATTATTGTTTATTTTTTTAATTGCTATTATTGATTTTATCGAATGATTAATTGATTAATTGATTGTTAATGATTATTGTTAGTTATTGTTAATTTAATTGATTTTTATTATTAATGATTAACTGTCGTTAATAATTGCTAATGTTACTTGTATGGAATTAATTAAACCTTATTCATTCTTTCATTCATTCATGAAACAGTAGTGCTATGAACGATAATAGACCCATCGCTATATGGGGTATGATATTGTTTTCTATGCTATTTTTATTTCTGTGCAATTGTACATGATGATTTGAGGTTTATATAAGCATTATTTTTTCAGTTGTGATTATTTCTCTTTTATATTTTTAAATAGCATCTAATTGTATATGACTCCCTGTTATCCTTTTTATTCGCATAGCAAATCTAAATTCTGATCATAGACATGATACTATCATGTAGTTACTTACCTAGATTGTGTGAATTGAATGGGTTCGTTTGGCATCATACCTATTACCGTGCACTGAATATACGGTACTGTATGTACTGAATCAAACAGATGTAACGGCGCATGATCTAACGCCAAATTCAAGAAAAGAAAAAAAGAACTGGTGAGCTGCACCCGTGTAAACACGTGTTACACGAACCATTTAGAGCCACTGAACCCTTCATAACACAAAAATTATTTAACATTAACACACCTTTGGATTGAGACCCCCTAGATAAACTAGTACTCTATATTTTATGAACACAGCTTAAACGGCAAAAAATGGTACATAGATATTAACGTCCAAAAATCGTCTTTATTATGACTGATTAAATGATAAATAAATGATAAATGATAAATGATTTTATTTCTGTAAGTAGGTTTTTACAAACACTTTTACACGTCAATCATATTTTAAAACTAGATGAGGTCGGCATTTCGTATCTGACTACTCTGAGAAGAAAGACCGCAACAAACTCAGAGGTCACAGTCTCTTTTAAAGTCCAGACATAATCTTGGTCAAATCATGTTTTTTGTTCATTGTGATTGACTCACATATAGATCAAAAATGTAACCCAGTTCCAGATGATCTAGAGAGTTCATATTTGGCATCCAGCTAGGTAGTTGTGTGTATACCAAGGAAAACAGTAATAATAATAATAATAAATTTATTTATTTCAAATAAGTTATAGTCGAAAAAACAAAAAAACATATGTTGTTGTTATGGTTACAATTAGGTAGAAGATGGATTACAACCGGTTGGCATAAGATTAAAGACAGGTAATTACATAGTTATGCTGTAACCACAAGGTCTGTACATGAATTGGGTGAGCCCTGCCTCTTAAACTAGGATGACCTGTATCTTAAGAGACAGTGATCAGCTATAAGGTATATCATAAAATAAACAAAACTTGTGAAGTATGTCAATTGCCATGTATGTATATTATATCTTACTTTTGTATGTATCTTGCATAAATATAGTATGTATTTTTCCTAAACATATATTTATGGTAAAAAAGGGGGGAGAAAAGAGTGAAACTTAAGAATGTAGGAGAATGTGAGTGAATGTATGTAACTGCACACCTATGTGTATATGGAGAGTGTAATTATAAGTATGCAGTGAGAAATAGTTGTTATTATTAAGCAATGTATGTAAGTAGGGACTCAGTCTGTAAATAGTCTTGTTGAAGTAGCCATTCTGTCACCTTAGACTTTACTTGATATCTATTGAGGTCGCGGATGTTGAGGTCCTTGTGAGTTTTTTTGTAAATATATGCACTAAGTGTGTGGTATTGGTGTCTGTGGCGAACGATGTTTTATGCTGTGTGCCAGGGGGAATGTTGGTACGTTTATTAGGATCAGAAGGAGGGACGCAAGCGTGTCGTTTAAGTACCGATCGGAGCACAAAGAGCTGACGGACAGTAAGCACCTTACATTCCGAGTACAATTGTGTTGTAGGATAGCGGTAAGGCCTTCGTAGCATTACTTTTAATATAGCTCTCTGTGCTCTTTCAACTTTGATTAAACTGGTTTTAGTTGCGCCACCCCATACCGTGATACAATACCCAATTACGGATTGACACAGAGCATAGAAGACCATTATCAGAGTGTCAGGGTTAGCGGACTCTCTAAGAGACCTAAAAATGTGTATAAGTCCATAGACCTGGAGGTCAGGGCATTAAGCTGCTTATCCCATCGCAATCCTGCATCTATTTGTATACCAAGATATTTTACATTTCCAGTTCTTGAAAGTATTCGACATTGACACGGAGATGACACTCGTGAGCAGGGGGTCTACTCCCTAAGCACGAAGTCCGTCGTTTCGGCCTTCGTTTCGGGCGTTTCCTACTCCCTATCACCAACGGACGGACGATTCGTTCGGGGCCCGACGAAGAATGAATGACAACACGATTTGACAACTGTCCCTACTCCCGATGCGGTTTTGCCCGTCCGAAAAGTTGAACTTGACGCTTGTTTTGACGGAACCTTATGTCAGTTGATACGACATCAAAATAGCTATCGTTCTGTCGACGAACGATTATAATTGTTTACACTATTTAGAGACAAAGTAAGGAATTCCAAAGTATGGCTGCTTTTTTATTGCTTGACGAAGCTTTATAGGAAGAGCGGAGGCAACGTCGACAATATTTACGCCAAGAATGTAGGTTGGCGAGTATTCCCGACGTTACTGACTTATCTTAAAGCTAGGTATTTGGCAATTTTGCTATTCTGAATTTGAAGTTTTTAAACTTGAATTTAGATTTTCTAACTAAATCTGACTATTATTAATCGCGATTAAAAAGATGTAGAATAAAATCAATTCGTTGTCATGAACTAAACTTCACACCAACATCTCGACTACTGGTACAAAATCAGTATGTTACTGTACATATTTTTTTCTTTTCTTTATATCTCGAAAATGGTGCGTCCTATCGTAAAAATAATGAAAATTTCGACCCCCTTTTAGATACCCCAATCCCCTAAAATTCAACATGTTAGTAATTTTTTTTTTTTTTCTACACCAAAAGTGAAAAATTCTTTAAAAAGCACGTTGAGGCTGCCCAGCTTCTGCGCGCCTCCGGCCAGAGTCCGTGTCCGTGAGTTTCTGCAGCGGTTGGGGCCATTTTACGAAATTAATAAGAAAAAAAAAAAAAAACTATTTTAAACTTCCCGGCTAGTATCGTTGAATTAATTTGAAAATTTCCGTCAAAATGTCAAAAAGGAAAAAGGCAAAGGTATCAACAGGATAATGCCGGTTTCCGGACCAAAATGTCAAAAATAATTCTAATCTTTATAATAAAAAGTATATTGTTAAAAATGTAGTCATTTTCTAAGGAAAAAATATTGATTTTTGTTTATTTAGCTTGAAAACCACAAAATAATTAAACCGGTAATCGACCGGTAAAATAGCACATCTCTATTGTCATCAATCGCCATGCGTCTTTCGTTCACGAATATTGTCTACGATTCCGTTGGAAACTGATGAATCCGAAATTACTAGGGAGTAGGGTTCAGTCCGACGTATCGGACTACTAACGGACGGGCCCGTTACTTCGTTGACGGACTTAGGGAGTAGACCCCCAGGTGTGAGCTATTACCGAGAATGTAAGGTCTGGTGCGGTATTCTGGCGAATAGAGAAAGGCATATAGGCAGTCTTGTCAAAGTTAAGCGTTAGCAGATTTAGGTTGAGCCATTTTATTACTCTAGTAAGTGCTGATTCTGCGTTATTTTTAATGCTATCCCACGTTGACCCATCAACTACAATAACGGTGTCATCAGCATATGCAAATATTTTGGAATTAGGCAGGGTCATCTTGCATAAGTCATTTACGTAGATTAGGAATAAAATGGGACCCAGGATGCTTCCCTGTGGCACTCCGTGAGAGATGAGTTCCTCATCACTAAGGAGGTTACCTATTTTAGTCATTTGGGTTCGATTGGTGAGATAATCCTTAAAAGTTTTAAGAGCGATGCCTCTTATACCAAGCTGTTCCAATTTAGCGAAAAGTAACAGTGAATTTATAAGATTTTTTTTTTCTAATTTCAAGCAATCGATTTTATTAGATAAATTTGCACCGTGCAAAATTATAAGAGAAAAATCTTCTTTCTTCTTTGCAGGAGAATAAGTTCCATGATGAAAGGTTGATTTTATAGATTTTTATATGTACTTTAATACCAATTGACGGCACGGTTGGCGCAGTGGTTAAGCGGTTGACTGCTGCGCTACGTGTCGCGGTTTCGATTCCCGCACGGCAAATAGTTGTATGACCTAAAACTAATTGTTCCGGATCTGGCTGTTTGTGTATATGAGTTCAAATGTTTGTAAATGCACCCACAATACAGGAGAAATGCCTAGTGTTGGGCAATGTCTTTTTTTTTTAAATAAAACTTTCTTAAAATTATTGGTAAAATTGTTCACAAGAGCCCAGATTCGATCCCTGTTATCAATAAACGTTTAATCGATTTGTGTGGGACACAAATATATAATAGGTATACGTAAAGAAGGATTCGTCAGCATATTAATAGGTTGTACATTGTTTCATAGCTTATAGTTTAATAGAATTTCGTTTCACATAATTTTTTTCTCATATTTTCGTTTCATAGAATGATCAACACGTGATTAAAAATTCATTGAATTGTGTTTCTGTGAAATATTTTTCATTCAAGTAAATAGTCTTTGTAACAATAATATTCGAACTAAAAATACAAGGACCAAATATTATATGAAACATTTTCTGGGAAACGAAATTCTATGAAATTTCTGTCTGCCAAATAAGGGGACACCATATTAATATCTACGCAAGCTAGTGGCAATGCAGATTGTTGGAAAACACGCACATTACTATCAAATTGAATCATAATGTAACTTACGAGCTGAAAAGCGTCAAGACTAAGTTTCTGATGCTAAGTATTGCATATGTTCACCAGGAACAATTCCCGGTTTGTTTAGCATATGCTATTACGATTTAAAAATCATAAGGCGTTAGTCTTAACAGCGCTCTTCTCGACATAGGCACATAGCATAGGTATTTAGCAGAGGGCAGGCTTACGTTGCACTCTCTGGAGTTAAAACACTAGACGGAGTACATATTATCAATCTAGATCCTAGTCAAATTAAAACGCAATAAAGTTCTATATTAGAATGCAACCGCCTGCGAACGTTATACTCGTACCGCCCTGAATTAGCCAGTTTAAACATTATGCAGAAAACGTGTAAAAATTTTTGCAGTTAATGAATGGGCAATGCAATTTTTTTTTTTTTTGAGAATTGTACTAAATATAAAATTATACAGCGTAAACGCAGGAAAAAGAGTAATTTTGTAAGTAGATCACTTTTGAATAATAATAAATTTATTTACAAAAAAAGTATCACTAAAAACATAAATGTGAAAATGGGAGCCAAGTTCCATATTATAATAATTATGGTGTGGATGTCGACTTCACCGACCAAAGACTTAAGATCTAAATGGGTGCCAAGTTCTGTTGACAATCCTGACATTTATTTATAAGAACAAGTAAAATTAAATACTAAATTTAAAACACAATTTCTTGTTTTTTTTTCTGCTACTGCTACTAAACTTCAACATTTGACTTGGCTCAATTTTTTTATAGCAGTTCGTCGTGGACGTGGAACGACAGCCGCGGCTCCTCTGACATTATCTGTCATCAGAAGACTTCGCCACGCAACCATCCATCTATGCGACCGCTACGCTCTGCTAGAGTGACTGTCAGCAGCCAGTGTCACTTTTATCCGACCTTTTCGGTGATTTCAGTAACTTCGTAACAAAACGAGGCGGCGGCGCCACTTGCTGCGCCGTCAGATATTTTATATCATAATCAACGAAGTGACAAAAACACAGATCCAACCGCAAAATCAATTTCAATTTGTTAGCCGCAACTCAACAACGTACATTTTGTTAAAAACCACTTATGCTTGTACAATATTTTACGCTAGTGTTTAATTAGTCGTGATATACTACAGACTATCAAAATAGTTATAGCATTAGCAAATTCGATAACATGTGACTTCTACCAACCCTCACTGGGCCCGCGTGGTGGATACAGACAAGAGCCTGAGTCCCAGCAGTGGTAACGTTATTCGCTGATTATGCTATACTACAAACTGTATTTTTCGTTGTTGTTAATAACCCCCTCCAGTATATATTATACAGTGCTGTAATTCAATGACACTGGTACGATATTTTGACCATTGTAACCACTTTTCAAGCACAGAACTCCACCACCATCACCGACCGGACCGGACGTCTTTTGGCTAATGTGATAATGGTGATGATGATGAACCACTTTCAAATTCAGTCCAGTATTTTGATCGGCCGTCGGCCAATTAAGCGTCACTGGATAAGTGCGCTGCATCAAAATACTGGTTCAATATAAACGAACTCGACACATTCAATGCAAGCATCTATAACCCCATAACCAAAACGATATACAAACATTATAAGCCTTTTCCCAACTATGTTTAGGTCGGCGTTCAGTCTAAGTGATTACCAATAAATTAATAAGGTGCTACTGCTGACATTATCTCCACCAACCAGTTACACGACACCTCTTGGTAAGACTTCGGGCTTCAGACTACTCGTAACGACTATCAAAGATCTAATGACAGCCGTGACTTGCTTAACGTACTTTCCGAAGCGCGGAGTGGTCTCGGTATGAAATAGATTTTCACCCATCCATGGACTGACATTGGCAAGAGTTTGCTTAACTTTGAAGATCGACTCGTGCGGCTGTTATTACTTGAGTCCATCTACCCAAACAAACGATACAAACCCATCCTCTAATTACTAAACCACTTAACTCACTACCTAACAAATCTCGAACATATCGTGCACCTATACACAGAATTACCCGCTACACTAAGCCGATTCAGTCGTCGAAGCAACAAAATGAGAATTTAATAACACCGTACAGTTCCCTCGTTACCTACACCCCACTGAGTTCATTTGCATGGAAATACGGATTTGGAACGACACGACTAACGTGTAAGAGGTTTAATATAAAATGTCGTCGGATTTTTTCCGTGATTGTACTTTCTTGGCGTTTATTTCATGTTTTTTTTTTTCGATAATAATATTAAATGAGGTTGGTTGAGGATATTGAGTTTGTTAACTGGTGGTTTGTAAACTTCAGTCACTAGCAAAGAGTATTAATAAAATCAGATTTTTTGGTGTGCAATAAGGCACCGTTTTCCGTGAAAAAGTGTGACTAGTGTAAAAAAATAAAGGGACCTCGCATAGTACGCAGCCACGATCACGACTTATTGCACGACCAGCCGCTATCTTGGACACAGAAGCTCCGACCAAGTTTGGCTGCACAACCGATCAGTTTTGCCCAAGATTGCGGCCGGTTTCCCTAAAAATGTTTATTTTACCGTATGTTACAATTGTACTTTTTGTGCAATAATATTTCGAATCGAAAACGGATTCGAAGTATAGAATATTTATGGATAACAAATCCAATAACAATAGTATTATAGTTTCATAGCATATTACTTTGTCTAAGTTTAGATCTGCTAATTTCAAGTTTAGCACTTTGCAAAGAAAAACTATTGTATATTGTGTCAACTTCAAAATTGGCTATTACAACTTTTTCTTTTGAAGAGTTAAATAAAACAAAAGAATAATCTTATAATACTTTGCATAAAACCTTGAAAACTGTCTCAAACATAGGAATAGATAGTGCTAGGCGAAATTATATTATTTAAAACCAGCAACAGCCCAGAATATCCATGCAGTTTTTTGTTCGTTCTTCTCCATACAGATCTACGTTTTGGAAGTAACTGCAACTGACCGCCTCCTTGAAAATTCAAAAGTGCCTGTAATTTTTTTAATTAAAATAAGTGTTTCACTTTGAGCATTAAGTATTACCAATCATTCACTTAGTATTATAGAGGTATGAGGAACAGGGCGTAAAGTTCACTCAACCTCCATAGAAAAGGGGAGGATCCTCCGACCAGACAGGTTGGCAACTGCCCGACGGTTGACTTCGGGATGTTGTAGTTCGCATGTGGCTTTGTAGATGCCGCCACAGTATCCAGCCATAACTCAAGTAGATTTAAACACTTTTTTCCTTGATTCATGACTACAAACTTTGTTCTGTTGTGGTTTGTATATGAATAACACAATCAGGTCATAATGTGACACCATGGACGTTACGAACATGGCACCATGCATCACACAACACGACAACATGACCATCGACCGTTTGACTACCTAGTCTTGTAACATAATTAAATGTTGCATGACTACATTACTGACCTGATATTGCATAATCCGAAAAATTATAGTATATTTTATATCGAGGGACTAAACGAAGCCATAATATACCAGAGGTGGTTTTACTCCCGAGCGTGCGAGGGAGTCAATGAAACCGAGGGTATATTAAGTTGGCGTTTAGTCTCGAGGTGCAAACTGTACTTTTCACTTTGAATGCGAGAAAAATAGTAATTTAAAATTTTACAATAGTCTTTAAAATAGTAATAGTAATTTACAATCGACAAAAATTCTGCAATTTTCGCGGTCAGTTTTTTCTTCTAAACCAGTCACAGATTAACCATTTAAAACACATGGCGCCACCTTCTTTGCGGAAAAACCATGGAACTAAAACTCTCAACATTTTCGCACTGATAATAGTGTATTAAAGATAATAGTGTATTAAACTGGCTGTTTGACTTTGTTTATGTCACATGAAGGAAATTAAAAAACTAATTACTTTTCACTCCCTAGAGACTAAAGTGGTCACGTTAGTCCCGCTTCGTAGGGATATTAGCGTACTTTTAGAGCATGAGAAGTGAAAAATTATTTTACATGGAGCGACTGTCTATCTGACCTCTACAACCCAGTTACTGGGTATAACGGTACCCCTTGGTTAGACTGGTTGACTTTCAGGTTTTCGATTGTCCGTAACGACTGTCAAGGATCTACGAATAATGACAGCCGAAACCAATGGGCTTAACAAGCTTTCCGACGTGCCGATGGGTCTCGGTATGAAAGGGATGATCACCCATCCACGGGCAGACCGCGGCAAGCTTAGCTTATCCGGGATTGATTGAACTGTGTGGGTGTTACTCTGCCACGAGCCAAAGGATGTATTTCAAGAACAAATTGTATTTTGAAAATATAAACGTTTAATTTAATTTAACATGGCGAATGTTCACAAAAAAAAAAAAAAAACATCAAATTAATTAGTTAATTCAAAAAATTGGATTAGCTTAAATAAGATATTATTATATCTTCGTTATAAAACAATTTCACACTACACATTATAACCCTAAAACATTACCATCTCTCACTATAACATAAACTATCAAGCTGACATTCTTCATGACCGCACGATGAGTACCGGCAGCAATATACATAGCTCAACATAGCCCAAGATAGCGCAATAACTAGACCGCGACGTCGCGTATGATGTATGACGGAATTTGTAAACCATACGGTATTGTGGCCTAAATTATGTACATTGTTGGTTATTTTGTCGGTTGCAAGTTATTGATGTATGGAGATAATTATAGGTGGTTATTATGTCATTGAAAGGCAACACTTTTTACAGTATAGTCGACCTTGTAAATGTTTTATCAATTTGAGAAAAACTCCCAGTGAATTGTAACTTCACGAAGGTTGAAACTATCTAACTGTCTTGAAAGCAAAAATAGACCTTGAAGTTATATGACGTGCAAGTGACATTCAACCTTAGGGTGGTAAAGCAATTACGAGGTTGACTATACTTAAGAAGGCACGAACAAATTAACCGTCTATGTTTCGTCACTATGATTGCCTTTACTACAAATTGGCGTTTAGTTGGGCTACATACCTTTGAAGGTGGCCCAACTAAATGCCAACGAAAAATGCTACTAGGATCATCATCATCAACTCAGCCTATCGCAGTCCACTGCTGAACATAGGCCTCTTCCATGCTGCGCCACAACACTCTGTTCTCCGCCTTCCGCATCCAGTATATCCCAGCCACCTTTTTGAGGTCGTCGGTCCATCTAGCTGGGAGGCGTCCCACACTACGCTTGCCGAAACGCGGTCTCCACTCGAGGACTCGTCGGTCCTCCACATCGGTCCTTCGAAAAATATGGCCAGCCCACTGCCACTTCAGCTTGCTTACTCTGCAAGCTATGTCGGTAACTCCGGTTCTCTTCCGGATAATTTCATTCTTGATTTTTTCGGCACCGTATGTCATAACGGGCAGGACGCACTGGTTAAAGACCTTAGTCTTCAAACATTGCGGTATAGGCGACGAAAAGACTTGACGGAGTCTTCCAAACGCTGCCCAGCCCAACCGGATCCTTCCAATCCGGACTTCTTTCTCAAAGTTGTATCTACCGAGCTGGATGACTTGCCCTAGGTAGACATATTCCTTCACAACTTCGAGAAGCGACCCTTCGATGTGGATTGGACTCGGCAGGACGTGGGAATTGTACATGACTTTCGTCTTGTCCAAATTCATAGCGAGGCCAACCCGCCGAGAGGCTCCATTTAATCTGTGCAGCATCTGGTCTAACTGTTCCAGTGTCTCTGCCATTATGACGATGTCATCAGCAAAGCGAAGGTGTGAGATGTACTCGCTATTTATGTTAATTCCCTGTCCAGTCCAGTCCAGCGTCTTAAAGACGTCCTCCAACGCATTGGTTAAAAGTTTCGGGGATATCACATCCCCCTGTCTCACCCCTCTGAGCAGTTGGATGGGGCTGGTTTCCTGGTACTGGATCTGGACAGTCATCGTGGCAGCGTCATACAAACATTTCAACACCTCGATATAGCACCAGTCAATTCGACATCGTTGAAGAGAGGCCAGAACTGCCCATATTTCGATGGAGTCGAAGGTTTTCTCGTAGTCCACAAATGCCATACAAAGCGGCTGGTTGTACTCCTCGGACTTCTGTACTATTTTCCGAACAGTATGGATGTGGTCTACAGTACTGAAGCCTTTTCGAAAACCGGCTTGTTCTGGTGGCTGGAACTCGTCAAGTCTCCTGGCGAGACGGTTCGTGACGACCCTCGAGAACAATTGTATACGTGGCTCAGAAGTGAGAAGGGTCTATAGTTCTTCAATAGGGTTTTGTCACCTTTTTTGAAGAACAGAACCACCGCACCTCTGCTCCACGCCTCAGGCGTTGTACCCTCTTGGATGACGGAATTGAAGAGACTTGCTAGCTCTCTCAGAACAGGGGCCCCGCCCACTTTAAGGAGCTCTGTCGTTATTCCGTCATCACCCGGTGCCTTGTTGTTCTTTAGCTGCTTGAGAGCCGCCCTAATCTCGCGCTGGTGGACATCCGGGATATCCTCCGTGTAGTGGCGCGTTAGTTCGGCACGATGGTCATCTGCACTATGTCCCACTGGTTTCGCCGTCCGCGTTGAGTATAAGTGCCCGTAAAAATCCTGGACTTCTTCGAGTATCTCGAACTTCGAAGTCACGATTCTGCTATCCGCAGTTCTTAGTTTCGTCAGATGGGACCTCCCTAATTGCTGAGCGAACACTTTCGACACCGAAGGTCGCGTCGCGTCAGCTTTCTGATTTTTAAGCTTAAGGTCCTCTTATCTGACGAAGATGAATGCGTGGACGGCAACTCTCGTCGTTCCCTCATTAGTCCGAGAGTCTCCGAGGAAAGTTTGGGCACCTTGCTTTTTCGCTGCGACGGAAAAATCTGCGGGAAACGTCGTCGTCGTCGCTACTAGGGTGTCTCCATAATATTACAGAATCAGCATCTCCTCTAAGTTATTAATGTAGAATTATAATTCATACAAGTGGGCAAAATTATACGGAATAGTTGTAAACCAAACATTCCCTAAGAATTTACATCCTTATTAATTTACAATTAGTTGTACAACGATAATAATATCTTCACGTAATTTTAAGCTTGGAAAATCAACATCCTTACAACAACACACGCTGCTACGAGGCTACGAGGCTACGCTGCTACGCCGCTACGAAGCCTCTACGCGCTACGAAACATCTACGGTTTCCCGAGAAATGTTAATTAGGTAAAGTTTGGTAGAAATTTGTATGCTAAGAATTTATCGTATGTATGTATAATATATGTGTTTGTATATTGTATTGAAAGCAGTTGCTTTAGTTTGTTATAAGTTCTTAATAAGGTAAGGAAATTGTATGTTTACCTTGTTACGGAGTTGGTTAGGAATTAATTAGAGCTTAGAAATAGGTACACAACAACACTGATTGACTGCCAAAATATTATTCCAGCTTCTCAATAGCGCTACAAATAAAACTAAAATATATATGTATATGTACTTATATTGCAGGTATAAATACTCTCTTATATAATAAGTTTCTTACTTAACACTGCTGTTAACAAGTACTCAGTAATTAAGTGCAGAAAAGTTTGCACTATATGAGACTCGCATGAAACTGCCATAATACAAAAAATAATATCATAACCTAGTCTATAATTATATAAGTTTGTGTAACTAAAAATAAGCCTCAACGTGTGACAATGTAGTTGAATTCCAATTTTTCTTTGATATAAAATACAGAATCCAACTTCACGAGGATCGGCGATGCGAGGCGTTTTCGCCCCGCAGAGCTGCATCTTCAGAAAGAAAGAAAGAAAAAGTATTTATTGGGACTCATACAGGAAGTTCACATTTTAAACTAAACACACTCATAGTAACACAAATAAAAACAAAAGTAAAATGAAAACAAAACCTGTACGGGGCCAAAAGGCTCCCAGCAAAGGATCTCAGCATGATGCTGCGACATTTAAAAATAAGTGTCGCAGCGCTGGTCTTCACAGATGGATCCAAAACAGGTAGTGGCACAGGTGCTAGAATTCTCGGAGGACTTTAACTTACACATAGCCACACCACTGGGGGTTCATAATACGGTGTTCCAGGCCGAATGCTTGGGTATTTAGAGGTATGAGGAACAGGGTGTAAAGCTCACTCATACTCTATAGTAAAGGGAGGATCCTCCGACCAGACGGGTGTCGTATCTGGTGGGCAACAGCCCGACGGTTGATGGCGGGATGTTGTATATATGCTAGTCGCGCGGTAAACTCTGATAGCGCGATGCCGGATTTGTGACGTCAGGTTTTTGATGCGTAGTTCGCATGTGGCGTTGTTGATACCGCCACAGGTATTTCGCTAGTCGCCTCAGCCACCATGGCCAAGGAAGTTAAGGACCACTCGATCCGCATACTCTCAGACAGCATGGCTGTCCTGCAAGCGCTTAGCAGTCACACAGTTGACTCTGGGAATATACGAGCGCCACCAGCTCCTCAACCAGGTGGGTAGCCTTAAAAATATAACCATTCAATGGATCAAAGGACACAGCGGTTTGCTAGGCAACGATGCAGCCGATTAGCTTGCCAGAAGAGGGTCGAGCATGGCACCAGTGGGTCCTGAACCCATCGTACCATCCCCTTCGGATACTTACGCACTCTGGTATGGAAACGCATCAGGGACCAACATCACAGATTATGGTCGGACCAAGGTGAGTGCAGGCAGGCTAAGGAAGCACTCACTACAAATAACGACCGGCTCACGAAACAGGTTTTCCGACTAACTAAACAACAGCTGCGTACAGCTGCAGCAGCTATAATATACATAATATATAATATAAATAATATATTTTCATTGATAATATATTATTAATATATCTATAATATCATTGTGCCGATTGTCGTGACGGCCAATGGCCTGATGGCCGAAAGCCTCGATCAACATCTCTCGAGGCTTTCGTTAGGCGGTTGGATCAAGGGCCTGATTCAGAGGGCAGTACTCCTTGATACGGCTCGCATTGTGAGGAGGTTCCTGTCTTTGCAGCCCTAACCACCGGTAGCATGAAACCTGCTCCCGACACCGGCGGACCTCTATTTTTTATATTTTTAAATGTTTTTTATATCTTTTTTAAGAAATATTTAAAAATGTATTTTATATGGATTCAAATTTAAATAAATGTCATAATAATAATAATAATACCATTCGTCATCACCGTCGTCAATTTTATTTTTGTAATTTTTTTATTTTATTTTTTGTTATAACTGGCCATGGGTCATTTAATAAACACCTCTTTGTCATAGGAGTCACAGATAGTCCGCTGTGTAGGGCCTGCAAGGAGGACGACGAGACAGCAGCTCATGTGCTACTAAGCTGCCCGGTGGTCGCCACATACAGGGCCAAGTACTTCGGTAACCCAGGTACCCTACGTGAGATTGTCAGTAACATCAAGGCGTACCTGGCCTTCTTTGAGGAGCTGGGGTGGATCCAATAATCGATATTCCCATCCGTATGCAAAATACGCGCATTGACGTGGCGTTGTGGACACCATTAATTACACCACCACGTATTACCTTACCCATTCCGTAAAAATTAACGAGAAGTTGACATCTCACCTGTAGTACAATAACTAACAAAGTACAATTCATTTTGGCGTTCGAATTTCCGTTTTTTATTTTATTACAGTGTATTTTTATTTTTATTTTTTTTAAAACCTCACTAAAAGCATTTAGTGTTAGCGCCATACATCCCACGTCAGCATTTAACTGTTAGTGTTAGCGTTTATTTCCCTCAGCACCTGGTGACCACTACGTTAATGCTGTCACCACGTCAACACAGTGACCGCTCGCTACAGCGCGACGTTGAAAACGCACTGACGTCAGACATCCGAAGTCAACTAGTACGAGTTATTTTAGCGCGAAAATGATTTACTTTTAGTGTTTAAGTCGAGTGGGCTTTATAGTAGCAGTGTCAAAAAGTGTATGCTTAGCAAACTATTTATAATGACTGTCTGTTGGAAAATAAAATGGTTTCACAATAATATTTAAGAATAATAGAAGTAATTGAGAAATATTCCGTCAGGCGAATTAAGCTACAGTGATCGTAAGCGCAAACCAAGTTGTGTTAATGTATGTCGAAATGTACCAGAGAAATTACACATGATATTTTAAAAATATCGTCCACAGTTTCAGGGTATGGGAGGAACCCTAAAAGAAAAATTCAATTTTATTTTACTACTTTGTCGGCGTGATTAATATGTATACTCATGCCAAATTACAGCTTTCTAGTCTCTGAGCTAAGCCGCGGACACACAGACAGACATACTGACATGGCGAAACTATAAGGGTTCCTTGTTGACTACGGAATCCTAATAAAAAGTAACATAACATCATAAAACTGATATCATTCACCATAAATCAATTCAACTACGATGATTGGCAGTATTACAGTAAAGTTTTTCACTGTAAATGAAACGATTACTCATCCGAATATCGGCTGTCCAATCGATTCAATCTATTGTGATCACCATTGACAGACAATTGATTTCGTACCAGCATTCAGCTTGAACGACTGAGTTTAATTCGATTACATATTCAGTTTTGTAGTTATATTCAGAGTACGGAGAATCGGATGGTGTTGCGAGCCGTGAAAAATTGGATTATTATGTAACAGGAGCTGCTATGTCGATATGTCTATGTATAATCGGCCAAGTGCGAGTCGGACTCGCACATGACGGGCTCCGTACCGTATTAAGATCGAGCAAAAAACGCCGACAAAACACGTTTCTTGTATGGGGATCCCCTTTAATAATTATTATCCCCCTCTTTATCTACCCCCTTTATTTAATTTTTATTATTTGTTGATATAGCTGTAATAGAAATACACAATCTGTGAAAATTTCAACTGTCTAACTGTTATGGTTTATGAGATGCAGCCCGCTGACAGACAGACAGACGATTCGTTTTCCAATTATATGCGGTGAAGCTAGGTACGCACCGCATTGTAATGCACGTTTTTTTGTGGGATAAATGTTACCGAATAAGTAGTGGCGCAAACATTAAGTATAGAGCAGTTCACACGACGTTTGTACTGCAAAAAAACGTACACAGCTAAATACGTGTATCGAATACCCATCAGACTTGTCAAACAAACCGAATGAACTTTTAACGTATTCGGTGTGCACTAGCACATAATATTAGATCAAAATAATTAATAATCAAATTATTAATCTCCATCAAACTGTAGCTATTCGGTTTTACACGGAGAAAAATGTATGGTGTGAACAGCCCGCTGTTATTACGGTTTAAATCAAATATTGTAGAAAATGTGCGGTGTATTGCAGTGTGATACCAGCCTAACTTGAGTGTGTTTCGAACTATAGGTATAACCTATTCACAGGATATGATTATGGAGTCTAAAGACAGGAGCCCTTGATGGAGCCACTTGGGGCTGGCTATCAGATTTATGTTAACGATTATTATCAAAATAATATTTACACTAGGACTGCTTAGTTAGACCAATAATGATTAGGAATTATCAATAGAGGAGTAATTTAATTTTAATTCTAACGCCACCAATTTTCCACAAAACATTGAATAATTATCAATTCAGGTACCAGTGTTACTTAACTGCACAATGTTATAACACCACTAACCAGTAAACATTTACCCATGCAGGACAGTAACTGACAAAGTTAACAGCGACACTGCAGTTCAACAGTTATAATTGTCACGCTGGTTAAATTTGTGGGTCATTAACGACAGCTATCTGCGAATAACCACCAACATGAGGCTTAGGTTTAAAACTGACTGGTTTAATTGTGGCTACAGATATGGGAGATTTATTTTGGCATGGGTAAAAGTATAATAACAATAATTTGGCGTGATAAAAATTTAAAAATCCTTTCTGATATACCAATGGCACAGCATGATATTGGTCATTAAAGTAAGTGCTGATAATTATTATCATAATCAGTTCATAAACGTCCACAACTAAATCTAGAGAGGGAGTGGGGTTGGACTGTGATCTACCACACGGGCCCAGTGTGAGTTAGTAGATGTCACGTCTTCGAATTTTTGGTTCTAGGAGATGCTGGTTTCCTCACGATGTTTTCTTTCACCGTTATGAGAGCAGTGGTGATGAAGTTCTTTACAGAAAGTAAATCCCCTGCATGGGTTCGAACCTAAGACCTAGAACTCGTAAGTCGGGGCCGTTACCACTGGGCCACCACTATTGGTTACTAAATAATCAATTAATCTTATAACTTCTAAATAAACAAAACAAAGTTGGGTTAGTTACACCATTTTTATCTGAAGAACGGCTGGACCGATTTATGTGATCTTTGATTAGTTGGATTTGTCTCCGCCCCGAATATCAGAATAACTATAACATGCGAAAAATACACGAAAATAAAAATTATGAAGAAAATTCATTTTCTCATACATTTTGTATAAAACGGCTTTTTTGAAGATATCTCGAGAACAGATTGACCAATAAAATGAAGTAAAAGCGCGAAAAGGCGATGCGATGCGATGGGGTGGGTCGGGGAACAAGAAAGAAAAAATCTACCTATTGGTCTTGCACCTAAAGTCGAGTTTTCTGAAAATATCACCATAAGGGGTCTAGTTATGACCCCTAGAACCCAAATCAACCACCGGTTAAAAAGTTTATATATATATATATTATGTATACGTATGTATGTTGGTTGGTTGGTGGGGCGACAAGCCAAATTTAGCCACACTCTACAGGTTGCAATTATGCACCGATTGCTTTCAAACTTGGCCCAAAAATCGAAAGGGTCAACACTTAGGTTAAGTTCGTAAATAGGCGGAATTCGTCCATGAGGGCCGGGGGGCGGTTTTTCGAAAATCTGTTTTTTTACCATAAATTTTTCCTATGGAAATTTTTTGAAACGTTTAACATTATCATTCCAAGTAAGAATACGGACAATTTTAAATTGAAACTTTTTTGATGTAACCCCTTACTTGGGGAGGGGGTTGAAATTTCTAAAATTTTTGTAAAAGAAATCATATCTCTGAAACGGTAAACATTTTTAGCATCGCAAATATTTTTTATTGACAGCAAATTGTTTACTCTACAATTTTTATTTTGAAAGTCTAGCGATAAAACTTATAGTTTTCGAAATAAAAAACTATAACTGAAAATTTGAGGGCGTTTCCATGCTAAACTCGTTGCCTTGACGAACAAGTCTTTTGTTAATATTCATAATGGAGGTATTTCTAAATAGTATTTAGTCGCAACATGGAGGCAGTCACGTGACAGGCCCCTTTGGTATTTTTCGGACTCTGGGGGACTGGACGTTTGAATGGATATAATAAACCAAAATAGAATATTAATCATCATAATCATTGCTTCTTTTGAAAAACAACGGATAAATACTAACGTGATAATGTTTAATTATAATAAAAATATACACTATTTAATAAATGAAAATGTCAGCGCCGAGAAAGCTACTTCGTGGAACCTTCTTCGAAATCTAGGTACCTCCTCCTGCGGCTTGCCGAAGGGATTTTTTTGTTTTGTATTTTGAAGTGAAAACTTCTTTAACCGCGTTGAGCGATATTTGGTAGGGGAAAAGCTTATGGGTTTGCGTCACCAAAATGTGCGACATGCTCATGACAGGTTGCGCCAGAATGTCAGTTATTCCAAAGTTTTGAGTTTTCACTTCTGTCGGCCGTCCTTATGACAGCCTATTTTTTTATTTTTTTTATTATTGTTGCTATGAGAGCGTTTAGTTTAAAATATAATCTTCCTGCACGAGTCCCAATAAATACTTTTTCTTTCTTTCTCTTTCTTTCTATTCTATTTATCATCCAAATTCAAAATCACGTCTCACCACTAAAGCTATCACCAACATTTGCACAACCAGTACGTTTCAAACAAAGCAGACAAATCTAGTATTATTGTGTAACTGTAAGGCGAGTGTACAGTAAATATAGGGGGGAGAAAGGTTGGGTGGTAACCACAGCTCCAAATAGCTGGACTTCTGTGCTTAATGCGAGCGCACACGAGCGTGAGAACTGTGCTACGGTGGTAGGTGGAAGTCAGATTTGTTAGGGAATGTCCGGAATACAGTGTTGATAAAAATAATACGAGTAAATCGCTACCTGTGATTGGATATATACAGTCTTAAATTGTGCTTATCATCTCAGACTCCAGCAAAACAGTTTTAGCTTACCTATGATTAAAAGAAAGTTACCAGTAAAGCGCATAAAACGAAATCAGCTAACAAAACTAGGCTAGACTGGGGAGAAATGTTCATAACATCATAGATTGTTCTTTTCTCGTTGCTTAGGGTGTGCTGGTCTCTCAGGTTCTACTATCGTCAATGTAGTTAAGACACTTAATAAATCAACTTTCTTATTATTTAGAAGTAGGTACCTATTTCAATCACGAGAAAGAAACATCACAATAATCACGAGAAGATATATTAAAATCACGAGAGTACCTGCAACGCGCTACCCACAAGAGTAGACACGATTAACATTTTAGTTGATCATTAAAAGTGTTCATCGTAACATTGTATGCTTTTCGTTCGTCGGTAGATCTACTGTGTTGCATACATTTGGTTGTACCTGGGATTGAGCAGTAGTAAAGGTTTGTTGTTCTCTAATTGCCATTTTGTTACAAGTTGTTTACGTGTTTGGGTAGAGGTTTTATAAGACACATAAAAAACATCTTCGAGATTGACAATTACAATATTGAGCTCTACAGAAAAAAATAAATCCTTCTAATCCATAGTCCACTATTCAAAGTCAAATAATTTATTTCAAATAGGCAATTAAAAGGCACTACCCATTGTGTCACCCCTTGTCAAATTTTCTACATAAAAATGTATGATTTTGATGGTGTGCAATAAAGAGTATTCTATCTATCTATCTACATAACCAAACTAAAAAATAAAACTTTGATTTATGTCAACTCCAAAATAAGCATTTGGCAGGTGTCATAACGTACCATCGTGCCTGTAATCCCCAATGGATTAAGAAAGAAAGAGAAAGAAATAAAAAAAACGTTTATTTGCGGTAAACATGACGCAAAAAAAGAACATAAAAAAAACCAACTTGGGGGTAAATATGCGTCACATCCACGTAAAACGGCCATTGCTCAGCATAATGGATTTGGCGGTGGTGTACTTATGTATCTAGTACACCCACATTTTGCCAGTTATATTTAAGTTCCATGCAATAGGGGGTGAGCCTATTGCCATCAACCGGGCACAAAGTCCAGAATCTGGGCTGCTACTGAGAAATTCCTGATTACAAACCCTATTTAGCTGGTGTTCTTAAACTCATAAACTAAACCGACTATGGTGTTCAAGATACACCGAAATTATATATACATTATTTTGATCAACAATAACAAATATTACAAAAACAGAACCAATGTTCATAAACCCAGAAAATACCTAAAATAAAAGATCCAAGAAACAAAATGACTCCATCAGTAACTCAAAACCCTTTGACCTTTCAAACTTATTTACAAAACAGTAAATGAAGCCAGACGACTTAATTAGCAATACTTGATAGCTAACCCTTTAAAAACCTCGTTAAACACCAGTTAAACGTAAATAGCGATCGGTCAATTAAACGAAAGCACCCGAACATCCCGCAGCGATGATTTACAACCTCGTCAACGTAAAAATAGATAGGCACAGAAGGTCGATCCATGCGATGAGTGAAAACCGGCACATGTGCTAATAGACGCGTACGTACGGCGATCAAACTATCTCAAACGAATGCGAGTTGCGAGCGTCCTGACAATCGCTTTACGTAGACGGGTGTCTATTGTGTATTCTGTTCCAAAAGTATCTTATTAAATGTAAACAAATGGATCAGAAAACGTACCGGTAGATGTCAATTTATAGTACCACTTACAAATTGAGTGCTTAGATTTGATTATTTTAACATTTAAACGCGAAATTCTTATATTAAACCACCTTACTTACATAAATGTTTTTAATTTGACAATCTGGGTTAATTTTATAATATCATTGTTTCTAATAATGTCAAATATTTTTTGGAATTAGTTAGAGATATACAAATGAAACCTCCTAAATACAGATGTATGTGTCACTAATCCCTATTAGTGAGTGATTGGGTAAGAATTTACCCAGAACAGGGTTTGTTTACATTTTTAACAGCTGCTTTTGGAACAGACATTACGTGCGAGCCCACCTTCTGTACTTAACCGTTTTGTGTCGTCAATAAGGGTTTAATTAAAACCCGTTCAGAGTTTTTTATCGTCAATTGAAGTCCTTTGTGAATCAAGGTTCTTTTGATATTGAGTATTTAATTACTTTTTGTGTGAGTGTAGTTTGTTGCTACGGTTTTGGCTAGGTTTATTCACTTAGCAATGTCAGATTAAGAATATATATACAATTGTTAATTGTAATTGATAATGTTATAACTAATATGTTGTAATTGGGTTGATTCCGTAAGATTTGAATATTAACGAATTATTATATGGTATATACCAATATTATTAATTTCGGTTGCCTTCTCCGCGATCTGATATATTATGTATTCCTTGACATTGTAAAAGCATTTTTTCTTTTAACCATAGCGTTACCTTTTTTTTAAACATAGTCAAAGGTAAATCTTTAAAGGCGTCCGGCAATGCGGGCTCCATAAGAAAAACAAGATATTGAAAAAGTTCAAAAGCCATTTATTAGTCTCACTAATGTTCTTTAAAATTAACGTAAAGTCATTTATCTTAGTCTACTAGAATTCTGAGATAACCGAACATTATAAAATATACGTCAACTTACGTTTTTTCGTTCTGTCCACGAGGTACGTGCAGTTACGCACATAAAACTACATGTTTCGCAAGTGCGAGGTCAACTGGAATACAATCTGTCTAGTTTTCGATCATCTCGGTTTATTATTCTGCGAATGAGAGGGGTGCCCGTCTTACTCCGGAGGCCCACAATGCCCCGGTTTCCTCTAACTGACCATACGTAGTTTTATGTGAACAGCAATTGTTGTGCTGCTTGGTTAACAATTAATCACCGTCAATGATAAACAAAGAAGTGTGCGTTAGTTAATCATTCAACGTTAATCAATATAATTACGTCAGTACCATACGTGCATATTATCATACATGCATAGTATACATGGCAACCCCCTTTGTTTACTTAGGCTTAGGTATAATTTAGTCAATTGTTATGGCATCTAAGTTTCTTATTAAGGTATATCGATAGAGTTGTACTGATGATTTTAGTGATTATACTTCGGTAAACGAAGCAATATGAGTATGTAAGAGATCGTAGTATGCGATAAGGCCGCCCACTGTATATTTTATAGTGTTTATGTTTTCCTTTTTTTTTTGTAATGTGTTATCTGATGTACAATAAAGCATATATAAATAAATAAATAAGGATCATCACAGGTGGCATTCTGTGGTTTCTGCCTACCCCCATGGAAAAAGGCGTGAGTTTATGTATGTATTTTGCTATGTATGTACTTCGGTAAATACATATTTGTTACGGGCGCGTGTAACTTTTTTAACCCTGGAAAGATAGTCTGCGTAAAATTGACGCATGCGTTTGCGAAATATAGCACTCTCTTACTAAATAGCGCGAATCCATAGCTGTGCTTTTAGGACATCTCATTCGTCGCTGGGAGCTGCCGTATGGCGTACATGTCAATAAGGTAAGTGTAACCGATTTTGAAATATAACGACCGCGTGCGTCAAAATTACGCATGATTATCTTTTATGTGATTTTTATGATTTTGACTTGTATAATTTGTTTTTATTTTTTTTATCTTATTATAACTACATCATTATTTATGTTATCAGTTTATTTTTATAGATATTGAAGCAAAAATATAAAACAATGGGGAGTAGAAACTTGGACGAAGACCATATCCTGGTCAGTCTTATGCAAAGCGACGATGAGCTTCCCTGTGAGGATACCGACAGTGAAGCAGCGGACCATGAAAGTGAAGATGACGTGCAGAGCGACACAGAAGAAGCTTTTATAGATGAGTTACAAGAAGAACAGCCGACGTCAAGTGAAAGTATAATCCTAGATGGGCCAAGGACTATTGAACAACCATTCTCCACATTGGTCTCTCGTAGGATCGTAACCTTGCGACAGAGGACTATCAGAGGCAAAAATAGACATTGTTGGTCGACGTCAAAGGCAACGAGGCGTGGCAGAGTCTCAAGAATCTTAGCTTGGGTCTGTCTTCTTCGTTTATGCGTAGGCGGTTAGAGCTCCTACTCTGAAAAGATATTTGCGAGATAATATCTCTAATATGTTGCCAAATGAAGTAACTGGCACAACAGAAGACAATACTGAAGAGCTTGTAGTAAAAAAAGGTATTTACTGTACTTTTTGCCCTTCTAAAATAAGGCGAAGGGCAAATGCGTCCTGTAAATGTAAAAAAAAAAAATATGTCGTGACCATAACGTTGATATGTGCCAAAGCTGTTTGTAACAGATTTTTATACAACTATATGTTCTTAATATATATAAGATATTCTAATTGTTGATTTTGTGCAAAAAAAAGGCTGATTATTACAGTAAAAATAATTTGTAATGGAAAAAGTAAGTGTTAAAATTTTTGTTGATTTATAGCAGAAGATTAAAATTTTGTTTTTTTTTTTAATATATAAATAATTATAAATAAATTATCTGCAGTCTTAATTATTCTAATATATGTGTAAATATATATAACATACGATTTTATTGAAATAAATTAATAAACCTCAACCTACAGCTAATTAAAACACATGCGTCAATTTTACGCATGAGTATCTTTTCCGTACTACACAATATGACTATCGTTCTAGGGTTAATATCATCCAACCTGATGCTGAGCTGAAAATTGCAAAATAAAAGTAATAAAATTCGAATTTCACGTACACTTTCGCTTTAGCCGGAATAGCGTGGTCGTTAATTCAAAAAAACCGAACTAACGTTTCGGATTCGAAGTCAATTATGTTTTAAAAATAAACCGTAAACTCAGAATTCTTCCTAAACAATAACAAAAGCGGCCAATAAAATACTAATAAAAACAAAAAAATAATAATCGGAAACGTGAAGGGAAAATGGATGAAATCAGAAACAGCGACATCGGACGCGATGCCCGCCCAATTTAATCAGTATCAATTTCATACAAAAACACATTTCCAGTCTCCCGGTAGACACGTAATATTTATGCGATTTTTTTTCGCCAAATGTACCGACACTTGTGTCCGGGAGTGCATTTGAATTTCAGATTTTTTTCCCCTCCCTTGCCGGGGTCTATTATTCAAATTTATTTCGGCTGGCTAATGAGGCACGGAAAAGAAAGGTGCAGAAGGTTGGCTCCACACAACGAGCGATGAAAACGCACGCACATAAAGACACGTGTGTACGTACAGCGATTGTAAGCGCAAACGTGACTCGCATTTGTTTGAGATCACCGTACAATTTTTCAATTTATTTATTCAGTTACAATTGACGACACGGTTGGTGCAGTGGTTAAGCGATTGACTGCTGCGCTGCATGTCGCGGGTTCGATTACCGCACGGAACAAATATTTGTATGACCTACAAGTAGTTGTTCCGGGTCTGGCTGTTTGTGTATATGAGTTTAAATGTTTGTAAACGCACCCACGATACAGGAAAAATTCCTAGTGTGGAGCAAAATTCAAAAAAAAAAACACGTTGCGATCGAAGAAACTTAAGTATTAGATGTTCAAATATAAAAGAAGACAATGACATGATATTCAATTTAAATTATAAAATATTATTTAGATACAAAATAAATTTAAATTGTAGAATACCATGCAAACATTTTTCAGAACAAATTACAAAACTTTAAGTCCATAAATTAAAATAAAATAAATTTATTTCGAGCAACCTTAACTCATAGTTGGAGTACACATAAATACAGAAACACAATAAAAATAAAAACAAAAATAAAACAAGCTAAAAGAATTAATATCTAATCGGCCCTGCTGACGGCAACATGCCTATCACAGCAGTGCCGTATGTATGAGCAGTCCGTCCGGTCCACGATCATCGCCAGGGCGACATTGGTGCTGTCCCACACTACGCACCAGAGATGCGCCCCGCTTGCACATGGTAGCATGGAAGCAATCGGTACGGGCCTCAGTAAACATACCTGAGGCGCTGTCATAGCGAGGCAGCCGCAATACTGCCCTGAACGCGTTGATGAACTGGACGCGGAGGACTCCATATGATGCACACGTGTACCTCGCCCACAGACTGCACGTACTGACGTGCAGTACGCCCTAAAGAACGTTATCTTCACGTCCCTCGAACGGCGCGCAAACCTGCTTGCGAGCATGTTCGCCCGCACTGACATAGTCCTCCGTTCCCGCTTCATGTCAGCATTGTCCTTGAGGACGATCGTAACTAAATGCCCCAGGTATAGTCCTCCGTTCCCGCTTCATGTCAGCATTGTCCTTAAGGAAGATCGTAACTAAATGCCCCAGGTACTTAAATTGATCCACCCATTCGAGTGGAACACCGTTTAGAAAAACGGGTGGATAGTTTTGCGGACGTTCCAGCAAACATAATAGCAATTTAAACGAAAACAATAATCAAAACATAAAACTCATATGAACATAATATAACACCATAGACAAATATTGACATGTCAGTTAATAGAACTATTACAAAATAATCATCTAATGAGTAGAGACAGAGACAGAGCAATGGTGACCCAGCGGTGACGGCCCCGACTTACGAGTTTGCCCTGCTCTTCATCACCACTGCTCTCAACCATGAAGAAAAAATCGTGAGGAAACCGGCACGTCCTAGAGAACCAAAAATTCAAAGTCATGTGACATCTACCAACCCTCACTGGGCCCACGTGGTGGATTACAGCCCACTCCCTCTCAAAGATAGGAGAGGCCTGTGTTTCAGCAGGGGGAACATAGTTGGCTGATTATGCTGAGTAGAGACATCTTTCCAACATGAATGCATTTGAATTTCTACACACTGTATTGTTACGGATAAATGAAAAGACTCTCATTTGCGCTGTGCTATGCGATATGACACAAGCATTCGACTACGCTGACCACACTATTTTAATTAATAAAATTTACACATATGGAGTAAGAGGCAATGTTCTTAATTTAATTGAATTCTATATATCCAATAGAAGGCAAATCACAGCAATCTCAAGAATAGATCGTACCAAAAAAGCGACTACGTATTTTTCTCAAGAACGTATAGTCAAATTCGGTGTACCCCAAGGAAACATTCTGGGGCCATTATTATTTATCATATATATAAATGACTTTCCGAAATCTTTGGAGCATCCAATGACTCTTTTTGCACAGTCACAATAGTAAGTAAGAAAACTGACACCTATAGAAAGAAATAAAGAAAAAGTATTTATTGTGACTCGCACAAAAAGATCACAAACTAAACACACATTTATAAAAGTATAAAAAATAAAAACAGAGTCCTGTACGAGGCCAAAAGGCTCCTATCTCAGCATGATGCTGCGACCTTTAAAAGTAAGTGCCGCAGCGCTGGTATTACCTATGAACTTGACATTAATAACTATAATTATACCACACTATATATATATATATATATACTATATATATACTATATATACTAATTACTTTAGATTCGAAATTGCAATGGGGCGCCCACATTAGAGCTCTTTCAGGTAGATTAAGTTCAGCTGCATATGCAGTAAGAAAAATAAGGCAGTTAACTGATATAGCCACAGCTAGGTTAGTATACTTTGCTTATTTCCACAGTATTATGTCTTATGGCGTCCAGCTGTGGGGATCGGCAGCTGACGTAGATTCCATTTTCATTCTACAAAAGAGAGCAATCCGCGCGATCTATAAAATGGGTCCTCGTGAGTCCCTTAGAAATAAATTCAAAGTAATTTATATACTAACTTTGCCTTCTCTTTATATCTAAGAAAGTATTTTGTATGTTCGCAAAAACTTAGGACTTTTCAAAATAAGAAGCGATTTCCATAATATAAATACACGTAGTAAACATGAAATTGTGATACCCAAATTCAGATTAACTAAAACTAGCAAGTCATTTCTTATAAACAGTATCCGCTTTTATAACAAGTTGCCAAAGTCGGTTACAGAACTTAGCGACGGAAAGTTTAAAACCCACATCAAACGTGTCCTTATCAAAAAAGCATATTATAAGATAAAAGACTACGTTGAAGACAAGGAAGTTTGGCAATAATTCCTTCTGCACATGTGGCTTCCCTGGTACCTCATAAACAACATAACTATGTCAATGTCTATTAACTGCTCCCAAGTAACGATGTTTTAATAGAATTTTTTATTTTTTTATTTTACATACTTCCTTGACATAATCTTTTCATTATTTGACATTATTTACCTGCAAATCGAATTCCAATTCTTTATTAGTGGCTTTTGTGGACATGATATTTATTCAGATATGTTACTGTAGTTGTAATTGCAATCATGTCATTAATATTTTATATACTTAGATTATTTTATATTTTGTGAATGTGAGAACGTTGTAGGCCTAGTAGAGTGTAGATTTGTTGACGGTTTTCTATTTTGTTAAGTACCTGGTAATTGTTGAAAGGCCTACACTGTCCTCCCATACCTATTATCACTGTTATTTAATAATATTGTAAAGCCAATTATTTTTAAAAGAGTAACCGTGGAGTTTCTTGCCGGCTCTTCTCCATAGGAAACGACTAACTCGAACCGTGCACCTAGCTTCTGACGTTTCATAAGTGCCCATGTAGGTTTATGTGAAATAAAATATTTTGATTTTGATTTTATAATTTACTGGTTAGATAATAATAATCAAAAAATTTATTGAAATAAATTCACAAATCTTGCATTTCAGTCAAAGAATATTAGTAAGAAATGACATTAACTTAAGCTATAAAGAACACACCATAAGCAGAGTTGGTAATGCCAAATTCCTTGAACTAACCATTGACAAAAAACTTGATTAGGAAGATCACATTGAAGAAATTTGTAAGAAAATTTTTAGTTCTGCCTACGCATTGCGTAAACTCGCCTCAACCACAAATATGTATTGCTTACTGTCTATCATGGACTTGTTGCATCGATCCTTATATACGGCATTATTTTCTGGGGAAACTCTACACATTAAGATGTTATATTTAGAAGGCTAAAACTATGCATGAGAGCACCATAGAGACCATATTTTATTAAACATCAAATTCTCTCACTTCCTTCCTTGTATATATTACTAGCTGACCCGAGAGACTTCGTTCTGTCAAAAGCTATTTGACTGTGGCAGTTTGTCTACGCGCAAAGGAAATATAGTATAAACTTCACTACTCTACCCTACCCTATCTACCTACCTACCCTACCCTACCTACCTACCCTACCCTACCTTACCCTACCTACCTACCTACCAACCCACCTTACCCTAACTACCTACCTACCCACCCTACCCTACCCTACCCTACCTACCTACCTACCTACCCTACCCTACCCTACCCTACCCTACCTACCCTACCTACCTACCTACCCTACCCTACCCTACCCTACCCTACCTACCGTCCAACCTTTTCCTGATAATAACAAACACAACAAAAAATAATTAGCGAAATCGGTCCAGCCGTTCACTAATAGTTTTTTTTTTCCATATTTTCTCACCGTTTAAACCTTCCCTGGACAAACATTTCAAAATCAAAATCAGCTAAATCGGCCCATCCGTTCTCGAGTTTTAGCGAGACTAACGAACAGCAATTTATTTTTATTTATATTGATTTAAATTAGAAACGGTATTATTTGTTAAAAAGAATTCCCAACTGTTTCCGAAGTCTTCCGATGGTTCCGATAGAAGTCAACGTGATAAATATAAATTTTATTTTCTGTGATTAATATAGATTTAACTCACACACTGACTTATTATAGGTTGTTTTTTTTTTTTTTTTTTTGAAAATCATTTACAATGTTTGTAAATATGTGAGCACCATGTACCTATTGCGTTTATTAATTAACTTTTCTGTTATTACTTCACTTTTCATTCTTTTTACCAATTGTGGTTTTGTTTTTCTAGGTGTATCGTCTTCACCTATAAATATTAATTATTGTATACAAACTATTGTTAACATTTTAAAAGAGTAAGTATGGAGTTTTTTGCCCATTCTTCTCCATACATAACTACCTTTTGGAAGGCGCAACTAGAATCAATTAACTACCTATTCATGTAATTTTTGACGTTTAAAAGTGCATCTTCGTGCCTATTTGAAATAAATGATTTGACTTTCACTTTGAAACGGAGACTTCGTTTACCTAGTGCTAAAGCTCTCATACGTAAGAGTGTATTCTGCATGACCCCAAAATTATACAACAAGGTACCAAAGGCATACAAACATTTGAATATTAATAGTTTTATTTTAATAAAGCATTGAGATAGTTTTAATAAATAAATGCTACTAAATAATACTAATAATGCTACGACTATTTAAATGATGTACTATATACATTTTTGTAATTATTTTTTGTTAATTTAACATAACCTTATGATTTTTGTACTTTGAATCATATAATTGTTGTATTTGTACGCCTTTCTAGGCAAAACATGTTGAAAAGTTTTATTTGTAGTTAAAAAAAAAATTGTGTGTAAACCTACACGTGTTTTTGACAAATAAATATATCTTATCTTATGCCTTGAGCCTTGCCTTGAATGAGCCTGTGTATAGTATGTTTTTCATCTCAAGCGGTAATTTATTAAATATTTTAACGTTCGTACGCATCTACATATGTGTGCGTGTGCCAGTTTTCGCTCGTTGTATGAAGCCGACCTTCTGTACCTACGTATTCTGTGAATGAGGAAAGGCAACGAAACCAGAGATCAACACCGTTCCACTTGTTTGCCTCCAAATGGATTCACAGCGAGTTTTTGATGAGATCATGATGTGCTGACGGACGATAAATAACGTAGGAGAGTGATAACTTTATCTGTGACAGTTGATAGGTTTCGATTAAGAAATTGTAAGGATTGAAAGATGCACTTTCTCGGGCAGATTAAATTGCGCAATTGCTATAATTTTGGCAACGCAGGAAATGACTTGATGTTGCCGAAACATCATAGTTACCCTTTTAACAATTGCGCAATTTTGGTTGTATGTGCACTTTCAACTATGGTCAGGATAAGCGTTCAGTGAGTTTTTCAATTAGGTATATTATGTATACTGTTAGATGTTTTAAAGATGCTAATACAGGGTACGGATTTATGTTTATAAAAGTCAATAAAACAAATACTATGAATCGTATTGTTAAATGAATGGATTTAACATAAACAGAATGGTTGCGGATTTTACGTTTTAAAAATAACATCGTCTAAATACCGTCCATTTAGGCGCGAAACACACGGCGGGGCGGGCTGGGCCGGTCATTTTGACCGCGAACGATAGTGCAAAAGGGAATCCTATACTACCAACGCACATAGAAGACAAAAAGACCGCGCCGCCGGTGCCCGGCGTGCACTGGCGGCGCGGCATATCCGTCGCTGCCCGCCATGGATCACACGAACTAGTTTGTATGCAGTAACGCAGACGGCGGCGCGGGGAGGCTAGCTCAGTCTGCGAATTCTCTGGGTCTCCATTTCAATTGACGTGCTCTTCACTAGAACGAACGTCGTGAACTAACTGCCTCCGTCCCTCGTGTGCTTTGTGTTCGCGGTGAGGGCAGCGGCAGGCATCAATGTCAGACGTGGTCTTTATTGTTTCGCGGTCAAAAATATTGCCCCGCCCCGCCCGTGTGTTCGCACCTTAGACGCATACACTGTTCGAATCGGGCCATCGCGTTTCGCACTACGCGCTGCAGCAAACTTGTTGTAATGTCGCGAATTTCACGGCGAATATTTTCTTTCAACTGCGCGCCCGACCCAAGTTTACTAACGTGGACTTTGTTTTTTAGGTACTCCCATAAAAAAAAAAACATGGGGGTCAAATCCGGGGATCTCGGTGGCCATGGGATGTCCCCAAAGGGGCAGATTACTTTTTGCGGGAAATGTTCACGAAGCAAATTCATGGACGTTCTGGCGGTAGCTGACTGGTTTGACGAGTAAGATGGATGTGCTCGCAAATTCGGTAAAATATAATGTGTGATCATGCGTCAATAATTGTCACTGTTCACATTTATTGCATGTTCCATGGAATTTTCAAAAAAATAAGGCTCGATAATTCCGCTCGTTAATAAGGCGCACCAAGCAGTAACTCGAGGGCAATGTAAAGGATGTTGGTGTTTCAAACGCGGATTACATCTTTGTGGAACCCAATAGCGACAGTTTTGTTTGTTGACGTGACCATTATAGTATCTGTTTATTACAGATATGATTAATATATCACTCTACTTACGTTTTTCTTTCCATTTATCATACTTTTTATTAGTTTTTCATCATTTTACATAATTTTATTCGTTAAAGGCCTTTTCCGTCAAAAGTGTCAAACTGAAGTCTACTTATTTCATAGATTTTCTTACCAGCCTATTCAATGAAGTTTGCAATAGGTTTGTATTTTCTAAAAATCATTTACTTTGTATAATTTTGGATAGTCTAAATCTCTTTTATACTTAAATACGTTGTCTACTAAATAACGAAATTCTAAATTACTAGCTGTTGCCCGCGGCTTCGCCCGCGTAGATGTCAATACTTCCCTAGTTGAATTGGATTTTGTCCAGAATTTCATGGGTTTTAAAATTCCTACATACAAATTTTGACACCCCGCAATCCCCCTTTGAGGGGTAGTTTTGAAAAACTAATAATGAAAAATGTTATTACTTACTTAGGCAAGTATTTGTGCCAAGTTTCAAGTTAATCAACCAAATGAATAATATTTTTCATACAAACTTTCATCTCCTATTTTATCCCCTTAGGGGTGGAATTTCCAAGAATCCATCTTAGTGGATACTTATTTCTCACAAAGAATACACCCTCCAAGCTCTAGGCCCAGCGGTTTGGGCTGTGCGTTGATATATCAGTCAGTCAGTCAGGACTTTGAATTTTATGTATATATATATTGAAGATTATAATTATAAGTTTCTACGCGCTCTCAGAATTTGTTAAGGAGGTTTTATACTTCTTGGCTGACTACACCTGGCTGGTCAGATAAATGGCAGGACAGAAGACAGCAAAAACTTGAAATTGAAAATGGATTTTTCGAAGAGAACAGAATATTCAAGACCGTCCAGATTTCCCTATAAAAGGAGCCTGGAGAAGCAATTTGATCAGTTTTACGTCTGGGTTCTGAGTGAACCATCTCCACTGCAGAGGGTCTACTGTTTGATTCGTGAGAACCATTAAGTTGTACATAACTGTAAAAGTGAACAGTGTTGGGGTCGCCGACGCTCTGACGCGTCCCTACATTTCATTGGAATATCCTTCTCGACACTGCGGACACTGCGCTGACATCCTTTCTTCGGAGCTGCCATGATTCCTGTTCCTCGGTCAACTAGATTGCGGAGCTTAGCCCACGCGGAGCTGAGAGAGACTTTCAAGTAATATAAATCACATATTCCTCCTTCTTGCCTTGAGAGTGCGTGTTAGGTAGGACTTTATAATTTTAATTCTAGTTACTGTATTTTTTACCTTTCATTAAATTGTTCAGTCTACTTTAACCTTTTTTATTTATTAGGAGTAAGTAGATTTGACACCATTTAGATGGAAGTGGGCCTTGTCGCTACAAAAAATGCAATTTAGAGTGCGAAATCTTTCCAACACTGTTTCACAAAAGTTTTTCCTTAAATTGAAGTCGATTTCTTTAAGTTCATGGATTAATTGGATCTTGAATGGATGGAACTTTAGGTCCATCTTCAAAATTTCATGGATCTCTCTTTGGGAGTGCCAAAGTGTCCGCTCTTTTCCGTACTGGGAGACATGGATTTTCACGCAACCTTCGTTCCACCTCTTGAACGTTTTCGGTGGTATTTGTTGTCCTACTAGGCCCAAGCTGAGGGGTATTCAGTGCTGAAGATATTTCACGGAATCTTTGCGCCTACGAACAAATCAAATGTATACTTGGTCCATCGCTCAGTCGCCACATATTGTATCGACGAGCACGCACGTAAGAATCGCCACTCTTAAATAACGTTTCAATAGCGAAAGCATGGTGCTTTCCCGACCACTGTGGCATTGCGACTGACAAATCTGCACTCGCCGTGTTTCGAATGCCGCCACCCTCCCCCCGCACCGTTCATATTTTTTTGAGTTATTCACTTTTAAAAACATAAATCTGCCACCGGACATCCTGTAATGTGTGCTACGCTGTCAATTACATAAAAAAACTGTCAGCTTTAAAACTACTATACGCAAAGTATCGAATTTCCAATAGAAACACTTACAATGATACAGTAAGCACCTACCAAACACACAACAAGATAGCAAAAAACCTTCCACGCTTAATATAGCAGAACACACAATAAGAAAACAAAAGAGAATCGCCTGAAAAAGAACAAAAGCATTTAATTACAGCTTGAACACAATAAAAATAAAATTCATTCTATTTTCAGCTTTATTCAATGTCACACAACGCTTAAGAAGAGCGGCAACGGTGCATACTATTATTGACCTAATTAGTCAGTGTTTCAATGAAAGGGTGCAACGTTACCATTTCTCCGCATTTGCTCCGTTCTGCATCCTAGTGTGAGAGTAATTATTTCGTCTTTGTATAAAATATGTCAAGCTTGAGACAGACTCATAGATGAGGGATTCTGTGCTAATTTCGACTTATGTAACAAAACTTAATAAACTTGTCTATGGATGACGAAATTATACCTAATCAGACATGGTGACTGTGATGGATGAAGCATATAAGATGAAAGGGATGAATATAAATGTGAATAAGACAAAGGTCGCGGTGTTTGAAAGAAAAGAGAATTTATCGGTGTGTGATGTGAAAATAAATGATAAGAGTGTGGAGCAAGTAAGTGAGTATGTATCTTTGTGAAGACAGTTTACAAGAGATGGAAATATTGATGATGTAAATAGATGTGGAATGGAGAGTAAATGCGTGGAATAAAAAGAATTATGCTATACATTCGATTGTGACCAACCAGTCGATGCCCAAAAAGGCTCGACTGGCTGTTCACAATGGAGTGCTGGTGCCTACGCTTATGTATGGAAGTGAATGCTGGGTGTAGCAAAAGAAGCATGAAAGTAGAATAAATGTGGTGCAAATGCGTTCCTTGTGAAGCATGTGTGGTGTGACTATGAATGATAGGCTGAAAAATTATGTGATAAGGCAACGGTGTGGCTTAAAAGAAGATGTAGTGACAACAATTTAAAAGAGTATGCTTAGATGGTTTAGTCACGTTGAAAGGATGAATGAAAGGCGACTAACAAAAGGAATTTACAAGGCAGATGAGAGTCGAAACGCCGGGAGGGGACGCCCTAGGAGAACATAATTATAGTGATCTAATTGGTGATGTTCTTCAGAAACGTCAGGTGCGTAGCACTCGCAACCGGCGTGCGTGTATGACCAGATGTATGAATGTAAACAAAGCAAAAGGAGTATGCAAGGAGCGTAGCAGGTTGCGTTCTATATGTCTGCCTACCCCCATAGGAAGAAGAGTGTGAGCATGAGTTTGTGTTGTATATGTTTTTTATGTATAATATTTTAATCCTACCTCGAAGTAAAATAGTTATGTATTTTTAAATAGAAATGTAGCTAATTTAACATCGAGGGTGTGCGACTCTTGGACTTAAACTAGCAGAGCCAAAAGAAACAAGTTATAATGCCGATTTTAAACACAGAAACTTTAATTCAGACACGAGGAACTTTAAGTATTCTGGTTTTTCTGTTTGATAAAAGGATCTCTAAAAAGTTCAAATAAAACGGTTTATACTTCGCAATTATGAAGTTCGTTCGAAACGACAAGTCAATAAACAAGAGACGAAAAGTGCTTATAAAAGGTGTAATGATTGATAAAAGGGTTTTTTTATATTAAGACTAACTTCTGCCCGCGACTTCGTTCGCGTAGAAGTCGTAATACGACACAATATACTAAAATACCAGCCACATTTTAATAAAACTTTCCTAAATACTACGTTTGTAGTTTTAGTCACAGCAGTCAAAATATACAAAGAGTCAGGATCAGTGACGCGAGAGCAAGCGACGTATAGTTCCATGTTCTATCGTAATGGGTTTGGTTTCCGCACTTAGTCCTTCAGGTGGACCATTGTACATGGGCCATGGCGGCCATCAGTGGTTATTCCAACCAACCCACCTCCCTCCAGGTGATAATTACGTCTCCCGGTCTGTTTAGAATATCTGTGAAATATCTGGGTGACTTTCCGCCTGACGAAGGTCCTCACCCCCCGGTGAACAGCGCCGAGCCCCCCCGCCTTTGCGCAGAAACTGTGCGGAGCGTACAGAACCATCTCTTTAAACTCGGTGCTGGTGCTGGCTGGGATACTGGCTCTCGACATCCGGGTCCGGGAGGCAGCATCATTGTATGAGGCCAAGAGGGGAGTACCCCAGCCCGAACTAGCTGACATCTCTGTCTGTCTGTGCGAAGGCCAATCTGATACCCAGCTCCCGGCAAGACATATGCGCCTCGATTTCGTAAGTCTGGTGGACCAGGAACAGTTGAATTCCTATGTACACCAAGCAGTAAGGATCTTCACAGATGGCAGCAAGATTGAGGGCAAGGTCGGAGCAGCATTGTATCTTTGGAGCAATGAAACTGAGACCAAAACCCTCAAACTCCAGCTGCCATTGAACTGCACCGTCTACCAGGCTGAACTCCTGGCCATATGTCACGCCACGAAACTCATCTTGCGACGAGGCGAGGCCAGCTTCGCCATTCTGAGTGACTCACGCTCTGCAATAGAAACGGTCGTAAACTCATATTCCCTCCACCCTTTGGCAGTCGAAACCAGAACCGACATCCGGAACAGTAGACTCCGAAACAAGGAAATTTTCTTGTTCTGGATAAAAGCACACGCGGGACTGGAGGGAAATGAGCGCGCGGACCAGTTAGCGAAAGAGGCCGCACTGTACTCCAAGAAGAAACCGGACTACGACAGTTGCCCGATCTCATTCGTCAAGAGATACATTCGTTAGCGGTCTCTTGACGAGTGGAACGCACGATATCAGGCGGAACAAACCGCATCCATCACTAAGATGTTCTTCCCAGATGCAGTAGAGGGACACAAAACAGTAAGGAAAATTGAACCAGCAGGCTTGACGACTCAGGTGATGACGGGGCACGGTGGGTTTTCAGAATACTTGCATCGATTCAAGTGTAAGGGGGACCCATCGTGCATCTGCGAACCGGGGGTCGCCGAGTCTGTCCCGCACCTCCTGTTCAGCTGTCCAGTCTACTCGAAACTTAGGTTTGAAACAGAGCAAATATTGGACTGTAAAATTATACCCGAAAATATATCTAGAATAATATCTAGACAAAATCTGAGGCAGAAATTCATTGAATATAGCTTGCAAATAGTTAAAAAAGTAGTGAACAGAAATAAATGAGAAAGTTATGTTTAATATATTTGATAACTTAAATAATATAAACATAATATATATATATATATAAGTTAGAAAACTAAAGCCGGGTAAAATTGTTATAACTATAAGTTATATATAAATATTGTTAAATAAAATTATGTTAGATATATATTGTTTAATTTATACAACCACATAATTAAGTAGAAAATAAGAACTAGTTAAAAAATTGTCCAGGAAATTTATGTAATTAATGTAGAAAACTAGAAACATAAGATAATCGTAAGAACAAAAGTAGTAAATAAGTAAATGCAAAAAAAAAAGGTAGAGCAATTTACCCAGTGCTAATTGTATGAAAAAAAATACAATTATATACATATCAAAATAAAATATAAATATGAATGAAAAGAGCTCTGATGATGTCAGAGGTAGAATGAGCAGGAGCAGGAGTGGATGGGCAGGAGTGTGGTTTTAGCCGGTAAGAGTCCGGCACTGCCCAGACTGGCTCATAAGTGAGGCAGTCTGGGCGTCCATGAGGATATCCCACTCCTTTATTAAAAAAAAAAAGGTCCTCACCGGACACAATGTTTCGGGAGGTTTCTGTTCAGGATTAGGCGGGAGGTAACACCTGGGTGTTACCACTGTGTGGATCGCCCGGAGGATACGGTAGAGCATACGGTGGAGGTCTGCCCGGCCTGGGTAGAGCACCGCCGAGTCCTCACGGAGGAGATCGGTGGCGACAATCTCACGCGTCAATTATGCGCGTATAATTTCAGATTTTTATTTATGCAAACTTCGGAAATAAGGAGAAGCCCCCTCCCCGCTTATTTCCGAAGTTTATATACGGAACGGTATATTTATTTTATTTTTTTGTCAAAAATCGGTAACTATGCGGCCTAAAAAATATGTTTGAGAATGTGCAAATAGCGCCCTTTCATACGATACCCCACATGCCCTAGTAGCCCCACTTTGGTTTTTTAAGACACCTGTTAAGTCCCAGTTGCAAAAAATATATCTTTCTTATTTGCAAAATAGTTGGGCAAATGTCATCTAAAACCATTCCAAATTTCAAGTTGACAGCATTAGCAATTCTTGAGATATCCATCTGTGCCAGACAGACGGATAGACAGACTGAGTCGCACCATAAGGGTTCCTTTTTACCATTTTAGTACGGAACCCTAAAAAGAAGCACAAAAAATATCAATTCTTTGGAATCGGATTCAGATTTGCATTACTTTGTTGAAAGTTGACTGAAATAGCATGTCATAATTGACTGATTAGATCCATAAGGTATGATAACCATTTAAAAGAATAAATCTGTAACTATCTGCTATATTCGTTTCCTATTCAACACAGCGAAGTAGTAATGGAATAATTCGACTGTTATCATACACTGATACATTGTGTTCGTTCTCATCTCAGTATCATTACTACGAACTACGAACTGCATGGAAAAAGTATTTTACGGTTTCTGACTTTTCTAGTACTCAAACCTCAGTTCGTTCCATAAAGTTTTTGATCCTCGTAAGAAACAGGATCGATTGGCATCAAAAAACTTTTTTGTGTAAATTGCCCATTTTATTGCTGACTATACATATTTTTCAAAATCTGTGAATGTACATCAATTTTTTTCTAAAAGTTAAGGATAGTCTCTTAAGACCATTTTCTTGTAGCGACCACGGTTAAGGTACCTGCCCTTATTGATCCATCTCAAAAGATAATGCAATACTGCTCATCCCCCATCGCAAATAGCGTGATAATTTATACCTAGTAATTTGACCAGACCTATTGGAAATATCTGTGTAAAATTAGAACAAAATCTGTCAGGTAGTTTTTGCGTGATGCTGGAACATACAAACAGACGAATTACTTTTTTTTTTAATTTTTCAAAAATATTTAATGTACAGATTTGACTTTGTTACGATTTTGTTATATGCAGATGAAGGCTTCCATCCGGAGTGCCGTGAAGTTGAAAAAAAAAAACCGGTAATGAGCGAGTCGGACTCGCGCACCGAAGATTCCGTACCAACATATACTCGTATAGCTTCATTCGTATAGGTACCTAAATAGTTCTGTGCCCAGAAAAAACTACAACTGTGCTTCACCCAAAGCAACCTGCGAGTAAGTAGGTAGGAGGACTTGTTGGTTGTGATCCATGAAATGTTTTTAAATTTTCATCGGCGAGGCCTATATTCGTCAAAGAATTTTAACCACAATTTCCTTCAACTCAATAAACCAACCATCGAATGATACATTAATATAATAAACAAGACAAGCCCGGTCCATTCTCATATGTACACCCGGCAAATTAAGTCGGACGACATAAAAAACATAAATGTTTATTAAAGTGCTGAAACCTGGCATCAGGACTGTAATTTGGGATTTAATGCCACGCCACTGACCGGGGGTTGTTACGAATAAAAAAGAAAATGTGAGATGGGGTTCCTGAGATGGGTTCCGTGAGGTAATGAAAAAAAAAAGATGGAGGTAAGTGCACTTTTTACGTTTTAATGGGCGACGCATGAGTCACATGGTTTGAAAATGGCGCTAGCGACAGAAAAGTTGAAAGGAAATCGTTTGGTTTGGGTTTGTGATGAGGAGGGAGGAAACGCATGTGACGAAAAGAGTGATGAATATAAATGTTGATGGATGGAGAGGGTGAGGAAGGCCAAAGAAAAGATGGATGGATTGTGTGAGGCATGATATATGAAAGAGAAGAGAACGAATGATAGCGTGACGGTAGACAGGGGAGAATGGTAGAAGAAAACGAGTTGCGGCGACCACAAGTAACATGGGACAAAGACAGAAAAATGATGAGATAATGCATGGGACAACATAAACTTTAAATAATAAAAAAATATCCTACGGAATACACAAAAAGCAGGTTAGTTAATGTTGAGTAAGAACTCTCTGGACAGTTTTTTTTTTTCGTTTTATCCCCGGACGTTTTTGTCTTCAGATATTTTGCTATAGTTATTTATTTCTAAACAAGTTCACAAGTATTACGCATTCTTATGGTATAAAGTTTCCCTTCATTTCTAGTTGAATGATGTATGATTATCAACAAAAGCTATTCCAAAAACGTTCCGTTTTTCCAACTCAAGTACGGAATACTAAAAGTAATCAGAATTCCGCACAACGATTTTAAATCAGACTGAAATACGACGCCGGACGTATTTTAAATTTACATTTGTTAAAAGAATCGGGAAAGTAATTTTAAATTTGGTAAAATTCCGTGTTCGTTATCCGGTTTAGGAAATATGTATTATTGATAAATAATTATTGACTGCCGCATGTCGTGCTGAGCGTAATTACATTTATTAATTATTAAAATATTTCTGCGATTCCAAGTGGTAGATGTTTTTATTCGAGTTTGGAAAAAGGGGAATATATTTACTACCTATTTTTGAGCTTTTATTATAATTATATGTGCAAGCATAACTTCGGTTATTTGTTGCAATTACCTTATACATCAACAATAATCGTATGATAATATTTTGCAATTGTCACGAAATGAGCGAGAGAAACATCCAACATCTCCGAGGTAGCCTGCATCTAGATGTACCAATCATGGTGCTCGGTGGAATAGAAAGGCAGGCTAGACTTAGTAGGTTCTCTTGTGAATAACTCTGTTAAAAGAAGCTCTGAGCAAACTTCACTGACAAAGAGAATAGCAAACGGTCAATGAAGTAATTAATTAATCAACCTAAAAAAACCTTAAGTTCACTTACTGAAGGATAACGCACAGCTTTAACCGCTGTGTCTAGAAGCATGAAATTTTGCACTAGAGTTCCTTATATAATTAAAGTAAGCAATAAGGAAGTATTTTTGATAATTCATCTCATACACAGGTTAAATACAAGATGATAGGTTTTAGGGAATTTTGTCATATCTGCCGATAGGAAAACCATCGGGCACACACACGATGAGATAAGATAAGATAAGTTATGATGATTTGTTCAAACATCGTCATCATCTGCATAGCCTTTTCCCACTATGTTGGGGTCAGCTTCCAGCCTAACCGGATGCAGTAGAATACCAGTATTTTACATGGAGCGACTGCCTATCAGAACTCCAAAACCCAGCTACTGGGTAATACCCCTTAACCCATTCTTACCCCTTGGTAAGAATGGCTGTCAGACTTTCGGCTTCTGACGACCCGTAACGACGACTGTCGACTGTTCAAACATGTGTACACATAATAGTTATTTATGATACAGTGCGGTAAGTTGGTTTCTACAAACGAGTAGACGAATGTAAGCCCGAGACGAAGTGGAGGGCTTACCATAGTCACGAGTTTGTAAATACCAATTTCTGCACGTGTGTCATACAATATTTTTCAACACATTTGCGAGAAAACAGTACAATATGTAATGAAACAAAATGATAATATAAAAAAATAATGTTAATAAATTATAAGACTAAAAAATCATAAATGTCTATCATAATGTTATGATAGACATTTATGATTTTTTTAGTCAAGAGACTCATTCTAAATATCAGTTGGATTAGATTCCATATTAATATCGGATTCCTCGCTTGAACTCATGTTATTATTTTGTTTATAAATATCAGTCGGAAAGTCGTAACAATGTTTGACGTTTCTAATTTGAAAATGGCGCGAATTGGCAAATGGCGCCACATGCACGTGGTTAAAATTAGAACTACATCTTTCGTCTCATTTACTCTTTAGTATTAAAGTGAGACAAACGTATTGAGCAAAAGCGCTTCCGAGGAGGTTCGATCAGTCAGCTTATTTACTCTCGTAATGTGATACTCCTTGGTGGAATTCTTATAACATTTTTTTATGGAAAAAAAAAAAAAAAACCGTAAAGAATACGCACGGTGCTATACAACGGGGTATGCGGTAAAATAGGTACTTAGATGAGAGTACCTATTTTACCGCACGTGCCGTTGTAAGGTCCGTAATTTTTAACTTTCGAACAATGTATACAGGCTTCGTGAATGCATTTTTTGAGTTTTTTTTTTTTTTTTGAAAAATAATTTAAAAACGTGGATGCAAGATAACATAAAGAAAAAAAGATTCAGACATGTTTTATCACACTGTGTCGTGCAAATATGAATAGTTATGATTGTTAGTTCATTTCAAGTCAATATCATTCATTTAAAGTGAATTCAGCAAACAATAATAAAATAATTACAATTTCAACAGTAATGATAACATAATTCATAAAAAAATATCTATGTCAAAACAAATGCTTCTGTGAGAATTTCGTTGGTTAATATTATATGTCACGAAGTCAAATTAGAATTATTTAAGTATAACAACTTATTTAGATAACAATATTAAAAATGTTTATATAATACGGCTTGTGTTATCTTTAATTACCGAAGGTCTTGAGGACAACCTGGATATTGAGAGGGAGCGCAGGGCTTTAGCGGTCAGAGGTAACATGCTGGCCCGCAGATTCTCCCGCTGCTCTAAACACGTTAAGATAACGTTGTTTAAGGCGTATTGTCAAAGCTTTTATACGGGAAATCTGTGGGTTAGCCACACCAAAAGATCGCTGGATGTCCTGCGCGTCCAGTATAATAACATCTTCAGGATGTTGTTGGGGCTGCCTCGCTTCTGTAGTGCATCGGGGATGTTTATGCTGTATCGCACTGATGGCTTTCATGCCGTCATTCGCAAGAAAACTGTATCCCTGATCTGCAGAATGCGCGGCAGCTGCAACGGAATTCTGAAGACTGTTGCTGATAGGATCTCTTCCCCGTTATGGAGATCATTTATTAAGCGGGTAATTTAATTGTATTTTATTTTATTTTAATATTTAGTTTTAATTTATTATCGCATTGTATGGATTGTAGTTATCTGAAATAAAAGAATTTAATTTAATTTTATCTGAAAATTCATCGCATATCTTACATAGAGAAAGCTATCTACAGGATTAATCCAAAAGAAATGTAAGCAATAATGACAAAAATCATCGTTTCTCGAATGTTCTGCTAATGTCCTGTCTATTAAGTTGCTGTCACGTACTGCCCTGCCATCCGCGACACGTGACTGTATTGACATCCTGACAGAACCAAGTAATGAGCCGTTTCTTTGGAAATTCACTGTAATTTATTTTTATATTGGATAAGCGGGACCGGTTTTTCATGCGTTACCTACTTACTACAGACTTCAAGACTTCTAGGTAGGTACGGTCGCGGTATAAAAATGTTTATCAGTATTAAAAATAAAAAGAAAGAAAGAAAAATAGGTTTATTTGCCACAAAAACACACACGAAAATAATTAACTCGAGTAGCTACCTACTCGAGTTAATTATCTTATCTTAATCTATTTTGTTCTATTTTTCTGTTTACCTAACAAAATAGATTTACATTATAATCATGAGCACAAAACCGAAATAGTTCGCAGCTGCACGTCATGACTGTGACCAGAAGACGATGTCGAAGACGGGATCTAAAGAAAAACGGCCACATTCCCGATCGTATTTTGTTACTGTGTCTCAATATGAAACTTTATAAAAGGTATTAGAAAATTCTAGACACACTTACAGAAGTTGCTGATTGAGCCGTTTTTAAAAATTGCTTCTCAGTCACGAGATGTTTTTAAACCTGTGTGGACCGGTGATAACCCTCTTAAATAATAGCACCACACCATTTGCTCCCTTGGGTGTCGTAAAAGGCGACTGAGGGACTTACTAGAGAATGGGCAGCAGCGTTCTCCATGCATTTTTACCACCATAATGCGATCGCCAACCCGTCTGCGTGGCGATTATGTCAAATCCTTTTGGGGGAGGCCTATGTCCAGCAGTGGACGTCTTTCGGCTGAAATGGTGAATGATGAATACTTTTGAAGAATTTAATTTAACAAAAAGAGTAAAGGTGAATTTTAGCAGATATGAACCCGATCGAAAATCAGTGGGGTATAATGGTTCAACGCTGGGATTGTTAGAAAGATAGAAACCCTGATCACATTTTGCACTGGTCGCGCGCTTTGTCGCATCTATGTGAGATAGACTACATGCCGTCATAGCTGCTGATGATGGAGACTATACTAGATAAAATTAATTGTTGATGGAATTTAAATAATAAAATTCCTTAAAAATTTAATGAATTGAATTTATATTTGTTTATTTCTTCCTTTTTTTGCATTTTTAGTAATAAGTTCGAACTCGCTTGGTTAATGTCCGTATATGCCAGTTTCTTATAGTGTTTTTTTTTTTAAAGGTTTTCTATATCTATCCTAGACGACGTGTAAATAAAAAATCTATCAAATCACATAATACATCATCGACCTTGTAACATCGATGTATGCATGCAATTATAAACCTTAAGGTGGTAAGCATTTTCAGACCGCGACTGCACATACGAGCTATCTGGAAGGATCTTTTCTCTGAAAATATGCTCGTTTGTGAGTATTGCATAAGCCTGAGCCGACTGGCTCATTGGTCTAGTTGTCGCAAGCGCTACTGCTTAGCATGAGGTCCTGGATAAGATTCCAGAGTGTTTTTGGGATATTCCATCAATATTTTTTCAATAGCAGCCCGGAGTCTAGATTTGTGCCGGTTCAATTGGTTCGGTTGCTGGCAATAGACTCGCCCCTTATTATTACATTGGGACTTAAACTTATCTGGTGAAATGTGTATGTTCTATTTGCCTTTACTGGCAATTCTGTTAACCCTGCCAAGCCTTTACCGTTGGTATATTGCTGCTTTGTTTGTTGCAATGAAATAATGCTATTCAACAGTTTATGACACGAATACAAAAGCGAATCATTTTATCTCAATAGCGACATCAGCTAAGCCTTAAATGATTACAACATTACAAACGCCAGACCTAACTTAACCTAACAAACTAAATACATTCGTTCATAGCGTCCACAAATCAGTGCGAATAACTTCAAATCACTTCAAAATTAGACAACCGTAACTCCAAAAAGTCGTATATCTGCCACCTCAGTGTTCACGCCACATATAAGAGATAATTCACATTACAATAAGAGCGTTTCATCATGGCGGTTGTGATCACGTCTATCTGTCACTTTCGCTCCGTTTAACGTCAATAAAAGAATGAAGTTACTTTGTAGAGTAGCTGTAAATCTCGAGAATTTGGGGTTTTTAGACCCGACGCGACGGAATAAAGAGGTTTGTGAGGGATTTTTGTTGTACCGTTATGTTACGACAAATGAAATACACTCCTGCTGTTATTTGTTATATTTTTTTTCTTCTATTAACAGATACAACATTAGGACTTCATGCTTAATCGGGGCTATTGGTTCTTCAAATTTAAATAATATTTTGTTTTAAAGCTGTCTTTCTAAAAATAATAAATGATAGACTGAATCTTCGAAATCAATTCATACTTGTAAATTAGTATGATAAGTACATTGTATCATCGGAAACCTTGGATTTGTAAGCTATTTACCAATACTATGTACGAACATTAAAATACTTTCTGACAACACAAAATTATTGCGTAATTCACTGAGCTACAATTTTATTGATCGGAAACTTATTCGTAAATTAATTAATTGAAGAAGAATATGCAACATATTTTATTTGTTTACCTTTTTACAGCCACCACCGCCATTTTTAACCCCCGATGGAAACAGAGGGGTGTTATAAGTTTAAAGTCTGTATCTATGTAACTGTATGTCTGTCTGCGCCATCGTAGCTCCGAAACGGCTGAACCGATTTTGATTATATGTTTATTGTTTGAAAGCTGACTTGATCAAGAGTGTTCTTGGCCAGGAAATCAGGATGGCAACCAACCGATTATCTTTTAAAGTAAAAGTTCGCGAGCACATTCGCAAGAAGCTGGCAGTATCATCACAACGGTAATATTTTCCCATTGTTTGTCTTATTTGTTTTAGTATACATATTTATGTGTATTTATTTGTGCTTATATTTATATATAATAAGATTTATATATTGAATTTATAGTTTTTAAAAGGTTTATGTATATCTTTATTTTTAAATATTTATTCCTCAATTCTCGCTATTTCACCTACAACTGTTTGTCTCTGCATAACCCAAAGGTTGTTGACTGGTAGAAAACGCCTATGGCATTAATTAAGTCCGCCTCTGTACATGTTTTGTGCTTAAAGTATTAAATAAATAAATAACTTAAGAAAATCGGTGCAGCCGTTTGAAAATTATCAGCTCTTTTCTAGTTGATGAATGAATGTGAGCATCTGCCACAGGTTTGAACGACTTGAAATTTGGTATTCTGATACTTCAATTATATTAGAAGAACATAGAAACCTTGAACTGTATAGTATCTGTTTATTACAGATATGGTTAATATATCACTCTACTTACGTTTATCTTTCCATTTATCATACTTTTTAAAAATATGAAAACTACGAGGTGAAAATGCGTCACATCCACGCAAACCGGCTATCGCTCAGCATTATGCTGCGACCCTATGCAAGACAGAGCCCCAGCGCTGGTTTTCAGCGACAGCCGGCGTTGACGTTGATTTAGCGAAGATTGTGTCGTGTCGTACTCGTATCGCATTCTCTAAACAAGCGGGGATTCGCTGAGTCGGCGTCCAGACGCGTGTTCTTTATGACAGACCCACAAAATATCGCCACATTTATTTGAATCGCAATGTTATCATCCTCAAGTCGAGGGGGCTTCAGCCTTATAATGTTTTGTGCGTATTTTACTTATGTGGTAGCCACACAGCTAGGGTATGTAGGTAGTTAGGTAGGTAGGGTAGGGGTAATTAAAAAAATAAATAAGTGGATACGGTAACGTATGTAGGAAGGGTAAGTAGGGTAGATGGTAGATTCTTACTGCTACCCGTGCGAAGCCGGGCTGGATAAAGCTAGAAAAAAAAATATATATATGTAATTATTATATATAAAAATAAATAAAATTGAAATGTCTGTTTTGTAATGTCAAAATAACAGCTTTTTACTAAACGCATAATTATGAAAGTATAAAAGATTAAATTCTCGTAAAACCTGCTGATTCAGGTAATGAACTTCAGGCAGGAGAACCAAAGCCCAACAAACATAAATACTGTACATTTTGCTCCTAAAAACAAAACAAAAAAGGTCGAAATTGGTGTGCTAAGTGCAAAAAGTCAGTTGTTGCAAACGCAAAGTTGATGTCTGTGTATATTGCTCTAAAATTATAGCTAGTCATTAAAATTCTGATTAGTTTAAATGTCTGCCCTAAGATACAGTAAGGTAGATAATGTTAAAAACATGTTATACGAGTATGTTTCAGTTCATTTCTAAGAAGTTGATTTTTTTGTTTGATTAATATCGTTTTTGTTTTGTTGTAGGTAATAAATAACTGTAATTGTAGTTTTTATATATTAAAAGTGTTTTATTATTCGTTTATATAGCAACCTTAAATTTCCTTCGAAAAATAGGACATAAACAGTTATATTTTAGCCTACAGGCTGTCATTCATGTGTGTACTTACGCCTCTGAGACGTATATTAAGGCTTTACGTACCTTAAGATAGATTAGGCTTCTAGGTTTACAGTCTAGAATTTTATGAGCTCTTCTTGATGTAAGGGTTGGGTTGTGTTGATCTGCTGATAATAATGTATCGTAAAGATGAGATGTTTTAATAAATAATTTGGTTTTTGAGTAGGGATCAGTTTATGGCTTGTATTTTTGAAAAGTTTGCCAGACTTTTCGTAAACCATAAATTAATTTCACGTACTTTCTGTAAACCAAGATTGAACAGGCATCTTCTGGACAGACTCGTTCTATCGTAGACCTCATCCATCGCTTTCCATCAGGCGAGATCAAAATAGAACAGGTCCATTTGGGAATAATAAATAAAATCTATTACATTTTAGTTCAATTTTCAGACTACTTTTAACTACTTTTAACTAACTATGCAAATACTCAACCTACACTCGATACAGCTTGAAGGTTCAACGCAAATACAAACACTAACATCCCTAGTAGCATTTTCCGTTGGCATTTAGTTGGGCCAACCAAACACCAACAAAAATGCTACTAGGGAAAATCTAGACTTGCTTCCTAAAATATATAGTTCGTAAACGTTAGGAGAACTACATTCTTATCGCAGTTTATACATCATTAAAGTTTTCATTCGGTAAAGTACAGACGCGCACAAAAATGGTAAATTGATGTCGTACACTCGCTTTGCGATGTATAAAGACAAACTAACAATATTTTGTTGGAAACGGAAGAATGTTTTGTGCACAGCTGCCGGGAGTTTAAAGGAAGGCCAATTGTGGCACTTGAGGTAATATTATTTAAATTATAAGTATAAGTTATTTTTTTAAAGATTTTTGCCTAGTTTTTTGCAGAACTGGCAATATAAACAATGTTGCTTACGTTTACGGAACTTTTCATACCTACGTTTAACTTCAAAAATGATAATGCAAAAACATACATAAACACTTTTCAAATTGAATAAAGTCCTGTAAGAAATTATATCGATAGTTTATGAGTGGGCTACCAAAATCATTTAACTACTTTTCTTTCTGATTACATACATAAAAATATTTGCTGCATTTTTTTGCACTTTTAGTTTATAGTTTACATACATCCTAGGTACGTTCGGGCTTTGCTAATTGCCTGGTGCTATTGTTCTGAAAACGACTTATAATGGTGATTTTTCTACAGAACTTGGGCTTCAGTAACGGCATCAAAACGCATCCACGTATAAAAGTGCCACGATTACCGCCCCAGCACACCGACGTATCGCAGATGTACCACCACGGGCAGTGACGCGCCATAAACCGGCTAAATCGCTTGTTGGCGGCCATTTGCATAAACATAAACCGTGCCAGAGCTGTGTCGGAACAAAATGCAAACCGTGAACGATACCGGTGTCGGTTAAATTGTAGTCGTGTAGAACGAGCTTGTGGTTAGGGAAACGATGGCTAATGTTACAACTTTACTTCTTCTGAAAGGGTAAACTTAATTTATTAAAATTGACAAACAAAATTCAAGTATGAACATACCAATGAAAAAAAAACCCTACGTAATGTTTGTGCAGCTAGGATAAAATAAAAAAATATTTATGGGGCAACATTGGTGTTTCGGAGAATTTAAAACTCATTTAAAAATATCCTTGATCTCAAAACGGAAACTGAAACGACATCCCGAAAAATTAACAATTTTTTTAAAGGTCTTTGAAAATACTTTTAAAAACAACTCAAAAGTCACGAAAAGGCTATTACTTATTTTTTCTTGTCCTATAATTGAATTCCGATTAAATCACTATTAAAGAATGAAACTGTAGAATTATGCAGATGTAAATGCTTAAAAGATTGGGGGAGAAAATGTTTGCGTCTCGTTCCAAAATACGTGTTTATTTTGAACATTTTTTTATGTTAATTATATTTGAATGGGTACATTTTTCTCTGTTTTCACGGGTAGGCTACATTTTCCCGCTACAGAATTTGAATTTCAAATTAAGAACAAATCCTGTTCCACGGTTATTCAAATTTATATTCGGTTGAGGGCCAATGACGCAGAAATATGAGTGCCATCTTTCATTTTACTTTAACTCAAATTTATTTGAAACGCTTCTGTTCGTGATTGTACATTGGAGACGATTGTACTTTCAGTTATTGGCTAATTAAATGTTTATGTTATTTTATTAATGTTTACTTGGGACTCGGGATCGCCTTTCCGATTCCAATTGGGAATGAAATGGGTACCTACTGGTGTTACATAACTTTGATTTGCTAAGCTTCCTTTATTTATGTAAAATGAAATAAATTGGAAAAAAATATTGCTACGACGGTATCCATCAAGACTTATAGACACAGACTAACAAACTTGTGTCAATAAAGACGTTTTTTAAAAGAGGGGTGTTATAAGTTTAACGCATGTATCTGTGTATCTGTGTGTCTGTCTGCGCCATCGTAGCTCACAAACGACTAAAGGCTCGTAGAGACCCGCGCGATATCGCTGGCGCGACGCGACACTAGAGTAGCACAATTTCTTTGTCGGTGCCTGTCGCGGCCGCGATATCGCACGAGTCTATACGAGCTTTAATAAGTTCAGCCGTTTGAAGATTCTCAGCTCTTTTCTAGTTGATGAATGGATGTGAGCATCTTCCACAGATCTGATCGAGTCGAAATTTGGTAACCTGGTACTTCCATGATATTAGAACATGGAAACCTTGAACTGATACTGCAGCATCATCTGAAATTTGCAGGATACCGAACTCCCACACCAACTTACAGCAGTGGTATCATGTTTGAGCTCGTTGGAATGGTCTCAATGAATAGCATATAGATAGATGGTGATAATCAAGGTCTAATAATGGAGTAGAAAAGAGAAATTAGGATATATGAGTAACTAGTTTCACTGTGGGAAAAATACGTACAGCTGCGCAGATTTCGGCGACGACGCCCATGTCAATCGTAGCGTGTTTACTAGTAATATATAAAGTTTAAAAAGCAGGAAATGACAGAAAATAAATAAATTTAAAAAAAAACCCCGACAAACAATAACCTCCAAAAAGAAAAAAATAATATTTATTGGACATTTAAGTTTAATATAAGTTGTAGGTAATATTTTGGTCCAAGCGACGTTGCGTCGCGCATCGGGGGACGGCTAATGAAAACGCCAAACAGACAAGACTTATACCTAGCAGTAATGAATGTATGCTATTTAATTGTAGAAAGGGCATGCATTCGCAGCGTATGCTGTTAACTTCTTATTTTAATTAGCCGTCCCCCAAAGCGACGACGCGACAACGACGCTTGGACCAAAATATTACCTCCAACATACATATTAAACTTAAAGGGCCAAGAAATATCATTATTTTAGTTTTTTGGGTTTTTTAAATATAAAATTTTACTGTTTTTTAAGAACATTGAAGCTGTGACTAAGAAACCTAATCACTTCTACAATTCAACTGTTTTTCTGACATTTTCACTGTGTACCATATTAAAAAGTTTCATAATATATCTTTAACTGTTTTTGTTTTATACCTAATTCCGAATCTGCTAGTTTTAGAAAGAAAAGAAAGAAAAAACGTTTATTTGCGATAAACATGACGCAAAAAGAGAACACAACCCAACAAAAATAAGTTTGGGGTAAATATGCGTCACATCCACGCAAAACGGCCATCGCTCAGCATAATGCTGCGACCCTATGCGAGACAGAGCCCCAGCGCTGGTTTTCAGCGACAGCCGGCGTTGACGTGAGTTTAAACGTATAATACATTCAGTTTTCTATATTTCTGTGTATTTCGAATAAAACTCGGTTAAGTACTACGAACTTGCAGAACAGCTAATTATCGACTGAAAATTGAACATGCTCCTAACATTTGTGTAAACGGTGGGATATTTGGAACAATCGGCCGCCATTTAAACAATGGCGGCGATTTAACCAAATGACTTAATTGTTATGGAGTGGTAATATACAGGGCTGAGTATGTACTTTAGATTGGAGAGTAATTTAAAAGAACTGTGTTTTGTTCTGTCTTTTTATTGTTTACTTAACAAAAGGTAACGCTTTTATTTTTTTATTTCATTCTTTAACTAGGGACTTAGCATGCGCAACGGTGCGACATGGAGGCATAGCAAACATCCTGTGCTCTCTGCCGCGGTAGTAATTGTCTGAGACAAAGAAGCATCTCAGTAGAAATTTAGTCGGATAGAGGTAAGGATAGCAGCCATGTTTACGCTTATAGAGAAACCTAAGGAACGCTTTTTGAACCTTTTCCAATAAAAGTGCGTAGGTACTTTCGTGTGGATTCCACACGCAGGAACTGGATTCCAATTTGCTAGTTATTACCCTAAAGTTTAAACTATTGTATTGTTTGTTGCTTTTGGTGTCTAATTAAACACCCTAAACTAAACAAAATTTTAATTGAAAAGTTTCCAATTCTACAAAAACAATTGGTAATGTTTAACTATCTTATTATAATAATCTACCTTACGTACCTTCCGGTACACGATTTTTCAACTTGATTTATCAAAACCTAAACATATAATTGCGTGTATGACCAGATGTATATGATCGTAAATTAAGCAAAAGGAGTAAGTAAAGAGCGTACCAGGTGGCGTTCGGTGGTGTGGTATAGTTTGTGCCTACCCTTATATGAAGAAGGCGTGTATTTATTTATGTGAACATTAATTAGCTTACGTTTCTATCGAAAATTCTTGCCAGAAATGGTGGTTTCAATTGATCCCATAACTTATGCGCTGATTATAGCAACATCTTCCAAGATCATGCTTTAAACAATGCTAGAAGGTAATTTCTAAAAACTATCCGGGTAGATGCCTTCCGTCTCCTTTGACGGGGTTAATTGCTAGCGAGTCAACACAGGCAGAAAGCTCATTAAGTCACAAGGGACGGACGCGATACCCCCTCCCACCTCCGCGCCTTGCCTGTAGCCTGAAGGAGGAAGTGCGTTCTAACGTACCTAGTACCTAGGTAGGTTTTATTTTGTAGTTTACGGTGCAGAGGCCCTGGCATGAACGCGCGACGTAAACGTAACGGAAATTCGAACGATTTTTGTTTTGGAAATACAAATCTGGTTTAAGATTTTGCGACAAACACAATTATTACTCCACGCGCTCGTGCTAGGTGGGCCTAAACGTGGGGAGTAATCGGGACGTAAATTCGAAAGAGGTTGTTTTTTTTTTTTCCAACAAAGATTTTATTTACGAAAACGATATTAACATAATATAAGCTAACAGTCATAAAGTCATAATATATAATATAAATGTTTATAAAAAAAGGAGAGGAAGGAATCGTAAGGCATAAAAAAATCGGTCCGCATCGTTGGCAACAGGACAAATGCTCAAAAGGCTGGCAGCATTGCCTCGTTGCATGGCAACCACGTTTCTTTAAATCTTCATTTGAATTTTTCTTTAGTGTTGCCTACTGTGATAAATTTCTGTAATGTAAGTTTTGTTTGAGCAGAATAAACAATTTTTCTTTCTTTTATTTTCTTTCAGAGAAAAACGAAGTTCACTTGAAGTTCACAACAGTCATGGCTTTGAGGTCCTCCATCGGACCTCAAAGCCATGACTGTTGTGAACTTCAAATGCACGTTTGAACCTAGAGGTTTTTGAGGTTTTCTTTAATGCAAAGATAACATTAGTAAGACTTAACAATAAATAATGTTTATTTCTTCGAATCCACGTTTATTAATATCATTTTAACATGTAGGTATCGAACATCGTTGTAAAATGAAAAGTGCTTACCTACAGGAAAAACATGTTTGATTCAATGACAGTTTCCATAGTAGAAAACCGAATAAAATAGTGTCCACAATATGTAGTGGGATGTCGTTTGAAAGGTGTCGGCACAAACTTGTTTGAACAACAGATGCGGCGTCGATCAGGATTGCACTCACACAAATTGACAACAATTTATAAAGTGGGAGAAATAGTGCATTTCACACTATTTCTTCCACTTTATAAATTGTTGTCAGTGCAGTGCAAAGGGTTTTGTGGGTTTACTTCCCACACCTGTGTTTTTAGTGAATCTTTATAGTGTACTAGCTTTGGTCCCGCGACTTCATCCGCGTGAATTTTCGGCCCCCGATCCGCCGCGTTACATCCCGTTACCCACCCGCGCTATTCCTTTGTTTTCACATAGCGTTCTTTCTGACTTTTTGCCACCTAACCTACCTACTAACCCAAAAACTTAACCAAACCTACCTAACCCAAAAACCTACCTATCCACCTACCTACCTACCTATACCTCCAAAAATTCTGTATTTGTTTTGTATTTTCAGAGATTACATACAAAATTACAAACAAATTTTACCCCCAACTGAGGTTTGAGTAGGTACTAGAAAAGCCAGAAATCGCAAAAAACTTTTCCCATACATTTCGTAGGAAATGGTTCTCCCAAATTACTTTTATACTATGGATAGATTGGCCGCTACAATAGAAACTGGCCGAAAATGCACAAAAAAAAACATCGGATTTCAAACGAAAACGCGTTATAATTTTATTTTACTTTGAGAACAATAAATAGTTTGTTGCTTTATTTTTTTATTTTTTGTTGGTAATTCTTCCTTCAATAGTTTAGAACGTTTAGACGGTTATGGGAAAAGTTGTTTGCGATTTCTGGCTTTTATAGTGGCCAGTCTAGGCCATCTTAAAAAAGTAAGGAGTCTCATGTACTAAGAAATGCAAGGGAAAAGTTTTTTGCGATTTTTATGAAAATGGCCCATTTTATTGGTGACGGTAATATTTTTCATAGTCAAAAAACAAAATGGGGAACAAATAGTCTCAAAAAAATAAGGACAGTATCCTGAAACCGTTTTTCTGTAACTACAACTATTATGGTACCTACCCTTACTGCCCCGTCTCAAAAATCCACCCTGTACCTATGGTATAGATTAAATTAACGCATAGCGAAAACTGATTGTATAATGTAGATCTTTTTTAGAAACCGCACCTATTTACGTTAGTCTGTGACGTTAGCAAGAACGACTGAGGTAACGTGGGATCTGAATTGGAAGAACAGAACAGAGTTTTGAAAAATATTAGTTGCTGTTGTTCACCTAATTTTATGCTAATTGAATCAATTATGTGAAATCATACAACACAAAATTGTTTACCAGTTAATGATTATACATACATGTTTGTTGAATCGTACTTCTGGCAAATAAATTACTTTGACTTTGAAGCAACATTTTCCTTCGTTATAAAATCTTATAAAAACCCTTCAAACCCACTGCTGAACATTTAAGAGAAATGCCGTATTTATTACTCTCATCAAATATATACCCGTAATATATACAGGTAGGTATAGGGAGGGGCTTGTGGCTATGTAATAACAGCACGGGTCGATCGATCAGGTTAAGCTACGCTTGCCGCGGTTGGTCCGTGGATGGGTGACTATCTTTACATACCAAGACTCCTCCGTGCCTCGGAAAGCTCGTTAAGCCGGCTGTCATTTATAGACCCTTGACAGTCTTTACGGATAGTCAGAAGCTCGAATGTCTGAGAACCAGTCATACCAAGGGGTATCGTATTACTCAGTTACTGGGTTGTGGAGGTCAGGTAGGCAGTCACTCCAAGTAAAATACTGGTATTCAGCTGCATCCGGTTAGACTCGAAGCCGACCGCAACATAGTTGAGAAAAGGCTGGGCAGATGATGATCTACAGGTAGGCATAGACTCTTATAATAAGTAAAAAAAAAACATAACCCGTTAAACCAATAAATAACCTGTAACGCCGATTTCTATAAAACTCTATAAAAATATATAAACTACCTTTCAGATCTGGATGTTAATAGCTGCGCCTGCGCTATACCGAGTGAGAAATATTACACCTTATTCGTTATCCTTTAATTAAACTTTTCAATGGCCGCGCTCCGGCTGACTTACGGTAAGTAGCTGTGAGGAAAATATAGGAAGTGATTTTTTTTAAACGGTTTTTGGTTGGCATGATTGAAATTTCGTGTGTAGGACTGTAGGTACCTATTATAAATATTTATTGCGTAGAGATGATTGAGTAGGTACTCGTAGCTTAAATTTTTGCAGTAGTAAACGCTATCCTGTATCTGTGATTACATCAAACAATGGATCTTTGGCTGCAATTTGAAATACATTATTAGTAGTTAATACCACCTATCAAATAAATTGACGAATTAAATGATTTATACAGACCTACGGGTACTAATGATGACCTTCATCATCATAAAACCTAAGTAAAGTTTTAAAAATGGGCATGGTTAGCCATTCCAACACACTAGCCAATCCATTTTAGAGTAGGTATATTACTGTCAATGCCCAATACTTTATTGCATTCCATATGTATTACATAGATGGTATAACAGAGTAAAAGATCAATAAAGACCCTGTCGGGCACAGCGAAATTAGGAGAGAGGAAGAGGGCTAAGTAACAATTCAAGCAATTCAATATTATTCTAAATGATTAGATGTGTTTAATTTTGTGTATAATTATGTATATATACATATATATATATATGTATAAAATTCTGTCGTTTTCTATTTCTTAGCAAGTAACATCTACATACCACACCGCAGCTACGCTGAAAGCAGTCACCATGGAAATTGGGTCAGCTTCCAATAACTGAACTGATCAATTACAGCTCTCAAATACATCGGACACATGTATTTCAGGGCTAAGCGCGCCTTTAGCTTACTGAAAATTCGTTTCAAGAGTTTCTCGGAACCATTATACCTTTATTAAAAGCAATAATGAGGGTTTTCTTTTTTCGGAGGTCTCCATTTCCGTAAATACCTATATTAAATGTGAAATAATGAATACTAGATGGAACAAATCCTGGAATGTTTTTTTGTAATTGTTTGTTTCCTCTCTACCTCCCTCTCTCTCGACCCTCCTCTGTTTTCCAGAATCCTCGGTACCAATATCGTCATATCGATAAAACATGAAAGAAGCAAATGCCTGGTACTCTGTAGGTCAGTGTTGAAGAAACATAACAACAAATACAAGAGAAACAAAGTCAGTTTATACAAATAAGAAAATAAATGAGAATTCAACGTCAGTCGCTTTAAATGTCGCCCTTCAAAGCTAATTAATGTACTTAACTACTTCTTATTCCCTTCCACCTTCAAACTCCAATTTCCTTACAATCCTTGTCTTCCATTTAATAATATTATTTCTAGCAAGAATTTTCTCAACATTATTATAAAATTACCGAAGACCACTTAGCACCATTATCGTTTGTCGGGAGAAAATTGTATGCAAAAAAGTAAGGGGTAAAAAATCCACGTGGATCCCTCGTCCAAGGGGGTTAAATGTGCGGATAGGATGCAAATTGATCCTGTGGGTCGTTCATTTAAAATAATACAGTTCCCAGTTCCCAGGGTGAGTACCGAAGGTAGATGTTTAAATAACTTTTAATATGTCATTTGCATTCGCCTGTGTGAAAAAAGAGTTGGTAATATTTTCATAATTCGTTTATGTTTCAGGATGAATGTTACATAAGGAGGATTTATGAGTGTTTACCTGTTCGTTATGAGTTGGGTGTTGTTAATGTAGTGGATGTGTTACAGTAATTGTGCCCGTTAATGCGCCATTTTTCATCATTGTTGAGGGAATACTGAATAAACCTACATATATTGTCATCGCTGGAACGGTTGGAGGCGCGCGGTGGCTGAAGGGGCGCGCGGGCCGCGGTATCAGGATCGGCGCTCGCGCGTTCTCCCACTCCGAGCGTCTTCACTTAAAATCTTACCACGACAAAGGCACTGCGTTTGTTTTTATGTGTTCCTGTATTACACCAAATTGTTATAGTCCACGTATTTTATTTCATCCCTGCAACTGAGCAGTCAACGTAACATCGTCAACATATGGTCCTTCGAGCCGGATTTTTATGAGATTTAATCTTGAGTATATTTCTAACCTACAACAGAAAACCAGATGGCCTGCTTCTACCAACGGCGACATCGCGTTGGGATCGCTTGTTCTTGTGAAGGACAAGACGCTCCCGCCGCTCTGCTGGTTGCTGGGGCGCGTCGTGCAGATGTACCCCGGCAGCGATGGCGTCACGAGGGTCGCAGATCTGAAGACGAAGAGAGGGACGATTCGACGCGGATTTAATAACATCTGTCCGCTTCCTCTTTGAAGCCCACTTCAACCCGGGGAGCATGTCTGTGCACGGTATGCCTACTACAATTGGTTGGAGGCGCGCGGTGGCTGAAGGGGCGCGCGGGCCGCGGTATCAGGATCGGCGCTCGCGCGTTCTCCCACTCCGAGCGTCTTCACTTAAAATCTTACCACGACAAAGGCACTGCGTTTGTTTTTATGTGTTCCTGTATTACACCAAATTGTTATAGTCCACGTATTTTATTTCATCCCTGCAACTGAAAAGTCAACGTAACATCGTCAACATAGCCCATTCACCCTTTATAACAATTAAGTGAACAATCAACCAAATTTAACCACTTCGTATCCAAAGCAGAACGCATAACTTGTTTATAACCAAATTCGCCATAATTCTACGTATTTCAGTGGTATAACTAGTGTAAATCTAAATAAATAAACAGAATAAAATGCGTATATTCGTCACCTAGCGAGACAAAGCTAAAAATTGTGATGCTTATTGCGCGCGGACCGCGGCCCGACGGATTACAGTAATGGCACTGAATACTAAGCGTGGAGGATTGGGACAAGCAAAGAGTAGGAATACTAACATGCAGAGACGACAGTACTGTTGAAATAGAAAGTCAAGTATTGTGCCTACAAAATTGTCTAACCTAGAAACACAAGTAAAACGTGCAATCGTGGCCGATTGAACGCGATTAAGAGTGTATGGTTCTTTAGTTAAAATTAAATTTCGGAGCTTTTTGGGTAATATCTACTTAGATCATTACATTGTCATCTCAGACCAAATAAAAAACCAAGACAGAGCACTGCGAACAATACAATGAAGCATGCCAAAACTACACCTCCGCCCTGTGCGTATACGCTCACACGCACACATTTACAACCATTAACTTACAATCAAACTACACCTCACTAAGTGCACACATGTTTACGAAACCGGCCTCACGTCACTGTTGACAGCGCTCTGTTTTGGTTTTTATTTGGTCTGAGATTGTCATTATGCCACGTTTTGTCCCAAGAAACACGTGGTAATCCTTTTCTAGTGCGATGGCAATCGTTCAATCTGTATCTGTAGTGCACCTCATGCTTGAAGTTTAGACGAGGTTGCGTAATCTGTAAATAGTATAAACATAATGGGATAGAATACTCTTTAATAACGAAAAAAACAACGTCACTTTCGTGTCGGTCTGTGTGTTCTAAACTAGACAATCCCACCAAAAACATAAATGTGAAAATAGGAGCCAAGTTCAATATTATGATAATTATGTTTTCGTTTTATTCTGTTTTAATTTGGGACTTTTATAACCGCAATGCGTATGACAGTCCCATCATACCCTAAACATAACATATTATAATAACATATATGTTGCTTTTGCATTACATTTGGGCCATGAACCAGAACAGACTCTTCGCATCATCACAATTTGGTTAAGACAGAATTCTATAATATGTACCTTTTTATTTTTTTACGCTCAGAAATGCATTACGCATGGCCCGCTCGTCGAGGGACGAGACGGGGTATGTGGGACTCCCTGGGGTCATGGGAAACCGGCTCAGCCTTTACATCCACAACCCCCCCGCCTGGGGGGATATGGGAATGACCGGGAACACCTGGCCATTCCCGTCCGACACTGGTGGAGGCCTGTGCAATACAGGCAAGGGTGCCCCCGCACCCGTTGCCTGCTGGCCTCCACCTGGGACCCCGCGCCAGACGACCCCGCGTCCAGGCGCCCCTGGTCCCCCCGCGACGGGTCAGGTCAGTGGCCCCCCGCCTTCCACTTTTCGGCCGCAGAGGATAGGGAGAGCGGCCAACGCAATACCGACACTTCTCTCCCGCCGCGGCCTCCCACACTCAGCCGCGATGCCGCCCATTCGACATCGCGGCCCGCCTCAGTTGCGATGTCGCCAAAGCGGCACCGCAACCTACGGCCGCTACGTCGTCGGCTTAGCCGCAAAAGCCCTGACGAGCGGCCCCCTCCTCGGGTTCCTCTTAGCTTCACCGTGGCCCTCCAAGCCACGGCTACTGAGCCCCCCCGCCTCGACAATGCGGGAACCCACCGGGGGGGGGGAATGTACCTAAGTCAAGTCGGTTCAACTTCAAGGCCCCAAACACATAACTTCTATAAGACTCATAACGAACACACTCCATCAATAAGTTGTGTAGGTCTTCCACAACTCCACACTCAAGATATGTTGTGGTTGTCGACTTCACCGACAAAAGACTTGAGAACTAAATGGGTGCCAAGTTCTGAAGACAAAAGACTATCCGACACTTTTCCGCGCAACAGACGTGACAATAGCCAACTTTGCCTGCACTCGTCAAAAACTGCCCTCATGGGGAAAAGCCTCAAAAATATACAACAAAATAACACAGTCCTATAAGCCATGACAACAAATCAATTTAAAAATAAGATTCAAAATTTATTAACAGACAAGTGTTATTATAATATTAGGTTGGGGAAAAAGTCTTTTAGCATTATAGTATGTATGAACTTGTAATAAAATCTCTTTGGCTATTACTATTTGTATCTGGCTGGTTTTGGTATCATTGAAAGTTTAAATTTTAAAGAACATAATTCCAAATTCAAATTAGGAAAATGTGTGATTTTCATTTGTTTTTCGTACTGTCAAGATGAGTGAATCTAATGAAGAAATTCGATACATTTTAAAATTTTACTACAAAAAAGGTAAAAATGCAACGCAAGCCGCGAAAAAAAATTGCGATGTTTATGGACCTAGTCTGTGAGAGTAGCACAAATTTGGTTTAAGCGTTTTCAATCCGGAAATTTTGATGTCAAAGATGCACGTCGCTCTGGTCGCCCTATTACGGATAAAATGGATGCCATTTTTGAAAAAGTGGAGCAAGATCGGCATATCAGTAGTTACGACGTAGCTGAAGAACTGGGAATTGACCACAAAACAGTTTTGGCACATTTGAAAAGAACTGGGTACACAAAAAAGCTCGATATTTGGGTACCTCACGAGCTCACTGAAAGAAACCTAATGAACCCTGTACTCATTTGTGATTCTTTATTACGACGTAATGAAATCGAACCATTTTTGAAGAAGCTGATAACTGGTGATGAAAAGTGGATCACGTACGACAAGAACGTGCGAAAAAGGTCGTGGTCAAAGGCCGGTCAGGCTTCACAGACTGTGGCGAAACCCGGGTTAACTCGCAACAAGGTGATGCTGTGTGTGTGGTGGGATTGGAAGGGTATTATTCATTATGAGCTGTTACCACCAGGCAGGACCATCGATTCTGAACTCTACTGCGAACAACTGATGAGATTAAAGCAAGAAGTTGAGAGAAAGCGGCCGGAATTAATCAACAGAAGGGGTGTGGTTTTTCACCATGATAACGCTAGACCTCACACATCTTTAGCCACTCAGCAAAAATTAAGAGAGTTTGGCTGGGAGGTGTTAATGCATCCGCCGTATAGTCCTGATTACTTCAGAAAACCTTCAGATTTCCACCTGTTTCGGTCTCTTCAGAATTCTTTAGGCAGTGTCAGGTTAACATCACGAGAGGACTGCCAAAACCACTTGTCGCGGTATTTTGATCAGAAATCCCAAAATTTCTATAGCAATGGGATCATGTCCCTACCTACAAGATGGCAAAAAGTTATCGAACAAAATGGTACCTACATACTATAGTTAAATGTAAATAAACTATGACTAATAAAAAAATGTTTTGAATTTTCTTAAAAAATGCGAAGAAACTTTTTCCCCAACCTATTATAAATGACTTTTTGACAGATACCTTTTGATATGCGCGAACTTTTGTAATTATTTCTATTATTATTCTCATAAAAAATAAATTATGAATATTATTAAACCAGTATAGTGATATAAAATAAAAATTTGTACGCCTCGTCAGGCAAAACATGTACGGACTTATTAACTATATTTTAGTATATTTTATATCGAGGAATAAACGAGCCATAATATACCAGAGGTGGTTTGACTCCCGAGCGTGCGAGGGAGTCAATGAAACCGAGGGCAGTGTTGCAAAAGTTCCCGATTTTTCGGGAGATCTACTGATTTCGGCTCTTCCCTCCCGATATCCCGATTTCACGACCAAATCTCCCGAATTTCAGTTTTGCTTTTTTTGTTTTTTTTTTTTATTATTATGGTGGCAAAAATATTATTAAGCCGACAACACTAAAATTTACCTGGTAACACTAAAACAATTCAATGGGATTCCCCAAAACTTCTCGCACGTCCTTTCAATACCGCAGTATACATAAAATATATAAGATCGAAATGCCTTTGAAATAAGGTTCATTATTGTTTGGTGAGTGTATGGGGGAAATTCCCTAAAAATAAATGTTTAAGTTCGAGTTGTTTGGTGAATGTACTGAGATGTTTTTTTACACTTTATTATCGTTTCGTCCGTTCGCAAGTGTACTGGTTTTGTTGTGCTTTACCTTCCATTTATTTACAATGTCCGATAGCGATGATTCGGATGGAAATACGAATACCCCAAGCACTAGTACTGGAGCTAAACGTAAAAAATATGCCCAAAATTATAAAGTGGAATGGGAATCACGACCAGAATGCTCTAATTGGCTTAAAAAAAGTTTGAAAGAAAAAAACTACGCACATTGCAAAAGTTGTAATAAAGATATTAATATTTCTTCTGGCTTCGACGCTGTTAAAAGACATGCCGCTTCCCAACTTCACATCAAAAGTATAAAATGCATTGCGGATCAACCTAAGATGACCAATTTTGTGAATCGAGAAGTGATCCAATTTAAACATCAAGTGAGGGAAGGTAAATAACAAAATATATTATTATGACAATATACATACTTAATTTAAAAAAAATTGTTCAACTCTGTCAATTTTTATCAGGTCTATGTTTAATGGATAGAAGTGTTTTTGACTACATATATACTTGGTATAGATTTGCAAGTTGTTTTTAAACAAAAACATTTAAACTATTTCATCTCATTGCATTATTTAATTGTTTCAGGTGAAATTCGGATTGCCGGCTTTGTCGCTGAACACAACTTGCCATATGCGATAACTGACCATCTAGGCAAGTTAATACAGAAGATTTGTCCAGATTCAAAAGTAGCTGAAAATATGAAGTGTTCTCGCCCCAGGATTCAAGCTGTCGTAAATAACGTAATCGGACAAGAAAGCTTTCATACTCTCTGCGAAGATCTACGACAGGTTAAGTTCTCACTTATAATTGACGAGTCCACCGATAGGAGTACCACCAAACATCTTTGTCTCGTCGTTAGATATGTCAAAAAAAATCATGTAGGAGATTATTTTTTTGGGCTTATCCCTGTTGTGACTGCAGACGCAACTACGTTACATAAAAGCATTGTAGACTTTTTTGAACAACATGGCGTTCCATTTCGACAAAATCTCATAGGTTTTGCTTCTGATGGTGCAAGTGTTATGATGGGACGTAATCATTCAGTAATGACGTTACTAAAAGCTGATGTACAACATTTATTTATAATGAAATGTATATGTCATTCATTCCATTTGTGTGCGTCCTACGCTTGCAACAAAATACCTCGGTTTATTGAAGAAGTTGTAAGGGAAATATACAATTATTTTTCTTCTAGTCCCAAAAGATCAGCTGAATTTAAAGAATTTCAATTATTTTGTAATTTAAAAATACATAAATTATTACATCCTTGTCAGACGAGGTGGCTGTCAGTACACGCAGCTATATCAAGAATTTTGGAGCAATATCAAGCTTTGAAATTATATTTCATTGATGCGTCGCTAAATGACGATATTGCAACAGCTACAAATATATTACACAAATTAAACGATCCATTAACGTTACTCTTTCTTCAATTTTTAGACTTTGTTTTACCTATTTTCAATAAATTAAATCGAGAAATGCAATCTGAATCAGCAAGAGTACACGTTTTGTATTCCCAAGTTTGTGTTAGTTTAAGAACTTTGTTTGATTGTTTTCTGAAAAAAGAATATTTAGAAAAAAACAATCTCAAAAGCATTGATTATAAAAACCCACGTAATTTTCTACTTATAGAAGATGTATATTACGGAGCAAATGCCATTAATACTTTGCTTACAGATAAAAGATTGACTTCTGAACAAATCCACTTATTCCAAACGAGATGCATTCAATTCTTTATTGAAGCTTGTGATCAAATCATACAAAGGTTCCCAATTAGCAATAACCCTTTAAAAGATTTGGGAGCTTTCTCTCCGGAAAATGTAAAAAAAGGTGATCTGTCATCAATAGTACCAATATGTAGACAATTCCCAAATTTAATAGACAACAATAATTATCAAAGTATTGACACAGAATGGCGATTGTTTCGGAACACGAAAGAAATTGCGTCGTTTAGTGAAAAAACTGAAGAATTTTGGGCGAGCATTGGCAGCATGAAGTATGGTGATGGTACACTCATATTTGAAAACATTTGTTCTTTTGTTTTTAAAATACTATGTTTGCCACACTCATCTGCCAACGTGGAAAGAATTTTCTCTTCAATAAATTTAATAAAAACTAAACAACGCAACAAACTATCCACGGAATCGATAATAGGTCTCCTACACACCAAACGAGTTATAACAGAAAACAACCAAACTTGTTATAATTTTAATATAGAAAATAAAATTTTCGAAAAAAATTCTACCAAGAAATGGTATGAGGATCACTGAACCTAAAAATCTTAAAATGTACCTATGTATGTTTCTTTTTAATAAAGTAATTAGAGCGCAAAATACATTTATTTTATTTTTTTTAAACCTGTTGATTTCTCCCGATTTTTGGCTGGAAAATCTACCGTTTTTTTATTTTTGACTTTTGCAACACTGACCGAGGGTATATTAAGTTGGCGTTTAGTCTCGAGGTGCAAACTGTACTTTTCACTTTGGGTGCGAGAAAAATAGTCAATTTAGTACAAAAACATTTAATAAATATATTCCTCCAGTCCATAAAACTTTCGTAAGTTTTAAAGTAAATCTTCCGCGATTTTGGCGGCAAAAGATTATCTATTATGTCTTTTGCTCTTTGCTCGACGTCAAACTCTTCACTGTCACATGACATTCTTAATAAATTTATTTAAAACCGAACTTTACATTCGACAAAAATTCTGAAACTTTCGCGGTAATTTTTTCTTCTACACCAGTCACAGATTAACAATTTAAAACACATGGCGCCACCTTGTTTGCGGAAAAACCATGGAACTAAAACTCTCAACATTTTCAATTGCAATGAAGATGGTCCACACTCTCGGATAATAGTATATTTACTGGCTGTTTGAGTTTGTCTATGTCACATGAACAAAATTAAAAAACTAATTACTTTTCACTCCCTAGAGACTAAAGTGGTCACTTTAGTCCCGCTTCGCAGGGCTATATTGGCGTACTTTTAGAGCATGAGAAGTGAAAAAGATATTCAATGCTTGATTTGTATGTAAACGCATGTTTGACAAATAAACTATCTTTATCTTTAAGAACGTTTAACATTCTTAAGTAAATTTAAAACACAATTCCTTGCTTTTTGTAAATAATTCGACTACTTAAATTTAGAAAGTTTCCACCAGCTTGCGTTCTTATTAATATGCTGACGAATCCTTCCTTTTTCATTTGTGTCCCACATAAATTTATTAAACGTTTATATATAACAGGAATCCAATCTAAGCTCTTATAAACAATTTTCAAATATGTAATAAGTTTTATAAATAATAGATAGTAGAGTACCCATAAAAACACGATAAAAACAACCTTTCATCATGGAACTTATTCTCTTGCGAAAAAGAAAGCAGAATTTTTAGCTCTTATAATTTTGCAAGGTGCTAAGTTTTACCTAATAAAATCGATTGATTGGAATTAAAAAAAACAAAAATTTTATAAATTCACTGTTTTCTGATTTTCCTCTTTGTATACACACAATTATCTAGCTGGATGCCGAAGTTTCTAGGTCATCTGGAAGTGGATTAGGTTTCTGATCTATATGTGAGTCAATCAGTCATAAAATGATGATTTTTGTTTATAAAATTGGAGTACCTACTAGGCTACTAGTTTACCTAGGTGGTTTTAATATATAGATAAACCAAATTTGATGTGTTTATGTTAAATAGTTTTTGAATTATGCAGGGTTCAAAAATAGTACGAGTACACACGGGTGCTGCTCGCCAGTTCTCTTTTCTTTTCTTGAACTTGGTTTGACACGCTCCCGCGTGTCTAGATGGGTTTTTATGCAGTTTTTACCATCATTTAGAAAATATATTCCGGAAGTTCATATTATGTACTTATATTTGGTATAGCACAGAAACCTACCTGTTTTGACATGTTGCCTCATCTTTAGATCGCATTCGTGCAAAGCAGAAGCCCTTAGGTCTATACCTATGGGCTTCTACTTCGCACGAATATTATTACGCTTACACTTATATTCATATTGTAAAGGGTAGTCAATTGCGCGTGCCTCATAGATGCAATCACAAAGTATCCACGAAACTTATTTGTTTTATATCTACTATAATGTTTCTAATCTAGATCACAAAAACAGCGAAAAGGCCGCGGGCACTCACGTTTCCATCGGCAACTGAAGAATAAACAGAATTACGTCGACACCCAAACTACCTTATGTCATCAATTGTTTTGTACAAAAGGTTACCCGTTAAAGCGGTACCCGTTTTCAAGACTAGTGGAGTTGATTGCGCGGGGCGAATAGTACGATTTTCTGTCACTTCAGTAGACTTGTATAATGCCGCATATGAAAAGGAAATAAAATAAATCTACGGACAATTCAGATCCATAAAGGATTGAAGAGAGAAGGGAAGAAGAAGTTAGTGGAAATTCTGTGCCAAGCTCAGCTACCAGCAATATGGTTTTGGTGACAGCAATAAAGGTATCCTAAAAATAAAACCGTTTGCGGTCAGTGGACCCCGGTCAGGAACGAAATTCCTTCTCACGTATGATTTAAAACAAACAAAACCTTTTGACAACTGAAACTTGAGACCATGAACAGATTTCTTTTTTTTTTTTTTCAAATTTGGTTTAGCTCGTTTAGACTATTTTACCCACTCACAGACACGTTTTTAAAATAGAGCCATCTAGTATAAGTTTTAAGAAGCTCTCATAAACCACACACTTCTCGTCTCTTCTTCTTCAACAGTGAGAGAGAATGTCGCATGGAGGGATTTGCCTTACGTGGCGATTTCTACCAGTCCCCTCCTACAGCAAGCCGGGTTAAAGAACTTCGTTCTAATTATGATGATGACGATAAAGAGGAGAAAATGCTACAAAAGGACTAGTATCTTATTGATAGAAGCAAAAATTAATAACAGCTGAAAATTAAACACGCATGTTTTAACAATGCGTGTTTACCATCTGAAATATCTTAAGTTTTCTCGTAATCACTCATCATTTAGGGCAAATTATTGGTTCAGTTTTCTTTTTATAAAATACTAGCTTTTGCCCGCGGCTCCGCCCGCGTGGATGTCGGTTATCGCGTAAAAAAGTAGCCTATGTCCTTCTCCATATCCCAGGCTATATCTCTGCAAAATTTCATGACGATCAGTTCAGCGGTTTAGGCGTGAAAACGTAACATACAGACAGACAGACAGACAGACAGACAGAATTACTTTCACATTTATAATATTAGTATGGATTAGTATATTAGTATTAGTATTAGTATATTAGTATATTTTATTAATATACCGGATGACTTTTTTTACCGTCTCGAAAAAAATTGGGTATACTAGGTGAACTGAGTAGAAGCCTATGGCATTGCAATTTTTTTTTTTTTTTTCAGAAATAAAACTAAAATAAAAGATAAAAATATTGAAATTTGGGTGCGTATGATTTAAATTTAAATATTATTTATCGTATTTATTTATTGAATTATGTTTTTTTTAAATTTCTGTGTTTATTGTTATAGTATGATAAGTTTACCTCAAATGTGTGGTATTTATCCATAGATCAATTTCTTTCTAGGTTAAAGAAAAAATAATAAAAACTATGCCATAGGCTTCTACTCCGTTCACCTAGTATACCCAAATTTTTACGAGACGGTAAAAAATGTCATCCGGTATATTCCAGAAGGAAGGGTTATTTTTGCTCAATTCTTTTTTTATTTGTTTGTTCGATTTTTTTTAAAGATGTAATTTTTAAATGACGTGATGAATTTGGGCAATTCTTCACAAAGGCATAAGGTACCGACGTCATCATAAGATCTTCACTAGATATATTATAGGTACCGCAGTTACGTCAAAAAAATATTTCCACGTCCGTACGTGGAAATATATTTTTTATTTACACTTAGATTTTCCTACATCCTACAAATGAGGACGTGACCTAACAAAAACAGTTTATTGCATGTAATACCCTTATTATATTTTACTATCAAAGGTCGGTCACGTTTTACGACCTAGGACATGAATGAGTGAGGAGCTTTGTCGAATCGTTTAATGTTTAGACGTTTAGGGGTTCGGAGCATAGCGTTATGGGTGAATAAGTAAGAAAAAATTTGTGTGTGACGTCCCGCATTGGCAGAAAGGACAAAAAGCCATCTGATATTGAAAAGATAGAGATAACAAACGGATAGTAATTTTGACGATAATTTGTATTCGAGCTAATGTTGGCAGGTATACCGAAAGCAGTTTAAGGTGGCTTCGTTTAAAACAGGTTATTGTTCTGATTCGTTTCATAGGATTTTCTATGTACTTATTAACGAAGGTCTATCTGCGATTTTATGTGTCATTTCATTTATTTATCAGTTTTTTTATTGTTTTGTTTGCGCACACTATTTACGTGGCATCAACATCAACGGCGAGTACATCTCACACTTGAGATTTGCAGATGACATTGTCATACTGGCTGAATCGTTGTATGACTTGCAGCAGATGCTGGATGGCCTAGTTGATTCTTCTGTACGCATTGGTATCCGGATGAACTTGGATAAAACCCTAGTTATGTTCAATGAACACGTCACTCCGGGACCGATTGCTGTCAATGTCAGTGCTCTCGAGGTTGTTTGGGAATATGTTTACCTCGGGCAAACTTTGCAGTTTGGTAAGAACAACTTTGAGATCCCAGGCTAACAGAAGAATTCAGCTGGGCTGGGCAGCATTTGGGAAACTTCGTCGAGTCTTCTCGTCGCGTATTCCACAGAGCCTAAAGACCAAGGTCTTCAATAAGTGCGTCCTGCCTATTATGACTTATGGAGCCGAAACGTAGACACTCACGGTACGGCTGGTCCATAAATTCAAGGTCGCTCAGCGAGCTATGGAACGGGCTATGCTTGGAGTTTCTCTGAGAGATCGAATCCGGAACGAGGTGATTCGGCAGAGAACCAAAGTTGTCAACATAGCTCACAGAATAAGCAAGCTGAAGTGGCAATAGGCCGGCCATATTAGCCGTAGAACCGATGACCGTTGGGGTAGACGTGTTCTTGAGTGGAGACCGCGAATCGGCAAATGTAAGGTAGGACGCCCTCAGGCTAGGTAGAGCGACGATCTTCACTGGGTGGCTGGTAGCAGCTGGATGAGAGTTGCTGAGAATCAAGCTGAATAGCGTGCAATTGGAGAGGCCTATGTCCAGCAGTGGACTGCTATAGGCTGATGATGATGATGACACTATTTATGAACTCACTATTCACTATTTATTTATGATCATACGATTTGTTAGTAAAAAAACCTTAACCATTTGAGCAAAGGAGGCAGCTAATTGCAATCACTGACTGTACATATTCGTTATTATTTTTATCTGACACAAATTTATTTTATACACACTTTGCAGTATAAAACTGAATTACATCCGTCACCTCATACTTCAGGTCTAGTTGAAAACCAGCGTCAGGCACTAGTTGTCTGGCGTTTTTGCTGAACTAGGCCTTTTTAACGCAGCCGTGAGGCACACTTGCCTGCTGATTTCTTACATCACACTTTACATTTTTTTTTTTAATTGCTGTATATTATATTGTGTCATGTGTGTCTTTTCTGTGCTAAATAGATGTATTTTCTTTCTTTTCCAAGAAATTGAGCAAAAGCAAGAGTTCCATGGTAGGTTTATAAATGAGGTGTACATGGTGCAAGAAACTTTTATTCTACATCATCCTCGTCAGCAAGTAAAAAAAAATGTCTTCGTGTGTTATTACTGTAAGTCAAGGTTGTCAAACACACTCAAAGCATGTCAACGGTGAAATATATCCTTCTTTGTACGGTCAGGTACGCATAGAAGGTAAATCTCGTCAAATGGCGCGACTCGATCTTTACCTAGCGCATTTTATTTTCTTGTGTATACCTACGTGTGAAATAAACCCAGTGTGAAGACTGTGCCTTTAATGGGAACCTCGACTTACACCGTAGCATATAACATTGAGAGGACAAAAAAAATATGTTTGTGTCGATGTGCGTCATTGGTAAACTTCGTAGCTGAAAATTTTAAAGATAGTTAAATACTGTGTAAATGTACTGTGAACATAAATGTCACATCCATGCAAAACGGCCATCGCTAAGCATTATGCCCACTTCAGTGACTGCGCAGATGTACAAACAACATGACAGGAGGTGAGACATTGTTTGTCTTTATAATAATTATAATAGAATAGTAAATCACTACCACAGTTTTTTTTAAACTGTATCTACTTATCGATCTACTAAAATGATTAATTAATAAGAGAGGCAGAAGATGGTTATAATTCTAATTGTTATCGAGACAGTAACAGTCGGAATGATTCCCTAACACTCATATTAATGAATACGATGACATCAATTCGTAAATGGAAACTGCAGGCAGACTGTAAGTTGACTGATGACTGTAAGTTTGTGTATAATAAATTATACGCCTCCATCTGATAAATAGGCAATATGGCATAGTGTCGAAAATCAGTGTCTCTTTCTGTTACGTAACGGTGTGACATGTGGCCTTTGTGCCGACTTACAAGTGAGCTCTCACAGTCAGGAGTGTTTGCGAATGTCGTGCCGAGTGTCGTACGGGTAACAGGTTCTTTTCCGAGCGAAAACCTTTTTGAGACAAACGTCGGCAAGCGTTGATACGTGTTTGTGCTTGTGGTTTATATGCAGCGGGGTTTAATAAAAAATGTATTGACGATTGGATTCTTGAAGGCAGAGTTGAAATATTTACAGAAAAAAAATGTATAAGTACGTAACTAGAAAGTTAATTTTGAGTTTGCTCATTAGGTATAAAGCTTTGACAATGTTCACCAGAGTGTGTGTTACATTTAAAATGTATGCCTGTAGGTACACCTGTCAACAAACCCGTAGAGGTATACGTTTTGTACCAGTACCAATAATCATAATTATTTATTATGTTTTCTGCAGAGAAAGAAGCTCTTCTCTTCACCAATTAATGGCTAAAACTGCGGCTGAAAGTTTAACTAAAGAGCATTTATTAATGTAGGCAGTAGGCTTAGCATAACGCTATGTCTTCGAAGAGTAGACACAGCTCTTTCTATACAAAGTGACATTTCGTTTCTCCATTTTTGACATAGCGCTGTATAAATCCTTTTACAATCTGCCATTTTGTCTACGATCTTTGTCTAAGTCCTTTTATACGTAAACTATTTCAGAAGAAATATTTATATCCCAAACTGTCAAAATCACACTGACAATGGACGGTTGAGTAAGGTAGTGAAGATAATTTGATTTTATAATCGCCATGCGAAAGATTAGAAAATTTTCAACTCGGCGACGGTCACAAAGTACCTACGGTTATCTACAAAATCAAGTGTTTTTTTTTTTTTTTAAGTGAAAATTTATTTAGTCGCGTTGATCAGTTTTTGGGTGAACAAAAATCATGGAACTCGCATCATTGTCACCGAACGCTTTCCATGAGCTATATATATACTGTGTATGTATGTGTACTTTTTGGGTGAAAAAAAAATCATGGAACTCGCGTCATCGTACGCTTTCCATGAGCTATAATTATGTATAAAAGAACAGTTATTCCAAAGTTTTGTGTTTTCACTTCTGTCGGCAGTCCTTATGACTGCCAAACAATTTTTTTTTTGGTCTTCGCAACGTGGTACTTGTTTGCCTTACCCCGTGATTTTTTTTACAGCTGGAGGCGCGCATGGGGGTAGCCTCGACGTGGTTTATATGGATTTTTTCAGTTTTTGTATATACGGAAAATATGAAAAATTATTAGCAACATGTTGAGTTTTATGGGTGTATGTTTTCTAAAGGGGGTCGAAATTTTCATTAATTTTGCGATATAAGCAAAAGAAAAGAAAAACAGATACAGTACTGTTTTTGCACCTGCAGTGCAGTTGACTGTTTCTACTTTACCGCCGTCGTACTGTCTACACGGAACGTCATTTTTGTCTACTCTTCCGTCGACAAAACGGTGCTCGTGGTAAGCCTACTGAAACCTCATCATATCTGCTTATAGTTATATCGTGATCAATATTCCAGATGAATTTAAAATAACTTGGTACACAGACCTCGGTTGTCTTGCTATAGTGGTTATGGCAATCATTATCAAGAAACATTGATTAAAATAAATCATTTAACAAGATATGTAGATTCTGTAATTCTGTTTGTCCACTTCAACCCTACAATTCAAGACACAAATCAAACTATCCTACAGCAAAACACTCACACTAGTGATGCGTCTCAAGAAAAATCGCCCGGTCCACGGAAAGCAACAGTGACAAATAATAGGGATGTATATAGGGTGTGTGCGGAACTACACTCATCTGACAATCGAACAGCGGATAACGGAACGTGAGTGAATTCGTGAACAAATAATGTATTGAGGAATTTAGACAACACGATGTGTTTGCGAAATGTTCAGTTGTGCTTTTCTTTGAACGGTATTACATACATAGTATCACGCCTGTATTCCCCGAAGGGTTAGGTGGACAAATAAGTACATAAGTACAACAGATACATATATACCTTAAAAACTGTATATAGCATATACTATGAACTGGTAAGCATGCATAGCACGTATAGATAACGTGTTTAAAATTAGATAAAAAAAAAACTTGTCTGAAAGCAAACAAATGCTTACAATTTACAAACGAAAAATATATATATCAAAAATTTCAAAGCTGATACTAGATTACTGTAAAAAAAAAAATACAAACTGTGCAGGATGATACGGCCAATCATCGAAAACCTTTTGGACAAAAAAAAAACAATTGCATTTTAGAGTAACCGTCTTTTACCGAAAATAATATGCATACACCTCTATTGCTTTTAATAGAGGGTCCAACTATTTCTGTGGTTATTTTCATCTTCAATTGGCCGTGTCATCAGATAATAAAACAAACAAAGGACTACTCTTATACTTTGCACACTTGAGTATCACACGCTTGACACAACGATATTATACAATCAAATCAATTCCAAACAGTACGAACTAACTAATACTAGTGTTCTAGTGATGCAACTAATACGAATATTCGTGTTCGCCGAATATCATCAATATACCGAATATTCCTATTCGCCTAATACTTTCATGACATTCGTAATTAGTGACTTCCTAGAAATTCCATATTGATTTGCGTTGCGACCGAGTCGTCAGACACAAAGATTCATATAAAATCATAAGACTTTCTTATCTTTTATTTACATCCACAGATTGTTAGCAATTGTAGTAAGCGTTTAGTTTTTATTCGTAGCTAAGTTGGTAGGAGAGGGCACGTATTTAGCTAAAGCTAAATATTTATATTCCTTAGCGTGTTTAATTTCCTTCCGCCTTCTTTGACTAATAATTGCGTGCAGTTATTGTAGAATCAGGTATTCGTATTCATAAAAATACTATTCGTTGCATCACTATAGTGTTCCCTTACATTTGCCACAATTGCCAATGGATTTTTGACATGGAGATATATTTTTTTCCTTTTCTTACAACAAATATATTAAAAAGAAAAAGTATTTGCAATATTTTTCTTTATGTTATATTTATTGTTGTTTTTCATACAATTTGGCAAGATCCAAAATAAAAAATTGCAGTTAGTCGACACATTTTACAGTAAACGTTAATTTAAATAGAAGTTTCTTAACAATTTACTAACTACAAGATAAATTATTTACTAGTTTGTCTATCGTTTCATACCTTTTTCTAAATGCTGATATTGGCTGTTCAAATTGTTGCTGTTATTTGGCCAATCAAACTTTTAAAAAGGAAGCTTCTATGTTTTCACCTGCACTACACCCTATCTCTAATTGAATAGCTGATATTTTATTTTCAAAACATGTTCGAAATCTGAAATATTTTGAAAGAACGCAATATTTCGTTGCTTTTAGATGATTTGAAATGACACAAAAAGATTAATTGGCCAAATAACATAAAACTTAAACAAACTTATGCTGAAAAATAGATTAATTACTACTGTAAATAACAGATCTCAAATAAAATCATTTTGATTGTCAATGTACTGTAAGTAAAATAGGATTATTTCACACGGTAAACTACGTTTTTATCGAAATAAATGCCTAATATGTTACAGTTTTATTAATATTAACCGAAAAACGTATTATTATTTTTTTTTACTGTAGTTTACCGCGATAAAACACGTATAATTTTACGTAAAAGAAGACAGACACTGGTATTTACGATTACGAGTAAACAATACACACTAAAAAAATAAGTCTTTTTAAAATCCTTATAAACTAAACTTACGTACTAAAATCAAATCCTTGGAACTTCAATAACTAATAAGTAACATATTTACAGATAGAAGGATGTATCAGCCGATTTTTTGGGGATAATATTCGTCTCTTTCGAAAAGTAATTAGTTCGCGTCGAAGTATAATCGAATTTTAGGTGAACTCATTTATCGTTAACACTTTGGAAGTATAGAAATAAAATATCGATCTCTTTGTTCGAAATTATAGTTTGGGATAAAGTTTTGTTGCTTTAATTAACATTTAAAAAAGGTATATATAAAAAAAAGAACTGTCAAATGCAATGTGGAGGAATGTGTTAGTAAGAAATGATATGTCTTTAATATGGCAACATTTTTGTACTGTCCACAGAAGGTAGTAGCAAAAAAAGTATTGGAATAATTCTGCTTCGAAAACAAAAAACTGCAGCACCGTCCACGAATTTAATTTTGTGGAATTTTTCTATTTTTTTAAAACTTTTTTTCGTATATTCTCGAACATTCGTCTGGTGGACGGTGCGTAATTGCGTATAGCCGAACTTGAGCCCAAACTAGTCGTCTCGAAGGAGTTCCGTCGTTTCGGAGGAGGGGTTCCCGGCGACGGCGAGCAGCCCGGCGAGGCTGTTGGAGCGAATGCTTTTTAAGAAGCTGCGTTTGACCTCGCCGTGGCTGCCCTTGCGTCTTGCGCGCTCCAGCGGCACATCGAACACGGTGTCGTACTGGTTGGGGATGTCGGCCGTCGAAGTGAACATGGGGCAGAGCAGGAAGCGGTTGCGGCGCGGCGACGCGTTCTCGTAGAGGAAGTCGTCGTGTCTGCCGCTGCGCTTGCGCGGCAGCTCGGGCGGGGCGGCGGGGCGGGTTACCTGCGGGGCGCGGCGCGGGCGGCAGCTCGGGCGCGGAGCTGCAGAAGCGCGCGCGGCGTGCGCGAGCGCTGGTGCACGGTGGACGGGCCCCACGTCTTGCCCTTCAACCGTGCCGTATCGTGCCTTGTACTATAGGTACATGCCTATAGTACAAGGCACGATACGGCACGCTTAATTAAATTGTAGCTATTCTTTTGTTTTATTGTCAGAATGTTCAATTATATTTATAATGAATTACTGAAAATTTATTTATTATTCAACAAAAGAACCTACCAACTCAGTTCACATTGTGGAATGCAATAAATATATACAGGGACAAATTAAATTAGCTCGCGAAACTCCACGGATGTGATGGGTCGATATCAAACAAGACAGAAAGAATAAAAATATAGATAGTGTTGAAGTTTAAGTTTAGAAAATCAATTATACATACATTTTTCCCATCCCCCAATCACGAATGTGAAGTTTAGATGAATAAAACAGTACCTACAATTTTACTTGTGTGAACTTCGAGTGGTCGTTGACCCCAAATAAACTCATGATTTTTTTTTGTCTTTTCTTTATATCGATACCCATTACTAATTTAATTTATTATTTTAACCCTTATTGAGTATTGAAATAGGATAACCTAACATGTAATTGCAATAGAAGTTAACGATAACATAAAATACAAGTACGAAAGGCAATAAACGTTCTGTAAGGATAAGGATTAACAAACGTTATTCTTTTAGATTCTGTACAAAGATATAGAAGACCAAAAAAAGTCGTGAATTTATATATTTTTGTTTACTAATATTACATACAACAAAATACGGTACGACTTATAACATTTCTTTGTTTGCACTAATTATTGGCGACAAAGATTTCAACATTTTTTTTTATCTGAACGATGAAGCTTCATCTCAATTGATAGTAAGTAATGATAAGGCCTAAGGTGGAAGCAAGCTTCACCCGGAATCCTCAACCACAGAGGAACTGGCTATCTAACCTCTAACTGCCGAAACACAACAAAATGCTGTTAACATTATTGTTATGGCGACAGAGTTCAACAAGGACTTAGAACAAACCCTACCACGAACCGAACCCGGCAGAATTTTTTTCCCCCGCTGGGAATCGAATCCGTGATTCTGGGTCTGAGATAGGTGGTCTCACCACTATACCACGGGGGCGGTTAATTACCTATCTAAGGCAAAAATAAATAACAAAATTTCCATAGTTCAGCCTCAGTCTTGAAACCAACACAACGCTCAACCCTAAAACGTTCACGCATAAAAATAACATAGGGGTACCTATAAAAAAATCGCATCCATCCGTACGTCGGCTAGTTTCATCAGCCCGTATATTACTGACCATAAATTTCTCATAGTAGGTCCGTGTAACTTGAGTAAGTATTTACTGTGACTAAACCGGTATATATCACAGAGGCCGACCAATTTCTTGACCGAAAAATTTATAACGGTACTTGGGAGGCAACCCTTGATATATGGACGCAGGACATCCCTCGGAACACGAATCACTCTTAAGTGAATGAGGGTATAATTCATATTGGGGTTTTACTAGTTATTTTGATGTTTGCATGTTAGGAAAAGGTAGTTTTTGTGTGGTGAAAGAGCTAGAAGGTGGAAGAGAAATTGTTTGACAATTCGTAAAGAAAAAGATCAAAATGATCTGGAAACGTTGAGAATAAATGCAGAATTAATTGGGAAATTCTTAAATAAATGCATAATTATTTGGGCACTTTTAAAGTTATTACACAAACATTTAGGAACTTCTATAGGTATTGCAGAAGCATTAAGGAATTTCTATAATTATTGCATAATAATTTAGGGCCTACTAAAATATTATTGCATTATTATTTGAGAACTAGTACAATTAAGTACTGCACAATTATTTTGGAGAATAGTTTTTGTAAGATAGGTGTGCAGACGGTGCACTTAAATGAGAGTGGCTACCCATCTGACACATTTAAGAAGAATTCATCTCCCAGTACGTTACTAATCACATCACATTATTATACTGAAATAATATATTCTATATCATTATACACCGTGAAATTTAAATGGTTGTTTTCCCGCAGCGAAATGGTTTTGTCTCATTTATAAACATATCATTTTATAAACAAATTAAATGTTAGAAACAAAAAATGGCAGATTAACCATTGTGAAAAATCACCACGTGCGAGAATTTATTTTGCTTTGAACATTTATGAGTTGCTGTTCCCTTTGTTGGCGGCGCGTGCGATTCGAGTAGTACCTACAAGTTACCTCTAGTGTTACTATTGATTCTCACGTTTTCGAGTTAATGCATATTTTTTAAATTATTTTTAAAACAAAATTTATATTTTTTTTACTTTCACTCTATATTCCGAAAGTACTCCTTATGGCAAGTTGTTCTGCTGCGAGAAAACAACCACTAAAATTTCTCGGTGTATACCCACAGAATTATAAAGAAATCTATTCCTGTATCTGAGTTCGCTTCTCGATGTTTTGCGCCTCGTTTCCTACGCAAATAAAACTAACTTATTTGGACTGGTAAATTGGCTTATCAGACTTGTTTTTGCTTTGAAGATTGATAGAACTTTGAATTGCGTTAGCGCTAAGTGTGTTAGAAACAGGCGTATTATAGCAAGCTATGGAGAGAACAACAGAATACAATTTATACAATACAATTATGCTTAATTGCATGGGTCCATCAGAAATTTACAATAAAAGAAATAGAAGTAATTTGACAGGAAATGGTTAGATGATGAAATGAAGTAGAGAAACAATCTTCGCCTTGAGGCTGCATATACACTTTTGTTTGTATGTGGAGGCTAGACTGATTTTTGGTTCAGTGCTAAATTGGGCCACAAGTCAATGAACCCTTTTGGATAGATACCCCCGGATAGTACGTCCCGCAGCTTTGAACCATACGATACTCCAAAAATGGCATTATAACTTAGTGTACGGCCTGAGTGAAAAGGCGTCCGGCGGGGCATTCCGCGTTGCGTGCAAGCGGCGAAAGAGCGTTCGCCGAGTGACCTTAGTGCACGCTTAGCGTTCGTGTGAGCCGGTCACATTTTTCATCCTGGCGTCGGGGTCGTACTTATTGATATGTATTTAGAAGAATAGATGTGGTTAAAATATTTTTATAACTTTATAATTAAACAAAGAAGGCTGTGTGAGGAGTTTTCTACGTAAACACAAACTGGTTTGAACTGCACGCGAAGCCACGCTCGACGCCCCGCTCACTGCAAACAAGCACGCTCCCCGCGCCGCGCCGCTCGGTCGCCACTCAGGACACTCGCGAGGGATTGCATGTGTTTAACACGAACGCCGCACGCGCCGCCGCCGCCCCGCCGGACGCTCGAGTCGAGCGCTCAGTTCGACCACTTAATCACCACGCCTGGAAAAGGGATGGATGATCGTATCGTATTCTAACCAACTCTCATCAGCATAAAGATGCTGCCCAATTTCCATACACATTGTCACAAAAAAACCCAGCCCCCAACGAACTTAACCCGGGAGTCAAATCTTGTAAACAGCAAACGTTCGTATTAACAACTTCAATATTTCCGATGGGATATGTAAATGTGGGTCTGTTGCTGACACGCGCTCGCAGGGACTACATTTTAATATCCCGCGATTATTCGCTTAAAATGAGGGATATGGGTGTGTGATCAGTTCCGGGGTTTTTTATTTAGAGAAGTATTTGGTAAATTAAAAATAAGAATTTACAGTAAATAAAACACTTTTATCTTTAAAAACTAATTAACTAAAGAGCATGCAATTTATTATTAGAATAAATTGCATAACATGAAACTACCAACTATAGAGCAGGCCTAATTTCACTCGTGATTTTAACCGTTTTATAGTCTTTTTATAAAAGTCTGAACAGATCTCCTCTTAGAAGAGTTCTATCAAAACAACCGATATGAAATGGGAAAACTCAGCACATTCTTAGTTCATACGCTTACAAGTCTTGAATATGTTTAAAATGTCGAGATTTTCTCAAGTGGATTTGTTGTGAAACTCACTGCCTGAGCCAGTGTAGTGCTGCCAAGAAATTCTGACTGTTATGTTACGAGAACTGTTATTTGTTAAGGGATAACATACTGATGTGTTGGATAAAAATATTAGATGAAAAACCGAGATCACTTTTGGCGATAAGACCACCCTTTGTGTCAGTCACCCTATGTAAAATTTCTATATTTTTATCTTGATTCCATAATGTGTACAAAGAAATTATTTTGTATTGTATTATATTCGACATTAGTTTCGAATATAATAGCTAAGTTATGTCTAAACTAAAAAGTTTTTCAAAACAAGAATCGACTAAACATCAGCATTGCTACAAGGACAATATTCATAAATCAAATAAGTAAAAAAACTTAAACTGAGAAAGAAAAAGTTCAAATGAACAAAGATATTAACAAGAAGTGACATTAACAACAAAATTTTATCATCACTAATACATTATCTGACTACCCACAAAACAGAATCTTAATAACTCATCCTGAATCGAACATTACCATTTATCAGGAACCAATGTGGCAAATAATTTTCTTAGCAATATATATTGAGAAAAATTTAATCAGTAAACTGGCAGTAACTCAGACATGAAATATATGACCAGTGAACAAAGTTTATCGTAATATACATATTAACTCGGCGTGAGTTACAAGCTCTAGCGTTTTGTTAGGGGTAAAAGTCTGTACGCAAAATACACATTTTGACGTGGAGTTGTGTCGTTAATACGAGCTGGTGTCCACAACTCCACGTTAAACGGACTTTGCATTTTTACTCCTTAGGTAATCCTAAAGAGTAAAAATGCAAAGTCCGTTTTAGCAAAAACAACATTTCCCCGCTTGCGGTTAGTGTAGTGACACATAGAGCGTGCTTACATCAACAATGTTTTAGTAATAAGCTTCTTTTTTTTATTTAGGTGACAGAGACAAAGTCGATAATGGAGTGAGCTTACCCAGAAGAAGCCTGTTCACTCTCACTTTGAATTCAACTTTGCCTTGCTTTTTTTTTGCCTTTTCACTTGTATGCGTTCGGAAACACAGACGTAGGCAGAGAGTTCCACTCCTTTGCTGTGCGCATTATAAAAGACGTTTGAAAACGCTTAGTGCGAGTTGGTGGAATATCAACTAGGTAGGGGTGGTAACTTGCAGTGCGTCTTGATGTCCGATGGTAGAAGGGGGCCGGTGGAATGAGATCGTCGAGTTCATGGGCACACTCGCCGAAGTACAGTCTGTAGAAGACCGACAAGCAGGCAACCTTGCGGCGATGAGCCAAGGTATCAAGCTTGGCATCCATCATTAAAGCTAAAGTTTAAGCTACGATAAGACAGCCCGAAATTATTTCTCGTTTGTTTTTAAACAAGTGTGTTGTGTTCGAGGCTCTGACATTGATAGATAGACAATCAAGGAAGAATGCTTCAAACAACAATAGAAACACTAATTTAATTTCTAAGACACATCAGTCTGAGAAAGAATTCCATCATATAATTATTTTCAACGCCTGTTACACAAAGCATCAAAACAGAAGTAAATCTAAACGTGACACGTAACACTTTGGAGTCGCTGGTGCCCTGAATAGTTGTTTGCGCGGTAGGAAAGTCATGGCTGCATGGGCCGGCTGTCGCTGAAAAACTAGCGCTGGGGCTCTGTCTCGCATAGGGTCACAGCATTATGCTGAGCGAAGGAGCATATTTTCCCCAACTTTTTCTTTTCGTGTCTATGTTTTTTCTTTGCATCATGTTTACCGCAAATAAAGGCTTTTTTTTTCTTTCTTTTATTAAATTGTACGTATATTCAAATAACAACTGTTATTCTTTGCCAGTTCCCTACTATTCTCACGTTCATACCATTTTCCAATGATTCAACTCTCTTATTACTCGCACCACGACCCAATCGTAGCGCTATGAGTGCCATCGATATTTGCATACAAATTGCCCCAACACCACTTCACTAGACTTGAGCGATCCCGCTCCGACTCCACGATTATAAATTGTCAATATTATGCATAGAGACGTCACTATCATCGATTATATCGATCTCGTTAACGAGATGGGAATTGACGAGACATACGATTTTTTTCAGATATGGATATATAAGTTTTGTCTGTTTATTATGTAGTGTTTCGGTTGCCTATAATATGCCTTTATAATGCTTATAGCATAAGCATAATCAGCCTATGTTCCCACCGCTGGGACACAGGCCTGCTCTCTTCGAGACGGCTGTAATCTATCTTATTCTAATTGTATTTTTTAATTTTCTTCATTATTATTATTTTTAGTTATTTAAGATGTTGTTTTGTGGTGAATGCTGTGTACACCTATAATAGGCATACATACTAGTACTTTTATTATTTTGTTGTTCTTTTTTTAAATCTTTTGTATGTACTGCTGTTGGTGTACCAAATAAATAAATAAACACGCGGGCCCAGTGTGGGTTGGTAGATGTCACACGTCTTCTATATATATATATATATATATTTTTTTTTGTTGAAAATACTAATACTAATAATTAATAAAATATCAATGCAATTAAAATAAAAAATGAGTTTATAAAAACCTTCACATTATAAAGGTCACAGAATTAAAATTAAAATAAATATAATAATATATATCAGTTTCGTTGAACTGCAATTGGCATACGTGAAAAAGACATATGTATACGAGTAAGCGTCCATAACATCAAGCAAAATTAAAAAATAATGTTAATGAAACGATTTTTCACCACGAAAAATACTTTTACTTATATGTCAGCGTATTGTAGCAGTAATATGAACTTAGGATTATTAATTATTCTACGTAGGTACTTAAAAAATCTAACTTTGATCGGGAGCAAAAACCGCAGTTCAAACCAAATCTTTAACAATATCAGCTATTCTATAGAGTACCGCATAAGCAATTTGATCTAATACATCGCCATGCAGAATTAGCGAAGTCTCGAGACGCCTATCGGTTATCTATCCGTTCATCCATCAAAACTCGGAAACTACTTACAAGCTTTACTAACTCCCTGGAGCTTGCGGATCCCTAAGATCGGGGGAAAGAGATAGAATAATGTTTCACTTTAGTTAACTATAATGTTAGTGTTATTAAGGCTCGTTAAGCGTAAGTGTCGTATTGTATAAATTGTATGATTGTTGATAACTAAAGTTAAATATTAATATATTTATACATTAACATTATTGAGACACGAAGGAACAAAATACGATATAGAGGAATGTGGCCACTTTTCTAAAGATAAAAAAAAAGGAAAAGGTATTAGAAATTTCTAGACACACTTACCGAGGTTCGTTATTGAGCCGATTTTCATAATTCCTTCTCAGTCTCGAGATAATATTTTTTTAAGGAGTGGCGCTAGTGCACCGTTGTAAGAGTAGGTAGCGACTTGACGCAATGTACTTACCTATTTCTGTAATTAACAAAATTAATATCAGATTATTATGGCCTACGAAGAAGGAAAAATCGTAATCATGACCGGCACTTGCGGAACATACAATCTGATTGCTTCATATTATGTTCGAAAAAATGTGTCTGCTCAACGACGTACCTAAATAACGCACTGAATGTTGTTGAACTGTCAAAATCAAAGCCATTGCTACTGTGTTACGATTATCGGGGATGTTTGCTTTGTTTTATACTGATGGCTTTCATGCCGTCATTCGCAAAAGGACGGTATCCCTGATCTGCAGAATGCGTGGCAACGAAATCCTGATAACTGTAGCGGATAGGATCTCATCCCTGCTTTGGAGGTCTTTTATTAGGTCAGTAATCTGATCCTAATTTCCATTTATTTATTGCCATTATATAAGCCATTTATATAAGCCATTTTTCGAATTAGGGATCCGTTTGCATAATATTAAGCTTTAAAGTGCTAATTTTTGTTAGAGTCAAGTGTCCCCCTCCTTGCAGTAATCGTAGTATAAAAAATTCCCAGCAGTAGTATATATAACGAAGTTAAAAGGAAAACTATCAGCCACCGACGGTCCCTTGCCATCCTCCCTCTGCCGCTGCCCTAAGCCGAGGTTCGTACCCCACAGGGGGTAGCGTGCAGTCGTTTAGTTTATAAGTTTTTACGCCCTGGCTGGAGGCATTAAGTTCTGTTAGGAGCTTAAGGCAACCACAGTGTAGTCCGGTTAAAGAGTCTCAACCCGTTGTGGTTAAGTTTGAGATACTATGGTATCTCAAACTTAACCACGAGGGGTTGCGACTCTCTTTTTTTTAACTATGGTTAAAAAAAAAGAAACATAAAAACTATCACAGCTAAGTAGGCTTTACAAGTTACCGAGGAATAGCCGACCAATTTACATTTACAGTTGCAAAACATGTTCTCCCATACATTCCGTATGGAAGAACATGTTTTTCAACTACAATGTTAAGTTTGTTCTTGGGATAAATTCATATCAACTACGAAACCCTTCATAGTACGTGGTACGAGATGCATTGGCCGGTTTATTTTTATTTTTTTTATCCTATTCTTGCGGTCGACTGGAGTTTGTTATTTCGTAGCAATAAGTATACTACTATTACTAGTGTTACTACTACGAGTACCATCATCACGATTGGTCATTTCCAGGTATCTAATGAGACGCCATGTCCACATATAGGTACCATTTAATACAGTAATGTGAAAATCTCATTGTCTATTAGATGATGATATTAGGAGGGAGGAGACGTAAGTATGAAGGGGAAGGGGAAACTAAATCACTGTAACAAATGTTGCCATTACTCTCATATCAAGAAACGTGTCTATTTGTGAACTAGTTATGAAACATGGCGCTGCTTGTGTGATGAGAATGGTGCTGTGGAATAAAATATTATTTTAATTTGACTAGGACTGTGTAATCAATTTATGCATCAACAATTTTGTCGTAGTTTTATTTAAACTTAATATCAAATATTTCTAACACGCAGTGAGCAAATGTGGTGATTAAAAGTCGCTATTTTTTGACAATGCAATGAGAGCAGGCTCTTTCCTGAATGGACAATCATTATCATATGCTACTACTCTTCAGTAGCTCATATTTAGTTAATCTACAGATCTAGCTTCTAAAATTCACAGAATATACTTGAAACGCTACACCTAACAATGCATCTTTAAGTCCACATTTAAATTCAGCTCACTCCGAAACCTGTACCAAGATTAAACTAACACGCATAGTTTGAATCAAACTTGGCACATACAGAACGATAGACAGACGAACTTCAAGGAAACGTACCGCGCGCAAGTGTGTCGTTAATAAAATCACGTCACGTCAAGCACGCGGCGTGAAGTATGGCGTGATACGCGGGATTATGACGTCATCGGCCGTGCTCACTCGAGCGGTGCGCGACCGATAACGTATGCGGTACACACGGTTAAGCAGAGTGACGAGCTTTTTAGGTATTTTCTTCACCTGCTGAGTGTCGATTTAGTGAAACGCTTTAAGTCTGTATTTCGTTTAATTTTGTATGTAGATCTATATCTACATACATAATTAAACGAAATACAGACCTACTACGATTTTTTCATCTTTGGCCATAGTAAGTAGTTTGCAACAATTTTTTGAGGATCATGCATGGAGCAAGAGGTAAGGCATATTCATGATAAAAATAAAACAACATCAAGAAAACTGCGACAAGCAGTTTGACAGTGAAATTGATAGCCTGATATGAAATCAGTCTAAAAAGATGTATTAAAAAACTCCAATAATAATAATTAAGTTTGTAGTTTTAGTGGGTCTTTGAAGGCCAAAAACAGCAAAGAAGTGCAACAGCTATTTGCAGAGACCAGAGTATAGAAGGTATGTTCCTACCTATCTAATGGAAACGATACTTGACATTTAGTGAAACAAGTTACCCAAGCCATAGCGCCGTATGTCACCCCAAACATACGTATGATATCTGGTGAGATCGCTCCATGTGTTAAAGTGAACGTTTGTGCCCCTAACGGAGTCGTCACCGAGAGTGGCGCAACTTAGCGCGGATTATTTTACGTTTCATTGTAAGTTCGGCAGGTATTGTTAGGAAGACTGATCGTTATAGATTCCGAGAGGAACTAGGAATTTTATAGCTTAGGCAACCATTTGGTCGTCTTTTGTGATGCAATATTTTCTTTCAGAAAAGTGGGAATAGGGTTATTTTGCAAGTGCAAGACTTTGTTTTTTACACTTTATAACGGAATAATAATATGTATAATAATGAAATTAATATGACTCCATATCGATTTCTACGTGACGCAGTTCTTTTGTCTTCTGTGCTACACAATCTGTGCTGTAACTGGCTTATTCCAAAGAAGTTGAGTCGCTCCAAGTAATATACCCGTGTACTGTGGTTCTAGTTACATCTGGCTAAACTGGAAGCCAGAAGAAAAAGTTAGGTAAATGATGATGAACTAGCATATTCTTTAAGATTTTCGGAGCTTTATTTTTCAGAATTCAAACACGACCAAACAAACCAACCCACACTGTACTCGTTTAGCTTTTATCAGAAATAAAAATGCCACCACCTTCACATAATATTCGAGACAACAGCTTGTAAGCATCTTGCAGACATACTTTAACAAATGAATGTCTTCTACGTGCATGCACCGTCGCTCAAAGGGCATATAGTCTCGTGGAGGCGTCGGAAATTACGTCTTGTAGTATAATTAAACGAGGCAGCTGCTGCTGCTGCTGGTTGTGGACTATAGTGGAAAATATGGTTTTGTTTGTGCGTGTGATATGTGGTGAGGTTGTAGTGTATATTCTATGGGGAAAGTGTTAGTTGCAGAGCAAAGTGTGCTTGATAGTTAGATAAAAATGATGAAAGCAGGCAAAATGCCTGTAAATATGGTGGTGATAGTATAAACGATAATGAAATTAGGAAACCCTACGGGGTTCCTCCATAGTTTCATTACCATAACATTACTTATAATGGGATGGGATGGCTCTTACCCCACCCCCGTTTAAGTAACGTATAATGTATTAATGTAAGAATAAGCTATAATAAGATATATATTATTATGATAAGCTATGAAATCACGTATTATGAAGATTGAATTCACAGATTTTGACTTGTAAGTAAGTAATGTGAAACAATTAGGATATTAAAACGAAAACATATAGTTACATAATTAAAGTTTACATAACATCTCGCCTTGTTTCCCCGAAGAGTTGGGCAGTTCCTATAGTACCTACACCACATTTCGCCAGTTATGTTTAAGTCCCATGTAATAGCGGGCGAGCCTATATCCATCAACCGGGCACAAATCCAGACTCCGGGCTGCTTCTGAGGGATTCCTGGAAAAACCGCTTATAACACTGCCCGACCCGGGAATTGAACCCAGGACCTCATGCTCAGCAGTAGCACTTGCGACCACTTGAGTCTAATGGTCGCAACTTTAATTGAGTTGCTTCGTTGGTCTAGGAAAATGCTTATAGAACATCTAGAAATAAATAAAGAAAGAAAATATCGCACCCGCGGTGCAACACTCACTTATGCAAAAAGTTACTTTTCAGAAACAGTATTTTAAACTTTAATATCCTATAAGTTGATGAAACTTCCTGATTTAGGGAAGATAGATAGGTTATAGGGGCCATTATAGTTTTCAGACCATACTTTGTAAATCTACAGTCTGGAAAATAAATGGATTTGATTTGATTTGACCCTATGCGAGTCAGAGCCCCAGCGCTGATTTTCGACGACAGCCGATACAAGTCAGAATAAATATAAAGATATTGTGTTCTCAGATATAAGACGAAATACTGCTACAAAAAAAAAAATGCTTCTTATAAACAGGAACATCAAAGGAAACGTAATAACCTAATATAAAATTCAATGAACTCCGAGAAAGCTTTGGTATGTAACAAAAGAATTGCCATCGACTTGTCGTGACGGTTTCCATTTCTGCACAGAGTTAGGGCTGGGTCAGACTGGTGACTTAAATATTAAAAGTTTATATTATTTATAAAAAACATTAAAAAAAAAATGTTAATGTGTGTTATGTTTATTAAGCCCGCCTCTGTACATTTATGTGCTTGAAGTATTAAATAAATAAATAAAAATGATATTATGATAGCGAGCACCAACAAAAGACAATCTACAACCGTACGGTGTGGCGCAGAAGTACTAGGAGGGCTGACTCCAAATAAATTGGGATAATAGCCAGGAAAAAGAGGAGAGATTAGTTATAACAATTTATTAAAATCCATACTAATATTATAAATGTAAAAGTAACTCTGTCTGTCTGTTACATTTTCACGCCTAAAACACTAAACCGATCGTCATGAAATTTGGCAAAGAAGAGCCTGGAATAAGGAGAAGGTCATAGGCTTCCCTTTTTACGCGATATCCGACATCCACGCGAGCAGAGCCGCGGGCAAAGGCTAGTAATTTATAATTTACAATGTATCAGCTATTTAGATATCGACAGAGATTGCTACAAGACGAATATGGAATTGTGACGAGGGAAGGTAATCTCACCAAAAGGTACCAAAGCTCTAAATATTATAGCAAATTGCGCACGCCATTCCCATTGCCTATGGTGATGGTGAAAATTTTAAATGAGTATTATTTATTGCTGACCTAAGAGGACCATGTTCAGCCGTGAATATTAACAGCTTATGATTATAATGGACTTATAAGCCGATCACATCGCTCCATGGTGTTTGCGATTCGCAATTGCAGTAGATGTCTTTGGAAGCAAATAGAAGACTGTGTGGCTTCGAAAGAAAGAAAAAAGAAAGAAAAGAAAGAAAAAAACGTTTATTCGCTTACATGGCTGTGTTCTTTTAACATTAGGTGTAAGTCAATGGACACGTGAAGTCATATTATGGTATACATTCCCAAGGCACACGCGAGAAAAATAAATCAAATGAAATCATTTATTTCATTAATATGGGTACATGAGGTGATAATAATAATAATAATAATAATTTATTTATTCACTTCAAGACACAAACATCTGTGTAGCCCTGACTCTTGTACTAGGATTCAGACAATACTATTTTTGATTACTTATAACAAAACTTCTTTAAACCATATCCTAGCTAAACGCTGTGCAAATATCTATTATACTTAATAAAAATATTTCTTATTTATTTATTTAGGTTAGCCAACAATTGTTTACACAATACATTTAAATAATTTCCATAATAATAAATACGTTTACAAGTGCAACAATTATTTACAGACTAACACAACCATGCACAACTTATGGTTTTACATAATAGGTATGGAAAAGCCAAAAAGGATACCTATTTACAATTTAAGTAACAGTAACATTCATAAAAACATTCTAAATAATAATTTATTATTTATGAAATTTATTATCTAGATAATTTTATTATCACTTAAACATTTAATTACATTTATCATTTAAATAGTCATTACCTAACGAATTCAGAATGACACTCTTTTATTTGAATTTTGTTGTTTTATGTTTTTAATTATTTTAATTAATTTGAAGATTTTTATGAATTTCTTGATATTAAATAATACTGTTGATTTTTAACATTTTAATGAATTTAAGGATGATGTAATTTTATCTATGTGAGTATTGTACTTCATTTATTTAATTTTTAGTTATAATAGTTTGATTGTGGTATTTCAATCTTTGGTTACTTTCATAATTCTTAAGTGTACTAACAAAAATATGGATCACTGAGTCTGAATTAAATAAATAAATTAAATTAAATTTATTGATTAGATAATTCTTTAATTTATTTATTATATTATATTATAAGGCCCATACAAAATGCACTCGTGCCAAACATAGCTGTTCTATGGCTATACTATAACACTCGCACTCGCATATAATATCCTATGCCCTCGCATCTGTAAAAAAACCTCTAACAAATGAACTATGTAAGTAGTGGGTATAGCATGTTTGAATGCAAACAACGATAATTGACCGCCAGTAAAAAGCACTAGTCTGGCCAAGTCCTTGTACAGTTTTCATTTATTTTTAACGCGCCAGTATAAAAAGTAGAAATTTAATTTTCCCTTTGTTGAAGGAAACAAGAGTATTTAATGCAACCGAGCGCCAGTCTTGTTTTTTTATTGTTAAAACAGAAAAATATTGTTTTTAGAAAGCAATATTGATGTTTGTGACTTGTATTTTTAGTTTATTAGAGTTCTATTTGAAGACAGATTATTGTGCGAGTAAATTATTAAGAAACTTTAGCTTGATAGATAGATTGAGTTGAATTGACGTTATTCATTTCAAAAGTCATCATTGTTTTAATATAAACCACGTTAAAACAGTAAATATCATACGGCTTCGATGTTCCACTTAAAGACCACTTAGTAACATCATCTTGGTAAAACCAATTAATTTCTCTAAAGAAAATTACGATTCCAAAAAATCGTAAAAGAAACGGTAGAAGAAATACCTTTCGTGGAAACATCCCATAAACCTTTAATTACCAGGAAAAGAAAATGTTCTAACTGGTAGCAATAAAACCGCGATTTTAAAAGTTTCACAAAAATCTTCTAAACTTCAGGGCAAAAAACACGCAGTTTAAAACAAAAGACGCTATCAAACAACCTTTGACACAAATTACGTTCCCAAATTCAGGGAGACAAAGACATCAATCTAGCATAAATTCCATCCATTCTTCTCAGACATAAACGCACAATCACAACTTAATTACCTGTGGGGGGTTGACTAACGTTACCATTTTTTAACCCTCTCACAATCCGAGGACGGGTACCCATCTAAATTTGCATACAGAGAGGCGGGAATGACTCAAAAATGGCGCGGTAATCGCCGCCCGGTGGTGGGGGCGGAATCTCGTGGATGCTGGAAATGTTTGGATGTGGTATCTTTGTGTTGGACGTCGGGGGTTTTAAAGGGGAAGCCTATTTAGTTCCCCAGTACCTAGTCATTTACTGCACCGCACTTGGCCCACGTGGTGGAAAACGGCCCACGCCCTCTCACAGAGTGGAGGCCTGTGTACCAGCAATGGGAACATTTTTTTTTGTGTGTTGCCCCACTCTTGGAATTTCCCTGTATTGTGGGTGCGTTTAAAAACATTTAAACTCACATACACAAACAGCCAAACCCAGAACAACTACTTGTAGATCATACAAATATTTCGCCTCTTTACAAGAGCAACGTGTCATCTCATAAAAACGTTTTTTTTTTAATATCACGTTGTTCTTGTAAAGAGGCGATTTATTCCGTGCGGGAATCGAACCCGCGACACGCAGCGCAGCAGTCAATCGCTTAACCACTGCGCCAACCGTGACGTCAAACACATTATAGACTGATTATGCAGTTATTTACTGTGCCTACGGAATGGCAAGACTGTTGAGACAATTAATGGTACAGTCACGAGCATAAATACCTTTGTCTGTTTTTATGTAAATTTAACTGTGCAGTAATTTGGACCTGAGTCTGTAATGTTGTACATGTTTTTACAAAATTCATAAGTGATTTTCTCGTGAAATAACCTTTTCGACCTTGAGAAAAGAACTCATAATAGTATGGTTTCCTCATAACACTATAAAATTTATATTAATGGTTTAGGAGTAAACTGCCTTAAAATGTTGTGTACGTGTAGTAAAGGTAAAGGTAATGCTCATTATTTACAGAAAGTTTTTATACACGAAAAGATACTGCAGCCCATCCTATTGACTTACAACTTTTTCTCTAACATAATAATATTCTCTATCTGACAGTTCTAACATCTGTCCTAGGCAAACGACATCCACGAACCCCTCGTTTTAATGATTCGTTAGAAAACAATTCAATGAAACAAAACCCAAAATTAATTTATGAAATGATTCATAGATACATTGTAATTTAATTTGCATTTATCCTAATCTCGTTGCGAATCTTCATTTTAATATTCCAATTTTAAATTTAATTTGTTTTAATTCAATTTTTAATTTAATCAAATTTTATTTCTGATTTCAGGATTTAATTTTATTCGCTTTTATTCTAATTTAATTTTAAACTTTATTCTAATATTGTAATTTATTTGCTTTTTGCTATTAAACTGAATTTTAAGTATAGTAATTTGTATACCTTCACTGCATAAAACTTGTATAATTGTAACCTAACTGGAAGAAGTAACTGGCTCCTGAAATACAGGTACCTACTCTAACCTAGGGTTATTTTTTTTTCTGTAGCCTGTGTCTATTTCAATAAAGAATGTATGTATGTAGGAATGGAACGTTATGACAGGACAGTGAAACGAGACGTGATGGCAGATGTGAAGCATAAAAGATTGACAGAGATGAATGAACGAAATAGTCAAGGAGTGAAAGAGATAGTGAATGAATGTTTAAAAAGGTAGAATACGTAGAAAAGAGACGGTATTAGGAAGGAAAAGGCGTAAGACGTTATATTCAAAGACGGAAAATAAAATACATTTAAGTTAAAGCAATCAGCAGTTTTATTATAGAAAAATTGAGCGTATCCCACAACTTTTTGGGGGCTCGTCCGGGATAGCTCAATATTTCAAGTTTTCGGAACTAAAGAAGCAAAAAGAAAAAAACAGAAGACGGTACTCAAGACGCCATTGCGAATAGAAGACGGTAACAATAGTTACAAAAGACGAGAAAAAGACGAACATGGAAAGGACGCCGCGACAAGGGAAAAATCGCCGCCAAGCCGACTACGACGAAGACGAACATGACGCATCCACATCGGCTAAGCAGGGGTTTTGCCGTGATCAGGCTATTTTCCATGAGAGCCTTGTCCCAAATTTCAGCGGGCAAGACAAAACGTTTTCGGTAGCTAAATGGGCGCAGGACATTGACGACAATGCTGAGATTTTTCAGTGGTCGCCACTACAAACTCTGATTGTAGCCAGAAGGGCTTTGGTCGGAACTGCTGCGCTGTGGCTCAGATCTGAAAAACCTTTTACAAGCTGGGAGGATTTAAAAACTGGATTACTTAAGGAGTTTCTAGATTCGGTGGATAGCAAAACCATCCATGAGATGATGGCCGCCAGAAAGAAAAAGAAGGACGAAAGGTGTCTAGACTACATGTTAGTCATGAAGGAGATGGGAAAACGTGGCAAGATGCCTGATTATGTCGCCATCAAATATATCATCGACGGCATAATCGACTCGGAAATTAACAAAATGATGTTGTACGGAGTTACGACGTACTCAGACCTGAAAGATAAATTAAAAATTTATGAGACGATTAAAGAGAAGATGAGGACGGATAACAGTGGTCATAGCCGATACAAGAAACCTGAAAGTCAAGAAAAGGGCGCGGGAATCAAGAGGTGTTACAGCTGTGGTGAAAAAGATCATCAATCATCCCAATGTCCAAATAAAGAAAAAGGGCTGAAATGTTTCAAGTGTAACGAGTTTGGACACATTTCTACGCAATGCATTCGGTCTACGAATGAAAGGACCCATGACCGAGAACGGGAACAGCGAAGCGGAAAACCGAATTTTCACGAAGATAAACGAACGATATGTGTGACCGACTTCACTCCAAATATTCGCGAGGCTACGGTTGGCAAAACTGACGACATTGACAGGAGTACCAACGTCAGTGACGGTGACAAGATGGCGATGGCAGAAGGGATTGACACCAACTTCACTGATGTTTACGTCGAAAAAACACAGATTAGATCTGAAAAAGCCTGCAAAACGATTTGTGTGAATAAGTGCGAAGTAAATGCGTTAATTGATTCGGGTAGTGAGATAAATTTGGTGTGTACCGAATTCTATGTTCATCTTGGATCTCCTGAGTCTGTAAATACTGTCACGAATCTTGTGGGATTAGGCGGCAGCATAGTATCTACGCAAAAGTTTAGTGCATGTGTATTGTTAGATGGGCATGAATATAACGATATTGCATTTCATGTTGTTCCTAGGTACGCTATGCCGTGTAGTGTTATATTGGGTCAAGAATTCCTTAAAGATGTTTTTACAATTATGTCGAATGGGTCAATACTGATTGCTCCAAACGTAAACAGTTGGTTATCAAGGCTTGCATGTGTAGTTAGTCAGGATGAGTTTGTTTTAGGTAAAGTTCAAGACAAGCAGGTGCAACAAGGAGTTATCGACTGTGTGAAGAATTATAAACCAGTACAGGTAAAGGAGGTGCCAATAGAATTGCGCATTGTGCTCAAGGATGACATTCCAGTGACTCCACAACCAAGACGTATATCTTTAGCTGAACAACGGATTGTTGAAGAGCAAGTATCAGAGTGGCTTAAGGATGGGATCATTCGTGTAAGTTTTTTGGAATATTCCTCTCCCTTGGTGTTAGTAAAGAAAAAAGATGGCAGTACTAGAGTATGTGTGGACTATAGACTTATAAACAAAAAGATGATTAAAGATGAATTTCTTTTGCCTATTATTGGCGATTTGATTGATAAACTTAAAGGTGCTCGTGTTTTTAGTGTGTTAGATTTGAAAAATGGTTTCTTTCATTTGCGAGTCAGTAAAGAAAGTATAAAGATTAATTGGAAAAAGGCGCAATTACTATGTCGAAGAATAGAGTATTTAGGACACATTATAGAAGATGGAAAAGTTCAACCCTCTCATGACAAAACAGATGCTGTTACCAGATACCCTGAACCCAAGACTTTAAAGCAACTTCATAGTTTTGTCGGATTAACTTCGTATTTTAGAAAGTATATCAAAGATTTCGCATTAATAGCTAAACCGTTGACTGATTTATTGAAGAAGGATGTTAATTTTGTGTTTGAAGATGTTCAGAGAAGTGCATTTAACATACTGAAGAATGCTTTAGCTAGTAGCCCAGTGTTAAGGATTTTCGATGCACAGTTATTAACTGAATTGCATACTGATGCCTCTGCAATAGCATACAGTGCTATCTTACTTCAGAAAGACCATGCAGGTGAGTTACATCCTGTACACTACTACAGTAGGAAGACCAGTGATGCTGAGAAGAAGTACAGTAGCTATGAGCTGGAAGCTTTGGCCATTATTGAAGGAGTAAAGAAGTTTAGGCATTACTTGTACGGAAAACACTTTAAAATTGTTACAGACTGTCAAGCCTTTCAGAAGACATTAAATAAGAAGGACCTAACAACGAGAGTAGCCAGATGGGTATTATTGCTGGAAGAGTATGATTATGTGATTGAACATCGACCAGGAGGCAAAATGCAACATGCAGACGCTTTGAGCAGAAATCCATTTGTTGGAGCAGTTGAGTTAAGCCTACATGATCAAGTCAAGCAAGCACAGATGTTGGATGAAGGAATAAAGGCAATCATAGAGATTGTAAAACTTCAACCATACGAAGATTATATCTACAGCGATGGTTTATTGTACAAAGGTCTAGAAAAAAAGTTGGTAATACCAAGAAATTTAGAATTTGAAATTCTGAGAAGAATACACCAGAAGGGGCATTTTGGAAAAAGAAAAATGATTGAATTGTTAGAACAAGAATATTACATCAAAAATATTAACAAGAAGATTGAAGAGTTTTTACTGTCGTGCATACCATGTCTGCTAGCGACCAAAAAAGAAGGTAAACAGGAGGGATTTTTAAATTGCATTGACAAAGAAAGCATACCTTTGCATACTATTCATTGCGATCATATTGGACCTCTTTCAGAGACCAGAAAGATGTATAATTATATTTTAACTGTTGTAGATGGATTTACAAAGTTTGTGTGGTTGTTTCCAGTGAAGGGTACTACCAGTAGGGAGACTATAGACAAGTTAAAGATTCATCAGCAAACATTTGGAAATCCAATACGTTTGATTTCAGATCGTGGTAGTGCGTTTACCAGCAATGACTTTAAGGAGTATTGTGAAAAGGAGAATATTCAACATTTAACCATAACAACAGGTGTGCCCAGAGGAAATGGTCAAGTAGAGCGCATTGACAGAATAATAATACAGTTCTAGCAAAGCTATGTATTGAGGAGCCATCACAATGGTACAAACAGGTCAGCCGGGTGCAAAAAGCACTGAATAGCACATACCAAAGAAGCATTGACACCACTCCCTTTGAACTCATGTTGGGAACAAAGATGAAAACAAAAGAAGATATTGAAATTTATGATTTGCTTCAGCAAGAGCAGAGAAGTAATTTCTTGCAGATTAGAGAAGACTTAAAAATGAAGGCAAAAGAACAAATAAGAAAAGTTCAAGATGAAAACTGTAAGACGTATAATAGAAGAAGAAAAGAAAGTCGAAAATATGTAGTAGGAGATGTTGTAGCCATCAAACGTACACAGTTTGGTACTGGATTGAAGCTCAAGCCGAAGTATCTAGGACCATACAGAGTTACTAAAGTAAAAAGAAATGATCGATATAATGTTGAGAAGATGGATCACATGGCAGATGGTTCTAGGGTGACTTCCACCTCTGCAGATAATATGAAGCCATGGCCAGTGTATGGAAATACTGTTGAGTTAGGTGAATAGGTTTTGTTAGTTATCATGTGTTAGGTTAGGGAGACACCTTTGGGGTTTATTCTTGACCTAATATTTCATTGATGTTTACTTGTAAGTTATGATAGATGATAATGGTGAGATTAGATGTGCTTTCAGTTTAGATATGACTGGGGACAGTCAGATATCAGAATGGCCGAGCTGTAGGAATGGAACGTTATGACAGGACAGTGAAACGAGACGTGAAGATGGATGGCAGATGTGAAGCATAAAAGATTGACAGAGATGAATGAACGAAATAGTCAAGGAGTGAAAGAGATAGTGAATGAATGTTTAAAAAGGTAGAATACGTAGAAAAGAGACGGTATTAGGAAGGAAAAGGCGTAAGACGTTATATTCAAAGACGGAAAATAAAATACATTTAAGTTAAAGCAATCAGCAGTTTTATTATAGAAAAGTTGAGTTTATCCCACATGTATTTATTATTATTATTTTATTTATGTCTACATATCTCGGGACCCTAGGGTCCCGGACCTTTGGAAGGCGTACGAGGGGCCGAAGCCAACTCGCAGAGGCCCGTTTGACGCTTTTTAATTAAATGAGGCACCAACCGACGATTATCCCTGTACGCACTATGCAAGTGCACCCAAGGACAACCCCCGGTTGGTGTAGGACTATTGCAGGATATGGAAAACAAAGATATTGGACTATGGGTTTGGGTGGTTAAAATGGACTGGTTACCAAAAACTATGGAAGGACTATGGCCCCTGCCTGATCAATGTTTTATTATACACGGATAAAATGGCAGGGGGTGACTTGCACACTCAATAATGGGCCCACGAAAACGGTCGCTAGCACATAGTGACGTAGCGACAAGGGAGCAACATGTCCTGAGGTGCTCGAGGAGTGGAGAGGTATTCCAAGGCTCTCAGAACAATCCCAGAGCCCGGAAGATGGTCAAGATCCCTACAAGCACTTACTGGAATACTTCCTTCCTCCGAGCACGTTTGCTCTTGCGAATCTCCACTGAAGCCGGCCAATAAAGGCAAGAATGAGGTGGAAGCTCAGTTCCTCGTCAGTGTTCACTCCAGCCTGCCAATAAAGGCAAGCCAGAGATGAGGAACATGACTTAGAGATAGGGAGATAGGGTCCGTGGGGTCGCAACCGCCCAACAGCTCGCCACATGCTGCCCTGCGGGTTTCTGTATCTCTCTTGGTCTGGCTCCTCACCCTAGACATGTTCCGGCAAAGTAAACTCTACCGGCACAGACCTAGAGTTCGGAGCGCGCAAGCCCCACCACGACGTCAACGTAGAGATACGGCGGTAGCTTCTGCCCGTGACTTCGTCTGTGTGAAATTTCTTGTACCCCGTTCTCCAATCCGTTCTCGAGATATCATAAAAAAAGCCGTTGACTTCGTCTGTGTGAAATTTCTTGTACCCCGTTCTCCAATCCGTTCTCGAGATATCATAAAAAAGCCGTTCTATAAAAAATTACTGAGAAAGTGAATTTTAAGATTTTTTTTCTTTTTTTCTTGAAGTTTTCGTGTGTTTTAATAGTTATTTTGATATTCGGGGCGGAGACAAATCCAACAAATCCAAGATCATAAAAATCGGTTCAGTCGTTCTTGAGTTATAAGTGGTGTTAATAACCCAGATTTGTTTTATATATTACGATTTATTTCCTAATAATAATGGTAAGGATGTGTTCCCAGTCACTGCTTAAATGCCGACTCAACCCGTGGCCACGAGCTACACGTTCAAGCGACACGCGTCTTGTGACTGCGGCGAAATCAAATGAAAGAAGTTATTTAGATCATGTCACGAGTCACTGCAACGCGACTTGTAGAGCGACGGATGGAAACGGATGACGCGTGCGCGCATCGCTTGACTAAGTCGCGGCGGAAGTCGCATCGCTCGAGGCCGTATAAAGGAGACAAGATTTTCTAATAATATACCACCTCCAATTTTTCTGTCTCATTGTACCGTAATCTCAGTGCGGCTCGACACGGATATAAGTCAATTTAGCCGGGTGTAATACACCTTCCCGGATATAACTGCGGATATTAATACTTTTTCTGATGTTGAATGTCGGGATCAATGCTCACATGTTTTCATTGTGAACGGCTGGTAATCTGAGGTTTAATTAAGGTGATTTTGTTTGATGTATTTTTTTGAGTATGTAGAACCTTCTAAATTATTATTTTTATTGACGTTACTCTTGTTTATAAGGCCTCATGATAAATATGACGCAATGGGAATAATGAAAAGAAAATTTTCAAGAGTCTACTTCATGTCAGTTCCAGTCTACCAGACTGGAACTGGTGATTGCAGTTTGACATAATTCGCAGAAAGGAATATCATCTTGTAGGATGCTCTACAGTATTCTATTCAATCCTAAAACCCCCTCTTATCTTAAAGAACGTTTCAAGTTCCTTCATGACACACATAATAGATATCTGAGGTCATCGGAAAGCTTGAGACTAGAGATGCCAATGCATTCCACTAGTTTTTATGACAAGTCTTTTACTGTTCAAGCAGTACGGTTATGGAATGCCTTGCCCGTCTCGATAAGGCGTGCTCAATCTTTGTCCACTTTTAAAATTTTGGTTAAAAATCACTTCCTCTCTCCTTAAACATCATCATTACTTAAAGTTCCGTGCTCTTGTATCATGTTTATTATTGTGTGTGTATATATATATATTTATATGGATAAGTATCTATATGCTTTGTGTATATGTATTTATTGTATATATGTAAGTGGTACACCACTAAATACCTGCAGTATTGTCTCTCCTTCTACTTTTTCATCCATCCAAAGGTTGTCTGTAAAAGATCGCTTTTAGCGATAAGACCGCCCATTGTGACACCCTATGTAACAGTTCTACATTTATATCTGTAATTTTTATGGTGTACATAATAAAGAGTGTTCTATTCTATTCTATTCTATTCATACAAGTACCTACTTTAACTGGTATTATCCTTTTGCTATAATTTCTACGAGTGGGAAAGGAATGACTTCATACGAAGGTGAAGAATACAAAGCTCTCTTCCTAACTTAGTAATCAAGACAACTAACCCAAAAAGTAGCAGTGTCTATTTGTGATCCTATTTACCGAAACAACAGCAAAGCTGCGGTCTCTATAAAATTCTCCCCTATCATCTGAAACTCCATATAATACGACCAACGTGAAAAAACCATTTTCCTTTGAACCCTCAACACATTCCCACTTACCGAGAAAATTAACACGATCCCTCTAAAATGTACTAAGCGTTTGAAGTCATGGGGGGATGGAAGATCTTCTAATTTTGGTCGGTTCAGTCCATAGGGAAATATTGTATGCATGTACCCGCAACGGTTCTTGATCTTATATTAGTTTATGTAATTTATATTTGTATGTTTGTTAGAAATAGGGGAACCATGTTTTTTGTAGATGCCCTACCTACCTATCCACACTGTATGACATACAATATGGTTGAAGTTAAGTCGATTTTGAAAGCATTCGAATTAGGGTATGTCTGTTTCTGACTACTTATATGTAGAGAGAGACTTAGTGTTATTTGCTTATGGACTAAATTAGATTTTTTTAACAAGCTGGGTTCGTTATTTTGTATCCTTTGTGGTTTAGAAGTATATTTATTTGTATTTATTAAGTATCTACTTTTAATTCAAACGTTATGCTTATATTAGAATGTATAATAATATGGCAATGCCATATTTTCTCCATTTTATGCACTTACATATGTTACTGACCAGACCTATGACTTAGGGAACCAGACCTTCGAGTGAATTTAAATGTTAGCAGTGCAAGTACCTATTTAAGTAATAAACCTGATAGGTATCCCTTTTTACGCCCCTTAAGAAGGAAAATAGAACTTGATCTCACCTAAAATCCGAGCACACACTGGGATATGACTGCTAGACCAATCTTAAGTTACCTCTGAAATCAGTGCTTCTAATTGCAGGTAAATTATCGTTTCCAACTGCATCTAATATAATAATGTCGTAAATTAAATGTTTATTAAATACAGGTCACGGTTAGAATACTGCAGTAACTGGTGCACAATAATTATGTAAGATACGGCCACTATTAAGGAAACCGTTTGCTGTTCTCAACTTATGTTCCGTGTTTATTGCGATATAAATAATGTCTTGAAGAAAATGCAATATTTGGTATGGTCTGATGCAGTTATTTTTAGATAAGGTATGTGTTACCAAAATAACAATGACTAATCTCCTAACATGCTTTAACTAGCAAAATCTTATAAAGCGTAACATGATGGGATATATCGGTTCATTTGCCTATTTATTAATAGCTTAGTACACAGCATTCAATTTATTTATAAAAGTACGTAGGTATAAATTTTTTGCACCAAACTCTTTTTTGGGGTTATGCACTATATTTATAATTTAAAGCATTTTAAATAAAGATATTTTTCACTTTACATTATGTAGAATACGGAAAAAATAAATAATAAAGAGTGGAAAATTCACAGAACACAGAATCGATGCCGAAATTATAAGAAAGGGAACAGTCTTTTGTTTACTTTTACTTGTCATAAATCGTCCCTATTTATGACAAAGTAAACAAAAGCTACGCTACCGCATATTTACGTCAGTACCGGTTTTCAAAGTAAAATCATGTTTTAAATTAATAATTGTCTTTATTAAAACTCTTTACTTATCAGTAACATCAAATTATTCTAAAGACCTATCTCATTTAAATAATTATCGTGAGTTTATACGGCGGTGCCTTAATTTCGATTAGACATAACATCGACTAAAACTTTAGAAATAGTATGGACATCTCTAAGAACGTATAAATTACGAATGCGTTCAGAAATAAGATATATTATCTTGCGTTCTGATAATCAAATTTGAATTTTTGGTGACGATTATGTATAATTTGGCCTGCTTTTAAAAACAAAGTAATGATATACAATGATAATATTAATAATGTACTTCATTTTGGTAATAGTCGCATCACGGTAACCAATTCTTTTTTTTTCCTAGTCCAAAATGGCCATTGTTCTTTCTTTTCAAAACAAAATCGAAAGAAACTGCGCAAATTGAAGGACTAGGTCCAATTTGAAATCAGAATGGCTGTAATTTAGCTGCTGTTGCTGAAAACTTCAAATTGCCAAATCATTGTTAGTAGGGCTATCGGCCCTCTATTGTCTCTGTGTCTTGTAAAAAGTATTTGTAGGTACTTAAATTGTGTTTAACAATCAATGAACAAATATTAAAATACTACCAATGTTTAATTTATAAAACCTTCACATTTTGTCATTTAATTTTCACAGTCACCGTAAATACAGTCAATGAGCAAGCAGCGGGCAATCTTGAATTTTTAAAGGGGCTTTATTTTCAAAACCCACTTTAAAAATATACGTGTTGCGATATCATTTACGGTACATCAAGAGTATCAAATAAAAGCGTAAAACGCTCAATTTACGAGGCGCCGGTATGCTCTAGGAGTCGTAATTACGCGCCCGGGGCACGGCCCGCATGAAAGGGCCTTAATTTTCTCCACAATTATACTTAAGACGCGCACAAAATCTAAGGAGCACTGCTTGTATTTTTTTAAGGATTAAGTCAATCGCGCTAAGCGACTAACATGTTTGTTCTTCGATCTTATTTTATTTAACCATTTATGGGTACACTCATAATATGAACAGAGATCGGTTCCAGCATCATCAGCGTCATCAGCGATAGGAAAGTAGATAAAAGGAGATGTAGACCCCGTGTCAGTAGCAGAGTAAATTACCTACTGGTCTAGCCTATTATTACTTCTGCTTGTAGAACCAATAAATAACAGTAAATAAGCTCTTCTAGGATGTGCAACAACATGCTACTCCGTTCGTACTTTAAATCATCAATCGAACGTACAGGTGACAGGATAAGGACTTTGCAATTAGAACTCTAAAATCGAAAATACTGAAAATGCAAGTTCTTATCGACCTTGATATAAACGTATGGATAGTCAAAGAAAAGTATAACTTAATTGCTCGGAAGCATTAGCACACACTCCTTCATCACCACTGCTCTTATAACGGTGAACGAAAATATCGTGAGAAAACCGGCATGTCCTAGAACCAAAAATTCGAAGACATATGACATCAACCCCACACTGGGCCTCCGTGGTGGATTACAGCCCACTACCTCTAACAAAGAGCAGCAGTCCCAGCAGTGGGAACATTATAGGCTGGTTACCTGCTTTATAAAGAACCCAGTCGTAAAATAGTATATTTTTAATAGTGTTGGTGTTTAGTCTATTTGTAAATTACATAACAATCGCTTCCGCTTGTACCTTACACCGTACAAAAAGTGTAGCTCTAATTAAATTATCTAAATTCGCGAGCACTTCGCGCTTACTGCCGCCACACGCACTTTACGGCTCTTATTCACACATTTAGTTATGTGAATGTACTTAACCGGCCATTTCAGACTCTTGTAGAGTCTGAAATGGCCGTTTTATGAAATGGCTTTATTACAGCAAATTAAAGAAATGTGTCACTTTGATAAACAATCAATTTCCACAACTGTACATGCACATAATAAAAATAGATCATCACCTCTTTTCCTTTTCACAATTTATTTGGAAAAGGACTAGATAATTACACTGTATTAATTTCCTCTTCTTCCAAACATAATACAGGATAAGTTTCTAACCAGTGCACAAATTGTAATTGGTAGTTCAGTATCAGCAATAGAATACATTCCCATTATTTGTTCAATACTTTTTTTTTGGTCCTACTTGAAATCAACAAAATAGGTGGCGCACAGTTAATAGGTACCTACTAATACTAGTTTCAAAATAAACATCTTTCGTTAACGATAACTTCGTTTTTTGTACTAAGACATATCAAAATAAGAAATAGGTGTTTAATAAAACACAGTTTGTCAAATTTTGCGCACTGCTTAAAAACTTTTCCTGTATATCTAACATGATATAAAAAATAACAAATCGGCCATCGCAGATTGACTATAAGATTTTCCGTAGGTTTGCTATCTAAACTTAGTTTTATTTTTATATTTAGATTAGTTTATAGTAATTGTTCTTCCTTTTTATGTAATTATTTCTTTAGTAAATACGATTTACTTATTTTCTATACTTCTGTCGTTTAGTCGACTTTAGCACCCTTTAGTAAGCGACCCATATTTTTCCCACAACCACGCCAGAAAACTAGACCATAAAGCTGGCAGGCGCAAGCTGTGAATATGAAACTGCCGTCACCATTAATAATCGCAAGTGTGTGTCTAAACTTAGTTAAATATGTTTGTGGAGTCTCTACCGAGCATGTTTGGACAGAAAACTACCGTAGTTCCAGCGCAGTGTGCGACCAGCTCGTAAACTATAATAATATTGTGTGTACGTGTGTGCAGGTCTGCACTTGCCTTTACACACAACGTTGGGAAATTATTCATGCTTTTTATGTGATGTCTTTATAAATAAGCTCAAGAAAGGATTGCTAATCTTATGTAAGTAAGTTACAAAGTTGCAGAAGTTTATTTTTATTTTGTGCCTGATTACGTAAACAGTACCTAACTGTATTAGAAGTAGAGAGACAGCCTTATTTTACCAGATTGCGTGACGGCAAAAACAGGGACATGTTTTTTTTTCCTCATAATTCTTCTTTTTTTTTAATGTAACAGACAATTAATAATGATCAACTTCATTATTAATGTATAGTTTACAATACTATTATTAGTAACAATTAATAATTGTCCCAAAATGACAATGGCTTTACGGTAACTTCCAAGTATTTATTTATATTCAATCTACATACTACCCGTAAAGAGCCTTTATACATGAAAAAATAAATATAAAAGAAACACATTTTCCTCAGTTGCACACTAACGCCATCTATGGCAAACAGCGTGAACCTAATCGGAAAGACTTTCTTTCACGTGTAACCTCGTTACAGAATATCGTACAGCGCCACTGCGGTAATAATCGGAACTAAATGTTTTGTTGTGCCGACAAAAGATGTTTGTACTGTGCTACGTTTTGTATTACGTTGCTTACAATATTATAGTAGTAGTCCATTTATTTGTCAGAATATTGCTATAGAGTTGTTACATAGTTATAAAGTAAGAATAAGAATAAACTTTGTTTCCAAATTTCCAATTTACACAAAGGCAGTAAACTACGACAATTTTTTTTTTTTTATTGCTTAAACCTATCACTGATTAGTAAATTGTATTAGTACAGAGAGCTCCAGCACCGAAGCTAAGATTAAACTTGTGTTATGGGTGCCAGAGCTCTCGCTACTAATAAAATTTTACATTTATACACACTAATACGGAGGTTGCATTGGGTTAGTAGGTAGGTATTGCTTTGAGTACAAAAAGGAAAAAAGTTTTTTTTATTTTTTTTATTGAATTTGTTCAACTACAATGTTTAGTTTGTTCTTGGGATAAATTTATCCCACCTACGAAACCCGTCATTGTGCGTGGTCCGACACGCATTTGGTCGGTTTTTTGTTAATTGCGTTATAAATTCGATTTTTTCGTTATACACCCGAAAGTGTATTTTAGCCATTTTAGTTCCTTCGTTCTACAGGACAGACATATTTTGATCTTCTATTTGCCAGATGACCATTACAACTGTATTTCAAAGAACCATGTTTGCGCAAAATGGTATTGAGCACAAAGAGCTGTCTAACGGTCATAACTTTGCGGTTTATGTATAAACCGCGGATACCGGAAATATTTCGATGAACTAATTTGTAATGTGTAATGTTGAAGAATGACATTAAGAACAGCTCGTTGCGCTCTTTCTAGTTGAAGAATGAAGGTTTTTGGAGCACCACCCCCAGTCGTTATCCAAAATGAGAGTACTGACTGGCAGAGTGAGAAGTAGACCGTCCGGAGCATATCCAAGTCTGCACTATGGAGTAGACTCTTGAAAATCACTAAATTCCTCACTCTGCCAGACGATCCATCAGTTTACACCTTCCAGGATATCAGATTGTCTATCAGGATGCCAAGGTACCTGACTTGTGTTGTTCTGACTCCCTAGTCAGACAAAGGCATTGGTTTAACTGCTCATTACAACTGTGGGCTCTGATAACAAACGAGGCATCCGGCCGCGGAGATTTAATTAAGAACGGGATATATTTTGTTTCATCAACGTTTAGTGTTAGATATTAGCTCCTAAAGTTCATAATATTCTGCCGTTTTTGCGAACAAATAAATTTTCAAGGTTTTGGTTAGTTTGTTAGATATTACATTGAATTAAATAAATTAGGATAACATTAAAATTGCAAATCAGTCCAGTATTAGGTATGGCAATATTAAAAAGATAAAATTAAGTCAAAGAGATAAGAAGAGAATATATCGCACACCTAGATAAAGAGTAGCACAACTCAAAATACCTCTTTTTTCAGGAACAGCAAAAAACGTTCTACTCATTTTCTATTTGACCGATTTAAATTATTGTTGTATGATGTTGTATATTATTTTACTAAGATATTGATTTGCTATTAATATATATTTTTTTTATATTAATTTAGTAAAACAACAATTACTTTCATTTGTCAACAATACTGGGGTAAGTGGAAATAATTTGAAGAACACACAAGAAACAAGACCGATTCAATCACGAATACGAAATCAACTCAAAATAATTCACGCTTGATTACTGCGATTAGCCACGAATACAAAACTAAGTCGTAATTTACTCTTTGAGCGTATTGACAGCATCTTTCCCTGCAGCTGACATGTCGTAACTGGTGATGCGTTACTGTTGTTGATGGGGGGTGACCGTGGAGCTACTCAAAAAGACTGACTTACAGCGCAATCTAGTCTTTTATGAATGGAGTTTGTACACCGGTGTCTTTGGAGTTAATGTAGTTTTCAACACTGATTCCGATAATCGCAATAACTCGATTTTGGATTATTTTGAGTTGTGCCACCCTTCATCTAGGTGTGCGATATGTAAGTATGTCCTATAATTAAGTAAATTTTTTCAATCATAAATTCATTAGTCGAGTAGTAGTGTGTACAATTATACATGGTGTAAAATGGGAAATGCAATGCTGTGGTAATGTTTATGGTAAAGCTTCACATAGGCGTTATAAGTTTTATAGGATTTGATGGTGAGTTTCTAGTTTTTAGGTATTAACTTAGTTTTAGAATATGTACGCCTATGTTGCTAATCTATAGATGTTTGTTAGAATATCTAGTATTAAGAAACTTCGTGCCTAATACAAGACATAATTACTGTAATTTATTTCTAGACTAACTTGTCCACGGCTTCATCCGCATTGAGGTCGGAAATTATCCCGCGAAAACGTCCTACCGGGATAAAACATATCCTATGTCCTACGAACTCACGTCATCGTTAACCTTTGTGCCAATTTCATAGAAATCCGTTCTGCCGCTAATGTGAAAAACAACAGACACACAAATAGACAGAGTTACTTTGACATTTGTAATATTAATATGGATTAGTAAGGATAAAAATCAAACTCTACACGCAAGCATACTCGCGATCTCAACTAGTTCCGCAAATACTTTCCAAGTCAAAAATCTAAAGAAATGCATGCAGCATCGCAGCAGGCGAGTAACACGTTATTGCAGTAGCATTGCATACACGGAATGTATTGGCACGTACTTCCAATACATAGGTAAGTACCCCTCCAGGGATCAACTGGATGCTTCGATCTTTAGTCAGACATATTGCTGTGTTAAATTTCAAATAATTTCAGTTTGGAGAACAGGTAGCGGTTAAATGTTACTATACTTTTGGAGCACATAAGGAATCCCTCATGTATTTTACTTAACTAACATAATCTTTTTATTTTACTTGGCTTTATTAAGTATTTAAGTTTATTGGTCTGGAAAGTATGATATACCCACATGGTTGTTATGCATGCAATTTAGCGCGCCGCGGTTGAGCGTTATACTTGCTGTTAGTAGGGAACAACAATAAAGGTTTCTGCACACAGCGGGCGGGGCGAGGCGGGGCGGGACGCCGACGCGACGCTGAGCAGTTGTAATGTACTAGATATTACGGACGACGTCACACAGAGCCGTCCGGCTCGACGCGACGCGACGCGACGGTCTGTGTGGTGTCGTCCGTAATATCTAGTACATTACAACTGCTCAGCGTCGCGTCGGCGTCCCGTCCCGCCGCGCCGCGCCCGCTGTGTGCAGAGACCTTAAGAGTACCTTTATACTGAAATTATAATTATGTCATATCTCTATGTATTTAACTGTGTGTACATAAATAATAAAATAAATCTATAATATAAAACTGAATCGCAAAATGTGTTGGTAAGCGCATAACTCAACAACGCCTGGACCAATTTTACCAATTCTTTTTTGTTAAATGTTCGTTGAAGTCCAAGGATTGTTTTTACGGCGAGAAAAATTAGGGTAGGGTAGAGTAGGGTAGGGTAGGTAGGTAGGGTAGTGTAGTGTAGTGTAGGGTAGGTAGGTAGGTAGGTAGGGTAGGTAGGTAGGTAGGGTAGTGTAGGGTAGGGTAGTGTAGGGTAGGGTAGGGTAGGTAGGTAGGGTAGGGTAGAGTAGGGTAGGTAGGTAGGTAGGTAGATTAGGGTAGGGTAGAGTAGGTAGGTAGGTAGGGTAGGGTAAGGTAGGGTAGGGTAGGGTAGGGTAGGTTGGTAGGTAGGTAGGGTAGGGTAGGGTAGGTAAGGTAGGTAGGGTAGGTAGGGTAGGGTAGGGTAGAGTAGTGGAGTTTATACTATAGCTTTTGACAGAACGAAGTCTGTCGGGTCAGCTCGTAAATACATAAAAAATTAAGAGTAGTTGTTAAAGTTTCGATTTCTGACTCTCCGTTTCCTACGACTCATCATCTGCCTAGCCTTTTCATAATTATGTTGGGGTCGGCTTTTAGTCTAACCGGCAGCTGAATACCAGTATTTTACATGAAGCGACTGTCCATCTGACCTCCATAACCCAATTATTGGGTAATACGATATCTCTTGGTAAGACTGATTGTCCGACTTTCGGGCTTCTGACGACCCGTAACGACGGTCAAAGATCCGCGAATGACAGCCAGGACCAACGGCTTAACGTGCTTTCCGAGGAATGTAGGGTTCTCGGTAAAAATGGTCACCCATCGACGGACCAACCGTGACAAGCGTAGCTTAACCTGATCGACCGACCTGTGTGGCTGTTATTACTTAGCCACAAGTCCCTTCGAAGACTGACTTAAGGCTCATGCAGACTGGCGCGATATCACGGGTGCGACAGGCAGCGCGACCCTTGGCGCGCCAGTGTGTGGAAGCCGTTATTCAATCGCATGACCGCTGCAATTAACGGTATAACTAGCTATTCGATAGAGACGAAAAGGCAGTGTGATCTAGCAAGCACAACTAAACCTTGCATATCGATGGAACAGTTATTTTTCAGCTAAAAGACACAATAATTCGATACACAAGTATGCAAAGTAAAACCACCTCTAAAATCCACACCGCCGCTTTGTGTTTCACATACCTTTAACGTAACCTTTTCATAAAAAACTGCAAACAAGGTGAGCAGTGGGGGGGGGGGCAGACGGATAAACAGCTCTCCCTTTATGATGCAAATCCCAGCACTTCAACTGAAAATTCACAGCAATGCCTGAAACGCTGAAAAAGACGCTCTCGGTTGGACGCACCTGGAATATTTAGTAGTGGAATATACTCCTTTTTGTTTGTGTATGCGTTTTAGATCGAGGAGTCACGTTCAGAGAGAGATAGGTGTTCTAGATAGGGTGGCGACACGTTTGTTGTATTTTTTTTTTGTGTGTTGTTTTTGTGGAGTTCTTCGTGTTGTTTATTGAAAAAATACAAAGTAGTTTCTAAACTACTTTGTATTTTACTTTTTATTTCTGAACTCAATATTTATATTGAGTTCAGAATATTCAGCTCCCATATATTATATTGTCTCTGCTTCACAAGTGATGATTTTCAGGTAAGGCCATGCCAGCTCTACTCCAGCAGGGTCCGTCCCACTAACATCTTTGATGACTACCGAATATTTTTGCACATCATGACCGTTGTGGTCAAACAATATTATGTAAACCGTGCTGACATTGGAGATGAAGAAATAGTAGATTGTTATACAAGGGATGAAAGAGTCAAAGTCAAATAATTTATTTCAAATAGGCACTTAAAAGGCACTTTTGAACGTCAAAAACTACAAAATAATTAATTGATTCTAGTTGCCCTTCCAAAAGGTAGTTATGTATGGAGAAGAATGGGCAAGAACCTCTATATTTACTCTTTTAAAATGTTAACAATATTTTGTTTACATTAATTAATAATTATATATTATGTATAATTATATATTATTCACCTCTGACCTAGACTAGAGTCCAGAGCAAACCCAACGTAAAATTTAAAAAAAAAAAAGTGTACAAAATCGCTACGCTCGTGCGCCAAACCATCTCGTGCCGGAATAAATTCTTTCACCCGAGGTAAACACTCTGCTTTTCATTTCGAATATGAGGAAAGTTAATTAAAAGCTAATTATTTAAACAAATACATAATTATCTGAATTTGATGAACTCATTGAATACAAATATCTGTATATGTAAATAATTAGCACTTGACAAAACCACTGAAGATCGAATTGCCGCTCGCCCAGCTTTCCCAGCTTTTTTATGTTTCTTTTTCTGTGGCATTCTACCAGCCAGTACTTTTTATCATTGATCATGGTAAATATTTAGCTCAAATCTATGTAAAATAAATAATAATTTAGTGAAAAGTAAATTATAAGTATAAAGTCATGTTCCAAATTGCTGATGAACTTTTCGCCGCGATTTAACATAGTGGCTGTGTAAAAAAACTTCAAGAACACAAAAAATTACAGACATTAAAACTACCACTTTATCTTACGACAAGCAACTATAATAACCCTAAAATGCCCGAACACAAAATTAAATGCTCGCACTCGATCTTCCAAAAACTGGGTAGCACAGTGGCGCGTCAAAAACCGCCACAACGAATTATGTCAGTAATTGCTCTGAATTCACGGCTCCCTTTAGTAATTCCTTATGGAAAATTAAGGCTTTTCAGGTGAAAATTGCATGGCACCGGTGGACGGATAGTGACTTAAATTTAATCACAAGTAATGTAAAAAGCGGGAGTTTTACAGTGCACGTGATGATGATGAAAAAGAATAATATTTTTTGGGGGAAAATTGACTGATATGCTAACATAAGATCATCACATTTGTCCAAAACATAAGCTTACACACACATGGCATTCAATTATTACAGTCATGTTTACAGACTGATTATTGGGGCTTTTAAAGGATTATTGCATTTGTCTCGATGTAACATAAAACAGTTTTCGCACTAATCCTAGTGGACTAGCCATTATTTTCTAGTTAAAATAATGGTTTTTCCACTATGTGTTAAAAGTTTCCGAAAAACGCTGACCTAAACAAAATATGAAAGGTCAAACAAGTAAATGATTTTGAAATGAAATTATGTGATGAAAATACAAAAGCAAAAAACGTATGATGTAACTACTAAATATTCACGTAATTACAATATTAAAATTCGTTCGCTTGTAGTAGAAGCCTATTTTTCATCTAAAAAGCATTTCGAGGTTCTGCGGAAAATAAATTGGTACCCAGGATAAGTTGGCTCGTATCGCGTTACATAAATATTATTACCATTTATATTTTGATTTGAACATAATCGAAAAAAGTCACGTTGACGTATTGCGTAAATTTATTTTCTTTTTCTTACGTTTTATTCTAGTCGTAATATATTGTTTGTTATTCAGTTTGATTCATGCTGTTGCAGAGGTTTAAAATATCGTAAAGAAAGCACAACACAGGACGAATTTCTCCAATAAAACTAACCGCAATTAGCTTATCAAAACCGCGTTCAACAACTGTCAGTGTCGTCATTATTGTGGAATATTGACACTGACAGCTCTTAAATGAGGCTTAGATGTGCAGCATGCTGGGTTGTGTGTGTGATGCGACGCACGGCTTAATTTTTCTTGTTATTGTTGTTTGTTTGTTACAAAAGTAGTTATATTTTCCACTCTGCACTCGGCATTTTGTTTGTGTTTTGATCGATTATTTGTTGACATTTGCCTGTGATGCACATATGTCACAATGTAATTAATTACGCAATGTAAGTTGTCTTTGATGCCTGGTCCTGACATCAAGCAATGGACTAAGAACTTTTCAAACTTTTATTGCTTGAATAAGAGGCGTTTGGCTACTTTGCATGTATGTATTTTATTTTTTGTTATGTGCGTTTGGTTTGAGCAGAATAAAAAAAATCTTTATTTAGTTCTTTGTGATCGCTCTCAGTTTCAGTGGTAAATTTAACTGTTCAAAAATCACTATTTTCCAGAGAGTTGTCATGGTGTTGATGCTCGTTCCTTCTTTGTGTGGAAAGAGGGGTTCCATATCCCTTTTGATGACTACTAGTCACCTTAATCTCCTTCCAACTGTTGAAAGGTTGGGATATAAAAAAGCTGGAAATTGGGATGGAATATGCTAAAATGAGGAGTCATTCTCATAATTAATCACCATGCTTGGTAGACGATTTGTAAATCCTCGAATAAAAAAGCAGCAGACAGTAAATATTACTGTAATGACACCAGCAGCAACAATAAATAATATTGTATTATATTCTGTACTGTCTGAACTCTATAAAATAGAAATATGTCTAGGAATTATCCTTTTCTTCACTAGGTATCCTATACCATATGGTGTAGGTGAAGCGAAGGACAACGCCTGGCCTTACGTTATATACGTATCAAAAGTCACGTTAAAAAATGCCGTCCCGTCGCCGCATCGCATCATATAAACAAGACTATTTAAAGGAAATGAACGTCGGAATATAATGACTTTCCACCAAGTAAATCTTAAATTAAATTTATCTCAGTTTTGAAGAGCATCGGTCTAGTGAAGAGTAATGGCCGATTTCAGGACTTTACTTAATTAATTGTACTTAAGAAACTTTTGACTGATATATTGTTAGGCCGCGCATTTATGGAAACCTTGATGGTTATGTTTTGAGTAATTTCAAAGGAATGGGTACGAAATTCCTTTGAGTTGGTTGCAAGGCTTTGAAATACATTATTCTTTGAACATAATGTTTTGTTTTGAATCATTTTGAACAAACTTTTAAGTAAAAAATTATACAAAATTGACGTTAATCATAAATATCTGGAAGAGATCGCAGTATGCGATAAGGCCGCCCGTTGTATATTTTATAGTGTATAAGTTTTCTTTTCTTTTGTAATGTGTAATCTGATGTACAATAAAGTATATATAAATAAATAAATAAATATCTGTCGTGAAGTTCGAGGAAAAAACGACATTACAAACGTGTGGATGTGTAAATAGAGCAAAGTGCGAACATACACTGATTACTGACGTCCCACCTTCATAAGAATTATTTGAAGGAATCATTGACCTGTGTAGATAAAAGTATTTATAAATATACCTGAATTTCCACTCCTCAAACAAACACGATAATAAAATTGAACAGTAAAACAGTAGATAGCTTAGCTCCGCAAATCCAATCTTGGAATCAACGCCATCTAGCGAAAACTCGCGAAACATGCCAACAAAACGCCCTAAACGCGGCGGCCATTGTCCAAATTCAAACACGGACAAAAACAGTGCGACAGCTGTTCGAAGTTTTAATAAAAATAAAACTTGTAATCTCATCCTTCAATGGCAGCGATCGAATATGAAATTGGAAGTATAAAAAGCGCATAACTTTTTTCATTTCAAACTAACAACTTTAAATTAGTTCGAGGATGTTGTTGGCTACTTATAGAGACATACCTATGTACTTACCTACATTTGTGCTATTTACACATTACAGTTGTGTTTTGTTTGTTTAATGCTAAAAGTTCGTATTTAAGTCGGTAAAATTCACTGCTGAACATTGGCAACGAAAATAATGATTCGAGGTAACTATAATATTCATAACACTTTGGATAGAGTTAAATGTAAGGAATATCCTACCTGTCACTGGAGTCAATTTATCTCGAAGTATTTGTCCGTGCGGGAATCAAACCTGCAATGAGCAGTGCAGCTAATAACAAGCTATCCAATTTTTCAATACACTTTCTTATTTGAACAAATTACTTTTTATGACAGTACGATTTAAAATCACATTGCCTTGTCGCATGAGCCCACCAAATTACAAAAATGAAAACAAATAAACTTCAATCAGAGCGATAAGAATCTCCTTCCCTAAGGTGTTGGAGGTGTACACTATACCTTCAGTTTAATTTCATTTGTTGGTCGTGCCTCGGGCCTTGGTTTAGTACTGGCGAAAGTTGAACTAAAAGAGGTACGGAAAAACTGTGTGGTGAGTATTTAATTTAGGTGTTGAAATGACACGTTGATTCAGTTGTATTAAATTCTGAGGGAAATGTTAAAGGATTTTCACTTGTGAATAAGGATAAAACAAACGGTCTGTTTTTAAAATCTGTTATTTGGTCTACTTTAAAAAAATACGGAGTTGTAGGTAGAATTCGATCTCTGTTTACAGTCTCCACTCTGTCTATTTATGAGTTTGCAATACAGTTATTTAATTTGTTGTGAGCGCGCATTTTCTTCATTTAAATGGTGCAAAGTTTGCAAAGTTCTTAAATTTTAATGAATAAAGTGTGCTTATATTTAACTTGAACTTTAAAAGCCAAGTCAAAGGTTGTAGCTAAGTAGAATTTCAAAAGAAACAGAAGTTATAGATAAAGATAACTACTTTAGACGCCAGTAAAAGTTGTAAAGAGCTGGCAAGTTAAGAACAGCACAAAATAGATGGGTAGTTAAAAAGTTAACGTAGTAATACCCTGTGGTAAGATTCTAAACCGCTGGGTTTTAATTACACTAACTACTATGGATAAGCTAATTCAGCGGCGCTGTATGATGGCGTCTGTGACTGCTTACAGATGATAAAAATATACCTTATTCATTCCATAAATTTAGTCATTACTGCAGCCCATACAACAATGTATGTATTATATATATCTGTTTCCTCGCCTTTTAACCAAGCGCACATTCCAACCTCAACGGGCCACAAAGCAACGCTTATGTTTTGCAATATGTTTTACAATACGTTTTTATATTTGCAAAATATAACATTAGTTACCTTAAAATTAATGTCGAATATAACATAAACGAATATAACTGAAAATAATCTTAAGTCTTTACCTATGAAGTTGCCGTTTTGCATGAAATAAATTAACGCCCTTGTTTCTCTATATTTTTTTTATTTTTATTAATCAACTAGCTCCTGCCCGCGATTTCGTTCGCGTGGAAGTCGTAAGATGACACAATATACTATAATATCAGCCACATTTTAATAAAACTTCCCGTAATGTTAACGTTTCCTTAACGTTTGTAGTTCCAGTGACGTACAGTTCCATGTTCTATGGTAAAGGGTTTGGTTTCCGCACTTAGTCCTTCAGGTGGACCATTGTACATGGGCTATGGCGGGCATCAGTAGTTATTCCAACCAGCTCACCTCCCTCCAGAAGATAATTACGTCTCCCGGTCTATTTAGAACATCTGTGTAAGATTTGGGTGACCTTCCGCCTGACGAAGGTCCTCACCGGATACGGTTGTTTCGGGAAGTTTCTGTTCAGGATAAGGCGGAAGGAAACACCTGGGTGTTACCACTCTGTGTGGATCGCCCGGAGGACACGGTAGAGCATACGGTGGAGGTCTGCCCGGCCTGGGTAGAGCACCGCCGAGTCCTCACGGAGGAGATCGGTGGCGACAATCTCACGCGTCAATTATGCGCGTATAATTTCAGATTTTTATCTATGCAAACTTTGGAAATAAAGAGAGGGGAACGGTATTTTATTTAATAGTTTTTTTTTTTTTTGTCAAAAATCGAAAACAATGCGACCTAAAAAAATGTTTGTGAATGTGCAAATAGCGCCCTTTCATACGATACCTCTTATGCCCTAGTAGCCCCACTTCGATTTTTTAAGACACCTGTTAAGTCCCAGATGCAAAAAAAAAACTTTCTTATTTGCAAAACAGGCAAACTTTCTTATTCTTTCTGTCCTTTTCTTTCTTAAAGGGCAAAGAGCGTCATCTAAAATATTACAAATTTCAAGCTAATAGCATTAGTAGTTCTTGGGATATTCAGCTGTGCCAGACAAACGGACAGACAGATTGAGTCGCACCATAACGGTTCCTTTTTACCATTTTGGTACGGAACCCTAAAAGGAAGCACAAAAAATATCAATTCTTTGGAATCGAAATCAGATTTGCATTACTTTGTTGAAAGTTGACTGAAATAGCATGTCAGAATTGACTGATTAGATCCATAAGGTATGATAATCATTTAAAAGAATAAATCTGTGACTATCTGCTATATTCGTTTCCTATTCAACCTAGCGAAGTAGTAAGGGAATAATTTGACTGTTGTCATACACTGATACATTGGGTTCGTTCTCATCTCAGTATCATTATTATCTACTACGAACTACGAACTGCATGGGAAACGTTTTTTTGCGGTTTCTGGCTTTTCTAGTACTCAAACCTCAGTTGGTCCCATAGAGTTTTTTGATCCTCGTTAGAAACAGGATCGATTGGCATAAAAAACTTTATTGCGAAAATTGCCCATTTTCTTGCTGATTGTATTTTTTTTTTTTTTAATGCACATATTTTTTTTTCTAAAAGTTAAGGACAATCTCTTAAGACCATTTTCTTGTAGCGACCACGGTTAAGGTACCTGCCCTTATTGACCCAATTCAAAACATAATGCAATACTGCTCATCCCCATAGCAAATAGCGTGATAATTTGTATCTAGTAATTTGACCAGACCTATTGGAAATATCTGTGTAAAATTTGAACAAAATCTGTCTGGTAGTTTTTGCGTGATGCTGGAACATACATTCAGACAAACAGACAAACCGACAAACAGACAAAAATTCTAAAAACTATATTTTCGGCATCAGATTAGTTCGCAGACCTCGTAGCAATATTTTTTTTTTTTTTTCAAAAATATTTAAATGTACAGTTTTGAGTTCGCTACGATTTTATTATATGTATGGAAGTAATTACCCATGCAATCAATACATTTTTGCCAACGTAGTGGTAGCTTATTGATGCCCTTTTTGAAAAACTGCTGGACGGGAGGTAACAAATTCTGCAAAGGCATTTTGAACTGCGTCTTTGTTATTGAATTTTTTCCACGCCAAGAAGTTATCCAAATTCTGGAAAAAGTAGAAGTCTGTAGGGGCAAGGTCTGGTGAGTACGGTGGATGACGGAGAACTTCCAACCCCAGCTCTTGTAACTTGGAGACCGTTTGCTGTGCAGTATGAGTACGCGCGTTGTCGTGCAGGAGCAGCGGAGCCGAACGATTGACCAAAGCTGGTTGGAGATGTGCGAGATCCCCATCATTATGTTCAGTTCTTCACAGTACACATCTGCAGAAATGCTCATCCCGTTTGGTAAGAAGCTGTGATGAATGACACCGGCGCTAGATCACCAAACAGTGACCATAACTTTTTAAGGGTCAGTTTTCGTTTGGGGTATTGTTTAGGTGCTGAATCAGGATCTAACCAACTTGCTGAGCGCTTGCGATTGTCGAACAGAATCCATTTTTCGTCGCAAGTAACAATGCGATTCAATATGCCTTCGTTTGTGTGCCTGTCGAGCAGTACAAGGCTCAACTCGATGCGTGCTTCGCACTAGCGATCATTCAATTCGTGGGGCACCCATTTGTCAAGCTTTTTTACCTTGCCAATTCGACGCAAATGTACCAATATTGTTTTGATGCTAACATCGAAAGCTGCTGCTAATTCAGCTGTAGATTGAGAATCATCAGCTTTCACAATCGCCTTTAATTCGTCATTGTCAACTAAAGTTTTCGGTCGACCACGGGGTTCATTTCTTAGGTCGAAATTTCCAGAACGTAAGCGGGAAAACCAATAACGGGTGGTGCGATCTTTAGTAGTGTTCGCTCCGTATACGTCGTTGATGTTGCGTGCCGCTTCTGCTGCTTTGCTGCCACGACGGTACTCATACTCCATAACCACTCGAATTTTTACTGTACCCATGATGACGAAAAACGTACAAATGCGATGAAAACAGAACACTAACCATTAAACAAATGACTAATTAAATAAAAGAATTCCATATTTTAAAAATAAAAATAATTTGAACTTAGAATTCTTAGCGAAAAAAGAAAAAAATGGACTTGAAATAGCCAGTACGGCAGAACGGAAATTTCATAGGTAATGACCTATTACGAGTATGACGTAGTAACTAAATAGGTAACTACTCACTATTCATTATGCACCGATTTATCATTTTTATTTGATTATTTCAGCATTTTCCTTTAAAAAAACATCAAAATGTCAACAAAAACTATGCCCTGCTTCAAAAACCTGATCATAATTGAAAACTTCTTTGGCATTAGTCGACCCCACCTTTTCAAAGACCAGAGAACAAGACTCATTTGTGACGTCATCTCTATCAGCGTTATCATCACTATCACAAGCATTATCATTATGGATGTTATCACTGCCAAAATGAGTATTGGATGCCGGATTTTTGAAGTTATTATTTGCACTGAATATTATAGTCTAGTAGTCGGATCGAGATTTCGAAAAGAAATATTTTATGCAATTGACAGACTGGATGAAAAATGTGGAGTTGATGAGGAATATGGATCCAAAATCCTAGCAAAAACCACAGATATGATTTTGATATTTCTACCATCCGTTGTCATTGACATGATTGGGCTGATAATGTTAGGAGTTAATACAGGTTTTGCAGTATTTTTCACTGTGGCATTTGCTGCTCATGATGCGGAAATAGCTTTTGCCTCTTTGATGATAGAAACTGTTAATATGAGGCTTGAGAAATTGAAGGACGCTTTGCCGAATGCTGGTTCGAGAATTTATAGGCATATTTTGATTACTACAGCCCATGTGAGTGAGCAGTATACTCCGAGGGTAAGTAAATTTACACCTATTATTTTGTGTTTATTATTTATTTATTTATTTAACAATTTATGTACACACATATAATCAGACAAGAAGAAAGGAACAGAAAAATACGTACAAAGGTGATGCTTATTTCTAATGAAATCTTTTCCAGCATACCTGCGATAGAAAAGTAGATATAGAGATGTAGACAACATGTGTGTCTCTTTAATAACATTTTGCTATATTTGGACTTGCACAAGTCTCAAATTACGGTTACTCTTTCAGCTGGTTCGTTTTAGTTAAGTTAGGATATTTTTTCTGCAGCGTGTATATGCCGCAGCCATCTGGTTAAATTAGCCAGCTAATTGGACGCCTAGGCCGTTCATTAAACGCAACGCAAATTCAATTAAATATCTGAAGGACAACTAGCCAAGTCATTGAGCGCAACGATTAACCAGATGGCTCAATGTCGTGTAGTCATTAAGTTAAATTGGATATTGATGAATTTGTGATGTTACACCTACCACTTAGTAACTGGCATGTTCTCACTAGTTCGATCGTCGATCTAGTGAGATTTTACTTCAAGAGCGAGGGAAGCGAGCTCGGGACTTGGGGCACCCCGACTCGGGTAGGTTAGGTTCGGGATGGGGGATTGCGGAGTCTAAAGACCCCGCCAACCCATTCGTGTTTTTTTTTTAACCATCCCGAAGTAGGAGTTAAAGCGGAGTTCCGTCGAAAAGCCTTATTATTGCTTGGAAACAAATTTAAGTGCTTCGATTCATTAGGTCGACGATCGAACTAATGAATCGAAGCACTTGGCTGAGTCTTGGTCAATCATCTTCACAAGGCTGACTTTCAATAAGCCAAGTTGATTAACGGTGAATGATTCTAGTTCAATTAAATATCGGCCTAGGCATCTAATTGGATACCAGCGTTTAATGAACGGCCTATGCGTCCAATTAGCTGGCTAATTTAACCAGATGTAACCATATATATTATAGTTAGATAATGTACATATTTTAATTTTTATCAATATTCTCTTTCAGTTACTAATGATGCTAGCAGTGACTCTAATGACGACAATAGCTTACGAATTCATCGTAGTCCTCGCCGACTCCGAAAGAGTATGTACTAAAACACAAATTACATTTCCTTTTTTAATCTTGTATGAATAATAAGATTACAAAACTTCCCTACATCTCAATGAAGATGCCTTTTTTAGAAAAACCCTTAAGTATATTCGTATTAGTACCATAAATCAAAGGATAATGGTTGTGTGTGGCCATTAAGTAAGAGAGATGCCAAGTTGAAATTGAAAATGCCCAGTATATTTGCTCAAGTTGTTATGGCTTATGATTATTTTAATAATGCGATGATGACCTGGAGTTAAGATTATGTGTAGTAGGACTGTGTCGGAAATATTATGCGGCTATGTTATGCATAGGCAATGAGCTGGCAACTTGTCACTGTTTGAAGCAATGCATGTCGGCTTGCAAATTAAAGAGTAACAAGTGATATGAATAAAAACTTATTATTACAAGCTTTAGCTACAAAATATAAATATGAGAAATGGAAAACTGTTTATAGTATTGTGACTAGTCTACCCTGAAACATAATTACTTTTATCTACTCTCATATCGTAAAATACGAATTATAAACTTCAAAACGAGTGTATATTGATTTACTTTTTAAACACAATACCGAAATTTAAAAATAGAATCATATTACAACACTTTTTATGTAACAAAATAATGTTATAAATCATTTTTTTTACCATTACGATACAGGGCAAATCAAAGAAGTTAACCAAGAAGTTTCTATCAATTTTTTTTTTCTAATGGAATACCTTAAGATGGATCCACACAGAGTCCGGCTTCTATAACTATGGCGCCTGACGGCAGGCCGCCAGCTGTGTGTGGATCCAGCTTTATGGAACGAATATGCTGGGCGCGCCATTTTTATAGCCTCAAAACAGGGTTTTGATTCCAATTTTTACTTGTCTGTGATAGCCCCCGCTTTAGCTCATGCGCGGTGATGTGCTGGCTTATGGCGCCATACGTTGTGATGTAGGAATTTCTTACTAACTTTAATCTATTATTTAGTAGGTTCAATCCCAATGTATGAGAGTAGATAAAGTAGTGTATGAAACTGCACATAACTAGGTATCAAAACCCTCGTGTGATACTATTAAAAAGCTCGCCTACGGCTCGGTTTTTAAATACACACTCATGTTTTAATACCCGTCATTATGCAACAATTTCATAAATTAATATTAAATTATAGGAAGGTTTTATTTCATCACTAATCCAGTCTTACCAAGGGGTATCGTATCACCCAGTGACTGAGTTGTGGAGGTCAGATAGGCAGTCGTTCCATTATGTAAAACACTGGTCCATAACATTGGGTAAATAGAAAGATAATTTCATCACTAATCCACAGCTGTACCTACTATTATAATTGCAAACATTAATCCAAATGCAAAGTTAAGGTTGCGCTAGTCGACCACTCGAACTCGTTGGTGAGCGTGGCTAGTATGCGCATGCTATTCGACCAAACATCTTTAATCTGTAATTTTTATAGTGTGCAATAAAGAGTATTCTTTCTATCTATCTATACTCCATTTACTATAGCATTAGACAAATAACGGCTAAATAACGACAGTTATTGTGTAATATTGTTGAAATTACTGCACTTTAGAGTTATTTTTTTAATGTAAATGGTGAATGGATTACAGTGCTTGGTATTTATCGTGAAATAACGGAGTTTATTAAACGTTTACATCGAAATAACGAAAGGGTGAGAACAGTTATTTGTCTAATGTTATAATGAATGGAGTATATATTATGTGAAAGGGTGTGAGATAGTGAAATAGATGATGATTTATAAAGATAATGAGAGCGACAATTCTATGAATATACCATAGAGGCGTATAGATATTACGAAAAACCTACTGGATATTTATTAAAAATAAAGGAATTTGAATTTGCGAATATTTATTCGAACCTTCAAATAACTTTATCTATCATTGTTCGTTGACAATTTTACCATTTTCATATTTACGCCCAAAGATGCATTCATATTAGTGTTAAAATATGGAAGTCTCGACGCTTAATTTTTTCAAACCAATTTTTTTTAAATTATTTTTCCGTACAGGTAATGACGAAACTAGTAGCCATAGTTTTAATACACTGTCAAATAGTAGTGTAAACTCCATACAACGTTAGCGAAGAATTACTGACTAGCGTAACTTTAATAAACAAATGCAGACAGCTGTCTGTATCTGTTTGTTATTGCGCTTGTAAATTAATTAATATCGATCGGGAGAGAGTCGGGAGCATTCAAGTAATTAAAAGGTACCTCTTACTACATACACTCGCAAAAAATACACGTTAGGTATGTATGTATATTGTTATCGTTGTATGTTATCATATAGGTAGGTGTCTGGATTTATAGCCAGTTGCTACCAAAAGGCTCGCTCTCTATTACATGAGACTTAAACATACATAAGTGCCAAAATGCGGGTATGTTTTAAACCTCTGCCTACCCCTTCACGGAATACGAGCATAATGTTCTGCTATTGTATCTGTATTTATTTAATTAGGTTAGCCAACAATAGTTTATACAATACATTTACAATGAATTGCTTCATTATACATTTATAAGTGCAAACAATTACTTACAGGCTAACACCACATGCACCATTTATGGTTATATGACTTATTATTATTCTAAAAGGATTATTATTAACACAAAAAAATATGAATTCGTAAATCGTGGTAGCAAAACTCTTATAACATCAGCTATCTGCCAGTGAAAGTCCCGTCAAAATCGGTCCAGCCGTTCCGGAGATTGGCTGGAACAAACAGACAGACAAATGTATTTTTTTTAAAGTAATGTATATACTTTCATATTTAGTAAAAAGTTGTTTGAAATTACAAATAGACACTTCAATTTCATTTATTTGTATAGATAACGTGACGCGAATGCTGACGTGAGTTACTTTGACTTGAATGCGGTTTTGCTGGATATGCTCGACAGACTGCTCAATAATAGTATCCGCTTCATATTCAACATAGATAAATATGACCATGTATCGAGCTACAATCTGAGCTCAAATGGAAGTCAATTCTCCAAAGAAGAACGTTGCGTGCTTTGATCAAGCTTTTCTCCATTCTCAACTCTCCCACCCCTCTTTCTTATTTCATATCTCACTTCCAATACTATGTTCTTCACTCGCTAAGAATCTGCGTTCTTCCAAAAATCTCCTACTCACTCAGTCCTGCCCATACTTCCGACTTTATTCATTCTTCCTTTCATAGTCAGTCCATTTTTCTTTAGAATGCGCTTCGTCTTGATATCAGGACGGCCACCAGTTGGTATGCATTTAAGAGAAAAAGGGAGTTATTTAAAAAAAAAAATGGCGTGGAGTTATTTCAATTATCCCTTTCCCTTGAATTCGTATACATATAATTATATATTGTAGGTATATATAATATATATGTTATATATATTTTATTATAACTCTCAAACAGAACACCTGTCGTATTATCCTCTTCACCACCCTTGGTTGACTGGTAGAGAATGCCTAAGGCATTAAGTCCACCTTTGTACCATATTGTGTGCGAGAAGTTTAAAATAAATAAATAAACATCACGCCGGTAATCCCCGAAGGGATAGGCAGAAGTGTACATATAGTACATACACATTTCGCCAGTTATGTTTAAGTCCTCTATAATAGAAGGCGAGCTGATTGCCATCAACCGGGCACAAATCCAGCTTCCGGGCTGCTACTGAGAAAAACCCGATAATATTTTGCTCAACCCGGGAATTGAACCCAGGACCTCATGCAAGGCATTAGGGCTTGGAGCTACTAGACCAACGAGGCAGTTAATAAATTGTTTACCACCCATGTAATCAATACTTCATTCTTTTACAGATAATATACCTATCATTTTATCTAATATGGCGTGAATCAAGATCCATGTATTCTTTATGGCTGATGTGTTCTGCTATAGCCAGCACTGGTACTATCTGCAGTGAACTATCACTATACTTAGCTGGTAGACTGACACAAGACCAGAGTATCAGTAAAGGTAATCTATATTCTAGAATACGTAAAAAATTATAAGCTTAATATGTACAGTCAACCTCGTAAATTTGTCACCTTAAAGTTGAATGTCACTTGCACGTCATAAAATGATAAAGTCTATTTGTCTGTGTCAGCTAGATAGTTTCAACCTTAGTGAAACGCGTATTCCACAGAGCCTAAAGACCAAGGTCTTCAATCAGTGGGTCCTGTCTGTTATGACCTACGGAGCCGAAACGTGGATACTCACGGTACGGCTGGTCCATAAATTCAAGGTCGCTCAGCGAGCTATGGAACGGGCTATGCTTGGAGTCTCCTTAAGGGATCGAATCCGGAACGAGGTGATCCGGCAGAGAACCAAAGTTGTCGACATAGCTCACAGAATAAGCAAGCTGAAGTGGCAATAGGCCGGCTATATTAGCTATAGAATCAATGACCGTCGGGGTAGACGTGTTCTTGAGTGGAGACCGCGAATCGGCAAACGTAAGGTAGGACGTCCTCAGGCTAGGTGGAGCAACGATCCGCGCAGGATGGCTGGTAGCAGCTGGATGAGAGTTGCCGAGAATCGAGCTGAATGGCGTGCAATTGGAGAGGCCTATGTCCAGCAGTGGACTGCTATAGGCTGATGATGATGATGATAATGATGAACCTTAGTTAAGTTTCAATTTACTGGGATTTTTTGTCAAAAGTGATTACAAAATTACGAGGTCGACTATACAAAATCTAGCTGGCTTCGGTATTAATGGTAAATGCTACCAAAATGGCGACGATTAAGTGCTCATAAGTTATGTAGTATAAACTTTCAGTGAATCCGAAGGCTTTTAGTGTCAGATTTATAATTTATACACATTTCATCTTTATTTCATTTCATCGACTGGAATATTATTCCACATGCTGTGAGTAAACAATTATAGTTCCGTCTTTCTATGAGAAGAGGTTTTGGCTCTGCAGAATTATCACTAGGTACTTAAAGTCAACCGTCCACTGCTATATAGGATGTGCACGGAGAGCCACGTTTGCTGCGCGGTTCGTCTTGGGTCGTAGTGGACGATCCAAGGATTAAGCTTTGAAGTTCGAGTTCAGAAGAGGCCATTTACTTTCAGTATTTAAATCCAAAGTAACATATTACTTGATATTTTCAGAGAAGAATCCAAGCCTGTACAAGACGGTCCGGCGGTGGTACTCCATAGTAATATCCCAACAGCCTCAATACGTCAGTGGTTCTATTCTAACCATCGGCCTTAGCACACCAATACTTGTGCTGGATCTGAGCATCAATTATATGCTGATTATGGTTCAGGTAAATATACCAACACACACATATGCACATTGGTCGCAGAATGGACGAACGATGGGGCCGTAAGGATCTGGAGGGGTGACGGCGTACCGGAAGACGCATCCTTGGAACACCTCCGACAAGGTGGACTGATATGCTTGTGAAGGCCGCAGAAATCCACTGGATGCGAGAAGCATAGGATCGGTCGATGTGGCGACGCTTGGGGGAAGCCTATGTCCAGCAGTAAACGTCATATGGCTGAAATTATGTTGATGATGACATTTCTAATAAAATACCTCATGGCTCATGGAACATTTTTAAATCTGAAGTAGCTGCATTACCTTTAGGCAATTGTTATTACTCACTGAAAGACTTTCTAAATGATATAAATTTATCCAGATTATGATTATTATAATTAATTCCATAATTGACTCTGTAAAACTTATCTACCTACCTGACTATAATATTATTAATTGACTTCACTATAATTTCTGTTTTATTTGTTGAAATTCCTTTGTTTATGTATTTTTTATTTTTATAACTATGTAATAATTTGCACGCCGTAAGGTAGACTGTACCCGATCTCTTTAATTTATGTACAACACCTTATACCTGTACAATCATAGCAAATGAAGTTCTGATTCTGATGATGAACTAATACCAGCACAATAAAAGTTTATCTTCCTATAAAAATTAAAACAACTAACTGCAGCTACCACTGTTTTGCTGTACATTACCCAAAGGTAGACTGGTAGAAAACTCCTATGGCAAGTCTGCTCTGAATATTTCTGTGCTAGAAGTAGGTATTAAATAAATAAATAATTCATCACTTTAATAGCCTTTCCTAGTTATGTCAGGGTTAGCTTCCAGTCTAACCATCTGGTTAGACTGGAAGCTAACTGGAAGTTTATTTATAATTATTATTCACCTGCATCTACAGGTGAATAATAATTATAAATTTGGAGTGACTGCCTATCAGACCTCCACAACCCAGTTATCGGGTAGCACGATATCTCTTGGTAAGACTGGTTGTCAGAATTTCGGGCTAATGAAGTTCTGACTATCCGTAACGAGTGTCAAAGATCTAAGAATGACAGCTGGGACCGTGCAAAATACGTAATGAATGAAACTATAAATAACTGAGCGAAAATAGCCCATCTTATGTAATCCCTGGGTGTATTGTAAAACGTTCTGATTGTATGAAAACGATGCGTAGGATAAAGTAGTCTCATAATATTTACAAGAAATACCTTATTTTAATTAAATAAGTAGCATAAAATGATGAAGGTTACTAAGCTGTAACTTTTTTACACTGATTTAATCAATATTCTTTCATTGTTACAGATGTATCTTGCTTACAAATAAACCTTAAACTGAATATAAGGAAAAATACAACAACATACAAAGGATGTATAGTAAAAAAATCAATACATTGTCAGAGTGGGAAGGATCTTCTGAGTTCAGGAATAGGTACAATGTAGAATATAGGTATGTCGATGTGGAAGGAACTTGATTTAAATTAACATACTGATGAAGGTATTATCATTGAGCTGGATTTATACTGAAAATTAAACCATAAATTTCTCATTCCTCATTCATTCTTTTTGAATTTAACCCCTGTCCCTCTTTTATTTTGATTTCTAATTAATGAAGAGTCTGAAAAAAAAAAACTTAAACTAGGGCTGAACATTTTTACTTTGGGACCAACCATTAAATCGCGAAAAAAAAAATCTACTCCATTCCTTTAAATTAAATACACTAGATTTTTTACAGTATACTGTAGTTTCCCGCGTAGTCTGCTGCCTACGCGTTTGCTACGCTGCCGCGCTGCTACGAGCTACGTCAGAAGTTTGTAGCACTCAACCGATTCGCTACGACCGCTACGCGACTTGTATCAGTGACTAACTTTGTTTACAATATAGCCTATGGCCTGTTACGGGAACAATAGGCCATAGGCTATATTGTAAACAAGACTGAGCTGGCGAGTAAGGGCGCGTTCACAAGAGTAGATGCCATTACGTAGAATATGCAATGATAGCCTAGTGACTTCCGGATTCATGTGCATATTGTATAATGATCACTCGCTTAATAAACGGTGAAGGAAAACATCGTGAGGAAACCGGCATGCCTGAGAGATATTTCTCGACAGCATGTGTAGTCAAGTCTAGAGGCCCATGGGCGGCATAAAAACTCTGACCGCGGGTTAGTGTCACTAACTACTAGAATCTATATGTATTTATTTATTTTATTATTTATGTACACACAGTTAAATACATAAAGATACGATTATACGCTTATTTCTTAAGAAATTTCTTCCATCAGACCTGCGAAAGGAGAAATGAAAGAGAAATGTAGACAATAGTGTGTGAGAACATGAAGAGAATAAATATGAATATGCGAAGTCTTAAACTAAAATATTAAATATAACATATACTTAAATGTACTCTATGTAATACTACGAGTATAAAACTTGAAATATGTAAGTGCTGTACATACCTGTAAGTGACCAATTTACTCTAGCTTTTAAGTTTCATTATACAACACCCCAAAAAATGTATTAGTGAATAAATCGTTGGAGTGGCATAATTAAATAAATAAATAAATAAAAAGAAAGAAATATTACGTACTCGTAGAATCGAACTCTTGAACGAGCAGTAAAGCACATAAAACACCTTGTTTAGACCATTATAAACGTTATGAACCAGTCGTTATTGTGTGCGAATAACTAGATAAAATCCTATAAAAAATAAAATGTAGGAAACAGCTATTTGGCTTTCATATTCCAGAGTTGGTCCAAGTTAATTATTTTCTTGAGTACGACACTGCTATATAAGTCCCTCATTTAATCTAACACTCATTATAAATATTCATATGGAAATATAAATACCTAATTATAGCGAAACCAATGCATAAAAGCAATTAATTATGTTTGCTATGTAAAATGAATCATTAATGTTCCTGACGACGTAACCATTAATCTTCAAAGCGAGTACTTCAGCATCCAGTGCCGGTAATTGGCACGAGGCATGAATTCTAGGAACTTGATACATCGGATCAACTGGTGGTACATCAAACCATTGGAATCTTTTCGTCAAAGTGATGATGATGTTGTAGTACTCCATACTACAATTTCGTGTTAATGTTAAGAGCGTTCATCCCGCACGGGCTGGCAACGTCGCATTTCTAGAGGTTATTTTATTAAATTTAAATAAAAGTACTACTTTTTTTTTTCAGCCAAGCACTAGTTTCTCTTGAATTTGTAATTATTTCTAACAGTTACTTTAAAGTATAAAAATTAATAATATATATTTATTATTAATATTTATTTATTGTTTGTACAAATATTTAGTCGTAATACTGCAAATGGAAAATAATTGACCATTTGTAAAGGACATTGTCAAAAATGGCCCCAGAACCAACCCAGTTCCCAGTTCTGGGGCCATAATTACTACAATACAATGAACATTTCGTAATTTCGAAAACATTTATAAAATTGTTTCACTTCGTTCTAATGCCCCGGCGCCATTATTGTTTAAATTTGACGTTTTTGATAGGCGAAGGATATTGTAGCTCATACAGCCAACTCTTTGTATGCAGCGGTAATTACAAAACTCAGCGCTTGATTTATTAATAAGGTTTTTAGTTACAAGCAGAATAAAGCGATTGAAAGCCTTGACAGCCTGATTATTAGTTTCTTGTTGTTTCGATTTCTAACAAAAATACTTTGCGTGAATAAAGGACTATGATTTCTTTTGAAACATCAACCAAAATATGAGGTTATGCAATGTGCTTGTGGAATATGTAATTGTGTAGTGTTTACAATTAGATTTAACAACATTTATACTTTATTTATTAAAACTAACTGCAATAACCACCACATGTGAATATTAGAAACATCATCTTGGAACGACTTTTGCCATGGCAGGTAACTAATATACTTTTTTTTTTTTTCAATAACAGACCCACGCTGTGGCCCGCGAGTGCAGTTTCAGATAGGAAAAAAAAAATATCTGTACCTAAATGTTAAGCATTATTGCGCAATTGTTTGTGTAAAATAAAATAAAATAATCATATGCATATACACCCAGTCTGGAACAAATATCTGCAGGCCGTACAATTATTTATATCATAAAGGAATAAAGCAACTAGTACAGCAACAGCCAATCACTTGACCACTGAACCAATTTGACGTAGTTAAGCAGAAAGGATTCAACCCACATTGTGGTCAGGGATGAGTTTTATATACTCGTACCAAAGAGGTCTTAACGGCTAAAGGAAAGTACCCAGCTAAATGTGGGTTGGTTCCCATCATTAAAAAATCAACCTTATCAGAGTCACAAATGTTTTCTGCTGAGTGATAGAATGTGGGTTGAGTCCTTTCTGCTTAACTACGTCCAATTGTGTTTAGTAAATATTTGTGTAAAATGGTGTATTACTTTCAGGTTCGTGCATCACATTATACTTGCCATCCTTACTGGCAAAGGGCTGTTCATGCTGCTAAGCATTTTTCAATACCGTCAACTTCGTCATCGGCTACTCCAACTATCAACATACCATTAAAATATGTAAATTGCCGCATTGATTTAACGAGGTTAAGGCGACATATTTTAAATAATGATACTGTGATCGCCAACTCGCCTGCCAAGCGTGGCGATTATGGCAAACGCCGAAATTGGGGGAGGCCTAGGTCCTGCAATGGACGTCTTTCGGCTGAAATGATGATGATGACCTAAAAGTATGTATTTAAACGTTTAAAAATGAAATTCGATGTATTTTCACTACTAAACGTTAAGTTATTACCGTATGTTTCTATTAGCATAATTATAACCTCAAAATCCGAAAATGTTTTGGACTTTTTATAATTCTCCAAAGTGTAAAGAATAATTTAATTTAGATTAAGATTTTAATTTAATTTCAATCGAAAGTAAGCATTATTTAAAACACAAAAAGTAAATTAAAGTCTGTGTTGGTTTTGAGGCGAACGATGTATGGACGCCGAACAATGTCCAGAAATAGCATACATACTTATAAATAAAAAAGCTTGGCTGAAAAAAAAATTGTACATTGATTTAAATTTAATAAAATAATCACGAAATACCTCGAGAAATGCGACGGTGTCAGTCCGCGACGGATGAACGCTCTTAATGTGTTAAGTATCAACTTTTAAAATAACAGTAAAAGTATTTATTTTTCACCTAACAAAAGAATTTTTGATTCTAGAAAATTGTTTCATGCGTTACAAAATACGTTCATACCTGACAGAGTATCAAACTTCTCTGCAGCACCAAATACATATACAAGTTTAGAAACTCAAATAACTAGTTGCTACGTAATTGCTACGGCGTAGCGGAAGTCACCGCTACGCAAGCTATGACGTAGCAGCCGTAGTATTGCACGTGTTTTGGGACGTGTAGTTTTTTTGGAAGGATTTTTAGTTTATATTTACCTTTATTTTAGATAAGGTAGTGTTGTATGCTAGTAAAGTTTTATTTTCAAGCTGCATGTAAAAGAAAACAATGACAAATTCATGAGAAACTAAAATGCTCTAAAAATCTCTCATCGTTCGCGTTGTGGACTTATTTAAACATTCTATGTGAGTACCATGCTGGGAATCCAAATATCGGTCATCGGACGTTGGTTGACAAAAAAAACGGATCTCTTTTTTTTCATAGAAACTAGCCTCTATTATGTAACTACGCATGCAGCTCTTCATTGGTAGTCACATTGCACCAGCACTCTACCGAATTGTACGAATAACTTCGGAAAAAAAATGTTGTTAAATTCAACCTACATTTTTCAATGGGTACCACAGAATGAAAAATCTGTGCGTAAAACAACCACCTACCAAATTTTACTGTCCTTAACTTTTTACAAGTTTTATATTAACTTGCTCCGGTTGTGCGAGTATGTTTCCAGTTAGTCGCATTTTCATCTGTTGTTCAAGCACTTTCTACCATCCTACAAAAATATGATACCATGGAGCTGGTCTGATGATGGAGCCCGAAGATGGCCATAGAAACTCCTCAACTATGTAAAAAAGATAACGTCGTTGAGTTTGAATTCATTGGTTTTGTCTTACATTTAAAGATAAGCCTCAAGCTTTTAAGAAAATATTAAAATCCTTTATGGTCATGCTGACTAGAAATCAAAACGTCTATGCCAAGTATTGCCTAAACCTTATATTGGCTAGGAAGCACAAAGCCTACCTTGCAATATGTCTATTATTTTAGGAGAAGAAAGGGAGTATTGCTGTGTGGTCAC